>OY728157.1:623720392-625142289 GCA_963277665.1 Viscum album
GTAAATGTTAATGTTTATCTTAATATATTTATTGAATATTCTGTGACAGGAACACCAAAAGTAACACTATGTGTAGCTGTAAAAAATACAATGTAAGTATGATAAAGATTACACATGTTTCCTTTGGGATTTTTTATTTCTATGTGTTATTCATAAATATTATTATTTCATGAGGTATGCTAAATTTCATATGTTTTTATGTATTATTGTACTAATTTTTCCTTTCTTTATTTTATAACCCTTACTGAGTTTTTTATTCGCATCCCATGTTTTTGAAATTTTTTCCCAATGTATAAGGAACGACAAGAGAAAAGAAGTATTCAATAAGATTTTTATCAATAAAATAATTCTTGTTTACTTTTAAGTGTTTTTATTTTATGAAAAATGGAAACTGAGTAGAACTATCTACTTTGTAATATTTGAGATATAATGTAATATTTATGGCTTAATTCTCAAAAACACAAAACCTAAAAGGATCTTGAATGTTAATTCTTGATTTAACTCAAAATTATGTAATTTATTAAGGATGGGGCCTTATATTTGGTATTAGAGGTCGGTTTAGACAACTTTATGGGTAAGGATATTGTTAAATTAACATCCATAAATTAATTTATGGTAAGATAGAAATGACATTTCATTTATAGATTACCATGTTTCTATGCCTAAGATATTTATATGTTCATAATCGTTTTCCTTAGAGGAAATAGGGTATCTATGATGGGATGAAATCAAGAGGAAAACAACCATCCAAATCAATAACCTGAGATGGTTGAAATCCGAACTCAATAGTTTGTTCTGGTGATGGTATAGTTGACTTAGTCTAAAATGGTGTTGGTATCCATGCACAGGATCAGCCAGATCAACCACAGAGGAAAGTTTTAGTACTGGAGCATTTCATAAGGCAACATCCCACATCATTCAGAGGTTCATCTGACCATATGATAGCTAAAAGGTGGATAATGGAACTGGAAATGATCTTTGATGTGATGGGGGGGGGGTTCATAACCTCAAAAGGTTAGTCTTATTTTTTACCATTTGGAAGGTGTAACTGATCAGTGGGGGTCAATGCGTAAAAATAATAGGGATATTGAGCTCATTGATGCTCTAGATTGGGAAGAATTAAAAGGAATGTTTCTTGAGAAATATTTTCCTATGGTGGTCAGACTTAGGATGGAAATAATTCGTGTAATTGAGACAACAGTATGACTCAATGGATACTTATGAAGAAAAATTCACTAGATTGGAAAAGAATGATCCAAATTTCATTCAATATCTAGATAGTAAAATAAATCATTTTTGGAAGGATTAAAGAAAAATTATAGAAGGGATTTAGATTATCGTGAGTTTAAAAGTTATGTAAAACTTGTTCGATGTGCAGAGAAGGTGGAAATAGAGTTTGCTGATTATCAGGTGTTCTTTGACAAACAAAAAAATAAGAGGTCAAGGTGGAATATGAATGGGACGAAATATTCAAAAAAGTATGCTAGTAAATAACATAAGTATATAGTTTGTGAAAATTTTGGTGAAAAGCACACTGGGGAATACCTTTTGAATTCGATTAAGTGCTACCGATGTGGTAAAATAGGGTATAAGTGTTTTAATTTCACAGAAAAAGATTAGGGTAATTGTAATACATATTATTATTTGATGTATATAAAATGTTTTAATTGAAATGGAATGGGTCATTAAGAAAATGGGTTTCTAACAAAGAATTAAACTATGGGAAAGAAACTTGACTACATGTAGAACGGGGTGGATAAATCCTCGGTAACTACTTCATCATATGTTGGGAGATCAATTGAAGTAGTAGCAGGGACACTATTTGTTTATTCTGATTATGCCAAAGTGTTGTTTGATTTAGGGTCTACAAATTCTTTCATTTCTGAGAAATTTTCTATTAAATTGGGAATTTCATCTCAAGATATGAGTCCTGAACTTATGGTAAAAACAACAGGAGTAAATGTTGAGAAAAAAAAATTATAAGAACCTTCATGTCCTTGTGTGTGGAAATAATCAACCTGCAATCCTTATTGTTTTTACTCTAGTAAAGATTGATATTATTTTTAGTATTGATCGGATTTCGTCTTACCATTCTAATATTAATAGAAGAACTAAAGAGTATTATTTTAAGAAATAATTTTTTTTGTTTACAAAAATGAACCATTACTTTTGATAACATATCAGGAAGCTCCGAAAATATTAAAAGATGGAAATTAATGTTACATTGCACATAATGATAAAAACAATAGAACATTCTAGATTAATGACGTACCGGTGTTAAATGAGTATCTTGATGTTTTTACTAAATAGTTTCTTGGTATAATACCTAATCAGAGAGTTTAATTCATTGTTGACTTAGTTCTTGATGCTAAGACAATTTCAAAACCCCCTTATCGAATGGCTCAAACTAAACTTTTAGTGTTAAAGATGAAATTGCAGGAATTATTAGATAAAGGTTTCATTAAACCTCGCATATCACCATGGGGTGATATTATCTTGTTTGTTAAAAATAAATATGGTTCAATAAGACTTCTCATTGATTATAGATCCTTGGATAACATCACATTAAATAACAAGTATCCTTTGCCTCATATCGATGATTTTTTGATCAACTATAGGGTGCTCAATATTTTTCGAAGATTGACTTGATGTTGGGGTACCATCAGTTGATATTAATGGAATATGACATTCCGAAGACCGCATTTTTTACTATATGTGGCCATTATGAATTTCTAGTTATGCCTTTTGGGTAAACCAATGCACCTAATGTATTCATGGATCTTATGAATAGAATTTTCATTGAGTTCTAGGATAAGTTTTTGGTAGTGTTTATTGATGATATTTTGGTTTATTCTAAAAGAAAATAGGCTCATGAAACTCATTTTAGGGTTGTCTTTCAAACCATATAAAAAATAAATTATTAGGGAAATTTAGAAAGAGTGAGTTTTGGTTACAAAAAATTTCATTCCGTGGACACATTATTTCAAAAAATGGAATATATGTTGATCCTTATAAAACAAATGTTGTTGAAGAATGACCGAGACCTAAAAATATAACCAAAATTTGTAGTCTAATTGGTTTGTAAGGATATTATATAAGGTTTTTTGATAACTTTGCGTGGTTATCTATCCCACTAACTAAGTTAGCTCGAAAAGGTTTTATGTTTATCTGGAAAAAATGATTTGATGATTGTTTTTAGGAATTGAAAAGAATATTGGTGAATGATCCAGCATTGAAATTACCTTTTAGAAATGGTGATTTTGATATCTAAAATGATGCTTCATTGAATGGAATTGGTTGTGTCCTAATTCATAATGGTCAATTAATTTCTTATGCTTCATATCAGTTGAAAACTCATGAGTAAAATTACCCTACACATGATTTGGAATTAGCTGCTATTGTTTTTGCATTAAAAACTTCGAGGAATCATCAGTATGGAGTAAAATTTAAAATATATGTTGACAATAATAGTTTGAAACATATATTCTCTCAGAATGAAATAATCCTAAGAGAGAGAAGATGGTTAGAATTAATAAAGTATTTTGATTGCATGGTCCATTACAATCATGGAAAGGAAAGTAAAGTGGAAGACACATTGAGGCGAAAGAGTAATGCTACATTAATGATGTTATGTTTGGAATAAGATCCTTTGATTAATGATTTTATGATCATTGGAATAGAAGTTGTTGGTTTAAGAAATTCCTCTGTTTTTTTTCAGGTGGTAGTGAAATCGTCTCTAGTAGACAGAATAACGAAATCACTAAAAAAAGTAGTGACTTGCCGAAAAAGGTAGATTTGGTTTAGAAGGGTAAGTTACCTGAATTTAACATTGATAAAGACTTTTTTGAGGTTTTGAAACATATTTTTTCTGCCTTGGGATTCAAAGTTGAATAATGATTTATTATGTGAAGCTCGTCGTTCCCTATTTTCAGTTATCTTGGTAGTATTATGATATACATAGATATTCTAGAGTATTACTATTGGGATGTAATGAATAGAGATATTGCTGACTTTACCCTGAGATGTTTGATTTTTCAATGGATTAATATGGAGATGTAATTACTGAAAGGGATGATTCATACTTTACTGGTGCCACAGTGGAAATGGAAAATTGTGTTCATGGATTTCATCATGGTATTACAAAAGACTTCTCGATGTAACAATGAAATCAGGGTTATTATGGATTGATTGACTAAATATTCTCATTCCTTCATATTTGAGATTCAATGTCTCTCGATCATCTTTATCGAGTGTATGTTATAGAGATAGTCAGGTTTCATGGATTTCCCCCTTCCATTGTATCTGATTATGATCCTAGGAATATATCTATCTTTTGGAAAGGCTTTCAGAAGTCATTGGGTGGTGGATTAAATTTTAGTAAATCTTTTCGTCCTCACTCATATGGACAGTCATAACGAATAATTCATAGATTGTTAGATATGCTACGTGCTTTTTCAATGGATTACCAGGGATGTTGGGAAAAAATCATTCTTTCTTGAATTTTTTTTATAATAATAGTTTTCATTCCAGTGTACAGACGGTACTGTTCGAGGCATTATATGGAAAGGGGTGTAAAACTCTAGCTTTTGGGGATGAAGTAGGTGAAAAGAAGTTTATAAGACCAGAATTAGTAGAAGAGATTGTAGAAAAAGTTTAATTGATTTAGAAAAACATGAGAACAACTCATTGAAGGGAAAAAAGTTTTGTGGATAACCAGAGGAAGGATCTTTCTTTTGATGTTGGTGATCATGTCATTCTAAATGTCTCTCCTTGTAAAAGTCTGATTTGTTTTGGTAAGAGGGGAAAATTGAGTCTAAGGTTCATTAGACCCTATGAAATCCTAGAGATAGTTGGATCAGTTTCCTAAAGAGTGGATTTACCTCCATGTTGTTCCTAGGTACACAATGTATTTCATGTTTCAATGTTGAGAAAGTTTATTCCAGATCTATCACTTGTTTTGAGTCTAGAAGAAGTTAAGTTGGAAGAGAATATTTCTTATGAGGAACAACCGGTCTAGATTCTTGACCATCAGGAGAAAGTTTTGCTGAATAAGGTAATTCATCAGGTAATGGAATTGTGGAAAAACCATATGATTTAAGAGGTAATGTGTGAATACGAAAATGTTATAAGGAATAAATATCCCACTTATTTGATAAGTGAATAGAATTTTGGGGTTGTAATTCTCAAAAGGGGGGAAGGATGTAACATCCAAAGTAAATAAATAATATTAAATTTTAATATTTATTAATATTTGTGAATAAAATATTAGTTTTCCTTTAAATGGGAAACTATGTTTGATGGCATACCTGATATGCAACAATGGGTTTCTTCTAAAACTTATGTAGCACCCAATTTAGTGTCACACTGAAAAAAATAATAACATAATATTATCATTTTATGTGGTAGTTAAAGCCTAGCCATTGTACTGGAGGGAATGAACATAAGTAACTATGTTATGATTAGACATGTTTGTTATATGTTTTTACATTTTTTCAATAAAATTTACCTGATTAAATTGAGAATGAATACAATTTTATGAATAAACACTCTTATATTTTTAAAATGTTTTTAACAACTTTTTATTGAAAACCCCTTTTAAATATAGTTTTTTGTAACTTTTATATGTTTCATTTGAGAACATAAAATTCTTATTTAGAATTGGGACATCAGAATATACTTTGGGTAATTTTTTGGTATTTTTTTGATAATGTTCAATTTTAAATGAATGGTAAAAAATACTGTATTTTAAGTCAAAACTATCTTCTCATATAATCTAGTAATATGGTTGGATTATCTTTTTAATTGGTTTAAAAGATTAATTATATTATTTCTTCACTATTTAATCCAATGTGGTTCATTGTATGTTATTTCACTTTTTAATTAATACATAAACACATGTCAATCTTTTGATAGTTATTATTTCTTAAAAACAAGCTTTTTGGTTTTTACAAAAAAAAATTAATTTTAAATTAATTTAGGAAACTTTTGGGAATTGAATTTTAAAAAATGGATTCCATGTTTGGAATCATGTGGTCCAAATTTGGTAAATAGTTAACTTTTATTTTTAGACATTATGAATAGTAACTTCAATAAATATTTTATTTACCATGGTTAAAGGGTAAATCTGGTAAATGAGGTTAACAAATAATATTAGAATATTTTTAAATTACCCTTAAACTAGTCCTATCCATATTTTGTGAGACATTTTTAACCATGGGTATCATTGGGTCTAATTTAGAACCACATGGAACTACCTGTGAGTGAAAATGATATTTAATTACTTTTAATTTAATGTGAGGAAAAATTTAACATTAACATATATATTATTCTAAAACAATTATTGTATGGGGTTATATAACTGATCTCTTAGACTAGAATTATTTATTTGAAATATAAATAGATTTCATATATCATGGAATTTTATGTAAAGTTTTTAAACATTAAATAAATAAATTTAATAATGACAAAATGGTGATGCAGTGATAACTTCATCAATAAAAGATTCAAATAAATGATATTGTAAATGTTAAAATAAATATAATGTGGTTGCTTTTATTTCATCCACGCATTTTTAGATTATATTTAAATGTAATATTTATATTAATGGTATTTTTTTGAATCAAAATTTTTTTTATGGATTTTTAAAAAGTCATGATATGAATAGTGTCAAAATTGACATAATTCATATTTTAAAATATAAAATATTATATTAAATATTAAAAAATTCCAAAATATCTAAGATTCATCCTATAGTTATGATAAGTCTGAAATTTTATTTATGGATTTTTATTTGTATATTTTTCATGTTTTAGTAGCTATTTTTATTCTCAAAGTGTAAAATTCTTGATAAAACGGTAAGAGTAAAAAAGGGATAAATAAAGAAGATAAGGATTATAAAATATCCAAAACCTATCCAATTATTATTGGATGATTCTATTTCTACTTATATTCATCTTATCTTATAATTTATTGAGTTTTATAGCATTTTAAACCAAATATAATTTTATAATAATAGAATACTCTCAAACATTCCTAAAGAGCCCCTCCCCCCTCTTATAAAAGGCCACCACCTCCAACCCATTACCCTCACCTCTCTAGTGCCTTGTCTTGTAAAAACTCTTCTAAAATAATCTCTCAACATATTTCTGTTACTCCTAGGAGCATTCCCCTAGAAATAATGCAATTCATGAAATCATTTCTCTCAAATCAAAGAGAGTAACACATTTTTAGAGGTAGTATCTTCTCTAAAATTCTTTTACATTATTCTACTTCTTCACTGCCTATTTTTTTTTAATTGATTACATAAAAACACTAGTATCCTAATTATAATATGATTTTTTTAAAAGAATTATATGATCTACCCCCACACACCCCTCTATTTAATGGACTTATAACATATTGTTTCTGTGGGTGGCAAACTACTGCCTCACGAAATGATGATGATCAATTATCCTTTACCGCATCATAGGGTAGTCATCATGATGTAACTATATTTATATATGATATATATAATATTTATATTTTCTCTATTATTTTGTATTTTTAATTTATATCATACCATTATGCTTTCCATAACATGTAAATACGGTAATTTAAATTGACGAAGTGTAGACTACTTCCCCCTCAAAGTGATATGACTCATTAATGCTATACATGGAATGTATAAATGATGGAATTAATGAACCTATCAACATATATATCCTAGATATTATACTATATTTATAATATACCTATGTATCATTTGGTTTTCATTCCATTAAAAATGAAAAAAGAAATGCAAGTAGCGTTCATGTGTATGTACGACTTATTGTCTCCATGAATAATGCATTGCATTTTCATATATCCAAATGAAATGGAAAATGCTAAATAAATATATACTAGTTATATATAATATATATGATATCTAAATCATGAGTATTATTCTCTAGAGAATGCAGTTCTGACCACAAGATCAATTTGTAATTATAACAAGTCCATTTTATATTCAAGTTATGAACATTGACAAATGTATGATACGAACTAAAATAATAACTAATTGTTATAAAACATTAATAAGTGATATAAAAGGAATAATAAAAATGGAAAAGGTTCTGATGAAATTATAAATTAACTTATGTTTATTATTTGGGAAGAACAAGGAAGATATACGACATGTCAAACAGAAGGTCATGGACTTCGTCTCAATATCCTTTCATTGAGGCATACATTGATTTACACACGAATGTTCTTTATATGGTTTATAAACCCCTTTTACTTTTAATTTCATTCAAAAGTAATATTTTCTCTATGAAGTGTTTTACTAAACTAAAAAGGGAATGCTTTTTCTAGCGTACATGGTGAAAACGACCTTTCCACTGCCACGAGCATTATTTGATATTTAGCTTCCTTAACAAATTGTAATGTTTTTAAAAGGAAAATAAATACCACATACCTTTTTTTACATATTTTGTTTTTGAAAATTGTTTTTAGAAATCATTGATTATTTCAATATCAATAAATGATATATTTTGACTGTGATGTGGAAATTTTATCTTTCTTTTATGCTTCTTTTTTGTGTTATGACTATGTTATAGTTCTTGAGAATTGTATACCTATATGGGTGGTTCCATGATAAACCTAGGTCGGGTGAGCCCGATATAGCTCTCCAATGCATTGAGTAATGTTATGAAGGTAAATGGTAATGTTTCTCATAATAGATTTAGGGAATATACTGTGATGGGTACCCCAAACGTAACTCCCTATGTAGCTGTGAAAGAAACAATGTAATTCTGATATGGATTCCACAAGTTACGTTTATGATTTATGATATATATTTGTTATTCATAAATCTTATGATATCATGAGGTTTGTTAAAGATCTTATGTTTTTATATATGGTTGGACTAATGTTTTCTTTCTTTATTTTCTAAGCCTTTTTGATATTTATATTCTCATCCCATGTTTTTTAAATTTTTTCATGGGGTATAATGAAGGGTAAGAGATAAAAAATATTCAAGAAGATTTATATCATGAAAATAATTCTTTTATTATTTTATGAGTTTTTATTTTATGATAAAATGTATACTGAGTAGAAGTGTCTACATTGTAATATTTGAGAACTAATATAATAGTTATGGACTAATCTCTATAACTATATACCTGAAAAGATCTTCAATATTAATTATTTATTTAACTCAATATTAAGTAAATATTTAAAGCCATGGTCTTATATGTATTATTATTATATCAATTTATGTTATTCCATCTTTTATTTGGGAATTGAAATATTATGAATTTTTTATTTTTAAAATGAAAAACATTCCATTACATGGTTTATTTTTTTTCCAAAACTTATTTATGTTCCATGTGGCTTGTATGATGATGAAAATGTTATGATGTGATGGTTACACCTAGAATTATATACCATAATGTAAATTATATGATGTAACGAGTGAACCTAGAATTATATAGCACACCAATGCATTTGTTTATGTAATGGAACTTCTGAGATAATGTTAAATATGCATGAACATGATGCTATATTTATTCACAACATTGTATGGTAGTTGACCCTTAGACACGATGATTCATTTTTATACATTCCCCACATTTCATTCCTCTATATAACGGATCTTACCATGATTAGGATCTTGTGACTTTGTTCTGATTATAATGTTTATGCTCACCCATGTTATATTGTTTCATGGTCTTATATACCATCTTACTGGGCTTTTATGTAAATATATTTTGATGTGTATCCTTAGGTTATTACATGTACTAAGGATAATTACAAGGCTAATAAGAATCCAGGGAAGATGGAATTAAAAAATATTTCATGTTTTATTTTGAAAATGTTATGTATGGTCCTAATTTTCCCAAGACATTAAACTATTGTATCCTCATTTTTAACTGATTTGATGATTTTTTATTTAAAATGATGTAATATGATATATAAGAAAATGATAGGGTATCTATAATATGTTTAGTTAAGACATGAGAGTGTAAATGAATATCAATAAAGGACATGTTTGTACCAGCCTACTTTATATGGATCATGAACATTCATGGTATTTCTATTGGTCTACTTGGACTATGTTAGGGAAAATTTATTAATATGATACTGAGAATATTTATTTTTGAAAAATCCAAAATAGGATTTTTTCCAATGTCACATGATATAGATATCTCCAAAAATATATGTGGATAGATTCCATAGGAGAGATAGAGGATGATGATATTTACATTCACATCACCTATATAATTTTTTCATGTATTTCATGTTATCTTATAAGAATTTTATTTCATATTCCTTAATCATTGTAGACATATATCTAAGAGAACTAAGAGAGTTGCATTTGATGGTAGTAAGTACTATCCTATTGTATTTGTTGCATACAAAGGATATGTTTCATATTTTCAGATGATTTTGGGTGCTTGTCATCAGAAGATTTACATATTATTATTTTAAAATACATTCACATGATTTAAAATAAATTTTAGGTTATGTTTCACTCTCAATTGAAGAGTTGTGAGTGAGAAGTAGTCCAAGAAGTATGTGTTCATAGATTATATATATTCTGAGTATATTTCGACATCAGAATGTGATAAAGAAAGTGAAATGATATGATACTTTAACTAGGACCTTTACGGGGTTCCTAAAAGTAATGAGAATACCACAATGAGTTATGATTATACTAATGTGATGGCCCTTTCTATGGATTCATGTCCACATAAATAGACAAATCATATACTTAAAAATTATCACCTCTTGAAGGATTTCCCTCAGAGTGGTGTGTTTATAGTAATAAACGAGTTCATAAGGGATAACATAGAATACCTATTAACTAAATCTTTAACTCAAAATAGTAATTCTATTATGTGACCTCAACTAGGATGAATGTTATTATTAGTTATCTCTATTATAACTTGTAGTATTTCTGTGTCGGTACCCTGGAACCATATATATCGTAATTTCAATTACATGTATTTTCATGTTTTTTAATATTAATAAAAAATTCACTTGATTATTATTCATCTATATTACTTGATTGTGTTAATGGAATTAGTGCATTTTATAAAAAGGTCTTATAATTTCACTTTTATGATGTGGAACATAATGTCTAATGCATATATTCTTAGATACATGTTCTATGGACAAAATTTTTTTTTATCATGACAAATATGATAAATTATGTTAGGGGTAAGTGGATTAAAATAAATTTTTACTTCTTATCGTGATGTTTTCCCATAGAAATCACCAAGAGACGAAGTTGTGTGAATAAAACCACCAAAATGAATTCAAAATTTTATACAATTCATAGGATAATTTTTAATGCAATGGTTTGAATATTTTATTAAGAATTCAATTATTATTAATTATTATCATGAGTAATTTAAATATGTATATATTGATGAAAAAATTGAAGAACTTTTATCACAATATACATGGATATGTTGGGATCATCATGAGTGATATAGAATTATTGAATATCTAAATTAAGGATTCATTACAACATATTTAATGGAAGAAAATATGTCAAGATCATTTATTTGAAATGAACTATATGATTATGTTTTTGTACATGGTTTTATAATCATGATACTAATTTCTAGAAATTAAATGTGTAATATATCATGAACAAATGATGATGACACTAGTAATGTAACATTAAATATAATGCATTGCGGAAAATATACTATACTACACTGAGAGAATTTATATAATTTATATTTCAATATGAAATTAATTTCATTCATAATGGGTTCCTTAAAGTGTAACTAATGAAAAAAAATTGGATGCTAGGTGTGTTAGACTAATTAGAAAGAGAAAGTATCCTAGGGTGTCACACAATTAGTGTATCCTGGTACTCATTTACAATAATTAAAATTTAATATTATAATAAATAATATTCATATGTTGTGGGGAATAATATGCATTCCTGTTATATTGATCACATTAATATTTATTAAAATAATAATAAAGGGATAGTTATTTATTTTAAACAATAGGTAATATTGAAAGATTGATATATTATGTGGAGAATTGATGTATTAAGTTATTTGTATTCTATAAATAATATATTTATAAACATTTAAAAAATAGTAATTAATTTATATAAGAAGTGATATTAAAATTATACATGCACTTTTTGTACATCATGGAAATATTAATTATATAACTTTTATTATTTTAGGTGGTGTCCAAATAGAAGTAGGAGAATAGTTAAGGGCCTTTATGTGATAACATATTCTGTTACATGTATAATTAAGCATGATTATACAATTTCTAAAGGTGGATATTTTTGTGCACCAACAATAATTTCATGAAAATATTATGAAACCCATATAGAAAAGTTTTTCTATAATTATATCAATATGAGAGAGCATAAATATTATTCTTACATCTAATGAAATTGGTAAAATTTTATAGAAACCTACAATCTCATATGAGATTCAGGTAATGATTTATGTTGAACGATCCATGTAGTTAAAATCATTTTATATCACATTGTGATTCTATGGTGGTGTTATGAGGTTCATAGAGAACATGTGAATTACCAGTAGAGGGATTATACACTGGATCCATCATCACAATGGTTGAATGACAAGAGTTTTCATCTAATTTATCAATTAATATATAATTCAAACCAAATGAAATAATTATTTATTTATAAATTAATTAAAAATATATATGTGAAAGAATATTATCAAATATTCTGAGATTCTATTTGTCATTTTGAGGATCAATTTGAAAAAACCAATGGGAAACAAATTTAGGACATAGACTAGACCGCATAAAATATACATTTGATCCCTTAATTATGATAACATGGGGGATTTGGTAAAAGTAATATCCACAACCATTTTATTTAAAATGATCAAAATGATAACGCCACCCTCAAATTCATGCAACAATGTAAGTAGAAAAATAATAAACTCATGAAGGATCTTCCCACATGCCTATATTTTTTAATCATAAAAAATAATTTAGGTTTTTTATTTTTAAGGTTAATATATTCTTCTAATGATGTTGAAATGTATAAGGTCATCTTGGAAGGTTCTAAGTCATAGTTAATGCATGAGGTCTAGGGCTAATAATAGTTTTTTTTCATCTTTTTATTGAACAATATATTTATAAATTAATAAATAAACATCAAAAAATAATTTAGAGGATATTTGAAATTTTATTTTTAGTTGATTCAATAAATGAATTACCATGAATGTGATAATTAACCTTTGTTGATTTATTCAATTTTATCAATCAACATGTCTAAAGTATTGGGGGGAATACAATGAAGGATTCCTTATTTTGTATCCACAAATGCACCACAAATATCTGAACAACACTCTTCGAACTCAGGCTATTTTAGTAAGGTACCAAATACATTTCATTGATCATTATCTATTATAATATGGAATTTATATTGTTATCTCAATGTTTTTGAGAGAGAGGTTGATGATTTCTCCCATTAACATGAGAGAATTATAGAGTATCATTTTTGTCCATAACATTCATCCACTAAAGTGATGTAATGTTGAATATATAGTTATAATTAAATATTTTATATTAATGTCATGGCCCTTTATCAAATATATTTTTAATACATCCACCATATTTAATAATGACATTAGTGTTATATCACGTGAAATTTTCACAGATAAATATCATGTTTAATTAAATAGAAGAAAATATATTTAAATGATATTAATTATAAAATATTATTTTTTGGGAAATTACACATGATCCATAATCCATAAATATATTTAATTAACTTTAAAAAAAATTAAATCAATTAATATTATTTATTCAATTAATTAATTAATTTTTTTTAATAAACATGAATAAAGATATTTATGTTAATATTTGTGAAACTATATATTTTTAAATTTATCTATTCCCTAAATAAGGGAATAAATATTTATGTATATATTTTCCTATAAATAAAATAAAATCTAATAAATAAAAAATTAATTCAACCAAACATTCAAATAAAAATTTATTTCAATATAAAACTCATATAATATAATATTTAATATATAGTGTTTGAATTTATATGATCAGGGATACTTGAATAATTATTACTCCACATGTTGAGGTTATTATTTTTTCATAATTTTAAATTCAATATAATTTAATGATATTTTGGATAGATTAAGTGTGTGACCGTATATGAATAATTTTATTTATAATTATCTGAAAATATCAAATTTATGGGATTAGGTTATTTGAGCGCATGAAATAGTAATAATGAAATTAATTAATTTCGAAATGTTAATAATATTACTTTGTATGATATTATGTAATATAATCTATTTGTCTCGATATTTCAGCATGTTGGGTGAATAAATCTATCAAAAAAATATATAGTATATTTATCATTCTTTGAAACACTAAAATCCACTTTTTCATGTCCTAATGTGACACGCTGGTATTTTAGAAGATGAACATTATATTCGATAACTAATACAACAAGTATAACTGACAAAAAACGGTCCATGAAGTATTATTATTTAAATACGACCATTATAAGAAAGATTTTAAATTGAAAATCATGAATATGATTAAATTAATTATGATATATATAATAGGATCACAATTAATATAAATGTACGGATTAATTATTAGAAAAAATGAATTCAATTTTTTGTAATGTCATTTTTTTCTTTAAAAATATATTTCCTTCAAAAAAATATTTTTAATGAAAAATGGAATATTTAAATCATGATAATTTTTGGAAATTTTTTTTAATAAAATTTACTAAATTTATGAAAACATCAATTAAAAATTATTTTAGTATGAGTTTCTAGAATTATTTTTAATGTATTGCTATTTTAGTGAATAGTGAAAAAATATTGAAAATTGTATTTTTTTGTAACACAAAAAAATTGTATATTGTTATAAAATATGATAAATGTATAATTTTCTCTTTTATATTTATATAATTCAACCAAGCCACCTACAATAAATTTAATGTTTGAATTTGGTTCAGTTTTGTATATATGTAAAATGAATTTGTCTCAAAAAAATGTTCTTATGGGTATAATTATTTTTTATATTATTATATTAAATTGATCTATACAAGTTAATGGTTTTAGTTAAATATATATTCTATATTAAATAAAAAAATATATTCATTTATTAAATTTTTTGGCAAGGTATTCGAATAATCTCTGTTTTATTATTAAAATTGAATATTCTTAAAAAAATATTTTCTTCATGTTTTTTCATTTTTTTAAAGTTATATTCATATAGTTAATGAAAATTCATTTGATGAAACAGATTCAAAAGTTTGATCTAGGAGGTTAAAATTAGGTAACTAGGTCTCTTTCATATTAGGTCAACATGAATAATAACTGTGGTTCAATTTATCACCTAAGTAAATGATAAATCAGCTAAATCTAGGTTGAAACTAAGTCATAATGTCATAATATTTAATCTAAATTCCTATTTGATGTAGAAAATTATACCCCTATAACCTCATGCTTTAATTAAATTTTTAATTGAAAAATTTTCATGAAGATAAAAAATATAACATTTAAACTAATAAAATTTACAATATATCACTCTTTTAGATTTAAATATCTCTTATTTTTTCACATTGGAAAAAAGGAAATTTCTGATCAAAAATCAATAGCTGTTTGAAAATTATAATATTATTTTGATAATGATAATTTATATTTTAATTTTATGTATTAAAATATTTTTTAAATACTTACACAATGTTCAAATAATATTTAAATAATTATATCAAAAAAATTAAAAATGTTACAAGTGTTATAAATTTAGTGATTCATAAATTCCCACAAATTATTTAGATGAATATGAAAGATTAATTTTTTTAAAGGACTATATTCGAATTCAAATATTTTATTTATGACTTTTATGTCAAAATATATGAATAGTTTCAATATTGGCATTAATGATATTTTATGAAAATAAGGTTTAATTAAATTATTAAAAATTTAGTAAAAAATTTATTGAGGAAAAATTGAAATGATATGGTCAATATTTGTATATTTTTCAATTTAGGAGTCACTGGTTACCTCATAAGTAAAATTATATCCTCTTATGAGTGATACATACATTACATAGATTAAGGATAAAATATGTTAACTTAGTAGTTAAACCAAAATAATTGCTATGAATAAAAAATAAACCTATAAAAATATTATTTTTGGATAACATTTAATTCATATCATTACATACGGTTGAATCTATTTCTATTTGGATTCATTTTTATTTAGAATAACTAATTTTTTTGTAATTCTAATTGTGTCCTTTCCCACCCTTATAAATGGACACACCTTACATCAACAAATCCCAATGAATAATACCATATATATCAGATGTACCTTGGAAAAAACTTTCTAAATTTTATTATACCCATTATAGAGGTTTTGTTCATCCAAAAATATTGACCCTATGAACCATAAGAGGATATCTAAAAGAGCTCTTCCAGCCGAGAGGTAATCTCCTTATCCAATCATGTTATTTTAATTATTCTTTTACCTCCTATAAACACTTTATATTCAAAAAAATCATAAATTAAATATATCCATTATAATAATATTTTATTATTATTATTAAACCACCTTAATCAAGAATCTTTCTCATTATATGGTATGTTAATGTATTGCTCGTTCATACATACGACTTACCATCTCCATGCTGCCATACAATTTGTTTCTGATGACCAACATTTATGGATTGGTATTATTATGGATTTATTGTTTTTATATGATAATTTTGAAAAAATAACACTTCTGTAATGATAATATAATATCTAAATTTTCTATATTTAAAACTGCTATAAAATGATAATTTTGATTTACGTGTATGTGTTGACTATCAACTCCACAAACTGATGTGATTATTTTATCATTTATATTTTTCATGGATGGAAATAATCATATATTTAATGAATATTTACGATAAATAAGATTATATAATGATTATTTAAAAGAAAATTTATTATTCAACATTCTTTTTTCCTATCCTTTGAAAATGAAAATACCGTTTCTGCGTACATATGGACAACTGTCCCCATGAATAGGGTAATTAATTTCTCCATATATATCATTTATAAATGATTATAATAATGTATGTAATGAAAATATATGATATTTATATATTGATAATAATTTTTATATTTTATGTAACCATGATCAAAATACAAGGACCAAAATTATCAAACTAAAACATACTTGAAAAAAAAAGTTTATATCAATTACAACTTTGATTTTAATAAATAATTCATAACAATATAGAGATAATAGGATATAATTAAATCATTTGGGGTATGATGTTCATTTATATGTTCTATGATATATTTATAATAAATATAAATTTTTCATAAATAATGTTTGAATACTTATGATGGATGTTAGACCTAAGGTAATGGATTTTCATTTCACTTTTACTTATGTCGACACATTCTATATTCACCACATTTTTCATTTATGTAATTTATATACTAACCCTAAATTTATTTTATTATTCTTCTAATTATTATTTTTTGATTCATATATCTATAAAAGTTTATTTTCTAAAATATAATTATGATTAAACTGTTACCAAATTGGTAGGTCTATAAGGTTACCATATAATGTTTTATTAGGATTTTTTACAATTAGTTTTCAAATGATAAATTTGTATTCTATATCATTAAATAAACTCTATAATTTTCATCTCATCTGAGATTTTCTATAAAATAATTTTTTTTATTTCATTTTCTTCCACATAAGATGTCAAGAGACTAAAAATATTTTTTAATGAAAATTGACTTTATTAATCACAATGATAATGAAATATTTTTATTCCATATTGATATTAACTAAAAATGAATTAAATGGGTTTTTAACTTTTCTAATATGGTATTCTATATTAATTTTTATACATGATTTTATTTTTTTAAAATAGTTTTAAAATAATTGTTTTTATCAAGTTTTTCTAAATATTTTCTTACCTTTTACAAAAGTTAAATAGAAATGTTTTTTTTACTTCTATAGTATGAACGAAATTACCCTTCTTCAAGAACACTCAAATATTTAAATAATAAATTACATGTTTAAATGGTTATTTACCAAAAATAATATTTCATTATGTTTTTTTTAAAAAAAATCAATTAAAAACATTTTATTTTAAATTTTAATAGATATTTTACTTAATGATATTCTAATGACCATTTCATTGTATTTCTACTCATAAATGATAAACATAATTGATTTAACTAATTATTTAATAGGGATATAATCCAAAGATACCATAATTATTATTTCCCCAGATGGTATGTGTTTATAATGAATATAAATTTATGAAACTTATTCTATTTCCACATTTTATACTAATATAAAATGATGAAATACTTTAGAAATGCACTTATCTTTAATGGGGTTTTCTTTAGTGATCTGTTTATGAAACAAATTTCATTTTATTGATTATAATATGATCAATGTTTTATTATATTTTTGAACATATATGAATTATTTTAATTACATGAAGGTTTTAAACTATATGTCTCTCCAATAGATTGGGTAAATTTGGATAACTCATGACGTAAATATGATATAAATGAACCTAATTTTATGTTCAAAATTTCATGCATAGACATTATTTTCATATATATAAGATTATTCATTAACATGGATTTCATGTATATATTTTTAACCATCATCCTAGATTTTTGGTATATAATATTATGTGTGGACCTAGTTTTCATGTCCATAAAAATATTTTTAGACCTAGTTCTATGTTGATATGTTTATTAGAGGGCCTAATTTCATGATTTTTATATGATAAAGTATCTTGTTTCTCTTTATTCAACTCTAAAATTTTATAGTATTATTTTTTTATAATAAATCATGTATTACTTTAATGTGATTCTCTAATGGATCATTTTATTTCATTCATTTATGATTCATGTCTTATGACTATACAATATTTATTGCATGATTCAAGATTATGATATAAGATATATAAGGTATGAATGTAAAATATTATTATCAAGTTTTCTTTAAATTTGGGTTATATTATACTAGTGTGATAATTAATATATCTCTTGCCTACCCATAGTGATAATCTAGTCTAAAAAACTTTTATTCTTTATTTTCCACATTTTATGAAGAACGGTTTGATGATACATATAAGAAGGGTCCTAGTTTCGAAGAACATTGTGAGTGGATATTATGAGAAATTTTCTCACATATCAATGCATCATAAAATTTAATACCTATGTGGTTTATGTATAAATCATTAATATATGTAACAAATATTTATAAAATATGATATAATATCTATATATTATAAGTGGGGGTTTCAATAAATTTTAATTGAATGAATTAGTAAATATTTTGTATCTTGGATGATAAAAAATTACTATGAAACATGGGTATACATTTACTTATAGTAAAAAATCCTAATGTTTTGGTAACAACTATGAATTACCTATGTTAAACCTAAGGTTTCATATAATACATTTTAAAAATTTAGAATTCCAAAAAATGATTATTCATAAATTTTTAATTTTCCATTATGATTATTATTACTTAGATAATTGATTTTTGTTTTAGTCAATGGAAGGAATATGAATGAATAATGTTAATGTTTGATATTACAACCAATGAATTGATTGTCCTCCTGATAACAAGTAAAATAAATAAATTAATGTTAACACTTATGATTATTCCCAGTTAGTTATCTCATTATAAGATTAATATTCATTAAATTTTTTATATCCTAACATACATAATAACATAATAATGTAGTTTCAGAAAGACAATCTGGGATAGAGGATTTATCTTATAACATGTCAATAATATGGGAAGAATCTATGTATTTAATTTCTTAGTATAATGATAAAATGTTTTTAGTATGGAAAAGAATGATAAAAATAAATTAATTGTTAATGAAAAATGAATAGTTACATTAATGATTGATGGGAATAATGGTATCCCTATGGTATGCTCAGTGGATGAATGTTTTAAATATTGAATGTAATGGGGATATATAAATCCTTGTCCTTATAGAAATTATTATGAAGATAATTAGAATGTTTTTATGTGTAATTATTTTAATGGTGATGGTGAAGAGTCCAATAATACATATAAAGGGTATGGATTGATTTAAAATTATTTATCATGTTATAAGTAACAAGAATGATTTTATTTAGGTTGATTAATTAGAATACATGATTCATATTTCATGTGGTAAGAACGAACTATTAACCAATAAAATGATGAATATGGGTTAATTGATAAGAAATAAATCTGAATGAATTAATTATTTGTTATGTTATACTAATTATAATTTAGTGATAAAAAACATAAACCATTTTAGGATTATTGATGATTAGTTTTAATTTATGTATTTTAATACATATTTTAGAGGGTACTAACATCCATTAAAAGTGAATTAGTGGTATGCTGAATTTTTTTTAGAACACATCATTAGGGGAAGATAATCCTCTACATGCATCTGATTTTGAGTTAAAATTTTTTATTTGTGATAACATTATTATTGAAAAGTATAGTATTGGAAATAATGAAATTGCAATGTGATTTTATTAAAATGTGATTCAGGTAGTATTTGATGATTTTTGTATCATTTTTTGGATTTATATAGTATATTCAATATTCTGTGATGTTATATGAGGAATAATGATTATATGAATTTATGGAGAATTTATTTTTTCATTAATGATTTATGGAGATTTTGGTTATTATTAGTTATTAAGAGAATAAATTATCAAGGTATTCACATGTATGGTATATGCCATAATTAGATGCTTTATGTTATATACTAGAAAATTTTTTGATCAATTTTTTTAAATTTTTTTGTTTAGTAGTTTTTAATCAATTGAATGGATTATTATTAAGGATAAATATTTTTGTAATGGATTATTTAAACCTTTGAGGTTATTGATTTGGATTTATAAGAAAAGGTATTATATAAAATTGTTCCAATATATTTATATTTTATAAATATTTTGAGAAAATATTGGATAATTTTCATAATTTAATGGATTATATGGTGTCTTAAAAGATACATTTAGTCCATTAGGAATGAAAACTCTATCTTGGATATTTTTATATTTGTGTAAGTGATGAAATAAAAACTGGTAAGGATAAAAAAAGATGAAATTGAGAATATGATGTAGAAAAAAATCATCTATGTATACTATACCATGGTAATAATAAATTATAATAATATAAGGAAAATTATATTTAAATAAAATTTTAATCTTTTAACTGAATTTTCATTGAATATAGTGTCTCTTCAATCATCACATATTTTTATTTTTGTGGTCATTAATAGTCTCCAGACCATAATCTCTTTCACTTTCTATCCATCATGGGATTTATTTTTCTATTATATTTCCATAATTTAAAATTCCAATATTTTATTATATATTGAGTCCATGTTCTATGTTATTATATATGAACTTTATATTAACCTTTAAATCCTTTCAAGATGATGTCTTGTTAACCCTTTTGATGGATTTCCACACAGTAATTTTGAAATGTCAAACCATGGATGACCAATCATATAAGATTTCTTCTATTCTGGGATTTGATTCATTCTCATAATTTAGGTATGTTTTCCATGTTTTTATTATAACATGATTTCGTTTTTCCATGAAAATATTATTGTTTAAATGTGAAATTTTTAGTGGGATTTTTGTAAGAGAATTGTTGTCATATGGTTTTCTAAAACCACATTACCTTCCCCAAAAAACCATGCAACCTAGAGAGAGGGGGATTTTATAGTTTGAGAATGAATTTTCAATCCATTTACCCTTTTAGTTGTAGTGATGTGTCCCTTATGAGGGGTTCAAATTTAGGGTGCACTATTTTGTAAACGGTGCACCCTTTCTTAAGAATTCACATGTGCATGATTTATTTCACTAAATTTTTATTTTAAAATTCTTAATCCTTCTAAATTTCACCCTATTTCTCCCTTACTTTACCTAATAGGTTTTCTATCATTTATTATGTCCTATAGAGGATTCCTAATCCCAAAAAACTACATTATTCCCTATAAAATGATTTGATTATAGTATCTACACATCTCCCATTATTTGTTTCCTTCTTGTTTGGTTTCCTCTCTCTATGGTTTCTTTGTTCCTATGAATAGGGAATTATTTTACTCTATAGTATTGAGTTTAAATATAGGTTTATATATATATATATATATATAATTAGTTTATCCTTATTTAGGTTTTTTATTTAGATTGTGTTCTTTATTGTCCAATTGAACTTTCAGCGTCAACATTATAATTTCTTATTTTGAAAATGCATGACAATGATCTTGTTGTAAGTGGTCTAAAATAAAAATACTATAGTATTTATTATAATTATGTGTATATAATTATGAAATAGATATTTAAATTCTTTGAAATCATTTCTTAAATTGGATTAATTAATTTTTTAATTAATTAAGGGATTCTTGTGATTATATAATTGATAGAACAGTTATTTTATGAGATTTGTTATTTAATGTGATTGTGTAATTGTTAAACTAATGGGAAATTTAATTGATTTATAATGTTAAGTAATTGAATGGTTAGTGTTACCTTTAAAGGATACTGGGTTTTTGATAAAATGTTGTTAAATGGTTTAATGAATGGTTTCTCATATTATTCAATGTGATTAGAGTGATGAATCCTAATTGGGATGATAATTGAAATGGTATAATATGATTTGAAATGTTGAAAAAGCCTTAATTATGACAATATTTTAAAATTTTAATGTTTTTGAAATATGTGATTGATGGATAAAAGGAGTGTTGGATAGGGACTAATGCTTCAAATACCCATGTGGTTCTATCAATGACATTACAAGACCAATTTCTTGCATGTGAATATTATTTTACAGCATAGGGATTATTTCTCTAAAACCCATGAGGTATGGGATACAGACTAATTATACAAATACCCATGGGGTTCTAGACATTACATTTTATAAAAATGATATTTTATTTGGTATATGGTTCCAAATGGATGGGATATGAATTGAAATGAAATGATAAATCAATAGACAGCAGTTATGTAAATTTTGATCCAATATGAGATATGATTGAAACTTATGAATGGGTCAAATCAGGTTTTTACAGTTTATGTTTCATCGTCAAGATCGGTAATTTATGTGGTTAATTATATAATACTGAGATGTGATAGTTTTTTACATTAATTTTTTTTATTCTTTGTACAACTATGTACACTCTTCTTGATGATATTTTATTTTAGAAACCATTTTTGTGGACTACTAGGTTGTAATCACACCCTACTTGGCCTTCTAGATCGGTATCTAGATACACTTCATTTTTGTAGGGAATGATAAGGGAAAGAGGCCAATATTATATGGATGATTTGTGATGGAGCATGGATGAAGGAACTGGACATGATTTGTGACCTTTGTTGGTCAATTTTAGTGTCTTAATTTATTTTTCTTTTTTCATATTGACCCATCACACATATATGTAATGATATACTTATTATTTTAGTTTGGATATTTTATTCATATTTTGGTCATCATGTGATACTATTATTACTTTGGTTATAGTTATTGTCAGCTAATTATTTTTTATTTATTTATTGTATTTTTTATACTATAATTATGATAGTACATTCTCCACATCTTATATATTAGGCCATAAAAACTAGTTGGTATACTCTAGTATATGGGGAGGGCCTCTTGAGTCCATGTGACCAACTGGTTTGGGATGTTAAAATGTTTTTTCATATTTAATATTATTTTATTATATTTTGTTTTAATATTTAGGAATTGAGGAAATACGACTATGAAGAGTCAGGAATTATTCAAGAGCTTGTTCATTGATGTAGATAACCCATGTATAGTTTAATTCCCATGTTCCCATAGTGGGATTGTTGTAATTTATATTTAATCTTACAATTGGATGTTATTTCACCTCGAGTGATTCAATTATTGTGTTATGTGACTATGTTTTTTTGATTTTTCCTGTGATTTTACTTATAAACCAGTACAGAATTAGAGTTTGTAATATATCCATCATTTTAGGAAATCAATATTTATTATGGGATTCATCATTTTTGGCATGCATAGAAATTTAAGATTTTGGTAAGTTGTTGAAATTGAAATATTTTTCATATCTTTTTTAATTAATAGAAAATGGTTCCAAATATGAAATAAAAAATTTTAAAAATGGTGAAAAATGACAAAAATGGGTGTTTAATTATAAACATGAATATTAATAGGTGTATACCCTTGGGTAACTATGACCAAGATGTAGGACAGTTACGGTTAGTGACATCACCTCAGTTTAAAAAATGTGGAAGGGTATGGGGTATGGCATGTTATTGATTTATATACATACTTGTAATTGATTAAATGGCATGTTATGTGTATTAATACTTTTTTTTATGAATTGATGATTAATTCTTCAATAAAGATATATATTAATAGGAATATAGAAGAACATGGTTGAAAATGTGTCTCCATTTGTTAATCCTGAGGCACTGATAATATTGAGTGAGGGAGATAGAGAGGATTTCTGTGAGGAATTTTTCACACTTCATATAGTTTATGGATGGAGACCTAGGTTAGGTTATGGGTAGTACATATGACCTGATGTGAAATTTCTAATTGCGTCACCCTTTAAATTTCGTTAGAGAGGATGTAACTGAGGTAGCTGTATTTTGATGTTATTATATCTAGATGATTCATCATCAAATGGAGACTCAATCTGAAAATCGAATCAATATAACTGCTTATATGTTATGTGTTCATCATATGAATTGGTGGGAAATTCAAAATCATGATATAATTGAAGGTAATTTGGAGTACAAGGGATTTCAGGAGTTGTTGGTGCACTTTTACCCTAATACTCTTAGGAAGGAGAGGGAAACTGTGTTTATGTGACAGACATAGGGGATTTTGTATGTGATGTATTATGCTGGTAGATTTATTGATTTGTAGAATGTTGTTCCAACTTTATCTAGGGATTAAGCTACTATAGAAAATGGTTTCAATATGGGATTAAAATGATATTATGTCCAAAGATAATATTGTTTAGCTAAAAATGTTTTAAAAAGTTATGAATTTAGATCTCATATCAGAAGGGATCATGAAAGAGGCATCTATTGGGGGACATGTGGTCTCTACTGGATGATCAGGGGGTACATCTTATTAGGGATAAAAGTGTCACTATTATAATTACATATATGGTGAAAGAAAGAAGAGTGGTAAGGGTAAGGGGTTACATACATATGACCTTACTTTAGAACTCTTTCACAAGTGCGGTAGAATAGGTCATTTCCACATAAATAGTCATTGACCACTATTAGAGTGTCTATATAGAATCAGGATGGGACATCTGCAACAATTTTGGGGGAACCCATGATAGATAGGTAGTGAAAGACATCCAAGGTAGAACCAGAGTACCAGAATGGGGTCTTCTACAACATATTAGACTAGTAGATAGTGTTATACTAGCCATATAGGTTATGATAGTGTAAGTGGTACATTTAAGTAAGAGAGATCATATCAGCACAGTGGTGTAGATCTAGGGACTCATATTGCATCACAGAGAAGAGAGCCAGGACAATTTCATACAGTTCATCTAACAATGGTCGATATCATGGAAAGAACAACAAGTTTTAAAGGTACTATTATTATATTTTATATAATTTCTAGTTCCTTATTTGATACATCAGTCTCTAAATATTTTATGTGTACACATTTTTTTAAATTGGTTATGTTTGGTAGTGGGTTTTTTGAGTTGGGTGATTAAGATCGGTACACTGTTGGGGGTACAATCAATAAACATCTATTTGTACAAGGGGTTTTATCTAGAGTTTTTGGAGTATCTCTTTATTTTGGATCTTTATATCCTTGATAATTTAGGATTTGAAATGATTTTGGGTGTCAAATATTTTGTATCATATCAGTAAAACAATGATTGTTACCGCAAGAGAGTGAATTATACATACAATGAGGTGAACAACTGTTTTCATAATGAAGAGTGGGATATTCATATAGGAAACTTAGGATGAGTTCATCATCAATTATGGGAGATTACCACCATGGTTTCATGACTTATTCTAGATGATAGTAGTTTTAACCATGGTTTCCCTCCTCCCAACTTATTGACATCATCGTGAGTATGCTGAGATAGCATTGAATTTATGCAAAATTAACTAAGTGTCAATTCTGGATTGATCAAGTACAAATCATAGGTCAATAAATCTCATAAGAAGGTGTGGTAGATGACCTAGATAATGTGTAGGCTTTTGTTTCATAGGAGGGGAAGATAATTTTATTGATATTTGTAGCTTTATGTACTTAGTGGGAAATTATCAAAAGTTCACTAGGAATTATACAGCTTTCCATTACATCCATTGAAGTTGCACATTTGTGATTTCTATTTTAATGCCCAGGTGAATGTGAGAATTCATTCTATAAGTTAATGAAACAATTGCCTATTGCACCAAAATTGATCTTACCTAAGAAAGGGTAAGAGTATGCAATTTTTTTTATTCTTCTTGGAGAATACATAGAGGAGTTTTAGTATAGGGAAATCATGTTATGGATTACGGGTTCTGATTATTTGGACATAAAGAAGGAAACTACCCCACACATGAACTTGATCTAGATGAAATTTTTTGTTCCATTAATTATTTGTGACATTATATGTTGGCAGAAAATATTATTATGTTTGTTGATCAAAAGTGTTTAAATTATATAATTTTCAATGAAGCATTAATATTTGGTAGACTACATGGGTTTATTATATGTTGTCATTTTATTTTGTGATATATTATACACACAGAAATGGAAATTCTGTTACTCACACATTGAGTTGGAAAAATCAAACTCAGGTAGGCCAGGATTCTAGTTTAGAGTGGAAAATTGTGACCTAGATGGATGAGATGAATGTTGTGGTTCAGGTGAACTAGGAGAAAAAGACTCATATATTTGAATCAGTGCATTCCAGACTTTTTTGAAAAATCAAGGAATTTAACTATCAAAATTCTAAGTGTTTATCCTAATGGGAATGATTTGATGGTGGGTATATTCCTTCAAATTAGACAATTGATGATAATTAGAGAATATATGTCAGGAATTGTGTGGTTATTCCTATGAGAATGAAAGAAGAGTTGATGAATGAATTTTGTGCCTTATAGTGGAATGTGCATCCATATTTGACCAAAATTTCATGTAACCTATATCAATAGTATTGGTGATCAGGAATGAATAAGAGATTTCATGGTTTAATACATGATGCTACAATTGTCAATAGGTGAAGATCAAGCATTAATGACATGGTTGTTTACTATATCCATCCCCCATTATATAATGGAAGTGGGACAACGTTACTATGTACATTTTGATGGGTCTCCTAAGGATTCCATGGAATAATGACTTTATTTGGGTGATTGTTAATTGATTGATGAATGTATCACATTTCATTCCTATACGAGATTCTTTCTTAGTGGATAATTTTGTAGAATTGTATGTTTAAGAAGAAATCAATTTTAATGTGGTTCTATGGAGTATTTATTTATACAATGAATCAAATTTTACTTCATGTTTATGTAATTTCATGCAAAAATCACAGAGTAATCTTATATTAATGAGTACAAAATTCCACCCATAAAATATATGAGATGGTGGAATGTACTATTCCGGTATATGAGGATATGATAAGATTGTGTGTCATATATTGTGGTGGGTCTTTGGAGAAAAACCTAGTTCTTTTGGAGTTCATCTATAACAAAAATTATCAGGAAATTATTCAGATTGATCCATATGAGGACCTTTATTATATTCCATGGAGTTAACCTCTATGTTGGATGGAGGAAGGTGATTTGGAGTTATTGGGATAGAGTATCATGCATGATACATCAGATACATTTTAGCTAATTTGATAATGTATGTGTATAAATATGAGTTGTAATAGCTCATATAATGGAATACATCGATATCCCTATGAGTTTATAGTGCATTATAGTGTTCTTCTTTGTGTGTTACATAGATTGGGTCACAATAGGATTTGAAGGTAGGGAAAGTCGGTACCCAGGATTGTTAGAATGTTTTAGGTTGTGGAGAGAAGTGGACCAGTGGCATACCAATTAGATCTTCCATATATTTAAAGTTCTATGTTTGGTGTTTTAAAGTGTCAGTGATTCAGAGGTATCACATCAGCCCTTATTATGAGATCTATGTCGATTTTTTGAGCTAGAGATCGATTCATCTTTTGAGGATCATCCACTACAATTTTTGAATCATTGTGAGAAGCTATTTTGGTGAAATTCCATTCTGATAGATAAAGTATTTTGGCCACATAGATATGATTAGAAGGAAACATGGGAGATGGAACTAGATATGAGGTCTTACTGTACCAAACTTTTTTACTTCAACTTCTTAGAGATGCTTTAGAGTAAAACTTGAGGATGAGCTATTATATGGTGGGGATATTATAAGATCCCTTCCTTTTATAGAGTTTAATCATGCTCATTTTTATGTACGTATTTTTCATTTTTTGAGAATTTATTTATTGGGTTTTCAATTATGGTTCTTTTAGGTGAAATTAGATTTTTTTTGGGACTTCAGATATGCCAGTTTGGTGCACAGTTTTACAAAACTGTGTTCCCTACCTTGAAACAATATCCAACCTCATACATTGGGTGAATAAACATTTTGTGAATGGTTTTTCAAACTATTCACCCATTTATTAGTAATTGAGTGATCCCTAGTATAAGTGTAACATTTGGACAACTGTGTGACCCTACCCAAGAAACTGTGTACATGGTATTTATTTCTATAAATTTTTATTCTAAAATTCTTGAACCCTTTGGAATTCACCATCACTAACCCCCTCCTGACCTGGGATGTTCTATATAATTTTTGGAAGACATGGTGTGGAATACTAGGCCCTAAAAAATCTGTTCATGATGATTCAAAGACCATATTGAAAGATCTTTACGTCTCCCGATATGTGATTCCTTCTCGTGTGGATTCCTCTTAATCATGTCTCACGTCCCAGATAATGATGTCAAATTTTTACTCTATTGTTGTGGGTTAGGATATATATTTCGATAGATCGTACACCATTAGATTAGGATTTAGGTTTTTTATTGAGATCTCATTATTCATTATGTAGTTGAATATTCTGCTTCAATTTGGGGATTTATGATTTGGTGAATGATCAAAAATGATCATTAGGTATGTGTTGTAAATTTAAAATCACATAGTCTTAATAAAAATTGTGTGTATGAAATTTTTAAATAGAAATAGAAATTATTTGAATTCACTTCTTAAATTGGATTAATCAAATTTTTAATTAATTAGTGGATCTATGTGATTATGAAATTGATAATACAATAGGTTTATTATATTGGTTAATTAATGTGATTGTGTAATTGGTCAACTAATTTGAAATTGAATTGATTGATAATGGGAATTAAGGAAATGGTTTACATGGAATGTAAAGGCTATTGGGTTATCTGAATAAATGTTGATAAATTATTTAATGCTATATTTTTTAAATTATTCCATGTGATTATATTGATAAATATTGATTGGGATGATATCTGAAATGGTATACCATGATGTGAGATGTTTAAAACAATGTAAATGATGATAAATGTTATAAAATTTTATGTTTTTGAAATATGTGATTCATGGATAAATTGGTTGTGGGATAGATGATGATTCTATAAATACCATCGGGGTGTTATCCATGAAATTCTAGGCCTAATTTAATGTATTTGAATCTTTTTATATAGGACAAAGAAAAATTCTCTAAATACCCATGACTGTGAGACATGGGCTGATGCACTAAATACCAATGTTGTGGTGGACACAATGTTTTATGCCCATAATATTGGATTTGGAATATGGTTCCAAATTGATAGGATATTAATTTAAAAGAAATGATAAATTAAAACCCTTGAGTTTTGTGATTTGTGGTTTTCTATGTAATATGATTCGTATATCGGTATGAGCCGAACAAGGTATTGATGGTTTCAGTGTCATCGAAAAACATAGTATTTTTTGGTTAATTAAATATTAATAAAATGTAATAATATTAAAATTTTCTATATTTTATTATTTGTACAACAACATACCCAGTTATTAACATGATATTTTTTTATACACCATTGGGGGTGGGAAACTAAGATGTAATCACATGATACTCAGGATGCCTAAGAGGAACCAGAATAAATATCATGTTTTTCGGACTAGATAAGGGAAATAGACAAATGTTAGATAAAAGAGTATGTATGGAGAATAGATGAGGGAACAAAACATGGTTCAAGACTTTCTTTGGGTGTTTTCTGTGTCTTTATTTATTTGTATTTTCATATTGACACATTACATGTATATGGAATGACATATACATTGTCTTGGTTCAGATATTGTGTTATTGGTTTGGTCAACATGTGATACTCATTTTACTCTAGTTAAGGATATTTTCCCTTTGTTATTGATTATTTATTTTTGTGGTTGAGTTGACGATCTGATTAAGAGGGTATAGTCTCCCCATGTTATAAATTTGACCCATACCACTAGTAAGCAGCCTCTACTATATGGGGAGGTGTTCCAAATGTTATGTGACCAACACTCTTGAGGAACCGATATCAGGCACCTAGGTTGGGTTGTTACAAAAAATGGTCAAATTAGGAGGATTCAATTTACTATGGGGAAAATTTAACAACACAAGATTTTAGAAGAATAATATTAAGTTTGATATTCTATACGAAACACACCATTAAACTTAAAGAACCACGATGTATTATTATTTAAATAGGACTTTTATAACCAACCTATTAAAGTGGTGGTTATGAATAGGAGTAATGAATTTTTGTGATATGTAAAAAATATTTTACTCACTATAAATATAAATATTATTTCTTATGGAATAAACATTAATTTTTTTGAAAAGTTATATTAATCATATAAAATAAATTTCCTTGAAAAATTTCAATCATTACATTTTTTGAAAATGTAATATATTAATTATTTTTTAATTTCAAATATATTTTTTATAAATTTAATTAAAATTTGTTAATAATCATATCAATAAAATCTTATGAGGAATTTCTATGGTTTTCAGAAAATATTATTTTTCCGTAGAATTTTCAAAAATATTGATTTTCTTAAAACAGTATTATATTTCAAAATTTAAATGGTTCCATAATGTTCTAAAATGGTTTCAAAGAAAAAATATTTACGTTTATTTTAATAATCCAATTATGTTCAACTGAATAAATTTTAATATTGAATTTAGTTTGAAACCAATTTTTAAAATGAGTAAAAAGTCATTTTTTGTGAAAAAAATTATATGCACAGTCTGATTTTATATTAAAAAATAATATTTTTTATGATTAGTTAATTTTATAAATTAAATATATATATAAATTATATATTTAATAATATAATTTAAAATGAAATAATATTTTTTATAGGAATGGGAATCAAAATATCAACATTATATTATTGAAATATAAATTAAAAATGGATATTTTTCATGTTTCACACATAATATAAAATTAATTTTTGCAACATATTGAAAATTAATTTGATAATAAAATTTCATATTTCAAAATAGTATTTTTCATATTTATTAAATAGTTCCATTTTTATTTTTTCCGATATAAATAGAACATGGATAAAATTTATCATCTTAGTAAAGGATGAATCATGTTTATTTTGGTTAAAACCAAGAGATAAGATCATAATTTTTAAACTTATTTATTATTGGAAAAAATGTAATTATGTGGTTTTCCTCTTCATATTTTATTTTTTTAATTGATAATTTTCCATGAAATCATAAAAAATAATAATTAAATCAATGAAAGTTACAAAATATCACTCTTTTAGTTTTAAACCTATCTTATCAGTTCATATGGTGTCTGAAACAAGTATTCAATGAATCAAAACTATTATTTTTAGCTTATGAATATAATTTTAGTTATTATAATTTATTAATAATTTATATGTATTAAAATATGATATTAAATTATTACACAATTCTAAGTCAATATTTATTAAATTAATAAAAAATTAATTTCTAAAATATTAAATATTATATAATTCGTTTGAGTTATAGTGTTCATGAAATTATTTAGATGAATATTATAAATTAATCTTCAGTTAAAGGGTTTGAAATAAATTTTATTTTTTTATTATGTGTTTTGACTAAGATAAACAATTACTTTCAAAAAATGGAATTTCTAATATTTTATCCAAATAATATTTTATTAAATTATTTACAATTTATTAAATTATTAGAATAAGTCAAAGGGTTAATTTATTTTAATTTTTTTTCACATCTCCATTTATGAGTCACTAGTTTCCTTATAAGTAGAATAATAACATATTATCAATTAAAAATATATTATCGCGGTTTGGGATAAAAAAGGTGAACTAGGGGGTTAATGTAAACGATAAGGATTAAAATTCAAATAAATCTCTTTAAAATTAACTGTTTGAAAATATTTCAATCATTTTCAACCCTATGCATGAGTATATTTCCATTTTGACTAACTTTTATTGAAAAAAACATAATTAAATTTTAATCTTTTTTGTAATTCCAAGTGTGACATTTCCCTCTCTTTTAAAAGGACACCTAATGCAACATTAATACTTATACCTATACCATTACCTACCAAAAAACATTATCAACTTCCACTTAAACATTATAGTTGTTATTTTCTTCCTAGAATACTAATAATAGGATCCTTAGTAGTATATCTAAATGAGTTATTTGAAAGGAGAGGTAGTCTCCTTAAATGATCACTTTTTTTAATTATTATTTTATCTCCTATAAATCTATTATCTTTTTCATAAAATAAAAAATAACCATTATTAGTATAGTGAAATTTTATTATGATTATTAAACCACCTTTATTCACACACTTTTTCATAAAATGGGATGTGAATGTATTACTTGTTCGTACGGACGACTTACCACCTCCACATAGAGACACAATTCATATCTCAACAGCATATTTTATATATCAGTATTATGATGGATTTAATGTTTATATATTATAATTTTTACACAATTATAGTTATTTAATAATAATATCACATCAACCATCATAAAATCCTAACTGTTGGAATGTTATGACTTTCATTTTGTCATACGTCTGGACCACCAACAATACGAAGCGATGTGATTCATTTTTCATTTATATTATATAGGGATGATAATAAAGATTTATTTTATAAATATATATGAAAAATATAATATATTTATGATTCTATAAAGATGTTTTATTATTTACTATATGTTTTTACTATCGATTGAAAAAAGAATAATAGAGTTCATGCGTAAATACATCCCACCATATCCATAAATGGTGTTATTAATTTTTTACTTCTATCATTTATGAATGAATCTAAAAAATTATATAATGAATATATATGAAAAATATATCATTATTATCTCTATAAATATGATTTAACCATGGTAAAATTACTATGAAAAAAATTAATGAACTAGGATGTAACCATGTGTTATACCATAAGGAAATGGTGAATGTTTTATTAACAAGAATTGTTAACATAATGGAAATATGTCATCATAGTTTTCATTCATAGAAAAAATTACACAATAAAATATATACATTGATAATATTATAATTTCTATTTACCAATACACACATCATTAGATTGGAATATCCAAATACACATATAACATTAGGAATTTCTTTTGGTTTGCCTATCCTTATAACCCCCCTTTGTTGAAATTTCCATGTGATATCATCATGAGATGAAGCCTCAATGTCTTACAATACCCCATAAAATGATATTCAATAATTATCTATGTCCCATTATGTAAGAACCTAGAAATTAATTAACAGTGTGGATCTTTGTTTTGAGCTGTTTCTGTGGAAAAAGGAAGAAATGGGAATTTTCTATGTACACATTGTGCCCCTAGTTTTCACATGTAGGTGTGTACTGGCCATGTAACTGCTGAGTGCGTGGCTATGTAGGTGAAAAAGCAGACCACCTAAATAGGGATCCAGTTGAGGCTAGTACATGTAATATACATTAAATAAAAACTCCAATTAATTTTCTTTTTAATTCATTAATAAGAGTGGGGTCGCGTCTAAAAACCATAACGCTCTTCTTTTCCCTGTGTGTTTGTACATGAGAATGACATACTACCAATGATCTTCTAGGTCCTTCTATTCCTCCGTTAGAGCTCTGATTGAAACTCTTCTAGGTGCATTAGATTCACATTTGGGTGTTATATATTCCCCTATAGCCTTTATTCCTAATTTACCCTCTCTCTTGAGTTATCCGAGGTTGAATTTTTTTGATATTTTTGTCTATCTATGACGTTCTAGGCCGATTCTAGGGCTGGCATTCAAGAATTTTCATCATACAACATCAAGGTAGGTGGTTTTTTCCATTCATCGATGATGATTGGATTATATATTATTAAAGATTTGAATACCCATGTTGGGGTATTGCATATTTTGGATTTTGATCCTATTTAATACCTTATATGATTTGGTTATTTGATTAAGGGTTGTTGGTTATTCATTAGATTGTGTACCCTTGTTTATGGGACACCCCATGGGTGTGTTCCCTTGTTTGACTGTTATTGACCACTTGTCCATGGTTTCTTATAAGGAAAACCGTTTTTCCATGCATTGATTTTTTTAGGATAGAGTTGATTGGTTATATGTGATGATTTTTTTATGAATTGATTAATGTCTATCCATGTAATAGTATTAATTGCATCTAGAACCTTTAATGAATGTTGTACACGCTCAGATCTTTAAATGAACTATGAGAGACTTCGAATTTAAAAACTAATGTGGTTTCCATGTCTATTTACACAGGACCCTGATAGCCTTTTTGATGATTTTTACCAAAGGGGTTTTGGCTGTGAGAGATACCTAGAGAGAGTTTATGATTATTTATAATAAGTTGACCCAGGGGGCATTGACTGTGAGATCTACCTTGAGGTCATGTATAATTTGTTGATACCACGTGGACCGAGGGGTATTGACCATGAGAGATGCCCAGGTGGTCGTTTTGATTTGTTTAGTGCAATGTTTTAAAAAAAGGGGTTATACGGTGAGAGATTTCCCAGAGGGTTAATATGAATGTTTGATTATTGTTTTCACGAGCTTGCCAAGCTAAAGAACAAGCTTTCACATAGTCTTACATGGTTTCATAGATGGTCTTCTCAGATGTCTGTTTTTATTTTTATACAGGGGGATAAAGAGATTAGGCTATATTCCATAAAGAAATCATTCGATGGTTTGAATAACTTAAAATTAAAATGAATATAATTGGAAACTTTTGGATTGTTTTCTTTTGGGTACTTCCTAGATTATTACTTCTTTTTTCATATTACATACTATATATATTCATTGACAGTTAGGCATTGTCCTTTTTTTGGTTTCCTACTGAGATTCATCTCACACCCTATTGGGGTCATACTTTCGTGCCCAAACAGATTATACGGTTGCAGGTATAGATAAGGGAATCCGCCCTTCTACATCAGGTACGTGATTTTTGATTAGATATGGGAATGAGACCAAGCTGAGGCATGTGCGGTTGATGGATTTTATTGATTTTTTTTCAGTTTGGTTTCAGAATTTTTATCCAGAATTGTGACTTATTTAGATGTTTTCCTATACATATATGACATGCATATTTCTTATATGTGATCAAGTTGTTTATTTACAATCAGTAGTCCATTTTTTACTTATTGTTTGGTATTAGTGCGTTTTCTATTGTTTATCATTTTTTATTCTATTAGGTATACTCTGACAATGAGGAAATAGTTTCTCCATTATCAGATCCTAGCTCTCGTTGCTAGTCAGCAACCTCTGGAGTTTGGGGAAATGCACTTGAGGTCATGTCACCAATCGGGTTTGGGGCACATTTGGTCGGAAACTGAATCTGGGAGGTTACAAAGTGGTATCAAAGAAAATTCATTTCTTCTTTGTCTTAATGTTTGGATAGTGTATACAAGGATATGAAGAAATGGGTAATTGGTAATAAGTTGTGTCCAAGATTAGATAACCCGTGTATAGGGAAAAGCCAAGGTAACCTAAATATTGCAATTTTTCAAGTTTTCTAATTGTTATAGTTGATTTTATTTCACCATTGGGTGACTCGCTTATTTTTTGTTGTTATAGTTTATATTATTGAAGTTCTATTTCTTTTTTAACCAGATTAGTTGAGGGTATTCCGTCTCTTTCATCGTATAATAACTTGCTAGAGATCTCATGTCATTCATTCTTGTCATTCCATTTAGAGTGAATTACAAATTGTGTGATGTTGTGATATATGTTGTCCGAGATACGAAGGTTGTTGTGAAATATGACATGATAGAATAAGTATTATTATGATAGGGTATTGGAATATGTATTGTTCCATTTGGACGGACTCCAGACATTGATCCCTAAGTTGTTATGGGCCCTCCTGCATCATAATTTGGTGGATCATGTTTGATCTTTAATAAAAGTTTCTCATTTTTTAGATGAATTGGGATCCCAAACATTGATTCTTGGGATTAGGACCTCTCACAGGATTGAATATGTCATTCCATGGACAAACTTTTAAGTTTTCATGGGTTCTAGAGAAGTTTCAGAGGCTTAAAGTCTGGAAACCTAGACAACATAGTTTGTGGTGTCGTGAACACATGCCATGTATTCTTCTATACCAATATAAATGACTTTTGTTAAGTAAATTCCATGTACTGGGAGTACACATATGGTACTACTTGACTGTGTGACTGACTATGTGAGTTGAGACATGGGGTTGGGAAACTTTTTTTAGAACACACTTTGTCTAGATAGTACATGCCACATATAGAGAACCATGTATCTGGTCGTGTGACTAATGACATGGGTGGAAAAAACATAGGTTGTACACATTGTGTCCCGTTAATGCATGCCAGGTAGAGTCAACCATGTATTTGACTATGAGACTAATGACACAATTGAATAGAACATAAGTAGTACACGCCCTATATAGGGTGATCATGCCCTGTAGTGTTACCCAAGAGAAGACTGTCTAGTTTTATCCATGTAGTGTAACCTTGGAAGGAGGGGAAATTTATGTACACACCATATCATAGAAGGAACACAATGCGTTCTGGGGTTTATATGACTAGGTTTGGTAGAGGTACACGGGATGTTAAAAGCTTAAGGGAACATGAATTGTATGGGTTAGACATGTCATGTAACCCAGTTTTGTTAAACTGTAATTTTTTATATCAGGTTCCTTTCTTCCACTTCTAATTTCTTTTCTTTAATACTCTTATACGGAGGTGTGATCGTGACCTTGAAGAGTAATGACACCAAGACGTCCTCTGATTATATGTCAGGTGCAGGGCGATGACCAGACACCAGAAAGTATTGATTAGGGACTACTAGTGGATCCTCCCATCATTTTTATCCTAGAATCAGCTGTTAGACCAGACACATGTGCTGATTCATAGTTCTATGAAGGATTTATAAGGATGATGTAAACATTATATGGAGAACCAAATCCATCCCCGACTATGGAGGAGTTGAAACGGGTGTTCCAACAACAGCATCCTACCACCTTTTTAGGTTTTGTAGGACCACAGGTTTTAGAGTCATGGTTGGAGGCCATGTTTTCTATCTTTGAGAATCAGTAGACACCTTCAGAGTGGAGGGTGAATCTCGCTGCGTACATTCTAGGTGATTCGGCCCAGATATAGTGAAAGTTTTTCACCCTGGTGGGACTTCACTGGGATATGTCTTGGGATGAGTTTCACTGGAACTTATATGATCATTTACAGTCTGAGACGTTGAGGGCCGATTTAGCTTGAGAGTTCATGAATATAGAGCAGGGAGCTCTTTCAGTGATGGATTACTCTTCTCATCTTAGAGAGCTTCAATAGCATTAACCTGTTCTGAGAGGGGACAAGTTATATTTGTCTAGTCGATTTGAGTGTGGTCTCAAGTATGACATTAGATGGAAGGTGAATGTCTCTAGGATTATTTTAATGATGTCTATAGTGAACTAGTTACTAATAACTGAGTGTAATATGAGGGATTTGGGAGTTGCGATCTCGGGCGGTTTAGCATCCAAGGCTAGTACTTCTTTGTTTGATAGCAGGAAGCACCGTAGGGAGCATTCATATAGTGATTCCAGTAATAGGCGTGTATTTACAGGTTTTCAGGTGAGGTTCTAGCAGTGCGGTAAGAGTCGGAAAACAAGACCATAGTTCATAAGTGACCCAATTGAATTCCAAGAAAGAAGAAATATGGGTTATCTTCACTAGTTTTTCCAGTTTTTCTCACTAAATGCTAGTGAGAGGGGACAATTATGACTCCACATTCAGTGTCATAGACACTTGTTTCTCCTACGTCAGTGAACTAGAGTTCGTCAGGCCATTCAGGATGAGGAGGTTTTCAAGGACATGGTATCCATATGGCATGCTTTCAAGTACAACATGGTGGATCATCTCAGAGAAGTCAGGTAGGGTCATAAGGCCATGGTATATGTTGATCATTTTCAATGGATTATACCCAGTAGGAGTAGGATTCCAGATCCTCTACGGATAGAGGTACGAATCTTGTTTCCTCAGTTTTAGATTCTTCCCTTTTTGATACTGGGGATTCCCAATGTTTTATATATGTTTCTTTGGTGGAGATCATTGGGGTCTATATCTTTACTTATTAGAATTTTATGATTCTAGACACTCTGTTGGCAATTAGGACGTCTGGTGTACTTCGGTGTAAAGAGTTCCCTCATGTGGATTGTGGGTTTCACTTCATATGGGACCCCTATATCTTAATGATTATTTTTTTGATGTCATTATCAAATGGATTGGTAATTTTCCATTCAAGCATTTTGTGACTGTTATTTCCAAAGGGTGAGTTTCACATCACCAGAGGGGGGGGTACAATCTACATAAGGGAAAATGGAATGTCTAGGTGAGAAGAGCTGGACCCGGTCATCTTTGGTTGGGATTAATTATAGCCCAGATTTCTAGATTATATTTGGATGACCCAAAGAATTCACAGATGGACATTCCTCTAGTGGTTGATCATTTCAGAGATGACTTTCCAGACGACATTTCAGGTTTACCTACAAAGTGAGAGTTATATTTCTATATCAAGAATGTTCCAAGAGTGGCATCGATGTTCATTTCCTCATAATAGGATGGCAACGCTAGAGTTAAAAAATCTCATGAATGAGTTAGAGGTTTCACAGAAAAACGGTTTCATCCAACCCAACACTTCCTTTTGGGGTTTTCCCATTCATTTTGCGAAGAAAGTGGATGGGACCCTCATAATTTATGTGGATTATCGAATTCTGAACATGTTGACAGTCAAGAATCAGTATCCCTTTGCTAGGATTGATGATATATTTGATCATCATTGAGGATCCCAAGTTTTCTTAAAGATTGACTTGAGAATCAATTATCATCAGTTGTGTGTCATACCATCAGATATACCAATTACTACCTTTCATAGTAGGTTTGGTATATACAAGTATTTGGTTTTGTTTTTCAGTCTCATAAACATTCCAGCAGTTTTCATGGCACTGATGAGTCGAGTATTCCATCTATACTTGGATTATTTTGTGGTTGTATTCATGGATGATATATTGGTGTACTCTCACACGCAAAACAACCATGCCTCTCATATTGAGATCATTTTAATTACACTGGGAGAGCATCATTTATATTCTAAGATCTCAAAATGTCACTTTTGGATGGATTAAATTCCTTTCTTGGGTCATGTTATCTCAGATACAAGAGTATCATTAGACCCAGAGAAAGTGATATTAGTAGTTTCTAGGGGAATATCTAGGACTTCATTGAGGTATATAGTTTTCTAGGCTGGACAGTTACAACAAAAGCTTTATACATTACTTTTCTGGATTAGCAGTTCCATTGACGGGCCTAACTAAGAAGGCTGAAAATTAATTTTGGAAAGATTCATGTAATTAATCTTTTCAGGAGTTGAAAGGGAGATTGAATTCTGCACCAATACTAATTTTTATAGAGTTGGGAAAGAGTTGCATTGTATACTATGATGTGTTAGGTATCTCGATGGGATCAACACTTATGCAAGGAGGAGGAGTTTTTGCATATGGGACTCGGCAGTTGAGGCCACATAAGAGGAATTACCTGAGGCATGATCTCGACTTAGCTATAATTTTTCAAGCTTCACGCTATATGAGACATTATCGTTTGGGAGATAATTTTTGTGGTATTTTTTATCACCAAAGTCTCATATATATCATCACTCATTGTGATTTGAATTCGAGACAGTGAAGGTGGGTTGAGTACCTTCAATATTTTGACATTGAGCTTTCCAACACGCTTGGGAAAGACAATACATTAGATGATGTGTGGAGAAAGAGGACTAAGATACAAGTAGTTTAGGATTCTATCACTGAGTAGTATATTGAAGATCTATTCTATAAGATACATTTTGAGGATCATGATAGATAGGGGAAGATGTTTGTTTCTTCTATAGATTTCACCTCTACTCTATTGGATCGAGTGTGAATAAGGAAGCTATCATATTATGAAGGCCTAGACATACAAGATAGTGTGTCAGTAGAGAACCCTACTCCTAGGAGGACCATAGGATGTGATGATATTTTTCATTTCCATAGACACATATGGGTGTCAGAAGTAATATGTGAGGAATTGATTTGAGATTTTCATTCCACAGTTTGGGCAGTTCATCCTGGTGTCACCAAGATGTATTGAGAACAGATCCATCAGTATTGGTGTCCATGATTGAAGAGGGATGTTGCTAGTTTTATAAAGAGATGTTCCACCGGTCAGTAGGTGGAGGCGGAACATCAGTGACCCGCATGGATATTACAATAGTTACTCATTCCCATGTGGAAGTGGAACGATGTCGTGATGGATTTCGGGATGGGTTTACCAAGTTTTCCTCGAGGGAATGATGTGGTTTGGGTTGTTGTTGACAGAATCACGAAGGTTGCACATTTCTTACTGATCAATGAGACTATTCGGGTTGAAGATCATGGAGGGTTGTACATTTTAGATATTTTATATTTTCCTGGAGGTACGCACTATATTATTTCAAATAGGGATGCCTTGTGTACTTCTCATGTCTAGAACGGACTGTAGAGGGATTTAGGTACACCAGTGAATCTGAGTACATCATACCCTACCTGGAAATATGGTTAGTCCGAGTGCACGATTCATGTTTTGGAAAACATGTTCTGAGCATGAGTCATTGATTCGGGGCGTTATTTGGAGAGACACATACCCCTAGTGTAGTTTTTCTACAATAATAGTTTTTAGATGATTATTTTAATGGAACCTTATGATTCATTGTATGTAAGGCCTTGTAAATCAACCCTTTGTTGGCTAGATGTAAGAGAGGCTGAAATGATGCAACCTCGTCTAGTCTAGGAGACTACAGAGTAAGTGGAGTTGATTCTAAAGAGGATGGCTACTACATAGTCTCTGTATAAAGCATATGATGATTGACAGAGATGACCTCTAGAGTTCGAGGATGGAGATTAATTTTTCTTACGTGTCACACCGAGGTTGGGACACATTAGTATTAGGAGATATGGAATGCATTCACCGAGATATGTTGGGATGTTTGAGGTTTTGGAGAGAGTCAGACTAGTTCACTATCAGTTGTAGTAACCTCAGCGGTACTGGTAGATGCATGATGTCTTTCATGTTTCTCAGCTACAATTTTACTTTTTAGACATGTCTCACATTTTTAAACCTGATGAGGTTGAGTTGAAGGTGGATTCATCTTTTGAGGAGAACCCTATTCGTATTGTGTATCACCACACGAAGGCTCCCCATGGCCAGTCTATTCCTCTAGTACAGGTGATATTGTAGCAAGAGATAGTATAGGATGAGTCTTAGGAGGGGGAGTGGGAGTTTGATCATAGCGTCTAGAGTTGTTTTAGGATTCTTCTTCACATCCCATAGAAGCGAAATTTTGGGATGAAATGCTTTAATAATAGAGAGATTTTAAGAACCTAGATCTTTATTTCAGGTATGGATCTTTGTTTTGCAATGTTTTTTAGTAAAAAGGAATAAATGAAATTTCTAAGCACAAGCTGTGTAATCCTAAGTACACACCGTGTACTCGGTTTCCACGTGTATCCATGTACTAGTACTGTAACGGCCAAGTACATGGTTGTGTGGGAACCCTGGAAGACCACCTAAAGTAGGAGCTAGTTGAGGCTAGCACACATCGTGTACATTAAATGAAAACGCCATGTATTCTTATTTTTAATTGATTAATCAGAGCGGGGTCACGTCTAAACTCTAGAATTCTCATCTTCTCCCCATGTATCATATAGAAGAGTGGTGTATGACAAGAAATCTTTGAGCTCCTCCTGTTCCTCTATCCGACTCGGATTGACACGATGTCGGGTGCATTGGATTCCCACTGATGAGTTGTGTCTTCCCCTCTAGCCTCTCTTACAGATTTATCCTCCCTCTTAACATATCCAAGGTTGAATGATGTTTTCCATTTTATAGATCTACAACATTATTGGCTGATTCAAGAGCCAACATTCAATTGTGTTCATCGTACAATATCAAGGTAGGTGGTTTGTGAATTTCTTCAATTTTCATTGGATTATATATGCTTAAAGTCCTAAATACCCATGTTTGGGTATTGCATATTTTATATTTTGACCCTATTTAATACCTAATATGGTATTGTTGTTTGACTAAGGGTTGTTTCCTATGCACAATATTTTACAACTATATTTATGGGACATCCCATGGGTGTGATCCTTTGTATGACTGTTATTTTTCATTTTTCATTGGTTTCCTATCAGGAATAATGTGTTTACTTACCTTGAGTTTTTTAGGAGGGAGTTGATTTGTTATATGTGATTCCTGATTTTATGATTTCATTACAGTTGATCCATGTATTTTTTTTAATTTCATGTATAACAATTAAATAATGTTTTACTCACATTGATCTTTTAATAGACTGTGAGAGCATTGGACCAGGAATACTGAGGGGGTTTACATGTTTATTTACATAGGACTGTGAGAGCCTTGGTGTAAATTTTTATTCAGGGGGTATTGACTGTGAGAGTTACCTAGAGGTATTTTATGATTATTTATACTATGTTGACCCATGGGGTATTAACCATGAGACCTACCAGGATACTGTGTATAAATTATTGATGCCATGTGGACCTAAGAGTATTGACTGTGAGAGCGGCCCAGGTGGTTGTTTTAATTTCATTAGTGGTATGTTTAAAAAAAGGGGTTTGACCATGGGATATTTCCCTGAGGGGTATTATGAAATTTTGAATACTGTTGTGATGAGTTACCAATAAAAAGTACAATCTTGTACTCATTCTTACTTGGTTTCTTAGATGGTCTTCTGAGACGTCTGTTGTTACTATTATACTGGTGGATAAAGAACTTCTACTAGATTCTAAGGTTAAACTATTCAACAATATGAATTATTTAAAATGAAAATGAAGGTAATTTGAATATATTGGATTGTTTAGTTTTGAGTACTTCCTAGATTATTTCTTCATTTAAACATATTAGCTTCTATATACATTCACTAACAACTAGGTAGAGATTGTTTGGTGATTGCCTACTAGGATTCGCCTCACACCCTATTTGGGTCATGCTTTTGGTCCCAAACAGATTATATGGTTACAGTTATAGATATGTGAAAGTTCCCTTCTACATCAGGTACTTGATTACTAATTGGGGCTAGAGAGCATGGGACCATTCTAAGGCTTGAGATGCTGTTGGATTTAACGGATTTCTAGACATTTGTTTTAGAATTGTCATTCCAGCATTATGACATGTTTGGATATTTTTCTAGACATATGTTACATGCATCATTCATATATGTGCTCCACTTGTTTATTCACTACAATTATTCACCTATTTACTTGTTGTTTGGTATTACTTCTTTCATTATAGTTTATCATTTTTTATTCCATTGTGAATACTCTTCCAATGAGGGCATAATTTCCCCATTATCAGACCTTGACCCTCGATGGTAGTCAGTAGCCTGTATCATTTGGGGAAATGCACTTGAGGTCATGTGACCAACTAGATTTGGGGGAACATTGGTCGGCACCCAAATCTGGGACATTACACTTTATATTGATGTCATCATGACCATTGGATAGACATATTTAATATTTATTTCAAACAATATCTAAGTTATTATTATATTGGATAAATTCTATAATATATCAACTGGTAAAATTATCTAGGGACATTAATACAATACTTTTATATATACAAACACTAAACATGTGATATGATATTTATTAATAATCATATAATCCAAAATGTTGTTAATAAAAAAATCAAATTCTTTTTATTTTAGTGAACCGACACTAATAGACTCCTACATACATAAAATAAAATTACTAATTAATCTATTATTACCCCTCCTTGAGTAATAAATCATTTTTAAACTATGGTTTTATCAATAGGTCTTGCCACATTCTTCTATGGCTACACTACTTACAATGACTTCACCCCTTTTAGAAAATACCTTGAGATGTTATATCACATAGTATATAATTTTTTTCATTATTCATCGACTTGAAATCATGGATAATACCATAGTAATAGGTTTTCATAAAATATTTTTTTTGAAACAAATTACTATATTGGTAAAAATCTAAAATCATGAACTAGTCCTTTCTAAAATACTTCTTGGGTTTGATCAAAAGATGCGACGTACATAGTCTATGTAGATATATATATCACTAGATTTAATATTGTTTCTTATACAATTTAACTAGACTCAGAATTATACTAGATTAAATTAATATGGATGAATAATATATTTATATACCCTTTACTAATGTCTTTCCAATTACCCCAATTACCATGTACTCATATATTGTACTTTCTTAAGTGTTGTTGGAAAGTTATAGCACCAAATATATGTAGTTATAATATTTATTTATTATAATTTCCAATTTTTATTTAATAATTAAAACTATTAAAAGTATACAAATTTTTTTTAAATATATAAAGGATTCAATAACATTATAAATTAATTTTTTACCCATAATAATCTCCACATATACGAAGACATTCTTTCAGGGATAGATTTTATGGCACATGACATATGAATAAATTTTCTATTTTATAGATCCATCTTGAATGTTTAAATATATTTTAAATGTGTATAAAATGAATTGATATATGCAACATATAAGATAATTTTTAAATGATATTATTCCAAAGAAAATGAGATTTGTACTTTATTTCAATCTTAGATAAATGTCTAATATATTAGTATTAAATAAATATAACACATCAAATTTGTTTTCCATTTTATATCAGTATATTTTACGTTCAAAACTATGATTTTCACACAAGTATCTATGTTATACATGTCAAAAATTCAATCTTAATAAATCTAAATTCTCAGATGGATCCTAAAATATTAATAATACATGATAGTGATTCTTTATTCAACCCATAAATCGATATCGGTATCATTCATGCCCCATTAGATTTGTTAGGTGTCACCTAGAAATCTCTATGTTCTATTTATTTCTCTCTAAAATGGTATCCATTTAGAAAGAGTGGCTAAATAAATATTCTCCAAATTATTTGATAATTGATGGGTTTTAAGACATTTAAATTTTAATGGATTCTAACAAAAAGACTGGTGAAATGGATTATTCAATGAATATGTCTTGAAATCTATGTTAATTTCTAGTAACAAATCAACACTTATTGGTAAGGATTTTACCATATAGATCTAGTTTCATCAATAATACTCAAAAATGGATTTAGATCAACTACTGAATCCAGAAAAATATAAATCAATATTTCATACATGGAATCCACTTCATGATTTATATGAACATTCCAATGTTATATTGTTTTCATTTATTACATTATTATAGAATTCATTATTATTATCAAATAATATATCAACTGACTTGGTTAATATATGTATTTATCAAAGATTTTAACAACCCACGAATGTTGGTTTCTCTATTATAATTCCTCCCACTATGTCTTATATATTTTAGTGTTCCTATGCCAACTAATGTGCACCTTGATCAATGACTTCATTAAAGCATAACATGATCCCGTTATATTCAATGATATGTTCTTACTTCTTATATAATGCTGTGAATCGATATTATAATTCCATTATATAATATATATATATATGATTATATACTATGTAGAATTTATGATTAATAACAAATATGTAGTTAGTTTAAACATGATGTTTGTTTTTATTAAGACTAGAATTACCATATAATTTCCCTCACACACATGATGCTATGAATTATTGAATTTCCTTCATATTATAACTTATAATAAATTGTTTATTGAATTATTCGTACATATGTTTAGATGATACATCACAATTTATTAAACTTTTAATGAAAGGAATTACATAAGACATTCAATAATTATAAGTATCAACATCGATTAAATCTTCACAAACACCATCACTAATATGGGTATTATTAATATTAATTTTAGGATTAACTTTTCTATAAATTTAATATATCACTGAATGGATAATTAAAATATTCTCACATTAGTATTTTGGGAGAATATTTTTCCTTTTCAATATATATTTATTATTTCCACATTTTCTCTTATAAACACATAATGAAATCAAATGAAATAAATTATTTTACCTCTATCTACTCTATATAATATCTGGCATGTATTTATATAATCAAATTTTATAATCTTTATTGAAATACCATTATATATAAAGGTTTATTTTTTGTAAACCCATACTACAGAAAATTGTAAAATAATATTTACTTTTTATCCACAATGAGGTCAAAGAACTTTTGGGAATATCCTCTTCATTCTCATTTAATTTCACATGAAAAAAGTTTATGTTTTCATAATTGAGTTTTTATATTATATTTTATATTCATAATTGTTTATTCATATCAGAGATATATGATTCAATTATAAATTAATATTTTATTAAGAATGAAATACTGCAAAAATATTCCTTTTATATATGAATTAATTTATAATTTTTTCTAGAACTATAAATTAGTAAATGTTTTTTTTGTAACACTTTATAAAATTAATAAATTTAAGAGAATCAATCCAATTGGAAATTCTGATGTTTTAATAGTTTCTTGAATTATATAGTAATCACCATCATTATTCTATTTAGAATATTAACCTTAATTTTTAGAAAATTTTAAAATATTATTAGTTAAAATATTAAAATTTATATAAATAAGTTACATATTGAATTTATTATCCAAGTATTGGGAAAAAAATATATAATGATGAATATAGTCGACACAAAAGATTATGGTTTCTTCTTCATTAAATCATTGTACTTCCTATTCAAAGGACCTTTCCTTCCACATGTGATGTAGATAACCTCAAGTTCATTTCCCAACATCTAAAAATGTATCCTCTTTAACAATCATTGTGAATGAACCATTTAATCAAATATTAAAATATGTTTTTCAATATTTTACCTAACATACTTCACAATATTTGGTGAGGAACCATTTTTTAACTAATCCTTATTATATTAAATAATCATGATAAATATATTTAGAATTTGATTCACCATGATATTCCTTATGACATTAATAATGAATATATAGAATCAAGGGATCACTGACGATAATATGAGATTAATGTATAATTTATTTTATATATAGATTCTAAACATCACTAGTTGACTGATTTACATTATCATCTTGAAGGAAAAGTAAATAGATATGTACACTTATTCTGGTTTTCACTTGTGAATTATAATCATGATCTCATTTATCATTACCCTACCATTCTGCATTTTATTTATTAAAAGATGGTTTTTTATATTTTATACATCTAGTTATTTATATTTTGTATTCAAATCCCAATATGTAGTGGAAAATATGATATAATAAAAATTTGAAGAATCCACATTGTATACCTTATAGGAATAAATTTCTCATTTTTTTTCTCACTAAAGGAGTTGAACAAGAATACAATATTCATGAAAATTTTATAAATTAGTCTATAAGATTTCATTGCAAAACACTACCGAATTATTGAAAAATGATATTAACTATAGCCTAACTGACACTTTCTCAATGACTGCATCTTAATGATTACATTAGAAGAAAATATCAGACATAATATTTTTATTTGAGGTAATTTTTTAGCATAATAATAAATATACACTATTTTATTCTTTACATGATTGTTAATATTATGTTGATTTTAGTTAATTATTTAACAATTTCTGATAAAATAATTTATTCAAAATAAATTTATTTTTATTTTTTATAGAATTTTTGTTAATTTAATAAATTTTTGAGTACCTGTTTAATTATCGAAATAAGCTATACCTTTCATAAATAAAAAAATAACCAAGTTAATGAAAAATTAAACGGATACATAATGTGATCTGGATATTTTTATCCCATTGTTGTTTTATCAAGCACATATAATCCAACCTTGAATAGTACATGAAAAACACTGTGATCTGGTATGTGGATCAGGTAAGAATATTCAACCATTACCCAATGTATCTCCTTGGTTGGTTTCACCTCATCTCAGGTCTAAATCTATCATCTCAATGTGATATTCATACCTTACAACATCTTACTTAGTTAAAGATGAGGGGAACTAAAGACTTAGGGTAATATAAAATAAAACATATACACATAGGTCCCAAAATAATAATAGAGTAAAGAATGATTTCCAATTTAACATTTTTATTTTAATAATAAATTTATCAAACATCCCATTCAAATAGAAATTGAATTCGTTAAACCCAACACATAAATAATGTTCCAAAGAATAATGTCAATAACAATATGTAATGGCTATGTATTATAGATTTTTAATGTCTATGTAAATTCACTTTAATTAAGATAAATTTATAAAATAAAAAAATAGATCAAATTATTATTTAATTAATTTATTTTCTTAAATTTCTAACTAAATATTCATTGATATTACCATCATTTATAATTTTCAATAAATAAATTTAATTTAATTTTAAAATCAAATTTTAACTTACACGGTGTGTAATTAATTAGTTACATTGAAAAATCATTGTAAGTTTAAATATAGTATTATAATTTTATATATTCTTGTATGTTACATGAGGAATCTTAGCTTATATAATTCTATATCTAATGAAATCCATTTCTAGAGTTTAATAATTACATAACATGTGATGTATTAGGTGTTGATTCAATAAGGTTCTCCTTATGAATTTTCCATTCCTCCATGTTTGGGGAGATTGTTAAATCAATAATGGTTCCTTATGATTTTACCATTACTTCTTATTTTGAAAATCACAAACACCTTATTTCAAGAAAAATTTCATTTTACCATGTGTTTTACTTCTATAAGGAAAATTTTCCTTCCCCAATGAAATTTATCCTTACCATATTTTTCATTGTTCATTATCTTATCTATGTGTAAAATTCGGTTTCATAACTAAATCCTTAGAATCATATAATACTTATATATAGAACATTCTATTTTAAAGATCCGAATTTAGGTTTCGAGTTCTCTGAAGTCAAACTCCATATTCTCATGAGTTCTAACTCTGAGTTCTCAAGAATTCAGACTCCGAACTCTTCTGAGTTCTGACTCTGAGTTCTATGAATTCAATCTCTGAACTCTCATGAGTTCTGAATCTGAATTATAATGAATTCAGACTCTGAACATTGTATGTTAAGACTCCGAATACTAATTAATTCTGACTCCGATATTTGTATGTTATGACTCCAAATCATCATGAATTATGACTCCAAACATTGTAATTTCTGACCCCGAATTCACAAGAACACTGACTCCACACTTAGTAATATCAAGTTCTGTATTATTGTGAATCCTGATTCTGAATTTCCTTGAAACTTTGACTCTGTAATTCTATAGAGATTAGGTTCTGAATTACATAAAAATAGAGTCCGAATATCCTTGTACTATAGACACTGAATGTTCTTTTTTTGGACTTTGAATGTTTATTTGCTTACATTCTGAATATTTGATTTTAATTATGTAACCATATTTTTTTCAAACACAATTATTGGTTATAAAATGATATCATTATTTCAGTTACTTACTAACCGTTGTTTGAGTGACACGTGTACAGGTCTCTCTGAAATTCAAGGAAAAATATGACCGTTGGAGGAGGGAGTTGACCTTTGGAGCTGTGCCTATAAATAAGAGCTCATTTGAAAGAGCTTAGAACATTTGGAAAATTTTTATCTGAAGTGATTTATAGAGAGAGATACTCTCATGATTAGTGTGTACTAAACATCTTGTTCAGATTTTCTTTGTGTGACTCCGATTATTGATGTGTACAATTGAGGGCTTCTAGGGATAGAAAGACAGAGGTGCCGACTACCTTGAAGTTGAGGGTTTGCAGGGATAACAAGACAGACTCCGATCTTCGTATCGAGGGATTACCCTAGTGTGGTTAAGAAAGACTTTCTTGAATGTATAAATCAATGGAACTTTATCCAAGGTTATAGGATACCCTTCTCTTTGGGTTAAAAGATTTACTACTTGTTACTTGTTTGTTTCACGTTTTTGCTGCATTTTTTTGATTCTTGAGGAATGTATAACTATCTTATACTTCATTTTACTTGTACTCTGATTTAGAAAGATTATATATTCTTTAAGGTAGAATCTTTTTATTTTTAAACTTTTGTTAACTTTCATTTTCGAAATAACTTTTCCATAAATACATTCTCAGAATCATATTTTCGGAATCAAGAAAGCGTGTAGAAATAGAGTTTTGTGAATTACATTGTTTAACTTTGTTAAACGTCACCATATTTGAAAGTTCCAAAGGAATTTTTTTTAAAGTATATAGTTCAACCCCATCTTGTATATTGAGCATCATTAGATAATACAATCAGTATCTTCATTTATTATTTCTATCCTACAATTGGTATTAAAGGTTGGTGACCTTGTACCTTGAACCTGTCCAACAATTGGTATCCGAAGTTGGGGACTTCGTACCATGTCCCAATCCAATAATTGGTATCAGAGAAATTATTTGAAATAATTATATTCACATATATGTTTTCCTTGCTCATGTTTTCATTGTTCTATATTATCCTTTCTGAGGAATATATTCCTTGTTTACTTAACCTTACTACTAATATGATGGTGTGGGAAGAGATTTTATTTAAGATGGCAAGAATCAATGTTGGTTCCATTGACAATCCAAATCCAACCAGACCACCTATTTTTCATGGGAATTATTATGAATATTGGAGAGATTGTATGAATACATTTATATCAATACTGGAGTATACAATTTTTTATGCTTACTGGAGGTTATAAAATCCCTGGAAAAGAAGTTAGTACCTTCACCAATCAAGAAAAGCATGAATATCAACTGAATTATAAGGTATAAAATACTTTTCTCTGTTCCATGAATAGAAATATATATAGAAAAATTTCATCTTATGAAGCAGCTAATTATATATGGAAGAAACATGAAGTTACGCACTTTAAAACTTCCAAAGTTATTGAAACTATAAGAGTCATTCTCAGAGATTAATATCATAGTTTCTGCTTTCCTTATGGAGAACCCATATGTAAGGTGCAACAAATATTCATTAATATTGTGAATAGTTTACAATCCGTGGGTGAGAAAGGACTAGATGATGAAGCTCTTGTTGATAAGATCATATACATCATACCAAATGAATGGGAATCCACGATAACTGATATTGATGAGAATAGGAAGGTTACTTAGATTTCACTGGATGAACTTTTTGGATCTCTTCTTCAGCATGAGACTACAATGAAAAGAGATGATGATAACATAAAGAAGAATAATTTGAATGGTAGTGTTGCTTTTACTACAACTTCAAATCATATGAAATCCAAGAATCCAGAGAGAGTTACAAGATCCAAATCTAAGAAATATTGGTATACTATCCAAATACAGTGGAAGTGAATCTTCAGAAAATAAACTAGCCAATATTGCTCGAAGGATGAAAAATATTGTCAGATATAATAACATTCAATCCATATATAAGATGAAGGAGAGGAATGATAGGAAAGATTCAGAAGTTACATTTTATGAATGAAATAGAGATGGACACATAAGGCCTGATTGTCCTATGCTTAAGAGAAAAGAAAGAAAGGAAAATCATTCTGAGAGAAATATAAATAAGTACTACAAAGATGAAGCTATTAAATACTTGAATGCTACTAACACATAGAGTTACAGTGGTGGAGACTCTTTAGATGAATCATTAGATTACGAATCTTCTGGATAAAAGAATCGTTGTCTAATATACAGACTACCTATTGAAAATCATTATTTGATTGGAAAGGTACAAAATTTTTAATCTATGACCAATATATCCTTGAATGCTAATTGTATTGAAGATAAATACTTTATCTCTTGTAATTATTAATATTATTCTGATGAAGATAATACTTTACCTACATATAAAGAAGTTTCTAGGTTTGTTAAACTCCTTGATACTGAGAATTCAAAACTCATGAAAAATCGGGATAAGGAAAATTCTTAGAATACTATTCTCACTAAGGAAATATCAGATCTTTCTAAATATCATGATAAGAAAATTGATGATTTTGAATGTATTTCAAAAATTCATGAGGAAATAAATTCTAAGAAGAATAAACTTTCTACGGATCTAGAAAATATAATTTCTATGAAAAATGTTTTCGAGCCTAAATCTAGTTCAAAATCAAATGTTTGGAAGACAAGAACATAGTTATCAAACTAAAATCTGAAATTGTTTCCTTTAGGAACTGTTTTGCAGACTTTACATTAGGTAACGAAAATTTTGATAAAATGTATTCTGAAATCTAACCTCTATGAAATAATTCTAGGTTTTGTTATACTAGTTCTAAACCGATTTTTAGCAACAGATATTTTGTTCCACAAAGTGCTCCATTCTGTACTATGTGTTAGTGTAGTGGGAATTGTGAGACTTTTTTTCCTTAAACAAAACATAGACTTTAGGATTTCATAAAGCATATTTTTCTATGAAAATGTGGGTGCCTATGGTTTTGCTTTCTAAAGTTTTTGGATCCAAGAAATTTTCGATTCTGAAAGTCTAACTCTTTTTTTCATGAAAATAGAGAAAGTACCAACAGTAATACATGGTACATGGATAGTAGATGTTCCCCACCTATGACTGGTAACAAAAACTAATTTTAATGATTATGAAGACAAAAGGTGGAAAAGTAACTTTCAGAGATAATGCTCAGGGAGAAATTATTGGTATGGGTAACATCGTTCTTCTTGAAAAAACATTGATTTCAAATGATTTATTTATTAAGGGTCTTAAGCACAACCTCATTAGCATAATAAAATTATGTGATGAAGGTTACCTTGTGAATTTTAGGAATGACACGTGCTTAGTACACAATTCCAAGGAAGAGATTATTCTTTCCACCCATAGGAATGAAAATGTATACAAACTAAACATAGAAGACCTTAGGATCCAAGATCTACCATGGATTAGTGAAATGGAAGATCATTTTTCTTTGTGGCATCGAAGGTTAGGACATTGTAACCTTAATAACCTATGAAAACATTCTAAGAGGAGATTAGTTAAGGATCTACCAGAGCTTAAATTTGATTATTAAAAAGTTTGTGATCCTTTTCAATATTGAAAGAAACATAAATCTAGTTTTAATTCAATCAGTGAAGTATCAACTACTGACGAATTATATTTAGTGCATATGGATCTTTTTGGCCCAACACAAACTGAAATAATTAGTGGAAAATATTATATATTTTTCTTAGTTTATGACTACGCTAGATTTATGTGGCTCTATTTTCTAGCAAAGAAGTCTGAAGATTTTTCTTATTTAAAAAATTTTAGATCCCAAGTTAAAAATGAGAAAAACCTTCCATTGAAAACTATTCATAGTGATCATGGTGGAAAATTTCAAAATTATTATTTTGAAAAAATAAATTAGTAGAAAAGGTATTACTCACAATTTCTCAGCACTGAGAACTCCTCAACAGAATGGTGCTGTTGAAAGAAGAAATATAAATCTTCAAGAGATAACAAGAACTATGTTGATTGAGTATTCTATAGGCAAAAACTTTTTGGACGAAGTTGTAAGTACTTCCTATTATACTATAAATCGAGTATTAATTAGACATTTTCTTAATAAAACTCCATATGAGTTATGGAATGGTAGAAAACCTAGACTTTCCTACTTCACGTTTTTGGTTTGCAGGGTATACATCCTGAATACTAAAGATAATCTACATTAATTCGCACCAAAATATGATGAAGGAATTTTCTTAGGCTACTCCAAAACTTCTAAGGCTTATAGAGTTTTCAATAAAACCACTTTTACTATTGAAGAGAAAATACATATGAAATTTAATGAAATCGACCCCTCTGTTTTTAAACAACCCCAACCTACATCTTCAGATGTGTTTTCAAAAACTGATTGTCAACCCTTGATAGAAGATCCTTCAGATAGGGAAAATGCCCATGAAGATATCGATGAAACATTTACCCTAGAAGATTTCCTACCCTATGTAGATAAATAGGTTATACAAATCCCAAATCAGGTTTTTCTTAAGAATCAACCCAGTGATAGTATCATTGGTGATCTGAATAAACTTGTAAGGTCCAGAAGTTCCTTAAGAAATGAAGTAGAACATCTAGAATTACTTTCACAATTAGAACCAAAAAGCATTGTTGAAAATTTATGTGATGATTATTGGATTAAATCAATGCAATATGAACTAAATTATTTCTAATGGAATAATGTCTTGACCTTGGTTTAAAGACCTAAGGAAACTTTTTTTGGAGTAAAATGGGGTTTCAGAAATTAGTGTGATGAAAATGGAATCATAGAATGAAATAAATCCAGATTAGTTTCGAAAGGATATAATAAACTAGAAGGGATATACTATAAAGAAACCTATGATCCAGTAGCTATACTTGAATCTATTCGTATTTTACATTCCTTTGCATCATTCTTCATTTTCAAAATTTTTCAAATGGATGTGAAATTTGCTTTATTTAATGGTTTTGTACAAGAGGTAGTTTTTGTTGAGAAAACTCCTCGTTTTGAAGATACAAAACATCATGAAACTATTTTTAGACTTACCGAAGCTTTGTATGGAACTAAAAAAGCCCCTCGAGCCTGGTATGATAGACTTAGAGAATTTTTGGTTCAAAATAATTATGTTAAGGTTAATTCAGATCCAAATATTTTCATATTTAAAGATAAGAAAAATGTTCTGATTGTTCAAATTTATGTTGATGACATTATATTTGGTTCAACTCAGAAATTTTTAACTGATTCCTTTGCAAATATAATGAAATCTGAGTTTGAAATGAGTATGATGGGTGAGTTAACATTTTCTTTGGTTTTCAAATTTCTCAAAAACCAGGAGGAACCTATATATATCAACATAATTATATTAAATATCTTCTTAAAATGTATGGATATGAAAACACTAAGAGTATATGTACTATAACGACCCATACTTTACATACATTGTTAATACTTCGAAATTGAAGCACACTTATTACAACATATGACAAAACCACAAAGGACCGTATAGGTATAGTGTCTTTAGAAACTGGGAAACATAAACAACTGGTTCATAAATCTTCTACAGTGTCTCCCATTTATTTCATCATATCTAGGGTCCCTTTTAGCATATTCTACTTAATATCCATCTTCCTGACCTGGGGAAAAGAAAACATAAAAGGGTGAGCTCAAATGCTCAGCAAGGACAAATAACGGAAATAAAAATCATATCATATCTTTATGAAAATCAAAACCTGCAAAAGAGATCATAATATCTTAACATGGAATAAATCATAGAAGTGAAAATGAGATCCCCATAATCATAACATAAAACTTGAAACTTTGTGGCATGCACACATAATAATGGAAAATCATTTCTTGTTAGTCATGACTCATTGCCAAGACTATCTTAGTGGACAAAGTCCCTTTCTGAACCGAGTTCACTCCTCGTTTCAGTCCTGTATCACTGAACCGAAATAACCTTCCGTTCCAGCCATGTCTATCTCATGAGATATAAAATCATTACCCAATGCATTGGAGGGAGATATAGGTCCCACCCATCTTATAATGAATCCTTTCTTATGTGTGCCACATAATCATAAAACATACATCATCGCATAACACATGTAACAAAAATGGGATTCTTGAAACGTCATGACATCATAAATCAATTCATATAAGATAAAGGAATTCATAAACATAATTCCATCACAACATAGTCAAATCAATGTTAAAATATGGATAGAAACAGAACCCTTTATTATCTTAGATGGAAAATAATTTTGATAAAACACTTGAATTGAATTCTTGAGGAAAATATCCTTTCTTCTTCAAAATCAATTTCTTTTCACAAAACATCATGCAATTTTAAAAGAAAGAGATTTTATTGAAAATAGTCATGAAATCTTTTAGAGGAAGCTTCATGAAAATAAGGCTTTATAAAACAGTAGAAATCCGTTCGTGCCGTATAAGTTAAAAAAACATTCTTCGTACTTTTGTCGGAAAAGTCAAAAAGTACCTCGTACGAAAAATGACAAAATATTCCTTTCATACGTATTAAAAACTCACCGATGGGTAAAAATGGATTTAAACAATTTTAGGTGGATGGAAATAATATTACATATTGAGTAAACATGGATGTGGATGATAAAATACACCCCAGTAAATACTTACGAATAAACAATCTCGGATAAAAATGAGATTGTGATATTTCCCTTACCTTAGGTCCGATTTGCTTTGTTCGTGTCCGAAGCTCCTGTATAATGGTTTAAATAATGTTATTGACTTATTCCAGAATCATACATATTGATATGATATCATATATGGTCATATTATTAGTTTCTTGTTAGTAATATTTCATTGTTACTTGTTACTCGGGTCTTTATAACTTTTTGTTCTTATGCGTGTTTTGTTGAATAAATTCTTATTCTTATCTTTAGGTTATAGAGAATTTATTTCCAGAATGGTATTAGTGTAGTATATACCATATTCATTCATTCAATTCATTTATATAATCATTATGAAATGAAGATCATGTAGAACGAGTCGCATCACATCGTGGAGACGGTATTCCGTACGTACGCACGAGTGATGATATCGTTCCTATGACCGTGGAATTGTATTGGAGTATATATATATATTATTTCAGTATCAATATCACTTAATAATAATCATATATAGTTACTCATTACACCATTATACCCATCCTTGTAAGGTGATGGTGGAAAATAGATTACACCACGGCGTGGAGACGGTACTCCATACGTACGCACGCGCGGTGATTTCATTTTTCCGTAGGATGGATAGAAGGTGAATTAGGGTTGTTTCATATTTATAATAACATATCAGTATGTAAGTAATACTGATGTTATTACTTTATCATGAAACAACTAAAGAAGAAGAAGTTGAAGAAGAAAGAAATTGAAAAGATCGGTAATGGATATTACCTCTTCTTTGGAACGCCTCTTTGAATCCTCCACTTAAGGAACTAAGATTGGTCTTTGGAGAAGACCAGGACCTCTAGGATTATTCTAGGGAAGTGGAGAGGAGAAAATGGCAGGGGTTGTCCGAGCTTGAGTGCTCAAATTGGTGTGAGGAGGAGGGGGAGGAGGTGCCCTTTTATAAGGGAGGAGAGGGGCACCTTAGGAATATCTCAAAATATTATTTTATATTAAAGTCAAAATCGGTTTATTGTAACGCCCTGACCCCAGTTACCCAGAGTCGGTGCATTACTTCATAACATTGGCATGATCACAAGAAAGATCAAATCTCGAAAGACCGATTGGTTTAGTAGCCTTGGAAACAGTAGATATATTCATAGGTTTTACATTACATCATAAAATGAAAAACTATTACAAAAACATAAAGTCTCCATAATCCACACTCATATCCCCACATAATATCCCTGCAGGTCATTCATAATTTACTTCTTCACTTCCTGGGAAAAATAAAACATATAAAAGGGGTGAGCTCAAATGCCCAGTAAGGATAACAAAATAGCGGAAACTTTCATAAATAAGAATAAACTTTTAAGGCAATGTATAACTAAAACAAAAGCCTTTCAAACATGAACTTTCAACATGGTATGGCATAAATAAAAGGAAATAATGCCATTACTTATTCACATGGATATTCTACTAATCGAATAATCACATGCAAAAATCAATAACCACTTTCATAATGTTGGAATGCATAATGCCAGACTATCATAACCACATAGTCAAGGCCTCGTGCCAAGACTACAAATAAGATTTTGTCAAGGCCTTGTGCCAAGACACTAGTTTGTCTCATGAGACCTACTGATGCATTTTTTTAGAAGATACTTATGTTTAAAATTCATAAAATATACTCCAGTGTTTTTCTGAAAACAATATGCAAGCTTCAAAAAACAAAATAACTAATTATGAGACTGCTCGACTAATTATAGGCCATGATGGGTCCACTCCCAATCCCTTCCTATCTACCACACTCGAGAGTCAGGTTTTCTGAAAACATTTTTAAGCTTGCGTTAAATACGTATACATTTGCACTGGATTTTCATATATTTGAGAGAAATATCTCTTTTTTGAAATCATATAATAATCACATAATTATAAAAGAAAACCTTTATTTTGAAAATATCCTTATAAGCATGTAAGGGATGCTTTGAAGATTTTATAATGGTGTAAAATAGCCGCATACACCGTATAAGTTAAAAAAAATATATTCTTACCTTAATTCTGACGAAAAGGTTAAAAAAGACCTTGTTTGGAAAACGATGGAATGATTCCTTTATAAGATTCTTATAAAAAGTCAAAAAAGGGTATAAATGACTTTAACCCATATTCTTGTAAATAATAAAAATGTTTTGGAATACATTTTGAAGAAACATGGATGTGGATGATAACGAGATCCCAGTAGATTATTACGTATAAACAACTCGGATAATGAAGAGATTGTGAAATAACCCTTACCTTGTACTTTTCCTTGGTTGGGGTAGGTCAAACTCCTGTATAATGGTGAAATAATTGTTATTAAATTATACAAGAATCATATATATTAATATGATATCATATATGATCTTTTAACATTGATTTGTTAATAATATCTTAGAATTATCGTCCTTTCGGGTGTTAACTTACTTGTTTTCTTTTATATGTTTTGTTACGTAAGACATGTTTGTAAAGGATAGGTTGTATATTATTCATATCCAGAATGATATCAAGTCCTTAAACATCATTTTTAAATCATCAAATGATAATTATACTTGAATGGATACGATGGAGAATGAATCTCATCGCGTTCGTGGAGACGGTAGTCCGTACGTACGCACGAGCGACAATATCATTATTTTGATATTAAAATAATATATAAATGGATGGTATATCATATATACAGAATCATTAACATGTTATATTTATTATTTACATGAGTTACACATCATTATTATACCCATCCAAATAATAATATATTGAATAACAATTACACCACGACGTGGAGACGGTAAGCCGTACGTACGCACGTATGGTGACATGTTTTTCAAAGGGTGGATAGAATACTGAATATGGTTGTACCATATTTATAATAACATCACAGTATATGTAAGATACTGGAGTTATTATTTTAGAATGGTAAGAACAGAGAAAGAGGAAGTGGAAGAAGAAAGGAACTTGGAAAAGGGTGGTGAAATCATTACCTCTTCTTCGGGTTCTTCCTTTTGATTTGATCAAAAGGGCTCCATAGGTTGGCTTTCTGATCAAACTAAGGCCTCTAAGTTGTATTGAGGGATGTTGGGAGAGTATTTGTGCAGAGTTTGGCCGAATCAAAAGGCTTTTAAGGTGTGAAGAAATGAGAAGGAGGAGTGCCCTTTTATAAGAGGGGTGAGGGGCACCTTTGGAAAAGCTAGAAATATTAATTTATAATAAATTCATATTCGGTTTCTAATGGCTCCAAAGTTGATTATTCAAAGGTTAAGGTGGGGATAGGTCGAAAACACTCAACCAATATAATTTAGACAGGTTTGGGTAATTATATTAACCTTATCTTTAAGTATTAACTCTAAGTTAATTAGTTTCACTTTTACAATGTCTCTTTGTATTTTTATATAATATGGTTAATAAACTTACTATATACATCCAACCGACCCCCAAGTGGTCCATTAATGATGTACCTATCCTTATATAAGTCTCTTGGCCGAACCTTAGATTTTTATGAATTTAATATCAATTAATAATATAATATTTGTTTTAAAAACTCTTTTATGTCAATTTTGACACTATTCAATAGTTGATTTTTGTGAAACTCATAAAAGATTGATTACTTCGAACAAAGTCAATTAAATCAATCCTAATATATCATATTATCCTATAAAATTAGTATAATTCATTAAAAGTTTCATATTATATTTTTGTGGGTATTTATAATATCAATTATTTTAATTTTTCACTATTATAGTAATTACTGCATCATCATTGTGTCATAAATAAAATAAATTATTTAATGTCTAAAAATTATAAATAAAATATAATTATGTAGGAAATCTGTTTAGCTTTCTAATGAATATTTATAATCTAAAATCCAACTTATATAACCCTATGTAACAATTGTTTTTCTAAAAGATATATGCTTGTGTCATTTTTGTATTCATTTTGACTTAATTAAAATAAAGTGTCATTATCACTTACAAGTGGATCCATGGGGTCCCAAAATCGACCCAAAGATGCCCATGGTCGACCATGTATCAACCAATAGGGTTAAGACACGTTTTAGGGTAATTTAGTATTATTATAATATTATTTTTTAACCCTTATTTACCGGATTTACCCTTAACCATGGTAAATAAAATATTTACCGCAGTAATTATTCAAAATGTCTAAAAATAAAAGTTACCTATTTACACAATTTGAACATCCTGATTCCAAATATGGAATCCATTTTTCTAAATTCAAAACACAGAAGTGGCAGAAATTAATTTAAAATTAATTCCCGCTGTCAAAACAAAAAGCGTGTTTTTAAGAGATAATAACTTTCAAAAGATTGACACTTGTTTATGTTTAGTTTAATTGTAAAATTATGTATAATGACCAACATTATATTAAATTGTAAAAATATAATATAAATATACTTTAAAACCACTCAAATTCATAATTTATCACTATTAATTATTTTGATTAAAAAAGTTGTTTTTAATTAAAATTTAGTAATTTTCACTATTCATCAAAATATGAAAGTTATCCGAAAAAGTACCAAAATTTCACCTTAGGCTAAATTCGATATTCCGAATCCAAAAATGAAGTCCATTTTGAAATATAAAATATATATATTTTCAAAAAGTAGGTATTACTATTTATAACGGCTAGTTTGATTGGTTATGTTGTGTTAGAACTCGGTGTTGCGTACAACACACGCTATCACATTATTCAAAGGGAAACGTACCGTGGAAGCTTGGGGTGTTTCATTTTAAATTTTTGATGTCCCCATTTAGTCAAAAAGTTTAAAATATAGTATTTAAAAAGGTTTTACTATTAGAAGTTGATAAAAGTGAAATACTGAAAATGAATTTGTTCTTGCATTATGACTAAGAAACTCATAATAGGGATTCTAAAATTATAAGGATTATATAAAGTTAAAAATGTAGTTAATACTATTCATGACCTCTTTTAATGGTGTGATTGAACTCGGTGTTGCGTGTAGTGCAAGTTATTGAATTTTTAAGAAATAACACACTATGAAATCTTGGGGTGTTACATTCTCCCCTCCTTCAATAAATTGCGTCCTCGCAATTTGAAATTGTTCTTCGAAAATAAAAGGTTGAAAATAGAAAATATTTTTGTGGGAAAACCCACATCGGAAAATGGGTTACTAAAATTTAGTCTTAATATGAGGAAAAGAGAAATGAAAGGATCACCACCAAATTATGATCTCTATTAGGAGAACATTGGTGGCAATTATAGACATATAATTGGAGGAAAAACGTAAATATTTATAGGTAGTGATTGAGGTCATCAATCACAAACAAGTGTATAATTGAGGTCCTTAAACTCATCAATCTATGATGATTTGAAGTACCATCGGTTCAACAAAATAAAGGGTATTGGGATAACACATTTTTGACGTTTCAAAATATCTTAGTTGAAATCCCACATCGAAAAATGAATTAATGAGGGCTCTATTTAAAATAAAGAGTGGAAAGTATGAAGATTACCGAAAATAACACATACTAGGGTTCCATGTAGGAAAATATGGATATGGAGGAGAAATATAACCATCAATTATCTGATGGAGAGTGGTAGAGAACATGGATATGAAAAGGCAAAAAATCCCAAAGCCATAAATTAGTGATGATTTAAGGTACCATCTAGGACAACATTTTTGTTCTAAGTTCCTTTTATTAATGTTGAGGAATTTATTTATGAGATTGGATAAGATCATAAGGATATATACTTACTTTATAATTAGAGTTTTATCCATTAATTGATTTCTACCACAAACTCATCTTTCACTCTAAAAGATAATAGAACGTAATTTTTTTTATTTATACTATTCGTACAGGGTTCCAAAATAAATGAATTTATAATTCATCTCCCAGATCTTTAAAAAAACTTCATTATTTAATCCAGGACATCTCGTGGGCCAGTGGTAGGTGATACACCCTTGTCGCCCTTCAGTTGCGGGTTCAAGTCTCGCAGCCTTGCCGGACGCGACGGGTTGCCGCCCGACCTCCGGGTTGTCCTTTTATGGCAATCCAAAATAATCCAAACTAGAACTATCCAAAATACATCTGTCCAAACTCACAGTCTAACATTTATAAGTGAGGTAAACATAATGTAGATCCTTTTTACCCCGTAATAGCATATGAATACCTTCATCATGTATTACCATATTCCTTATTGATCACATTCATGCTCCCTTATTCCATATAGAATGCTGGATATACTTCATCAATCCAAAAATGTTTTAAACCCCAACAATGATGGAATATACAAATCATTAATTAGTTCCAAGGTAGTCAAGAATATCCAATATAATTTATCCAAAACAATCACATATTATTCCAAAATCACTACCTCAGTATCAGAACTATATTATGATTTATCATTCTCTCAACCATATATTTTCCAAAAATTTATCCTGCTATTGAGTCACTTTTCTTTGTTCCACATAATCTCAAGTCCTTAATGAAATAGTACAGTAGTACAATCCTTATATACTCCATGATTATTGTAACAAGTACATTGTTGATACAAAACTCAATTGACATAATCAACATAAGAACTCTAATCATCCCTCTTCATCTGTGGTAGTATCATAACATGATTATTATCCAATAACATCATTTGCGGCATAGTGTGATGACTGGGACATAGGTTCGCGTAGTGTCCAAACTCCTTGCAAATGAAGCATTGTACATTTGAAACCATTTTCTTACCCTTGCAGTCACGTACTTTGTGCCCTTTTCCTCCACACTTATAACAAACTCCCATTCCTTTCAGGCAAGTTCCAGGGTGTTTCTTTCCACAGTTACCACATATGGGAAAATTCTTCTTTTCCCTCTTACTTTTATCCATCTTTCTCTCTTCCATCCTTTTCTTCTCTTGCTTCCCTTCAAAGCCATAGGACTCAGTAAACTCTTTACTTATCTTATCAACACATGATATTATTTCTTCATATGATGATAATACATGGGAGACTATTTCTCTTATAAATTCTAGCTTAAGACCATGAAAGATATGATCCTTCCTTCTCTTTGAATCATGTGTATTTCTGGAGTTCTCATTCCTTCTACTGGGCGCCATTTCTATACCATGGCATAAACTAGATCAGTTTATGAATCAAAACACATAATCCCATACTTATAAAACACTTAACATAAATTGAACTATTTATGGATATAATCCATAATCATAAAAATGTTTTCTTTGAGGAAGTATATACTCATAATACCTTCAAAATGATTTGTAATGAAAATGAGAGTTATCCTAAGCATATCCCCCGGGAGTGTCGTAACCAAGAGTGCAGCAAGGCCCGTTGTCGTGCACCAGTTCTCGTTCGAGTCTAGCTCAAAGCGGTGTTTTCAGGTTTTACCCCTAGGTACATCTGTGCCAGAGCCGCCTCTACCTGCTCGTATCCAGACAGGGATGTATTGCTCGAAAAACTCACAAAATCTCTACAATACCAAAATTCTAGGAAGTTCTTCTATACTAATCCTCAAAGTTAATCTTAGGTCTACGTGCTCTAATCAGAGTTTATCTAAATCTAGCTTCCAAGGTTTGTACTAAACTTCCTCTGATACCAACTGTAACGCCCCGACCCCAGTTACCCAGAGTCGGTGCATTACTTCATAACATTGGCATGATCACAAGAAAGATCAAATCTCTAAAGACTGATTGGTTTAGTAGCCTTGGAAACACTAGATATATTCATAGGTTTTACATTACATCATAAAATGAAAAACTAATACAACAACATAAAGTCTCCATAATCCACACTCATATCCCCACATAATATCCCTGCATGTCATTCATAATTTACTTCTTCACTTCCTGGGAAAAATAAAACATATAAAAGGGGTGAGCTCAAATGCCCAGTAAGGATAACAAAATAGCAGAAACTTTCATAAATAAGAATAAACTTTTAAGGCAATGTATAACTAAAACAAAAGCCATTCAAACATGAACTTTCAACATGGTATGGCATAAATAAAAGGAAATAATGCCATTTACTTATTCACATGGATATTCTACTAATCGAATAATCACATGAAAAAATCAATAACCACTTTCATAATGTTGGAATGCATAATGCCAAACTATCATAACTACATAGTCAAGGCCTCGTGCCAAGACTACAAATAAGATTTTGTCAAGGCCTTGTGCCAAGACACTAGTTTGTCTCATGAGACCTACCGATGCATTTTTTTAGAAGATACTTATGTTTAAAATTCATAAAATATACTCCAGTGTTTTTCTGAAAACAATATGCAAGCTTATGAAAACAAAATAACTAATTATGAGACTGCTTGACTAATTATAGGCCATGATGGGTCCACTCCCAATCCCTTCCTATCTACCACACTCGAGAGTCAGGTTTTCTGAAAACATTTTTAAGCTTGCGTTAAATACGTATACATTTGCACTGGATTTTCATATATTTGAGAGAAATATCTCTTTTTTGAAATCATATAATAATAACATAATTATAAAAGAAAACCTTTATTTTGAAAATATCCTTATAAGCATGTAAGGGATTCTTTGAAGATTTTATAATGGTGTAAAATAGCCGCATACACCGTATAAGTTAAAAAAAATACATTCTTACCTTAATTCTGACGAAAAGGTTAAAAAAGACCTTGTTTGGAAAACGATGGAATGATTCCTTTATAAGATTCTTATAAAAAGTCAAACAAGGGTATAAATGACTTTAACCCATATTCTTGTAAATAATAAAAATGTTTTGGAATACATTTTGAAGAAACATGGATGTGGATGATAACGAGATCCCAGTAGATTATTACGTATAAACAACCTCGGATAATGAAGATATTGTGAAATAACCCTTACCTTGTACTTTTCTTTGGTTGGGGTAGGTTAACCTCCTGTATAATGGTGAAATAATTGTTATTAAATTATACAAGAATCATATATATTAATATTATATCATATATGATCTTTTAACATTGATTTGTTAATAATATCTTAGAATTATCGTCGTTTCGGGTGTTAACTTACTTGTTTTCTTTTATATGTTTTGTTACGTAAGACATGTTTGTAAAGGATAGGTTGTATATTATTCATATCCATAATGATATCAAGTCCTTAAAAATCATTTTTAAATCATCAAATGATAATTATACTTGAATGGATACGATGGAGAATGAATCTCATCGCGTTCGTGGAGACGGTAGTCCGTACGTACGCACGAGCGACAATATCATTCTTTTGATATTAAAATAATATATAAATGGATGGTATATCATATATACAGAATCATTAACATGATATATTTATTATTTACATGAGTTACACATCATTATTATACCCATCCAAATAATAATATATTGAATAACAATTACACCACGACGTGGAGACGGTAAGCCGTACGTACGCACGTATGGTGACATGTTTTTCAAAGGGTGGATAGAATACTGAATATTGTTGTACCATATTTATAATAACATCACAGTATATGTAAGATACTGGAGTTATTATTTTAGAATGGTAAGAACAAAGAAAGAGGAAGTGGAAGAAGAAAGGAACTTGGAAAAGGGTGGTGAAATCATTACCTCTTCTTCGGGTTCTTCCTTTTGATTTGATCAAAAGGGCTCCTTAGGTTGGCTTTATGATCAAACTAAGGCCTCTAGGTTGTAGTGAGGGATGTTGGGAGAGTATTTGGGCATAGTTTGGTCGAACCAAAAGGCTTTTAAGGTGTGAAGAAATGAGAAGGAGGAGTGCCCTTTTATAAGAGGGGTGAGGGGCACCTTTGGAAAAGCTAGAAATATTAATTTATAATAAATTCATATTCGGTTTCTAATGGCTCCAAAGTTGATTATTAAAAGTTTAAAGTGGGGATAGGTCGAAAACCACTCAACCAATAGAATTTAGACAGGTTTGGGTACTTATATTTACCTTATCTTTAAGTATTAACTCTAAGTTAATTAGTTTCACTTTTACAATGTCTCTTTTTATTTTTATATAATATGGTTAATAAACTTACTATATACATCCAAGAGACCCCCAAGTGGTCCATTAATGATGAAACAATCCTTATATAAGTCTCTTGGCAGAACCTTAGATTTTTAGGAATTTAATATCAATTAATAATATAATATTTGTTTTAAAAACGCTTTTATGTCAATTTTGACACTATTCAATAGTTGATTTTTTTGAAACTCATAACAGATTGATTACTTCGAACAAAGTCCATTAAATCAATCCTAATATATCATATTATCCTAGAAAATTAGTTTAATTCATTAAAAGTGTCATATTATATTTTTTTGGGTATTTATAATATCAGTTATTTTAATTTTTCACTATTATAGTAATTACTGCATCATCATTGTGTCATAAATAAAATACATTATTTAATGTCTAAAAATTATAAATAAAATATAATTATGTAGGAAATCTCTTTAGCTTTCTAATGAATATTTATAATCTAAAATCCAACTTATATAACCCTATGTAACAATTGTTTTTCTAAAAGATATATGCTTGTGTCATTTTTGTATTCATTTTGACTTAATTAAAATAAAGTGTCATTATCACTTACAAGTGGATCCATGGGGTCCCAAAATCGACCCAATGATGCCCATGGTCGACCATGTATCAACCAATAGGGTTAAGACACGTTTTAGGGTAATTTAGTATTATTATAATATTATTTTTTAACCCTTATTTACCGGATTTACCCTTAACCATGGTAAATAAAATATTTACCGCAGTAATTATTCAAAATGTCTAAAAATAAAAGTTACCTATTTACACAATTTGAACATCCTGATTCCAAATATGGAATCCATTTTTCTAAATTCAAAACACAGAAGTGGCAGAAATTAATTTAAAATTAATTCCCGCTGTCAAAACAAAAAGCGTGTTTTTAAGAGATAATAACTTTCAAAAGATTGACACTTGTTTATGTTCGGTTTAATTGTAAAATTATGTATAATGACCAACATTATATTAAATTGTAAAAATATATTATAAATATACTTTAAAACCACTCAAATTCATAATTTATCACTATTAATTATTTTGATTAAAAAAGTTGTTTTTAATTAAAATTTAGTAATTTTCACTATTCATCAAAATATGAAAGTTATCCGAAAAGTACCAAAATTTCACCTTAGGCTAAATTCGATATTCCGAATCCAAAAATGAAGTCCATTTTGAAATATAAAATATATATATTTTCAAAAAGTAGGTATTACTATTTATAACGGCTAGTTTGATTGGTTATGGTGTGTTAGAACTCGGTGTTGCGTACAACACACGCTATCACATTATTCAAAGGGAAACGTACCATGGAAGCTTGGGGTGTTTCATTTTAAATTTTTGATGTCCCCATTTAGTCAAAAAGTTTAAAATATTGTATTTAAAAAGGTTTCACTATTAGAAGTTGATAAAAGTGAAATACTGAAAATGAATCTGTTCTTGCATTATGACTAAGAAACTCATAATAGGGATTCTAAAATTATAAGGATTATATAAAGTTCAAAATGTAGTTAATACTATTCATGACCTCTTTTAATGGTGTGATTGAACTCGGTGTTGCGTGTAGTGCAAGTTATTGAATTTTTAAGAAATAACACACTATGAAATCTTGGGGTGTTACATTTATAATGGTTCCAAAGGGTCTTATTTCGAAGCTAAAGTGGGGATGGGTCGAAATACTATCAACCAATAGGATTTAGACAAGTTTAGGGTATTATTTTAACCTTATAAATTAGATTTAACTCTAAGTTAATTAATTTAACTTTTACCGTGTCTTTTTGTTTTCTTTCACTATATGGTTAATACACTTACTATAACATGACAAACGAACCCCAAATTGTTTATTATTAATATATATATCCTTATCTAAGTCATTTGGCCGAACCTTAGATTTTTAGGAATAAAATAACAATTTATAATATAATATTTGATTTAAAAACTATTTTGTGTCAATTTTGACACTATTTGATATATGATTTTTGTGAAAGTCATAACAGAATTATATGTTCTAACCAAGTTGATTAAATCAACACTAATATATCATAGTAACCTATAAAATTAGTGGAATTCATAAAAAGTCTCAAATTACATTTATTTTTGTGTTTATAACATCAATTATGTCAATATTTCATTAATAAGATAATTACTGCATCATCATTGTGTCATAAATAAATTAAATTATTTAATGTCTAAAAATTACAAATAAAATACCATTATGTAAGAAATCTTTTTAGATTTCTAATGAATATTTATAGTCGAATTTATCTTATGTATAACCCCATATTAAAAATTATTTACTTATTAAACTTTGATTTTAACTATTTTAACCCTTCTTTAAATAAATTAATAATAAATGTCCTAATCTAATCCAAGTGGGCCTAAATGGTCATATTTTATTCCTAAGTTTGTTTTTGGTCGAATTACACTTGTCCAATAGAATTAGGACATGTGTTAGTGTAATATTAATATCATATTTACCCTTAGTTACCCTATTTACTATTAACCGCGGTAAAAATCGTAAAAAGTTACTATTCACCAAAAAATTATTTTTATCTCATTGAACCACATTTTACATACTGATATCAACTGTGTCTGTCGGATTTTCGAAATTCCATTAACAGAAGTGGTAAAATTAAGTTTTATGCAAAATTCAGTTTTTAACCTACCACTTAGTGGTTTCACTATTCATCAAAAATTGAAAGTTTTCAGAAAAATACCAAAATTTCACCCTAGGCTAATTTCGATATTCTGAGTCCAAAAATGAAGTCCATTTTGAAAAATAAAATTTATAAAATTTCAAAAAGTGGTTATTACTATTCATAACGGCTAGTTTTAATAGCATATTGTTGTTTAGTGAAACTCGGTATTGCGTACGACGCAAGCTATCGAGGAAGGTCGTGATTGCGTGTAAAGCAAGCCAAGAAAGTGTTGTGTAGAAAAAGATTCCTTTGATGATTTATATAACATAAAAGTCTCGGGTGTTACATTTTACCCCCTTTAAAAAGAATTTCGCCCTCGAAATTCGTCACTTTGCAACAAACAGATGAGGATACTTCTCCCTCATCATATCCTCAAGCTCCCATGTAGCTTCTTCAAGTTGGTGGTTTCTCCATAAAACTTTCACCAAGCGAGTGGTCTTGTTTCGTAGGACTTTTTCGCTATGATCCAGAATCTCTATCGGCTGTTCTTCATAAGAAAGATCTTGCTCCAGCGGTACAACTTCTGAGCTGAGTACATGTGAAGGATCTGGTATGTACTTTCTTAGGAGAGATACAAGGAACACATCATGAACTTGAGAGAGATTCGGTGGAAGCGCCAATCGGTAAGCTACCTTCCCAACACGATCCAGTATTTCAAAAGGACCGATATATCTAGGGCTCAACTTCCCCTTCTTTCCAAATCTCATAACCCTCTTCCAGGGAGATATTCGTAAGAACACTTTATCGCCCACTTCAAACTCTAGGTCTTTTCTTCGGTTGTCGGCATAACTTTTCTGTCGACTCTGAGCTGCTCTTATGTGTTGTTGAATAGATCTAACCTTTTCTGCCATTTCATCAATGTGATCAGGTCCTAATAGCTTTCTTTCCCCAACTTCATCCCAGCAAGTTGGAGTCCTTCATTTCTTTCCATAAAGAGCTTCATAAGGAGCCATCTGAATACTGGAGTGAAAGCTATTATTATAAGAAAATTCCACCAAAGGTAGGTGTTGATCCCAACCTCCTTTGAAATCCATAGAGCAAGCTCTCAACATATCTTCTAGGGTTTGAATTGTTCTCTCAGACTGACCGTATGTCTGGGAATGATAAGCAGTGCTGAAACTCAACTCTGTATCCAGAGTATGCTGAAGACTTCGCCAGAACTTCGAGGTAAATCTCGGATCTCGATCAGATATAATAGAAAGTGGTACTCCATGCAATCTTACCACTTCCTTTACATATATCCTGGCAAGATGATCTAGAGAGAAATCCTCTCTAATAGAAATGAAGTGTGCAGACTTTGTAAGACGATCAACTATGACCCAGATAGCATTATTGCCTTTCGATGTTTTAGGAAGTCCTGTGACAAAGTCCATAGTGATGTTTTCCCATTTCCATTCGGGTATGGGTAATGGTTGTAACATCCCCTTAGACTTCTGTCTCTCAGCTTTAACTTGTTGACAAACCAAGAATCGAGAGACATATTCAGCAACATCTCTTTTCATGCCATCCCACCAGAAGTACTCTTTCAGGTCCCTATACATCTTCGTGCTTCCAGGATGAATAGAGAATGAAGAACTATGAGCCTCATCCAGCAGCTCTTTCTTTAATTCGGGGATGGGAGGAACACAAACCCGATTCCTAAACATTATTATCCCATCACAATCAATGTTGAATTCAGGAACATTTCTCACCTTCTTTTGTAACTCGACATCTTCTTTTTGTGCCTCTTTAATCTTCACATGTATAGATGGTTGAACATTCATTTGAGAAAGATAAGATTTTTCCCCTTCCATTATAATTCCGAGATCCATCCTTTGTAAATCCATAAATATTGGATCTTTTGTGATCCTCATCATGGATAAACTAGCATGGTCTTGTCGACTTAATGCATCTGCCACCTTGTTTGCTTTCCCAGGGTGGTAATGGATTGAGCAGTCATAATCCTTAATCAGCTCCAACCATCTTCTTTGACGCATATTCAACTCCTTTTGTGTGAAAATATACTTTAAACTTTTATGATCAGTATAAATATCACACCTTTCACCATAAAGGTAATGCCTCCAAATCTTTAATGCAAAGATTACCGCAGCCAACTCCAAATCATGTGTTGGGTAATTTTTCTCATGGATTTTCAACTGTCGTGAGGCATAAGCTATCACCATATCATTTTGCATAAGAACACACCCCAATCCCTTCTTGGATGCATCACTGTAGATCACAAACCTTTCTCCACTACAAGGCAGTGTGAGCACAGGTGCACTGGATAACCTTCTTTTCAACTCCTTGAAATTCTCTTCACATTCCTCTGTCCAGACAAACTTAACTCCCTTCCGAGTCAACTTGGTGATTGTATTAGATAATCGTGAAAAATCTTTTACAAAACGTCGATAATATCCAGCCAAACCAAGAAAACTTCGGATCTCAGTTACTGTTGTTGGTCTTGACCATCTTTCGATAACCTCTGTTTTTGCTGGATCCACAGATATCCCCTCTTTTGAGATTATATGACCCAAAAATGCAACTTTTTGAAGCCAAAATTCACACTTGGTAAATTTGGCATAAAGCTTCTCCTTTCTCAGGGTCTTCAATATAATTCTCAAGTGATCTTCATGCTCTTCCTTGCTCTTTGAATAGACAAGAATATCGTCTATAAAGACTACCAAAAATTGATCAAGATAGTCTCTAAAGACTCTATTCATTAGATCCATGAAGATAGCAGGGGCATTAGTAAGACCAAATGGCATCACTATAAATTCATAGTGTCCATACCTTGTACGGAATGCCGTCTTTGGTATATCCTCCCTTTTGACCCTTAATTGATGATACCCTGAACGAAGATCAATCTTGGAAAAGTATTGAGCTCCGCGTAGTTGGTCAAATAAGTCATCAATGCGTGGGAGAGGATATTTTTTCTTGATAGTGATCTTGTTAAGTTCTCGATAATCAATGCAAAGTCTCATTGATCCATCTTTCTTCTTAAAAAATAGAACTGGTGCTCCCCAAGGTGACGCACTAGGGCGTATGAATCCCTTATCAAGATTCTCTTGGAGTTGCTTCTTCAATTCCTGCAACTCAATTGGGGCCATTCTATAAGGTGTCTTTGAAATAGGCAAAGCACCCGGTATGAGTTCTATTGAAAACTCAACTTCACGATTTGGTGGAAGACCCGGCAATTCCTCCGGAAAGACATCATCAAACTCCCGTACAATGGGCATATTCTTAATCGTGAGTTTCTCACCAACCATTTGAGATAAATAACCTTCATTTAGTAGAATCAATACCCATAAGATGGAAGAAATTTCCACTGGAAGGTTATGTTCATCCTTGCATTGATAGACGATCGTAGATTGATCTGGAATATGAAATGTGACTTCCCTTCTTTGGCAATTGATATGAGCTCCATGTAGAGAAAGCCAATCCATGCCAAGAATAACATCAAATTCCACTAAAGGAAGGATCACAAGATTTGCAGGAAGCACTTTCCCACAAACTTCGATCGGAGAAGAATTATAAACTTTTGATGCGATTGATGTGCCATTAGGTGTTGTCACAGCTAACTCAACATCTAATTATTGAGGTAATATGGTGATACCCTTAAAAAAGTCTTCAGAAATAAAAGAGTGGGTGGATCCAGAATCAGATAAAACATTTTCTACTTTAGAGTGGATGGTAAGTGTACCTTTCACAACATCGTTATCGTACTCCACATCGCTGATAGAAATTTCATGTGACTTTCCTTTGTCTTTAGCCTTAAGAGTTTGTTGACGTCGACCATCATCATCAACCCTTGGATTTGGGCATTGATTGGCATAATGCCCCATCTCCTTGCACTTGAAACATTGAAGTGTAGTAGGTTCATTCTGTGTATCCCTTCCTTTGTTTGCATCATTAGACATCTTCTTCCCATTATCACGGCATTCAAATGCCCGATGACCTTCCTTTCCACATTTAAAACATTTACTTGTCCCTTTAAGACAACTCCCTCCATGTTTCTTTCCACACTTTGAGCATAAGGGAAAGTTCATCTTCTTTTCCGTGTGCTCTTTAGATTTTTCTTTGAATTCCATCTTCCTCTTCTTATCAAACCCATGTGACTTATGGGTTACTCCAATCTCCATCTCGACTTTGAGAGCACATCGAACGATTTCCTCGTAGCTATTGAAGTCCCTTATGGCTAACGCCCTTCGAAGACTTGGTTTTAAGCCACTAAATAATCGATCGATCTTACTCTCAGGTTGGATAATAATACCAGAAGCGTACCTTGCAAGTCTTGTAAAATTTGCTTCATAGGTACTAACAGATTCATCATCCCTTTGCTTCAGTTCAAGGAACTCTTTCTCCATCTTTGTTCGTAGAATACGAGGGAAGTACTTATTGAAAAATAAGTTCTTGAACTCGTCCCATTCCATAGACTCAATTTCATCCCTTTGCCTCGTATTCTTAACAAGAGTCCACCATTGATCCGCATCTCCTTCCAAACGATACACTGCTAGGATGACTATATCCTGCTCAGAACATTGAAGAACTGAAAATATCTTTTCAGTAGTACAAATCCATTGTTCAGCAACTAATGGATCAGTAGACCCGCTGAAAGAAGGTGGACGCTGCCTCATGAAGGATTCAACAGAATGTTGCTCCCTCCTTTGCTCGTTTGGAAATCCTGCATGATTCATAACTTGATAAAGTTGTGTGAGCATGGATACAAGATTTTGCATTCCAGCTCCCATATCGTTTGGTTGCTCAGGGGGACAATCATTGCATTGCCCATCGCATTCCGCATTAACACGGTTCCTTCGGGTTCCAGCCATTGACTAAAACCAAGAAGAATAGTGTGAGCAACACTAATTATAATAGGAAACCACATAATTCAAGAATAAAATTTTCATGCTTATGGTCTTATCCTAGGTTATTCAAGGCCATTTCTAAAACACTAAGATTGTGTTCTATGCTTTGACTTATCCTTAGGGTTCTTACTAAGGCTTTCACATCCTAGTTTCCAAAGGTTGACTATACCTTTCCTCTGATACCAACTATAACGACCCATACTTTACATACATTGTTAATACTTCGAAATTGAAGCACACTTATTACAACATATGACAAAACCACAAAGGACCGTATAAGTATAGTGTCTTTAGAAACTGGGAAACATAAACAACTGGTTCATAAATCTTCTACAGCGTCTCCCATTTATTTCATCATATCTAGGGTCACTTTTAGCATATTCTACTTAATATCCATGTTCCTGACCTGGGTAAAAGAAAACATAAAAGGGTGAGCTCAAATGCTCAGCAAGGGAAAATAAAGGAAATAAAAATCATATCATATCTTTATGAAAATCAAAACCTGCAAAAGAGATCATAATATCTTAACATGGAATAAATCATAGAAGTGAAAATGAGATCCCCATAATCATAACATAAAACTTGAAACTTAGTGGCATGCACACATAATCATGGAAAATCATTTCTTGTTAGTCATGACTCATTACCAAGACTATCTTAGTGGACAAAGTCCCTTTCTGAACCGAGTTCACTCCTCGTTTCAGTCCTGTATCACTGAACCGAAATAACCTTCCGTTCCAGCCATGTCTATCTCATGAGATATAAAATCATTACCCAATGCATTGGAGGGAGATATAGGTCCCACCCATCTTATAATGAATCCTTTCTTATGTGTGCCACATAATCACAAAACATACATCATCGCATAACACATGTAACAAAAATGGGATTCTTGAAACAACATCACATCATAAATCAATTCATATAAGATAAAGGAATTCATAAACATAATTCCATCACAACATAGTCAAATCAATGTAAAAATATGGATAGAAACAGAACCCTTTATTATCTTAGATGGAAAATAATTTTGATAAAACACTTGAATTGAATTCTTGAGGAAAATATCCTTTCTTCTTCAAAATCAATTTCTTTTCACAAAACATCATGCAATTTTAAAAGAAAGAGATTTTATTGAAAATAGTCATGAAATATTTTAGAGGAAGCTTCATGAAAATAAGGCTTTATAAAACAGTAGAAATCCGTTCGTGCCGTATAAGTTAAAAAAAACATTCTTCGTACTTTTGTCGGAAAAGTCAAAAAGTACCTCGTACGAAAAACGACAAAAGATTCCTTTCATACGTATTAAAAACTCACCGAAGAGTAAAAATGGATTTAAAATTTTTTAGGTGGATGGAAATAATATTACATATTGAGTAAACATGGATGTGGATGATAAAATACACCCTAGTAAATACTTACGAATAAACAATCTCGGATAAAAATGAGATTGTGATATTTCCCTTACCTTAGGTCCGATTTGCTTGGTTCGTGTCCGAAGCTCCTGTATAATGGTTTAAATAATGTTATTGACTTATTCCAGAATCATACATATTGATATGATATCATATATGGTCATATTATTAGCTTCTTGTTAGTAATATTTCATTGTTACTTGTTACTCGGGTCTTTATAACTTTTTGTTCTTATGCGTGTTTTGTTGAATAAATTCTTATTCTTATCTTTAGGTTATAGATAATTCATTTCCAGAATGGTATTAGTGTAGTATATACCATATTCATTCATTCAATTCATTTATATAATCATTATGAAAGGAATATCATGTAGAACGAGTCGCATCACATCGTGGAGACGGTATTCCGTACGTACGCACGAGTGATGATATCGTTCCTATGATCGTGGAATTGTATTGGAGTATATATATATATTATTTCAGTATCAATATTACTTAATAATAATCATATATAGTTACTCATTACACAATTATACCCATCCTTGTAAGGTGATGGTGGAAAATAGATTACACCACGGCGTGGAGACGGTATTCCGTACGTACGCACGCGCGGTGATTTCAATTTTCCGTAGGATGGATAGAAGGTGAATTAGGGTTGATTCATATTTATAATAACATATCAGTATGTAAGTAATACTGATGTTATTACTTTACCATGAAACAACTAAAGAAGAAGAAGTTGAAGAAGAAAGAAATTGAAAAGATCGGTAATGGATATTACCTCTTCTTTGGAACGCCTCTTTGAATCCTCCACTTAAGGAACTAAGATTGGTCTTTGGAGAAGACCAGGACCTCTAGGATTATTCTAGGGAAGTGGAGAGGAGAAAATGGCAGGGTTTGGCCGAGCATGAGTGCTCAAATTGGTGTGAGGAGGAGGGGGAGGAGGTGCCCTTTTATAAGGGAGGAGAGGGGCACCTTAGGAATATCTCAAAATATTATTTTATATTAAAGTCAAAATCGGTTTATAATGGTTCCAAAGGGTCTTATTTCGAAGCTAAAGTGGGGATGGGTAGAAATCCTATCAACCAATAGGATTTAGACAAGTTTCGGGTATTATTTTAACCTTATCAATTAGATTTAACTCTAAGTTAATTAATTTAACTTTTACCGTGTCTTTTTGTTTTCTTTCACTATATGGTTAATACACTTACTATAACATGCCAAACGAACCCAAAATTGTTTATTATTAATATATATATCCTTATCTAAGTCATTTGGCCGAACCTTAGATTTTTAGGAATAAACTAACAATTAATAATATAATATTTTATTTAAAAACTATTTTGTGTCAATTTTGACACTATTTGATATATGATTTTTGTGAAAGTAATAACAGAATTATATGTTCGAACCAAGTTGATTAAATCAACACTAATATATCATAGTAACATAGAAAATTAGTGGAATTCATAAAAAGTCTCAAATTACATTTATTGTGGTGTTTATAACATCAATTATGTCAATAATTCATTAATAAGATAATTAATGCATCATCATTGTGTCATAAATAAATTAAATTATTTAATGTCTAAAAATTACAAATAAAATACCCTTATGTAGGAAATCTTTTTATCTTTCTAATTAATATTTATAGTCGAATTTATCTTATGTATAACCCCATATTACAAATGATTTACTTATTAAACTTTGATTTTAACTATTTGAACCCTTCTTTAAATAAATTAATAATAAATGTCCTAATCTAATCCAAGTGGGCCTAAATGGTCATATTTTAATCCTAAGTTTGTTTTTGGTCGAATTACACTTGTCCAATAGAATTAGGACATGTGTTAGGATAATATTAATATCATATTTACCCTTAGTTACCCTATTTACTAATAACCGCGGTAAAAATCGTAAAAAGTTACTATTCACCAAAAAATTATTTTTATCTCATTGAACCACATTTTACTTACTGATATCAACCGTGACTGTCGGATTTTCGAAATTCCATTCACAGAAGCGGTAAAATTATGTTTTATGCAAAATTCAGTTTTTAACCTACCACTTTGTGGTTTCACTATTCATCAAAAATTGAAAGTTTTCAGAAAAATACCAAAATTTCACCCTAGGCTAAATTCGATATTCTGAGTCCAAAAATGAAGTCCATTTTGAAAAATAAAATTTATAAAATTTCAAAAAGTGGTTATTACTATTCATAACGGCTAGTTTTAATAGCATATTGTTGTTTAGTGAAACTCAGTATTGCGTACGACGCAAGCTATCGAGGAAGGTCGCGATTGCGTGTAAAGCAAGCCAAGAAAGTGTTGTGTAGAAAAAGATTACTTTGATGATTTATATAACATAAAAGTCTCGGGTGTTACATGTACTCTCATTGGTACCTCAAATAAACTTGAATTTGATAAAGCTAGTAAACCAGTAGATCAAACATCTTTTAGAGGTATGAAAGGAAGTTTAGTTTACTTAACACGTAGTCATCTAGAATTAATGTTTTCAGTATTCTTATGTGTAATATATCAATCCAATCCAAAATAATATCATATAAAGGTAGTGAAAAGGATTTTACGCTTCTTAAAGGGAACCATGGATTTAAGACTCTTCTATACTTCTGGAAATGATTTTGTTTTGAAACATTTTTCAGATGCTGAATTTGGTGGATGTAGAATGGATAGAAAAAGTACATTCGAAACTTTTCATTTCTTAAGAGATTTATTAGTTTCTTGTTCATGCAAGAAGCAACACTCAGTAGCACTTTCCACTGCTAAAGCTGAATATGTAGCAGTTGGAAGTTGTTGTGCTCAAGTGTTGTGGATGCAACACACAGTCACAGACTATGGTATGAGTTTAACCAAAACATAAATTTTGTGTGATAATACATGTGTCATTTCCCTTAGTAAAAAACCTTCACATCAATCTCATACAAAACACATAGATATTAGGCATCACTTTCTGAGGGATCACACACAAAAAGGATATATCATTCTCCAATTTATCGGAACACAAGGTCAACTTGCTTATATTTTCACAACATCTTTTCCCTATGATAGATTAGAATACATTAAAAAATAGTTAGTAATGAAAACTGTAAGGTAATCTTCCTTGTTTACTTCATGTTGAAACCAATCTCATTATATTAATAAACTCCTTTCCATAGGGGGATTACATTTGTTTGTTAGTTTTTCAAAAACAATTGTAGATAGTTTTTCAAATTTTCGTAATGGAAATTTTTCATAGTTAGTTTTCTTTTTCAGATTTTCATACTTGAAATTTTCATAATAAATATTTTTTACTTGAAATTTTCATAATGATGATTTTCGTACTTGAAATTTTCGTAATGAAGATTTTCATACTCGAGGTTTTTGTAGTCAATTTTTTTTTGGGAATTTAAAATTCTTCAAGAAGAATATTACTTATTACGAATAATATTCCTAGAAATATGAAAGTTATGATTTCCTTTATTACATGTTAGTAACAATATTTTACTTGTTGTTATTTTGTTTTTTGTTTTCAAATCATCAGATTTTCTTTTCCTTAAATCTGATAGTTTTCCTTTAAAACCCCCCAAAACATCAGATCCTACCAAATTTTCCTTGTGGATATCATTTTAACCGTCAGATCTAATCAGAAGTTTTCTCAACTGTTGGATTGACATTGGAAGTTCAACCGTCATATCAAATTCCTATATAAAGGACCCCCCCGATGGTGATCCCACATCGGATTTCGTGCCATTGCGTGCCGAATCTCTACCCCTCTTTCAAAAGCACGTTCTGAACCTCTCAATTTTTTCTCAAATCCGAATGTCTGTTGAAGCTCCTTCTCAAGAGATGTTAACTGTCAAGCCAATTTCGGAGTGGAAGATTTATAGAGAGAGGTTGGTGCATCTGAATTTCATTGCCAAGTTTGATGCCATTTTATCCATGAAAATCAGGTTAAATGGATGGGAAATCGTTTTCATATCAAAGCCAGGAGCATAAAATGTACTATATCCGGATTTTCTTGTAAAATTTTATGAATATATGAGCCTTTTCAAAAAAGAAGATAGGAGTAAATTTTCTTTAAATATATATGGAAAAACTTAAGCCCTTTCATACACCAAGGTTGCAAGCTTGGTGGGGTTGTCTTATAAAGGGGAATCTAAATTCTGTTCCCCTAAATTTCCTGATGATAAAGGAAGTTTCAATAAGCTAACGGATATAGAGTGTCTTGGTATTTTATATCTCAAGACTCTGATGATTTATTACCTCTCTACAAATAATATTATCCTTGAATTATGAGTTCAAGGATTCATCATTATGGGAAAGGGTGACAATGACACATTGAAGAAGAGTGATGTGTACTTTTTGAAATTCTTGGTAACCCAAAGGAAGATCAACCTGATGAAGAATATTATTGTTATGATTGAGAATATTATGAAGGGGAACATGAATGCTCAGATAATCATGTATCCATCCATCCTCTCTATTCTAATTTATCGGTTCCTTGAGTCTTTCAAGATTCCTTGCAGTTCCAAGATAAGTAATTGCAATGTCATGTTAGTAAGTGATGATACATTGAAGAGAATGAATATTAGTTTTTATAAATATTCCGGGGATTTTTATGACTTACTAGAGGAAGAGTCTAATGTTGTTCTGAAGGAACAAGAAGTTCCAGAACATTCAAAAAAGGGAGTAAAGAAGATGAAGTTGAAAGAAGTAGTAGTTGAAGGTAAAACCCCAGAGGCTAAAAGAACCCAATTTGCACCTCCAAAGCCCATGAAGTAGTAAGATTATCCAGATGAGATCATATCTAAATGAAAGAAAGATGAAAATAATATGAAAGGAGGGGATCCAAGTTTTGGTTTGGATCCTACTGAGGCCAAGGATTTAAAAGAGAATACCGCTGATGAGATTGAGAACCAAGATAAAGAAAAGATGCAAAAGAAGAAAATGACTGAAGTTGAGTTAGTCCAGTCTCTTTTAAAAGATACTGAAATAGCATACGAGAATATTCTGGTACCATAATCTTTCATGGTAGACGCTTTACGAAAAACTCCACCTAAGAAGTTTGTCACTCTGAAAAAATCCCTAGAAAAAATTGTCGAAGAAAAAGGAAAAGAATAGGTAGAAAGTAGTCATGGCACAAAAGATATTATAAAGAATGTTAAAGATTACCATGAAAAGGAAACACCATTCGAGGAACTGCCAATGAGAACTTCTAAAGAAGAGTCTTCAAGGATCATAACTCCTAGGATGGATGAGGAAGGTGAAGATGAGAAGGGTGAAGAAAAATCTAATAAATTTTCTAAGGAATAAAGATCAAACCATTATTTCATACACCCTGAGGATGCTGAGGCTAGATCTGAGAAAGATAATATAGATGAAGATATGATTGTTCAGCCATCTGACAGTGAACATAAATCCCTAGATGAAGAATCCATTCCGAGAACTGACAAGGGAAAACATGTGGTTGTTGATACACTGACTAAAGTGGCTGTGAAGAAGAAGGATGATGTTGGATCTTCAAATAGGAATATTTTTGAGCTAGAGAAAGATCCATCACCAAGAAAAGTCTTGGATTCAAATGCATATTCCCTTGGACATGATTTTTTAGTCCAAAACTTGAAGAAGATGGTTGGAACCATTCTGATTTTCCCAAGCATTGATTCTAGATTTTAGATGCTTCAACACATAAAAAATTCAAAATCGGATTCAGTGTCCATGGTGATGGACAAGTGTGTAAAGAATGAGGCTGATCTCAAGAATATCTTCATTAACTATGATTCCCATAAAAGGTCTTGTAAGAAAATGGTTGGATGGTCAATGAAAACAGTTGAAGATTTCAGAGAACATGATGAGTTTCAAGATGGTGTCAAGGTGGATTTTGACATAGAATATGGTAGATAAAGGATCTTACGAGTAGCTTTGAGGAAAATCTAACTCTTGAGAAGAATACTCATATTCAAGAGGTAAAGGATCTGAATGGGAAGCTATATTATGTTTCCCAAAGTTGGAAGAGGGAAAGGGATATTCAGATTGAGATCGAAGAGAAGGTAGTTAAGAAATATGAACTAATGAAGGCTCAGGAAGAAGCTCTCAAGGCTCAGGAAGAAAAGATCAATGCTTTAGAGAAGAAATCAGAGGATCGGGATCATCTCCTAAAGAAATAAGTTGAATACCACAAGGAACTCAAAAATATGAAAACCATTGTGAAGAAAATGATACCCAAGGAGGAAGAAGGAAAATATATCCAATTCGATATCTTGGTGTATTTTTATTCCTGTAAAAATTCATTCCAAACAAAATGAAATTTTGCATGCTCTCTTTCATTTTGTGTCGTCTTGCACTAAACATTCAGGTACCATAATTTCCTTTTCAATTCCCTATATTAATTTATAATAATCACAAAGAGGAGGAAAGAATGTAAAAAATAATACTATGTATAGAATGCATTTCCCTATCAAAGGGGGAGTTTCTCTATGGGGGAGTTTTTCATCATAAAGATTTCTGTACTCAAGATAATGAAAAATATCATTCCAGAAATATAGAATAAGATCCATAATGTTCGAAATCCTAAGGGGGATCTAGTCATATTCTATTTGATTCATATGTAAATGGAGATAAGTTTTATTTTCAAGATCATAAAAATTCTAAGTCCTTTTATTATTTTTCATAAGGATGATTGTGATTTCCAAAAAGGGGTGGGGGATTATTGAGTCAGTAAGGTTCTCCTTACGAATTTTCCATTCATTCATGTTTGGGGAGATTGTTATGTAGATAAGGCTTCTTTATGACTTTACCATTCCTTTATGTTTTGAAAATTACAAACACCTTATCTGAAGGAAAATTTTATTTTAACCGGTGTTTTACTTATTTAAGGAAATTTTTCCTTCTCTAAATAAATTTATCCTTACCTTATTTATAATTGTTCATTATCTTTCTTAAGTGTAAAATTAGATTTCCTATCTAACTCCTTAGAATCATATAATACTTATAAATATAAAATTATGTGTTTATGATCCGAATTCAGGTTCTAATTTCTCTGAATTTAGACTCCAAATTCTCATGAGTTCTGACTCTATGTTCTCATGAATTCAGACTCTGAACTCTTCTGAGTTCTGACTCCATGTTCTCTAAATTCAGACTCAGAACCCTCATGAGTTTTTTCTCTGAATTCTAATGAATTCATACGCCAAACTTTGTATGTTCCGACTCTGAATTCTAATGAATTTAGACTCTGAAATTTGTAAGTTCAGACTCTAAATCCTCTTGAATTATGAATCCGAACTTTTTATGTTCTGACTCCGAATTCTCATGAACTCTTACTCTAAAATTTTTATGATTGGGTTCCGAATTCCTGTGAATCCAGATTCCGAATTTCCTTGACATTCAAAATCTGAAATTCTATAGAGTTCAGGTTCCGAATTCAATAGAAAACATAATGCGAATATCCATGTACTATAGACACCAAATGTGTTTTTGGTTAGACTCTGAACGTTTATTTCCTAACATTCCAAATATTTCATTTTGGTTGTGTAAACATATTTTCTCTTACATTTGTATTGGATATAATATGATGTCATGCATTCAGTTACTTTATAACCTTTGTTTTTGTGACACGTGTATAGGTCCCTCTAAAATTCAACGAAAAATATGACCGTTGCAGGAGGAAGGTGACCGTTGGAGTTGTGCCTATAAATATGTGCTCATTTTAAAGAGCATAGAAATTTTGGAAAACTTTTGATCTGAAGTGATTTCTAGAGAGAGATACTCTCATGCTTAATGTGTACTAAACTTCTTCATATGATTTTCTTTGTGTGACTCTGCTTGTTGTTGTGTATAATCAAGGGCTTTTGGGGATAGGAAGACAGAGGTGCATACTACCATTATGTTGAGGGATTATTTGTTGAGGAAGACAGAGGTGCCGACTACCATGAAGTTGAGGGATTAACGGGATAGTTAGACATACTCTGATCTTCGTATCGAAGGCTTACCCTAGTATGAGTGAGACAAACTTTCTTGAACGTATAAATCAAGGGACCATTATCCAAGGTTGTTGGATACCCTTATCTTTGGGTTAAAAAATTTACTACTTGTTACTTGTTTGCTTTATGTTTTCGGCTTCATTTTTTATTGCTGAGGAAAGTATTACTATCTTATACTTCCTTATACTTATACTCTGATTTAGTAATATTCTAAATGATCTAAGGTAGAATCATTGTCTTTGTAAACTTTTTTTAAGTTTCAATTCCAGAATCAATTTTGTGGAATTACATTATCAGAATCATATTTCTGGAATCAATCAAGTGTGTAAAACTAGAGGTTTTGTAAATTACATTGTTTAACTTTGTTAAAATTCACCATCTTTAAAAGTTCGAAAAAAGTTTTTTAAAGTTTAAAATTCACTCCCCCCCCCGTCTTGTGTATTGAGCATCATTATATACTAAAATCAGTATCTGCATTTATTATTTCGACCCTACACTAGGTGTATAGTCCTTTTCCTATATTGTGTTCCTTCATGACATGTATTCATAGAAAACAGTTCCTGATATACATGAGATGGATTTTTTTTGGGTAAAACAGTGTATTCTTCATGGAATATAGGATTCCATGAAACACCATAAATATATGGAGGTTGGACATTAGAAATTGGTGTGATGTACATAGTTTATATAATAACCGTATATTCCATGTAGTTATAGAATTACATGGATAATAATTTTTAAACTCTTATTCACAAAAAACATATTAAAATAAATCAATATGTACCTAGTGTAGAATTATATCTATTATATGATGCATATATCAATTTAAATGTTTTTTAGTTTTGGTGTTTCTTAATTATACCATATATTGAGTCACAAAATATTCCTATCTTGGTGTCTACCATTCATGACATTACATGCACTGAAAGACATGTATAACCACCTACACATCATGTAATCCATTTATGGACACTAAAAGGTGACACTAAAAGTACTGGTGTGTATGTCTCATGGTTTATCATGTGTTACTATGAATTTATATCCATTTAAATTAAATGAATTTTTTTTAACAATATCTATTGGATTTCAATCAATAATTTACATGCAATATTTTTTTCACATTTATCATAAGGCTTTCCATGGTTTATATGAAGTTACTTCTATGTACTTTTATAAGGAATATACATAAAATATATATCTTATGTACATTTTCAATACAGTTGATGGATATAATTTAACATGTGGAGTATAATGAAATTGAATACTGCCTCAAAATTTTGTTCCATGATTATGGTGACATACATCATGTGTAGTTATCTAAGGGTGGAGGACATGTAATTTATCATTTACATGTGTTGTATATGTGTCATTTACAAAAATCATGGAACCTCCAAATGTCATCTCCAAGCATTGTTCCTCTATATTTAGCTAGTTTTTTTTTCATATGCGACTAATCAATCTTGTTATCTTGAAATTTTGATTTAGAATAAAATTCCATTAAATTGAAATTAAAAGAGAAATAAAATTTGATGAAAATAATAATAAATAATTATAAACAATATGTTTTCTCTTAGATTTAATTTGTTTTTTTTGTGAATATATGAATATTTATTATACTTCCTACTTAATGGTTTTTATCAGTTCATTTGTATATTATCTAAATAGCATGACAATGAATCCACAAAATATTCTATAGCAGATACATTATATTTAATTTATTATTTTTTTTAAAATTTTAATTGAAATAAACACAATTATTTATCAATGATGTTCAATTTTGTTATAGTTAACCTCATATCATCATTATGGTAGAGAATTTATGCAATGATTCATCTATCTATAACCATATATGCTCTACAAATCTTTGAAAAATGCTCTTAGTATTCTGTGTTCTGGAACAAGGGTGCCTACTTCTTTGAATGGAAATTTGAAATGTAGGGACATTTCATTAATCCCCATTAAATAAATTCAAAATTTAACAAATAATGAATTATAGTGAACATCCTAGCATTGATCTGTAGCACCCCAACCCTGATGACACTTTATATCATGCTTCGGTATGTAGTAAGACTGGTATTTAAACGTACCTTCCCATATCCCAAAGGCTAAAAACAATGTTCAAGGTAACTATGTGGAGATTATGGGGAGACTATAACCTATGGTGGTTATAATAATAATGGTACGTATAATAATATAGTAGTGGAAGAACAAAAAACATATAAGAATCAATATCAAACTCAGGTGATGCATATAAACAAATAATAATAATAATAAACAAGCCACAAGGATATATACCATAACATAGATGTTTTAGACACTAAACAACATGTTATATGATTTTTTTAAAATAGACAAATAGGGTCACATGTGGATAAACTTTTCTACATACATATAAAAAAAAGCTAATACAAAAAAGGAAAAACTCTAGCTAATGCAATAACCACCATGGTTCCTATCCATCCATCCCATGATAAGTAGTACTATATAGTCACGAAGAAATATCTCCTAAGATTGATCCCTTCCATGATTATAGAGACATAAATAATAAATGAATCCAGATGGCCCCATGTATGTTTTTCGAATAAATTTCAATAGGCTACTAACATCGTGTTCCTGTATTGGATCTGTAATTTTGTTGGTGTATTGGAAAAAAAATAAAACAGTGAATAAAAAAATTAATAAATACCTAATTCTCTTGTGCTCAAAAGAAACATGGAAGAAATCAAGTGCTTCAACCATTGCTAGTATCAGTCATAACACATGTCCCCAAATATATATATGGATTACATCACACGTTTTTATATGTGTATTTATAGTGTCAAGGATGATTTTCATAGTGTCCAAGGAATCAAGTGCTGAATATAAACACAAGTGAACCCTCGTGTTCCACATAAAATATAGCATAAATTCCTTATTCCATAAATCCTGAAACCTATCATCTAAATAGACCACATAAAAATTTATTGGTCCCACTGATCTCTACTCAATGGTCCCCATAAGCTTGAGGCAAGACATCCTACAGCACAATGATGTCTGCCAACTATTATATAATCAATGTAGGCTCCAATCCCAACATCTCAAGTCATAGTTATATTTTTCCTCCCACGTCTCAACCCAACAGCCTCATGTTTAATGGTGACCATACCCCAATGGGAAATCTCATCACTGCCTACCAATGGTCCATCTCTATCCACATGGATCTCTAAGGAATGAAATCACACATATATATAATGGTCATCACTGTCACAAAATATTAATAGTCTATGATGGACTCCACCCACAATTAGTGGTCAACCCCACCTTTATATGAGTCTTATTAGTGTGAACATAACTCCAAATGCATGACGACAATCAAATGGGGTGTGACAAGAATCAATCATACATAAGACACATCATCAGACACCTCGTGTCCCTTCGATAATGTCACTAAATGATGATGGTCGACACCATCTCAAATCACGCATTCCAATCCCCCATTCTTATGACCTCATTTCATCAATCTAATTATAGTGTTCCCTATCCTACTGGCCAATATCACCTGACATAACCTAGGATATAACCAAACTGGGGAAACATGTCACCTTAGTCTCAATGATTGACATAACCTCAATTGATGGGTCATGACCATCACGTTCACATGGAATCAAGAAATTCCATAAAATAAATATAATTAAATTAAAAAAATCAGAAAACCAATACTTACTTAGTAGGATGAGTCCCCTATCGTATATTGGAATGTTTTAGTGTAGTAGAATCATTCTTATAGGCATCTCATATGAACAATTTAACAACATAACAAAAAGAAATAAATTATAAGGATTATATCTCTTGTTACCTATATAAATCATATAGATATCACCACTGAAACATCCATAATATTAGGGATAATTATAGGAATCACCTATCATGGTCCATTAGGTGATCTCTCATCTGATATTTGGTGCTTTGTTTGAACCGAATTAGAGTAAAATGGAGTTTTTGAAGAACACCCTAAAAATATGGCAAATTGAATTGAACATATTTGGTGCTTTGTTTGATGAGGTAAAAAATAAAAGATATTATATAATAATAATGGTATTACCAAGAATAATATGTATACGCCAATAGATCATGAATTGAATATCTGACCGAAACATGGCGAAAACCATAGCAAGAGAGAAAATGAAAGGATAACCCCATATGATGTGCAAGAATGGGTGGATGAAGATGGTGGAAATAAAAATACAGGATATAGGGAAAAAGTTTAAAATTATCCATTTTATGTGACCCCCATGATATGGCCTCATGTTTTTTCTAACATTTCTCAAACCACATGGTGCTCTATACATGAACACAACACTACACAATGTTAAGTGAACAATTTTCCAAACATAGTGTAGATCATTTGTGATCCCTCTATGAAAAATTAAAATTGTTTTTCACTTTCATGTTTCCCTTCATATATGGTTTTCCAAACTGTAAAATTTTCTACTAGCGGGTGACATGTTAACTCTTGGGAAGCTTCATGGTTTTTCCAAACCAAGTACCTCTAACTCTACTTTTTGAAAGCTGACATTTCAGATTCATATGAACCCAAAAATCACCCAAAACCCCCTGGGACTTTCCTGGACTAAGAAAACATATAAAAATGATTTGGATTAATAAAATTATCATATTTATAAAGATCAAGATAAGATATTTCCCCTACACCAAACTCACCAATTCAAATTTACCTAGAAAATGTATCATTCCAAAAACGCAAGGCATTATAATCTACCCACCATAAGATAGCTTGTCCCTGAGCAATCATGAGTTACTCAAAGATGGTACTGAATATACACCTCAAGTTTATATCACCCAATTATACCCAGGACATTATGTAATAGATAAAACTCTCTCAAAGAACTCCCTACCTTTATAACCACCTACCTGGTCACTTCTCATCCTAGAACAAACAACTGATGGTTCCACTGACCATTCTTGGATTGAAAATTCCTCTGATGACACATCATCACATCTTTAACTAATTTGGTTCTCAAATAGTTCCTATGTCTTACCTGATAGTCGTAAAATCTTATTTCTCAGCAAATGCTCACATGTACCTTTATCTCAACATATGACGAAGAACTTTCATCTCAACTGATTCCAAAAACAATTCCAAATGGCATAGAGATGTGTATTCCCATAAAAATAACTATGCCTATACAACTAATATAAAACTCACATCACATAGATTCCATTAATAATACCCAGTGGCTAATCCCCTCATATATATATAACATGCATCATAGATGATTTCAGTCTACTATGTAGTGCTTGGTCAGTCCAAATAAAAAACATGTTACCATCACAAATCAAAACTACGAGAATACAAAAATATGAATAAAACTGATACTGCATTTCATCATGACATACCTATAACAATTTGTTGGATCCTTGGACATCCATCCAGCTAGAACCTCCATATAAAGAATTCGGTCTGATGCTAGACTACCTGAGTCCTAGAATCCATATAGAGTTTCACTAGATACTATCCACTAACCCCATAGCTGGGTCCCACATTTTATGCCCTAAAATTTTCATATATCTGACTCTAGGATACAGTTCCTAGTATCTCTCTGGTATGACCTCAGATCCCTATGCCTGCCTCATTTCATTTATTCCAACAATCAAAAAAAGTCTTCCCACGAAACCTCTCGATATGAAGGATCTATATACTTGTCTGAAATTCATTTGTAGTTCACTATCACTATTTCCAAAAATTTCATAGCCTCCTACAAAATAATCAAACTATTGAAAACACACATAGAAGTAGTTTTTTAGAATATCAGGACTGACATCCCTACAGATATTCATTACAAACTTGCTTCTAGATACCTGATGAATCAATAATTAAATCATCTAACATCATCCCCCGTATTGAATAAAATCGGTCATAAATGTCCCCCATGGATATTTGTCCTTGGTTGGAAACCTATGAGAACGAGAATAATCTAATGATGTTCACCTAACATATGATGGCATGCTATAAACCATCATCAAAACACCTCCCCATTACAATATCATCACTCATTATGGTTGGTGAAAAATGTTACAGGTATTTGAAGTTATATACATTGTACATGACTGACTCATCCCCTTACTAAATATTTATGAAATCACGGGCACATTATATCATTAATTCCAATGAGAATAAGTTCTTGAATACCATTTCCACAAAATACTTCTAAGAAATTATTACATGTCTTCACACCATTTCCTATGCATCCCACTAGTTCTTTTTCATCCCTCAAAGATTGTATATTTATAGCTTCACCCTCCACCCTGGGGTTATCTCGTGCTACTTGATTATAGACTAGGCCGACATAATCTTTTTAACATCTATCTGCAGTCTACACACATCCATTAATATCATTGGGTGTTGCAACTAGAACTTGAGATCATATTAAATAATATATTTCTGAGCTCCCTGATCCCCCATGTTGATACCCTATGTAACCCAAATCAAACTCTCCTTAATATTTATTTCTTTACATTATAAAATATCTTTTGTCTATGGTTTAATTTCTTTTATTGTAGCATGTATATAAAGTTCATGATCATCTCGACCTTCAGAGGCATCATCTTGAACCACATGAGCCTTATCTCGTGCATGCTCAAGTAGTACCATATCACCTCCCTCCTGACGATCCTCTAGATCCCCTATAGATGGAGTCCCATTGTATACCAATATCATAGTAACACAAAAATAACATTATATATAAAAATAACATGGGTATGGAAAGCTATAATAGGTAGTGTATCTCACAACCCGTGCACTCTCCCCTACCACACCCTATCATATGACATCTAGTCTCTTAGATTAGTACCCACCCATATCAGTGCTATGTATCATGTGTCATCCAACCCCATGGATTCATGTGTACCCCTATTAGAGTCAAACCTAAAATATAATATATCCTCATGGCCCGCTTCCATCCCATGAGGAATCTAGTATTTACATATCATGGGTATCAATATGAGGTAGTTGATTAAAATTCCACCAATGATACTATAATAGAAAACACTGTTTAGATAATTTGTTGATTCTTTGAACAGTTGACCATTATAGTTGTCCCTTACTATCCACATTATAGTCTAGACTATATGTATATATCTATATATGTACACATCTATTGCATATATAATTACAAAAATATCTCATTGGAACCACATGCCTCGGATGGTTGAGTAGAATGGCCCGAAAAAAGGCTTAGTAATAAAACACCATTTCCTTATTTTTTTTAAACATTAAAACAACCCAAACCCTATTAATACAATCTAGGTTCCCAATAAAAATCAATTGCAAGCATAAAACATGTGTTCCCAAGGGTCTATCATGATGAATCAATAAAACACTATTTCTATACTGGGACAAGGGTAAAAGTCCACATAATAAATAAAATCACACCCAAGTGAACAAATATTGGTGGACATCATATCAATATGTAAAATCACACAAAAAAAAATTATCAACCCTGAAATCATGGTCTATCCACCATGCAATGGACTTCATGCACCAAAACATGACCACTTTACCTAGTTTTGATAAAATCATAATCTTTGATCTACCCTAGCAAAAATAATAAAACTAACTGAAAAGGAAAATTTTGAAAAATAATATAAGAAGATGTTAATGGGTAATATTTAATAACCATTTCTTGTGGTGATTCCAGACAACACCCAAAACCAACTCAGAAATCATTTGTGTCACCCTGACCTGAATGCCACTTTATACCATACTTTTGCTCAGATCATGGTTTAACGTGGAATCTGGATTGGGACACTACATGAAAAATAGTGGATCACACCCACATAAATTTTCATGACACCCTTACCCATATCTGTACAATTCTTTGGCCAATAATAAAAGATGGGTGATTGTGATCACCCGAGTCCTGCATTTAGTAGGCCTTGGGTAGGAAACTAGCTCCAAGGGTATAATAAACCTATGTCTATTTAGAATTACACTCTAATATAACATGATGAATGGAGATATTAGACAAATGAACCAATAAAAACATAATCAAATTCATATATAATTAAATACAATGATGAAACATAAAATTTAATAGAGTACTAAAATAACTAAAAGAAAACAAAAAGTACCAATGTTAATGGTGGTAGCTACAAAAAATTCCAAAAAGATCTTATAAAAACAGAAGCTAGTAATATCTATCCAAATATCCAACCTGTCCCAATTTTCAGGAAATAATTATTATATATACATATGGACAGAGTAATAGTATAATTAATAGGATCCTCCAAGGAGCCCCTCATGAAAAAGACAATGAATGCATGTTAAATAATTATTAATAATGGTGAAACTAACACATCAAAAAAATAGATATACTATTTTCCCAGACTCCTAATAGATATCTATCGCTAGGTATTTCATTCAGTATATTATATAATATAGTAATAGAACATAAATGGTTCCCCACTCAGGCTTCCCCAAAATTTTTCCACTCTTCCCCATTGATGAACGTCTTTGGACATCTCAAAACACGCCATATGTGAGAGATATATATTAGGAAAGGCATCCCAACACACACCTTATACATTAATTCATCAAATCATCCCATAAATATATCTACATATAATAGATGAGTTATTTGATGAGGCCCCCATAGCCTGTAAGACATGTATCATATATCAGGTATTATAACTCAACCTATTGCATCCCATATAATGAGTAAGTTCCTCAATCTATAACATCATATAGACATCATTTCAATCATAATCCATTAGATACTATATTTAGGGGTTCGTGTGTGTGAATAAACCTAAGACATCATTTCACTCTACAATCATATATATTGAAATTTATCATCATGAATACCATCACAAGTAACTATCAAGAGACAAGATTAGGACCATAGGGGCTAGTCAACCATCCATCCACCCATTATGATGTTGGGGGAAACAACCTCAAATAATTTTAAGGTTTTGGTATCCCTAACCTCAATAGGTGGGGTAGCATATAAAATTATAGAATATATAGGATATAAAATATCTTACAGTGATGCAATAGAAAAAAAAGTCCAAATCTCCACTATATTTATCGATACCTGGACACCCGAATGGCACTCTTGTGGACTAGATATTTTCTATGGACACATGAATTTAATGATATACATCGAGTAACTGTTTTATTTTTATAATTTACTTTCATTAAATATATTATTAGACATTAAATTATCATCTAAAATTAATTCAATACATATTCGATAAAAACAAAATTATATTTTGTTCCCTCTAGGTATACTCCAAATAGAGTATATTATTCATCAAAATTAACATTTTCTCACCATTTTAATTAAATAAAAAAACCCATCAGTTATGAATTGTAAATTAATTATTATCCAAATTTCAAAATCAAAGTACTCTTGGAAATCCATCCTAAAACAATTCCGTGAGGAAACATGCACCCAAGAACTCCTAGAATACTCATGATGTAGAGAGTGGATTATAGATAAAATATTCAACTTGACCATGTGACAATAAAAAAAGTTATGTCAAGAAAGAATCCTTCATTATAAAATCAATGTGTAAGCCCAAATTTAACTATTTTGTTCATATTCGGTGTCATCCTTGACACCCATATGCCTACCTCGATGTCTCTATTTCCCAAAATCATCTACTATTTACATATAATCTAAGCCACCCCACAGCATATCACATCATCCATCCACGGCTCAGACATCCTAGTATCATATCACATCCAAGCATCCCAATCCCCATTATAAATTTTATAGTGAATCTCAAATATAGAGAACATCACAAAATCAGTTGGAATGAAACAAGAATAGCCAAAAGGGAAATATAATCCTAAAATTAAAGTATTCATCCATCACACATAGACAATGTCACAGGGCTCCACAGTCAAGGCTCTAAACATTTTAATGTAGATGGAAAAATCAGACCCTTAAAGTTATATTTATAAAAAACTAGTTTTTTACACCTCATTAAATTAACTAATTCATTATTCCTTGGTAAAAAATATGGTTAATTTATATAATAAGGATAAAATAAACTATCAAAAATGAAACATGATATTAGTATTAAAACTAGTTTCAAAAAACATATACATGTACAATTATCATTAACATTAATTTTCATTATTACCAACATTCTCAATAAGCATTATCATTATTAAAATAAATTATCAATTCCATTAACATATGGAAGAACTCATTTAATTATTCAAGTTAATTTCTTCAATTAGATTATCATCATTTGACATAAATCATTTGATTGGTTAAAATATTTCCCTTTTTTAGTTCTTAGACCAATTAACCAGTCAATTCCATCTTTATTAAATTTCCATCAAAAAAATTTCTAATCCATTACATTACAATACATGCTAACAATTATAACATTGATATAAAACTATCTATAAAATCAATAGGTAAAAATATCATAATAGAAGGAAACAACATGTGATCACTACATCTCATTAATTATTAATATTTTTCAATCATGATTAGGATAATTCCATTTCCATCTAAATGAAAAAAAACATCATAAATTTATCATTTAACATTAATATATAAAACGGAAAATTAATCTGAGGCCTCAAAGGAATACTTGTTCTTCTCATGATAATGGACCAACATCATATATCCAGATAACCCGCACCCCTGGAACATCTTCATACCACTAAGGAAAAATGCCACAATTGTACGAAAAAAGAAAAATCTATAATATTGAGATAGAGAAAATTATATCACATGGGATGAAATATTGGGATAATCTTGATCAATGAAATAAGAAATAAAAAGGTAGTACATAACACATATCACCAAGGATTAAACATGGAAACCCGATAATTGATCTATATCAAAGGGATTCCATGATATCTAGAGATAGATCTATTAGTTTCCATGGTGTTTGGGGGAAAGGTTTTAGGTTTGTGGAAAACCTATGAAACTACAATTTATATCGACAAACTACACAACTGATTTTTGCAGTATGAAACACATTCACATCTTGGAATTATCATATTTTATTTCTATCAATAAACACATCACATAAAACCATGTAGTCTTGATTAATAACATAACATTAATCCATCCATGAATTAGATGTTCATAAGTCTTAAACCGCAAATTTATGAAATGAAACCCCTACACATTGTGAATTCCCATTGATTCGATATTTTACTAGTAGAAAAACACCATAACTACCCTATTACTCTTCTATAAACCAAATGATTTATAAATAAACAATAAAAAAGACTAGAGAGACCAAGGACCTTACATTAGATACCTATAAAAATATTTTTATCCAAAAGAATCCAAAAACAAACCCAAAGAGAAATAAAAAATGGAATCATCCAAATATCCACCACATGAGATACCACTAAATGATATCCTCATTGCTGGAGTTCAAACACCTCATCATAAGAACATTTTAGAACCACAAAACATCAATTTACATGTATGAAACACTCTCCTGGGGGAGATAACTCTCAAGAGGGAGTAAGGTTACAAAAAAACAATTAAATGGGACAATTTATAAACCAAAAAGATAAAAAATGATCGAAAAAAACTACATTTTAAAATAAGATAAAAACATCAAACAACTCAAGGTGTTGATAGTGTATCTATGAATCACATTAATAGGCACTTTACACCATGCCACTATGACACCACAAGACACTAAGAAGGAGAATAACATTTCATAAAAACAAAAAATATTAGGAATTATTGTATATCCATATGTCATTATGTGAATATCACATAATCCTAAACATTTATCTCACCCCAATCGATGTCATTTTAATTATCATGAAGAAATGTGCAAAGCTAAGACACATGAAAAACATCATTCATTTAACTCATGTGTGGGGGAAGTGTTATTTGATAATTCCAGAGCTCAAACACAAGAAGATAAATCAAAAGGCCCATCAAATCAGGGAGAATGATTAATCTAGATAACCCCCAATAAGCAATATGTGTAAACGTTATAGCACTTCCCCACCCCATATCACATATTTCATCCTCTACATAGTAACTTTTACCATATCAATCATATTTTTTTCAAGTTCTATAGAATAAATTACATATTTTCCAATAGTAGTATAGAAAAATAAAGAATATAAATGTGTACCATAAAATTCACAAAATGGATCCATACCAATGATAGAGTGCATGCATTATAGTATGGAATATTGAACAAGGTAAGGTTCCTCATCCATGATCCTTCAAAATCCAAGACATAAGAGCACAAAATGTCATTAAGAGACTACATGGTTCAATCAAACTAACCATCCTTAATATATAATAATAATTTATTAATAATAACTAATAAATAAATAATGATGGTGACCACTACACACATTGAAGGTAAAAACATCCATGATAAGATATGATCATAATCGGATCTCTATGGTGTCACACATAATCCTTCAGATACTACCTCTAAAAACCCTCTCCAAAGCTTGAATATATGTACATTATAAATTTGGATGAAGTTGTTAAATGATTTATTATCACCCTTAGAGAATAATATCCTCCCTGAGAAATAGTTAAACATGTTAGGAAGTCTATCGAGATGTCTTACAACATCAATTAGGGGTCATATAATGAATGGATAAACGACTGGGAACATAGAGCTCATTATACACCCTCTAGTAGGTCATCCATCTAGAAACATACTAGGAAATGTAATTCTTCAACCCAGGCCCCCAAAAACAACCCCTAAATTCACAATACATCTTTTTAATGATAGGATTTACCACGAAAGGTGAGATATGGAACATAGGGTGAACCATCTCACAAATCACTGAAAGGATGAAAAGGAATCCATAGAAAAATTCCTTGTACTGTCCATCTTCAATAAATTAATCAACAAGAAGATACAAAGTAAAATCAATCTCTAGGAAATACCACCTAAGAATCCCCTAATAGAGAGTCCTCTATTTACATCACCAAAGATGACTTCACATTATTTTTGAAAAGAAAACATCTACGTGTATCTTCTCCCTTATCAAGATACTTATCTGGTATTTCATCCATAACACTCCAAGAATCTAAATATTTTTTCATGGTATCACTATGAAAATTTGTTCTTAGAACTTCTTCCGTAGTATATATATTTATTTTCATATAAAAAATATTGAATTCACGATCTTTGAATAATTATATCTACTGACATTAGCACATTTTCATGTCACACAATGAGAAGACAAACATTAATATCTTAAGATTACCGAAAACAAAAAACTCTTTACAATGTTGTAGTGTCCTCACAACTTCAAATAAAACACAATTATCACCAACTAAATATCATGGATAGAATAGTTATTCTCATGAGGAGGTAATATACAAGACCCAAAAAACATATGATTTAAATTTCATAATATAGTATGCCTAGATAATTCATAATTCATCACCAAGAAACTCAAATTGAACTCCATCTACTAGAGAACAATGGATTTGAGTGAAGGACTAATTTTCATTCATGTAATGACAAGATACAGAAAACTGGTCAGTCCACAAGAATATTTGATTCTTCCTTATCAAGTCTATATGAGGAGTCAATAATTAATAAGAAAAATTTGTGAACCTCCTATAATATTTGTCATGACCATTGAATTTCCACACCTCTTTAATTGTTATGTTAGATTCCTATGAAATAACCTTTGTTATCTTCTATTGATCCATAACGATTCCATACTGGGACATGACATATACCATGAAATGGATTTCATGAGTATATAAAAACACTTTTACATATTATTGAAGAACTAATACTCATGATGAAGACCTACACTAGAACATTTTTCCTTAACATTCTCATCATCAGGTACAGTGTAGTCAAGTATGTCATCAATGAAACCCACCATGATCTTATCCTGGAACTCTATGAAATCTATGTTCTTCAACACCGTGAACATGGATGGATCAATCATATCACTAAATCAGATCATGAAAAATTAATAATTCCCAATACATATAGAAAAAATAATTTTTTTGAATATCTTTATCCTTTACACACATCTAATTATATCCAGATCGAAAATTGATTTTCAATAACCATACAACTCCAAATATTGGATTGAAAAAATAATTGACCTACGATAAAGGAGAGTGCTTATTCACTATCACATGGATAAAGAGATGATAACTGATACTATTCCAAAAAATTACATAATCCTTCTTCATGAGGAAAATGGTCCACCGCTTGGTGACACACTCATCTAAACAAAACAGTGCTGCAATATGTAATTGAGTTTTACTCACATCTCTCACAACTCAAAAGGCACAAACCTATACATATAAATACATATAATATACATAATTCTATGAATCTCTATCCAAAATTTGTTCTCCCATTGACGGGTCAATACTAAAAAATTCAGTGGAATGAAATAAGGGCCCTATTATGAAGAACTATGAATCACTGACTCTTGATATTTTGATGAAATCGTCATTAACATTTACATAAAATAGGATATTAAGGTAACATGACTATGACCAATATGAGGTTCTCACTCACCAAAAAACACACTGGATTTCTATCATCATCATAAAACAAGTCCTACCTCATTAGGAAATCCATTAATGATATTATAGAATACTAAATAACTATTCAGAGGAGGAATTAATATTGTGGTATCTATAAACATAAGAAATATTTACATGAGAATTTCTTCCCCCACACATGATCAAATTATCTAAATATAGATACCCATTTTTTCCATTGTAATAATTATATATATACAAACTAATTTATTTTGATCCCAATTGTGAGATAGTGCACGATTATAAGGCCTATTGTTCCCATAATTAATTTTAAAAAAGTATTAAACAAATTATATATTATGTTTAATTGTTTTTGAAGAAAAATTATATAACTCTTAAATAGGGTCTCAGATTAAAAATCTAAAACCACAATTGATTCATGAATGTGAGGATTACACTAGGTTCAACATAAATTTGGTCGTTGCAGGGGTTTTTTGATCAAGCGGCCATTGGTGAGTATGTTCAATGGACTAATTAATTAATTCATTCATTCAATCATTAAAATTTCTACACCTTAATTCCCTATATGAATACCATATTACGGACAATCACTAATATTATACACATAACCCATTAGTCCATTAGAGGAGGAGTTACCATTCATCATTGGAAGATTAAGACTAGACGATGATCAATAACTATATCCAGTAAAATCAAGGCATAGTAAATGAAAAAGATATTCATCCTTATTTGGAAGAAGTGTTCTTCACCAATGATTAAATTGAATAAAGGTTGGAATCTTCATATATGGATTTACACCCTCATGATTAAATGATTGAGAATGATCAATTCATTTTCCAATATCTATGTTTGGTTTATAATTTTCATGTTCCCATTTATCTGATTTAATTATTTATTTGATTTACCCCATTATTCCATTATTCCTCACCCAGGATATCACCAATTTTTATTATTTTTTGATGGATTATAGGATAATTATTGTTTATCCCTTGTTTTTAGTCATTCCACATTGTTATCTGTGTTCTTTATCGTTTAACCATAGGTTCATCAATCGACAATTACAAGGTGGGACATAGCCTGATAAAACTCATAGATTTTTTAGAAATAAGCATGTGATGAATGGATTGAATATTTAGGTATGGTTCAAGAATGAATATAGGATTTAAGTGATTATTCTCATAGATTTGGGATCTAGGGCCGAACAATTATGAGAGGTGGAATGCATGGCATGTGATGGACAAACATGGATTGACAGATATCGATTTCCTGCCAGTGAAGTGTAAAAATTTACAAACAGAAGAATACCCATAATTTTTTGGGTGAGAGTTAGGTGTAAGAGCAAAAAAATATGAATATAGAATGGTTTATACATATTTGGATTTCTATAAAACCCCAAATACACACTATGTTCATTTGAAGAATAACAAGTTTTTGTACCGCTATGGCTTTAACAGTATGGTTTTTGAAGAAGTTAAGGATCATATGTAGTTGGGATAAGATACACACCATGTGATCCTCCAAAATTATAAATTATATTTGAAAGAAACACACAATCGAGACCCTGTGTGAGAGGATGAACTATGCATCTATGTAAACAGACACAGAAATTGTACATGGAACTAGCCTGAAGCACATGGGCATGGCCATGAGAACATTGTTTTGCCGGGAAATTCCAGATACATTATGTGTAGTTCCATTAAATGATGTGTAGGGATACATTTCTAGTGATCAATTTACTAGAGATGAAAATAATTGTACGAAATGCAAGACCACACCTCATGTGGGTCTACTAACACACTATGTACCTTCATTTTTAGGAATCATCTACCTCATATATATCCATCATTTTTACAAGGTTTTTGTTGCATGAGTATCGTGTACTCGGTGTATTTTAATATAGAATATAATATAGGACTTACTTATTGGTTTTTGGGATATGATGTGTGGAGTTCTAAGTGAGACACTTCTTTAGGCGTTGTTTAATTAATATTTTGATCAAGCGGGATCACTAGAGTGGTGCACCCATGATGATCTAGGTCATATGTCCTCTATTTACCAAGTGATACCCCAATAATGATCAAGGTAGTGGGTCCCCACTCTATCAAGTGGTACCCCATGATGGACTAAAGTGTTTGTATTATATGTACCATGTGTTACCACCATGATGGGCTAGGGAGCATGTCCTCTATCTTTTGAGTGGTACCCCCCATGAAGGACTAAGGTGTTAGTACAATATCTACTAAGTGGTACACTCTAAAATACTATGGTGCATGTTATATTTATACTAAATGTTAACCCATAAAGGACTAGGGTTTGATTCATATATCTACTGAGTGGTACACCCCTAAAGTACAAGTGAATATGTTCTCTATCCACTTAGTGGTACGCCACAATCTTGTTATGTTGTGGTTCCTCCTTACATAGGGTGGTACCCCTTATCACACATGCGATATATTCTTACACCAAGAGATTATTTATTTTGTAACACATTTCATTAGTCCGGATTGATATAGTTACTTCAATGGATAAAAGCACAAGATGCTGGGATGTATTTTTGGACCTATTGGAATAGATTGAAGACACTTTTTATTGGGTTGTATAAAGAGATAGAGACCCCCTTTCTCAATCACAATGGTTTTATTTTATTATATATAGATATATTGTTGGTGTTGGTTTTTTTTACTTTCTTGATATAGGTTTATCTCTCTACTTCAATGGTGTCCCTCACTACTCCCTCATTATATTTATGTGTATCCTGCTAAGTATTTATATACAAACCCCAGAATGGGATTTTCCAGTGTGTTTTCTGTCTTATGAAGATGATGTATAGATTGGAGGTGATTAATAAGGTGAATAGTTATTCTTGTTTTCACATAAATGTTTATGGTGGTCAGATAATGGAGATTCAGAGTTAGACACACTTAAAATTTTCATTATAGGTATTGTTAGGTTGTGACATCTTTCTGGCTGGGTGATTATTTTTCCCTATTTTTCTGATTAAAATTTCTTTCTATTGTACTCCCTTGTAGTTTTCATTCATGTTATAGTCTAAAAATGGTTCATTTTTATTATTATTCCACTTCATTTCTACATTGATATGGTTGGGTGAGTTTGTATAGATACAGTATTGAAAGGCCTCCCATATAATTTATGCCTTTTCGTTTTTTTTTTCAGCACCAAGATTATTGAGTTGAGCTTTAAATAGTTACAGCTCATGCCCAATTGTGTCATGTCCTAATAAATTGGTATAAGGAGTATTAATTCTTTGGGATGGTGTTTGGAGTTGTCCCCATATGAGGATTTGGTAGGGATTTAGGGGAAAATGTTTAATGTTTCTCAATGGAGAATTTCATGATAGGGAACCCAATGTTGGTTTGGTGATTGATGTATCCATATATAATGGAGTTGAATCTTATTTTCAACTCATTATAAAGAAATATTTTTTAGAGGGATCAATGTTACATGCATTATACTAGATTGGGTATCAAAATTTCATTATTGAGCTAGATCACCCTATGTATATTATCTTTTGATAGTGGTAAATATTGATAATATTTTCATAATGAGTTCATGAAGATATTCAGCCATGATATTGCTTCAGGATAGTGGACATGATCTGATGAGTGACAATTCATTGGTTCATGGGAAATCTTACAAAAAGCATCCACTAGGTGGAAAAATTGTAGAATCCCCAGCAATTAAGAAAAAGATTTCACCAGATTAGTTGGCTAAAGATTTTCATTGTATTAGCACACTCTCTGTGTTCCAACACTATGTGAATATTATTTATGATCCCTAGTTTTAGAATTGAAAAACACTGTTCGTTAGCATTAATGATATTCAACACCGACCTTAAATGAATAACAAAATATTTTATTTAGGTGACTATTATAACCCAGCCATTAAAATGGTGGGAAAAAATATAATTAACTGAATTATTAAATATAAAAATTTTATACTCAATAATACTGTAAATATTAATTATTATAATATTAATCACATAATTTTAGCAAATTCATTTTTTTCTTCAAATATACATTCTTCAAAAATGATTTTTATTGGATTTATGAGATAATAATATAATTAATATTATTTATATTTTATAAATATTACCTAATAAAATAAATATAATTTTAAAATTATCATATCAAAATAATTTTATCATGAAATTTTGGTATTTTTCTGAAAAGATTGATTTTTCAATGAATAGTGAAAAATACTAATTTCTATTGAAAATTTTAGTTTAATTTCATATATTTTAAAATTAATGTTATAGTTTATATTAGTTTTGAAATAATATTCGTTAATATTTATTAAAAATAATTTAATATTGGTTTTTGAAATTAATTTGAAATGTGAATTTACTATAAAAACATCTTTTGTTTAAATGGGCATTTTTTCGAAAAACTATTTTCTATAAAAATTATCCAATTTAATTATTAATTAAATGATGAAAATTTAATGTTTTGAATGAGTAAAAGTATATTCCAAATTTATAATTATTAGTAAAAAAATTAGTAAGTAGTTCACTTTTATTTTTTGCATAATATGAATAGTAACTTTAATAATTTTTCGTACCATGATAAAGGGTAAATAACATAATTAAGGGTAAAAATAAAATGTTAAGGGAAATGAAATGACTATAAAACTTGAACTGAATGTATTATATGATTAATATCCCTCTATATTAATTTTTTTGTTATAAAAGAATTTATGTATACATCGATTATATTTTGAACATTATAATATTTATTTAAAGAATAGTCAAACATGTCACATACTGGTTTTTTAAAAAAGTAATATTATTACTATGGTGTTATCCAGAATATATTTTTACATATAAATATTCCATAAAAATTAATTAGATTTATATTAAACTTGTTGATTTATATTACGTTTTTAGTAATGAAATAAGAACTTTAAATTCCTGTACAACACTAATGAATTGATATTTTAATTTATGGAAAATTAAAATAAATTGTATTAAAAAATTAAAATTAATTTAATATGAGGAAATTAATTTTATATAATAATTTTTTATTAAATTTTTACATGTTAGGTGTGTATTAATTTTTTTTCAGATTTATTTTTTTTATTTGTATTTTTAAATTTGATGTAATGAATAGTTTAAAAATTGACATTAATGATATTTTAAAATCAATAATATTTTAAGAAATAATATAAAACTACTAAAAATATTAAATAACCAAAAATGATTAGGATAAGGTATACAATATCATATGTTATATAAGTATGGGTTTATTGTATTTTAATATGAATAATATTGTCTTAAATTGTGGACATCATTATTGTCACAATAAGAGTTAAAGGGGTAAAATAAGGGTTAAAACTATATTATAAGTATGATAATGTGAACCAAAGATACATAAAAAATTTTGAGTAGAAAAATTGAACCCATCGTAATCTTATTTTTTAAATAACTCACTTTGAATCAATTTTAAAATAAAAATTAATTTTTTAATTTAATATATTAAAATATTTCCAGAGCGCCCCTCTCATATCGTATAAAAGGGATCCATTAATATCATATATTAACTCTAAAAAACCAATTTTTATTAGACTATATCTACCATAATACTATTTTATATTTCATATATTTATTCAAAAATCATTTTTTTTGAAAAAGCCTATCCTTAGAAGGCATAAGGTTTCAATCAAATGATCATTTCTAAAGAAAAGGTACAGTGTTAACCTCTTTTTTTAGTTTCGATTCTTCTTAAAATTCATTCAAATATTATACAACAATGTTAAAATAAATAAAATTATCTTTATTATACTATGGTTTTATTATCTTTATATAATAACCTATATTTATCTCTACTTCTATCATAAGGGAAATGAATTCTTCATTAGTGTTTATGGAAGACTAATTTCACATGAACTGATGCAATTTTTTTTCTATAAAAATCTCTTAATAATGTTTATAATTTTGGAATAATGGTTTATATATTAAACTCATGAAATATTTTTCATTTTAAAAAGATAACAAAACATTTACGATATTACATTTCTACACATAGAAAAATGGTAACTTCGTTCATGCATATGTGTATACTACCACCTCTAAACAACGATGTGATTTGTTTTTATTACCACATGACTTCAGGGATATATATTAAAATATTTAGAGAATTAATTTCATATTTAAAATTTTATTATAGTTATTTATATATAAAATAATACTTACCTTCTTTCAATAAAGATCATTGAAAAATAAAAATGTTACTCACGCGTGCATACAACCTACCATCTCCATGATTGTAACCGAGTTCATTTATAATATCCATATTTAATAATTTGTTTTAAAATTATAATTCGTAAATAATTTCCATATTTATTACATAATTATTATTATTTAAATGTGGTAATTATAACTTTTTTACTATAGGGAAATTACTAAAGTCATTTTTTACACAAGAATTGAATATCATAAAAAATTATATGACATAAACATATATAATTATTTAATAATTATAACAAGGTAAGAAGTAAAATTAAATGGATAATAAAAAATAAATTTGTTCTTAATAATGTATAAAAATAACTTTTTTTATTATTTATGAGGATAAATAAATCATGTTATAATTCATGATCAAGATAAGGGGATTTCTTTTGTAAAATCATCTTTTAAAGTTCATCTTTTAACTATTTTCACAAAAATTCAAAAGGAATGTTTTCTAACATACACAACATGATATCATTTTCGAACTATCATTACACCTAATACTTTTGAGGATTCATTTATATTTTTAAAATTTTATTCTCAAATAATTTTTAATGTATGTTACTTTTTGAAAATAAATGTGACTTCCAAATGGAAATATTAATTTCTACAAGAATCTTTCTACTGAAGCTTTATGTGATATAATTATGTTATGGTTCTTAGTAATTGTTAATTTTTATTGTTGGGTTCTTGTAATAAACTGAGGTCAATGATCCTATTGTTGCAATACAATGTATTGGGTAATGTTATGGAGTTAACCGATGAGGTCTCTCTAATTATTTTAGTAGAATATAACGTGATAGTTATTCCAAATGAACGTTTAATGGTTAATACCTATGTATCTACAAGATATATAGAATATTTTATAATGATATGGAAATTATTCCTCACATTATATTTATGATTTATGTATTCTTTGTTAAGGATTTTATAAGAAAATTAGGATTTCATAATGTAAGCTAAAGAGATTGTTTAGGATGTATAAAAGTTATAAATCAATAAAAACGTTTCATGAATCATTTATTTCTTTTATTTTAAATTGTACATTCCTTGTGAATTTTTTATGGAAATATTATTGTATAAAAGGAGATTTATTGGCTTAGAAATTTTTTATTTTGAGCTCATAAGTATATCTTTAGAATTGAAATTTTTTTAGGCATTAACAAACTGAAAAAATATTTTTTCTTTTTTTCCCTCATTGATATCTTTTTGGACATCCCATTATTCAACAAATTCAATGACATTAATGGATTAACAAGGGCATGTATGAGATCAAGATCAAAAATTATAAAGAAATACCATGAAAACTGAATATGTTTTATTTCAAGAGGGTTTCCATTAGTGGAAAACATGAACATTTAGTATAAGTTTCCACTTGTTATTTATGGTTTTACTATGTAATTTTTGTCCTAATTCTCTATAATTGTAAACATAAATGATATTTTCAAGAAAATAATTAAATATTATTTTTAAAATAACTAGAACATATATTTTTTAATGATGTGTCCTAATAATCTTTCTGACAGTAGTGTTTAGACAACATTAGAGGTTATTATTTTTTCATCAGAAGTTATCTTATGAGTTGTTGATATGATCATGGGTTAATATTTGTATAATTGACTACAATTTCATCGGTTTAGACACCCCATTTTAGTTTTTAACTGATAGATTTATTATTAATTAATAATAAATTTGGATATTTGTTTTTGAAGGGTAATTAAATTAGTTATAAATGTTTTTAATGAGAAAATATTTTAGAATATTTATAGTTATTTTTCTTACCATGTCCATTTTCATTTCAACATGTATTCCATGTTATAGTAATGATATTATCTGTATATTAAAGATCAATTTTAAATATGTAAGGATGAGGATATAACACAATTTTTTTATCCATTCCATAGGATTTAGTCATCACTATGAGGGAAGAATATTCATCATATGAACATGAATGATTTTTGAGCATCCAATTAACTTAAAAGAAAAATTTTATCTATCCAAGTGTTTTTAATTACTCTAATTTCATTATGGATTATGGTATTTATCATATTTTATTTTAAAGACTATACTCATCTATATAATTCGATAAGAGTAATAAAATCATGGACTTGACAATTTATTTTATGATTAATTGTAATACCTTCAATAAGATAAAGGGAAAATCAATAGCATAAAGGAAGGCCCTGATATCTAGATTTAAGGTACATGTTTTTTCTAATGATCTATATATGAATTATGGCTGAGTGATATTTAAAAATCATAAGGACCGATTCCATATCATGACTTATAGGAATAATTTGTTATGGAATAAGACCAAGGATGTATTTATGCATACAGTTATAAAAGTATGATATAGTGGTATTTCATCAATATTTAGAGAATCATGAAAATACTAAGGAATATATTATAGTTTTTTAGGAATTTTAAAACATAATTTAGATGAAAGAAAACCTAATGAAAAGTGGTGTCATAAAATCTTAATAGTATTTGGGAGACATTATTTTATTTTGATACGATTTTGAGGAATATATAACCCTTATATTTATGAAACGAAAAAAGTTAATTGAGAAATAATGCCTTTACTTTTGGAGACATAGGTTTCAATGTATGGGAAGACATTATAGCTTATATGATCCTCTATTTTTAGGTATGTATCTTTTATTAAAATTTAGAAATATGAAGTTTAATCGAGAGATACCCATTATATTGAGAAGTGATTTAGTGATCAGGAGAAAATGTTATTTCAAAAGGTGTCCACTATTTTTGGAATATTATATGATTAAGGAAAAAATAAAATTGTGGGATTTTATTTTATAAAAAACATTGAATTATATTTTCGATTCATATTTGATTTTAGAGTTGAATTATGGAGATTCTATATTTTTATGGATATACTTATCTAACTTAGATATTATGTGATTAATGAAATTACATGTTTTTATGTGACATTTATGAGTAGTTGATGTTATTTTAGGAGACAAATTTTGAATTTATAAAAAATTATATTGTATGTTTCATTCAAAGTATATGCTATTTTTGAGCAATTTTATGGATATTTATTTCTTGAATGATCAATTATGATATTTGTGTATTACTATTGAATATTTAAGGTTTAATGTACATTTTATTCATTTTATGTTTTATTCATTATAAAAACTATATTATCTTGTACATATAATTTTTTATTAATTAATGTATAATGATAGAATGAAAATATTGTTAAATTTTTTAGGATTTTGGAATTTTTAGAAGTTTATTCTAGAGCTTCAGGAATAAAAAATTAAAACTCATCATTTGAAGAAAAAATGAGTTTGTGATGGAATTTTATTATGGGATGAAAATATTTTTTTATTGTTATTTTATTTATTTATGTTCTTATTCGAGTACCTAAACTAATAACTTAACTTTTGGAAAATTATTTTGTTAAAAAAACATTATTTGTTTTGTTTTCTTACCTTGAAATTAATGACCATTTAACTTGTCACATATTTAGGGTTTTCTAGTTATTCACATTTTCAATACAATATTCTCTATCACTCTCTATTAGTTCATTGGTGTTATCTTCTATATTGTATATCCATTTTTTCTTACATGGAAACCAATTTATGTGTAACTCAAGATGACATTGGTACTTCACCTTTTTATTTTATATTAGATGTTTTATTAATTTCTTTTATAATGTTGCATTTCAAAAAATGTACTTTGAAAATTTATACCATTGCTACCAAGTAAAAAATATTAAATTATGAGAATTAAATCTCCAAATTGAGGTATAATTTAATGTGATGAGTTTTTAATATGAAATAATATGTTTGATAATATACAAGATACACATCACAGAGCATAAATAAACGACTAAATATTTTTTATTATGTGACTATTATAACCAAGATGTTAAATTTATTGGAATGAATAGTTTTGACTAAAATTTTAAATATAAAATTTTATTATTTAATAATACTATATTAATTAATTCTTAAATAATTAATTACATAATTTTAGAAAAGTAAATTTATTCATCAAATAAACTTTGTTCTAGATTGAGTTTTATTGATTTCATGAGAGATAAATATAATAAATTTATAGAAATTTTATATATCTTATTTAATTAAATAAATATCCTTTTTTGAACCATATTATCCATATTATCTTATATTGAAATTTTCATAATTTTCTATAACGTTTTATTTTTAATGAATTGTGAAAAATGATGATTTTCATTTAAAATTGTATTTTATTTTGAAGTATTCAAAAATTAAATTTTTATGTTAGATTATTATTAATATTAAATATTTTTCAATTTATCTATAATAACAATATTTTGGTTTCAAATAGATTATATACTTTAATTTATTATAAAATAATATGTTTAAAAGGGGACTTTTCTGAAAAAAATTGGTTTCATTTTGTTTTGTAGATTTAATTTTAAATTAAATGATTTAAATTATGTGTTCTTAATTTTTAAAACATTATTACATACATGGAATCGAAAGGTCAAAATATAGTTAATAACTCAACTTTTGACAATATTATTTGTGACATTAGTTATTTTTATTACTATGGTTAAGGGTTAATTGGGTCATTAATTGTATAAATAAAATGGCAAGGATTAGAAAATGATACTAAAACATAAATCAATTTTATTTAATGAATTATTTGCATTCAAAATCAGCCATGGTTAATTTATATGAACATTTACGGACATTTGGATAAGATTATCAACTTTATAATATTTTATTCAATAGAATTCGAACATGATACCCTATTGCTTTTAATAATTATAATATTTTTATTATGGTGTTATCCAGAAGATATGTTCAAATATTTATCATATTTTTAATTATTATATATTAATATTGAACTTGTTAATTTAATTTTTATGTTTTAGTTAATAATTAATTACCTTAAATCCATTCACAAAACTAACAAAGTAATAATTTATTTTAGGGAAAATTCATATAAATAATATTAAAATTATTAAAATTATTATAGTTTGAGATACATAATTTAATAAATTAATTAGAGAATTAATTATACATTTTATTGATGTATTAAAATATATTTGTTCATATTTATTTTGATATGTTGATGTTTTTAAAGATAACGTAATGAATAGTGTCAAAATTGACATTAATGATATTTAAAAATAATAATACTATATTAAATGATATAAAAATCCTAAAAATATTAAATTTGTAAAAAATAATTGGATGTGTTTTAAAATAACATCCATGATACAATTATAAGGGTTTTTTTGGTATTTTATAGAATGTATATTATCCTTGAATGAGAAACAATCCAATATTGTCATAGTAAGAGTTAAATAGGTTAAATAACGGATAAAACTAAATGATAAGGGTAAGAATGTGACATAAAATTATAAAAAATTTATTATATAATATTATTATTCCCCATAAACATATTAAATTAAAAATAACTCACTTTGGATCTATTTTGAATTCAAAATTATCTTATTTAATTTAATATTTTGAGAAATTCCAAGAGTATCTCTCCCCTCTAATATAAAAGGGAACATGTTATTATGAATTAATAACACAGAAATAACAATTTATTTCAGCCCATATATGTTCAAATACCTTAATATAATTTTTATAATCATTCTATAGGACTTATTGTTTTCTGAACATGAACCTCAGATGTCTTAAGGGGTTAACCAAGGTATGTTTTCTAAAAAACAAAGTTATAGATTTTTTCTATTTATTTTAGTATTGTTTTTTATTACAACTACTTAAAGTCGTATTCAACAATGATAAAATAATAACATCAATATCATTAACATATTTATATTTTATTCGTCGTATTGAGTAACCTATATTAATTTATACTTACATCGTATGGGACATGACGTTGTCATTCGCGCATATGGTGGACTACCATCTCGCGATCCTATATAATTAATTTTCCTTAACCATCTATTTAGATAGGTTATAATGATAGAATTATGATTTTTATATTATAGTGGTGAAAATTTTATCATTATGAAAAGATAATATATCTTTTACACTCTTACAATTCCATGAAAATGAAAATGGTAATGTCATTTGTGTGTACATGTGGACTACTATCTATTCAAAGAGATGTGGTTTTCGTTCATTAAGAAATCACATGAAGGAAATATATAATAATATTTTATTATTTAATATCACATTTAAATGCTAGATGTTTTGGACCAAGATCCTAATGATCCCATAAGGGGGGTCACCATGCTAGGGTTTCCCCTACCGTCACTGCTTGTCCCACCATCTCAAGTCAACCTCATCCGCTCTTCACTACTCCTTCTTCCCGATCTCGTTGAGGCGAATCTTCTATCAGTGGTGGTGTTGGGGTGACTTCGTTGGCTATACCTCCTAAACACTTCCCACTTTTTTTTGTTTTCTATACACTTCCCTACTTCACTAGGTAGGGTTCATTTGGCTGCGAGGAGAAGCCTGTGGTTGATGATCCAGATTCATTGGTCTGAGAGTCGGTAGCATGTCTTCATTGTCAGATGGGTGTGGGTGGGGTGGTCGGTGTATCCCTCAAGAGAGTTCATCATAGTGATGACAGGATTTGAATATGGATTGTGGAAGATTTATTTTTGGAGTGGTTTAACGTTCAGGATCCTTTATGGTGGTGATGTTATTTATTTCTTTTTTTTATCAATTCTCATGATTTTGTTTTGGGTGTAGGTGAATCCCTGTACATCTTTCTTTTAGACAGGGGTCAAGCCTTAGTGGATGTTGTTCTTGGTAGTGGCATACTATGAAAATGGAGGGTAGGGATTTTTATTTCCTTGTGGTTTTCATTGTTATGGTTGTTGTTGGGTTTAAATTCAGACGATGATTTTGGTTTGCAGTTTATTTTTTTCGAATATCTGGTAATGAGTTTTAGAGCTGCAGGTGGTAGAGCTACAACTTGGTGGTGGAGGTTTTTTTGGTTCTCGGGTGTTTTTTAGAGTAGGACAGATCTGGGTTTTTGGTTTTAGGGGAGGAGTCTTTTAGAATGTGTTGGAATGATGGAAGATTTTTATACTGGAATGGAATTATGCTGAAACAATTGGAAATGGATGGATTAGTTATTTTTCATTTTAGAATTTGAAGGATTTTATTTTGGATGATGGATTTGTCTTGAATTTCGACTATAAAATGTTATAGATGTTGATTCAAAGCTGGTATCTTTCACTATGTATGGATACTCAGATTTGGAAGATTGAGAGGATATGTCCTAGCCATCGGTTCCAAGACCATGCATTTTTTTGCATGGGATAGCTCGCTGAGTATCCATCCATTAGTTGAGGCTTTCCATAAATATTTTAATGCTGGGTAGGTTCATTTTTAGTTGTCTTTCTGTTAGGCCATGTTATGTTTATGTATGTATATCTTTGAAGTCAAGTGAGTTTTCCCCCTTTTTCTTTAAAAGGGGGTTTATCCAAAAATAAATAAAAATTAAGGATTTAGGGCCATTCAGTCAGTCAATATGGCATTTAATATATTATTATTATTATGTAAATATAATATAATGCATACTGAAAATACATAAAATCATTGAAAAATGAAAAACATTACGTATTTTTACGTATGATCAACCTTCTACATGATTGAAACGTAGTTCATATATGATTACCATATTTAATTTCAAGATTTAGAAGTGTAATTTATATATAAAAACTATATATATTTCATTATTATTAATCTTGAGATGATAGAATTATTACATTTTTCCGTAGTGATGTTACAGAAAGCATTTTTTACTAATGAGACGAATATCATCAAAACATCTGATGTGAAATTAAATAATTTAGTAACTCTTATAACATGGTAATAAATGAAATAAATAGAATAATAAACTTTATATAGGTTTATATGAAAGTATAATATTACCCCCAGTTTATTATTTAGGAAGATAAATAAATTAACTAATGAGATGGACTCATGGTAAGGGACATTGTATCAAAAAAATAATCTTTTAATGTTTCTCTTTCAACTATTTTAAAAAAATTAAAAAAGGAATGTTTTTTGAACTTGTATGAAATGAGTGAGTTTTCCTTCCATAATTATGTCTTATTTTTTTGAAGCATCATTTATAAGTTTACTAGTTTAATTTCAAATACAATGTCTTCATTTTTAGAGGTGCATTTTTTTTAAAAAATAAAATTGATTTCAAAATGGATGGGATGTTTTCCTCATGATAGGGTTTTATTGAATAATTATGTGTTAGGATTATATTTTGGTTCTTAGTCATTTTTATTAGTAATGTTGGTTATCTTATAAACTGAGGGTGGGTGATACTATTATAGCTCTCTAATTGATTGGATAAAAAAATATATAACTGATATGGTTTCTCATAAAATATTATGGGAATATATTGCGATAATTTATCTAAATTTAGTTGTGATGGTTACTAGATTTTTTTCCACAAGAGATAAAAAATATGTTACAATTAAAATTATACCCTATGTTACAGCTATTATTTATGAATTCTCGAAATGGATTTTATAGGAAAATTATTTTTTAATAAGTTAAGCTAAAGAGATTTTGTTTAATGGTTTAAAGATATATCTTTGTGAAAAAAATTCTTGAAACCCTTACATATTTCTATTTTTTCATTAATATTTCTTATAAAATGTTTTTTGGAAATATTTTGGACGATACAATGGTTTCTTTTCAAAAAATATATTTTATCTAAAAATTATAGATTACAAAAGAAAAATTTACTAATAATTTATGTACTAAAGATTTATTTCAAAACTTTTATCTCCCGTGGTGGCTCTTTATGCTCATCCCATGTTTTCTAAATTACATTAATGGGGTTTAAATGATTAATAGGGACTTTTATGAGGATATGAACACATGTTTTATGTTATGAGATGAAAATAATACATGTTTTATTTTATAAAATTTTCCATTGGTAGAAAAAATGAATACTGGGTATATGTTTCCACTAGTAATGTATGGGTTTAGTATGTAAGATTTTTTTAAAAAAATTAATCAATAAATATAAAATATCCTACAAAAAGAAAAATTGACATCTAGTTTGAAGATAAGTAGAATATTTGTTGTTTATATCCAAGTCCTTAAATTTGAGATTCTAGAGTGAGCCATATTCATAGGTATTGGTGGATTGTCTTGAGTACGTTATCCCAGTTTTCAAGAATATCAAGACACTAAATGAGAAATTTGTTACACTGGGATCCATCCTTTTTCATGGATCATATGGGTGTTTGTGGATCCTGGTTATGAATAATTAAGAGGATTTGACAATCTCATGGGCCAACTTCTAGGATATGTTTTTTGAGGAGTGTTACCACTCATGCCTAGGTGAAATTTGTATTCAAGAGCCTCTAGAGTTTTAGTAGGAATGGATTATAGTTGTTGAGTATGATTTGTGGTTAATAGATCATATGAAGTTCTCCCATGACATTATTTGAGATGGATACTCCCAAACAAAGATGCTTGATAAAGGTTTTCATAGATGCATACTTGATATTTTGGAACCCTTATGAATTACCACTAATGTTGGAGTTTTAGAGCAGGTGATGGTGATGAATAAATTCATTTTAGATGGATTCCATGTAGCTTAAGTTGGTAGTGGATGTCATGGGGATGAGTCATCTACAGTATCATGAATTGTCGGTTGGTAGGGTCTCTGTGTATGAGACCTCACTATGACCAGAATAAAAAATGGGGCTATGCGGATCAAGGAACATGCAGAGGATTAGGGAAGCCTGGATAGGGGTTGTTTGAGGCATGTGGTTTTCAAGGTCACATAGAAAATAGTTTTCTATCCCAACATGCTGATGAGGGTAGAGATATGGTGGGTGGATAAATACAGTAGTGGTGGCACTATGATTATGGATCCCCCATGTTAAGGGACAGTGCCCCCCTAGGAGGTAGAACTGAAAGAGGATCTACTAGGGATACATGTGGAGGATATTTGGGTAGTATATGACATTATGATCTACTACCACCACCACTTCCATTGGAATCCTGACTTCAGGCTCACAGAGCTATTGGTCGAGTTTTTTGGTATTTGTAGGCTATGGAGGTATTTGAACCAGTAGCTCATGAGACAATTAAGGGTATGATGTTTGTTTATGATATTATTTCTTAATTACTACTAAGAATTATTTTTGAGTCATTACACCATATCATTACACTTGCTACAATAGTTTGATATCCCAGTTGAGACTTTATATGAGTAGTTTTTTCTTGTTGTTAATATGGTGAATTCTTCATAAATATATTTTATCTTTAGGAAGTGAAATAATTCACTTTGAGATGAGTGGTTCTTCAAAGACATTTTATTCATCACTATGAGATGTTATGGAATCATTTATGGTTATTATTGGTTTTCCAAGGTCTAATACTCATATTATTATCACTTTAGATGAGTCAATTTCATTTTCACTGATGGAATGAGACTCTCCTTTGTGTGTTAGGGAGATCTCATGGAAAGATGATTAGTTTTCTTCAGATGGAGGATAAAATAAATCACTAATCAGTTTGTGAGTGATAACCTTGGTACATCAGGCTCTTAATGAATTTTGATTCCTTCATTGGTGGAAGATTTGAGGTATGGTTTCCCTAGTGATGATATGGGACTACCATTCTAGCGAAAAAATGGATATTTTCACCGACTGTTAACCTAGAACCACATAGATATATTTGGAAGAATATTATTTTCCCACAAAGAAGCTATCAGAGAGGTGGTTGTTATTGGATGATGTTTAAGAGAATAGTTCTATCATACCCAGATTGCCCCTCTAGTAAGGTCCAGTGTTGTTCATGAAAATATTCAATGGGATCTCATGGATTTTTGTAGATTATCATCAACTTAACTATACAACAACAAAGAATAATTACTCCTTACCAATAATATAATAAATCTTTACTTATTTTCAAGGAATGATATGGTTCTTGATGATCGATCATTGGTCCCGATACCACAAGTTGATAGTTTGTAAGGATGGTATTCCAAACCTGGCATTCTAATGATTCTATGGACACTATGAATTCATGGTGATTCCTTTCCATGTGACCGATGACCCACTATGTTTGTGGAATTTATGAATTCGATCTGGAATCCAAACCTAAACTTATTTTTTTTTTAATGTTTTGAATAAATACTCATATACTCTATTTCATAGTAGGATCAATCAAACCACTTGAGTATGGTCCTAAATTTACCTTGGGAGAACCATATTAATTGTAAAATATCATTGTGTCAGTAATAGATTTGTGAGGTTCACTTATCGGGGCATTTCAATTCTGAGAATGGATTAGCTATAGTCTCAATGAAAATTTAGGTAGTGGTTTCCTGGGTTCCACCAATGAGTTTTTCAAAGGTGTGTTTTTTTCCTGGATTTTAGGTGTACTGCCTGAGTTTTGCAGTAGACTTCTCCAAGATTTCATCCCCTTTGAATTCCCTATTTTGGAAAGGGAATCTGATTACTAGGATTTGAGCAGTTCCACGTATCCTTGAATGAGTTGAGATTGAGCTTGACATGTTCTCTTTGTTCAAGACTACCAGAAGTGGGCATGTGGTCCTTATTAAATTGTGACGCCTCTAGAGATGGGCTATAATCTATGTCGATTCATTGGTAATAATTTATTGCATATTGGTTGAAGCATTTGAACCCCCCCAAATTATTATTGTATAAAACATGAACTATATTTGGTGGCATTATTTTTCTCTTAGATAATGTGGTGGAACAATATTCTAGAATAGCACTTTGTTGTTTACTAAAACCATTATAGAATTATGTACATATTAACATAGAGAGACTTGAACCTATGATATAGGTACTGGTCAGAGTTCCTAGAGGAATATGAAATTGAGATGTTATGTACTCTGGTAAAAAGAAACATGGTTCCATTTTCCCTCAGAAGTAATTTTCCTGCTAATTGGTGTAGGAGGCATCAGATTAATTGTATTCCTTATAGGTAACCGTTTTTGATGAGGGTGAAGTTTTCCATTAGTTATAGGTGTTGAATTATCTGACCCATCATAATGTGAGAGAGTGCCTATTAAGATCCATTCACTATGAGGTATGTCACTTATATATATCATTAGGAGATTAACCAGATGAATTTTCTAATGAAGTTAATCATGTCATCCATTTCTAGGTATAGATGATTGTTCAAGTCACTATGTGTGTGGAGGTGATCAAATAACATCACGCATATCCTCTTTTATTGCATAAAAATGTGGAGAATATGATATTATGGATGTATATCAACATAATATCAACAATATTATCCTAGAAAATTAGGCCATAGAGAACACAATAAATCATTCTCCTTCATTGGCAATAGAGTTTTCCACTAACAATCAATATAAATCACAATGGGACTCATCATATGTGTATTCCCCTTATAATAAAAGGGTTTAGAATGGTCAATTCAGTTTTTATGTGCATTTATATTATTCTATTAAAAGTTTGAACATATTAGATTTAATTATTTATTCAATTTACTCCCCTTAGGCTAGGATTTATCAGAAATGGTATCCCCAATTTGTATTTTTCTCATGAAAACTTGTCCAATTATTTTTTTCACCACTGATTATGTGTTTTTCTCTATCATTATTTGAATTTTTCATTATTGTACAACATTTTCATGACATAACTATTAATGGGTGGTAAATTCCATGATTAGACCCCCATTTTCATAGAATATTGGCATAAGATGAATAGATTGATGATTGGAGGATAAGTCGGGATGTTTTAAAACATTTGGGTGATGATTACCATTTTCTAGGCTCCAAGACCAAATTCCTATGATGAGAGGCTTGTGAGTCATGTAATAGACCACCATGGATTGATAGATTCCTATTTACAGACATAGGAGGTCCATAACCAATGAATGTGTGCCTCCCACTTCGATTTCGAGTGATTTTCAAGTAGAAATAGAAACTAAAAATTTTGATATGGAACATGTGGAGGGGATTTAGATTTGGATGAAAAACATGACTACGAGCCATGTAGTATAAATAAATCTTGGTGTGTAGTACCCATATGGTAGTGGCTCCAAGGTTTTAAAAACATTACAGGATCATATGTTATGTATCTATACAACATGCCATGAGACCTTTCCCTATTAGAGAGTCTATGTGAATAGAACAACACTAAAATACCTTGAGCAAGTTCACACTCTATGTATCAAACTATAGACACTTGGTCAAGGTACACTTACATGTCTTTAAGGACACATGAAAGTATAGGAGAACCTAGATCATCCCTCAATAGTCCAAGACTTGTGTTTTAGTTCCATTACATTCAATGTAGGGCCACCTCACTAGGGATTATTTTAATGGTGAGGACAAAAACATGATGTAGGGTGGGAGAACATGCAGTGTAGGTCCCCTAACAAGTTGTGTACCTTATTTTTGAGGAATTTGTTTCTGATCATATCTTATTCGTTAGAACTCATATACTTGACCAAAATTATCATATTTTGAGTATTTTTCTATATAGACTATGATAGTGGACATCATAGTTGCATTTGTGTTAATATGTGTTGTGTTATATTTATAATGCATCTTTTGGTAATGATGAAAAACTGATGTGATCAGTAATGATTATTAGAGTGGTATCCCATGGTTGAAAATTGTGTGGTCCCACTCCCTACTAATTGGTACCTCCTGTTTGACTAGGAAACAATTCCTTAATCTACTGTGTTTTACCCCCTAATAGTCTAGGGTGAAGGTCCTCTATCTACAGATTGGTACCCCCTGACAGACAAGGGTCTGGTTCCTTTATCTAATAAGCGTTAACCCCCTAATATAATTGGTTGTGGGTTCTCTATATACTGATTTCTACCCCCGGTAGAATTTGGTGTTTGTATTTTATCTATAGAGTGGTACCCTACTGAGGGATTAGGGAATGTGTCCTCCATATAACGAGCGGTACCCCATGAAATACTAGGTCATGGGACATAAATCTACTAAGTGGTACCCCTATATTATTTGGCCACAGGTTCTCCTTAAACTGAGTGGTTCCCCTGAAGTGCACTAGGGAGTGGGTGCTCTATAGTAAACAATTATTTTTATAACTATATATTACATCATTTTTATGAATAGTCATTACATTAAAAAAACACATGGATGAGTTCCATAAATTTTATCTATCTCTGAAACATTTATAAGTAATTTAATATGGTGTGAAAGATCTTCAATATAATCCATAAATAACATTCCCTTTGTTACAGTGACATACTAACTTTTTTAATAGCCCTAGGAAAGGAATAATAAGATGTGGTGAGAATAGATGCTCCATAAGGGTAAATAATTGAGAAATGTAAGCATAACATGAGCATAAGGGTATGATAATACGGTCACAACCTATGAAAACCATACCCCTCATATCAAAGATTTTTATTATGAGTAATGGGATAAATATTAGTAGTCTATATGGCATGAATCATGAGGGAATCATAGAACATGAACCATGAGAGAATTACATTGAAATTAAACATAAATTTCTGGAATACACATAAGTATTTAAAATATTTTCCATACTATATAAGTCTAACTTCTAAGACCATCATTGTGTGAAAATTCTTTTAATAGACTAGGCTCACTCCCAATTGCAGCATTGTATTACTAAAATAGGTTCACTTCTCATTCCAAAAGTGTATTACTGAATTAGGTACACATCCCATTATAGTTCAATCTATCTCATGAGATTTAAATATTTTCCCAATGCATTAGAAATATATATAGATCCTACCCATCACATAATGAAATCATACATATGTTTTCTATTGGATGGTAAACATCCATCGTGTCAAAACCCATGAAAGGAAATGTGTATCATAAACATTTCTTCATATAAAAAACATTAGAAAAGTGGAAAGTTTAATAACCATTTAATCCAAGCATATATAATGAAAATAATTGGGTTTCATAAGTATTTTATAATGATATAACCTGTGGAAGAGAAACATGTTTCATAATAATCATTCCATCAAAACACAAACCATTAATATAAAGAATATGCATTTTATCCTTGGATCATATCCATAGTAAGGCATAGGTAACACCAATATATATCATCTTAGATGAAAAATAATTCTTAAATAATCATATAAAAATTTTCTTAAGGGAAATATATTTTTCATTTTGAAATATGAATTTGGAAATATAAAACATTTTATAAACCATTTCTCCTAAAATAAACATGAAAAATTATAAAGTAATACTTGAAAATCATTTAAAACACTATCTAAAATAGAAAATATTTTTAACATAATTTTATTTGAAAATATACTTTAAAAAATATAATAGAATCATTGAAATTCATTTAAAACCATTTTTATAAAATTAAAATATTAAAAAATAATTTTAAATGAAATTAAGCATTGAATCTTCTAAATGAATATTTATAAATTATTTATGAAACTTTATAAAACATAAAAGATTTCTAACTATATTTTTTTTGCAAATAGAATTTGAAACTTATAGCAGAATATTTGGAAATCATTTACAAAATTATAAAACAAAATAAGAATTCAAAATGATATTCCCAGAAAAATATCTTAAAATAACATTTTAAAAAAATAGAAAACATATTTAGAAAACATTATTTTTAAAGAAAAACAATTTCCCACCGAAGAGTAAAATGAAGTCTGATTATCTTAAAAACATTTTATTAATTATCAAAAGTACCAAAGACTGGGAAAAAATACCATTACATGAATATATTATTAATAAATATTGGATAATAAATTTTATATGAATAAGTTAGAATTATATCTTTATTTTTAACCCTTATATATTTACCTATAAACAATTCACATAAATGATGTGATTATAACATAAAATTATTACCAATTTGGAGAATTTTAATAATAATACCCATTAAGGAATAACCAAAAATAGAAGTTAAAATATCACGAGATTAAATAAATTAATGATTTTAAATGATAAATGTGTTTGACATATAACTTGTGAAAGTAAATAGGTGTATAACATAACATATGTATCAAAGAAGGAAAATTGATATATGAATCAGTTACTGTTTTGGTAACTTTTGAGTCGTAAACCCAATCAAAAAAAGATACTCAAATTGTTTTTTAATAAAAAATAATATTCATTATAAAATAAATTCAATGAAATTATATATACCACAAAAAATAAATAGGATTTGAATACAGAATGTGTCTCATAAAAGTAAAAAGTGTGATTAAAATATCTTAACGTATGTCTTCAAATCCATAATACTCATGAAAACCTCAATAATAATAAATATATGTTTATTATTAATATAATAAATAATAATATTCAAATAAATCATATCATATTATATTTTATTATTACGTTATTTACACTTTTATTAACAATTCCACAGTAATTTTATGTTTCACATAATAACCGCATATTTTGAATAAGTTTTTATTTTTTATACATTTCATCCTCTAACATTGATCATTGTTTGATCACATCTAGAACTATAACCATGATATAAATATAATAAATATTTAGTATACATGTTTTCATATAAATCAATAACATATAGTGATTGGAAATAAAATAAATAATTCATAGAGACGGTTTATCATACGTATGCATGAACGCGACTTTTCATATTCTTATTGGGTTGAATGATAAGTAAATGATATATAAGTTATCATTATAGAATCCTGATAATGTAATATATATATCGAATTTTTATTAAAATAATCCTTAATTCATTCCATGTGAATCATTACTGAATAACATTTCTTCACAAGGTAGTAGTCTATCTTACACACAAATACTGTTATCATGTACACGAATAATGGAAATCATAAAGGAAGGTGTGATGTAATAATTTAGAAGGAAAAATAACATCAAAAATATCATGTATATAATATATTAACTCTAAATAAATAATTACTTAAAACTGTAAAATTTGGTCATGGAAAACTGAATGACATTATTTCGTGAGGTAATAGTCCATCGTAGACAAGAACAGTGATTACATAACCCATTTGATAGAAGTGTGTTCGGTTTCAGGTCATAACCACAACATTAAAATATATATCTATATGTAATTTTGTAATATTATTATATGATAATGGTATAATATTAATTAAAAGGCGTGGAGGAAGAAAAAATATAGATGCTCGTTGATGAAAATGATATCTTCTTCATGTATTCTCCCTGGTATTGCACTAAATCCTTCCAAGGATGTATTTCCTCCAAAAATATGGAATTTTTCATGTGTTGATATATTATAAGAAGTGATTTTTCCTCGTATTTTTCGTTATAAATGGCATGGGAGGTGTGAAAAAGTGGGGATAATAAGTACCCTTTTATAGATGAGGAGTGTGGCATTCTAGTAAATACTCAAATGTATTCTCTATTGGGCGGTCAATGTTACCTCAAGTTGATCAAAGATTGATAATTAATTGTGTGGTTTTATTATATAGTGGATCTACTCTTCCACCACTCTATAAAACATATTTTTTTCATTTGGAACCTTAAATCCTATTTTGCCTTATTTTTATCATTTTTTCTATTATTCTAACTAGTTTTATAACCTACGTAATTTATCCTTTTAGACTAAAATTAAACAATCCTCACTAGATACAATGGTTTCAGTGATTCTAAATATAATAACTACTTTATAAAAATTAATCATATGTGTTTTGGAAATTAATTTTAACATTTGTGTTGGTAATGTTAAAAAACATTCATTAACCTTCACCACGTTTAACCGATTGTTTACTATTTATAAAGAAATATAGTCATTATAATAGAATATTTGGCCCATTAATAGAACATATATTAAATTTATTAATATTTTAAAATCACTTGACATATTTTACTAATTATTTTAATTTTAAATCAATTAATAAAATAGCATTTATTAGAAAATTAAATTAATGTCAATTTCAAAATTATTCATTTAATTGTAATTAAACAATTATCTTGAAAAAAATTAAGTTATAATATATTATTATAACACCAATGTAAAATGATATATTTATATAAAAATTAATTTTAGAAAATAATTCATTAAATTTAATTCACATTTAATATTTTCAATATCATTTATTTTAGTTAATTATCAACTAATGCGTTAATGGGATGGTATTTCTTAATTATCTAATGTAATTAATTTTTATATGAAAGAAGAAAATAATTTAGGATGATAGAATAAAACATTTAACATTCAAAATTAAATTTATTACCGAACCTATGTTTTTTCCATATCCTAAATCATTATTGAAATTAAAAGTAAATAAAGAATCATTTTTTTTCATTTTCAAGATGTAACATATTATATGGGTCACAATTAAAGAAAAATTGAACGTAAATTTTTTATTAATGATAATTTTATGGAAAATATAAAATTAAAATCTATCATTAAATTCAACATAATATTTTTTTAATTTTTAATATTATCAATATAGTTTTACCCCTGATAAATCTATTTTCACATTAATAGTTGTAATTTAGTTTTTCTACATTCACTATTAATTTGGTTTGAAATAATTTTAAACATACTAGAAATTATAAATAATTACTATTAAAAATATGGAATACATTTTTACTAATTAAATTTAAGTAATTGGAAAAAATTAATTGAAAATTAATACGATAGATCTGACGAGAAAACTATTTTATATACTGAAATTGATGAAAATATTACAAAGATTTTATATATATATTCATTATAAGAATCTATAAAATGACTAAATTTTATTTAATATAAATATTCTTGAACTAATTATTTTTTAAAACAAATTTGATATACTAGTTATATTTATATATTTACAAAACAAAACAAAAATTCAATTAAAATTCAGTAAATTACATTGTTCATAGTAAATAAATATTTAAAAAATAGAAAAATCACCCATAAATTTTATTGGTTTTATGATTCCAAAAAAAATTTCTTTAAATTTTAAATAAATTTTCTACAACATTAAAATTTCAATTTAAAATATGTAACCAAAAAAAGGTGAGAAAACAATATTTTATAAAAAATATAGTTTTAAGAGTAAAATTGTATTTATTTGTATATGTTTTAGAGAAAACATATAATATTATAGTTATAAATTTTATTGAATATGTAATATATAAATTTCATTAAAATAATTAAAAATTATTTTTTTGTTATTTTATTGATATAAAATAATGTAGTGCGCATAAATTGTTTTTCAATAAAAATATTTCCTTTTACATTAGAAAGGGTATTATTTTTATATATAATTAATTGGTCACAAAATAATTTTATAAAAAGGGTAAAAAATATTTTATTAGTTTTGATGTATGATTCATTCCCATCATTCCAATGGTTAGTTGATAAATATCATACTAAATAATTATATTTACATATTATGTCATGTTACATTTAAACACGATGCTTCTTGTAATGCACGATAAACACCAAATTTTTGTAACACAATCCTAACATATTATTGTGTATAGTGAAGTATGAACTCAGTGTTTAATGTAATTTAAAATACGAATAATATTAAATATAATTTAAAAAAATAGTGTATTACCATCTACCCTCCTAAAATGAATTTCACCATCAAAATTCATCTAGGATATCAATGGTTTAACATTCGAACATTCATTCATTGAAAACAACATCATATTAATGAATTATAAAAATAAATAAAAAATGTAATGTTCGAATTATAATGTTACCCAAAGTAACACAAACTATGTTTCCACATTGCAGAACATATAAAGGAAGTGAATATGTTGACATGGAATAAATGTGTAAATAATTATAGATAGTGAAAATTATTATTGACCAAGGAAATTGGTGATCTACGGATGGATACTAAACATAAAACCATAACAAAAATAGGCATGAAAATTTAATTTCTATCATAAGTAATGATGATAACAATAGAAAATTTTATTCAAGATCTTTTTCCAAATATTGATGAATTTTCAAAAGAAGATTTAATTTCATGATTTCATTCTATTTCATATACACAATTTATCCTTTTGGTTATGCCTTGATTTATTTAAACTTCATCACATACTCTAAAAAATAAATGTTATTTGTATTCATAAATCACCAATAAGTAATATGATCCATAAATATAATGATAATTAGTTTTTTTATCCTTAGTTAACATCACAACAAAATGGTTTTCAAAAGTTATCCAATATGGATAAATATTCAAATGGTGAAGTAATTTTTTAATATATAAAACTTCATTATAATTTTTACATAAATCATTCCATAAATGGATATCCTTATAAAAATTCCAATAATTATAATTTATAAACACGGTTACTAAATTTCTTAAAATCCACATAACATTAATCCCCCGTGTATCATAAAATATCTCTTGATTTTCTCATACAAAACATGTGAATTATTTCTTCTTTTATTCTTCTGAAACATGGTAATATTTGGAGTTAATTTAAACCCATATTTAATATATACATTATTACTCATTACTTAAAACATAGATTAATCGATATATTAAATAAATCCAAAAATGTTGTAAACTCCCTCCATGATAGCATAAACCACATTATCAAAAATTATTAATCAGATCTAAGGTCATCAATACCATCTATTTTTAAATATCCATATCAAACATCTTTTATTCCCATAATAATTATCTCAACATCATGAACATATTGATATTTATCTTTCTCTTAACCATTCAACTTCCATGAATATAACCATTACATTAAATAACTTTTCCAATCCATCAATATCATTCAGTATATCCTTTATAATTCTTAATGAAAAACATATATTGAACAATACTTATGTATATCATGATTCATATTACATAATATTTGAATTCAAAAACCAATATAAATATTTTATCCCACTTCTATATCCAACAATTAAGTAAGATTCACTATATTGTTCCTTAACACTTCTTTCCTTTCACATTTCATTTTTAGTCCCCTCATCATCAGTAATATAACAATTACTCACATTATGTGGCTAATTTTATTTTGAGGATTTCACCCATGGATATTATATTTCATAATTTCGATGAATTCAAAAAATTATATCATTAATAAAATAATAATACCTTAGGGAGACCAATATTACAATCAATTTCATTAACTAAACACTTTGTTTATCCTTTGTAGTTACTTACTTTGTTTCCTTCTATTCCATAGTCAAAACTTGTTACTATTCAAGTAATACATCGACATGTTTGTTTCCTCCCACATTTTCGACACATATAAAAATAAATCATCTTTACTCTATGGTATCCAACACCCAACCTATCAATGAACTCTGGCCGTCTCTTATTTGGTGAGTCTAAGAGTTGGTTAATGTACACATTGTTAAACACGTTTTATGAAAATAGATTAGGAATAATCACATAATCTTTATTATAAATCATCATCATTCATGTTTTCTAATAAAAAACCATCCATCACCTTTAATGTTATTCATTTTCCATTTGGTTCCTTCTATGAACTAAATTCAAAAAAAATTGATAAACAAAAATCATAGTGGAAAATATTATAATCCGAAAAAAATTACATATGGATTTCAAAATAATAATAAATTCTTTTTATTCTATGGAATCACAGTCTTATCATAGGTCATACATAGTCATTATCTATTAAAATCATTCTTGATAATTTGTAACGATTTTTTTAATTTCAAAAGTATATACGCAAGGAGTGTCGATCCAAATGTGTAGTAATTCCCATTGTTATGCAATAGTTCTAAATTGAGTCTACATCAATATGTTGTTTTCATTTTTGGTACCAATAGGTGCATATGTTCTATAGCTACATCAACTTATAATATGTATAATGATATGTAATTTCACCTAAACAATTCACTCCATCATTTACCAAAATTCTATGACATTTTCCTAAACTTCGACGCATATTTAGGCTTATCCAAAAATAGATATTTAAAAACATACTCAAAAATCCAAGGGATCTCATTAAAAGTTTGTCATCATATAATATAAAGGATAAATAAACATTTACATTGATACCAACTTATGACAAACCTTCTTTTATTACAAACATAAACATGATTTATTACATAAAACTTCACTTGATACAACAAGAAGATCAAGAGGTATAAGGTCTTTGGGGATTAGGATCTTTATATAAAAACTTAAGACATGAAGTACAACATCTTTATTTAAAACATCCATTACATGACCACTACATTCCTTCGTACTTAGCATTGCATGGGATAACCTGAGGACATGCCAGAGAAAAGGGTGATCTATAAAGCCCAGTATGGGAATACACATGGAATAACATGAGGAGTAAAATACAAGTTAGAAATTAGGAATATCAAAAGAGAACAAAAGAAAAATGAACATAAAGGAATGATAAATCATGATAATCATAACATGAAAATGTGACAACAACACTTAACATGGAATTAGAATGAGCCAAGGCTCATTGCACATGGAGCATGAGTAAATCCTCATTGCACATGAAGAATGAGTAAAACCTTGTTTCACTTGAATTATCATGAGTTAAAACTCATTGCACATGACGTATCATGATACTATACTTACCCAATGCATTGGAGCGCTATAAGGGCGCACCCTTCTTAAACATTTCATTTCACGCATAAGTGTGCCACATGGATCATAAAACATGGATTCATAAAACATAATAATTTATTCCACGATAAAAGAATGTGGAATTCATACATGAAAATTTATAATCAATAAGTAAATGTGCATAAATTTTAATACCCATGATGGAGAAATGGGCATTGTATTCACTACACAATGGTATTGGCTTAGAAAATCTGTGCGATTTCGGCAGCGTAACGGCGTGACATATGAATTCATAAAAAATGGTTGATGAGAGAGAAATGGGTTCATAATAATATTACATGTAATGGAAATTAAGGAGGTCATATAGATACATTTCCCAAAAATTCTAATGGAATTTATATTAATGATACAAATGTATTTCTTGAATGTAAATGAGGAGAGAGAAGTTCCTTTCTGACATTCGGCATAGTAACAAGTGTACAAGGGAGGTATTTAATGAGAGAGAAAGGGGTATCCCATCATTAAAAAAATAAATAGAGAATTATGGGGGAGGTTAGAAACCATACCCCAATATTAATAATTGAAATTAAAAGGCCAAAACAAATTAAAGAAAAATTGGAAAAAAAATGAGAAAGGCAGAAAAAACCATTACTTGAATGTGTGCTTACAAATGCAAGAGTGAGGCTTGTGAGAGGCTTCTTGGGAGCTTGGGGAACCTTGGGCGGATTCTAGAGTGAGTAGGGAAGAGGTTGGACGAACTCCAAAGGCTTTTAATGAGGTTGAAGTGGGAGATTGGGTGGGTTTATATATGAAACGTGAGAGAATTTGTTATTATTTAGGTTTGGGACCCCTTATATTAAATTAATCCAAACCACAAACCATCCCATGGTTTTTCCCATGGTTTTTGGAAAATGGAAGAGTAAAAGAATATTTTATAAGTACAAATTCCGAAATTCTTAAAATAATAGGGTTGCTTATGTGGAGGTGAGTGACACTCCCATAGAAATTAATTTAAAAAGACAAGGTGTTTAATAAGTCTTGAGGGGTCCATTAATGATTTGAAAAGTAAGTCAAAAAAACCCAAAATCGCATTATTTTAATTTTAAAACATATATTTTCCGAAAATAAAGATTATAGTATATTATGACATCACTATTGGGTCATTATGATGAATGAAAACACATAATATATTTAAACGGTATTTAATTTTTACCCAAAAATTTGATTGTCTCAGAAAATTATGAAAAATTCACCATTGGATAATTTCGACGTCCTGATTAAAGAAATAACACTTATTTTATCTAAATAATTTTCTATATATTTTAATTTTCACTTTTAAAATAAAAACCGATATTTATTGAAAATTCACAGGTTTTGACAAAAATGGATTTCAAACCATAATAAAAATTACAATTGCATTCATAAAATTATATGATAATTTATATTTAATAAAATTAATTTAATATTAATAATAATAATATTTTATTAAAATATTATTTAATTAAAAAATCCCTTAATTTAATAAAATAGATTTCTTAATTAAATAATAACTAAAAACGCCATTTGTACTTTAAAAACTATTTACAATGTATCTATAATGAAAAGAAATTATATTCATTATTATATACAAAAATAATTTACATGAACATAGTACTATCAATTAGAAACATAACCCCTTAAAACAGCCACATAAGACCTAAGGGTAATGTGTGTGATGGTGACAGACTCTTGGGGTGGCTCGGATAACATCGCTCGAGTGGTAATCTCTAACAACTTCCACTTTTCCCGTATATGGTCCCATTCAAGCTTGACATGATAAAGCTCAACTTGGGCTTGGTCAAGAGCGAAGACCAAGGGTTCCAACTCTTTTCCGAGCTCCGACATATGGGCTTTATATGGGTCAATTCTACTGGATAAGTCCATCACTTTCTTTGTATGAGTAAATTGGATTTGTTAAAGCCCTATATTTATACTAATCATGTGATCATTGTTCAACGGCTATATTAGCAACGGTCAAAATTCTTAACATAAAAGCAAAGAAGTTAAAATTTTATTAAAACATAAAGAGACATTTAATTAGATCATGAGGTATTTCTATTAATGAATCTTTGGGTCGTTACAATATTCCCCTCTTAAGAAATTTCTCCCTAGAAATTTTCTTTTTCCGACACTAAAACAGATGTGGGTAACTCAGCTTCATCATTTATTCCGACTCCCAAGTCGCTTCTTCAAACATGTGGTTTCTCTAAAAAACCTTGATGAGGGGAATTATCTTATTTCATAGAACTTTTTTTCTTCAATCTATGATCTTCACTGGTTTCTCCTCATAAGAAAGATCATCTTCCAATTGTACGACCTCAGAAGAGAGTACATGTGAAGGGTCTGGTATGTACTTCCTTAAGTGGGATACAAGAAAGACATCATGTACTATGGCCATATTTGGTGGAAGTGCTAGTCGATAGGCCATAGCCCCGACACTATTATGAATCTCGAAGGAGCCAATATACCTTGGACATAACATCCCTTTCTTTCCAAACCTCATGAATTTCTTCTACGGAGATATGTGTAGAAAAACCATGTCTTCAGCTTTAAACTCAAGGTCTCGTCGGCGATTATCTGCATAACTCTTCTATCAACTCTGGGATGCCTTGATATGCTGCTGAATGGTGTTCACCTTCTCCTCCATTTCCTCAACCATTTCTGGTCCAAGCATCTTACGTTCACCAACCTCATCCCAACATACCGGTGTTGTTCACCTTTTCTCATAGAGGGCTTCATATAGTGCCATTTGGATGCTCGAGTGGAAACTGTTATTATAAGAGAACTCAACCAGAGGAATATTTTGATCCCATCCTCTTTTAATATCTATTGAGCATGCTCTCAACATACCCTCAAGTGTTTGGATAGTCCGCTCGGATTGGCCATCAGTTTGAGGATGATAGGCCGTACTGATGTTCAGTTCAGTATACAGATCATGTTGAAGATTCTTCCAGAACATAGAGGTGAATCTTAGATCTCGGTCAGACACAGTAGTTAGTGGTACTCCATGAAACCTTAACACTTCCCTGATATATATCTATGACATTTGATCCAATGAAAAATCCTCCCGAATAGCAATGAAGTGTGTAGTCTTTGTAAGACGATCCACAACAACCCAAATTACATTGTTGCCTTTGGATGTCCTCGGAAGTCTGGTGACAAATTCCATGGTAATGTTCTCCCACATCCATTCTGGTATGGGAAATGGTTTCATAATCCCCTTAGACTTATGCCTCTCTGCCTTCACTTGCTGGCACACCAGGAACTTTGATGTATATTCAGCGATCTCTTTCTTCATATTATCACACCAAATGTTTTCTTGGAGATCTCGATACATCTTTGTGATCCTTGGGTGAAAAGTGGAATTTGAACTATGTGCATAATTTAAAAGTTCCTTCTTCAGTTCCAGGATTCATAGAACACATATTCTTTTCCCAAACCACACAATTCCATCTTCATTAACATTAAAATCTGAGGATTTACCTTTTTCGATAGCTTCCACTTTTCTTAGAATTCCCACACCATCCTTTTGATCATCCTTTAACCATTCCAAAAGAGAAGGTTGAGCATTAATTTGTGAAAGGATTGATGATGTTCCCTTCATTATGATTCCCATATTCATCTTCATCAAGTATAAGAAGATTTGATCCTTCTCAATTATCATCATTGATGTAGTCACTGCGTCCTTTCTACTTAGGGCATCTGCCACCTTGTTCACTTTCCCAGGGTGGTAATGTGTTGAACAGTCATATTCATTGATGAGCTCTATCCATCTTCTCTGGCGCATATTATGTTCTTCTTGTGTGAATATATATTTAAGACTCTTGTGGTTAGTATATATCTCACATTTCTCCCCATAGAGATTATTCCGCCATATTTTCAAGGAAAAGATTACCACAGCCAACTCCAGATCATGCGTTGGAAAGTTACGCTCATGGATTTTCAACTGCCTTGAGACATAGGATATCACTTTATCATTCTGAATCAGCACACAACCTAAGGCCTTCTTCGAAGCATCACTGAATACAACAAATATTTCCACACTTGTGGGTGAAGTGAGTTGGGGTGCAGGGATAATACTACTTTTCAACTCCTTGAAACTTTTTCGCATTCATCACTCCAAGAAAACTTTACAGCCTTTCGAGTTATCTTGGTAATAGGGTTGGAAAATCGTGAGAAATTTCTCACAAATCGTCGATAATATCCAGCTAACCCCAAAAAGATACGGATATCTGTTACTGATGTTGGCCTCGGTCATCCCTCAATTGCATCTGTTTTGGAGGGATCCATAGATATCCCATTGCTTGTGATGATACGGCCCAATAATGAGACATCCTTCAACCAGAATTCACACTTGCTATACTTTTCACAGAGCTTCTCCTTGCGCAAAGTCGCTAGTACAGTTCTTAAATGCTCCTCATGATCCTCCATGGTTTTGGAGTATATTAGAATATCATCTATAAAGACTACCACAAATTTGTTGAGGTAATCTCTAAAGACTCTATTCATTATGTCCGTGAAGAATTATGGAGAATTATTGAGTCCAAAAGGAATTACTATGAATTCATAGTGCCCGTATCTTTTGCGAAAAGCAGTCTTTGGGATATCTTCCTTCTTCACCCTTACTTGATAATATCCCGACCACAAGTCCACCTTAGAGAAGTATTGTGCTCCACACAGCTGATCGAACTAGTCATCAATTCGTGGGAGAGGATACATGTTCTTTATCGTCATTTTGTTAAGTTCACGATAATCGATGAAAATCCGCATTGACCCATCCTTCTTCTTGACAAAGAGGAATGGTGAACCCCATGGTGAAGCACTTGGGCGTATAAACCCCTTATCCAGATTCTCTTGAAGTTGTTTCTTCAGCTCTTCAAGATCTATAACAGCCATTCTATATGGAGTCTTTTATATTGGTAATTCTCTGGGTATAAGTTTAATTGATAATTAAACATATCTTCTCGGAGGAAGACCAGGCAGTTCCTCGGGAAACACTTTAGTGAATTCCCTCACAATAGGCATTTCTTCAAGAATGGTTTCTTACTTGGACTAAATCATTTGAGCCAGAAATGCGTGCTCAAAGGGCAGTAATATCCCTTCTTGAGATGATGGAGCTAAATAAGATTCATCTACCTCCTTAAAATTATAAAGAATAAGGGGTCAGTTCATTATATGGATTGTGATTTCCCTCTCCTGAGAATTTATGTTGGCTCTATATAAGGAAAGTCAATCCATGCCAAGAATTGCATCAAATTCCACCAGAGGGAGAATGACGTGGTTTTCTGGGAAATTCAATACACAGATTATAACAAGGGAGGACTTATACTCATGGGATGCAATGTTTTCCCCATTTTTTGTACTCATAGACATCTTCACTTCGATGATTTGTGGTGGTGCTGGAATTGTTCTACTAAACTTTCGAGATATAAAAGAATGCATAGAACATGAATCAGAAATTGTGTTCGCTATTCTTGAATGAATAACTAGAATACCTATCAACACTTCATTGTCAGGGTTCACTTCGGCAGAAGTGATGGCAAAAGCCCTTCCTTTCTGCCTTCGAGGTTGTTGGTTGCCTCCGAAAACCCTTGGATTAGGGCACTGATTTGCAAAATGCTCTGGTTCTTTGCATTTGTAGAATTGACCAACGTGTTGAGGTTAGAATAGAGGTTTATTCTCCTCTTTCATAGCCGTGGGTCTTTCTTGCTGACAGTTAACAGCTAGGTGCCACTCTCTTCCACACAAAATGCATTTCCTTGTCCCGTTGAGGCAATTTCTTGGGTGCTTCTTTCCTCACTTTTGGAAATTGGGGTGCTGGATCTTCGTAGCACTGTTGTATTTATCCATCAGACCGCTAGCATTGAATTCCACCTTAGGCATCTTGTCCCCATGATACCCCTATGATTCCTTGATCACCATTTCGACCTAGAGGGCACATCAGACAATTTCCTCATAGCTGTCAAAGTCACAGATCGTTAATGCCTTCTACAGGCTAGGATTCATCCCACCAAAGAAGTGGTCAACCTTTCATTCGGGGGTAACGACAATTCCAGAAGTGTGTCGTGAAAGCCTTGTGAATTTTTCCTCGTACACTCCAACAAATTCTTCTTCTTTTTTTCTTGGGGGAAAGGAAGTTCTTTTCCATCTTAATCCGGAGGGTGCGTGGAAAATATTTATCGAAAAACATCTTCCAGAAATCCTTCCATTCCAACTCCTCGATCTCCTCCTCAGGCTTCGTATTTTTTATCAATGTCCACCATTGATCAGCTTCACCCTCTATATGATAAGCCTCCAGGATAAACTTCTCTTGTTTATAACATTTAAGGATGGAGAAGATCTTTTCAATGGAGTTGATTCATTGTTCAGTGATAATGGGATCATATGATCCACTAAAAGTAGGAGGCCTTTGTCTCATGAATCTCTCGATAGAAACTTTTTCTTTGGGGGGGGGGGGTTGATCATTCCTCTTTACTCATGTCTCTATTCAAAGCTTGTGTTAGCTGAGAGAGAAGCGTGACAAAGTTCGCGATTCCCGCTCCAATTGGATTGGGCATCTCATTAGTACAGTCATCACACTGATCTTCACATCGGTTGTTAGCCTGAGTCCTCCTATTACCAGCCATTGTCTGGAATAAAAGGAAATATAGGGGTAACACATAAAGCATAATCCAAAAACAAAAGTTGATGACTTGTAAATTAAATTTTATTCCCATAACTTATGAATCTATAGGCCTTAGTCTAGGCTTTTCAGGATCTACTTTATAACATATAGTCTTAGGGGAATTTTTTTATTTCCCTGAATAAGGGTTCATACTAAGATTGTGAATTTATCAAAACATATCCCCTGGGAGTGTCGTAACCAAGAGTGAAGCAAGCCCCATTGTCATGCACCAGTTCCCATTCAAGTCTAGCTCAAAACAATATTTTTGTGTTTTACCCCTACGATACATCTATGCTAGAGCCGCCTCTACCTGCTTGTATCCAGACATGGATGTATTTGTTTGATAAACCACTTAATCAATACTTACCAAAACATAGGTATGTTTTTATTATACTTAGTCTTATCTCTAAGGCTTTACTAGTTTTTTCTAATCCTATTCCCAAAAATAACTAATCCTATCCTTTGATACAAACTATGAGAACCCTTCATTTATTACAAACTTAAACACTGTTTATTAATTATAACTCCACTTGATACAACAAGAAGATCGAGAGGTCTAGGGTCTTTTGGGATTAGTATCCTTACATAAAAACTTAAAACATTATGTAGAACATCTTTATTGAAAACTTCCTTTACATGACCACAACATTCCTTCGTACTTAGCATTGCATGGGATAACCTGAGGACATGCATAAGAAAAGGGTTAGCTATAAAGCCCAGTAAGGGAATACACATGGAATAACATGAAGATTACAATACATGTTTGACATTATGCATATCAATAGAGCACGAGAGAAACATGAACATAAAGTCATGATAAATCATGATAATCATAACATGGAAATGTGGTAACAACGCTTAACATGGAATTAGTATGATCCAAGGCTCATTGCACATGGAGCATGAGTAAATCATCATTGCACATGAAGCACGAGTAAACCCTCATTGTACATGAATTAGCATGAGTCAAAACTCATTGAACTTGACGTATCATGATACTATACTTTACCCAATGCATTGGAGCGCTATAAGGGCGCACCCTTCTTAAACATTTCATTTCACTCATAAGTGTGCCACATGGATCATAAACATAGATTCATACAACATAATCATTTATTCCACGATAAAGAAATGTTGAATTCATACCTGAAACTTTATAATCAATAAGTAAATGTGCATAAAGGTGAATACCCGTGATGGAGAAATGGGCATGGTATTCACTACACAATGGCATTGGCTTAGAAAATCAGTGTGATTTCAGCAGCGTAACGGCGTGACAAAAGAATTCTTAAAAAATGGTTGATGAGAGAGAAAGGGGTTACTCATAATTTTTACATGTAATGGACAGTAAGGAGGTCATATAGATACATGTCCCAACAATTGTAATGGAATTTATATTCATGATACAAAAGTATTGCTTGAATGTAAATGAGGAGAGAGAAGTTCCTTTCGGAATTTCGGCATATTAACGGCTATACATGGGAGTTATTTAATGAGAGATAAAGGGGTCTCCCATCATTCAAACATAAATAGGGAAGTATGAGGGAGGTGCAAAACCATACCCCAACATTCATAATTGAAATTAAAAGGTCCAAACAACTTAAAGAAAAATTGGACAAAAAATGAGAAAGGAAGAAAAAACCCTTACATGGAAGTGTTCTTCCAAAGGGTAGAGAGAGGACTGTGAGAGGATTCTTGGGAGCTTGGGGAACCATTGGAGGATTATAGAGAAATTAGGATAGAGTTTGGACGAACTCCAAAGGATTTTCATGATGAAGAAGTGGGAGCTTCAGTGGGTTTATATAGGAAAGGTGGGGGAATTCTTTATTATTTAGGTTTGGGACCCCTTATATTAAATTAATCCTAACCACAACCCATCCCATGGTTTTTGACAATGGTTTTTTGAAAAGGGAAGAGGAAAAATATATTTTATAAGGCCAATGTCTGAACGTCTTAAAATAATATGGTTTCTTATGTGGAGGTGAGTCAGACTCCCATGGAAATTAATTTAAAAAGACAAGTTGTTTAATAAGTATTGAGGGGTCCATTAATGCTTTTAAAAGTAATCCAAACAAACCTAAAATCAAATTATTTTAATGGTAAAACATATATTGGCCGAACATAAATCTTATAGTATTTTATTACATCACTATTGGGTCATTATGATGTCATAAAACACATTATATATTTAAACGGTATTTAATTATTACCCAAAAATAGGAATGTCTCAGAAAATTATGAAAAATTATCCGTTGGATAATTTCAATGTCCTGATTCAAGAAATAACACTTATTTTATCAAAATAATTTTCTAATTGTGTTAATTTTCACTTTTAAAATAAAATCCTACATTTATCCAAAATTCACGGGGTTTGACAAAAATGGCTTTCAAACCTTAATAAAAATTACAATTGCATTCATAAAATTATATGATTATTTATATATAATAAAATTAATTTAATAATAAAAATAATTATTATTATTAAAATATTATTTAATTCAAAAATCCCTTAATTTAATTAAATAGATTTTTTAATTAAATAATAACTGAAAACACCATTTGTACATTAAAAACTATTTATAATGTATCAACAATGATAAGAAATTATATTCATTATTATATTCAAAAATAATGTACCTGAACATAGTACTATAGATTAGTTACATAACCCCTTAAAAAAGCCGCATAAGAGTTAAGTGTAAGGTGTGGGATGGTGACAGACTCTTGGGGTGCCTCGGATAACATCGCTCGAGTAGTAATCTCTATCAACTTCCATTTTTCCCGTAGACGGTCCTGTTCGAGCTTGACATGATGAAGCTCAGCTTGGGCTTGGTCAAGAGAGAAGCCCAAGGATGCCACCTCTTTTCCGAGCTCCGACAAATGGGCTTCGTATGGGGAAATTATATTGGATGAGTCATCACTTCCTTTGTCTAAGTAAATTGGATTTTATAAAGCCCTATATTTATACTAATCATGTAATCATTTTTCAACGGCTATATTAGAAATTGTAGAAATTCTTAACATAAAACCAAAGAAGTTGAAATTTTTTATAAACATAAAGAGACATTTAATTAGATCAAGAAGGATTTCTATTAATGAATCTATGGGTCATCACACAACTAGAGTGGCCAATTATTTTTATATATTGATATTAACTAAATTTTTATGAACATTCATTACATTACAAAAACTCATGCTCAAGGATTATAATAGTTTCAAATCATTGGAAAAATAGAAAAATAATCCTCTAAGTTAGTGATAGATATTTAGTATCTTTAAAAAATTTCTTCCCCTTTAATACACTTACTTAAAAGAATTATTCACAAATCTGGGAAAGGAAATATATGAGAGGTAGACCTGATATGATTCATAAGGGTAAATAAAAAAGATACATGAGTATAACATGAACATAAGGGTATGATAACATGGTCAACACACTAGAAAATAAAATATTGAATATCAAATATCTTATTAATGATTCTTGGAATAATGATTACCTGTACATAAAATATTAATTATAGTGTAATCATAGAACATGTTCCATGAGAGCATAATATTTTAATAAGACATTTATTTTTGGAATACACAAATGAATAAAAAATAATTTCTATATTGGTTAAGGATATATACCAAGATAATCATAGTGTAAAATGTTTTTATATAAACCGGGTTCACTCCCTATTCTAGCCTAATATTATTGAATTTGGTTCTCTTCATGTTCAATACAAATATTACTAAACTAGGTTTTCTTCTTGTTCCATTCCTTTAAGTCACATATGATATAAACCATAACCTAATTCATGGGATGGAGATATAGGTCCCACCCATATCATTATTTAATAATACATGTCTGTTACATAGTATCATAATAATTTACCATATCGTACCCAAATAAATGGAATGGGTATCATAAAAATTTCAACACATCATAACATATGGAAATGAAAAAAGTTTCATAATCATTCATTCTTGAATAACACATGGAAATAGGTGCATTTCAAAATAATTTTATCATGGTATAACCAGTGGAAAAGAAAGGGTTTTCATAAACATGATACCATTAACATAAAAAAATATGATAAAAAATAAGAATTTTATCCTTCTATCATATCCCCCGTAAGTCATAGATAACACCAACAGATATTAACATATATATACATTAAATCTCAACTAATCATTTTAAATTTTATTGAGGAATATATAAATTTTCATTTTAAAAAAACTTTTTTGAATATAAAATAATTAAAAACATTTTCAATAAAAAAACTTGAGAACATATTAAGGAATCTCTGAAAATCATTTAAAACACATATTAAACATAATATACTTACAAAATCCATTTCTTGGAAAATAAACACTAATATTTATAAAAGATTATTCGAAAATAATTTGAACCATTTTTTAAAACATAAAACCATTTCAATTTTCATTCTATTGAAAATTACCTTTGAAATATACAAATTAGTATTTTAAAATAATTTAAAACACTTTTTATTACATAAAACCCTTTAAAAAATACATTTCATTGAAAATAAACAATGAAAGTTATAATGGAAGCTTTGTAAATCCTTAAAAAAATTATAACATAAACCATTTCCAAATTTTTTTATTAAATTTTCTTAAAGGATAACTTTAAAATAATTGAAAACATTTTTAGAAACATTGTTATGGAATAAAAAAATGCGAACCAATGATTAAAAATGTAATATTCTCCAAAAACATTTTATATATTGTATTATGTAAAAAATAGTGAAATTTTTTACCATTGAATGAAGATATAATTAATAACTAATGGGAAATAAAATTAGTGATGATTATTAACATTTTGATCCTAATATTTCAACATTTGAGACTTAATCAAAACAATCCTGATAAATAATGAGATTATAACCTAAAATATTTACCACTTTGGTATCATATAATTGTAAGACCCATAAAATAATAACATAAAATGGATCATAAATATAATGAGAATAAATATATTCAATATATTTCTTTTTAATATAGATTTATATACACCTTATTAAATAATATATGTGCACCACATAACATACATTTCAAAGAATGAAAATTGAGTTAAAATACCCCATACAATTTATATTAATTTTGAGACGTATTCCACATGAAATTTAGATCCCCAAATAAATGTTTAAATAAATATAATCTAATGTATAATTCTCTTAAAATACATACCATGATATAAAATACACTATATAGAAGAAACATGTGGTGAATATAACATGTGTAACACAAATGTAAAATGTGAGACTAAAATCACTTACTTTAAGTCTTGATGTTCATCATACTCATTCATATATCCTTTATAATAAATATATTTGTACTATAAATATATTATAGAATCATATTCATTTATATCATACCATATATGATTTTCTAGTGACCTTCTATTACCAGTTTATTAACGATTCAATGATAACATTTTGTTTTGGGTAATAACTACTCTATTTTTAATCTAAGTTTTGATTTTTTATATTTTTGGTATTATTACATTGATAAATACTCCATAATATTTAGAATTATATCCATGATATTAATATAATATTCATTCAGTATATATTTATTTTTATTAATCAATAAAATTTAGTGATTGACAATGAAATACAATGTTCATGGAGATAGTAGGTTTTATGTCCCCTCTGAGTTCTTGATCCAAGCATAATGTTGGAATTTGAAAATGGATTTAGGTTTACCATATTTCTACAGACTGAGTTACATTTATAGGGATCCAATACTGATGTTGGTTCACCATTGAAATGTTGTTTCTTTTCACTAACTTAATTTCAGATGATGTCTGGGCTTGATTAATTTAGGGCACCAATGAACTATGTTGAATAAGAATTTTGTTCCTTGTTTTTTCTATTAACAGGTTCATAGAGATGATGGGGGCTCGATTTTGGTCGGCATGCTTCATTGATTTTTTTTTTGATCTTAAACCATATGTTCTGTTGGGAAGCATTGTGGTGGTCCTAACCCAGTGTTTGAGGTTCTCGGCCCTTTGATGCACTCTTACGCTACTCTGGAGGCCTTTATGAGAACATCTCTAGTTTCTCCATTTCCTCCAATACACGCTTCTCAAATTATCAAGTCTCCTATATTATGTGTGTATTAGTTTCCTTAGTGGCCTCTATATGCGCTTTGATCTAGTATGATTATTCTTGCTTCTCACTCTTAGTGTAACCTTGTGATGGATTTGTTTTCTTTTTGGTTTTTAGGGCATGTTGGTTTTGTGATGGTGTTTTTCAATGTGGTTACCGGTTTTCAATTGCAGTTTTGGGGCCTGGAACCCGTGGACTGGTTCTTGACCTAGTGAAGTGCTCTTACACTGCTCCATAGGCCTCTGTGATGTGTGTCTCTAGTTTCTCCAGTTTCCTCTATGATTCAATTTTAAGGTGCTCCAATCGCCTCTACGATGCGTGTTTCGATTTCTCTCATTACCTTTGAGATGAAATTCAAGCTACTCCATTTTTTTTCATGCACTGATATTAATGATGATTCTCATGATAGTGATACTCGAGTTGATGTGATAAACGAATAATTTGATGCGATGGTGTCGAGATGTGGTATCACCGATGAATTGTCTTGCCTCTGTTTGCTTGGTTCTTTGGTTGGTTTCTAGGATTTCTCCATTCTCTCTGAAGCGGAGTGGAGCATTGGTCATTTTTGTCCATTGGGACATTATTTCGACCATCCAGTTCAAGGAGACTGAAGATGAATATTGGTTTGATTTTTTAGGGTGACTTTTTGGATTTTTAAATTTGGAACACTCTCAATGGCGGTTTTTAAAATCAGTTATGAGTGGGTTTTGAGGCAGTTTTTGGATTTTGGTTTTATTATAAATAATTATGGTGAAGAAACCATTACTCTACAAGGATCATCTCAAGTTGAGTAATAGAGTTGGAAACATCCAACTGATCATGGCCTTTCAAATTTAAACGAAGGAGAGTGTATGGCATTGCCATTAGTACTAGGCTCGTGCATCCCTGTGTGGGACAGTTTGTAATGCAATCATGTGATGTCGAAGATTAACATAATGATGTAGTGGATGGGGAGGGGTAGTTCCTAGTATTATTGATTTGGGATACTTCTTTTATTATTTTATATAATATTACCCACTTTTTCCTCAAAAGTGATTCTGAAATAAAAAATTTGTCATGTTGTACATACACATAGATGTTTCATCGCATGTTCTTGTTTGGTTGAAAGAAAAATAAATGATACATATTTATTATAATTATATAATCATAGTTACATCATATATATCAGAAATATTTATTGAACATGTCCTTAATATATTCAATTTAATGCATTTTCAAGTTATATTTCTTTGTGAGGCAGTAATATGTCGTACACAGGAATGGTATTATTATATTCCCACAAAATTGAAGGCGAGAAGGTAATGGTAATAGAAAAATTACCTAAGAATAATAACTTCAAAATTATCATTTATATCATATATAAAATATAAATCCATTATTATTTCCATCCTTTAAAGGTGGAAATGGAAAAACGAATGACTTCAGTTCGCAAGGTGGTAGTCTACCATACACACAATCGATGATGTTGTAACCCATTTGATAGATGTTTGTGTGGTCATAAGTTGTAACAGAAACCTAAAATCATATCAGTATATGGAATATTCTAGGTTAATTATATAATCATATTATAATAAAATTGAAAATGGTTGGAGGATGAAGTAAAATAAATATCCTCATTTTAGAACATTACCTCTTCTATGGGTATTCTCTATTGGGTTTCAATAAATATTTATTAAATTGTATTTCAACAAAACAAAAGAATAATAGTATTTGTGTAGAGAAGTTTTAAATTTAATTTTTCAATGATTGGTTGAGATAAGTCTCTATAAAGGTGTGTATAAGTGGGGAAAGTTAGTGACCTTTAATATTTGAGGAGGAGTGGCATACTTTTAAATACTAAAAAGAATTCACTGTCGTGTAGTAAATATCACCTCAACTGGATCCATGATTGATAATTAATGGAATGTAAGGATTATATGGTATAGAAAAACCTTCAAAAAATAATTTATCTAATGTTTAAACATTTGGTTTTTCAACTCCTATGATTTCATACTTTTATCATTTTGATTTTCTTTTATCATAACTAGTTTTCAATCCTAGAAAATTTATCATTTTAGAATAAAATAAAATGATGCTCACAATATAATTTTACCCACTATTTATAATAATTATATCAGATTTATAGAATATAAATATTATGACTATTGGAAATTATTTATAGGAAAAACGCATGTGATGTGAAAAAACACCACTTTAACCATAACCGTTCTTAACAGTATTTGCACAATTTAATGGTCAACATAGTTATAATAATAGAACAAAATTTTCACAAATTTTCCATATGTTATATTTATTAGTATTTAAAAATAACTTCACATAATATTTTATTTTTTGTAATTTTAATTCATTAATAAAATATAATTTATTATAAAATGACAGTAATTTTATTTTTTGACATTATTCAATTAATAAAAAATTAAAAATATATCTTGATAAAGATGAAATGATAATATATTTTTCTCAAAACAATGTAACATGGTATATTAAACAAAATATTAATCAATTAAAATATTCATTCAATTTACATCACATTTAATATTTCTAGGATAATTTATTTTTGTTAATAATTAACTAAATAAGTACAGTGTTGGTGTTTATTAAGAATTTAATGAAATTACTTTCATTAAATTTTTTTACACATTATCCTGATAGAAAATAGTCATTTATATTTAAAAATAATATATATAACTGAATTTATATTGCTTTTTCACAGACCCAATTCATTATTGAAACTAAAAGAAAGAAAATTATATTTGTTTCATTATATGTAATAAAATTTTTATATGGGTCATAATTAAAGGAATGTGGAAATTAATTTCCATAATTAAAATAATTTTATATAAATGATATAAATAAAATATCTCAATAAAATTATGATAATATGTTAGTTAACATTCAATCTTATCAGTCTAGTTTAACCCCTTGTAAAAAAATATACACTAACTTCAATAAATAATTTTTACTAAATTCACTATTATTTTTTCCCCAAAATTAAATTGACCGTAATATAAATTATAAAATATTCCAATTAAAATATGGAATCATTTATTCTAAAATAAAATCATAGAATCTAAAAATTTTATTTTAAGATTAATCCCACATATGTGGTGAGAAAGTGGAATTTTTGAAGTTAAAATGTTCAATGTTTATAAATATTTTCAATCTAAATTCAATATAGAAAATATTAAAATGAAAAAAATTGGATTAATTTATTTATAATTTATCTAATTATACTTTGAAATAAAATATAATTTATCTTCAAAATTAAAATTAAATAAAATGTAGTTTTAAACTAAAATTCATTATTTTTTACTATTAATATTCATCATCGTTGTATTTTTTATTGTAAAAAGGAAGGATACACCCAAAACATGGTAAGGGACATAGGCATGTCTAGAGTACACATATCCTAGGTAGGCCTAAGCTAATAGAGAATATGATGATCCCCTTTAATTTGGTTAACCCCCTCTAGTTTTATTTGATGTGTGATTGAGATGAATGTGATGGTTGAACTCTGATCCACCAGCAGTATGGAAGTAATATGATCTTCCAAATTATTTATTTCATGCCACATGTGGACTACCTGAATGTTGTTTTTGATGATGGTGGATTTACATTTTTGTGCACGGAATCATAAATTTTCATAAAATCGATTTCAACCATAATAATAGAAATATTCTTATTTAGATAACATTTAAGATTAGTGGTAAACATTTAGATAACATATAAGATGAATGTAAAACATTTTATGGATCATATAGTATATAAATTTCATTATAATCATTAATTAAAAGTAATTTTGTTAATTTTATCATAATAAAAACCATTGCGTGCGTTAACAAAGTTTTTCATAAAAAGATTTCATTTTATTTTCAAAGGTGTTTTATTATAATTTCTATTTAATTGGTCTCCAATGAAAAATAGAAACACCTGTAATCCATATTTTAAAATTTTGGTTATTTTTATTCATACCCTCCCTTCCAATAGATAGTTGATAAACATAATATTAAATAATAATAAATAAATTTTATTCGTGTATATTTTTAACATGGTATTTTGTGTAATGAAAGATAATCTAAGAATTTTGTTTCATACAATACAACTTAGTATTCAATGAAATGATAGATAAAATCAGTGTTTTAGGTAATGTAAATTGTCAAAAAATTAAATATATTTGAAATAAATTATAAGAACATGAGGTGTTACATCCTCTTATTATTGATTATGTCCCCTTGAATATGTTTCACATTGGTGTGGTGTGACATGATATAGTTACTTATATAGAAATACTTTAGAGACACTGGGAATTATTGATGAAACTTTATAAACTAAGGGAAAAAATATTTTTTCTGATGGATTGTGATGTGCAGATCCCATTTCTCTCTCCTACTGGGTTTCTCTTATGAGTATATATATGTGTGAGACCTTATTATTTGATTTCATTATTCTATTAGTATGGGTTTATCTGTCTACTTCTATATTGTTTCTTACTTCTCCCTCTACAATTTTTGGGGATTCATTCTATATATGTTTATACACACTCAGCTATATGTGTTGCTCGCATGAGTCTTGAGTTATACAGATGATGGAATGGTCTCATGATATTACTAAGGATCATAGGGATACTCTGGTGAACTTGACAACATACAGTGTTCAAATATTAGAGATTTAGAACTGGGATATCTCAACATTCCCATTCTGATTACTTTTAGGTCATGAATTCATCCTAATTGGGAATTTATTTCTCCTTTTTTCAGATTGTGCATTCATACTCTTCTAATCTTTATAGTATTTACATGCATTGTTTATTCTATAGATGTTTCATATTTTATTATTATTACTATTCACTTACTCATAAACATGGTTGGGTGCATTCATACTAGTAAAATAGTAAAATACCTCACATATTAGTTACAAATGTTGGTGCTTCTCTCCATCCCCTAACCTATAGTGGATGGTTTATAGTTGTTACGACTAGAGCCCCAGTGGTTCAGGACATGACACTACATATATAATACAAGTCAGATCAACCTCCAATTGACATAGTGAAATCCAAGGGTACTATTGGCATATCTACATATTTTCACAATGAATGGATGTGGTTGGTGATGTAAATTATTTAATCGCTTCTAAATCAAAAAAAATCATCAACTCATGTTGAAAGAAATAAAAGGGTACCTCGAATGAATTCTGGCTCACCCAATTCTGGAAATGCTAAAACATGAAGCAATCCGAGGCCTAATCCACAACATATCTTGGACTAATAGAGACCAGATCGATGTATTATCTCTAAATTTTGAGTATGATAAGTTTCTATGTGATCTATTATGCCCAAACCATCTCATATATACCTATACCAGTATAGAACGCCTTATTGATGTTGTCTTGGTTGAAATTTCTTCAAAAGGGGAACTTCAAGTTGAACACCTAGTGCATGTTCAATACTCAACAAGGTCAGTAATTTGCACCAATGATTAACTCTTCCTCTTAAATAAAAATACTAGTCTGATCACATTAATAAGTTCTTATAGCCAACACCCAAAGATAAATGATATGATGTGGGATGGGACCTACCCCCAACTAACTGAAATGTATTCTTTCTAAGAAACTAAGAAGTCCAGATGACATATTTTCTTCATGATGAATACCAATGACTCCACTCTCAAGATGATCCTATTATAGGAAAAATATTCTCAGTAACTGTTACACTATCAATCACATCAGGATTCATATTCATCAGAAATAGGGAAACATAGAACTAGATTTCTACAGGCAGCGGTTCATTAAATTTCCTTCCTCTGAAGTACTCATTTTGTAAAACGTATAAAACATATCAAAGAAGGTTCTTGAAATAGATCCCAAACTCCCAAACACTAGAAATCCCCTAATGAATGGAATGATGTCCCTAGTGATTGGTCACCATTATAGTTAATTAAAGGAACTATTCTTGAATCTGGTCTTATAAATTCACCAATAACACTACTAACACCCTTTCCACTATCCTATGTAATAAGAACCTCTAATTCCTCACTTCTCCAAGTAGCATCATCACTACCAATTAAATTTATTTATCTTTTCAACAAGATATCAAAAGGAAAGATATATCGACCTCCTCTAACTTGTCTTCTATGATTTAATCTAAAATATAGACCACATACATATGAAGAATCTAGTGTTAAAACTCTCAAAGTTTCCACCTCCATGTGTCTTTATCGTAGACCTCCACACTACAAAAATATTTTGACACATCCTACTAAATATATTCAAAAAAGACAAAATGAGGACATCAACCTAGATCCATGTCTTATAAAATAAAAAACTTTTAGGGCTCTAAAACATTAAATATAGAATATTTATCATTGTTTAATTAATTATTTGTTATCTTGTGAAGGTTTTAATATATACCAATGTAAATCCATTTCAAAAAAAGGAACAAAAGTTGACGCATGATTCTTTCCTAGGTACCTACCATACAATTGATATCACTTCATTTACTAGGCTCAGTTGACATAAATATTCATGCATCAGATCATAAGGGGCCATAAATACCCTTATCTCATTCGACATCTTATGATTAAATTTCTTACTTTCATTACTAGTATAATATCTCTACCAACCCATGAAATATCACCATTTCCTACCTCCAAAATATATCTTATCTATCAAACATGGCTCTGATATTGCTTTATCATGTCCCCCCAACCAATGTGTACCCATCATTGGACTATAACGAGAGAAGGGACATGGTGACTAGCTGATTCCCACCTCTAATAGGTCTTGGGTTTGAGACTAGTATCGAGGGTATTATAAACATAAATATGAGATTTTTTCCCTCTAAGAGACAATGTAAAATAATCAATTCAAGATAGATAAATCGATTGAAACCTGATCAAACTTATATATATTGAAATCCAAATTAAAAAAATACAATTTCAAATTATACTAAAACAACTCAAAGGAAAACTACAAGTACAAAAAATGTAATGTTGAAAGAGAACACATAGACCAAACAAATCTGAAAAAACCATGACCTAGAAATATCTTAACCTTTCTCCAACCTTATCTGGTTGTCTTGAAACCCAATTTATATATAAAATGGGTCAACATAACAGTATTCTCAATATGAAGCTCTAAGGAGAGACTCATTAAAAAATAAGTAAAATTTTTAAATCATAGTTAAAAATAGTGAAACTAAATCATAACCTAATTTGGTATACTATGTCCCTATCCTCACTATTTATAACACTTATATGTATCTAAAACAAGAAGGAATTTAATGTAGTAAAAAAACATCAATGGAACCCCACTACCACATCCATACTTGTTTTTCATCTGTCCCAACTTCCAATGTCATGAGCTGTCTATCTCAATTATATGATAGCCGAAAAAATCCTTTAAAAGGCTTCACAACATAATCATAATGCATAAAATCATCACATCACCCCATCCAAATTTAATAACAATGCAGTTCTATGGATACAGAAAAACCTCTATGATGTGTATCATACATTGAGAATTACACTTAAAAATACTACATCCCATACACTATGTAAGTACCTCAGGACATACTTTCTCATACACATCATACCTATAATAATCCATTGGATATTATATCCAGGGATATATGTATGTGAATAACCACAAGACATCAGCATCATCTACACACATACATGGGGAAACTAACTATCATTCAAATTAGCATAGGTAAATAAAATGATAATATAAATAGGCTAGAGGGGGTATTCATTAATTCACACTCCTATATGGATGATGAGGTAAACAACCAACTAGATTCTATCGAGTATTAGTTTCCCCTAACAGACGTGGGTGAGATACCATATGAAATAAAAAAGTTATAAAATAGTTCACATCCACACTATGAAAAATAACCTAGAACTAGGTTCAAATAAATCCAATGATGGTTGGACACTCAGCTTCCACATTTAGTAACAAGAAGTATAAATTCAATGTTTTCACTGAATAGTCCAAACTAAATCCATGATTTACCAAAATTAGAATCATTTCAGCATTTTTATTCCATCAAAACTAACCTCATGGGTTAAGAAAAATTTATTCATTTTTAGCATCATTAAATATATTACGTACTCTAGGAAAACCATCACGAGATACAGTAAAATGGAATCATGAAACCAATAACACCCATCTACCTCAAACAGTGTAAAAAATAATATAAATAAAATAAGAAAAATGGGAATTTTCTATTAAATATATTAATTTCAATAAAACATATAGCTTTATTACATCAACGTGTATGCACAACATCATTATATTCCATCATCTATGGTGTCATACCAAACATACACATTCATTTCCCAATGAATCTTTCAATAAAATCAATTAAATATTGCCACATCATTTTGGCCTCCCCTCCCTATATCAAATCATCAATCCAATTCTCATGTCACATTCAGGCCTCCCCCACCCCATATCACAAGAGATATTGAATATCACATGTACAGATCATCTATGAGAAAGGTGAATGTGACAACCCTGTTCTTTATTACACACTTCAACATGATTTATTACATAAAATCTTCACTTGATACAACATTGAATATCGAGATTTATAGTGTCTTTGGTGATTAGGAAAATTACATAATAGCTTATAACATAAAAAACACAACATCTTTATTGAAAACTTCCTTTACATGACCACTACATTCCCTCATACTTAGAATTTCATGGGATAACTAGAGGACACACATAAAAAAAGGTGAACTATAAATCCCAGTTAGGGAATAAACACGAAATAATATGAGGAATAAAATACATTTAAAAATTGGCATATCAATGGATCACAATAGAAACATGAACATAAATTCATGAAAAATCATGATAATCATAACATGGAAATGTGGTAACAACACTTAACATGGAATTAGAATGAGCCAAAGCTCATTGCACATAAAGCATGAGTAAACTCTCATTGCACATGAAGCATGAGTAAAACCTATTTTCAATTGAATTAGCATGAGGCAACACCCATTTCACATGATGTATCATGATACTATACTCTAACCAATGCATTTGAGCGCTACCAGTGCACACCCTTCTTAAAAATTTCATTTGTTGTTTAAGTGTGCCACATGGATCATATAACATGGAATCAATCAACATAATAAGTTGTTCCACAATTAAGTAATGTGGAATAAATACGTGAAAGTACCATTTAATATTTATATGTGCATAAAGGTGAATATCCTTGATAGAGACATGGGTATGGTATTCACTACACAATAATCTTTTCTTGAAAAAATGTGGTGCAATTTTGGCAGCATAACGATGTGACATAAGGATTCATGAAAATGGTTGATGAGACAGATATGGGTATCTAATCATATTTACATCTAATGGACAGTAATGGAGTCCTATAGATACATTTATCATCAAACGTAATGGAATTTAGATTCATAATACAAAAGAATTGCTTGGATATAAAATAAGAGAGAGAAATCCCTAATGGAATTTCAACATGGTAATTGGAGTACATGGGAGGCATTAATGAAAGATAAAGGGGTCTCTAATCCACAAAACATAAATAGAAAAGTATGGGGGATGTTCAAAACATACTCCAACATTTTCAATTGAAAACAAGTCATAAAAACATCACGAAAATTGGAAAAAATGAGGAAGGAAGAAATCTCTTACATGGAAGTAAAATCCTAAAGGCTTGGTAGAGGCTTATTGTGAGCTTGGGGAACCTCGGGATGATTATAGAGATAGGAGGGAAGGGGTTTTTTGAACTCCAAAGGCTTTGAGAGAAGAGTAAGTGGGATCTTGGGTGGGTATATATAGTAAATAAGAGGGAATTCTTTATAATTTAGGTTTGAGACACCTCACATTAATCTAATTAAAACCACAAACCATCCCATGGTTTTTTCCCACGGTTTATTCAAAAGTTGATTAGAAAACAATACTTTATAAGTCCAATGGCCCAAATTCTTAAAATAATAGGGTTGCTAATGTGGAGGTGAGACACAGTCTCAAGGAAAAAAAGTTTAAAAGAAAAAATGTTTTATAAGCCTTGAAGGGACCACAAAAGCTTGGTAAAATAAATCAAACAAACCCAAAATAACATTATATTAATTTGAAAACATATATTGGGAATAAATAATGTTTATAGTATTTTATTACAACACTATTGGGTTATTATGATGTCCTAAAACACATTATATATTTAAAAAATATTTAATTTTTACACAAAAATTCGACTGTATCATAAAATTATGAAAAATTCACCATTGGATAATTTCGACATCATGATTCCAAAAATAATATTCATTTTATCTATATAATTTTCTAAATTTGTGATTTTTTTTTAACTGACATTTATCGAAAATTCATGGGTTTTGAAAAAACTACTTCTAAACCATAATAAAAATTTCAATTGCATTCATAAAATTATATGATCATTTATATTTTATAAAAAGTAATTTAATAATAAAAAAATATGTTATTAAAAATTTATTTAATTCAAAAAATCATTAATTCGTAAAAATATATTTCATAGTTGAATATTAACAAAAAATAATATTTATGCTTCAAAATCTATTTACAATGTAACAATAATAAAATGAATGCACATTCTTTATATAAAAACAATGTACATAGTCATAGTGTTATTGTCATGTTACATAACCCCTTATAATACCTGGATAAGACTAAATAGTAAGGTGAGCGATGGTGATAGACTCTTTAGGTGGCTCAGATTACATCGCGTAGGTTGTAATCTCTATTAACTTCCACTTCTCTTGTAGTCAGTTCTGCTCAATCTTAACATGTTCAAGCTAGGATTGGGCTTGTTCAAGAGAAAATCCCAATGATGACACCACCTTTCTAATCTCTCACAAATGGGCTTCATACAAGGAATGTCTACTGGATGGGGACATCGCTTCCTTTTTCTGAGTAAATTGGATTTGTTAAATCCCTATATTTATACTAATCATGTGATAAGTGTTCAATGACTATATTAGCAACGGTCACAATTCATAATAAAATTTTAAAATCCAAAAACATAAAACCAATGAATTTCACATTTTATATAACCATAATAAGACATTTAATTAGATCAAGAAGAATTTCCATTAATGAAAGTTTGGTTCGTTACAAGCTTCCCCCTTAAGAAATATCTCACTAGAAATTTCCTTTTCCCATACTAAAACAAATGTGGGAAACTTTGATCATCACTTTCTATGATTTACATGTCACTTCATTGAACTTTTGGTTTCAGCATAACACATTGACGAGGGGCATTTTCTTATTTAGTATATCTTTTTCTCTACACTCTGAGATATTCCCTGGATGCTCTTCATAAGAAACATCATCCAATAATTATACTACATCTGAAGAGAGTACATGTTAAGGGTCTATTATGTACTTTCTTAAGAGGGATACCCGAAAGACATCATGTACTTTGGCCATGGTAGGTGTATGTGCTAGTCGATAGGCTACAACCCCAACAAGATCAAGAATCTCAAAGGGGCCGATGTACCTAGGACTTAACTTCCCTTTCATTCCAAACATCATGACCCTATTCCATAGAGGTATACGTAGAAATACCATGTCTCCAACATTAAATCAAGGTCTCATAGACGGTTATCTGCATAACTCTTCTGTTGAATCTGGGATTCCATAATATGCTACCGAATGGTTTCCACATTCTCCACCATTTCGTCAACCATTTATGGTCCTAACAGCTTACGCTCATCAACTTCATACCAACATGACAGTGTTATTCACCTCTCCCCATACAGGGCTTCATATAATTCCATTTGGATTCTCGAGTGGAAAATATTGTTGTATAAGAATTCAACCAGTTGAAGATGTTGGTACCACCCTTATTTTAAGTCCATAAAACATGATCTTAACATATCCTCCTGTGTTTGAATTGTTCACTCTGATTGGACATGAGTTTGAGAATGATAGGTCGTACTAAGGTTCAGTTCAGTATCCAGAGAATGTTGAAGACTCTTCCAAAACATAGGGGTGAATCTTGGATCTCGATCAGATACAAAGATAGTGGTACTCCATGCAACCTTACCACTTCTCTGATATATATTTGTGCTAGTTGATCCAATGAAAAATACTATTGAATATAAATGAAGTGTGCAGAATTTATAAAATGGTCTACAACAACCCAGATTGCATTGTTTTCAGTGGATGTATTCTGGAGTCCTGTGAAAAAGTACATGGTGATGTTCTCCCATTTTCATGCTGGTATGGGAAATGGTTTCATCATCCCCATAGACTTCTTCCACATTTCCTTCACTTGCTTACACATGAGGCACTTTGATGTATACTTAGTGGTCTCCTTCATTTTATCCCACCAATAATACTCTTGGAGATCTCGATACATCTTTGTGTTTCCTGAGTGAGTGGAGAAATTTTAACTATGTGCATCATCTAAAAGTTCCTTCTTCTGCCCTGAAATTGATGGAAAACATAGTATTTTTCCAAATCTCACAATTACATCTTCATTAAAGTTAAACTCCGAGGATTTCCCACTTCTAATAGCTTCCACTTTCTTCTGAAATACCACACCATCATTTTGAGCATCCTTAATCCTTTCCAAAAGAGATGGTTGAGAAATCATTTGTGAAAAGATTGATGATGTCCCCTTCTTTTTGATTCCCAAGTCCATATTCATCAAGTGTAAGATGATTGGATCCTTCTCAATTCCCATCAATGATAGAATTGTTGGGTCCTTTCTACATAGAGCATACACCACCATGTTCTCTTTCCTAGGGTGGTAATGTATTGGGCACTAATAGTCTTGATCTGCTCTAACCATCTTTTTTGATGCATGGTCAACTCATTCTATGTGAATATATACTAGAGGATTTTGTGGTCCATATATATTTCACACTTCTCCCCAAAGAGATAATGCCACTATTTTTTTAAAGAGAACATCACCGCAACCAACTCCAAATCATGTGTTAGATAATTATGTTTGTTAACTTTCCATTGCGTTGAATCATAGGAAATTAATTTGTCATTCTACATCAACACACAATGCATACCCTTCTTTGATGCATCACTAAATACCACAAACAGTTCTCCCCTTGTGGGTAGAGTGAGCACAGACGCAGTGATAAGCCACATTTTTAACCCCTTCAAGCTTTCTTCACATTCATCACTCCAAGAAAACATTACTCCATTCTAGGTCAGCTTAGTAAAAGGGTTAGACAATCATGAGAAATTTATCAAAATTCGTCAATAATATCCCGCTAACCCCAAGAAGCCATGGATATCTATTACCATTGTTGGCCTCATCCATCCATAAATTTCATCTGTTTTGGAGCAATCCAGAAATATCACATTGCTTGGGATGATATGGACTATGAATGGGACCACCATCAACCAGAAATCACACTTGTTGTACATTTCATAGAGCTTCTCTTTCCGCAAGGTCTCTAGTACAGTTATTAGATGCTCATAATTATCCTCTCTTTTTTTAGAGAATATCAGAATATCATCTATAAGGACTACGACAAATTTGTCTAGGTAATCCCTAATGACTCTATTCATCATGTCCATAATGATTTTTGGATCATCAGTGAGTCTGAAAGTCATTAAAATTAATTCATAGTGCCTGTATCCTGTACAAAAAGTAGTCTTGTGGATATCTTCCTTCATCACCCTTACTTGATAATATCCCAACCACACATCCACCTTGGGGAAGTATTGTGTTCCACGTAGCTGATCGAACAAGTAATCGATTCGTGGGAGAGGATACTTGTTCCTTATCATGATTTTGTTAAGCTCACGATAATCGATGCAAAGGCACATTTACCCATCTTTCTTCTTGAAGAAGAGGACCGGTTCACCCCTACGTGAAGCACTAGGGCATATAAACCCTTTATCTAGATTCTATAGTTGTTGTTTCTTCATCTCATCATGCTTCACAATAGAAATTCTATACAGAGTCTGGAATATTGGAAACACCCTAGGTATAAGATCAATTGAGAACTCAACATCTCTAATAGGAGGAAGACCAGGAAATTCCTCAAGAAACACATCGTCTAATTCCCTTACAACAGGAATGTCATCAAGGATGGTTTCCTCCTTAGACTCAATCATCTAAGCTAGATATTTTTTCTCATAGTGTAGTAATATCCACCCTTGAGATGCTAGAGTGAAAGAAGATTCGTATTCTTCCTTACAATTTTATAGAATCGGGGGGCAATTTTCTTCATGGAGAGTGATTTTTCTCTCACAAAAATTTATTTTGGCTCTATATAAAGAAATCCAATCCATGACAATAAATGCATCAAATTCGACCAGAGGGAGTATGAAGAGGACCGTCGGGAAATTGAATCCACAGATTATGACATGGGAGGAGTTATATTCATGGGATGAAATGATTTCCCCATTTCACATACTCACCTACATATTTAGGTCCATGATTTTTGGTGCCGGTGGGATTGTTCTACAAAACGTTCGGGACAAAAACAAATGTGTTGAACTATGGTCAAGGACCCTACCTTTCACTTTTTGGTTCTAGTTATACTCTATCTAATTTATACTTAGGTATGAGTATCTGAAACATTTAAAAACATAATGGGGAATCCAAATACAAAAACAGATGTCTTATAAATGGATTTTATTACCATAACTTATGAATCTATTGGCTTCAGTCTATGTTATCCAAGATCTACTTCCTAACATATATTCTTCGGGAAATTTTTTACATCCTTTAATAACGGTTTGTAATAAGCTTGTGAATTTACCAAAACATATCTCTCAAGAGTGTCGTAACCAAGTGTGCACCAAGGCCCATTATTATGCACCAGTTCCCGTTTGAGTCTATCTCAAAGCGGTGTTTTCAGGTTTTACCCCTAGGATACATTTGTGTCAGATCTGCCACTACCTTCTCGAATTCAGATAGGGATGTATTTGTTTGAAAAACCATTTAAACAATACTAACCAAATCATAGTGTTGTTTTTATTATTCTTTTCCTTATCTCTGATTATTAACGAGGGTTTTCTAATCCTAATCCCAAAAATAACTGAACCAATCCTCTGATACCTACAATGACAACCCTGCTCTTTATTACACACTTAAAAATGATTTATTATATAAAATATTCACTTGAAAAAACATATAATATTGAGATTTCTAGTTTCATTGGGGCTTAGGAACATTACATAATAGCTATGAACATAAAACACACAACATAATTATTGAAAACATACTTAACATGACCACCGCATTCCCTAATACTTAGCATTGCATGGGATAACCTGGGGACATGCATAAAAAAGGGTGATATATAAAGCACAGTAAGGGAATAAACATTGAATAACATGAAGAATACCATAAATGTTATACAATAGTCATATCAATGGATCAAAATTGAAACATGAACATAAAGGCATGATAAAGCATGATAATCAAAAAATGGAAATGTGGCAACAACACTTAACATAGAATTAGAAAGATCCAAGGCTCATTGCACATAGAGCATGAGTAAACCCTCATTACACATGAAGCACGAGTAAAAACTCATTTCACATGAATTATCATTAGTCAACACCCATTGCACATGACATATCATGATACTGTACTTTACCCAATGCATTGGTGAGCTATCATGGTTCACCCTTCTTGAACATTTCATTTCATGCATAAGTGTGCCGCATGTATCTTATAACATGGAGTCAATAAACATCACAAGTTATTACAAAATTAAGTAATGTGGAATAAATACATGAATGTACCATTAAAAATTTCAATCTACATATAGTTGAATACCCTTGATAGATACATGGGTATGGTAATCACTACATAATGATCTTGCCTTGGAAAATTGTGGTGCAATTTCGACAGCATAACGGCGTGACATAAGGAGTCATGAAAGTGGTTGATGAGAGAGAAATTGGTGTATCATCATATTTAAAAGAAATGGACATTAAGAGAGTAATATAGATACATGTACTATCCAATGTAATGGAATTAAGATTTATAATACAAAATAATTCATTGGATGTAAAAGAGGAGAGAGAAATCCCACACGGAATTTCATCTTGGTAACAGGTGTACATGGGAGGCATTAATGAGAGAGAAAGGGGTATCTAATCATCCAAACATAAATAGGGAAGTATGGGGGAGGTGAAAAATTACACCTGAACCTTTTTAATTGAAAACAAAAGGGCATTATAATGTAAATAAAAGTAGACAAAAATGAGAAATGAAGAAATATCTTACAGGGATGTGTGATCCCAATGGCTTGGGAGAGGCTTGATAGAGGCTTCATGGGAGCTTGGGGAACCTTGGGAAGATTATAGAGGAGTTCATTCTTTGTTCAAACTCCAAAGGCTTTTAGTGAAGAGGAACTGAGAGTTTGGGTGTGTTTATATAAGAAAGGAGTGGGAATTCTTTATTATTTTGGTTTGGGGCACCTCACTTTAAACTAATCAAAAAAACAAACCATCCCATAGTTTTTACCCATGGTTTTTTCCAATTAGGAGTGGAGAATAATATTTTATACGTACAATGGATGAACTTTTTAAAATAATAGGGTTTCTTATGTGGAGGTGAGTCACACATTCAAAAGAACAATTTAGAAAAATGTTTTAAAAGCCTTGAAGAGTCCACTAATGCTTTTTAAAATAAATAAAGAAAACCCCAAATCACATTATTTTAATTGTAAAACATATATTGGCCTAAAATAATGTTTAATGTATTTTATTACATCACTATTGGGTCATTATGATGTCAAAAAATGCATTATATATTTGAACGATATTTAATTTTTACCCCAAAAATTTGAATATATTATAAAATTATTAAAACTTCACCATTGGATAATTTCGACATCCTGATTCCAAAAATAATGTTAATTTTATCTAAATAATATCCCAAATATCTGAATTTATACTTTTAAAATAAAAACTGACATTTAATAATAATTCATGGGTTTTGACAAAAACTGCTTTCAAACCTTAATAAAAATTACAATTTAATTCATTAAATTATATGATCATTTATATTTAATAAAATGTAATTTAATAATAACAATAATATTTTATTAATATATTATTTAATTCAAAAATCAATTAATTCATCAAAATATATTTCTTAATATAATATTAACTAAAAATACTATTTGTGAATTAGAAACAATTTACAAAGTAACAATAATAAAATGAATTCACATTATTTATAACAAAATAATGTACATAGTCATAGTGATAGGGTCTTGTTACATAACCCCTTATAACACCCTCATAAGACTGAAGAGTAAGGTGTGCAATGGTGACAGACTATTGGGGTGGCTCGGATATCATCGCTTGGGTGGTAATATCAATTAACATCCAATTCTCCCATAGTCAGTTCTGCTCAAGATTGACATGATCAAGCTCAGTTTGGGATTGGTCAACAAGGAAGCCCAATCACGCCACATCCTTTCTCACCATAGACAAATGGGCTTCGTATATGGCAGTTCTACTAGATGTGGCCATCGCTTCCTTTTCCAGAGTAAATTGGATTTGTTAAAGCCCAATATTTATAATAATGATGTGATCACTGTTCAGCTGCTATATTAGAAATGGTCACCATTATTATCATTATTTTAAAACCAAGAAACATAAAAGAAATGATGTTTACATTTTATATAACCATAATAAGACTATTAATTAGATTAAGAGGAATTTACATTAATGAATTTTTAGGATGTTGTAGTGAAACAAACCAGAATATCCCAAACATAAATCTAGGCCCTAAATTAGGGCATCCACCATTCACATATACACAATATATAACAACTGCAAACTCAAGGAATTCGTCCTTCAAGTAGAAAACCAACTTATACCATAATTAGTATCATCATGAAACAACCAATTTGTTTATTCCACTATCAATTTATATATTAATTCTTAATAGGTTCCTAATATGGGTATCCTAAGTCATCAAACTATATAAATCTACAATTATTTAAATATTCTCTTATCAATAGAACTTGTTTAAAAAATAGATTCATTACACCATTCCTCTTCTTTAATAATAAATTCAATTATTCATTTAAATCTACATTTAAAATCTTATTGAGTTTCCATAATGAAAAAAATTATAATCCATAGAATCACAAGACATGATAAAAATAATAACATAGATATCCAATATCTATAAAATCAAGTGGATAATCGTTATCTTGGTATAAAACAATAATATGCGATCATTTCAACTAATTTTTTTTATTAATATATTCTAATAATTATTAGTATATTATCATTTCCATTGAAACTGATAAATGATTCTGACTTTATGATTTCACATAAATAAATAGGAGAAGTGATGAATCCCCTAACTCAATGGAGTTAGTGTTATTTTCCCAAGAATGGAACAATTTCGTATATCCTAATCACCCCTCCCACATGAGTTGTAAACTTCCAAAGACATTGTGACATTATCGCACCAAAAAGACATCCATAAAAACTCCATTATAATGAAATATCAAAACCATAATCACATATAATGAATAAGTGTGAGGATCTAGATCGAAGAACCCTGGGGGAAATAATTATAATGTACCATGGGTTACTATATATTGTACATGTAAATATGATATTTGATCCACGTAAAATGGATTACAAGGTGTTTGTAGAGAAATCCTTTAGTGACCCATAAATTACATACATTGATATTACATCAAAATTGATATATATTTATTACAAAATATAATAAATACATGATAGGACCATATAGGTATAGTGTCTTTAGAAAATGGGAAACATAATGAACTAGTTCATAAAACATCTACGTTGTCTCCCACATATTTTTTCATAACTAGAATCCTTTTTGGAATATCATACATAATACACTACTTCTTGACCTGGGGAAAAGAAACATATGAACGGGTGAGTTAAAATTCTCAGTAAGGGTAAACAAGAGAGAATATCAATCATATGGAAACCATAAGACATAAGAACATAACAATTTAAAGACTTATCCTGCATATGAAAGATCGTGATATCATGTACTGGGATACAATTTCATGAAAGTTGATGGAAATAATACCTGAAGTAAAAACATTGGACATGATGTTTTTTCTCATACACATAAATATACAAGAACATTTCATATTAGTCAAGGCTCATTTATATGACCATCATAGCGGACAAAGTCCATTACTGAACATGGATTACTTATCATTCCAATCCTATATTACTGAAATAGATTTAGTTTTCATTCTAGTAATGTTTATTTAATGAGATATAAATCCTTATCCAATGAATTGGTGGGAGATATAGGTCCCACTCATCTCATAATTAAATCATTCTTACATGTTCCATAAAAACATAAATCATTAATAAAAGCCTAACGCAACAAATAAAATGGGTTTCTTAAACATCATTCTATCATAATCCATATATAATAAATATATTTGATAAAAATAATTCCATCATAAAAACAAAAAAATCAAATTAATAATAGATATATTAACATAACCCTATGTAATATTAGATGGAAAATAATTTTGATAAAACACATGATCTTAATTAATGGGGAAAATATCTTTTTTTACATTTTATTTTCAGAAAATAAAACACAATATTAATAGAAAATAATTTAGTTATAAATTAACTTAAAATATTGTAGAGGAATCATTACTTAAATAAGGATTCATGAAACTGTAAAAATATATTCTTGTCGAATAATTTAAAAAAACATTCTCATTGTAGTTTTCCTAGAAAAGTCATAATGTACCTCATATGGAAAATGAAAGAAAGATTCATTCCATACCGTTTAATAAATAATCACCCATGGTTAAAATTGACATTGAACAATAGTATAATAATATAAAAAATATTATTTATTTTGGAAACATGGATGTGGATGATAAATATACCCTAGTAAATACATATGAATAAATAATCTTGGATAATAATGAGATTACAAAATCTTCTCTTATCTTAGGTCTGATATCCTTCATATGTATCTGATCTTCATGTATAATGATATAAATAATTCCATTGAATTATTTCAGAATCATAATAATTTGTATGATATCATATATGATTATATTATCAGTCGTTTGTTAGTAACATTTCATAACCACTCATTATTCGGATATTAACTCCATTATGTTCTTATAGAAATTTTCAGATAAGGTCATGTTACAATTCTTAGGTTATAGTTATATAATTTACATAATGATATTAATATAATGTATATAATATTAATTCATTCCATTCATGTATATAGTTATGATCTAATGAAGATCGTGTAGAATGAATCACATCGCATATTGGAGATGGTTAGTCATACGTACCCATAAGCGATGATATCATTCAATTAATGGTTAAACGATATGAAATTTGATAGTATATTATTTACACAGAATAATTATATTGTTATATTCATTATTTAAATCCATTATACACATCATTATACCCATCAAAATAAATTATTTTTGAATTAAAAATTATACCATGGCGTGGAGACGGTAATCCGTACATATGTACGCGTGTTGATATTGTTTTTAGTATGATAGATAAAATGAGGTAAATGGTATTCCCATAATTGTAATAACATATAATAATTTAGAGGATATTGAAATTATTATGTTATTATGGAAAAAACATAAGAATATGAAGTATAAGAAGAAAAGAATTTTGAAAAGGTTGATAAAACAATTACATCTTTTTTAGTATCTCCTTTTGATTATCACAAAAGGACTCTCTAGGATGGATTTCTACCAAAAGTGTATCCTATAGTATGAATTAATGGAATTTGAGAGAGGAAGTGGGTAGTTTTTTCTGAGAAAAAAATTCTTTAGATTTGTGACTAAATGAGAAGCAAAGGTCCCATTTTTTAAGAGAGGGGAGGGGCACCTTTGGAAATACCAAGACAATTAAATTAATATAAATTAGTTTTAATATTAAAATGCCTCAATATTGTATTATTTAGAATATTAAGAGAGGATGTGACTAAATACTGTCATCCCATAAAATTAATATATGTTTTTATTTTATTTTAAACCTTATATTTTTGTTTTAACATTATTTAATCTATTTAATTTTAATGATGGTAATAACATTCTAAATATTTAACGGTTATAAATATTTACTTATATGGTGTTAATTAACCATAAATGGATACTTTATGACATTTTTTACCATATTATGTTTACTTTTTATTTTTTAAAATATTTTTATTATTTTTAAATAATTTAATAAAATATTATTTTTATAAAATATTAATATTGTCAATTTTGACACTATTTAGTTTTTTGATATGAAATAAAATCCACACATAAGATAACAGAGACCCAAAACATTTAATATACTCAAAATATGACACAATAAACTATAAAATTAATTTATTACCGTAATTAAGTCAAATTATATATCATTAAATATTTTTATAATAATTTATTTGATACTTCTATTAACAAAATAATTTTTTCATTACTATTGTGTCGTCCTTAACAGTAATTATTTAATTTAAAAAAAATATAAATAACATTATATGGTATATGTAATTCTTTTATATTTCCATATACTCTCTATAGTCAATATTATCTCATAGTTATCTAAATATTAAAATTAATATAACTATATTAAATAAGATTATGCCATTTTTTTCACATTCATTGGTTTTTATTATATTCATGTTATTTTCATAGGAAAGTGACAATTAAGTGATGAAATTTAGAAAAATATATGATAATGGTTTAATTTAATCTTCTAATATTATTTTTACAATTGTTAAGGTATATTTATAATATTATTTTTACCTTTAATTACCCAATTTACCTTCAACCATAGTAATAAAAATAATTACCATTGTCACTATTCATAATGCCCAAAAATAAAAGTAACATATTAACATAATTTGGACCTAATAATAAAAAATATGGAGTCAATTTTTAAACATTAAAAACAAGAATTTTGACTAAATTATTTAAAATCAATCTTGTTGTCAGAATGATAGAACGAGTTTTTAAAAGATAAAACATTGCAAACGATTGAAATGTTTTAATGTATGAATTCAATGTTAATTTAATGCTAATAACATAAATTAAATTTAAATATAAAAATATATTCTACATATACTTTAAAACAAATTTATATTATAATTTAACCATATAAATTATCTCAATTAAAAAATTCAATTTCACATAAAATTTAGTGTATTTTTTACTATTCCTTAAAACTTGAATGTTATCAGAAAATATAATAAATTCATCCAAAGAAAATTTTTATATCCCTATTTAAAATAAAATGTTTATGTTGTCATATAAAAATTATTAATGTGTCAACATCATTATTTAAAACGTGTTCTTCATTCAAAGGAGTAAGATTACCCTTTAAAAATTGTTGGTTTTCTAAACAAAAAATAGGGTTTATTCACACCCAATGATTAAAATATCTATTGGATGAATATCATATTATATTAACTATATAACATATATATCTCATTCATTTAATTACCAATAATAATACACTAAAAAATAAAAATATGTAATTTAATTTTTTCATAAATAATTAATTTCTAATGAATTAACAACGAATATGAATAATTAAGTTATAATTATTCCTGATAACCTAAAAAATAGTCTCTAATGTTAATTATATACTAAGGGAGTATCTATGTTTTTTTAAACTCGTGATTTCATGAAACACAAGATAATGAAGACTAAAAATTATTTAAAGAAAATTTCTCATAAATATATCCTTGTGTTACGTTTTATCCCCCCTAAACTGAATTTCGGCCTCAGAATTCATCACATAAAAACAAACATATTATGATACCTCACCATCACCATATACTCATGTTCCCAGGTAGCTTATTAAAATTGGTGGATCCACCATAAAACATTAACCAAGTGAGTGGTCTTGTTTCGTATTAATTTTTCTCTGTGATCCAAAATCTCTATCTATTTTTATTCATAATAAAGATCTTACTTCTGCAATATAACTTACGAGTTTAGTACATGTGAACAATCTAGTATGTACTTTATTTGGAGAGATACATGGAACATATCATGAGCTTGAGATAGATTCGGTGGATGTGCTAATCTGTACTCTAACTTCCAAACACCATCTATAATTTCAAAATGACTGATATACCAAGTGCTAATCATTCCCTTCTTTAAAAATCACACTACTCTCATGTAGGTATATATTCATAGAATCACCTTATCACCCACATCAGACTCTTGGTATTTTCTATGGTTGTCAACATAAATTTTTGTCAAATATAAGCTACTCTTTGGTGATTTTGAATAGATCTGACATTTTCTGCCATTCCATAAATAAGATCTGGTCCTAATATCTTTATTTCCCCAACTTCATCCCAGAATGTTGGAGTTCTTAACTTCTTTCCATAGAGGGATTCATAAAGAGCCATCTAAACACTACAGTGAAAGCTATTGTTGTATGAAAACTAAACTAAAGGTAGGTTTTGATCCTAAAAACCAATTAAATACATAGATCATTCTCTCAACATGTCTTATAGTGTTTGAATTGTCCACTCAGACTAACAGTCTGTATGAGGATGATAAGCACTACTGAAACATTACTCTGTATCTCGAGAATTCTGAAGACCTTTCTAGAACATTGAGGAAAACCATGGATCCCAATAAAATATAATGAAAAGTGGTACTCCATGAAATATTATAAGTTTATTTAAATATATCCTCGAATGTTGATCAAGAGATAAATCCTCTCTAATATCGATTAAGAGTGCTAGTTTTGTAAGGAGATTAACTATAACCTAGATAGAATTATTGTCTTTGGATGTTTTGGGATGTCCGATAACCCAGTCCATAGTGATGTTTTCCAATTTCCATTTTGATGTGGTTAATGTTTGTAACATCCCCTTAGTCTTCTTCCTCTCAACCTTAACATGTCGACTAACCAGGCATCGAGAGACATATTCAGCAACATCTCTTTTCATTTTGTCCCACTTGAAGTACTCTTTGAGGTCCCTATTCCTCTTTGTGCATCCAAGATGAATAAAAAATTAATAAATATGAGCTTCATCCAATAGATCCTTATTTAAGTCTAGTACGAGAAGTATAAAAAACCAGTTCATAAACCTTATTATTTCATCACAATCATGATTAAATTTGGAATCATTTCTCTCCTTATTTTCTAGATATAGATCTTTCACCTACACCACCTTAATCTTCACTTGTATTGATGGTTAAAAAATCATTTAAGAAAGATAATATTTACCATCTTCCTTTAAAATTTCAGGATCCATCATTTACAATTCCATAATTATTGGATCTGTTGTGATCCACATTATGGATAGGATAGCATGGTCTTGTCGCCTCGAAGAATCTTCCACCTTGTTAGCTTTTCTATGGTGGTAGTGTATTGAGAAGTTGTAATACTTAATCAACTCCAACCAGATTCTTTGGCACATATTAATCTTATTTTTTCTGAAAAATATACTTTATACTTTTATGATCAGTATAAATATCACACTTTTCACAATAAAGATAATGCCTCCATATCTTTAATATAAAAATTACTATGCTAACTCCAAATCACAAGTTGGGTATTTTTTCTCGTGTATTTTCAACTATCATGAAGAATAATCAACCACCATATCTTTTTTCATGAGAACACATCCTAGACCTTTCATTGATGCATCGTTATAGATCACAAAACATTATCCTCTACAAGGAAGTGTGAGAATATTTACACTTGAAAAACTTATTTTTAGATATTTTAAATTCTCTTCACATTCTTCTATCCATACAAACTTAACTTCTTTCTGAGTTAACATGGTGAGTGGATTAGATAAATGTGAAATATAATTTTGAAAAATTAATTAATATCTATCCAAATGAAGAAAACCTTTAATCTCAGTTACTGTTATTGGTCTCGGCCAACATTAAACAACTTCTTGTTTTTGATGGATCCACAGATATCCCATATTTTGAGATTATGTAACTCAAAAATGAAGATTTCTGAAGCCAAAATTTACACTTGGTTAAATTTTCATAAATATTTTCTTCTCTCACGGTCGTTAGTAAAATTGTTGAGGGGTCATCATGTTCTTCATTAATCTTCAAATATACAACAATATCATCTATAAAGACTAGCAGAAACTGACCAAGACAGTCTCTAAATAATCTATTCATTATATCCATGAAGATAGTGTACGAATTTGTAAGACCAAAAGACATCAATATAAATTCATTGTGTCCATACCCTGTAAGGAATGTCATCTTTGGTATATTATCTTTTTTTAACCAAAATTGATGATATCATGACCACAGATCAATCTTGGAAAAGTATTGAGCTCCCCATAGTTTGTCGAATAATTCATCAATTTGAGGAAGATTAAATTTTATCTTTATAGTGATCCTATTATGTTCATGATAATCAAGGAAGAGTCTCATTGATCCATTTTTCTTCTTAATAAATAGAATAGGTTGTCCCTATGGTGATGCACTAGGGCATATGAATCCCTTGTTAACATTCTCTTGGATTTCCTTCTACAATTCATGCAATTCAACTGGGGACACTCAATAAGGTGTCTGTGAAATAGGCATAGCACCCGGAATGTGTTCTATTGAAAACTCAACTTCATGATCTTGTGGATGACTGGAAAATTCCTCTTGAAATAAATCATAAAACTTCCATACAATGTTTTTATTTCTAATCATAAGTATCTACCGAACCATTTGAGAAAATAACCTTAGTTTATAGGAATCAAAACCCATAAGATGGATGAAATTTTTATTGGATGCTTATATTCATCCACGTATCGATAGGTGATCATATATTTATCTAGAATATTAAATGTGACCTCCCTTTCTTGGAAATTGAATTGAGATCCATATAGTGAAAGCCAATATATGATAAAAATCACTTCAAATTACAATATAGGAAGGATAACGAGATTTATAGGAAGCACTCTCCTACAAACATCAACCAGAGAATAATTTTAAACTATTGATGCAACTATTGTGCCATTAGGAGTCATCACAACTAACCCAATATCTAATTGTTGAGGTAATACAACAATACCCTTAGAAAATTATTCATAAATAAAAGAGTGAGTGGATCCAAAATCAAATAAAATATTTTCTACTTTAGGGTGGATAGTAAGTGTACCTTTCTCTAATTTATTATCGTATTCCATGCCACTGATAGTGATTGCGTGTGAAGTTCCTTTGTATTTGACCTTAAAAGGTAGTTGACATCGATCATCGTCAATAACCCTAGGATATTGGGTATTTATTAGAATAATTCCCCATTTACATGCACTTGTTGCATTGAAGTTTAGGAGGTACATTCTATCTAGCCTTTTCTTTTTTCGCATCATTAGATATATTTTTTCCACCACTTCATCTTTCAACAAACTGATGACCATATTTTCCACTCTTAAAACATTTAATAGTCCCTTTAAGACAATTTCCTCCATTTTTCCTTCCACACATTGAGCATAAGGGAAAACTCATATTCTTTTCAGTGTGTTCTTTCAATTTTCCTATGAATTCCATTTTTCTTTTCTTATCAGACCCATATGACTAATGGGTAACTCTAATCTCCATATCAACCATGAGAGAACATCAGATGATTTCCTCAAAGAAATTAAATTCCATTATGGCTAATTACCTTTGGGTTCATGGTTTTAAGCCACTAAAGAATTGATCAAATTTAATCTTAGGTTGGATAATAAATCCAGAAGAATACCTTGCAAGTCTTGTAAAATTTTCATTGTAGGTACCAAGGATTAATTATCCTTTTTCTCAAGTTTATGGAAATCCTTCTCCATCATTGTTCGAAGACAATGAGGAACACACTTATTAAAAAATAAGTTCTTAAACTCGTCCCCTTCCATGGAATCAATTTTATCTCTTCTCCTCATATTCTTGATAAGATTACACCATTTATCTACTTCATATTCCAAATGATAGACTAATAAGATGAATTTATCATGTTCAGAACATTTTTGAACAAAATCTATCTTTCTAATGGTACTAATCCATTGTTCAACCACTAATGGATCATAAGACCCGCTGAAGGAAGGTAGATGCTACCTCATGAAGGACTCAATATAATGTTTCTCCCTCCTTTGATCATTTGGAAATCCTACACGATTCATAGATTGAGAATTTTGTGTGAGAAGGGATAGAATAATTTTTATTATAGATCCAAAAATATTTGGTTTCATAGGGGGAAAATTATTACATTTATCATCTCAATCATCATTAACATGGTTACTTAATGTTATATCCATTGACTAAAACCAAGAATTATTGTGTGAGAAACACCAATCATAACCGGAGAAACACATTATCAAGATTAAAATTTCAATTTAGGACACTTTAGTTTTTATCCAAGGTTATTCTTGGTCATTTCTAATACACTAGGATTATATCCTATACTTAGAAATATCCTTAGTGTTCTTACTAAGTCTTCCTCACAATATATTCAAAAGGGTAACTATACCTTTCCTTTGATACAAACATTAGAAACCCATAATTTAGATACATTGATATTACATAAAAATTGAGGAATATACATTACAATATATAATAAATCCATGACAAGACCGTATAAGTATAGTGTCTATAGAAATATGGAAACATAAAAAAGTGGTTCATAAAACATCTACGTTGTCACCTACTTATTTTTTCAAAACTAGACTTCATTTTTGGCATATCATACTTAATACACTTCCTGCTGACATGTGGAAAAGAAACATAAGAAAGGGTGATCTCAAATGCTCAGTAAGGGTAAACGAGGTATAATATAAATCATATCACAACCATAAGACATAAAAACATAACATTTGGAGGTCTTATCCTGTATATGAAAGATCGTGATATCATTTCATGGTATAAATTTTCATGAGAATTAATGGACATAATCCCAAAAGTAAAAAAATAAGACATGATATTTTGCGTCATACACTGAAGCATAGAAAATCATTTCATATTAGTAATGGATTATTTCCATGTCCATCATAGAGACAAATTCCATTACTGAACTGGGGTTACCTGTCGTTCTATCCAGGTATTACTGAACTAGATTTACTTTTCATTCAAATCATGTTTATCTTATGTGATATAAATCTTCACCAAATGAAGTTTAGGTAGATATTGTTCCCACCCATCTCAAAATTAAATCATTCTTACATGTTCCATAAAAACACAAATTTTTCATCATAGCATATCCCAAGAAATAAAATTGGTTTTTCAATCCTCATTCCATCATAATCCATATAAAATAAATGGATTTTATAAAAATAAATCCATCATAAAAAACAAATAAAATTGAAATTAGGGATCTAAATATATCCTAATGTCATCTTAGATGTAAAATAATTATGATAAAACACCTAAACATGATTCTTGAGGAAAATATCATTTCTTTTTCAAAAAGGATTTCTTTTATGAAAACACTACACAATATTAAAAGAAACAAATTTATTTGAAAATAAACATGAAATTTTGTTGACAAATATTAATTTAAATAATGTTACACAAAACCATGATAAATTCTTTCATGCACTTTGAGTAAAATAAACATTCTCCTCTTACTTTTTTCAGAATACCCTAAATGTACATCGTATGGGAAACGAAAAAATGATACATTACATACCATTTAATAAAAAATAACAATTGCTTAAAATTAACATTAAAAATAGTATAAAAATAGAAATAATATTATGTATTTAATAAAAAATGGATTTGGATGACAAATATTTTCCCAGTAAATACTTACGAACAAACAATCTCAAATAATAATGAGATTGAAAAAATATCCCTTACCGAAGGTTCGATATCTTTCGTATGTTTCTAAAAATCCTGTATAATTATTTAAAAAATGTAATTTATTTATTCCTGAATCATAATAATTTGTATGATATCATATATGATTATATTATCATCTGTTTGTTAGTAACATTTCACTTCCACTCAATATTCGGATATTAACTACTTTATGTTCTTATTTAGGTTTTGTCGGGTAATTTCCTGTTCCACTTCCTAGGATATAGTAATATGATTAAAATAATGATATTAGTATAATATATATCATATTTATTCATTAAATTAAAGTATATAATTTTGGTTAAATGAAGATCAAGTAGAATAAATCACATCACATCGTCGAGATGATAGGCCGTACGTACGCACGACAGATGATATCATTCACTTAATGGTTAAATGATATAAAATTGGATTGTATATTAATTAAAATGAATAATTATCATGTTATACTAATTATTTAAATCCTTTTTACTCATATTTATACCCATCCAAATTATGTACTCATGAATAACATATTATACCCTGGTCTGGAGATGGTAAGTCATACGTATGCACACATGGTGATATTGATTTTCGTATGATGGATAAAATGAGGTATAAAGTTTTCCCATAATTTTAATAACATATCAATATGTACAATATATTGGATTTATTACTTTATATTGAAGTAAATTAAGGATTCTATGTATAATAAGATAATAATTTTCAAAGGGGTGAAAAAAATAATTACCACATTTTTTGAGTATCAATTTTTTATTAGCATAAAATGCCTACTTATGATGGATTTATTCCCAAATTATGGACTCTAAAATAAAGTTATGGAATTTAGGAGAGGGAACTTTTTGGTTTTCTCTGAGAAAATATTTTTTAGAAGTTTGATTAAAAGAGAATGAGAGGGGTCCTTTTATAAGAGAGGAGAGGGGACCTCTGGAAATAACCAAACTATGAAATTAGTAAAAATTAATTCTTAAATTAAAATTTCTAAAAATTTGATTATTTAAAAGAATATATTAGGATGTTTCTATATATTCTCAACAAATAAAATTTATACATGTTTTTCGTTTATTTTAAACCTTATAATTTTTATTTATCCTTGTTTAATCTATTTAATTTTAGTTGTGGTGATAAGATTCCAAATATTTATTAGTTATAAATATTTACTTATATGGTGATAATTGACAATAAATGGATATTTTATAAAATTTAACACCCTATAAATTTAACGATGTTATTTTTTAAATAATTTTATGATTTTTAAATAATTTAATAAAAGGTAATTTTTATTAAATATTAATATTTTCGATTTTGACAGTATTCATTTTTTTAATTTAAATAAAATACGAATCGAAGGTAACTTAAAAAAATTTAATATACTCCAAACATGTCACAATAACCTATAAAATTAATTTATAAACTTAATTAATTCAAATTAAATTTTTTTTAACATTTTCAAAATCATTTATTTGGTATTTATATTAATAAAATAATTTTTGTGTCACTATTGTGTCATCCTTAATGGTAATTATTTAATTTCTAAAAATTATAAATATTTTTCAATGATGTGGGTAATTATTTTAGTTTTCTAGATACTATCTATAGTTGGTATTATCTCTGGGTAATCTATATATTAAAATTAATATACTTATATCAAATGATATTGTGATATTTTGTCACATTCATTAAAATCAATATACTTATATCAAATGATATTGTGAAATTTTGTCATATTCATTAGTTTTTATTATATTCTTATCATATTCATATAAAAGTGGAAATTAAGTGAATACATTTAGAAACATATATTATAAGGGTTTAATTTAATCATCCAATCAAATTTTTATGGGTGCTAATGTAATTTTATAATATTATTTTTACTTTTAATTACATGATTTAGCTTCAACCATGGTAATAAATATTATTACCAAAGTGACTATTCATAATTCCCAAAAATTAAAGTAGAATATTAATAAAATTTGGACCTACTGATTACAAATATGGAGTCCATTTTTAAAAATTCCAAATAGATAAGTTGAAATAATTAATTAAAAATAGATCATGTTGTTAAAATCAGAGAACAAGTTTTAAAAAGTTACAATATTACAAAATATGGAAATGTTTTTACATATAAATTCACTTTTTAATTAATGATAATTACATAAATTATATTGAATGATAGAAATATATTTTATTTATACATTAAACTGTTTAGTATTTTTATTTAACCCTATAAATTATCTTGATGAAAAAAGTTCTTTTCACTCTAAGTTTTTTTGTATTATTTACTATTCATCAAAACATGAATGTTATCAGAAAATATCTAAAAATAATCCAATTTAAATTTTTATATCCCGATTTAAAATAACATATTTATTTTGTAATATATAAATTATTAATGTGTCAAAATCTTAATTTAAAAGGGGTTCACTATTCAAAGGCATAAGATTACCCTATAAAAAATGCAGGTTTTTATACAACAAATAGGTTTTATTCACACCCTGTGATTGAAATATCTTTTGGATGAATATAAAAAATATTTTGTTAAGTATATAACATCTATATCTCATTAATTTCATTAGTAATAGTAATTCAATAAAAAATACTTATATCTTATTTATATTTTTCATAAATAATTTATATCCAATTAATTCAAAATAAATTTTCAAAAGTTTGTTATAAATATTCCTGCTAACCTAACATCTGGGATATAATAGAAATTTTTTTATTAATGTAATCTTTTTTTTCATTTAAACTCATGATTTCATGCAATTAATGCTGCTAAAGAATAAATTTTATTTAAAAAAAATTCATAAAAATTTCTGGGTGTTACAAATCTGATAGATACCTAGGGTTTGTATGTAATTCCATAGGTTTGATAAAAACATCAGGAAAAAAATTAATATCAACATACTATCCATAATATAATAATGGTGGGAAACCCTTTCATATCACGAATGTGTTAGATTTTATGTTCTGTTAAAACAATGCAACACCTATAACTATATAATACTGATTTATTACACCATAAGAATAACATCATTAATCATCCTTACATAAGCCATAAACCTCACATTAACAATATGAAACTCATTAACATTGTAAACTCTACATATTCCATGATTTTTTCATCTGAACACCTCAATTATTTCTCTATACATCCTCTGAGTAGCAAAGGATATAGAAACATGAAAACAAACAGACTTGATAAATCAAGACTCTTACAGATCCTATTTCTCAAATTCCAATAAATATATTAAAAATATAATACTAATGAGAAGATAAAATAGTGTGTAATTTTATATTCATATGATATATATATATATGGTCTAAAAATATATTAAATTTTAAAATTTATGAAATAATACTTCTATAATTTAGAGTTCAAACTCATGCTTTTATTTTTATTTTAAATTGATTTTAATTTCATCACTATAATTAATTTATAATTATGACCATTAAATATGATCCTTTATATTCAAATTGTGATTAACCTATATTGGAAATCCTTTATATAATATAATATCCCTCAAATCATCAGTAGTCTACTACTCTAATATATAAAACATTTCAGTGATTAAAGAGAGTAAAAATGAGGTTCCTTTAGTCTATAGGGACTCTAGAATATCTAATGGTGGGACATTGTGCTTTGTAATAATGCTAATTTTTATTGGCGGATAGGTAAATGGTGTGAGGGAGGTCAAATAATTTCATCTAGACATATGATAGTTAATAGAGTGATGATGTGTGATTGCTATCAATGAATAGCTATCCGAGCACATAAATAGAAGAAGGAGTTTCACACTACTTCATGGGGTGATGATGGAAGTTCATAGATAATAAATTAGGGGATAAAAGATGAAACTAGTGGATAATAGAAAAGAAATATTTTCTATTACAGATTGGGACCATTGAGGAATATTTCAAGAAAGTTTTCCATATGTTTCGTTATGAAATGTACTTTTGGGAATTAATGTCATTTAGGGGATGTATATAAAAATCATTAAAAATGGATTATCTATAAAATGGAAGTAATATAGTATTAAGAATAGAGTAAAAATAATGAAAAATAAGAAGAATATTATGGAAGGGAAAAGGTTGATATGAGATACTCTAAAAAATTAACAACTACTAAAATATTATAATAATATAATAATATAACATTATATCACATTTAAATCAAACATATTTTCTTCATCCATTGAAAAACAACAATTAGAAGTTCACCATTGGCATGGAGAAAAAAGGTAAATATAGGGGTAAAAAAATATAACATAATTTGTGTAGACATATAATGATAAAATAACATATATTGATAATTTATAATATTAATGAACCATAAAATCTTCTTATATTTGTAATATTTATAACAAATTAATAGAATTGAAGGTACATATTTATTAGTAGTAGAGGTTTCTATATTTAACTTTAATTCTATGCTTGAAATTTTCATGCTTGTTTAACCCATTAGAAGTATCAATATTGGATGTTCTTCTTCTGTGGAGATGTTTTTATACATATTAACTACTTTTCTAAAAAAAATATGCTCCATCTGAATCATTATAGAAATTTTATGACCAAATTGCAAAATTTTAATTTTCTAAAATATTTGCAACATTGAATTCAAACTATAAAATTTAAAATTTATTTATGTACATGAAAATGGATAAATATAAAGAATAAATTTTTAACTAAAATTTTCCAAGATATAACATATATCTCCATTAAAGTTTCTAAAACATTCGAAAAATAGTTTTATGAGATATTGGATCAATAATAAAAATAATGAAAACTATAGATTGCTTTAAAATCCCCACATATATTCTTTATTTTGGCCTCCTATTATGGATTCCAATAATTAGGACCATTGAACTAAAATAATCCAACTATCATTTATTCATATATAGTAGAATATTTTCAATGGTGATCAATTTAGTTAATGTTGTGGAAGGAGTTCCAATCTTATGTTCCCCAATTTAAATGTATGAAATTCATAAATATAAATTTTTAATATAATTTAAAGTAATTGAATAAAAATATATATTCAATAGAAATTGATAAAATAATGAAATAATGGACACAAAAATATTTGTAAAACACATTTCATGGGATATAATATTTGATAATTCACTACATTAACCAGTGTTACACCGATGTCTTTTCACCCCTAGGGAAAAATCATATATCACAATAAATATCAACATATACCTTACATGAATTTTAGTGACTCTATTTACTTAAGAAAATTTAATATTTAGTTATTATAAAAAATTTAAAGGAATCTATCACCCAAGGATGTGAAAATAATCATCCCTATACACTATGATATATACTAATTATTTTAATCATGAGGTCTTGTCAAAGTGATTTTTTGTAAAAGGGGTGACGGGTAAAAAAAAATATGTGATGAAAAGAAGAGGTTTAGACATAAAATATAATTATTTAATATTCACCCAAATCAACATAACCATACTCACGTAATACACTTTAAAAAATATGAATCACACCCTCTTTTTATGATATGGTCTATTAATGAAATAGTAAATGCAATGAATGGATTAATAATAATAATGTATTTTTCAATATTTTTCCAATGGAGGATAAGATTGAAGTCGAATATAATTAATTAATGTCAATTCATACCATTTATATTAGGTATCTTCATGTCTCATAATGTAAAACAAATAATTAATACAAAAAATTTTCCACTCTCTTCTTTTTTAGAAAAAGGTGGTGAAAATAACTCTTAAGTGAAGATAATGAATCATGAAAATGTCATAACCACTATATATTATAGTGAGAAAACCCCCCACACACCCCAAATTTAATCTATTCTCCATGAACACACGTAGGAATTTAATTAAATAAAAAACAAGCATGAAATAAGTATGAAAAAGTATTACGATTTAAGGATGGTAAGGACAAATTTTCAGGTAATGTGGATTAAGCCTAAATAGAAATATATGTCATATAAGGGATTAATAGGGGTTTATGCAGATTCTATATTTCAAATTAATAGTTTGTTCTATACCCAGAATTTACTCAGATTTTTTTTTAAAATAAATCATTAACACTAATCATTTAATTAAAAATTATCCCATGTTTTGTTTCTCATGTGAAATACATGTTACTGTTAAGAAAGTGATGGTATTATAAATAATTTTACGAATGGATTTGGAATTTCTCATAGGCTAGTAAAATTAAATTCAATCAGTTTTTCATGGTAATTTAATTCCATAATTTCACACACTTATCAATTTTTTTTTAAATAAAATTCATATAAAATCACTCCATGTAAAAATTATTTTAAATATTGATTCATTAAAAAAATAACTCAAATATATCACTATTTATTTAGGTGAGAATTTTTACAAGAGATTTTGTTTTAAGATTAATGTTCAAAAAAATAATATTACTAAAAAACACACACAAAAACATCTACAACATGTTAAAATATCTCCCGACAGAGTTTCTAACAATCCCATATTTTTCTCAAAACTAAATAAAATGGATAGAAAAACTAAAACTAATGAGAAGTATACAAACACCCGACATTATTTTTGTAGATAAAACCACTATTTATGATTCTAATAGATCCCACTTTTTAAAATATTATAAAAATAAAAACCCACAAGAACATAATTGAATTAATTTAAAATAGAATTAATTAAAAATGGAAGGAATACATGGTTTCAACCTCCTATGTCCATAATAATTTTTGAATTCCCCTTGCTGAACATTGAAAGTGGGTCATGTAATGTTTTAATGATGACTTATTTTCTATCATATAAGAAAATAAATCTTTCAATATATATATATTTATATTTATATTTATATTTTTCTACATGTATAATACCACATGAATAAAATTATTTGAATCTAACCCCTGATAAATTTAGTACAACATGAATTGTGGTAGATGAAAAAATGGGTCCTTAGATTTTGATTCCTTGAATTGTGTGGTATCATAAGAATCCAATTAATCCTAATTTTTTTCAATTTTTCAAATGATAGAAAAGGAATTTTCTATTGAATAGAGAATTTTATTTTATTTTAAACAAGGTAAATTAATATAAGAATCATCCACTATATGTAATAAAAATTAAAGTTTGTCATCTTCATGTAATGCCACAAGGAAACTAGTAACTTCTAGTGAAACTTATTTTTTATCATCACACACTAAAAAATCCATGTTTTATTGATTCAAAAAAATAAAATATTTGAGAATTAACACTAAATTCATATTCAATAAAATTAAATAAGAATGAATTCAGGCAAATATTATCCCCCGGTATTTGCATGGATTGAATTTTTTCTTCAATAGTGAGCATATTTTAGATATGGAAGAATGTAATAATTCTATTACAATTTATAATAATTTTACACTACATATATAGTTTCTTCTTAAAAACATTGTGGGATGTCGAAAGGTACTAATTTTTCTTTTTCAAATATTGTACAAGTACTCGGATATTCAATATTAATAAAATCAACCCAATAATTATACAAAATCTATAGATATAATACATTTATATATAATTATATATAATTTTTATGAATCTATTATATAATTTACTTACGAAGGTTGGATTTTATTAATTTTATTGGTTCACACAAGAACTCATTAGTTTCCTCATTATGAAATATGGTAGAACATGATTGATTTCTTCTAAAATTAACATTTATTTTTATTCCAACCTTAAATATACTATTTCCATAAAATAATTGTATATAATATATATTCTTTTTCTCACATATGACACTTTAGAAAAATGAACATTATTCTTCATTGATTCTTCCCAACTAGAGTCATTCAATTATTGGTTTGTATGAAATAAATTAAAATAATCACAACAAAAGTCCATATTTTACCCATGAAATGAAGAATATTTGATCAAGTTCTATTTTTTACTGTTAGAAATGTATTATTTTTTTGGTTTTGTGAAAACAAATGTGTGAATGATTTTCAAGTCAGTGAAAAAAGTGTTGAAATGACATGCATGATTTTTTTATGCTTATCTTCTGAGAAATTTTTTATTTTAGATAATAATAATTATGTATTATAATAACCATATGGTTGATATCTTGAAGAGTTTGAAAAAATTCACTATAAAAAATATTCCACTTCATATTCACTATAAATTAAAAATATATTAAATAGAGGTATTCACACACCATATCAAAATAAAATGAAAAATAATGATATATTTGAATATTACCATTAAAACCATGAAAATGAATTAGGTATTATGAATATGAGTAGAAACATTATCAAATCTATATATTGTAGAAATATATTGTAATTTTAATACTAATGAAAATGAACTAGTATATCTAAAATAAATATGAAAATCATATAATGAATGAAAACATACATTTTCATATTGTGTTTTAATTTCATAAAACATATTATATTTTAATTATGTAATAAAAAATATGTCATGACCTCCTCCCTAAAAAGTGTACCCCTCCTCGGCCAACAATGGGAGAAGAGTGACAGTGACCCAAGAGTCCGACCTCCAATAGGCCCAGAGTTGGTGACTAGAACCGATGGTATATTAAACACACAGTCGGTAGGCAATACCCTCTAATAGAAACACATGCGGAAGAGAATGGTAATATAGACACCAACCAACTCCTAATCAGACTATAATATAGAATAAACTGCATGTAAAAAATGTAATGTCAAGAAATAAATACTACAACTGGAAATGAAAACATCACGTACCCAGAGAAATTATGGACTACAGCGACCACAAAGCCCAAACAGCTCCTCGAAAACCCCCCACATAGTCAAACAAGCCTAATCACCAATATTCTCCAATTGACCTGAAGGAAATTTTATATATATATAGGGTGAGTATTATAGTATACTCAATAGGATCATCCCTAGATCCTATCATGCAAAATGTAAAGAAATCATGCTGATGCACAGTTAACAAAAAATGAATATAACACATCGCCTAAACAAGTGTTCTAATTTCCCAGTCTCACCATGGCTACTCCAACCATGTATTAAATACAAGATCATATTTTATAATAAAGAATATCGAGGGTACCCCACTACCACTTCTCCACTAGTTTCTTACATTTCCGCAACATTGCACATCCTGACAATATCTTTCCAAAAGGCTATCTCGTATACACTTGGTTGAAGCACCACAACATGCACCTTGTGAAACACACCACCACATCCACATAACCAAAAGTAACCCTGTAGTTTTTGCGAGCCACAAAATGTTTCATAATGTGTATCATTCTTGGGGTGTTATGTCTCAAGTCGTCACATCCCATACATTGAGTATGGATCCTCAAGCCATCACAAACTATACATGTTTTACATATAGTATTCCATAGGTACCTATATCTAGAATACATTTGTTTGAAATAACCACAATCCATTATGGACCTCTATACACATATATTGGGAAAACTAACTATTGTGAATACCAGCACAAGTCACTATCATAGGAAGAGAGTAGGTCCAAATGGGGTAATCAGTCCTCCATCCTCCCACGGGGATATTGGGGAAAACACTCCCAAGGCTCATAATCCCTGGGGTTTCATTTTCCCTAACTGATAGGGTGGAGTAGTGGTTAGAAAAATAAAAATTTCATGATATAATATAACTCAGAACCACACTATCTGTATTAACTAGTATCAGAATCATATATATCTAGCATCTCTTAGACTCCTCGAGGCACGGATAAGACTAGATATCCTATAAGCACACGACCATTTAAAGAGATAAATTAAATTTTTTAATCATTTTTTCTTAGTTTCACATTACATTAATTAATTAGAAGCCATAAATTAACCATTATCATTTCCATATCACATCACATTAACATTTCATGAAAGATCTATGCCCTCTAGTCATAAGAGAACTAGGTCCATGGCTTCTAATAATTTTAACATCAGCATTACAACCTCAAAATCTCTAAAAAAATGGTTTAAACATTTAATCATTTATTAACATAATTACATTCCATATCACCAAGTGCTATAGTTAAAAATTATAAACTCCCCAAATACAAGGATCTCAACATGGAGAGAAGATGAACTACCTGTTGAGTCTTTTTTAACTATAGTAGGATATTAAAATCCTTCTAATATGATGATCTAAACATGATAAGTAGGCGGCATACCCCACATGTCTTTGATCCCCTGTAAATTGATTAATCCAACACATCTATCTCCGTAATGCAGTGTGGAAAGGAAGGAAAATAAACATACAACGTGGCCACAATCCAAAAAAATACATTCAAATAAGCATCCTGCTTTAGTAATAATGTGTAATCACAGCTTCAATTCACTATGGAATCTCTGATTTCTTCCCCGACATCTACATGCATATACCAATGTGTCTCACCACTCCCAGAATCAAATTCATCCATAGAAACAGAGCTTCCCTACCCCATATACCAAAACAACCCTCCATGATCATCCATCCAAGTATCACATCACATTTGGACCTCCTTGCCCCATAAACCATAACAACCCTCCATGATCTTCCATCTCAGGCTCAAGTCACATGACAATAAGTATGAAACAAATATAGAAACATTCTATCATCCCCAAAACAAGGAATTCAGTGTTTTCCCACAATGATCTCTCACAGCTCCAAATCATTAGGCACATGCACTTCACAGGCAAGAATGAAACTCAAGATCTAAAACGGAATTTTATTTTATCAGAAAAATAATTCTTATTCCATCGTTGAATTAACCAATTCATTATTCATAGGATCCAACTACGTTCAACCTAAGAAACAAGTAATCAAAATATATCAAAAATTAAATAAACAATTAATTTAACATCCCTTTAATTCTTTTATCAACAAGCATCATCATGATTTAGGTTCAACAACCAGTCAACTAAACATGCACACATGCATTAATTTTATTAACATCAAATTAATACAATATCCATATTCAATAAACATGCCACCTAATCTTTTAAAAAACTATTTATCAATTAATTCTAACTTTATTTTTGTTATAAATATTCATCAAGAACAACGTTATAAAGCACGAAAGGAATTGATATCACACTATCTATCAAATCAATACGCAAATTGTTATCATGGTACTATAACAACATCACTATGAAATCGATATCAATTATTTAATCTGGTTTAGGTAACTAATTAGGTTATGTTCATTGTGATCCAAGTGGATAAACCATATGAACTATAAAATTGAATGTATATAAATTGAAAAATAATGAATCCCCTACCTAAAAAGCTCATTGATGTTCTTATCACAAGAACATACCATGAAACAAATACCAATCAACTCTCCTACAAGAACTTCATCTACTTGAGGAAGTGGTGGCACAACCACAGCAAACCATAACCAAAAAAACTCATTAAAAACAAGGAAGATAGTCCTCCATAGTATGGCGAAAAGACTCAAAAGGAAATGGGTCGAACAACCACAAAAATGGAGGTAGAACTTATCTCAGATTGAAGATGGAACACTATATATTGAAAGAGAGATCTAAGAATATATCCATGTAAATGGAATTAACAAAACATTGAAGAGAGGATAGTTAGGTTTCCTGGAGTCAAGAGATAGTCACTGGAACCGTAGGGTTTGAAAACCCCGAATGGATGGATATGTTTTAAAACATAAAAAATAGTAGGATTACATCACATGTAATCCTCTTTCAAGTCATGTAGTTCCTCAATGTTAGTTTCACACAAAAATTTTGTTTCATCTATAATTTATTTTATTTTTCAAATCATGAAATGTAACATTATGTGAATCCCACTTTCACCTTGTCAAATTCTTGTACACGGCATGAAACCCACTTTCACACAGTGAGAGTTCCCTGATCCTAGTTCTCAACACCTGAACTCCTCCAAACATCATCCAATCCTCCTTCGTGCTCTAGAATCCTTGGTAACATGAAAAGGTTCAATCTACATGGATATGAGACCTTACATTATATACCTCTCAAAACACACTTGTTCTCAATAATCCAACACCAAACCCGAGAGGAAACATAAAAGGGGTCATCCGAACAACCACCCAAAGAGATACATTTCAAGGTTATCGTCACCACATGATCTCTCCACTTCACTGGAGGAACAAGTGCAAAACCACGTAATAACTACAATCAGATTCTAAACACACTCCCAGGGGAGATACCTCTCAAAAGAGAGTGACACACGTCAGGAAATAAGATAAAGTCATCTCACAACTATAAAAGGTCTACAACCTCCAAATGAATAACACTATAAGAGAAGAGATAAATATCAAATAGACCTAGGTAATGACCTTGTATCTATGAATCATGTTCTTATGTACTCTCCTTCACTCACTTGTGTCACTACCATACCAGATACAAGGTGATAGAACACCCACGTAACACCTTCTTCTAGATGTCCTGGATCTTTATAGGTCGCTCCTTGAAGATCGTTTCATCACCAACATAGATCTCACACCAATCGATGTCATGAGAGTCATCATGAAGATAAGGATGGGGTTGTGACATGTGAAAAACATTTTGTATCTAGATAATCTAGGGGAAGTGCTATCTAATACACCATGGCTCCAGTATGATCCAAGATATCGAAAGGCCCAACAACCTAGGGAGAAAGCATACTCCGATGACATAACCATTGTTACACATGATTTGGAGTCACCTTTAAGGACAAATTATCCCCAAAGTCGAGATATAGAGGACTCCACACATGACTGGCACCAGATTTTTGATGATCCCACACTACCTTTATCCTTTCCTGAATCACCTGAACCATGTCTTCCATATTTTGTACTAGTTTTGGCCCAAAATCTTCGGACTCTCCAACCCCAATAAAACACAATAGAGAATGGAAAGTACATAAATACATGGATTCAAATGTCACCATTATGATGGTGGAGTGAATACTATTATTGTAAGATAAAATGAACAAGGGAAAGTGCATCTTCCTCAAGCCAATAAAATCCTAGACACAAGTGTGAAAACTTTATTCAACAGTCAGGATGGTTTTCTCTTTCTAACCATTCGTTTGAAAAAGAAAATAAATGGAAATAAATAGATGTGGACCAAAATCTTGTTGGAGACCTCTCCACACCCTGGAGGTAAAACAACGATATCAGTCAGAAATGATTGTCCTCAGGACTCTCTAGAGTCCCACCAACTCCTCCATATATTTCCTCAACAAAATCTCCACTGATATTGAGGTAAACCAGTAAAAATGTCTATAAATATTTCCTCCCAAATCCATTTAGGTATATAAAAAGGATGGAAGAAACCACTGGAAAAATGGTGCTCATCCTTCAGCTTTTGGAAGACCAAACATCGATACAAAAAGTATGAAACTGGACGCTTCAAACAAAGAAACCAAAACTGACATATCAAGGATCAGTAAATCATTTTCATCCTAGTATATACTACCACGGTGAACCATGTAACTCTATAAAAACTATCTCACTCATCTCCAAATGAATAAAATGCATCACCTGAAACAAAAATCAGGGTTGTTCATATTCAGTCCAACCATTAGGGGCCTCAAAACAAACAACTCATTATATCTAGACCTCTACCTCAAGATCTCCCAATTGGGATTCCTCCACCAGCAAAAACAGAGATGAATTCATTGGAAAAATGCAATATATGCCCCTGAAATCTCCCATATCGATATGAAATGTTGAATGTTTTTCCATCACTCAACATAAATCACCTGATTCCCACACTGCATCATTGTGTGACTTCCTTATTAGTGCATTGGCTACAACATTCCCCTTATGAGTTGAATAAGAATGGTCAAAATCATAGAACTATATGAACTTAGTCTTTTAATGTTGATGAAATTGCATGTCACATTGTGAGAAAACATACCTCGAAATCTTATGATCGGTGAAGACCACACAGAACTCCCCAATTAGGTATTGCCTTTACAACATTTTGGTAAATGACACCATAACAAAATCAAGATCATGGGTTTCATAGTTACACTTATGGGGACATAACTAATGAAACCCATAAGAAACAACTATTATCTATTACACCAGAACATATCCCAATCGATGATGTTAAGAATCTCATAAATCCTCAAACTGAACTCTTTATAATATAGGATATTAAACTAGAGCACTGACTAACTTCTCCTTATGATATTCAAAATCGGTTTGACATAGATCATTCAATATGAATGCATGATCCTTTCTAGTCAACATTTTCATAGGATTCACAACCTGAGAAAAATCATATATGAACATCCTGTAATAGCCTGGAATACCATGGAAGCATCCCACCTCTGTTACTATATTAGGGGCTTCCTAATAAACAACTACTTATATCTTTTACTAATCGACTACTAATACCTACTAGGATAAAACATGTCCCCCAAAATGAACTTCTCAATCCCGTAACTCACACTTTTACAACCTCCCAAACAACTTAACACTGTGATGAACTCCCAACACAGCACACACATGATATATATACTCCTCCTCAGATTCAAATTACACAAGGATTTCATTGATTAAACCACGAAATATTTATCTAGGAAGTCATATAAAACATCGTTCAGTAACCCCATGATCATATTTCGAGCATTTGTCACACCGAACATAATCACAACAAACTCGAAATTCCCATGAAAACAATTGGAATTGATCTTCATAATATCCTCATTGTTCACCCACATATGATGATTCCCTGACGACATATTGATCATCGATAACCCACCTTCAACCATCAGTTGATAAAATAAATCATCAACCTATGGAAGAGGATATAGGTTCATCTCTGTCACTTGGTTGAAGTGATGATAATAGATACACATACCCAATCTATCATTAGCCTAATTTACCAAAAAAATACTGGTGCACCCCATGGTGACACACTTGGATAAACAAAACCACACAAAAACATACCATATAGCTGTATAATAGCCTCTAAAAACTCTAAAGGTTTCATCTTGTACTGATACATTGAGATAGGAGACACACCCAGCTATAGCACGTTCCCAAACATGATCTCTTATCGATTGGGTAATGATACAAACTCATCTATAAATAAATTAGAGTACACTTCTATGAACTTGAGAAATTCCAATAGTTTATCCTCTGACAAACTCATCATCAGCTCATCCATTAATGAGGATAAGGATGGAACGTTCCTCAGTACCATATGAAGGAATATCTTACCAAAAAAACATTGTTGGCTCTCCATCCTCATCAAAGAACACCACATTCCTTCTGAATAAATCCACAATATACTGCAATGAATACAACTAATTTATGTCGAGGATGATTTCATATGATTTTATCTATAAACATAGGAAATATCCCCAAGAGTGGTGTTCACTAGAACTAGCATAGAGTCTCGACATACTTCGAACAAGTTAGCTCGACCTCTAACTAGAGTAGTCAACACCAATGGCACTATAAGCCTCTCTAAATCAAGTCAAAAATCATGGACATGGGTAGGTGATATGAAGGAGTGTGTCACTCCTGGATCAAATAAAGAATACACCCAAAAAGAAAACATCAAAAGTGCACCGTGAATGTCATTTGGGTCACCTAGTGCTGGAAATGCTAAAACATTAAGGTGGCCATGAACTAATTCATGACCTCTCTGACCCTAATGATGGCCACCTCTTTATTTATCCTCTACTCACTAAGGACCGGGAGTATCCCATGACTGTCCTCTGCCTACCTTATCCACTCTATGCTAATCCCAAATTAGACCAACCTGCTCTTTCTACCTTGGTTGTGACTACATAAATAGAGAAACCTATAGCAGAACAACTGGCACATACTGAATGCACAAAAAGGTTGGGCACTCTCACCACTTATGACCTCAGCCACCACAATAAAAACATATTTATGATCCCTTAACATAGTTATGAGAGTCTCCACCACTGGATAAAAGAGAGATTCATGGTTAGGACATACCCACCGCTAATCAGAAGTTATTTTTTCTGAACAAATGGGAACCCAGACCACATCTCTAATTCATGAGGAATCCTAACAACATACCTATCAGATTTAACCATTTTTGAAAAATATCATTTTGATGACCAATGATCTTGGTATCACCTTGAGATACATCATCAACATAAAAGGGGGGACAAGGAACTAGTTCTCTTGATGCCAGGCCTCCTCGAAATTCATCTCGCTAGCCTTCTCATCTAAAAACATTTTTGAAGCATACAACATATGGTTCTTCGAATGGATTCAAAAATCATGCACACCGGACCCTTACTAAAAAGTAAGCATCTCATATTGAATTACTTCCTTCATGGCCAGCGAAAGAAACTCAACTCTAAACCGGTATCAGAACTCCTCCCACGAAGCTTTTGACTGCTCATGATCCCCAAGTAATTACAACCACCACTACCTCTCTATCCCGTGCAGCATCGTCAAATCTAACGACAACCATTTTGTCTTTAGAGCTCATATTGAATTGAAGGGTATCTCCCCCACCTCCAACTAGTATTCTATGACTACATTTGAAACTTCTCCCTCATACCTCGAAAGAATATGGAACTGAAACTCTTAGTGTTTCACAATATAATTGATGTTGTAGTTTACCTCTTCCTTATGGGGATCTTCTAGGGAATCCGGCTGAACATCTTTTGTGCGAACCTGATGAGGATTTATAATATGAGCCATACCTACGAAAGAAAAAATTATCAGATCTCCTAAACTTGTAATATGGAATAATTTATCCTTAAATTTAATTGTTTTCTTTTTTATTCATTCTAGGCTAATCTATCCCATGGTCTACACATTAAAACACAGGTGCAATGAAGAATGATTCATGAACCTCCCATAAGTCTCTACCCTGCAACAAATATCACTTCATTTAGTATATAATCTAAACTTAAAGGTCTGCACATTAGATATAAAGGGGCCCCAAATGCCCATGTCTCAGTGGGTATATCGCGTTTACAACAATTTCTAACAAAGCTGTCAGTATTTCCTTACCAAACCATGAAACCCCACCTATGTCTAATTCCAAAATACAACGTACCCCTCAACCTGACCTCTAATTCCACTCTTTCATAAACCCCTCCCCACAAACTTTACCTCTCCTGGGAAAATATTGTTTTAAGATAGATATTTTCCCTCAAATCCCTCCAACTGTAGGACTCAGTTTTTCAACTTGCATTGATGGTATAGTAATCACAAAGATGGGAGGCATTACCCTCTAAGAGAAACAAATATAGAATATAGAGATAAGGGAGACACCAAAAAACACCTGATATGGCTATAAATATATGATAACCCAAGTACACAAATTTATTTTTATGAAAGAACTACTAAAACTATCAAGAAAAACTACAAGTATGAAAATAAAGTAATGACGATATTGACCACGAATCCCAAACAGATCCCGCAAACCCCCCAAACTGGTAGTAACCAGTCCAATCTCCAACCTCCCCTATCTAACTTGAAAAATAGTTTATATATATGAATAGGATGAGTATAAAATTATACTCATTAGGATCCTTCCTAGATCCTCTCCTGCAAAAGGTAAAGAATCATGATGAAGCACAGTGAAGAACAAGTGAATCTAACTCATCACCTGAACATGTATACTAAGTTACCGGCCTCACCATGGCTAATCTCACCATGTATCACATACAAGAGCATATAATATTATAATGAATATCAAGGGTACACTTCTACCACTTCCCCACTGTTTTTTTTCTTTTCCCCCATGTCTCACGTCCTGAGCATCTCGCTTCAAAAAGGCTAGCCTGAAAACACAATGGAGAAGAACCATAATATACACCTCGTGCAACACACCACCACATATATATAACCAAAAGTAACCATGTAGTCTCTAGGAGACACCACATCTCACATAATGTGTATCATACATAAGGTATTATACCTTAATCCATCATAGACCACACACCAAGGATTCTCAAGGCATCACATCCTATAAAAACTATACTTAATGTAGTCCTTAGGAAACTATATCCTTAATACATGTGTGTAAAATAACCACAGTACATTTCATCCCTATACAAACATATATTTGTCAAACTAACTATCAAGAATACTTGTACATATAACTACCAAGAGAAAATAGAAGGGCCATAGGGGGTATTGAACCATCCATCATCCCACAAGGATGTTGGGGAAAAACACCCTCAGGGCTCAAAATCCATTTGGTGTTAGTCTCCCTAAGAAATAGGGTGGAGTAGTGTATAGAAGAAAAAACGTACATTATATTACATAGATCACAACCACACTACATCCATAAACTAGTCTTAGAAACATCTGCAGCAAATGTCTCTCAGACTCCCGGTCTCCAATACTAAGACCAGATAGCCTATAAGCACACAACCATTTAAAGAAAAACATTAAATTACACTCTCACTTTTTATCAGTTTCACTTTACATTAATTAATTCCTAACCATTAATTCACTAATATCATTTCCATATCACATCACATTACCATTTCAACAAAGATCCATGCCCTCTAGGAATAAGCAAACCAAATCCAGAACTTCTCATAATTTCAACCTCTACAAGTCGTTCTAGAAATATCCAACCCCATGAGTTAAATATCTATAAATTTATTAATGTAATGACTTTACATATCACTAGGTGCTCTTGGAAAAAATTATAAACTCCCCAAATGTCTTCTCCTCCTATTGAAAGAGAGTAAACAAACCCATATGTCTACCTCAAAAAGTGGGGAAACCAACAAATATAAACAAACATCATGGCACCCATCCAGACAACATATTCAAACAATCATCCAAATTTCATAACAATGGGTAAGACCAGCTTTAACCTATTCTGTCATATCAAATATCTACCCAGCCCTGACATCATCATGCATATACTGATGCATCTCATCACTCAAGGTGTCACCTTCTGCCACAACAACTGGGACTCCCTACCCCACATACCTGAATAGACCTCTGGGCCCATCCATCCCAGGTTCACATCACATCAAACCTCCCTACCCTAAAAAAACACAACAACCCTCTATGCTCAGTCATCCCAAGCTCACGTCACATCACAAACAAGAGAAAACAAACATAGAAATGGCCTCTTGGTAACAAAGTAAGGAATTAAGCCTTTAGACACAATTTTATATCATTTATCCAAAGCATAAGGCTCTTGGCCTTCACAATAAATAAGGAAACTCATTCTATATGAATGCATTATCATTTATCACACAACCAATTCTTATTTCATCTTGAATTAACCAAATCATTATTCACAGGTTCCAACTATAGGAAACCTAAGCATCAAGATAGCACAAGATGTTTCAAATTAATTAAACAATTCATTATTCACAGGTTCCAACTATAGGAAAACTAAGCATCAAGATTGCACAAGCTGTTACAAATTAATTAAACAATTAATTTGAAATTCCTTATATTATTTTTTCAAAGAGAATCATCCTGATTCATGTTCGATAACTAATCCATCAAATATGAATACTTGAATAAATGTTATTGACATCAAATTGAAAAAATAAATGGATTCAGTATAAATGAATCTTTATCTTTTATCCAATAAATTATCATTTAATTCAGGCTTTATGTTCTCTATCCAATTTCCATCACGAACAACATGATAAAACAACAAGGAATAGATATCACACTAATTATCAAATTAAGAGGCAAACTGTTATCACAGTACATCAACAACATCGCCATGTAATCGATATCAATTCATTAATCCGGTTCAAGAATTTAACTAGGAAAATTTCAATGAAATCCAATGCGTTAAACCAAGTTAAATCTATGATTTAATGTGAATAAATATAGACTAAATTAACCCCTACCTCAAAAGGTCATTGGAATTCTTCGCATGAGAACAGACCCCACAATAGGTCTCGATCACCCCTCCGGCAAAAATAGTATCCAACCGAGGATGCCACGACCCAACTAAACAAACCAAAAACCCAATTAAAACCACATTATAAACACGGTAGATCATCGAAAAAATAAAGGATATAAGAAGTAGGATGAAACAGATTGAAGAACCACAAGAATAGAGGTAGAACCTACCTCAATTTGAAGATGGATGACTATGGATCTATGGAGGGAGCTAAGAATCGATCCATTTCAATGGAATTCACAAAAAATCAAAGAATGGGTAACTGGGACACATGGATTCAGGAATTTTACACTACATCCACATGTTTTGACAAACCTGAGTGGCTAAAAATTTTTTAAAACATACAACATCGGGGAAGTACATTACCTATAATCCCCTTTCACATCGTGTAATTCCTCAAGGTCATTTTCTGCTGAAAAAACTGTCACCTCTTGAATTTATTTTATTTTTTAAACCCCAAAATATTACATGTTGGGTATCTCACATTCATGTTGTGAAATTATTTGACAAGGCATGTAACCCACTTTCACTACATGAAATTTTCCTTCTCCCAGTTCTCATCACATGAACTCCCCCAAACATCATCTCAGCCTCCTCCGAGCTCTGCAAGTCTCGAGAACATGCAAAGGGTCAATACACATAGATCCCACCACTAAAAAATATGTTTATAATATGATTAATATTTTAAAAATACATAAATTTTTTAGTCATAATATATAATAATAATGAATAACTAACATTTTAAAAATATATTTTACAATGGGAACAACTCTCCACTATATTTTGTTATATTATATAAATACTGATTTCTAAAAGTTTAAAAATTAAATTTTAAAAAATTAAATCATGTTTTATTAATAATAATAATATAAGCATCATATTTATTTTTAGGCTTCTTCTAAATCATTGGATTTTTTTGTAAATTTTGAAAAATATGGTTTTAAAAAATTAAATTAGATTTTGCCAATATTAGTATATATGTACGAATTGATAATGTATGTAACCTTATTCTTAGAATACAAAATTATTTTATAAGTGATATTAATGTTTTAGGATTTTTTTTAATTTAAAAACACATTCACTTTTAAAATATTTGTAATACTTTCCAAAGAAACATACTCTCAATACCATATTATCTATGTATTTCAAAATAACTTTTTTCATTATTGTAAAAACAATCAAATATAATGGATTTATAAAATAGAACTAGTTCATACTAAATATTTTGTAATAGAAAATATATTTATGGTCATAAAGGATAAATTAGTTAGCTAAAATCAGGTTACCATAGTGAAAACTAAAATGGTAAAAAATAGTAACCTTATAGATAACAATCCTAATATTTTTAAATATGTTAATAATTTATTGGTTAAGATATAAATTTACATTATCACATCTAAAATCAATTATATATAAATTATGGAGCCACACTCCATTGATAGTGGATTCCCATTATTGAAAATTTTTTGGTATTTAAAAAACATGATATCTCTTTTCACTTATAAATGGAGAACTCCACCCATCATATCACATCACACCAAAATAAAATAAGATCAAAAAATTCTCTCCCTAACCCACTCATCAACACTCATATAATCTAGAATTAGTTTATTGTATTTGTAAGGTAATATCTCTCAAAGGTTGAATCCCCCTCAGAATTATCATAAGTAAGAAGTGACGTATAATTTCCATACTGCTCTACATTTTATTTCTTAATTTTGTTTTCTTAATCAATATATATATTTTACCCAAGTCAAAATCATAATGTTAATATTATTATTATAGTTTTATTTTTTTTTTGTATTTATGGTATTATAATTAACCACCATCTCATTTTTCATTACGAATAAAATTTGAATCAAGAATTACACATATTACCCAATCCGTGAAACAAAATGACTCATTTTCCATCACCACCGACAATAATTTTATTAAAATGAATTTTTTATATAGTTATGAAATTTAATATATAATTATTACATTAAATATATATTATAAATTCATAAATGTTTAACTATATTACTCATTTAATCTATTTTAGGGAAAATGAAATCGCCAACCCTACATATGTATAGATTTCCACCTCCATGCAATGATCAATTTATATTTTACATTTCATTACCAAAAAATATTGATGTTCTTGAAAATGGTTTTAAATGATAAATATTATTTTTAAGATATAATTATGTTCGTTTTATGAATAAATTACTACATATTATTGATATTATAAAAAAATTATTATCACTACATCAATTCGTAAAATCAATTGTACTATGTTGAATAGAATTTATTAAAATTTGGAGAAAATTTCATATAAATTATATATTCTGATACATCATTGGTAATTATAATATATACAAAAAATAAAAAATAAAAAATATAATTATCCTTCCATTTTAATGGTATTACAAATAAATAAACTCATTTTCATATATTATCTTGGTATGATCAAGATTGGGTCTGTTTGATCACTTACATGAACAATGCTATGAAATTATATCATGGAAGAGTATGAAGACATAATTCATTATGTAATAATATATAAAAATTTAAATAGTTATTTTTTTCTTTGTTTTAGATATGATAGATAAATATTTATCTCATTAATTAATAAAATACCCTTAAAATGAGGAAAATGACACAAAAAATATATGTTGTCAAATTCAACATCTAAAATAAAAATTAATGAACTCGTGAAAGGAATTTGAAACATGAAAAATATTTATTAATAATATATTATAGTATCTTTAATTAAATGTTAATGATTATATATTTAATAAAAATTTATACTAATGACACTCTTATGAAACTAGTATAAGAATTTGAAACCATAAGGACTTGATTTGGGAAAACAAGAAAAAATTAACTAATATTCATGTAGATAAGTATTGTAAATTTAATTGTAAACAATATTATGATTGAATATGAATTTGAAATAGAATATTTAGATAGTTCTATTTGTTTTATTAATTTTTATATTACATTTTAAAAAATTTAAATAACGTGCAGTGATTCACTGACCATGAATTGAGAAGAATGGAGTTGGGAAATCACCCTTTATTTCACAAAGAACAAATAATTTACAAAACTCCCTCTCTACACCCATTTCTCTCACACATAGAGCTCTCCCAGCTCTCTTTGGACGCAATGGAGGTCTTTTGTCTTATATTAGTTATGTTGGAAGGCTCCACAGGCCACCCTTTTGTAGCTATGGTGGGGGTGTCAAATTTGACACAACTCCCCCATAAATCCCTCAACCAACCATTTGACTTCCACAATGGGAGGCCACCTACCATTGAAGTTCTACATAGTTGCTATGGTTGGTAGACTAACCAGATATCATTGAAGCTATAAAATCACAAGGTCCAACAATTCTCCCCCTCTAGCTGCAATATGCTGGAGCATCTGTAATGGGTCGGCTTCTCTTGGGTAACCACATTTTTCAGCATATCCACCAGGTTCTCCTTTTTGTGGATATTCATAAGTTTAAAAAGTTATGTATCCATCACTTTTCATATCCAATAATAGAATCTGTTTATATGCTTCTAATATCCTTCAGGCAACCCCCCCATCATTCAACACTAGGTACTCTAAATCTGAATATTTTGTTGACAGAATCTTTCATCATGAAGATCTTCAAACCGATGAAATGTATGGTTTGAGAGGCACAACATCACCAAGATCCTATGATGGTTCTAATACTTCTTGTGGAGAGGATTGAGTGTACCCCTGCTCAATATCCTCATCCATTGCCTCCGAGTCCACTACTGAAGAATCTTCTCACAACTCCTCTTTATTGACAGGTGGTGCTGGTATAGTTGTTAGAGGATGAATTGATTCCTCAACACATTCCTTTTGAAAAATTATAGGATTTTGAATTTACTCAATCATTTGGTTCTTATGGGACATTGAACATGAAATCTCTACCTCTAATCACCTTCTTCATTGTGAGGGTTGATAACCCACTATCAATCATGTGTCCAAGTCTCCTATGACACATCTTGGATGTCATCTATCCTTCCACCATGTTGAGGCTATGTGCACATTCTATCACAATAGTTTTGAAAACGTACTGCATATGTGCCCTCGGGCGATGAGGACGGATCCTTTTTCAATCTTCCAAGTTCCATTGCTTAAGATGTTGTCATAGACTTTTCAAACAAATTATATACATGATAATAGGTTTAGTCTAAGACTTAGATCATGCCGAACATCTTTTAGGGTGATTATGCATCCAACATTTGTCTTCACTTGGATATCACCCATGACAAAAATTTCTATCATAATGTTATTCCCCATCTATACTACACCAAAGTCAGCTGTTTGATAAGTAATTAAATACTCACGATGCTGAGTGACATGGTACGATGTAGTAGTATTGACCACCCATTAAGTGTCCTGGATTGATGTATGAAAGAATTTATCTCCATTATCTTTGGAGAATAGAATAAATTCTTTGGTGATGGTCACATACATATCTTCATTTATTCATTGTTGGCTTCTACTTCAAACCATTTCTTGTAGCAAGTTTCAGCATTTCTTATTCATATGTCCCTCCATGCAACAATGGTACCATGTGTATGTTGGCCTCCTTCAATATGTGGATATTCCTCTATTCATTCTTTGGCATCTGTTTCCTTCCCCAAGACCCCCTCCTTGTTGTCTTTATCACTTCCCTATAACAAGTTCTTGTCTCTGGTTGTAACTTTCATCCTTCCCTTAGGATACCTCATTGAATAGTTCGTCTTTTAACATCGCCATGGAATGTTTTCCTCCGAGAATTGAGCTTCTCAGTGAGACAACAAGCATATCCCAACTATTAGGAAGTGTGAAGAGTAATTGTTTTTCCTGATCTTCATCATTTAGTGTCTTATCGGCAGCCACCAATTGGTTCACCAGGCTTCAGGAACTCACTGTTGTGTTCAGCTATAGAGTTAACACTATGTAGTTGGAGATTTGTCAACCAATTTAACAATAGAATCTATTTTACGTTGTCCTTTATTGGTATCTTTTTTCAAAAAATTACAAAGTTATTATGCATTATTCTCTTGAGAAAAATGGTTGTAAACGTTGTGATTAATTCATTGTTGAATTTGACTGATCACCTTTTTATTCAGTTATTTTCGCTCTATATCCTAGGTGGCATCTTGGTTGACTCTATCATTCTCAATGGGGTAAACAATATCCTTATCATTGAGGAGAAATTTCATTCGAGACTTTCCAATGGACTAATTTGAAGAAGTAAACATGGCATTCCCTCCCATGGATGATACCTCCATTGAATTTTAATTCTAAAAAATTTGGGACAAAATATAGAAAAATGGATCTCACCTTTGCTTATGGGATGGTCAGAATTTGTAGAATTGAATCGTAAATCAATGAAATCAGACACCGATTGATTGAGATATGATCAAAATAGTATCAATGGATGAGATATTCTGAACACGTGATGATGACGTGTCGATGAAGTTGCATGCTAGATTAGCTTCTCGAAACTCATCATAAAAGTCACCAGTGCCAGAACAATACCTTCTTCTCCAATAAGGGGGTACTGTAGCCCCCAATGTACGATGAAACTTTGACCGGGCCAAGAAATCTCATTTTATCACTGTTTTCGATACCATTTTCGCCATTGGAATCATAGCGACACAAACTTTCAGAATATTCCTTCAAACATGATTCTAGGGAACTTGAATTTTCTGATCACTATAAAATTTCCACTTCCCGTCACCATTTCACCAGAACCAACCTATGACACAACTTTTTTTGATTCTCTAACCACAAATAGTGAATAATGGAGGGATATATCATCTTTTATTTCACCATGAACAATGAATTTACAAAAATCCCTCTCTAAAATTCTCTCTCTCACACATGGATCTCTCTAGGATCTCGTTAGACATAATAGAGCTATCTTGGCTCAGATTAGTTATGTTGTATGGCCCCACATGCCCTTCTTTTATAGCCATGGTGGGGGTGTCATGTTTGACAAAACTCCCCCCCCCCAATCCATCCACCAACCATTGGACTTCAATATTGGTCTGCCACCTACCATTTAATTCTTCCATGGTGTCTATGGTTGGCGCACTAACCAGCAACCATGGCTTCTCGAAAATCACAAAGTCCAATTCAAAGGATAGGTGTTTCCATGATTCCAATATTTTTTGTGGGTTGTAATCACTCTTATTCCCCTCACTGGCGATCTTCCCACAATGTTTGTAGCCTCCTAGGACACTGTAGTCATACTATACAAATTTTTTGTGAATGATTTGCTATGATGATGTCATCTCCCTTGACCACCTAAAATAGAGCCGAGATCACTGTTTCTTTTATCGGCTCCTACTCCAGATGGTACCTACCAATCCCTCCTGCTCTGCACTATGAATCCATCCCCAAAGTTTGTCACCTCCCTTACCACTGGATTCCACCTGTATAGATCCAATATGTATGATCATACATTCCCACAAAGGACGATGACCCCACGCACCCCTTGGACTATTAACCCATCACCAATGATGCACCGCTCAGCAAACCTATGCTCCACTTGCTCATGTTGCAATCACCTGGTGTGGTGTCACATACTGAGTAACACAATGCTGGGGAGCTGGAAACCTTTATGATTTTATTGATTCATCAAAATTCATTCAATTGAGACTAATTAACATTACTTGTAATTGATTATTCTTTCATATGCTTGTTTTCACTTCACAAAAGAATTTTCCTTCCCTTAAAGGAAACTATTTTTTATCTTCAATGATCCTTTTGTTCCCAATTATTTATTTCAATGAAATAATTTCTCTATCCTTTTAACTCTATTTGTCTTAAATAATTAAATTTTATAACAATTAAATGTATTTTCCTTAAAATTATTTTTTATACTTCTCTTTTATATTAGTAATGTAAACAATATTTATTTCTTAGAAATGTGTATTTATGGATTTTACTTTACTATAATGTTTTAATATACCATTTATTTATATTTAGAAAATGTATTTTTAAATGTATCATGAAAATATCATCACATTTTGTGATGATATTATAAGTTTTATCATTTAAAAAATACATTTTATTAACTCTCTTTTAATTTCAAATAATTATTCTACAATGGTAGTTTACTTCATTTTTCAAGATATATCTTATTTTTTATGTAATTATTTTATGTGATCATGTTATTAGTATATAATTGTATATTTCATGATCTAATTTTATACCATTTTTATGTTTTTGAAACCCATTCTATTTCCATGATTTCATCATGAAAATAAAATGTTTTCCATTTAGATTCTAAGGAATCCCATTATTTTTCTATCTGCTAATTAAGATAAATTTTTATTGATATCAGTGGCACACATATGTATGGATGATTATGGAAAGGGTGTTATATTTTCCTCTGAAACATATGTTTATTCTTATATATCATGTGATAGTCATGTGTGTGCATGATGAGTTTATTCACACCTGTGTGGTTATGATGGGATTGAAAACATATTCAAGAATGGGCGTAATAAGTCCTTTCACATTGGCATGGACATAAAGTCTTGTCAAAAATATGATTTCATTTTAATATGGATTTACAACATTTCAATGTTTTTATCACGTTATGAAAAACTATCACAATGCATTTCAATTAAATTTATTACCATGTTTTGATGATTATTCATTATTTAAAATATATTCAGCACTTTTATGTCACACACTAATGTTATAAGAGTTTAAATATTTATATTGAGATATTTCAAAACTTTTTGATTCCATAAATATTTTTTCATGATTTAATGTTTATTTGACATGTTTTATTTTTATAATCTATGGTTTTATGATTACTTACTATGAAATATATGCCTCCCTCATATTCCCATTCCTGTTATAATATATTGTTACCTTACTGAGAATTTAAACTCACACCACTCCTATGTTTCCATTCAAAGAGTTCTGAACATTATTAAATCATATGATATATCTATAAAATGGGTTATAATAGAAGGGTTATGGAGAAATAGTTGTGAGTGTTATAAAATAAGGTGTTTTTATAGATAATCTCTAATATAGTAATTCATATGGTCATTGGGTTTTTCTATGTTTTATGAAAAATATTATTTATGTAATGAGATCAATGTATTAATTAGCTCATATTTATCTTGGGTCACTATAGTTGGTTTTATAGAGTGTTTTACTTGTTTTGGGGATTATATTAGTTACCTTTGGTATTATGGTTAGAAACCCTTAATAAAAACCCTAGATATGAGATGATGTATATAAAGATATCCTATAATATGAAAACATTCAGAAGTAGTTGGTTTTTCCTAGAAATACATCATTAAATGGATAATAAAAGTAGATATATTCTCCTACATAGATATACATTATGGTAAAAATATAAAGTGTATATAATGAATATTAACTGAATTTTCACCTTTTGTATGAAAATGTGTCATGACTACACATATGGTCTTCCACTCCTAGGGTAATTCTTTAGTTTATCATATTCTATTTCAAAAACTCTATGAAGGATCTATTTCCTATTTAAATTGAAGTATTAGGGTTTGAAGCATATGATTCCCCAACGTAAAGTGTTCCAGATCCTTGTAATATTTATATAGGTTAAAAAAAGATACCTATGAAAAAATATTAAAATATAAATGAAAAAGACATTTTATGGTTTAATTACTTTATTTGATTATGATAATTTACCCCTAAGGTAAATTTTTTGTCACTCATGTCAACCATTTTGGTTATAGAAATGGATAGTGTTTGAAGGAAATATGAGCTTAAGGAATAACATGAAAATTTCCTCTTTGAAAACCCCATCATATTGGGAGTTGGATTGAGAAATAATATAATTATTCCAAACTATCTATCATGATCTAAGTTTATAGAAGATAACATATTGTATTTCCAAAACATAATAAAGAAGACAAGGATGGGGTTTCAGGAATAATCAAGTGATTATTTTGATGAATTAAAAATTCTATATTTCAATTATGTGAGTATTTTTTTAGATTCGCCTAAGGAATTGCCTTCCAGATAATAAACGATTCATTCTTTGTTGAAGTGGTGTCCATCAAGCATCATGATTTTAATGAAGTTTTTGATATTTTTAGAATGATGAGGTATATAAATGTGAATTCAATGTAACTAATAAGTTTCCAATTTCATATGTATTGAAAACATGGACATTACCCACATATATTTCTTAAATAAAAGGTGGATAATAATGATAAATGTGAACACCCACCATAACAATGTGAAAAACGTGGAGCCTGTTCAATTACAACGGATGAGGTTTATTATGATAACAAAATCCACCTCTTTATATGTGTGAATATGGTATATTTAATCTACCAACTCTTTATTGAAATTATTTTTTCCCATGTGTATAACCCATATGTTTTTATCAAATAAAATATAATATTCTTTGATGGTTACATCTCAAAATTTTATTTTGGGAGAATATAAATATTTATTTTGGGTCTTTTGGATGGATTTGACATAATTAATTCAATATTTTAACATATAATTTGTATTCAATGATTTTGGATAGATTACTGAAAAAATAGACACTATAAAAAATTAAAGGGTGGGGAAAATTAGTAATAATTATAGAGAGATATTATAGTACATAAAATTTAAAATAATATCGACAAGTCACCTTTTTTATCATCCCTTAATGCACTTCCATTGTGTGTAAGACTCAATTTATTCCATAGATTATGAAAGAAGTACCCCAAGGTGGATGATTAATACAATTACATGCTAGAGGGACTAGGTCAACATGACATGATGGTTCAAAGAAATAGGATACAACATAGTGACATTAGAGATGGGAGCAGTGGTATAATAATTTTCGATACCATAGAGCCTGTGACCATATGCATTATTTGTGGGAAAAAATTGGTCTCAGAAATCCCTATTTTGACACCAGAAAATCTACCAGAAGTTGATATGGTGAAGTTTACATCACACAAAAACTATTATACAATAGTTATTTTTATAGTGGATGAATTCTTAGTACAATTAAAAAATATGGCCAAAGAGATGGGCAGCTATCTCTTCATGATGGTAATGAGGGTGATGAATAAAAAATAGAGGGTGTAAGCTAGTGTTGTGGAGGTAGGTTATCCAAATGGGCTAGGAGGATCCTAAAAAAGGATACAAATTATCCTTTAAAATATGTGTATCATTCTTCATCATGTTCATTGTTCAACTTTAACATTCCATTAGTACGGCCAAGCTGAAGAACCATGATGGTTGGGAAGTAGGAATGTGTGGTGTTGCTATTATAAAAAAAGGAAATCACATTTCATACCTTAAACAAACTTATGTAAGTTTATCATTTTATGTATAAATATAAATTCAATAAAAATTAAAATAAGTCTTAACACTAAAACAAGAATGTTATTTAACTCAACTGATTAGGAATAAATAAAATATTCGGATTCTAATTAATGTAATTTAATATAATTAATCAATTATTCATTAGAAAATTATATCATATCTCATCTTCTATATTTTTTTTTAAATTTTCATTATTAAAGAATATTAAAAAATTTAAGGTTGCAGTTTATTTATGGTAGAGTATGTTACGCCATGATATTTCACTATATAATCCCATTAATTAAATTAAATATTAAATAACATGACTCAAAAACAATATGAAATTAAATTAAAAATATATGTTATATTTTCATTATTAAATATAATCATTAAATCCTACCCATTGAATGAGGAGAACTAAATATGAGTAAGCAGACTATTAAATATGGGTATAATGGAAATAATTTCGATATTTTATACTAATGAAATTCAATTAGTAAAACTAAAACAATTATAGAAATCCTTTATGCCTGAAATTTATTTTCCAAAAATTGGCTTTTATATCAAGAAAATAATAATTTTTTTATTACATAATAATACAATATATTGATAATATTTAAAATATGTTACCAATAAATTAATTTATAAATTATTAGTAATAGGAATAAAGAATTATTATCATTCATTAAAAAGTTTTTTTTAATTTACGAATAGTTTCCACAATATTTTTGGAATTTCAATATGTGTTTAGTTCTCCATATTTTGAATTTTAATTAGTAAGAATGAATGTAAATTTTTAATAAATATAAATATATAATCTGAATATGTGTTTTTTAAATTTTTTTATAATGTTTTATTTTAGTTGAATATTTCAAAATATTATTTTTAATGATAAAAAGAAATTATGACATTATTGGTATATAGTTGTGAATTAGAAACCATGGAATCATTTTAATAAAAATAAATATAAACACTATAATTAAATTTATTATTTTAAAAATAATTGTGTTAATTTAAAATAAAAAATTTTTCATTTTAAATTATTTGTTTTCATATTCCAAAAATAGTGTCATTAATAAATTATACAATTAATCTTTTAAATTATTATTTATAAAATTCAAAAAATGAATCAAATAAAATAGAAATTAATTTTTTACTAATTCGTTCAATATATTTGAATAGTTTATATTTTATTTTTTAGTATAATGGAGACTTTTCCTTGGTAAAAACTATATCCTATTGTGAAAACAAAAATGGTGAAAATTTGTTCCGGTAGAGGTAAATGGCCTATTTTTTTATAAAATGCTTCTAATTTTGATATGTAAGTTTGTTTTTAGTTATCATATTTTAAAATAAATTATTTATCAATGTTTCTTCCAATTTAATTTTGAGTGAATTTTCATTATTAAAATAATTTTGTTATTTAAAAAAATCACATTTTTTCACTTATAAAAGGTTAACTATTATCCTCACTACTACTCAATGGAAAATCCATTTTGTTGTTGAAATATATATCCAAACATATCCTCCACACACATGTACACCATAAAAAGGATATTTGATTATGAACATACTATATTTCAATGGTTCAATCCCCTTTATAATGAAGATATTCTAGTAAGTGATGTATATGTTCCTAAGAGAGTTAGACACTAGTGTCAGACTTTACAAAATTTTCTCATAAGAGTTTTCATGAGTGGAATCAGACTCTAAGGTTTTGAATTAGGATTTAAACTAGAAATTTGAGACTCCTTGGAATTTAACTTACCTTATCCTAAGCTACAACATAGAGATTCCTAATAGATGTGCTAGTCATCATATTCCAAGAGATGCTAACTTTTCTACAGATTCCCTATCCCATGGGAGTATTCTAGAGGAACCCTTTGTGATTTACTCTAACTTAGAGTCATTGTCACAAGATTTTAATGTTTTTGTTCTTGGGGATGCCCTTGGTATTCACCAAATTAGACCTCTTTGACTTTTTATCTTCGTGGAAGAAAGATTTACTCTTTTTTGAATAAAAAAATCCAATTTTTATTCGATATATATGTTCATATGCTCTCTCTATATAATTTTTTCTTTTCTTATATGGTTTTATTCATTACTAAATTTCTTTTTACAATTTCATAATTATAAAATGAGTATATTTTTTATAATAGTATGTTATTATAATGATAATATAATCATTAACTACACTATCATTTTCCATTATTAAAAACAAATATGTGAATCATGTGTTTCACATACTACCACCTCCTAACACAACATGTCTCATTTTCCATGACAACCATAAATTACTAGTCCTAATGGGGAATTTAATTTATATTTATTATATTTATGATATTATAGAGACCAGTTTTTCTCCTAATAACACTTTGAAATATTTACAAATATTATTCCAGCGTTAATAACTAAGACGACGTACAATTCTGAGGCCCGATGTTCCCAAAATTAATTTCATACAAATATTAAATATATTTTATATTATGCAGACGTGGTTAGTTAAATAAAACAGGATAACTCTTGAACAATCGATTGGATCTAAAATCCAAGACCACAATTGGGTTTGAAACATGGTGTTTCCCCTAGGTACAACCTAAAATTGTTCAGTGTGGGATGTTCAGACCCCTCGCTCATTTATGGGATGTTTAAGTGATTAACGAATTAATTTATTCAATTAATTACATAAATCTTTTAACCTAATAAATGGTTATATAAACATTACTATGAGGATTTGGCCCAATAATCGTATTTTTTTCAAATGATGGCCTATCCTCTACTATCCTCTTTGTTGAAGATCAATGAATAATGAATGAATGATTAGGAAACTGTGGTTTTAAATGAATCAAGATGTGGTTAACACAAAAAATCCTCCTCCTTTATCGAGAAAAATTTTATTCATCAACAAAAATCAATCAATTCTGCATAGGACTCATCTTTTAAATTTTTACACCTTGGATTAAATGATTGATCATGTTGAAACTGAATTCATTAACCTACACCGTTGATTCCAAACTCTACGTTAGCCTTAGTATCAAATATATTATTGTTTATCACTTGTTCCAACCCAAGTTCCCTATTCTCGATCATCCGCCATGAATGCTAGGCCGATGATGATTAAAATCATTGTTTTTGGTTCCTCACACTCCTTTTTATTTGTTTTTATCACCATGTAATACCCATGTATCCAAGTTCAATGATTTCTGAGTAGACTGAGCTCAATCGAGTGTCCAAAAGTATGATGGAATTGTGGAACAACAATGGATTTTCAGAAAAGGAACAAATTTGGAAACAAAATGATGCAAGAATGATGAACCCCAAGGTTTTGAGAAAATATTATGAATAACTGAGCCACGATGGTGTTTGGAATATATGACCAAACACTCATTTTCGAACGATGCTGATTCGCAACAAACAGTGAAGCAATCCCATGTTTTTGGGCATGATCTGGAGTTTTCTGATTAGATTCTGGAACCTTTTACCATAGTTGAAGTAGATTTGGTCTGCGGACAAGAATTTGAGAAGAAACTTATGTTCCTGGTGAAAATACTGACTACCGGCAGGGTTCAGCAACAAACACATGACGTGTAGCCTCCATCAGCAGCAGTACTATGGTTTGAGAAAACATAAGGATGCCATAACATGAAATCTCTTTGACATGTTGTGTACCACTTCACCATGTGAGATGAGCCATGTGAAGGAGAACACAGTCGGGAACATGCTCTATTTAGATCACATGAACATGTGTAGGTCCCACATGCATCATCCCATGTAGACTAACACTCCGTGTACTAAAGTACAACGACACGGAGTCAGAGATCATGGGATCAAGGTCTGAGTACATAGACACGACCGATAGACATGGCCCGGTCCCTGAATAGGTGGGACATGCGATTTATTACACCTAAACAGTGTGTTTCCCAACATAGTATAGGACTTGTGTCTAAACAGAGACATAACCAGCCATAGAAACGGATCCACAAGCTGTGTGGGTCCCCTCACTTGTCGTGTAATTTGTGATCTCTACTGGTAAAAAATAAATCATTCATATCTCCATCATTTAATCTCAGATTCATCCCATGAGATGCATATCCTGAGTGTTTTTTCCACCTAGAATGTGATTTTTCCATTGAGAGCGGCTTTCAATATAAGATTTGAATGCTACGAGTTGGTACATAGAGAGACGACACCCAATGAAGGTAGTGATCAGACAAGCTGACCAGGATGACCTTCCAAGCTGAACCTCTAGTTGGATCTAGGTAGTGTAGTACCTGACGACCTTCCAGGATGACCGTCTAGTAGGAAATCATATGTGTTGTCCCGGATGACCTTCCAGGATAACCCTCCAGCTGGGTTGGATAGTGTAGTCTCAGACAAGAGATACCAGGCTGACCCTAAAGATGGGATGGGTAGCGTAATCATTGAAGAGAGATATTGGGCTAACCATCTAGTTGGGATGGGTAGTATAGTCCCTAATGAGAGATACTAAGATGAAACACTAGTTTGTATTGGTAGTGTAGTACCCAATGATACTGGGTTGGCCCTCCAATTAGGCCAGGTAGTGTTGTCCCCAACAATTTTGAGAAGACCCTCTACATTGCGACATAGTGGTGAGGCATGGTTCAACATACCAAAGGATTTACAAGAAAGATGGGAACATTCCCTACCTAGATATATCCTTGTAAAATGACCTAAAACTATGTGGGTGAGTCCGTGCGACCCAAAGAAGATATTATCAATGTGTGGTGATTCAATCCCCTTTGACTTGTGTCTCATAGGAATACACATGAGGTATTATACATTATAGATAGTTTTACCTAGGAGATTTTAGCTACTCATCTTCTTGGTTTGAGCTATGAGATGGATGTCCCATTACTCTATCATCTGTGCTTATTTAATTGAGCATTTATATATCTATCATGTTACTATACCCACTACTTGGGTCTTGTTTACTCTTCTCTGAGGGGTGGTGAAGATGCATGAGGTATTCCACGTGATTTCCATGTCTATCTTCTCATGAATGGATGATTAATTTATTTTGGTATAGGTCGCAAAGATTCAATTATGAGTTCATCTCCTACCATCTCGAGCTCATTGTGTTTGGATTAGTCTACTTTCACACTCTTTTGGGGTGATATAGACTCTTTCCTTCCAATTTGAATATTCCTTATTCCATTTAATGATTTTATTAAATTATATCTCTTACTACTCCCCCTTCACCTTTTTTAGGCATTCTACTGGGTATGTATATACTCACGCCTACATGGTGTTTTCCTTACACAGGTCGTGTGTTTTTCAGATGGCATATAGGTCGATTGTGACTACATAGGAGTGTAGGGATATTGTCTGTATGGACTATGTATGGTGGTCATTGTTGGGATATAGGAGCTAGGCTCTCTCATTGGATACTCTTGTCTAGTTGTCTTGAAGTTAGGACCACATTCTTGTTTGGGTGTGTGTTTTTCTCTGTAAATTTCAGAATTCACTATAGTACTCTTGTACATTCAATAGGTTCATGCATGATCACTTTACATTATACCATTTTCTACTTTTTCTACTTTTCCTCTACACTTTTTCATTGAGGTGGCTATGCCTACATGTATAGGTTCATAGTTAGAGGCCTCCCCGATTTTGTTTCACCTTTGGTGCATATCACCAACCCCTACCCTATAGAGGTGAGCTTGGGGTATTTGTGACTTGAGCCCCAGCTTAAGTCGGGCCGTGACACTGTGGTTTAAGAGTTTTTCATTACATGGGGAATTGTTTGGATGTTACACCTTAAAAGGTATCATATGGGATTTTGGATAAAATGTCAGAGTATATTGAAAGAGGATCTCATTCCAGGGAGTCCAGTGATTATACATGTGATTGACCTACCCATTCATAAGGACCCAAATTATAGGTTTGTCAACCCAACACTCTGAGAAATTTGTTGTAGGGAACAATGGTCCATGCGTCGTAATGGATTGATCCATTGACTAACCTTCTTGAGTTATCTCTCCATTACTATTTTGATATATATATATATATATATGTGCTCATCTGACCAACATACTCCTTTACAACATTCAGGATTCCTCTATGATGATAGGCTCCTAGGATACCGACTCTGGTTCGTAACAATGACCTTATAAGAGGTGAGACCTCAGTTTATGGTCCATCATGCGATCCCCTTCATCCAAGTGGACCAGTATCATCACATACACCTGTTGAGTCGAAAATAGTCCCATTATGGTAAGTTGAGGATATGGGAAGGCTGAGTCCACTTTCCAAGTTCCAACATTAGTGACCGCTAAGGTTCCGCAGTGAGCCAGACCCTCAAGAAGCAGAAGATTGGCTAGAGTTGCTGGCCTGTAGGATAGGACTGGTTCGGACCTAGATGGATTAGATAATGGTTTTGACATCCATACTATTTCATGGAGCATCTGGGAGATGGTCTATCTTAGTTACCCAGATGCACGATGAGGAAACCCTCTCATAGGGAGACTTTTAGTAGCTGTTTAGTGGGTAGTACTACTCCCTTGCTTACGCTCTATCTAGATTCAGGCTCTTCTGGTGCTTCAGAAGGGTGGGATAATCATGGAATAGTACATGGAGAGGTTCATCGACCTTATCTATACTCTATTTACATGATCAAATGTGGTCACTCCCGATCCTGGAAGTTTGATTAGGGACTCTATAGAGAGATCTATGCTATCATAGTTACCTTGTATATGCCAAACTATGTAGGGGTAATGGAGAAGGAAAATTTGATAGATATATTCTTGGAAGAGGGATTCTAGATAGATAGATCATGTGGTAGGTGTGATAGAGATGAGTCGTATTTAGTAGAAGGCATCCATCAGATGTCCCAGAATAGGAGACCCTTCCATGATCAGACCCAGGGGCACAGTCGTCTAGTTCAGGGGAAGTGAAGAGCCCTGGAGAAACCTAGAGAGGAATGATTCCACACTTTTTATGGGCGATGTAAGATGTCCTAAGACTTACTATCTAGGATTATTGAGCATCCGAGGAAGGATGTATATGGGCTCGAACGAGATAGGCAGTGTTGTGAACAGAAATATCTTTGGTGGGGACATGGTGGTCCCTATGGAGGCAGAGCTAGACGTTGAGAGGGAGGAGCTATTTGTAGTATACAGTGGTATGAGTTTCTCCCACCACCACCACCAAGCGGCACACACCAGGATTAGGGTGCTGGAGGATGGGGCCGAAAACAACTACTAGGTATGGATGTTTACATCCCGGAGGCACACGAGATAATTATAAGTACAATCTATGTTTACTCTACTATTACCTCAGTATTATATGACCTAGGTTATCTCCATTCATTTATGTTTCAACTATTTGTGTAGTATCTAGATATTAAAATAGAGACTCTTGCACAACAGCTATGCCTTTATGTTTCTATAGGGAACACTTCATTTGTATCTTTCATCTCCCGATAGTGTGAGCTATCAATTGGAAGATAAAGGTTCATGTGGGGCCTAATGTTTGTCAAGATGGAACCCTATGATGTCATCCTAGGAATTGATTGGATTTCAATGGTTCTACCGAAGAGTGATTTTCACTATAGGTTAGTCAAATACATATGTGTTGATAGGACAAGGTTCTCAATTCATGGTGAGAGAGACCTCATAACGATATGAGTGGCTGATCTGAGCAAGAAGTTACAGACTGTTTCCCATCAATTATAGATTAAAAACTTAGGTATATTTAAGACTCTTTGGAAATATATTTCCCTCAGTTGTGGAGGATTATATGGACATCATTCTGAAAGACATTCCTAGAATAATTCAGAGATGGGAGTTGGATTTCTCTATTGACATGTCATTAGGTGCTACCAGGATATCTTCTATAGTATATCAGATAGTAGCCACTAAGCTCTGGGAATTAAGGTTGTAGTTTGAGGACCTTTGTGAGAAATTTCTCATCATACCCAGTGTATCCACCCTATGCGGCTCTAGTTTTTCTTGTGAAAAATCCATATGGGAGCATACATATTTGTGAGGATTATTGTTTCCAAAGTCAGGCCACGATAATGAACAATTATACCTTACCTTAGATTAAAGACAAATTTTATTTTTTGTGAAGTGTGAGATGGGTATCCAAGATTGATCATAGATCGTACTACCACAAGCTACAGTTTTTTGAGACTGACATACCAAAGTTGGCCTTTATATGTCTATAGGGACACTACGAGTTCCTACTAATACCCTATTCCATTACAAATTCCCCCAAAATTTTCTTGACATTGAGTAACCGGATCTTCCAACCATACATTGACCATTTTTAATTGTCTTCATCCAAAACATACCTTTCCACTCAATGATAGAGGATTATCATGTAGAGAAATTGAGGAAAGTATTGTATTTACATTGAGGGCACTAGTATTATGAGAATCTCTCAAAATGCCTGTTTGGATAAAATTGGTTCACTTTCTAGGGAATGTCATTTCGGGGTAGGGATTATCCACGGATCCAGTGAAAGTCGATGAAGTACTTTCTTGGGAGCCACCCAAGAATGTTTCAGAGGTATATAGCTTTCATAACATGGAGTTTCACTACTAGATATTTGTGGAACTCTTTACTAGAATCACATCCCAGTTTACCACTTTAACATGGAAGGGAAAGTTGTGTACCTAGTCAGAGAAGATCCAGAAGGCCTTCAAGGATTTGAGGCAAAGCATGATAAGTGCTCTAGTTTTCAGACTACACGAGGAAGGAGTTGAGTTTGTGGAATATTGTGATGCCTCAGGATCTATGATCGATTGTGTGATGATGCAATGAAAATCATTCATCACTTGTGGGTTAAGGCATTTAAGACCCCATGAGTAAAACTATGTGACTAATGATCTTTAAATAGTACTGTTAGTCTTCAATTTGAGGATGTGGAGACAATACCTTCTGATAGAAAACTTTTTGGTTCACTCAGACCCCTAGAGTCTCAGGTATGTCCTCACTCAAAGAGAAACAAACCGAAGACAGTGATACAGGTTGGAGTTCCTACAGGACTATGAATTTTAGATAGTATATAATCTAGGGAAGGGGAAAAATTTATAGTAGTTGCCCTTAATAGGAATTCTCACACTTGCATAGTGTATGAAGCTTTAGAGACGTTATCCTCCCAATAGCTGAACCTGATAGAGGAGGAGGGTACAATTTTCATAAAGCTAATGGTTTTGATTCCTATGCTCATTGAGGGTGTGAAAGAGTCTTATTTAGGAGACATTTACTTTGAGGTTCCTCATGATTATATATCCACATGAGATACACAATTCAGATATTCTAAAAGAGGGAATCACGAGATCTTGGTCCAGGGGAGAAAAGTGTTTCCATTGGTGATGTGGGAGGAAGTGATGTAGGAGTTATAGACTTCAATGTAACCTATACATCCTGGTGTGGGGAAGTTGTATTGGGGTCTTTTGCATAATTTTTTTTGGTGTAGCATGGTACAGAGTGTAGTTGAGTTTATCTCATTATGCCTTACCAGTCAGTAGGTGATGGTTGATCACCAGGTTCTAGAAAGTTTGTTTCAGCTACTTGATATCCCGGAGTAGAAATGAGACGAAATATCAATAGACTTGGACATAGGTCGTCTGCACAGAGAGATGATCCATGACCCCATATGGGTGATAGTGGACTATCTCATGAATTCGGTGACCTTCCTTACTATCAGGGAGAAGAGTTCATTAGAGAGTTTTTATAACTAACCTTCTCTTTATTACACAAATAAAAATTAATTATTACATAAAGATGTAATTAATACAAACTTGAGGTTCAATAGGTCTAGTTTCATGGGAAATTAAGAAAATTACATAACAACTTAGAAGATAAAACCCAACATCTTTATTGAAAACTTCTTTTACATGACCACAATATTTTTTCATACTTATTATTGCATGGGATAACCTGAGGACAATCAAAAGAAAAGGATGAGATATAAATCCCATTAAGGGAGTAAAAAAGAAATAACATAAATAATATAGTACATATTAGGAAATAGGAATATCATTAGATCATAATAGAAAAATGATTATAATGGAATGATATATAATTATTATCATAACATGAAATGTTGCAACAACATCTACCAGATATTACCATGAGCCAACACTTATTGCACATGGAGCGTGAGAAAACCATCATTGCAGTTGAATTAGAATGATTAAACCCTAATTTCACTTGAATTGGAAATCTTAATCACTCATTTCACTTGACATATCATTATATAAATCTTTACCCAATTCTTTGGAGTGCTATCTGGGTGCACCCTTCTTAATCATTTCATTTCATGCATATGTGTTCCACGTAGATCATAAAACTTGGATTAATTAAACATCATCATTTGTTACATGATAATTGAATGTGGAATTTATAAATGAAACTCTATAATAAATATGTAAATGTTAATAAAGGTTAATACCCTTGATAGAGAAATGGGCATGGTATTCACTACACAATCACTTTTTCTTTGTGAATCGCAGTGCAATTTCGGCAACATAACAGTGTGACATAATAATTCATAAAAATGGTTGATGAGAGAGAAATGGGTATCACGGAATATGTATATGAAATGGATAGTAATGGGTTCATATTTATACAATACCCATCATATGTAATTTATTTTAGATTCATAATATAAAATAATTGTTTGAATGTAAATGAGAAGAGAGAAATTCCTTATGGAAGTACGGTATGGTAACAGGTGTACATGGGAGAAATTAATGAGAGAGAAAGAGGATGATAATAATTAAAACATATAGAGGGAAGTATGGGGGAGGTTAGAAATCATACCCCAATTTTTTTAATTGATAATATAAGGGTGTAGTAACATAAAGAAACTTGGACAAAAATGAGAGATGAAGAAATCCCTTACATGAATGTGTGATCCAAAAGTATTGGGAGGGGATTGAGGGAGGCTTTTGGGGAACTCAGGGCACCTTGGGAGGATTTTAGAGAGATGAGGTCTGGGTAGGGGCATGCTATAATGTTTTTTAGTGCAGATTAGTGGGATCATGGGTGGGATTATATAGGAAAAGTGAGATAATTCTCTATTATTTTTGTTTTTGAAAACACACATTAAGCAAATTAAAACCAAAAACTATCCCATGGTTTGTGCCCATTGTTTCTGCCAACGTGGATTGGAAAAAATTATTTTATAATTCACGTGGACGAAATTATTAAAATATTATTCCTCCTTTTGTGTAAGTGAGTCACACTCTCAAGGAAATCATTATAAAAGAAAAAATGTTTTATATGTTTGGAAGGGTCCACTAAGTCTTTGTAAAATAAATAAAAAATATATAAGGTCACATTATTTCAAAGGTAAAACATATATTTTTACTCATTTCCCATTTAAAGTATTTTATTACCTCACTATTGGGTCATTATTATGTCATAAAACACATTATATATTTAAACGGTATTTAATTTTTACCCAAAAATTCAGCTATCTTAGAAAATTAAGAAAAAATTACCATTGGAGAATATCAAAATCATAAATACAAAATCAATACTCATTTTATTTAAATTTGTTTCTAAATATGTGAATTTTTACTTTTATAATAAAAACCAACATTTATAGAAAATTCATCGGTTTTGAAAAAAGCAACTTTGAACATCAATAAAAATTACAATTGTATTCATAAAAATTATACGATCATTAATATTTTAAAACATTTAATTTATTAATAACATTTTAAAATATAATATAATTTAAAAATCCATTAATTCATCGAAATATATTTATTAATTGAATGTTAACTAAAAATAATATTTTTTTAAAAAACGATTTACAAAGTAACAATAATAAAATTAATGTATATTATATATTATATAAAAAAATAATGCACATAATCATAGTTTTAGGGTCCTGTTATATAACCCCTTAAAATAACCGCATAACACAAAAGGGTAAGGTGTGTGATGGTGACATACTCTGCTGGTGGGTTGGATAACATCTCTCATGTGGCAATCTCTATTAAATTTTACTTCACTTGTAGGCGATTCCATTCAAGCATAACATGTTGAAGCTTGCCTTGGGATTTTTCAAGATAGAATCCTAGTGATGCTACCTCCTTTCCGATCACAGACAAATGGGATTAGTATAGAGTAATTCTTCAGTATGAGTCCATCACTTCCTTTGTTTGAGTATATTGGATTTGTTAAATCCATATACTAATCATGTGGTCACTGTTCGTTATCTATATTAGCAACGGTAACAATTTATAATTGTATTTTAAAATCCAAAAACATAAAACCAAAGAAGTTCATATGTTTTATATAACCATTTTACATAATAATACATTTAATTAGATCAAGATAAATTTTCATTAATAAAAGTTTGGGTCATTACAATCTTCCCCCCTTAAGAAATTTCACCCCTGAAATTCGCTTTTCCCACACTAAAAATGATCCGGGTAACTCTACATCATCACTTCTTCTAATTCCCCTGTTTCTACTTCAAAGATGTGGTTTCACTAGAACACCTTGATGAGAGGCATTGTCATATTTTGTAGAACTTTTTTCATATGATCTATGATCTTTACTGGATTCTCTTCAAAGTAGTGGTCATTCTCCAATGGTACCACCACTGGATTTAGTACATGAGATGGGTCAAGTATGTAATTCCTCAAGAGTGATACATGGAATACATCATGTACTTAAGATAAGTTTAGTGGGAGTGCTAGTTGACAAGCCACTGCTCCAACGTAATCAAGGATATCTAAAGAGATGATGTACCTTGTACTAAGATTTCCCTTCTTCCCAAATCTCATAACTGTCTTCCACAATGTTATGTATAGTTATACCTTGTCTCTGACATAAAAATCTAGGTCTTGTTGACAATTATCAGCATTTTTGTTCTTGACCCTGAGCAGATTTAATGTGCTACTGGATGGTCTTAACCTTATCCACCATTTCTTCAACCATTTCTAGACCTATGAGTTTTCATTTTCAAACATCATCCCAACATATCGGTGTTTTTCACCTCTTCCCACAAAGAGATTCATAAGGATCCCTTTCGATGATTGAGTGGAAACTATTATTAATAGAGAACTCAACGAGAGGAAGATGTTGAACTCTTCCTCTTTTGAAGTCCATCGATCATTCTCTCAACAGGTCCTCAAGTTTTTTTATAGTCCACTAATATTAGAAATCATTTTGAGGATGATAAGACGTGCTAAAGTTTATCTCATTATTCAGGGCATGTTGAAGACTCCTCTAGAACGTTGGGGTGAATCTTGGATCTCGATCAGATATAATATATAGTGGTACTCCAGGAATCCTTACCACATATAATATGTATATCTGTTCCATTTTAGCCAATGAGAAATCCTCCCTAATTGTAATGAGATGTGTAGTATTTGTAATATAATCCATAACAACCCAGATGGAGTTGTTTCCTTTTGATATATTTAGAACTCTGGTGAAAAAATCCATTGTAATTTTCTCTCATTTCCATGCCAGTATGGGTAATGGTTACATCATCTCCTCATACTTCTACCACCCAGTATTCACTTAATGACATACCAGGAACTTTGATGTATACACAGTGATATCCTTCTTCATTTTATCCCTCTAATAAAGAACATGGAGATCTTGATACATCTTGGTATTTCTTGGGTGACTGGAGAAATTAGAAATATGTGCATCATCCAAATTATCATTCTGTAACTTTGGATTTGATTGAACATATAGTCTTCTTCCAAATCTCACAATTCCTTCTTCATTAGCATTGAAATATGAGGATTTCCCATTACAGATAGTTTCCACATTCTTTTGAATTCCCACATCATCCCTTTAATCATCCTTTATCCTTTCTAGAAGAGATGGTTGAGCAATCATTTGTGAATGGATTGATGATGTTCCCTTATTTATGATTCCCATATCCATCTTCATAAAATCTAAGAAGATTGGATCCTTTCTAATTATCATTAATGATAGAATCATTGGGTCCTTGCTACATAGATCTTCCCCCACCTTGTTCACATTCCCAGGGAGGTAATGGATTGAGGAGTCATAGTCTTTCATCAGCTCTAACAATATTCATTGGTCCATGTTCGAATATTTCTATGTGAATATATACTTGAGGTATTTTTATTCCGTATAAATTTCAAACAACTCCATAAAAAGGTAATGTCGCCAAATTTTTAAAGCGAAGATTGCTACAGCCAACTCCAGATCATGTGTTGGATAGTTTTTCTCTTGAACATTCAATTTCATTTAAGCATGGGAAATTACATTTTCATTTCTCATAAACACACATACCAAGCCCTTCTTCAAAGAATCACTAAGTACCATAAAAAGTTCTCCACTAGTGGGTAGTGTGAGCATGGGTGCACTGATAATCCTCCTTTTCAAATCCTTAAATCTCTCTTTGCATTCATCACTCTAGGAAAACTTAACTCCCTTCTGATTAATCTCGGTAAGAGTGTTTTACAATTGTAATTTTTTTTAAAAATCGGTAATAATACCCCAATAACCCTAGGAAGCTACGAATGTCAGTTACAGATGTTGGCCTTGACCATCCCTCAATTGTAGCTATCCTGGAGGGGTCCATAGATATCTCAATGATTGTGATTATATGACCCGAGAACGAGACTTACTTCTACCATAACTCACACTTTCTATACTTTTCATAGATATTATCCTTTCACAAGGTCTCTAGTACAATTCTTAGATTCTCCTCATGACCCTCCTTGGTTATGAAGTATATTAGAATATCATCTATAATGATTACCCTAAATTTGTTGACATAATCTCTAAAGACACAATTAATCAAGTTCATGAATATTTATGGATAATTTGTGAGTATAAAATGCATTACTATGAATTCATAGTTCTGATATCTAATATATAAAAGAAGTCTTGGAGATATCCTCCTTTTCACCATTACTTGGTAATATCCCAACCAAAAATCCACCTTGGAGATGTATGGTGCCCCATGTAGCTAATCAACAAATTCATTAATTCATTGTAGAGGATACTTGTTCTTTATCATGATTTTTTGGAGATGGTTATAATCAATGAAAAGGCACATTAACCCATCCTTCTTCATGACGATGAGGACTGGTGCACCCCATTGTGAAGCACTTGGGTGTATAAACCATTTATCCAGATTCACCTGTAGTTTTTTTTCATCTCTCAAGATCCAAAATGAATTATTATTCTAATTATTGTATATTGGAAATTCCCTAGTTATAAGAACAATCGCGAATTAAACATCTCTTCTAAGAGGAAGACTAGGAAATTACTCTAGAATGACTTTAGTGAATTTCGTCAAAATAGGCATGTCCTCATGAATGGATGCTTCCTCATACTCAATCTCCTGAGCAAGATAAGTGTGCTAATAGTGTATTAATATCCATTCTTGAGATGATTTTTCTAAATAAGATTCATCATCCTCCTTGCACCTGTACGGAATCGGGGGACGAATCTCCATATGGATAGAGATTACCCTATCATGGAAATTTATGTTGGCTCCATATAGGGAAAGATAATCTATGATATTAATTGCACCAAATTTCACCAGAGGTAGTATGATGAGGTTTTCCAGGAAGTTCAATCCACAAATTATGAAATGGGAGGAGTTAAATTCATGGAAAGAAAATATTTCCCCATTTTCCGTTCTGACTGACATCTTTACATCCATGATTTGTAATGTTGTTGGGATTGTTCTGCTAAATTTTTGGGATATAAAAGAATGTGTAAAACCAGAATCAAAAATTACAATCAATATTATTGAATGAATAACTAGCTTACCATTCACCACTTTGTTGTTGGGGTTCACCTCAGCGGTAGTAATGGAAAAATCTCTCCCTTGCTGCCTTATAGGTAGTTGGTTTCCTCCGAAAAACCTTGTCATAGGGAACTACATTGCAAAGATTCTTAGTTCTTTCCAGTTGAAGCAATGAATAATGCGTTGAGGGCCAAAAATATAATTTTTCTTCCCTATCATAGTTGTGGGTTTCTCTTTTCGGCATATAATGGCCAGTTTTCTTTCTCTTCCACACCTAAAGAAATTCCTCATCCCCTTCATGCAATTTTTGGGTTTCTTCTTTTTGCACCTTTTCCAAGTGGGGTTCTAGATTTTCTTAGCACCGTTTTATTTATCAATCGGACCACTAGAGTCAAATTCCAACTAACGCTTCTTATCCACATGATACTTCTAAGATTCTCCGATCTCCATTTCATCCTTGAAGTCACAACAGGCAATTTCATCATAGCTCTCAAAGTCACAGATTGCCAGGGCTCTCCATAGGATATGTTTTAGCCCACCAATAAAGTGGTCAACCTTTAATTCGTGGGTAATGAAAAATATAGAGTCATTTCATGAAATCCTTGTGATGTTTTTCTCACATGCTCTAATGGATTCATCCTCTTTTTTTGAGGGCAAGGAAGTCCCATTCAATCTTAAGTCAGAGGGTGCACAGAAATTATTTATCAAAAAACATTTTATGGAAATATTTCGATTTAAACACGTCAATATCATCCTCAGGATACGTATTTCTTATCAATGTCCACCAATGATCAGCTTCACCCTCTATATGATAAGAATCTAGAAGAACCTTCTCTTGTTTGGAACATCGATGGTTTGAGAAGATCATTTCAATGGAGTTGATCTATTGTTTGACAATTGAGGGTGTAACGCCCCGACCCCAGTTACCCAGAGTCGGTGCATTATTACATAACATTGGCATGATCACAAGAAAGATCAAATCTCGAAAGACCAATTGTTTTAGTAGCCTTGGAAACACTAGATATATTCATAAGTTTTACATTACATCATAAAATGAAAAACTACTACAACAACATAATGTCTCCATAATCCACACTCATATCCCCACATAATATCCCTGCAGGTCATTCATAATTTACTTCTTCACTTCCTGGGAAAAATAAAACATAGAAAAGGGGTGAGCTCAAATGCCCAGTAAGGATAACAATATAGCGGAAACTTTCATAAATAAGAATAAACATTTAAGGCAATGTATAACTAAAACAAAAGCCTTTTAAATATGAACTTTCAACATGGTATGGAATAAATAAAATGAAATAATTCCATTTACTTATTCACATGGATATTCTACTAATCGAATAATCACATGCAAAAATCAATAACCACTTTCATAATGTTGGAATGCATAATGCCAGACTATCATAACCACATAGCCAAGGCCTCGTGCCAAGACTACAAATTAGATTTTGTCAAGGCCTTGTGCCAAGACACTAGTTTGTCTCATGAGACCTACCGATGCATCGAGGAGCTATAGCGGGCTCCACCCGTCACATATTAAGTCCAATGCATTCCCATATGAAAAGGTTTAAACATAACATAAACATTCGTATTAAAACTAGCATACGAAATGTCAATAATTTCACCATAAACTATGAATGGTATAAAAATAGCACATCCATAGTCAAACATATCACAAAACCTTCAATACAATATAGAAGTTTTGTATCATAATAAATCATCTTCAAATAATCTTAAAATCCATCAAAGGATGTTGACATAGATGAAATCAAAATTCTTTTTAAAGAAATATCTCCTTTTATTTTGAAATCATTTAAGATCCATATAAAATAAAACATATTCTTTGAAAATATTCTTATAAGCTTGTAAGGGATGTTTTGAAGATTTTATAACGGCGGAAATTAGCCGCACCCACCGTATAAGTTAAAAAAAACATTCTTACCTTAATTCTGTCGAAAAGGTTAAAAAAGACCTTGTTTTGAAAACGACCGAAAGATTCCTTTATAAACCACTTATAAAAGTCAAAAAGGGTATAAATGACTTTAACTTATATTCTAGTAAATAGTAAAAATGTTTTGAAATGCATTTTTAAGAAACATGGATGTGGATGATAAAGAGATCCCAGTAGATTATTACGTATAAACAACCTTGGATAATGAAGAGGTTGTAAAGTAAACCCTTACCTTGTACTTTTCCGTGTTTGGGGTAGGTTAACCTCCTGTATAATGGTGAAATAGTTGTTATTAAATTATACAAGAATCATATATAATAATATGATATCATATATGATCTTTTAACATTGATTTGTTAATAATATCTTAGAATTATCGTCGTTTCGGGAGTTAACTTACTCATTTTCTTTTATATGTTTTGTTACATAAGCCATGGTTGTTGTATCTTATTCATATCCAGAATGATATCTAGTCCTTAAACATCATTTTTAAATCATAAAATGATAATTATACTTTAATGGATACGATGGCGAATGAATCTCATCGCGTTCGTGGAGACGGTAGTCCGTACGTACGTACGAGCGACAATATCATTCTTTTGATATTAAAATAATATATAAATGGATGGTATATCATATATACAGAATCATTAACATGTTATATTTATTATTTACATGAGTTACACATCATTATTATACCCATCCAAATAATATTATATTGAATAACAATTACACCACGACGTGGAGACGGTAGTCCGTACGTATGCACGTATGGTGACATGTTATTCAAAGGGTGGATAGAATACTGAATATGGTTGTACCATATTTATAATAACATCATAGTATATGTAAGATACTGGAGTTATTATTTTAGAATGGTAATAACAAAGACAGAGGAAGTGGAAGAAGAAAGGAACTTGGAAAAGGGTGGTGAAATCATTACCTCTTCTTCGGGTTCTTCCTTTTGATTTGATCAAAAGGGCTCCTTAGGTTGGCTTTCTGATCAAACTAAGGCCTCTAGGTTGTAGTAAGGGATGTTGGGAGAGTATTTGGGCAGAGTTTGGCCGATCCAAAAGGCTTTGAAGGTGTGAAGAAATGAGAAGGAGGAGTGCCCTTTTATAAGAGGGTTGAGGGGAACCTTTGGAAAAGCTAGAAATATTAATTTATAATAAATTCATATTAGGTTTCTAATGGCTCCAAAGTTGATTATTCAAAGGTTAAGGTGGGTATAGGTCGAAAACCACTCAACCAATAGAATTTAGACAGGTTTGGGTACTTATATTAACCTTATCTTTAAGTATTAACTCTAAGTTAATTAGTTTCACTTTTACAATGTCTCTTTGTATTTTTATATAATATGGTTAATAAACTTACTATATACATCCAAGCGACCCCCAAGTGGTCCATTAATGATGAACCTATCCTTATATAAGTCTCTTGGCCGAACCTTATATTTTTAGAAATTTAATATCAATTAATAATATAATATTTGTTTTAAAAACTCTTTTATGTCAATTTTGACACTATTCAATAGTTGATTTTGTTGAAACTCATAACAGATTGATTACTTAGAAAAAAGTCAATTACATCAATCCTAATATATCATATTATCCTATAAAATTAGTTTAATTCATTAAAAGTTTCATATTATATTTTTTTGGGTATTTATAATATCAATTATTTTAATTTTTCACTATTATAGTAATTACTGCATCATCATTGTGTCATAAATAAAATAAATTATATAATGTCTAAAAATTATAACTAAAATATAATTATGTAGTAAATCTTTTTAGATTTCTAATTAATATTTATAATCTAAAATCCAACTTATATAACCCTATGTAACAATTGTTTTTCTAAAAGATATATGCTTGTGTCATTTTTGTATTCATTTTGACTTAATTAAAATAAAGTGTCATTATCAATTACAAGTGGATCCATGGGGTCCCAAAATCGACCCAAAGATGACCATGGTCGACCATGTATCAACCAATAGGGTTAAGACACGTTTTAGGGTAATTTAGTATTATTATAATATTATTTTTTAACCCTTATTTACCGGATTTACCCTTAACCATGGTAAATAAAATATTTACCGCAGTAATTATTCAAAATGTCTAAAAATAAAAGTTACCTATTTACACAATTTGAACATCCTGATTCCAAATATGGAATCTGATTTTCTAAATTCAAAACACAGAAGTGGCAGAAATTAATTTAAAATTAATTCCCGCTGTCAAAACAAAAGCGTGTTTTTAAGAGATAATAACTATCAAAAGATTGACACTTGTTTATGTTCGGTTTAATTGTAAAATTATGTCTAATGACCAACATTATATTAAATTGTAAAAATATATTCTAAATATACTTTAAAACCACTCAAATTCATAATTTATCACTATTAATTATTTTAATTAAAAAAGTTGTTTTTAATTAAAATTTAGTAATTTTCACTATTCATCAAAATATGAAAGTTATCCGAAAAGTACCAAAATTTCACCTTAGGCTAAATTCGATATTCCGAATCCAAAAATGAAGTCCATTTTGAAATATAAAATATATATATTTTCAAAAAGTAGGTATTACTATTTATAACGGCTAGTTTGATTGGTTATGGTGTGTTAGAGCTCGGTGTTGCGTACAACACACGCTATCACATTATTCAAAGGGAAACGTACCGTGGAAGCTTGGGGTGTTTCATTTTAAAATTTTGATGTCCCCATTTAGTCAAAAAGTTTAAAATATTGTATTTAAAAAGGTTTCACTATTAGAAGTTGATAAAAGTGAAATACTGAAAATGAATCTGTTCTTGCATTATGACTAAGAAACTCATAATAGGGATTCTAAAATTATAAGGATTATATAAAGTTCAAAATGTAGTTAATACTATTCATGACCTCTTTTAATGGTGTGATTGAACTCGGTGTTGCGTGTAGTGCAAGTTATTGAATTTTTAAGAAATAACACACTATGAAATCTTGGGGTGTTACATTCTCCCCTCCTTCAATAAATTGCGTCCTCGCAATTTGAAATTGTTCTTCAAAAATAAAAGGTTGAAAGTAGAAAATATATTTGTGGGAAAACCCACATCGGAAATTGGGTTACTAAAATTTAGTCTTAATATGAGGAAAAGAGAAATTAAAGGGTCACCACAAAATTATGATCTCGATTAGGAGAACATTGGTGGCAATTAGAGACATATAATTGGAGGAAAAACGTAAATATTTATAGGTAGTGATTGAGGTCATCAATCACAAACAAGTATAAAATTGAGGTCCTTAAACTCATCAATCCATGATGATTTGAAGTACCATCGGTTCAACAAAATATATGGTGTTGGGACAACACATTTTTGACATTTCAAAATATCTTAGTTGAAATCCCACATCGAAAAATGAATTAATGAGGCCTCTATTTAAAATAAAGAGTGGAAAGTATGAAGATTACCGAAAATAACACATACTAGGGTTCCATGTAGGAAAATATGGATATGGAAGAGAAATATAACCATCAATTATCTGATGGAGAGTGGTAGAGAACATGGCTATAAAAAGGCCAACAATCCCAAAGCCATAAATTTGTGATGATTTAAGGTACCATCTAGGAAAAAAAATTTGTTCTAAGTTTCTATTATTAATGTTGAGGAATTTATTTATGATATTGGATAAGATAATAAGGAGATATACTTACTTTATAATTAGAATTTTACCCATTAATAAATTTCTACCACAAACTCATCTTTCATTCTAAAAGATAATAGAACGTAATTTTTTTTTCTATTTATACTATTCGTACTGGGTTCCAAAATAAATGAATTATAATTCATCTACCAGATCTTTTAAAAAAAACTACATTATTTAATTAAGGACATCTCGTGGGACAGTGGTAGGTGATACACCCTTGTCGCCCTTCAGTTGCGGGTTCAAGTCTCACAGCCTTGTCGGACGTGACGGGTTGCCGCCCGACCTCCGGGTTGTCCTTTTATGGCAATCCAAAATAATCCAAACTAGAACTATCCAAAATACTTCTGTCTAAACTCATAGTCCAACATTTATAAGGAAGGTAAACATAATATAGATCCTTTTTACCCCGTAATAGAATATGAATACCTTCATCATGTATTACCATATTCCTTATTGATTACATTCATGCTCCCTTATTCCATATAGAATGCTGGATATACTTCATTAATCCAAAAATGTTTTAAACCCCAACAATGATGGAATATACAAATCATTAATCAGTTCCAAGGTAGTCAAGAATATCCAATATAATTTATTCAAAACAATCACATATTATTCCAAAATCACTACCTCAGTATCAGAACTATATTATGATTTATCATTCTCTCAACCATATATTTTCCAAAAATTTATCCTGCTATTGAGTCACTTTTCTTTGTTCCACACAATCTCAAGTCCTTAATGAAATAGTACTGCAGTACAATCCTTATATACTCCATGATTATTGTAACAAGTACATTGTTGATACAACACTCAATTGACATAATCAACATAAGAACTCTAATCATCCCTCTTCATCTGTGGTAGTATCATAACATGATTATTATCCAATAACATCATTTGCGGCATAGTCTGATGACTGGGACATAGGTTCGCGTAGTGTCCAAACTCCTTGCAAATGAAGCATTGTACATTTGAAACCATTTTCTTACCCTTGCAGTCACGTACTTTGTGCCCTTTTCCTCCACACTTATAACAAACTCCCATTCCTTTCAGGCAAGTTCCAGGGTGTTTCTTTCCACAGTTACCACATATGGGAAAATTCTTCTTTTCCCTCTTACTTTTATCCATCTTTCTCTCTTCCATCCTTTTCTTCTCTTGCTTCCCTTCAAAGCCATAGGACTCAGTAAACTCTTTACTTATCTTATCAACACATGATATTATTTCTTCATATGATGATAATACATGGGAGACTATTTCTCTTATAAATTCTAGCTTAAGACCATGAAAGATATGATCCTTCCTTATCTTTGGATCATGTGCATTTCTGGAGTTCTCATTCCTTCTACTGGGCTCCATTTCTAAACAATGGCATACACTAGATCAGTTTATGAATCAAAATACATAATCCCATACTTATAAAACACTTAACATAAATTGAACTATTTATGGATATAATCCATAATCATAAGAATGTTTTCTTTGAGGAAGTATATACTCATAATCCCTTCAAAATGATTTGTAAAGAAAATGAGAGTTATCCTAAGCATATCCCCCGGGAGTGTCGTAACCAAGAGTGCAGCAAGGCCCGTTGTCGTGCACTAGTTCCCATTCGAGTCTAGCTCAAAGCGGTGTTTTCGGGTTTTACCCCTAGGTACATCTGTGCCAGAGCCGCCTCTACCTTCTCGTATCCAGACAGGGATGTATTGCTCGGAAAACTCACAAAATCTCTACAATACCAAAATTCTAGGAAGTTCTTCTATACTAATCCTCAAAGTTAATCTTAGGTCTACGTGCTCTAATCAGAGTGTATCTAAATCTAGCTTCCAAGGTTTGTACTAAACTTCCTCTGATACCAACTGTAACGCCCCGACCCCAGTTACCCAGAGTCGGTGCATTATTACATAACATTGGCATGATCACAAGAAAGATCAAATCTCGAAAGACCGATTGGTTTAGTAGCCATGGAAACACTAGATATATTCATAAGTTTTACATTACATCATAAAATGAAAAACTACTACAACAACATAATGTCTCCCTAATCCACACTCATATCCCCACATAATATCCCTACAGGTCATTCATAATTTTCTTCTTCACTTCCTGGGAAAAATAAAACATAGAAAAGGGGTGAGCTCAAATGCCCAGTAAGGATAACAATATAGTGGAAACTTTCATAAATAAGAATAAACATTTAAGGCAATGTATAACTAAAACAAAAGCCTTTTAAATATGAACTTTCAACATGGTATGGAATAAATAAAATGAAATAATTCCATTTACTTATTCACATGGATATTCTACTAATCGAATAATCACATGCAAAAATCAATAACCACTTTCATAATGTTGGAATGCATAATGCCAGACTATCATAACCACATAGCCAAGGCCTCGTGCCAAGACTACAAATAAGATTTTGTCAAGGCCTTGTGCCAAGACACTAGTTTGTCTCATGAGACCTACCGATGCATCGAGGAGCTATAGTGAGCTCCACCCGTCACATATTAAGTCCAATGCATTCCCATATGAAAAGGTTTAAACATAACATAAACATTCGTATTAAAACTAGCATACGAAATGTCAATACTTTCACCATAAACTATGAATGGTATAAAAATAGCACATCCATAGTCAAACATATCACAAAACCTTCAATACAATATAGAAGTATTGTATCATAATAAATCAACTTCAAATAATCTTAAAATCCATCAAAGGATGTTGACATAGATGAAATCAAAATTATTTTTAAAGAAATATCTCATTTTATTTTGAAATCATTTAAGATCCATATAAAATAAAACATTTTCTTTGAAAATATTATTATAAGCTTGTAAGGGATGTTTTGAAGATTTTATAACGGCGGAAATTAGCCGCACCCGCCGTATATGTTAAAAAAAACATTCTTACCTTAATTCTGTCGAAAAGGTTAAAAAAGACCTTGTTTTGAAAACGACCAAAAGATTCCTTTATAAACCACTTATAAAAGTCAAAAAGGGTATAAATTACTTTAACTCATATTCTAGTAAATAGTAAAAATGTTTTGAAATGCATTTTTAAGAAACATGGATGTGGATGATAAAGAGATCCCAGTAGATTATTACGTATAAACAACCTTGGATAATGAAGAGGTTGTAAAGTAAACCCTTACCTTGTACTTTTCCTTGGTTGGGGTAGGTTAACCTACTGTATAATGGTGAAATAGTTGTTATTAAATTATACAAGAATCATATATAATAATATGATATCATATATGATCTTTTAACATTGATTTGTTAATAATATCTTAGAATTATCGTCGTTTCGGGAGTTAACTTACTCATTTTCTTTTATATGTTTTGTTACATAAGCCATGGTTGTTGTATCTTATTCATATCCAGAATGATATCTAGTCCTTAAACATCATTTTTAAATCATCAAATGATAATTATACTTGAATGGATATGATGGAAAATGAATCTCATCGCGTTCGTGGAGACGGTAGTCCGTACGTACGTACGAGCGACAATATCATTCTTTTGATATTAAAATAATATATAAATGGATGTTATATCATATATACAGAATCATTAACATGTTATATTTATTATTTACATGAGTTACACATCATTATTGTACCCATCCAAATAATATTATATTGAATAACAATTACACCACGACGTGGAGACGGTAGTCCGTACGTATGCACGTATGGTGACATGTTATTCAAAGGGTGGATAGAATACTGAATATGGTTGTACCATATTTATAATAACATCACAGTATATTTAAGATACTGGAGTTATTATTTTAGAATGGTAAGAACAAAGAAAGAGGAAGTGGAAGAAGAAAGGAACTTGGAAAAGGGTGGTGAAATCATTACCTCTTCTTCGGGTTCTTCCTATTGATTTGATCAAAAGGGCTCCTTAGGTTGGCTTTCTGATCAAACTAAGGCCTCTAGGTTGTAGTGAGGGATGTTGGGAGAGTATTTGGGCAGAGTTTGGCCGATCCAAAAGGCTTTGAAGGTGTGAAGAAATGAGAAGGAGCAGTGCCCTTTTATAAGAGGGGTGAGGGGCACCTTTGGAAAAGCTCGAAATATTAATTTATAATAAATTCATATTCGGTTTCTAATGGCTCAAAAGTTGATTATTAAAAGGTTAAGGTGGGGATAGATCGAAAACCACTCAACCAATAGAATTAATACAGGTTTGGGTACTTATATTAACCTTATCTTTAAGTATTAACTCTAAGTTAATTAGTTTCACTTTTACAATGTCTCTTTGTATTTTTATATAATATGGTTAATAAACTTACTATATACATCCAAGAGACCCCCAAGTGGTCCATTAATGATGAAACTATCCTTATATAAGTCTCTTGGTCGAACCTTAGATTTTTAGGAATTTAATATCAATTAATAATATAATATTTGTTTTAAAAACTCTTTTATGTCAATTTTGACACTATTCAATAGTTGATTTTTGTGAAACTCATAACAGATTGATTACTTCGAACAAAGTCAATTAAATCAATCCTAATATATCATATTATCCTAGAAAATTAGTTTAATTCATTAAAAGTGTCATATTATATTTTTTTGGGTATTTATAATATCAGTTATTTTAATTTTTCACTATTATAGTAATTACTGCATCATCATTGTGTCATAAATAAAATACATTATTTAATGTCTAAAAATTATAAATAAAATATAATTATGTAGGAAATCTGTTTATCTTTCTAATGAATATTTATAATCTAAAATCCAACTTATATAACCCTATGTAACAATTGTTTTTCTAAAAGATATATGCTTGTGTCATTTTTGTATTCATTTTGACTTAATTAAAATAAAGTGTCATTATCACTTACAAGTGGATCCATGGGGTGCCAAAATCGACCCAAAGATGCCCATGGTCGACAATGTATCAACCAATAGGGTTAAGACACGTTTTAGGGTAATTTAGTATTATTATAATATTATTTTTTAACCCTTATTTACCGGATTTACCCTTAACCATGGTAAATAAAATATTTACCGCAGTAATTATTCAAAATGTCTAAAAATAAAAGTTTCCTATTTACACAATATGAACATCCTGATTCCAAATATTGAATCCATTTTTCTAAATTCAAAACACAGAAGTGGCAGAAATTAATTTAAAATTAATTCCCGCTGTCAAAACAAAAGCGTGTTTTTAAGAGATAATAACTATCAAAAGATTGACACTTGTTTATGTTCGGTTTAATTGTAAAATTATGTCTAATGACCAACATTATATTAAATTGTAAAAAAATATTCTAAATATACTTTAAAACCACTCAAATTCATAATTTATCACTATTAATTATTTTGATTAAAAAAGTTGTTTTTAATTAAAATTTAGTAATTTTCACTATTCATCAAAATATGAAAGTTATCCGAAAAGTACCAAAATTTCACCTTAGGATAAATTCGATATTCCGAATCCAAAAATAAAGTCCATTTTGAAATATAAAATATATATATTTTCAAAAAGTAGGTATTACTATTTATAACGGCTAGTTTGATTGGTTATGGTGTGTTAGAACTCGGTGTTGCGTACAACACACGCTATCACATTATTCAAAGGGAAACGTACCGTGGAAGCTTGGGGTGTTTCATTTTAAATTTTTGATGTCCCCATTTAGTCAAAAAGTTTAAAATATTGTATTTAAAAAGGTTTCACTATTAGAAGTTGATAAAAGTGAAATACGGAAAATGAATCTGTTCTTGCATTATGACTAAGAAACTCATAATAGGGATTCTAAAATTATAAGGATTATATAAAGTTCAAAATGTAGTTAATACTATTCATGACCTCTTTTAATGGTGTGATTGAACTCGGTGTTGCGTGTAGTGCAAGTTATTGAATTTTTAAGAAATAACACACTATGAAATCTTGGGGTGTTACAGAGGGATTATATGATCTATTAAAAGTATGACTCTTTTGTCTCATAAAGCTCTTTCTTCCATCTTGTTCTTTCTTGGGGGGGGGGGGGTTGAACACTCTTCTTGACCCATTTTTCTATTCAAATTTTGAGTTAATTGAGGGAGTATCATGACAATGATTGTGATTCCCACAACTTTTAGAATGGCCATCTCATTTGAAGAGTCGTCACATTGATCTTCACATCAGGTGTTAGAATGATTCCTCCTTTCACAAGAAATCGGTTGGAATAAAAGGATAGTTATGGGTAATATAAAAATTATAATCCTAATACAAAAACATATGAATTATAAATTAATTTTATTTCATTAACATATGAATTTATAGGATTCTATCTATGTTATCCATGATCTACTTCCTAACATATATTCCTAGGGGAATTTTTTTTATAATCTTAATAATGGTTCGTACTAAGATTACCAATTTACCAAAGCATATCCACCGGGAGTGTCATAACCAAGAGTTAATTAAGGCTCATTTTCATGCACCAGTTCCCCTTCGAGTCTAGCTCAAAGTGGTGTTTTCAGGTTTTACCCCTAGATACATTTATGCCAGAGCCGCCTCTACCTGCTCATATCCAGACAGGGACGTATTTTCTTAATAAACCACTTACTCAATACTAACAAATATTTAGGTATGTTTTTATTATACTTAGTCATATCCCTAATTCTTTTACTAGTGTTTTATAATCCTAATCCCAAAAATAACTAAACATATCCTCTAAAACAAACTAAAACAACCCTTCTCTTTATTATACAGTTAAACTTGATTTATTACAAAAAAATTCACTTAAAACAACTATAAGGATCAATGGGTCTAGTTTTTTGGGAAATTAGAAACATTACATAACAACATATATTATAAAACCAAAAATCTTTATTGAAAACTTCTTTTACATGAACACAATGTTCCATCGTAGTTAGCATTGCATGGGATAACCTGAGGATATGCATAAGAAAAGGGTGAGCTATAAAGCCCAGTATGGGAGAAAAAAAGGAATAACATAAAGAATATAGTACATGTTAGGAAATATGAATATCAATGGAGCACAAGAGAAACATGAAAATAAAGGCATGATATAACATGATTATCATAACATTGAAATGTGGCAACAATATTTAACAATGTATTAGGATAAGACAAGTCTCATTACACATGGAGAATGAGTAAACCCTAATTTCACATGAATTAGAATTATTAGACACTCATTTAACATGAAATATAATGTTTTTAACCCTAATTTCATTTTATGTATCATGATACTAATCTTCACCCAATGTATTAGAGTGCTGTCGGGGTGCACCCTTCATAATCATTTCATTTCATGCATCAGTGTGCCAAAAATTTCATACAACATGGATTCATTAAACATCAGCATTTATTCCACGATTAAGTAATGTGGAATTAATACATGAAACTATTTAATCAATAAGTAAATGTGTATAAAGGTTAATACCATTGATAAATAAATGGGCATGGTATTAACAACACAATTACTTTGGGTTGGAGAATCGTTGTGCAATTTCGGCAGCATAACAGCAAGAATAAAGAATTCATAAAAATGATTGATGAGAGAGAAAGGTTTATCTCATCATATATATGGAAATGGATAGTAATGGGTAATATAGATACATTTCCCAACATTTTAAATGGAATTTATATGCATAATATAAAAAAATTTCATGAATGTAAATTAGAATAGAGAAATTCCATATAGAATTTTGGAATTATAATGGGTGTACATAGGAGGAATTATTGAGAGAGAAATAGGTCTATCATAATTAAAATATAAGGAGGTTAGTATGGGAGAGGTGAGAAAGCATTAGCCAAAATTTTGAATTGAAAATAAAAGGGTATAAAAACATAAAGAAACTTGGACAAAAATGAGAGAGGATGAAATCCCTTATTTGAAAGTGTGGTCCCAAAGGCTTGGGAGGGTCTTGAGAGAGGCTTCATGGGAGCCTGGGGCACATTGGTAGGGTTTTAGAAAGATTATGTCAGGTTAGTTAAGTGATCCAAGGAATTTGAGTAAAGATAGGTGGGAGCTTGGGTGGGTTTATTTAGGAAAAGAGAGAGAATTATTTATTATTTAGGTTTTGGACACCACATATTAATCTAGTCAAAACCACAAACCATCCCATTGTTTTTGCCCATGGTTTTTTCCAAAGTGGGTTGGAATATATAATTTTATATGGGTAATGACAGAAATTATTAAAATATCAGGTTTTCTTATGTGGAAGTGAGTCACACTCTCGACAAAATCATTTTAGAAGATAAAATGTATTATAAGTCATGAAGGGTCCACTAAGGATTTTTAAAATAAATAAAAAAACCTAAAATAAAATTATTTTAAACGTAAAAAACATATTGGATGAATATCCAATTTATAGTGTTTTATTATTTCACTATTGGGTCATTATGATGTTATAAAACATATTGTATATTTAAAGGGTATTTAATTTTTACCCAAAAATCGACTATCTCAAAAAATTATGAAAAATTCACAGTTGGATAACTTCGACATCCTGATTCCAAAACTAATATTCATTATATATATATATTTTTTTAAATATTAGAAATTTTACTTTTAAAATAAAAATTGACATTTATCGAAAAATCATGGGTTTTGAAAAAAGAAGCTTTAAAACATTAATAAAAATTACAATTGTATTCATAAAAATTATAAAATCATTTATATTAAATAAAAAAGTAATTCGATAAAAATATTTTAAAATATTATTTAATTTAAAAATTCATTAAATAATCAAAATAGATTAATTAATTTAATATTAACTAACAATACTATTTTTTTGGAAAAAACTTTTTACAAAGTAGCAATAATAAAATGAATTTATATTCTTTATTCTATACAAAAATAATGCACATAATTATAGAGTTATGGTCTTGATTCATAACCCCTTAAAAACATGCATAAGACCCAAGGGTAAGGTTCTTGATGGTGATAGAATGTTAGGGTTGCTCAAATAAAATTCATTAGGTTGTAATCTCTATTAACTTCCAAATCTCCCACATGTGATTCTGTTCAAGCTTAACGTATTGAAGCTTATCTTAGAATTGGTCAAGAGCGAAGCCCAGTGATGCAACCTCATTTCCAAGCTTCAAAAAATGGGCTTCATACCTGGAAATTCTACTGTATGAGGCTATCATTTCCTATGTCTGAGTAAATTGGATTTGTTAAATCCTTGTACTAATCATGTGGTAACTGTTCAGTGGAAATATTAGTAATGGTAACAATTATTAACCGTATTTTAAAATTAAAAAACATAAAACCAAAGAACTATATATGTTTTATATAACAATTTTACATAGTAATACATTTAATTATATTATGAGTAATTTTCATTAATAAATGTTTGGGTCATTACTGTTTGGGGTACCTATATGTGTGAGAGATTGTCCACATTCACAGGGTACCCTCGATGATTGTCTCGGATCATGACACTCAGTTTATGTCATGATTATTGATAGTCCTATAATAGGAATTTGGGTCCCAGTAGCGGATGAGTATATCCTTTCACCCCTAGATAGATGGGTAGATAGAGTGTACTATTTAGGTGCTATAGGATATACTGAGCGCTTACGTATTAGATTTTGACTAGAGTTGGGGGGATCATCTTCCTTTTGTGGAGTTTTCATATAACTAAATCCACCACTCCATGATATAAATGGATCCTTTTTAGGCCCTATACAGGATAAATTGTAGGTCACACTAATGATAGATGGAGATTAGAGATTCTTCTCTTATTGTACCAAAGTTGGTTCATGTTATGATAGAAAACACCCAGGTCATCAATGAATGGATGAAGATGACCCATAGTAGGAAGAAGTCCTATGTAGATCATTGTCATAGGACCTTAGAGTTTGAGTAGGGAGACCGAATCTTCTTGAGAGTCTCCCCACATCATAGAATGTCGAGGTTCATCTAGAGAATAAATCTATCCCCGAGGTTCATCGAGTCATTTGACATCATGCATAGGATTAGATAGGTTTCATACAACCTCACCTTACCCCCACAATTGGAGCGGGTGCACGATGTCTTTCATGGGTCTTGTATGAGGATATATGTGCATGACCCCGCACACATTATTGACTGGGGTGGCATGGACATCAAGGATGGATCCACCTATGCGGATCACCCGATGGTGATCAAGGACCGTTATGATTGGACCCTGTGAGGATGGGAAATCCATCTAGTCCGTGTGTTGTGAAAGTACTAGAACATATGAGAGTGTTATTGGGAGTGGGACAAACAGATGAGGGCTCAGTATCCCATGTTGTTTATTTAGTTTTACTTTTTGAGGATGAACATCACGAATGACTAAATGATTTAGAGACTCAGTTTTTTCCTAATAAGACTTCGAAATATTTTTGAATATTATTCCAGAGTTACGTACTGAGACGACATGAAATTCCAAGGCCCGGTGTGCTCAAAATTAATTATATAAAAATATTATGTATATTTTTATATTATACACACACATTTAGTTAATGAAAATGGGATAAATCTGAAATAGTTGATCAGATCGGAAATATGAGACAACAGTTGTGTCCGAAACATGGTTCTTCCCCTAGGCGTGATATAAAATGATTCGACATGGGATGTTCCGATCCCTCACTCATTGGTGGGATGTTTAAGTGATTAAATAAATTAATTTATTTAATTAGTTACTTATATATTTAAACATAATAAATGGTTATGTAAATATGACTATGAGGTGTTGGCCTCATAATCCTAGTTTTTTCAAACATCAACCTCTCCTCTCCTCTCCTCTTTATAGGAGAATGTCAAACGATGAATAGAAAATGAGGAAACCTTGGATTTAGATGAATCAAGATGTAGTCAAGTTAATAGATCATTATACTTCATTGAAAAACATGTTCTTCACCAGTAGTGATGGATCCAATCTAAGTAGGACTCATCCTTATCATTTTAATGCCTTGAATTAAATTTTTGAGCATGTTAAAACTAAATTATTCAACATTAACCATTGATTTTAAACTCTTCCTGACCCTAAGTACCAAATTTAATATTTTTTATCACATGTTCTAACCCTGGTCAGCAATTCTCAATCACTGGCCAAGATCTCTTGGCTTATGATGACTAAAATCATGGTTTTTGGTGCCTCATTCCCCTTTTTAATTGCATTTATAACCATAGAATCCCTATAGATCCGAGTTCAAGGATTGTCTGGAGATCGAAGAATGATCAGACACCCAAATATGAGCATTAATCAAGGATCAATACTGGAATTCTGAGTGAGGTACATATCTGGAAACAACTTGATATATAGTTGAAGAATACAAAGGTTTTTTGAAAATATGAATAGTAAAAAATCCCTGACGGAGTTTAGACGATCTGGTCAAGCCTTTGTTTGTCGAATGAGGCCAATTTAAGATGAACGGTGAATCGATACTATGTTCTTTAGAAAAATCCAATTTTGTTGATGTAGATTTAGGAACCTTAGACCGTGGTTAAAGAATATTTAGAGCGTGGATGAGGATTCGAGAATAAAATGGTGTTTATGGTGAAAATACTGACTACACACCATGTTCAGCGAAGAACATAAGAAATTTATCATCCCTTGTTGGTTACATTAGGGTTTGGGAATACATAAGGTTAAAATAACATGTACCCCTTCTGACCCACCATGTACCACCTCTCCATGTGAGATGAGCCATGTGATGGGGCACATGGCTAGGCACATGATCTATTCTGAACATATGGACATGGCTTGGTCACATGGGTAGTATCCTCTATGGACCAACATTTTGTGTACCGAAGTATATGGACATGAATTCCGAGTACATGGACATGCCCAACAGACATGGCTCAGTCCCCGGATAGGTGGGATAAGCCATGTAGTAAACCTAAAAGGAGTGTTTTTCTAAATGGGATGGGACACATGTCTGAATAAATACACTTCTAGGTAGGAACGGGGGTCCACATTCCATGTGAGGCCCCTCACATGTGAGGTACATTTTGATCTCTACAAAACAAATTTAAATCCTCTTTATTTCCTTATTTTGAACTATGATTTTACCCTACAAGATTCATATCCTGAGTGTTTTCTATGTATAATGTGATGGTTCCCTCAGAAGCCGATTTTGAGATTCCATGTAGATGATCTAGGTTGGATCGTGCATAGATGAAACCAAATTATGGCAGTGATCAGATAGGTGTACCGAGACATCATTAAAAGACAATCCTCCCATAAGATATGGGCAGTGTATTCCTCGAAAACCTTCCGGGTAGACCCTCTAGTAGGATCTGGGTAGTGTAGTACCCGAAAACCTTCTGGGATGACCCACTAGCTAGGTTTGGGTAGTGTAGTACCCGATGAGAGATACTGAGTTAACCCTCTAACATGGTTGTGTAGTTTTTTCCTTGATGATAGATACAAGGATAACCCTCTAGTAGGGCTGGATAGTGTAGTCCCCAACAAAAGAAATTATTCTAAGCATCTAGTTGTGCTGGGTATTATAGTCACAAATGATACCGAGCTGACACACTAGCTAGGTTGGGCTGTGTAGTCTCTGACTATTTAGGGAATACCCTCGATAGTACGGTATATTGGAGAGGAGTGATTAGACATACCTAAGGACTCCCATGAAAGAAGGGTGTTTTCCCCACCAAGATGCGTCCTTATGATGTGACCTAAAATCATGAGGCTGAATCAGTGCCATCGAAAGTAGATAGTATTGCAGTGTGGTGATTTGAACCCATTTGAGTTGTGTCTCTTTGGTAGAAACATGGGTTCTTGGGAATTTCATATGGTTTTATCGTGGAACTGAAGTATACTTATCTTCTGGGGATGTGCTATGTGATGTAGATCCCCTCACTCTCTCTTTTGGGATTCATTGACTGTGAATATATATATACATCTTTTTAAAGTACCCACTCATTGGGTCTTCGTTAATCTCCTTACAGGGGAGGAAAAGTCGTGTGGGGTATGCCACATGCATTCAGTGTCTAGATTCTCCTAGTAGGATGTGTCTACACTTCAGCTACAGGAAGAGAATAATCGACGAGGAGTTTTTCATATCAATATCTAGAGCTCTTTATGTTTGGATGAGTTTACATTTGCACTCTTGTTGGGTTGAATTTCACTCTTTACACCCGTTTTACTATACCTTTTCCCATTTACTACTTCTCTTTAGTTGTATATCTTACTTATCCCCCTTCACATTTTTAGGTCATTCTACTAGGTTTTTATATACTCAACCCTGTATGGGATTTTACCATCAGATATAGTGTCTTTTACAGACGATGGATAGGTCGATCAGGAATAAAAAGGATCATAGGGATATGGGATGTGTGAACTATATACAATGGTCATAGTTGGGATGCATGAGCTGGTCTCTCTAAATAGATACTCCTTCCACTGGTCTTTATGTTGGAATGAGATTCTGGTTTGGGCGTGGGTTTTCCCCCATTACATTTTAGTATTCACTACCATACTCTTGTACTATCTATAGGTTCATGCATGTTCACTTTAATCTATATAACATTTCACTTTTTCAAATTTCCTCTACACTTTTTCATCGAGTTGGTTGTGTGTGTGTTTACAGGTTCTTTGTAAAAGGAATCTCTGAGTTTATTGTTCCTTGGGCACTTGTCACCAACCCCAAGCTGATGGAGGTGGGCTGGGGGTAGTTGCATCTTGATCCCTGACTTAGGTTAGGTCATGATAGATATATTTATATTCTGAAATGATAAACCATATTACTCCTTTACACATTGTTAGAAAATTGAACTCTTCATCTATGTGTATGTGTAGACTACCACCTTCATGGAATGATCAATTTTCCTTATTTATTTGATCACCTCCATTCATGGATGTCCATGAGAATGGTTTTAATAGAAATATATGATGTTTATGATATAATTTGTTAGTTTTTACAAATTGGAGCACTGATTAATGTTATTTTCCATAAAATATTATCATATCTTCAACCATTTAAAACAAGTGTATTGAGATGAAAAATTAAAATTTCAAACTATGTAACATTTTCATATCCATAAATTAGTCCTCTAAGTAACTTTTAATTATTATATATCACTCAAATAAACACTATATTATTTAATTATGATACTCGTGTAATGATATAATAGAACAAATCACCTCATAATCATCAATAATCATTTTATGATCATGATTGGTTTAGTTTGACCATGTACATGAAAAAATGCTATGAAATTACACCATAGATGATTATGAAAAGTTATTATTTATTAGAATGATGATATGTATATGTAAATAATATTTATTATTTTCTATATAGGATACATCAATATTTTACTCATTAATTAATAAAATTACCATTGTGTGATTAAGGTCACCGAAAAATATTAATTTTCAATTTAATCTTCTTCGCTAAAGACTAATGTATTTTTCAATTGAAATTGAAAATTCATAAATAATTATAATTAATCCATTAAAGTAACATTAATTAAATTTTAATGATTAAATTTCTAAAAATATTGAATAACTATATTGCTACTGCACAATATTCAAAAATGGTAAAAACTCTAAATACCTGATGTGGGTAAATATAAAAAATCTAAAAAAATATAAATTTACATATTAATTATAAATAGAATTATAAATATTATTTTGAATGAATATAGTTCTTATGTGTATATTAATATAATTATGATAGTTATAAAATATTTTCATATCAATTCAACTAATTGGAAATAATGATAATGGGGTATCGTGAATCAATATTTTCATTAGGCCATAATAACTCTTCTTCGACTATGCTCTTTCAATATTGATATATTATCTCATATGATATATGTTAATTTATATTTATAAAATATTTTATAAGAAAATAATTTTTCACATAAAATTATCATTCTTTTATGAATCTATAATTTCAATAAAATGAATTTTTAATTGAAAAACTTCCATTGTATATAATGGATTTTTCATCCATATACATGTATTTACTTCCCACCAATTTAATACTTACCATAATGGAAGATAAATTATATTTAATCTATAATATTACTATTATTTCCCATCATCAATTTTTATGGAATTGTTTCAATATTTGTTTAATGATATTTTTTATCCATAAATGCATTTTGATAGAATAAAAATGAATTTCCAGAAAATGATTTTATATAGTAATGTTTTATATTACATATTAATTTTTTTTTGATATATTATCATGAAAATATTTTGGAATATTTTTTATTTAATTTTTTATGAGTCTTATCTCCATAATATATTTTTTCGAATCTGAGTTGAATATTAGATACATTTTATAGTAATATAAACAAATTTAAGTGAAATCTTTTATATCATTTCCATTCAATTTTTAATGAATTATTCTTAAATGGGTTTATCTTGCATGATTAACTCTATATATTATTTTATTTAATGATCTTTTTGGGTGATTAAATTATTAGAATCAAATGTAATAATTTTTTAGGTTATTCTATACCATTTGGATTTTTTATGAAACTTATTTTATTACCACTGTTTCTTTTCAGAAATTGAATGATATCAGTTTGGATATATAAGAAACCCATTATTTTTCAAATTGTTCATTGGGATATGTTTATTATTGATTTATGATGAACAAATAATTATAGATTATTATGTGTGGGGTCATATATAGTTTTCCAGTTCATTGGATTAAGATTATACATCATGAAAAAATTATGTGTGGAAATTATTAGATTTTTACTTAGGCATATAAATGATGGGTTTGGTCGAATTATAAGGCAATAATAAATTTAGTTTTTTCCCATAGGCACAATCATAATGGGTATGATCCCATATTATTTCCTATATTTATGGTTCGTCTATATTTCCATGTTATTTATATCATTTTTAATAATTCTCATGATGTATATGATTTCAATTAAAATCTACATTTTTAGGATTACACCTTTTTTAATGTATTCTATTATTTTATGCCATGATCCATTGATGTGTGATTATTGATGTGCAATTTGATCCATGTAATGTCATGTATGATTCCTCAATGACCTTTTTATGATCTTATGTTTTACTAACATGTTTTATGATTATCATATATGGTCATATGATATGTTATTATTATAGTAATGTCTCTATCACATTCTCCATCATGTTATGATATTTTTTCCATTACTGAGAATTTGAGATAACCCATATCTTATGTTTCTATTCCCCATGTTATAAATATGATTATACCATGTGATATGTCCGGGAAATGGTCTATAGGATAATAATTATTGAGAAATGTTTTCATGTGTCTGACAATAAGGTATTTATGTAGATATTTTATAAGATAATATTTTTTTGTATTTGTATTGTATGGTCGCTTGTTATTTGTATTGTATGAATTATAATATTGATTTTTTACTTATGTTGTTTTTATCTTGGGTTAATATATAGATTTTTTTCAACTATTACTTTTTTTATTTAAAATATAATACAAATTAAAATATAACACAATGTTTCTTCTGATACGAAAATAATATGAAAGTAAATAAAAACTAAAAAGGAGTCACTAATTGGTTAGTAAAACATAAGGTTACTATTTTTAGGTGTTTGTAGTGATTTTAACATTATTATTATAAACGAAATTTAATAAGAATTTTCTAAAAAATTTGTGGATCATGAGATTTTAGTCAACACCTTCATATTTGATTTGAAATTTTCCTAAATTGATTCCACTTTATACAAGATAATGTTCCTCACTTAATCATCATAATTTTACTTTACGATATACAACATTATAGTGATGATGGATTGTAAAAATGACTAATTAGAAGAAGTAATTAGTGGATAAAAGGTACTAAAATCATTACTTAATAAATTCATTCATTATGGATATATGATAATATAATAAAAATAAAACATCATACAAAAATAACATGAAAACATTACATATCCCTCTATTGATCAACAACAATAATTAATACACTCTTTTCAATAAAAATGACATACACTCAAAGGGTGAAAATAAAATAGAATGTAAAAATAAGAGAGATAATAAGATAAAATATTATAGATTTAAAATAATTTTTATTATAATGAAAAAAACTCTCCAGGGATTCAAAATATGTATATCTATTTAATAGATATTGATATACATATTTATAATAAAGAGAAGTGGTTAACTTTAAATCTCATTAATTCCAATTAAAACTGACATGTTTTTTATGCATCATAATAAGTATCAAAAAATAATATTCAATGAATGTGTTATTATACATGTTAATAATTTTAATACTATATTTTAGCTCCATTGAAAATTTTGAAAACAAGGTAGGACTGGATGACTACTATTTTTTTGACATGGTTGAATGTTAAAATTCTCATCCTATTGTAACGCCCGGACCCAGTTACCGAGAGTCGGTGAATTATTTTGTAACATTGGTATGATCACAAAAGATCAAGTCTCGAAAGACCGATTAGTTTAGTAGCCTCGGAAACACTAGATACATTCATAAATGTTACATTACATCATAAAGTGAAAAACTAAAATAACATAGTCTCCATTTTCCACACTCATATCGCCTTCAGACTATCCCTATAGGCCGTTCCAAAAATACTTCTTCACGTACTGGAAAAATTAAAACATTGAAAGGGGTGAGCTCAGATGCCTAGTAAGGATAAAAATATAGCGGAAGCTTTCATAAATAAACATAAACATTTAAGGCAATGTATGACTAAAACAAACGACTTTTAAACTTGAACATCAACATAATATGGAAAAAGTAAAATGAGATAATGTCATTTACTTATTCACATGCATATTCTATTGGTCGAATAATCACATGAAATATTAATAACCACTTTCATATTGATGGAATGCATAATTCCAGACTATCATAACCACGTAGCCAAGGCCTCGTGCCAAGACTACAAATAAGATTTTGTCAAGGCCTCGTGCCAAGACACTAGTTTGTATCATGAGACCTGCCGATGCATCGAGGAGCTATAGTGGGATCCACCCGTCACTTATTAAGTATAATGCATTCCTCATATGAATAGGTTTAAACATATCATAAACCATAACATAATCATATCACATAAAACATGCATAAAGGAAACATAACATTTCGATATTTCAATCACAAGAAATCAATACAACACATTGACATAATAAAAATATTTTCAAAACCATTATCAATAGCAAAATAAAAGAAAATTAAAAAATTGTATTTATTTTTCATTTAAAAAAGGTATGGATTGTAGAGGAAACTGAAACTCAAATAATAGTCACAGCGGTGGAGAATTCGTTGTCGCCACATTCGTAAGAAAAAAACATTCCTTTTTTTGTTTAGTAAAAATGCTTCATATAAAAAGATTCATTTTGAATAAAAGTAAAAGTTAAAGGGTTTTATACACTGTATAAAAGAAAGTTGTGTATAAAACAAAATATGCTTCAATGAATGGAGATTGAGACGAACTCCCTTACAAAGATAATTTTTTTTAAATAAAATAGACCTATTATGTGTATTCACTATAAGTACACAAAAAAGAATTACAAATACCAGATAGAACATAATAATATCATGACAAAATTTGAAAGTAGGAGATTAACCCAAAGAATAGAAATTGGGTTAAGAAGTTCCCTTACCTCATGTCCAACTTGACTCGACCATTCTTTAACCTCCTGAATAATAAACTAGAGTTAATTTATAATTTCATTAGAACATTTTTCTAGTTTATTATTCCTTTTATATCACTTATTACCATGTTATGAGCATTATGTAATTATTTAAGTTAATAACGGTTGTTTTGTCGATCTTTGATACTTGAGTCAAAAATAAACTTCTTATAATTACAAGTTGTTCATGTGGTGAAATATCCATTATATCCAGAATTATATTCATGATGTAGATATCATATATATCATATATATCCATTATATACATGCATTTATAATATTACATAACATTTAGAGATAAGAAATGAAATGCACCATTCATGGAGACGGTAATCCGTACGTACGCATTAACGCTACTTTCATTTCTATTTCTTATTTAATGGAATGAAATTATAATTATATAAAGGTATACTATAATTCCAGTATAATATAATATATAATACCATTTACTCCATCCTTTATACATCCCACATATGGCATTAACGATTCAAATCACATTGAGGGGGAGGTAGTCCGCACTTCCTAAAATGAAATTATCGTGTTTACCCATAATGGAAATCGTAAAGGTATGAAATAAATGAAAAAAACAGAATCATAAGAAAAAAAACAAAATATATATCATATATGAATATAGTTACATCTTAATGGCTACCTTTTAAGGTGTTATATGAGTGTTAAAAAATCAGCATTTCATGAGGCAGAAATTCACCATCCACAGAAACAGTATGTTCATAAACCATTAGATGTAGGTGTGTGTAAGTGTATCTCGAATACTTCTTATAACAACATCCTAGTATATTGAGGATATTGGTATTGTTACAAAAGAAATGAATAAGAAGAGTTTATGGGGTTGTAGAAACAAAATAAAACATAAGAACACAAGAGAAAACACTACCTTTAAATCGGGTACCTCTTTTTGATTTGAGCTAAAAGGCATCCTTGGGAAGACTTCATCCCAATGTGAGGATTCTAGGAGTAAGAGTGGGATGTGCAGAGACAAAATGGGTTGGGTTTTTCCGATCCAAAGTCTTGAGAGATGTCAATAAGTTGGTAGTGGTGGGGGCCTTTTATAAGAGGAGAGGAGGGCACTCTTGGTAGGAAAATGACATTAAAAACTTTTTATTTAATGTTAAAATAAAAATGTCACAAACATGAGATGTTTTACTAAAACAATTTTTAAATGGGGTTATATACTAGTCATATTTTTTAATATAAATATTCATTTGAAAGATAAAAATCTTTCCTACATCATGATATTTTTTTATAATTTTTAGACATTAAATAAATTAAATTATTTAAGACACCATGATGATGCAACGATTACCTCATTATTTAATGATATAAATAAAATGAAAAGATAATGTAAAATATATGTTGCATTAATTAATTTTATAATTAATTCCCACTGTCACAACAAATAGCATGTTTTTAAGAAACAATATATATCAAAAGATTGACAGTTGTTTATATCCAATTTCAAAGTGAAATTAATTCTAATGACCACCATTGGATAAAATGGTAAAAATATATTCTAATTACAATTTTGAACCACTAAATTGCTTAATTTATCACTATTAATTATTTTGATTTAAAAAGTTGTTTATAAGTATTTTTCACTATTCATCAAAAATTGGATGTTCTCAGAAAAATACCAAAAATTCAACATAGGCTAATTTCAATATTCCGAATCCAAAAATGAAGTCCATTTTGAAATATAAAATTTATATAATTTCAAATAGTGGGTATTATTATTCATAACTGCTACTTCTATTGGTCGTGGTGTGTTAGAACTCGAGGTTGCGTACAACACACGCTGCTCAATTATTCAAAGAGAATTGTACCATGGAAGCTTGGGGTGTTACATTCTATCCTGCTTCAATAAATTGTGTCCTCAAAATTTAAAATTTTTCTTTGAAAATAAAAGGTTGAAAATAGAAAATACCTTTGTGGAAAACCCACACCGAAAATAAGGTTAATAAAAATATAACATTAAAAGAAAGAAAGAGAAGTACAAAGGTCACCCGAGATAGCCCATAATAGGATTCCATGAAAATATAGATATCAAGGAAAAACATAATATCAAGGTCTGATGGAGAGTCATATAAAACATGATTATGAGAAAGTTAACTACAAGAAAATTAGAAACTTGTGATTGGTTAAATGGTCGTAGAATCCCCAGTTGGAAAAGTTAACCAACAACGTTTTTGTTTTAAGTTACCTTTCATAAAGTTGAGTATTTATTTAACAGATTTACTAAGAACATAAGGAAATATACTTACTTTTCATGTAATCTTTCATTCTTTAATAAATTTTTACCACAAACCTATCTTTCACTCAAAAAGATAATAGAACTAAAAAATATTATATTTATCCTAATTGTATAAGTTTCCAAATATTACCACATACCATTTAGATTATGAAAACTATTTTGTAATAACCAGGGACTTCCTGTAGGCTAGTGGTAGGTAATAAAGGCCTGTCGCACTATGTTTGTGGGTTCGATTCCCGTAGCTTTGTCCGACGCGACTGGTTATCCCCAGACCTGTAGGTTGTCCTTTTCCTAAAAGTATAGTATTATAATATTCCAAAAATAATCTTCATAAACTTTTTAACCTTAAACAATACTATCCAAAGTTCAACATAATCCATTCCAACCTTTATAGTTATCCAAAATACCTCCGTCCAAACTTTCTCTAAAAGGTCCTTAAATTCCAAAATCAATTGTAACATTAGATTCCCCAAACAAAGTAATGTTTTTATTATTATAAAATTCTAAAAATATGGTTACCTTCATCATATTAAAACCTTAATGAAAACAAAAAGTACTGCAGTACAATCCTTAAATATATCACATTATTCTTATAACCAGAATATAATCCTTGTTTCCAAAAGCACCAATGAATTAATAATTCCACTTCAACTGTAGTAACAGCATAAGATTGTCCTTGATCCCTGGGCCTTTTCTGAGGTAAGGTTCCCGGACGCTTTGGACATTCATTTCCATAATGCCCCATTTCCCTATAGTTGTATCATTCAAAATTAATAGCCTCTTTCTTTCCCTTGCAATCACGAGCATGGTGACCTTTTTCTCCACATTTATAACAAACTCCCATTTCTTTTAGGCAAGTACCGGGGTGATTCTTCCCACAATTAACGCATAATGGAAAATCCCTCTTTCCCATTTTCCCTTTATCTGTCTCTTGTTCCACCATTCTCTTATTATCTTTCTTTACTTTATTGTCATAAGATTTAGAGAATTCCTTTTCTGTCTTGATAGCACACGAGACTATATCTTCGTACAACAAGAAAGATTGTGATACTAAGGCTCGATGGAGAAATGGTTTTAACCCAACAAAGAAACGATCGATATTACTTCTTAGGTTACGTATATAATCTGGAGCATGCCTCTCTAACCTTGTAAAGTTAGTCTCATACTTTGTGACATTCTCATCCTTCTTCTGCCTCAGACTCATATATTGCCTTTCCATATCTACTCTATGGTCATGAGGGAAGAATTTTTCAAATAAAATTTCCTTAAACTACCTCTATTACATACTTGATACTTCTTCATATTCCATTGTATTTTGAATCATTGACCACCATTGATCACCATCTCCAGTGAGGTGGTAAACTTCCATGAAAACATTTTCCCTTTCACTACTACCCAAGGCATGGAATATTTTCTCTAAGGAATTTATCTATTTCTCAGCTACTGATGGATTTGTACCCCCATTAAATGTTGGTGGTTGTTGCCTCATAAAACGATCTAACATTGATCCTCCACATTGCGGATCAGGGTGCTCCATAAGAGTAAGGTTATTATTAATAACCTGAGTGAGTTGCCCCAGTATGGTAATATGTTGATCATCGCCAGTTGTATCTCCAGCTCCACAATAATTATCTTGAGAAGGAGGGAAATCCCTACATGGAGTGCGTTCATTGATACTATTTTCATTCCTCCCACTAAGAGCCATTTCTAAACAATGGCATAAACTATATTAGCTTATGAATCAAAATACGTAATTCCATACTTGTAAAACACTTAACATAAATTTGACAGTTTATGGAAACAATCCATAATCATAAAAATGTTTTCTTTGAGAATTATATACTCATAAACCCTTGATAATGGTTGGTAAAGAAAATGAGAATTATCCTAAGCATATCCCCTGGGAGTGTGGTAACCAAGAGTGCAGCAAGGCCCGTTGTCGTGCACCAGTTCCCGTTCGAGTCTAGATCAAAGGGGTTTTTTCCGGTTTTACCCCTTGATACATCTGTGCTAGAGTTTCCTCTACCTGCTCGTATCTAGATAGGGATGTATTGCTCGGAAAACTCACAAAATCTCTACAACATAAAATTCTAGGAAGTTCTTCTATACTAATCCTCAATGTCTATCTTATGTCTATGTGTTATAATCAGAGTTTTTCTAAATCTAACTTCCATGGTTAGTATTAAACTACCTCTTATACCAACTGTAACGCCCTGACCCGAGTTACCGAGAGTCGGTGCATTATTTTGTAACATTGGCATGATCACAAAAGATCAAGTCTCGAAATACCGATTAGTTTAGTAGCCTTGGAAACACTAGATACATTAATAAATGTTACATTAAATCATAAAGGGAAAAACTACAACAACATAGTCTCCATTTTCCACACTCATATCCCCTTCAGACTATCCCTGTAGGTCATTCCTAAAATACTTCTTCACATCCTGAAAAAATTAAAACATTGGATGGGGTGAGCTCAGATGCCTAGTAAAGATAACAATATAGCGGAAGCTTTCATAAATACACATAAACATTTAAGGAAATATATGAATAAAACAAAATCCTTTTAAACTTGAAATTCAACATAATATAGCAAAAGTAAAATGAGATAATTCCATTTACTTATTCACATGTATATTCGACTGGTCGAATAATCACATGTAATATCAATAACGACTTTCATAATGATGGAATACATAATTCTAGACTATCATAACCATGTATCTAAGGCCTCATTCCAAAACTACAAATAATATTTTGTCAAGTCCTCGTGCCAAGACACTAGTTTTTCTCATGAGACCTGCTGGTGCATCGAGGAGCTATAGCAGGATCCACCTGTCACTTATTATGTCCAATGCATTCCTTATATGAACAGGTTTAAACATATCATAAATCATAACATAATCATATCACATAAAACATGCATAATGGAAACGTAACATTTCCACATTTCAATCACAAGATATCAATACAGCACATTTATATAATAAAAATATTATAAAAACCATTTTAAATACAAAAAATAAATGAAAATTAAAACATTGTATTTATCTTTCATTAAAAAAAAGGTATGGCTTGTAGAGGAAGCTGAAACTCAAATAATAGTCACGGCTATGGAGAATTGGTTGTCTCCGCATACGTAAGAAAAAAACATTCCTTTTGTCGTTTAGTAAAAATGCTTCGTATAAAAAGATTCCTTTTGATTAAAAGTAAAAGTCAAAGGGGTTTATACACTGTATAAAATAAAGTTGTGTATAAAACAAAATATGCTTCATTGAATGGAGATTCAGACGAACTACCTTACAAAGATCAATTTTTTTAAATAAAATATACCTATAATGTGTATTCACTATAATTACACAAAAAAGAATTAATAATACTAGATAGAACATAATAATATCATTCCATAATTTGAAAGTTGGAGATTAACCCAAAGAATAGAAATTGGGTTAAGAAGTTCCCTTACCTCGTGTCTGACTTGACTCGACCATTCTTTAACCTCCTGAATAATAAAATAGAGTTAATTTATAATTTTTTTAGAACATTTTTCAAGTTTATTATTCCTTTTATATCACTTATTACCATGTTATGAACATTTTTTAATTATTTAAGTTAATAACGGTCGTTTTGTCGATCATTGGTACTTGATTCAAAAATAAACTTCTTATAATTACAAGTTGTTCATGTGGTAAAATATCCATTATATACAGATTTATATTCATGATGTAGATGTCATATATATCATATATATCAATTATATACATGCATTTATAATATTACATAACATTTAGAGGTAAGAAATGAAATGCACCGTTCATGGAGACAGTAAGCCGTATGTACGCATGAACGCTACTTTCATTTCTATTTCTTATTTAATGGAATGAAATTATAATTATATAAAGTTATACTATAATTATAGTATAATATAATATATAATACCATTTACTCCATCCTTTATAAATCCCACATATGTCATTAACGATTCAAATCACCTTGAGGGGGCAGTAGTCCGCACTTCCTAAAATGAAATTATCGTGTTTACCCATAATGGAAATCGTAAAGGTATGCCATAAATGAAAAATAAATAATCATAAGAAAAAAACATAACATATATCATATATAAATATAGTGATATCTTAATTTCCACCTTTGAAGATGTTATATGAGGGTTGAACAATCATCATTTCGTGAGGCAAAAATTCACGATCCACAGAAACAGTATGTTCTTTAACCATTATATGTATGTGTGTGTAAGTGTAGCTAGATTAATTCTTATAAAAAATTATATTATATTGAGGATACTGGTGTTTTTACAAAAGAAATGAATAAAAAGAGTTTATGGGGTTGGAGAAGCAAAATAAAACATAAGAACCCAAGAGAAAACACTGCCTTTAAAACGGGTAACTCTTTTTGATTTGAGCTCAAAGGCATACTTGGGAAGACTTCTGAAAAAGTGAGGCTTCTAGGAGTAATATTGGGATGTGGAGAGAAAACATTTGCAGGGTTTGTCCGAGAAAAATGCTTGAGAGGTGTGAATAAGGTGGTAGTGGTGGGGGCCTTTTACAAGAGGAGAGGAGGGGCACTCTTGGAATGTTATAAAAATTTACTTTATTATAAAGTGCTTTTCGGATTTAAAAGGTCCCAAAATTTTATATTTCGAGGATAAGGTGATAAGAATTCAAAATACACCCATCCAATAGGTTTTTACATGTGTAGGGCTTAGATTTTATATTATCTTTTCATTTTATTTAAATAAATAAATAATGAGGTAATTGCTGCATCATCATGGTGTCATAAATAATTTAATTGATTTTATGTATAAAATTTTTAAAACAAATATCATGATGTAGTAAATCTTTTTAGATTTATAATGAATATTTATAGTCACAAATATGACTTGTATAGCCCCATTTTAAAAAAAATTAGTAAAACAACTCATGTTTGTGACATTTTTATTTTAACATTAAATAAAAAGTTTTTAATGTCATTTTCCTACCAAAGTGGCTCCACGGGGTCCCCAAGATGACCCATGGATTGTCTTGGTCGTAAATGACTCATCCAATAGGGGTAGGACATGTGTCAAGCTAATTTCATATTATTATAACATTATCATTACCTTAAATTTCACTAATTACCTTTAATCACGAATAATTAAACATAAAAGTTACTATTCACAAAAAAATTATTTTAATCCCATTGAACAAAATTTTACTTCCTAATGACAACCATGTATGTCAGATTTTTGAAAATAAAATCACAGAAGGGGTAATGTTTCATTTAAATGATAAATCAGTTTTTTAACTACCACTTAGTGGTTTCACTATTCATCAAAAATTGATGTTTTTCATAACAATGCCAAAATTTCACCCTATGATATAATTTATATTCCGAAATCAAAAATGATATCTATTTTAAAATATTCCAAACATATATGTTTCATTAATTAATTTTATAAATAATTCCCATTGTCATAACAAATAGCCTGTTTTTAAGAAACAATATATATCAAAACATTTATAATTGTTTATATCCAATTTCAAAGTGAAATTAATTATAATGACCACCATTGGATAAAATGGTAAAAATATATTCGAATTACACTTTGGAACCACTAAATTGTATAATTTATCACTATAAATTATTTTTATTAAAAAATTTGTTTTTATGTATTTTTCACTATTCATCAAAAATTAGAATTTCTCAGAAAAATACCAAAAATTCAACACAGGATAATTTCAATATTCCGAATCCAAAAATGAAGTCCATTTTGAAATATAAAATTTATATAATTTTAAAAGGTGGGTATTAGTATTCATAACGGCTACTTTTATTTGTCACGGTGTGTTAGTACTCGAGGTTGCGTACAACACACACTACTCTATTATTCAAAGAGGAGTGTACCATGGAAGCTTGTGGTGTTACACCTATAGTTTTCCATATATTTATGACATTGAAAATATATGAATTTATATATTTAATACTTAATTTATTTCTTTATTAACATATTATATATTTATATAATAAAATTTCATTCTTTTAGAAGAGAAATTTGCAAGACATCATCACTTCATTAAAATTCATTAAAACTATGATGAAACTAGTTTTCCCTTCTTGATTGATTCATATAGGAATCCAATTTTTTGTTTCCAATTTTTTATAGTTGAATTTAATTAATCCCATCAATCATCTAATCCAAAAAAATTGTAATTTTCAATAGTTTTTAATATAGTGAATGTTATGATAAATATAAAATTATTATTTTTTTATGAACACAAATAAAATAAAAATTTTCCCTTTTTTAAATATTTTGTATCTTATAGATGAAAAATATGGTTGAATGTTAAATGATCAAATAATTACACTCTATACATCATAAAAAATTAAATAAGACTTTTGAGTGTGAATTTTTTAGATAAATGCTTACGTTATTAATTTTCATCAACCATAAAAATATCTTATGATCCCCATATTTGTGAGGGGGGATGATTTCTCAATAATGTATGAAATAATTCAAGAGAGTGGATATTTTCTAAAACAAATATTATCATCTAAAATGATATAAATCCAAATATATAGTTTGGTTTTTATTTTTAATAATTCTATAAAGGATATGTATAAAATATTTTCTCTTTTGTATTTCCCAAATTTAAAAATAATTTTATTATTATATTACTTAAGATGCACATATTAAAATATTATTTGGCTAGTAAATGAATCAAAACTTATTTAAATAATATTAAAAAAATTATCATTTCAATCTTGTTCTACAAAAATGAAATTTCAATCCTCATTATTTATCGATTATTGAATAATAAAATATTTAATTCAATAAATTGTATTTATGAAATAAAAAAATTATTTCCATTAAACTCAAAAACAAATATATTTTTTAATTATGATATTATTTATTAAATATTAATGTTAATATATTCACTACTATGGTGAATAAATAAATATATTTATTTATTTATTACCTTATTAAAAATAAATAATATTTTAAAAAATTAATATTTTTATTAAACAAGAATATAAATATATATTTTATAATTTTACTCACATATTAAAAAATAAATTATCTGGTGATTGATATTTCGGGATTATAAATATTTAGATTATTCTAATTCTCTAATATGATTATAATATTTATTTCTAGTATTAATCTAAATAATATTTAATGACAATCTGGAATCACATATTTTGTGACCCTCTCAAACACTTTCTCAATGTAATAGTGTGACCTTATATAACTTATAAGATTAGAATATAGAAACACATCAATGCACCCATTGAGAAAAAATTTAATTTCATTATAAAAAAAACATTATTTCTTTTGATACTATGTAATATAATTCCTTTTTATCAATATTCAATTGTTATGGCCTCATACTTGTGGCATCAACCAAAATTCTTGATTTTTCTTTCTTCGACTATCTGATATTAACAAATCAATGAACTAAAATATGAAAACCCACAAATATATTACACAATGTTTTATGATTTATTCCATAGTTGAAAACATTTTTCAAGTTAGCATATTTGGAAGAACCATGTATGTGGAAATTAGGTACCTAGAATATCATCTCGTTACATGGATAAAATAAAATTAATGGAATCATACTTAACATGCTTCTTAATATTCCACTGCTCATTTAAAAGGTCACAATGTAACTTTGGGGCTTACATATAAAAGGAGGTATCAATAAATCCTTTTTCACGAACAAAACAATCATGTAATTGGGTAATGAAATACATGTTAGTCAAGTGGAATAAAAATGTAACATAACATGTGAAAATCATGATCACGAACAATGAGGCATAGTTTAACATTATAGTATAATGGTAACATGGTAATGTTGAAACAAAATTAAATATGACATAACATGACTAAGTATTGGATAACCACTATGAAATCATATTATAACATGCATAGGATAACATCCAATGCATAATATATGGAATTGTCGACTCCCGCTAAATAATAATCATAAAAATCAAAAAAAGAATTTTAAATCTATTTTAAAAAGTTTTTTTCAAAATGGAATGAATATTTTTTCGAAAAAAAACATTTAAAATTAAATTTTAAATCTTCTTTTGAATGTTTTAAAAGTTCTTTTCAATGATATGTGTTTTGAAAATATCATCTGAATCTTATAATTTTCCAATTTTTCATAAATAAAAATGTTATTTTCATGAAAATATATTAAATGATATTTTAATGGCATTTCCAATCATAAATTTAAAAAACACTTATTTTAACTTATGCATCAATGAGGATATTTTGTATTCGTACCATAATCCACCTTTCTCTAGATCAATTATTGTTGTTTAAATGTTTTTTTTATGGAACCCATTGCTTTTCCATGGGATAATCATGTACCAATATGATTTTTATGAAAATTATTTCCATTATATGGGATAATAAACTTATAAATGGAATAATGGTTAATTTTATTATTTCTGTAAACAATTGTAATCTTTATGTACTTAATTTGTAGTTATTGAACATTATATATGATAGGTGCACCCATAAATTGTCATGTGAGCCCGTTATAGCTCATAAAATTGGTGCCCCTAGACAGTTATCCAATGCATCAGATAATTATTATTTTCTCAAAATATCTATATTGGAAGTTGATCGTATGGTTATTTCAATTATAAGAGTTTTTTAGGACTAATATGATGGTAAAGTGACAAGATACCAACCCATTATATCGATGATTACTAATGGTTTATAATTCTTCCTTTGACCATGATTGATATCACATGCCTCATTATTAGTGATATATATTAGTCTATACTTTCTAAAATCCTTAGACATTTTTTCCTAATGGATGATTCAGTTATTGATGGGTATTAATTATTTTATGATTCACTGATTCATAATGATTATTTTATCATAATTTTATTACTTTCATATTGTAATTGTTGAAATTATATTAATAATGATATTTTTTCCCTATTGGTCATTTTATCCCATTAATGATTTTTTCTATTTTCCCCCAATGTTTTAATTAATGAGTCTGTGTGAATAATGTCTAGACTATATTTCTTTTAGACGATTATGATGACATAATATGAAAAAAAGTGAGTTAAATTTGGAGAAATTATCATTTAAGAGTAAGAGTATTAATTATGTATGAGTGTTTTATTATTATCTAAAACTCTAAACCTGAAATTTTTCATGTCGATTTTAGTGATCCTGTTTTACATTTTGGTGATTTATGTGTTTAATGGGAATAATGGGTTAAAATTGTCAGCATCAAATATATAAATACAATGTTTATGATTTTATTACTTGATATGAGATTACATGTTATTGGGTGTTATAATTTCTATTCATGGGTGATTTAGATAAATTAGAGATTGAGATGTTATTATATCTGGTTATATTAGGGGTTATGGATACTGTCATTTGTTTATAGAATTATTTTTCATCGTAATTTAAATGTTTTATACATCCCATTAAGGTTTTATGAAATGATATCTTAACGTGATTAATGAAATGTTAGGAGATGACATATTGGGATGATGTGTGTGTAAATGGTGTAGGCAACCAACGTATTGATACACCAGGACCCTGACCTCTGATTTCCAACTCATTGCATGAAAACACTGATTGCATGTGTGTTTTCAAAAGTTTTTCTTTAAGTCATCTCAACCAGGTCAGCTCACCATCTATAGTCTTTTGACTATGTCACATCTGTATCTTTTAGGATGCCTCCCTATAGAGGACTAGTTAGAGCCCCAAGAGTCGTGCGTATAAACATCCCACCGAGCGATGAGGCCTTAATGTAGGGCCCTCTTCCAGTTGAGGCACCAGTAGAGGCACCAGTGGTACTACTACCCGTTGGGGCACCAATTCCACTAGCCCCAGCAGCAGATGATGCACGCTGCTTGAGCATGTTGCATGAGTTCCAGCGCCAGAGGCCACCCAGGTTCGGGGGAGATATGGACCCACAAGTGGTTGAGGATTGGATGGAGGCTAGGGTGAGAGTCTTCAGGGTAGTAGGGACACGAGCAGACTTTATGGTGATCTTTGCTTCCAGCCTCCTCCAGGAAGCAGCAGAAAGATGGTGGAGCCTGATGGTCTAGGTTCATGACGAGGAGACACTTCTTTGGGTAGACTTCGAGATCCTGTTTCGGGCAGAGTGTGTCCCAGACACCCTTCGAGCGGTGAAGATATGGGAGTTGATCCATCTACGGTATGGTAGCATAACGGTGGAGCAGTACTTAGTGAGCTTCACCGACCTCTCGTGCTACTCTACTGATATGGTATGGGACCCATTCTTTAGGGCCCCAACCATTGAGCAGGGACTTGGGCGGGAGATCAGATCTTTGGTGATCTCCCTCAGCATCCCGATGCAGGTTGGGGTGTTAGAGAGATCCCTCCTAGTGGAGTGTTTCCTTGCTAAGCAGTCTCCAACAGTGAGACCCACCACTAGCCAAAATTCATCAGAGTCTTCTGCAGCTGGTAGTAGATAGATGTCGCAGAGGTCCAAGAGGACCAAACATATAGGTGGTCGATCGCATGACTCAGGATAGGTTGTGTGGGGAACACCAAGTAGAGTCACACATGTATTTAGCAGGCATTGTTACTCATGTGGCGGGCATGGTCACATGGCTCGTGACTGTTTGACCTACTACTCTGATGATCAACTAATAGTTAAGGGACCACCATGGAAGAGGAAGAGATTCAATCGAGGTGGTCCCCAGGGCTCAGGCTGACATGGCAGAGGAGCTATTCAAGCAGCTAGCGGTGGATGATGTTTCATGGTGTTTCCACCACCACCACCAAGAGGACCACCCCAATCGCAGGGAGCAAGTGGATAGGGGTGATCTCAGCTTCAGGCAATTGAGGCATATGACCATGGAACTCCAGAAATGATTCTAGGTACGGTTTATGTCTACTCCACCTTAGTTGTAGTTATTACAGACATAGGTTCTTGACATTCTTTCAATGCCACAACCCTCGTTCAGAGCTCAATGATTCTGACGGAGACATTGGCTCGATTCTTACATCTAGAGACTCCTACAGGAGCATACTCGACGATTACACAATGGTGTCAGCAGTGTGATCTTACTCTATGAGGCGAGAGCTTCGGCTGGGATCTCCTCGTAGTGGCGTTGAGGCCTTACGACGTCATCTTGGGTATTGGATGGTTATCTATATTCCATGCTCAGAATGACTGTATTATGCGCAAAGTGTGGTGTGTCCGCACTAATGGGATCATGTTATCCTTTACCGGAGAGAAGGGAACCATAGCAGCGTAAGACGGACTTAATCGGAGGAGGGTGCAGCCGATCACCCACCAGTTGGTCTTCCTTACCCTCAGAGCAGTTGATGTGGAGAATTCCACTTACCTTGTAGTGGTGGACCAGTACGCGGATGTTTTTCATGATGATGTTCTAGGATTACCTCCTCACAGAGAGTAGGACTTCTACATTGATATGTACCCTGGGACGACACTAATATCTACACCATCATATTAGATGGATCCCACTGAGCTTTGAGAGATGCGGGTACAGCTAGAGGTCTTGTAGGGAATGGGATTCATCCGGCCCAATGTTTCTCCCAAGGTATCACTGATTCTGTTCGCCAAGAAGGTGGACGGGAACTTGAGGCTTTTTGTTGACTATAATCTCCTGAACCAGGTTACTGTGAAGAACAAGTACCCAATCTCGAGGATTTACAACCTCTATGATCAACTAAAGGGTGCTTGGTGGTTCTTGAAGATAGACCTCAGATCAAGCTATCACCAGCTCGGAGTTTGAGACGACGATGTGCATAAGACAGCCTTTAGGTGTCGTTAAGGCCACTACGAGTTCTTTGTTATTCCCTTCGGTGTAACCAATGAATCATTAGTGTTCATGAGTCTCATAAAAAGGATCATACAGCCTTACCTAAATCACTTTGTCATTTTCATCATCGACGGAATTCTGATCTACTTCACTACTGAGGAGGAGAATTCCTACCATTTACGGGTAGTACTAGACACACTCTGAGAGCCCCAGCTTTATGGTAAGCTCCTGAAGTGCCAGTTTTGGATTTGAGAGGTTCACTTCTTGTCACATGTCATCTCGGAGGCTGGAGTTATAGTAGATCCAGCGAATATCGAGGCGGTACTTGCTTGGGAGCCACCCAGTAGTGTGACAGAGGTACAGAGTTTCCTTGGTTTGGATGGATATTATCGGATGTTCGTTCCATACTACTCCACAGTTTCATCACCACTTTTAGCATTTACGAAAAAGGGGAAACCCTTTGTGTGGTCGGAGAGATGCCATAAGAGCTTTATGGAGCTAAGGTTGAGGCTGACTAGTGCCCCTATCTTGAGACTTCCAGAGGAAGGTGTAGGGTAATTAGTCTACTGCGATGCATCAGGGACCATACTTGGGTGTGTCCTGATGTAGGTGCGAGCAGTTATCACATATGGTTCTCAGTAGATGAGACAGCATGAGAAGAACTATGCTACCCATAACTGGGAGTTAGCAGTAGTGGTCTTCTCCATGAATATGTGGAGGCACTATCTAATTGGATAACATTTTACCATGTACTCTGATCATCAGAGTCTCAACTATATCTTCTCTCAGAAGGACCTGAACCTGAGACAGAGGCGTTGGCTTGAGTTCCTCCAGTATTATGACTTCAAGATAGTCAATACTCCTGGAAAGGGGAACATTTTTGCAGATGCACTCAGTAGGAGGACTGATATTTAGCTTCTAAGAGAGGCGACTAAGAAGCCGCCTGCCTTACATATATCCTTTGTGGATAGGGATGGAGTTTCATTTATACAGACTTTTACGGTCACTCCCCCACTCCATCAATGATTCAGGGAAGCACAGCATGAGGACGCTGACTGCGAGACATGACTTGCACAGATATCCAAAGGGCAGGCACCTGATGGATTTTCTGAAGGCAGGGAGGACTTCATCCTCTTTAGAGGACATACTATGGTACTAGTGGAACTTTAGGAGGAAGTGTTGAGGGAGTTCTACACTTCCCCTTTATCGGTACATCCAGGAGTGGAAAAGATGTATCAGGACCTTCGACGATAGCACTGGTGGCTATGTATGAAGAAGTCCTTAGCCATGTTTGTCTCTCGGTGCCTCACTTGTCAGTAAGTGAAGGTGGAGCACCGGGTACCAGTAGGCATGTTTCATCCTTTAGAGGACCTGGAGTGGAAGTGGGATGGTATATCCATTTACTTTTTGATGGGACTTCCACATATATCTAGGGGTCACGACTTGATTTTGGTGATCGTCAAGCGACTCACCAGGTTAGACAACTTCCTTCCGATCAGAGAGAAGGGCTCAATAGAGAGATTGGGATTTCTCTACATGCAGGAGATTGTGCGGATACATGGATTACCTTCATCTATTTTCTCCGATCATGACGCATAATTTACTTACTACCTATGGAAGAGGTTTTATGGAGCTTTTGGGACCCAGCTTTTCTTGAGCACAACCTTCCATCCTCAGATGTATGGTCAGACTAAGCGGACCATCCAGACCCTCGAAGACATGCTTCGTGCCTGTATCCTTGACTTCAGTCATAGCTAGGAGGATCATTTACCCTCAATGGAGTTTGTGTACAACAAAAGGTATCACTCCACAATCGGCATGACACCTTTTGAGGCCTTGTATGGTCGACCTTACAGATTTCCACTATGCTGGGAAGACCCCTGGGAGTCAGTACTAGTTGGGCCAGAGATGGTACGGGCTACCACAGAGAAGGTGCAGATCATCTAGGAGAAAATGAAGACTGTAAATAGTAGACATAAGTCATATGCTGACAAGAGATGGAGACCTCTAGAGTTCGAGGATGGAGACCACGTCTTCCTACGGGTCTCACCTCGATAATTATATGAAGATTTGGCTAAGGTGGAATGTTATCTCCAAGGTTCATCGGACCTTTCCAGGTCCTCAGCAGAGTAGGAGAGGTGGCTTAGCGTTTAGCTCTTCCACCTCAGTTGCAATGGGTGCATGATGTCTTCCATGTATCTTAACTGAGGAGATACGTGCACGACCCTTATAACATCATAGACCATGGGGATCTGGACATCGAAGATGGGGAAACGTTCATAGAGGTTCCAGTGGAGATTGAGGATCGACAGGAGAGGGTCCTATTTGGATGGTCAATACTTCTACTGCACGTTCGTTGGAAGCATGGGAACCTCTAGGAGAGCACATTGGAGCGGAAGGTTCAAATGTGTACTCAGAATCCCCATTTGTTCCCTTAGTGTGAATTGTAGATTATAGGGACATAAATCCCTATAGTGGGGAGAATGTAAAGACCCTGAAATTCTGTGGGAATTTTTTTTAAATGCATCGGATTTTTTACGAGTCCGTGAAAATTTACGGCGCTTGATTCTGAGGCCCGGTGTGCCCGGAATCAATTTCTGATGTCTTGTTCGGGTGCGTTCAGTAAACGTATGAGCGGGATTTTATAACTTTTGAACCGATACTCAGAAGTGAAATCCGAGGGCACCGTTGAACTCTCAGAGCTGATATTCACTTAAGAATACTTCCACCTTGATGACAGTTGGTCTGGAATAAAAGTTAGTTTTCGGATTTTTATAAAAAAACAAAAAAATAAAGTACAACACTTTATTTTATTTTTAAGCTTCCATGTGTTGAGTGTGTTGGTTAAAACCTCTCCTTGGGAGTTGGTGGTGGGACCCCCACACCCTAACCTCCCATGAGAGGTTATGGGGGTGGGGCCCACCCGATCATAACCTCCAATGGGATGATAATTGAGGTGGGGACTACCCAAGCCGCATAACCTCCCTATTAATGATACGGGTGCAGACAACCCAACCCCAATTGATGGTGGAGGATGAAACCTCTCCACTATCCCTCATTAATGAGGGAGAGACTTTTGACCTCCATGTGCAATTAATTGTTCCAACTCATGCGTTTTATTAAGGAGAGCCACTTGGGATCCTCCAAATTAATGAGACAACACTTGTTCATTTAATTTGGTGGTGCCAGTTTATTAATTCTTTCTTTTGAATTGGTGTGCCAACATAATATTAAGAAACTAATCTAATATTATTCCGTTGGCATTTCTCTTTTGGTGGAATTGAGAGGAGCTTTGGAGAAATGTGCTCCCAACGAAGAAAGCTCCTCCAAACAAAGAACAATGAACGCGAAGAACGCCAGATTTATTCTTCTACTTCTTTCCTCAAATCCTACCGATGTAGAGCACCTTCTGTGGCCGACTCAACTCAGGATTCGGAGAGCATGGAGGACGTGATGAACGACGAATTCTTTTTTCTTCTTCCTGCGACTTCAAACGTCAATGAATGACACACGACAAATAATAAGGTAGGGGATATTTCATGTTGATTCTTTCCCTTTCATCCTCTCATCATCGAATGAAAAATTGATATAAATTGTTGTAATTAATTGTTGAGCTTCATTCTGATGAGCCAAATGTTATCATATCTAAACGTGGAGGGTGCGGGCCAAACTAACATTGCCTGAGTCCCTCTGCCATTCTTTCATAATGATTCTTCGGCATGACGATGAGGTGACGGTAATGAAGGCGACAAAGGCGAAGGCCGCACTACCTACATCCTACATGAATCGCACCACCCCCGCGGCACACCTATACTTCTTGTCGAACCCCGCCACACCCCGCCGCGCACACCGCGGCTTACTCGGGTGCTGCTCCGCGCGCTCCGGCATGCCCAGCGGCCTGCCCACATGCTGCCGCACCCCGGGCTGCCTGCCAGCATGCCGCCACACCCCACTCCGCCTGCACGCACGCCGCCCTGCCCCGCGCCACCTGCCTGCGCCCCGCTACCCCCTGTGCTGCCTGCCTGCGTGCCGATGTGCCCCGCACCACCTGCCCGTGTGACATTCATGGAGTTCGGCTATGCTCGTGCCCAGATCGGTTCCCTTGTGCACTGCCCACACACCACCGTGGCCTGCCCAGCCCTACCGGTGGCCTACTTGGTGCCCCCGCGCCCTGCCCGGCACAACCGCGCGCTACCAGTGCACCACCGCAGTTTTCCCAGCGCACCTGCGGCTTTCCCGGAAACCAACCGGCTTGACCGCGCCCCGCATGGCCTGCCTGTGGGCCTCTCGGCCACCGACCTCCCGAGTCGCGCCCCTTGCGACGCTGGCTGAACCGGCCCTGGCCTTTGGCCTGAGCTGCCTATGTGGAGACTTCCGGGTCAAACTTCCATCGTAGTTCGCTGGGCCGGGCCTAACGGACTGGGCCTAACATAGCGGTCCGCCCCGCCCACCGTGTTGGGTCAGACCCATCGGGTCTGTCTGGGTTGACCCATAGCAGGTCGGCCCAGACTGGGTTGGGCGAAGTCGGTCTGACCTGGTCGAACCGGACCTGGGCCCACTACCGACCCTTTGCTTACTTTGGACATATCTGTGGCATCAGATGCAGTTTGAAGAGCCTTCAGCGATGCTGGTAATCACTATGAGAGACAATCCCATTGAGTATAACCCACTGGAATTAGTGGTTAGTTGAGATATGGTCAGGATGGTTTGTACACGAATACAATCGGGCCCCGGGACTAAAAGGCTAATAACTCACAGACCCGGAATCTGACTGACGTGTCGTCTATTGCATTGAGACCCCTATGATGTGGCGGTCCTTTGAGATAATTATAAGAGAGACATCGTGTAACTTTGAGTATCAACAAGTACATCATGGAGAAGATCCTTCTGGTGATGAGAAGACAGAGTACGAGGACCTAGTAGCTGGCTGAGATCTGACGACTGATTGACCGATTCGACTCGAAGAGACTCGACTAACCCAGTGGGGAGCGCCTCTGTGTGACGCAACATACCCATGGTGGTGGAGCGCCACTGTGTGAGCGCGGAAGACCCGCAATACATGATATGAGAAGTACCTCTGTAGGCTATTAGGGGGAGCGCCCTTGTGTGAAGCCAAATACCCACGGTGGGGAAGGCCTCTATGTGACGTAGCAGACCCACGATACTCTACAGGAGGAGTGCCTCAGTAGTCCAAGGATAATGGGAAGTGCCTCTGTGTGATGCGATAGGCCCACTGTACTTGATAGAGGAAGAGTATGCCACCATCCATGGTTCCAATAATAAAAATCCGAGTTTGACCTGAGTCAATTACTTTTTTGTATTCCTCATGATTGAGATGGGTTACTAGATAACTTTGTTATATGTATGGGCATATACCTAAGTAATGGTTATCTGTTGATTTAGTGTTTTTGATTTATCCTTGTTGGATTTTGTGAGACACTGAGGGTCTCGAGGTCTCTACTGAGTATTATTATACTCACCCCTACACAAGTTATGCCCGTACCTCATAGTGTTGGATGGAGATGACGGACAGTGCTGATGGAGGTCGAGAGCACCAGGACTGCACGGTACGCAGAGGTGGACCGTATGACGAGTCAGTACAAAGAAGATTCTGACAAACATAGAGTAGTGAGGTGGCCATCAGTACCTACCCTTCAGGTAGGAACCCCAGAGGATGATCCAAGAGCTTCTCTTTACCTTTCAATTTTTTTCCCTTTTTCAGTTTTACTTGTACTTTACAGTTGGGCTTGTATTTCTGGCCCCTTTTAGATTCCAGCACATTTTTTTATTCTATTTTTATATAGTTTTTTGCTTCCAATTGTGTACTTTGATGTGTTTGTTTACAGTTATAAAAGCAATGCCTTCCCAGTTTAGGGGTATACGCCTTTTGTGCTAGTCACCATCCCCTGGACTTTGGAAGAAAGACTTGGGGTAGTTACGACATGGGCCCCGGGGGGCGGGTCGTGACATTTAATCACATTTATAGACATAAGTTCTTTTAAAAGTTTATTTTTAATGCATAAATCATGAAAAATATATCTCAAATACTTTTATTTTAGGGAAAAACATTTCATTCTAGTGAAAATTGGTTAATGGATGGAATTATTCTTGACAATAATGTATATTTCACTACATTATCAGATTATATTGTTAATGAATTTTTCAAATCCAGGAAAAATATCATGAAAAAAATGAAATCCTAGTACCTTTATTTATGATGAACTGATGGCCTTTTAGATCATTAAAAATTCATGTTTTTAATACCTTAATAGTCCATTAATAATTTAATTTATTGTGATCAATGACCCCATCCACACATTATAATTATTTACACTTTTCTATTATTCCCACCTATATTCTCAAATTTGGAAACATAGCTATGTGATATTCCATACGACCTCTGTACTTCCATTTCTATTACATGTAGAGGAATATATATTGACCATTTTTAAAATTTCTTATTACAAAAAAGATTACTTTCGAGTTTCCATCCTTTTAATACCAAGAAAAAGGTCAAATTGTAAGGAAGAAATTTATTCAATTGGTCGGATGTAACACCCCATGTTTTCTAAAGAAGAAAATTATTTTTGGTTGTTTAAAAAAAAGAACTAATGAGATGATATTAGAATATAAAAACCTAATACATTATGAAATATTTAACTAATTTTTAAATAAATTTGATCACTTCAATAGATTTCCAATTCATGTTACTCCAGGTTTGAATGAAATAAGATGCTTTTTTAAAATATTATCATTTAAACATTATCATTATATCCTAGACATTAAATTAGTGGGTATCAAAAGTAAGAAATAAATTTATAATATTTTAAACACAATTATTAAATAATTTCAATGTTAATAAACTTAATAAAAATAAAATAAGAACTATTTTATATATAATGAAAAGTTTTCTTAAAAGCTATATTATTATAAAAAACAATTTAGTATAACTTTTCACACATATTTTACAATTTATTTTGACCATTTTTTTTAAATTTATTTGAAAAATAGTGTGAAATTTTTAAATTACAATACCATATTTAGGTTAGAGTGATTTTTTTTATTTTTCTAAAAATATTTGTTTTTTGATGAATTGTGAAAATACCAAATTTTAATTGAAAAACACATTTTCAATAAGGTAATTTATAAAGATAAATTATTTTTTAAATTGGATTTAATGCAATATTAGTTCAATTTTATATAATTAAATACAATTTATTTCATTATTATAACTATCATAATGAATTATGATATAAAAACATTAAAAACATTTAAGCATTTTCACTTTAAAAACGTTCTTTCTCAACACATCAACAAGATTAAATTTAAATTAATATTTTTATATTTTATTAATATATTTTGAAATAATCGATTCCATATTTGGATTATGACTATTTTTAACTTTATAATAATTTCAACATAATTTCATACCCAAATTAATAGTGAAAATAATTAAAAAAAAATCAACCCTGTTAAGGTAAAAAATGGATTTACTTATGGTTAAACTAAAAAACAAGAGTGAAAATGACATAAAATATAATATTAATTTTTTCATTTTTCTATTTCAACATTTTATATTAATTGTTCTAAAATATGAAAATTTATTTCCAATTTCCTTTGAATACGAGACATATAATAAGTTATGTAATGAAAAAGAAAAAAATAACCATAATTGATTTTAAAATAAATAAAATTTGCGATAAGGACAAAAATAACATAGGTTTGGTTATATATTTTATATTTGAGTAAAAATGGGTTTTTCATTATAATAATTAATCTTTAATTTTTAGGGATGATATAATTTGTTAAAATAAATAAAAAATGCCAATGCATTAATTATTTAATTAATAATAATATAAAATTAATTACACTAAAAATATTAAAAATTAATTCAATTGAGTTAATTATTAACATACATTAATTTTCTAGATGAATATGTAATTTTACATAGGTGTGACCATAATATATTTTGATCCCTTCTTTTCATTGATATTTTTTAAATTCAAATTAAATGAATAATGTTTCAATCAACTAGATTGATATTTTGTAACAAATGGTATTTTATTGAATGATTTAAAATGTCTAAAAACACTATCTTCTTCCAATTTATTAATAAATGTTAATAAATAAAAAGTTTATTCCCTTCAAGGACATGTTTTTCTTTTACAATTAGTATATTGACACTAAAATTGTAAAAAATAAGTTAGCATTATTATAGTTAATATAGTTTTGTATACGTACATGACCCTATTTTAAAATAAAATTTTAACACATATTATAATTTTATTTGTTAAATTGGATTTAATTATTATAATTAACGGGTCCAAATTATCTAATAAGGGACTCTTAAATTTATTCTTAAATGAAAAATTACCTTAGATTCAAAACTAGTTACCCTAGTAAAAATCAAGACGGGTAAAAATATGGAATCTTTGAAGTTAAGGAACAACCTATAAAAACATGTGTTTTAATGTGTGGGAGAGGTATAGATCGACCATATCATCCATCCACCCCATTGATTGGTGACTAAAAATTAACTTGTTTTATTTCAAAAACAAATATATAAAATATGTGACCAAACCACATAAGTTCAAACCAAAAGCATTAAACACCATAAGAAATAGAAAATTCATTGAAACAATTCTTAATAAAATAAGATATATTTTCTCTATATAATTTCCATTTATGATTAGTTACCCTTGTATATAGATTTTCCATGATGATGTCTTCAAAATGATCGTTCATCGTTTCTTATGTTTGAACGGTCACATACCGATAATCTCCCCTTCATTGAACCCTCTTCACAAAATATTATCTTCACTATTTATGCACACTCACAAATTCCAATTTGTTTCAACTAGTATTATTCATTAATTCAACCTATACACATCCTATTTTGTGTAATCAATTAGGAAAACCTCCTCAAAAATTTATTCATTATAAGGAATAAAAATTTTCCTTGTTATTTTTTTTAATTATTCTATACCTTCATACTAATACACTTTCATAGTAAACCCCACATAGGGTCAGTCATATCATAAATAGACTCATTCTTGGCACAATCCACTACCTCATATCCTCCTTATATCTAATTTAGTACTCTCATTGAATCGCCAGCCTCACATGTTCCTTAGTATCAACATATCCATCCATTTTGATTTTATAAAGAATTTTATTACACTTCATCCCCTATTTATACTTATTATAGAGCTCCCAATCAATCTCATTGGGTCATCTCTTTTTATGAGACCTCATCTCCATTGGTTTCTTTAAATGAGTGTATTCTTTACTGCCTTTTTATTTCTTCACATCGAGAAGAATGAAAATCTAAAATATTGATTTCACTTCTTCCCCTTATTCCTCCATGGAAAGTGATGTCCTATACTATGTCTTCCCTCTATACTAATACTTGAGAAATGGCTAGAAAACTCGTCAACTGACTCCTCCCTAGTGAATTATTTACCATCAATGATGTTCTCTACCCAGATTAAATTTCATTCTTCATGAAATGGAACCACTTTTAATGTACCTTCAAATTGGATACCTATATTAATATTTGTAATTATACTTCAGAGAATTGACCAGTTCGTAGTATTAACCCAGCCCCATATTCAACAGGTGTGACCTATATTAAAATATCCCGGTTAAAGTAGCATATTGGGCCTCCATCACCTGCCACCTATATCAACACCTCTTAAGTGGGTTCTTATTCTGGTTACACTTAATCTTTATATGATTATGATTTTAGTATGTTTTTTTTTTGAATAATCTATCTTCGCGCATCCCCCCTCCCCCCCCCCAAGCCAGACATGGCCTGCAATTTCAACTTGTGGTAATGTAAATCATTACTCAAATGGTCAAATATTTTCTCCATTTTTGTATTATAAATTATTGGTAATTCGAATTTTTAAATGGTATTAAATTTTACATATCTGTTACTACCAAACTAATAAACTATGTGGTTGTTAAATGTTTTTTCCCACAATGCTTATTGCATTGTTGGGTCAAGAAGACAATGATGGTCCATATTCCATAAGGACATGTTGAAACTGGATGACCCAAAAATATAAATGATGAAAAATATACCATCCAAAATTCCCTCCCCTTGTCCTATGAGCCTTAGTTTTTGAAAAAATATAATCTTGGATGAAATTAGTGAAAATATAGGGAGGATACACAAAGAATAGGTAATGTTCTTCAAATAGTTTCCTTATTTTCTTTTATTCTCCACCTCCATCAATTTTTATTATGACATGTTGATATAATAACATCATAATATTCCACATTTTATGATACTATTATAATAAGGTCATGACCTAAAACCATCTCCTTGTCTATCAAATGGGTTACAAAATCATTGTTTGGGTTTATGGTAGACTATCGCCACTAGAACTCTTGTCATTCTTTAATCCATTTCCACATTTCACAGTTGGTAATGGTGATTAATTTAATGTATATATGTGATAATTAAACCATATATATACCTCTTTAGTCATTATATCATATAATTTTTATCTTATTTCCATTCAATAGGGGATATGATTACATCCTTTGTGTGTGGAGGACTACCGACCCCCGTACATATGTGATCTCTTTTGCATTAACATTTTACATGGAAGGTAATAATGATAAATTTAATGATTATATATGATATAAATGAAATAATTAGGATATTCATGACATATTTATCATTAGGAAAAGTGAATATATCATTTTCTACAACAAATAGATGATAAAGTTTCCAGGGTACTTGTGGACTACAACCATCATGAAACTACGTAACTCTATTTTCATCACCACTTGAAATAAATGATATATATATATTAATGTATATTTAATGAAATTATATCTTATATATAATATTATGATATTTATTCAATGAATTGATTTTATATACATCTTTTCTAAAATGACAATTGAAAAATAGAAACATAACCCATGCGTACATATGAACAACCATCTCCATGATCATGACATACTTAATCATTCATAACCATATTTCATGACATTTTTAAAAATTATAATTGAGGTATAAATATGATAATTATTTCATGATTATTATTCTAGATAATATAGAACTATATTATATTCCAAAAAATTAGGACTTTCATAATAAATCATGAATGAGAAATCAATGCAATAACCACCTAAAACAATGAAAATAATAAAATATTATTAATGAATAGGTGAGAATATGTTATAAAAAGATAAAATATGACAATATAAATAATAATAGTTATATTTAATATTGTAAAAAATTGTTAAAATATAGTATACAAGGGGCTAATTCACGTCAAACCCAAAAGAAGTGTGAGGCAATATATTTATCTCTCACCTTTTTTCTTTCATGAGGCATATGTAATATTCAACAACTATTTCATTTATGTAGTGTGTATACTATCCAGTAATGTATATTATGATTCCTCTCTGAAAATTATCGGGATTTAATTAGATAATTTTTTATCTCTATTTTATTTATGTTATGGTTCAAATGATTTTCAATGTGGTAATGGTTTCTTTTTAGAATTTTCATTCTTTGAAACTTATGTCTTGTTTTCCCCTATCTTATTTTACATGGTGTAAATATAACAGTTTTGAAATTTAATATCTTGAATTTAGTTATTCTATTTTTATTTTATGTTTCACTTAATTGACTTGTTTCATGGGGATTAAAATTCCTATTTACCAAAGTGGAAATAGTTTCACATTACAAATTCACTATTTATCAGGATTTTATTGCGATTAAGTATCCAATTTTTATGTTGTATGATCTACCCAAAAATAATTATCATGAATTTTATTTTTATCTATATATGTGATGAGAATATATCTGTTACTTTCAATTCCCCCTATTTATGGACTTATGTATTCTAAATAATGTCTTTATGAAATATCTTTTTTATTTCATTCTTCGGTCAAAAATCCTTTTTTTCTTCCAAAACTCATGTCTACTAAAAAACATATAATTTTATTAACATTCATTAAATTATTTATAAAATAAATTTTTACCTATGCTTACTTTTTTTACTAAATGTCTTGAAAGAAATATCTATGTCATTTTCAAAAAAATTCTATTTGAATTTTACCGAAAATGAGAAAAGATTATTTATTTTATCATATATAAGATGAAAATATTTTTTATCCTTTTTACCATTAATTTATTTTATGCATTTATTATATATTTTCAGGGTAATTTTTAAATAAATTGATTATAATTTTTTTATAATGTTTTTAAAATGGAAATGATATTTTCCTTTAAAAATGTAAAAATGATTTTTAATGTTTCCATTATATGATTCCTAGGTTTTTTTAAAGAAGTGTATTTTGAAAATATATTATTAATCATTAGATAATTATTTTTTAATATTTTGAAAATAGAAATTTTATTTTACAAAACATTTCATTAACAATCTTTTAATGGTAATTTAATTAATCAATTCCAACAAACCCTATTATTACTTATTTTCCAATGAGGATATTATGTATTTATACTATCCACATTCTTTTAATGGATATATTAGGATTATTTCAAATATATTATTATTGAAACCATTGTTTCCATTAAACATGTTTCGAATTTATTGTTATGGGATCCATTTAATTTCAATGCTTTAATCTTGTTATGAATGGAATATTTGTTCATTTTATAAGTTTTATGATTATTTATGATATCAATATACTTTTTGTGTACATAGACATTATAAAAAATGTGTGTGCCCAAATAATGTCAATTGATCCCATTATAGCATATATGATGGCTAGACCAAGGTCCAATTCATTGGATAATGATTATAACCTCTGAAGAGATAATTTGTATGTTGACTATATGGTTCTTCTGATTATAAGTGTTATGTTAGTGTTATACAATAGTAATGTTCCACGAAAGCAACATGTTATATCTATTCTTCTTAAGGGTATATAATGATTCCATTGATGATGATTAATATCATATAGTTCGTGATTAATGATCATTAGAAATATTTTATTGGGTTAAAACCTTATTCCATGATTGATTATCGATGATTTTATAAATGATGGGTATATATTATCTTATGATTTGCTCATGAACAATGATTATGTCTTCATACCATTATTTATTTATTGTTCTCATTGATGAAATTAAATTTTTAATTCTTATGTTTATCCTTACTGGGTGTTTGAGCACACCATTCATATGATTACTTTTACCCAAGGTAATAAAAAAGGAGTTTTAAACAACTATGTCTATAAGGGATTTCATTTGGAGGAGGATGATGAATTAATTTGAAATAATAAATAATAGGTAAATAAGGAGAAATTTTTATTTAAATATATTGGTATTTTTTATGTTGGATTTTTTCCTAATTCTTTAAAAATCCAATCAAAAAGGTATATAATAATGTAGGTTATCAGGCTTTTATTTCTGTTGTTGTAATTTTCTATTAGTTAAAACTTGATTAAAATTATCCATAATAAATATGAACATGTAATGTTTATTATTTCATCACTATATATAAGAGCGTGGGATCTGGGATATTATAAAAATGACCCCTTTTCATTAATAATTTTTAAATGCACATGATAATATAAAGAGATAGAAATGTTTAGTTTCATGTGAGGTAACCAAGATGGTATTTTTGGGAAATATATTAATTTAATTAAAATATAGTTTTATAAATATTAAGTAATTTATTAAAAATTGCATTCATGAAATATGGTTATTAAATAATATTTAATTAAAAACTAACATAATATTAAGTAATAATGTTCCATTTAATTTTAAAAATGGTCTAAAGCTTATTTATGTCTTGAAAACTTGTATTTCTCAACGAATAATGAAATTAAAGTAAATTTTTAAATTAATTAATTTATAAAATTATTTTTGTTTATTTAATGTCATATTTAAAATATGGAGCTCAAAATTAGAAAGTGGTGATTTTTTCAAAATTTTATGAAATAGTCAAATTTTTGGCTAAAAATAAAGTGTGATATAATTATTCAATATGTATTAGCTGTCATAATTTCCAAAAGGTGATGTAATAAATACGATAAAAGGATTACACAAAAAATATTTACCCAATATTAATTTTTTAATTTGTGTTATGAATTTTAAAAACCTAAAATTAATCCTGAGAAAATGTATATTTTAATTTTTAATTTTAAAAATAAATTATTAGGAAAATGAAAATATTTATTATCATTATTAGATTATTTTAAATATTTAGTTTCATATACTAATAAAATATTTGAAACTAATCCCCATTATAATAATTCATTGTGAATTCATTATAATGTTTTCTGGTTTTTATTATTTTACCACGTAGAATAAAATACATAGGTTTAGAAATTAATAAATAATTACTATATATTTTTGTATTGACACCCACCCAACCTCCCATTAAAATTCACTAAAACCCCATTGATCGTGGATTTTCTCTCTATCATCCTCTATAAATCCCACCCAAGGTGTTCATTTCCGCTTATAAAACCCATACCATTATTTTAGGGGAAAAGGATTCTTTTCATCTTCTAATTTATTCAAATATATTATTTATATTAATACATTTGATTTCCAATTTTCCATGATGATTTTTTTAAATCATATTACTTCACATATGATGTCTATATAATCAGATACCACCTTTCATTCTCACTAACCCCTACCATGAACCTTTTTGTACACACATTATGTTGTTGAAATTATTCCGTGATTTAAAATGAAAAAAAAAATTATTATGAATACCCTTACCCAATTACACTTAGGTTTAATCACCTAGTTGTACCTATCCTTCAACAATTTTATACATCCAGGTATGTAACAGACACTGATTATTCTTCGGATTAAAATTTATTATATATATTCTTTTGTTGTAGGACCTATATGTATCCAGAATTCATGTATAATATATGAATGTGATGGTGGGTCCATAATTTTATAGCAATGTAATGTATTGGATTGTATCATTATCAAATAAGTTTCCATGTATTGTTTATTGATGTTTAGAGTAAGAATGAAATTTTTTGATGTCTTGATGGTTAGCCTTTACTTATTCTAATTATTTAATTTTTTATATTCTTGTATCATTCTGATTATTCATTGATGTAATCATCTTATATCATACTTCAATATTCTTGATTATGATTCTCACCATTTAATGTCATCATGTTATTATTCTTGACCCACATGTACCACTTTAATCTATTCTATACTTTTATTATCCACATATATGGCCTTATTTCTCAACACTATCCTACGATGGTTCACTGGTTATGTTTTGATGTATTAAAAGATTAACGGAATTTATAATCATGTTATAATGTATTAAAATTATGGCATTGTAACTTTGTTTCTTATTATTATTTAATGTATCTATATTCCCAATGAAACTACGCCTATTTGTCTTTCAGGATTTTATTATATGTATACTTTTTTAATAAATCATGAAATAAGAGATATATGCGATTTGGGTTGTCAAAGTCCATAATAGAGCTTGTTTGAATGATTTTTGTTGATTGAGATCACAAAACCCTAGTAAACCCATAAAGAGAAGAATAAAAATTGGAAAACATTCCAAAATTTTAATAAATTATATATTGTGTGGTTCCTATGAAGTGAAATATATTTTTAGATACAAAATATTGGATGTGTCCGATGTATAGATTTACCTAGGCATAATAACCATGAAACATATCACTGGGTGTTAAAAAATCATGAAAAAAATATATGAAAATGCTATCTTGTTTCACATCTAGTATGACTTTCCCATGGGATATTTTTTACCAAATTCATAAACACATTATAAAACATTTTTTAGGGAACATAAATTATTATAAAATTTAATGTTAGGAACGAAATCATGGGGAACAAATTTTAAAACATATAAATTAATTAGTTAATGAATATATTCAATTCAGTATTTATCCCTTGAATGTTCAAATTCTACCTTTTATGAGTCTATTAGTTTGAAACATGGAATCCCAAATTTTTCAATATTTTAATAAATGGAATGAAATATGAGGAATTAAGACAATAACCAATGTGACAGGAATTGTGATAACTATGAAAATGAGAAGCCTATACTAGTTAGATGAGGAGTGGAGAGATTTTAACAATATGTACTCCATTTACTCATTTTTTGAATGAAAAAATAATTAGAAGGAAGACACACATCCCCTTAAAAAGAAAAAAATCCACTTGACAACTATATGCAACAAATTCAACTAACATTGAGTTGATCTTCTAATATAATAATCACTCAACAATAGATCACCTCTATTGAAAGGATCTTATATTTCCTTTATTTTAATAACTAAGAGAATGTATTTGTGGTTATTTATTAAATAAAGGGTGAATCTTATTGATAGTGTATTATTATCAAGTATATAAATATTAAGGAATAAATTAAATGAATGTAGTGGAATAAATTAGGGAAAATGTTTTTTGATAATTATTTTCATCATACTCTCTGATATAAAATGTTAAGAATGTTCATGGTATTGATGAAAAATAATGGAAAACATATTATGGTGTACTATATAAATATATCATGACTTTAATTATATGTCTCTCGCTTTTTCATTTCACTAAAATGTAATGTTTAGGACTTCCTTATTGAGAAATAACCTAATTTATGAATGTATTTTTTTGATTCAAAACATTGAGATCTATAAGGAAAATTTCTAATGTTCCCAAAATGTAAAAATAGAGATCAATTATTTTTAATTTTCTGATAGGTTTATATATAGAAATTGGATAATATAATATTTTTCTACCAGAGTGATGAATAATCATCATGGTGGAAATTAAGTCAAACATCTAGCTTTTCAGACGTCTAGAACGAAGCATCACATCAATTTCATGATGAGAAAAAAATTATTTAGGTGTGCAAGGGGAACCTATATAGTGAATGTTGAAGAGAAAAACTCAAGAATGTTATGGAAGAAATGAATGTTCTTTGAATCCATCATATGATTTTATAATGCTTGAAAAATATTTTAATAAGGAAAATATACGAACCAATTCACTTTTATAAGTTTTGTCAATGAAAACTGTCTACAATAACCTCTATGGTATAGAGATAAAAAGAGAGAATGTTCTATAATATCTTTGTTCGGTCTAGAAATTGATGTCTCAATAGGTATTCTAGTTTTTCATTCATTTGTGAGAAATTATCTACTTGATTTTAGAATTACATGTTGTTTCATATCATGAATTATTGGGTGAACAATTAAAAAAACTATATCCTAGAAGTAGATTTATTAGTGAAAATTTAAAATTTTCATTTATTTAATCCCATGTATATAAATTTTCATAAAAAATAATTTTTGTGATTGTTTTTACATAAAACCTTGTGATATTACCTATATAAGACATTGATTCTATTCAAGATATGGAAGTTATTCCCTTGTGTAGATCAAATATAAACTGATGAGGGAAAGAAATCAATAATTATATCATATATCACCCCTTTTTTCATACTATTATATGGAGGAGGTTTGATAAACTTTTGAATCATCTTCTAAATCATGGAAATTTATTAATTATTTGTAAGTGTGTCCATCTAAAATGACTTATACAATGGAAAATATTTTTATTAAATACATGCCCATTATAAAAGAAAGCACTGATATATTTCTCAAAACATTACACTATAATTATCCTAGATGAGTTACATAGTGTTAAGATTAACATATACCCATTTATTTTCCAATATGCAATAATCATTAATGAATTGACACTTTTGAAATTGAATAAATGTAAAAGAAACCACCAGATATTATAGATAAAGGGTTATACTCCAAAGTGATTGACCATGGGGCATCCCAATAAATTTAGTCATGATGAGGGACGATTAAATGAACATATGAATTGATTATCATGATGAAAAAACATCTTAATAATGATACATAATCTTATTCCAAGGATTTATGAAAATTTTAATCAACTGCATTGATCCCATAAATTCACTAATTTGGATCTTCAATAGTAATATAATCAAGTAATCCTAAAAAGTGTGGATATAAAATGAATTCTTGTCATTCAATGTAAAATTACAATGAGTTCATAGTGATTAAATTAATACTCAATAATGATTATTTTATTGACACATACATAGTTAATAGAGTTTTAGGGTACTACGTCCATATATTTATTATAGTCATTATAGTTGATATTTATATCTACTCTAAACTAAAGAGCATGAGGAGTATATAATTCTATACAGAAGACCATACAAATGAAAATGATATATGTGAAGTATATTAAATACATGTTTTATAATGGGAATGTAACATTCATTGGTCATTTTATCCCACAAAATGGATATCATTGGATCATACGAGGACACAAGAAATTAAAATCCAACCTAAACCATCATCCATGATTGAGATTCATATTTTCTGTATATTAAATGGGGTCATTCATCAATTTTTTAGAACCCTGTAATTATTTTAGAACACACTAATTATGATATATGTAAAGTTAAAAACGTTTTTCTGGACTCATAAAACTGATGAGATCATTATAGTAAATGAAGAGTCTAATCACTACAATTTCCCTCATAATACCAAAATGTATGGAATGATTAGTGTTATAAATAAATGAAAAAATATTAGTTTTGGGATGTGTGATAAAGTAAAATGAAATATTGATAGCATGTACCTCCCATAATTTAATGATTCAAGAGATGAACTATAAAACTCATGACCGATAATTGGTTTCCACAATCTTCTTATTAAAGATTTTACCATATTATCTCTATGGTGTGAAGTGTGTTGTATATATAGATCATAAAAGACAGAATATAAATTCCAAAAATATGATCTCAAAATTTTCCAACTATTTATCTTATAGGTAATCATTTTTTATGATACTGCAATCCATTACCATCCTTAAAAGGTGAATAATGTGGCAGAAGATCAATGTATAAATGATCAGACCACTAGATCAATTATAATGATCGAAATGGATCTAATATTATATGACATGATAATATTATACCTGGGAATCATAATTGAAATATTATCCAACCAAACTCAAATAAAATAACATCCATCAATTCTTGATATGATAAAAGAGGCCAAAAAATGTGATAAGGAGAATCAAAGAAAGGTGATGCATATTCTAGAGTTCATAATTTATAATTATTGAATTATATTGTTTGATAAAATATATTTTTCCCATAAAAACTATAATGAAGGATTAATAATATTAAATAATCTCATATCTCATTATTCTCAATTCATCGAGGGAGTACCAAGATTTATAGATAAATAATGTAAAAATTATGATTAGATAATATGAAGAGGAAGATTGTATAATTTTTAAATTTATTATTCATATCAAAACAATGAACATATGAACTAATTATGTCCATGAAAATGATGCAACCATTTATTATAATTGAATGTAAATGAGAACAATTAACCATGGATTTCATCGTAGGAATTTCCATGACATTAAAAGGCCACAACACTCTTTGGGTGGTACTCGATTGATGTACTGTGTTCATTTTATTAATATTATGAAATATTTCCCTTTTGAGTAACTCACCAATATATATATATATATATATTTATAAAAGAATATTTAATAATATATGGAGTACCAATATATATTATATCTGATCAATATATAATATTTACATTTATGTTCTAGAAAATTAATCAGCAAGTGTTTCATGTAGAGTTGAGTTTTAGTACTATTGATCACCCTTAAAAGGATATTAATTCTAAAAGAAACATTAAAATAATAAAATATAGGTTTTCATGATTTTTTTTGGATTTTCAAATATTTTTAGATCAACACCTTACCCTATTGGGGTTCTAACAAAACAATAGTTTCAATTCTAGAATTAAAATAAAACCATACAAGAATCTGTGTCGGAATCTAGAATTTTAGGATGATGTCAGAGAGTAGATGATAATGGGACAAGATATTCTCCATGAGATAAATTTGATGGTAAAACCCATTCAACATCATATTAAATACTTTAAAATTAAATATAAAATATTAAAAGGAAAAAATCAATGATACATATGGGTTGAGATTAGAGATAAGGTGTTCCTTTATATGTTGCAGTGGAAGAATGTAGTGGGGTTGGGAAGAAGGGATTAATATTACTAGATACATAGATCAATTTGAAATCCCAGATAGATTTTATGATATAAAATATATATTATAAAATTTACCTAACCTATCTCATATAAATAATGTGTTCCATATATCCATCTTATAGCTGTACAAACTAGACCCCTCACATGTATTGAATCCATATGTGGTATATTTGAAGAATAGTCATTCATACAAGGATCAACGATAAAATATGATATTTCATAGAGAAAAATCAATATGAAATAAGAAAACTCACCTATTCAATATACTCTGGTGGAAACACATGCTTGAGGAGGAAACAAGGAATCAAGAAGAGTTGATAAAAAATAAGCACCGTTATCTATATTAGTGCATGAGTTGAAATCTTAATAGTGATATTTATAAAGGAGGAAATAATATAATTACCCCAAAATTAATAAATAAAATTTATTTTGAATTTATAAATCTATTATTTTGTAATTTAGTTTTTGAAAACACATTCCCAATATTTCATTTGTTATATTTTAATTTTAAAAAATATGGCCATAATTCTTATATCTGATATAGGAGACCAATTTGAAAAAAATGGTACCAATATACATTTTTTCACATTTATCATTAATATTAGTATATAATATGGGTTATTTTATAATATTGTTGACACTTAATGAAAAAAAATATTGATGACCAGTAGGATCGTACCCATTGAAGTCCATTTAATAGGGATTTTGAGAGAGAAGGGATATCTAGGATTTTTCCATGACCATTCCCAATATGACATTCAACAGCTAAAACATATGATAATCCAATTATATGAGAAATTTAATCTTACAGTGATTTCCACCCAAACCATGTTCATTAATCCACCACATGAAAGTACAACCACTACAGTCCTTACACATAGGGAATATGTTGGTGTATTAATGGGTTATGTATCTAGATTATTATACTATGAGTTTTTATATATTAATTTAAATAATATAAGGATTATATTGATCCATTTTAAATATTATTTTATTTATAAAGATGATTATTAAAATGAATTTGAAAATACATTTTTATATGAATAATATAAAATAATATTGTTGGGAATGAAAGAGTTTCATTTAAAAATCATTTTTTGCTAACATCATCAATATTGAAATAAATTATATTTTCCTAAAATCATATTTTATATAATATATATTTTAAAAAAATTATAATATAATTTATTAAAATCGCATGTAATTTTTATGAGCTTTATAATATTGTTTGTGTCATGAAAACATGAAATATTAAATAAAATTAAATTTTATAAAAATTAAACATTAATATATAAAAAATTATTTTGATAAAAATATCATTTTTTAAATCATAATGTATACATTAGTCAATGATGAATTTTTCCTAAATTTCCAAGACAGTTGAAATTTTGGGAAAAAATTAAAACTGATATAAAAATAATGTATGTATTATGACATCATAATAGACCAAAGATAAAGTAATAAACACTATAAATGGAATTTAAAATTATTAATATATTTATATATTGAAATAATGTGTTTTTGATGTTATTTTACTTATTTTTAAATCCTATAATGAATCATAAAAAAACTATAATATATATTGATGTTTTAAAAACACTAATTTATGAACATTACTATCATACATATCATGAATGGTATTATTTCAGTGATTTATGTTATTAACCAAATAAAATACTATAAACCAATTTCCTTTTTCTAAAACCATGTGAATATCCATAAGATAGTTTATGGGTTTCTTATTTTATCATATAGATTCAAAAACCTCTGTTCTGAAATTAAAAAAGAATTCACCTCTCTTTTACTATAAATTTGCACACAACCATCCATTCCATTTCACTCAATATTCATTGAAAAAAATTCCTCTTCCCATCCATCTATATTTCAATATCATAGTGTTCTTGAGGTCTTAATAATATCCTCCTAAAATTTAGTATCACCCTCTCATGGTAATGGATTCGTTTCCTATCCATATTTGTTCAAGTACATTATTTTATTAAGCCTTTTAATTTATAATTGATCATGTTTACATGTGTTTTTACACATCCAAATACTGCCCATTTTATTTCCATGTAATAAGAGACCACCTTTAACTATCATTATCACCTTCCACATAACATTGTGTACACCCATTATATATGGTAAATAGTTCTTACATTTTCCATACTAAACATTAATTATATGGATACTCATCCCCATTTTTACTCAAGGGTATTCACATAGTTTCTATCCACCATTGTATTGTAAATTTAATTATTTTACCCCAAACTATTAAATAAATAGATTATAATATATGAATGATGTTATTATGTTGTATGAACTATGTAGAAATAAATTTATATATATCATATTAATGTAACATGTGGTTCTCGATTTATGTAGCTCTAAAATGAAATTAGAAATTTATTTATCTCATAATATAAAATTTTGTTGCATGTGTAATTATCCAAATCACACTATGATTAGTTTTATCGAGTGTTCTTTTGGAAAATTCTTATTTTGTCATGTTTTATGTTATTTCTTCATTCCAATAATGCCTTGTTGAGATAATTTATATCAAACATAATTTTTATTTTTTTATGATTCCCAACCTTCAATGTCCTCATGTTATTCTTCATGACTCACATGTACCGCTATAAGTTTTGTTATTATTTGATTATTCCTTTATTATTCTCTAGGGATTACCCCTTTCACAGGTACATCTCCAAGAGATGCCCTAAATTATTAGAATATCAATTGAATTCAGGGGAATGTTTTGTCATTGAAAATAATTGTTTCAAATGTTTCATGTAATTGTTATATGTTTCAAATTTTATAATTATATTGGCCCCCTTGATCTTTTGGGGATTTTATTATATGAATCATTCTATAATAAATAATGAAATATGGTATATAGAAGATACGGGTTGTCACATCCCTAACTTATAATGTTCCAAAACTCGAATGAAGTGGATGATAAATGGAAGATTTCATGTATAGAGAAGAAATATAATTTTTATTAAGCCTTAACATATGGAAAAAACCAATATTGAAGAAAAAATAAAAAGAATAAAAGGGGAACAAAGCACCATGTCCATGGGTGGGATGAGTTAAACAAATGTGAGAAAGAGGGGACGATATGGGGTTAAAATCCTGATGTGATTTTTGGATATTTTCCACATCATATATAATCGCAAAGACTAAAATATTTAGATACTTTGTTAGGAAAACAATACAACCACCATGGTGGTCAACCCTCATTAAAAAATAGGTTCGATAATCACCTGTAAAACCCCTCTGGTCATGATATACAATGATAGAACTTGGTAAAATGGATGTATAATACCACACCCCTATCTCACAAGACATGGTTCATGGTTTACACTAATTGTGGGCCATATATTGTGTTTATCAAAATTCATATTTCCATCCTCTATATCCTATAAAGAAAAAATTAAATGAAATGATGATAAAAACTCAAAATAATAAATACCAGTGAACCAACATATATCACAATTCTACCAACCATTCCATTTTCTACCCCAAAAATGTTTTCAAGGATCTGAATCCAATAATATTTGAGTCCACCTCTCCATCACTAACACTTCATGCTCCCATATCTATTTACTATATCCGTAAAACATATATAGTAGACAAACTAGTGGTATATTTTTAACATGAATATCCTTGTTTTGAAATTTCATGAAACAATAAATATTCTCAATGATTATGGTTTTAGGATGTTCTTTTAAATCCTCCAATCAATCACATGGTACGGGTCTTACTAATAAACCATCAGTTTTGAGATAAGGAAAAATTCATGAAATTATTGAGAATAGTGGTTCCAAGGTCACCTTATATTAATTCTTCCAGGAATGACACCTGATTTCAGAAAAAATGATATAGAAAAATACAATACTACACTGCCTCACTAGTTGACTGTTACCTATCATGGATGAAACTCTCAAAAACACCCAATCAACAACAAAAAACTCTAATAGATGAGGATGATGATCAAAATATGACTTATGATGACTTTGATATATTGTCAGCCACTTCTAGATGAACCTCATCATCTTTATCATATCCAATATGAAAATTTATCCCAATATGATAATTTATCCCAATATGGGGCCCAAAACAAATTTTTTAAAAAATATATGTGTTCAACATGGTCACCGACACTAAGTCTCAATGGAATTAATATTGATTGAGGCATGATGAATATAATTATTATAATATAATTTAACTAATGAAAATACAATTCTTTGAAGAACCTATAGGATCATATACTAATGATAATAGAATATCCATTCTTACCTGGATGACCTGCATAGTCTAACCATCCATTTAAGAGTCATGCATCTTAATCAAAATTAGCTAATAACCCATCTCCCAGTCAAGGATCTTCCAAAACTACATTGTGAATAGAGTGTCTTGATTTGAAACAGTTGTTGAAGAAATTCCAAATAGATTTATGATATATTAGACATATTGGAAACTGATTTCTTCCACCTTTTCTGACTATATGATTGGAATGAAATGAGACGACTTAGATAATCAATCAATAACCTCCAAAATAGAAACCTTTTCACCCAGTGATCGATGAATTAAAATCCTTAAATCCATATAAAAATTATGCCACTTATATACTAAAATAAAAATAAGATTTCATAGACTAAATGTTAATTGATATATGATATTGATCATCTCATAGGTTTGATTTTGAAATAAAAAAGTGGAAATTCGGTACCATTTCACAGAAACCTAATACTAAAATTTTAGATTACGAAACTCTTTGGTATACCAATGTTTAATGTCCCAACATGTTTTTTTCACACTCTACATCAGTTAATGCCTTAAATACAAAGAAAAATAATTCCTCTTCTATAACATAATAAAACCATTTACATACCAAGATTGACCTACTAAGTTCTCTCTAGCATTTAAATATTTACTAAGATGATGGAATTTAGGATGAACTGTCTACCTGATTTGAATTTAATTATCCATTGAATATGTGATTTTCACACATATAATGAACACATTTTCATCATCATCTTCATCATCCACATACATCGACATCCTAAAATAAAAAATCCACTCAGATTCATTCATCCACAAATTATCTCATTTCCAAGATTAGTAGTTTCCAAATTAAGGCGTTAACAACCACATTATAATTTGTGAGGGAATAATCTAAATTGATTTCATATATCTTCAGATACTAATTGAAATATATATTCATGTAAATCATGTCCCCCTCACTTTTTCAAGCGATAACACCTCCAGGGGAATTCAATGCTAGTTTTTCATCACATGTGGCAGGAGCGCCCCACCTCTGGTCATCACCAGTCTTAACCGGGTTACTGGTCTGCTCAGCCACCGAGTGAGGGAGCCTCCCTTCCGATGAAATCTTCTCACCCTTACGAGTTACCCCTTAACTCTTTCAATGAATATGTGGAATGATTCTTCTTCTACAAATGGTGGGTGTCAATTTCAGACTACCTCCGGGTTGTGAATGAGTCTTGGAGCTAGCCTTCCTGCAGGATCCCCTTGGTGTTTTTCAGAACAAACTGAGATGCCTCAAATCCGATCTTAAGAATGGGCCCCCAGAATTTTCCCTCATCATATCAAGACATGGAGGTGGTTATCTCAAAGATACCATGATTAGAATTAATCTTATATTCTAAATGTGTTGACCTCATTTTTTGTTGATTTGGCCAACTAGATGATCTCTTAAGTGGAGGCACTTCGGAGCAGCGGACGACAGGCTCGGGATCAGTCAAGGGTATGCTGGCTTAGGGAGAGCATCTGAAACAAAACATTTTTCCACTCTTACATCATGGAGAAACAATGCAATTCCAATCCCAACATCTTCCTCGATCAATGATCCTACGTCGATGACTAGGAGGTGGTCGGAGGTATGGCTGAGTCATTTTTCAAATCCTTTCTGACAGATCCTAATCCAAGTTGGTGTGATTGAATTCTAAGCGGTCAGAAGGACATCTATGTTGTCATTCTAGAATGTGTTTTTGAGAAGGAAAATGAGTTATTTATCTCTATTATAGATGAGAAGGTTGTTAGGGAGGCAGTCTATGACCTCAACCCTGAGAGTGCCCCAGGTCCTATTGGGTTTTGAGTTACTTTCTACAGGGGATCATGGGATATGATAAAATCCAACATGGGTGGAGTGATCCAATACATCTATCCTGGAGTCCATTTTCTTCATGTATCTTATGAATTCAAGCTAGTTAAACTCCCTAAAATCAAGGCCCCCACTGTAATGTCCCAGTTCCGGAATCCACCCAGAGGTTCCTTGTACCCGTTTGGTCACATGACCTCAAGCGCATTTCCCCGAATGCTATAGGCTTCCGACTAGTAGTGAGGGCCTTGGGTGTGATAGTGGGGAAACTATGCCCTCCTTGGAAGATTACACGGCGGATGTAAATAACACACAATAGTGGAAGCAGTAAATATCCAACAACAGTAAACAACAGAAGAAAGATAAAGAAACAATTGGAGAAAAATATATATATAAATGGTGCATGTTACATATATGTCTATGAAATCATCCAAACAAGTCATAATGATGAAATAAAATAGTTCTAAACCAATTTGTAAACTAAAGCAGATAAAATCTTCAGCATTGCAAGCCATATATTGGTATCATGCTCCCCAACTCCACAACTATCAAGAACATGAAGTAGAAGGGTGCTTTCCCTTATCTATACCTACAACAATATAATTTTTCTAGGCCCAAAATCATGACCCAAACAGGGAGTGAGACTAATCCCAGTAGGCAACCACCTGATGATCTATGCCTAACAGTCAGTGAATATATTGCAGGTAAAAATACAGAATGTAGTAAACAGGAAAGTACTCAGCAGAAACCAACCCACTATTTCTAGCTTTTAATTTAAAAACCATTTACCAGCCACTAATGAATGTATAACAAATAGGTAACCCTCTGGGTAGTTCTCACAGCCTTACCCCTATGGTTCAACCAACAAGTACTAGCTACCCTATGGGAGGCACACATAGTCTCACCCCTCTGGTTCAGCTAAAGAATAGACTCTCTAGGGAAGCACTCACCGTCAATTCCCCCTATAGTCTCGTATCGTACTAAATGCGCTCTAGGGAACACTTATGTCACATTCCCTCTGTGTCCCACGTTGAGGAACTACAGACACTCTAAGGAAGCACTCAATATGAATTCCCCATGTGGTCTTGCATCATATTATAAAGACACTCTGGAAAAGCCCTTATGTCCATTCTCCCTATGATCTACTACACTAGGTTCTCATGGCCCTGTGTAAGTCAAATAAGCATAGTGCGCGTGTGAACCAAAGTAACCTCTATAAATACTTGGATATAATTCTACAGAATCTCATCCTGACTGAACAATAGTCACACCATCCTACAATACTAAGCATGGAACTGGCAACAACCTACCAGGCAAAACAAGACCAAAAGGTCATAAACAGGGAGAACATGCATTATAAATACATCCAAAGCATAGAAAATTACCCTATTCAAAAACAATAACCTCTACTGAGTCATACATGCAATGTAGGAAAATAAAAGTGGGGAAATAGTAAAAACACGATACCTTGCTCAACGGTATTGGTGGAATTTTCACATAATACTCAAATACTTTCTATAGAAATGAACAAACCACCTACCTTGATGCTAAGAGATCGATATACATGAACCACGGGGCTTGAATCACCTTAGGACGTTGAAGATCTAAAAAAACATCTAACATGTTAAACCCATGATATCCTAGAAAAGATAAGGTATTGGGAAATGATGATCTAAGGGAATAGAGAACTCACCACTACGATTCCAACGCACTCAGTGGTGTTCGAATCAGAGAACGGACAGAGGTTTGGGGGATCATCAATGATCCATAACTACTCGGAACTCTCAGGTGAAGAAGTCCAAAAAGAAGTCGATTCTGGTGATTATATGCGACCCTAGTGCATTTAATGAAAAAAAATAAAGTACACGGTATGCACTTTTGGAGTACACGGTGTGTACTCACCTTTTCCATACTCCGCTTTAGGAAGAATCAATTTCTCGCTTACAAGGTTGTGTGTGTGGCCATGACACGGCCAGCACACGGCCTCCAGCGGCATTGCAGTACATAACGTGTACTTTGAAAATTTCCATATTTCCATATTTTCCTAAAAAATGACCAGAAAAGGAAAAACGTACCTGAAAATGAGATCTGAGTTCTTACAAAATTCCACCTTAAATAAATTCTTACCCGGATTTCCATATCATGGCGTAGAAGAAGAAACCCATAATAGCTCCGGCCACTATGCTCGCACATCGGCCTCCCTCTCCCAAGTCCCATCCTATACCTACCCGGGCTGCCATAAAACTCATAACAGAGGAACATACCGACCATAGAGAACCTTTGTACTGAAATCAACAATCTGGATCAGATGGTCCTCGAATGATGCATCCATATCTAGCTCAATATCATCAGGTTGAAGGACCTGAGACTGGTCTAAAATGTAACATCGAAGATGAGAAACCTGAAAAATGTCATGCATAGCATGGTACCTCTGAGATAACTACTACTGATAGGAAACCTTCCCAACTCTATCCAACAATTCAAATGGTCCGAAATAACTCGGTGAACGCTTACCATATCTCATAATCCTCTGGTAACCCATCCTCAGTGTGACATGCAGGAAAACATGATCCCCAACCTCAAACTCTAAATGTCATATCCGCTTATCAGCATAAGACTTTTAATGAGACTGTGGATTAGCCATACTATTCTGAATCAACTCTATCTGCTCTGAGGTCTCCTAAACAAGACGAGGTCCCAGCAAAGCTGCCTCTCCTACCTCCATCCAACATAAGGGTGATCAACATGGCCTACTATATAAAGACTCATAAGGTGCCATTTGAAGAGTCGCCTGAAAGCGATTATTGTAGGGAATATCCACAGGAGGTATATGCTTATCCCAATAACCTCCAAAATCCAGATTTCATGCTTGGAGAATGTGATCAAGCACCTGAATCGTACACTCGGAATCATCATCTATCTCAGGGTTGTTGGTTGTAATCAGTTTAACCTGCAAACCCAAGGATTTCTGTATCCCCTGCTAGACCCAAGAAGTAAAATGTGAATCCCTGTCTGAAATGATGGAGTGTGGAACCCCATGAATACATAAAATCTCATGGATGTACAAGAGTCCCACCTCATTAACATTGAAGGTCTCCTTGATCAGCAAGAAGTAAGCGACCTTTGTAAGTCTGTTAATGACGACCCATACAATATCATTCCGACGAGGTGATCTCGACAACCATATCACAAAGTCCATCGCGGCATCGTTCCACTTCCACTCAGGAATGGGAAACTGTTGTAAAAGACCTGCAGGCTGCGGATGTTCCTCCTTCACCTACTGACATGTAGAACATCTCATGACGAGACCAGAAACAACTCTCTTCATAACTGGCCACCAATATTGGCATTGAAGATCACGATACATCTTGGTGAAACCAGGATGAACTGCCCAAACTAAGGAATGAAAATCCCGCATAATCTCCTCGTGTATATCTACTGGAACCCATATTCGCCCCTTGAAACCCATGATCTCATCCTTTCCCATGGTCCACCAAGGAATAAGGTCCTCTCTTGACACACTCTCCCTTAGGACCCGACCTTCGGAATCTGATACCTGTCTCAATCTAACTCTGTCAAAAGGCATAAAGGTAACAGATACAGAAGATTGAAAATTATTTCCTTGTTTATTGTGCACCTCCATATGCATCTTAGAGAGCAAATCCACAAGCTATCACTCACTACTGGCCTCCTGAACTGCTTGAATCTGAGTCCTCATACTCAATGCATCAGCCACAACGTTTCCTTTTCCCGGCATGTAGGCAAGCTCAAAGTCAAAATACTGAAGGTACTCAAACCACCTTCACTATCTCAAATTCAAGCCACGCTGATTAAAGATGTACTTGAGACTCTTGTGTTCAGTGAATACCACAGAGTTCTCTCCCAAAAGATAATGCTTCCAACAGCGCATGGCATGAACAACTACTGCCAGCTTGAGATTGTGTGTTGGGTAATTCCTCTCATGTGGCCTCAACTATCGTGACCTGTATGCAATGACTCCATCTCCTTTCATAAGCACAGCTCCTAGCCTGATACCTGAGGAATCACAGTAGATAGTGTAGCTATTTCCTGGCTCTATCAAGACTAGTATCGGTGCTGAATTCAACCTCCCTTTTAGCTCTTGAAAGGCTGACTCAAAAGAATCTGACCATCAGAACTTCGCTCCCTTCTTCGTCAGACCTGTCAGCCATGCTGATAAGCATGAAAAGTCTTGCATGAAGAATATGTAGTATCCATCCATCCCTAGAAAACTCCACACCTCAAATATGTTCTTTAGCTGATCTCAGGAAACTAATGCTCTCACTTTCACGGGGTCTACTGATACTCCTATCTCTGACATAACATGACGTAAGAAGTGAATCTAATCCACCAAAAAGTGTCATTTTGAGACCTTAGCATTTAATTTATGCTCCCTCAGTGTACTCAAAACGATCTCAATATGGGTATCATTGTCCTGTCGAGTGTGAGAGTACACCAAGATATCATCCATGAAAACAACCACAAAAGAATCCAAGTATGGATGGAACACTCAGTTCATCAGTACCACGAAAACTTTTGGCGCATTCGTGAGACCGAACGACATAATTGTATACTCGTATAGACCATACATGATCATGAAGGCTGTAAGAGGTATATCTGATGGTCTAACGCGCAACTGATGATAACTGAACCTCAACTAAATCTTATAGAGCACTCAGAATCCTTGAAGCTGATCAAAGAAGTCATCAATCTAAGGCAAGGGATATTGGTTCTTGAACGTCAGCTGGTTCATCATCCGATAATCCACACAATGCCTAAGGGTGATGTCTTCCTTCTTCGCAATGAGGATAGGCGAACCCCAAAGAGAGGTACTGGGTCAGATGAAACCCTTTTCCTGCAACTCCTCCAACTACTTCTTGAGCTTCGAAAACTCAGGTGTAGCCACCCTATAAGGAGTAATGGACACCGGTTCCACTCCTGGCATGAGATCAATAGAAAAGTATACCTAACACTTTTGAGGAAAACATGAAAATTCCTCTCGAAAGATATCCATGAAAAGATCCTCCACTGGAGGAAAGACTAACTGCAAAGTCCCATGTTCATCCAGATATAGACTACAAATATGATCTATAACTACACCTAGCCTTTGATGCTTGGGTCCTGATCTACTCGCCTGGACATCCCACTCACCTCGATAAAGAAAAGATTCAACCTCTGGTGATATGAAGCTCACCCTGCGACGATAATAGTTGACGACTGCCTGGAAGGGAACTAACCAGTCTCTCCCGAGAATAACATCATAACCTGTCATTTATAGCACATAGAGGTCCCATAGAAAGTGATACCCAGCCACCTCTAGAGGGAACTCATTGCACTAATGTACACTAGTCGTCCTAGTCCCCAGCAATGTGTCTAGAGTCAAAGTATCGGTAGAGTAAAAGATGAAAATCCCAAGGATCTCCACAACGGAAATAGAGATAAATTAATGGGAAGCCCCTGTATCAAAAAGAGACAAATATAAAACTGAGGCTAATAAGATAGTACCTCAAACTGTAGAGGGTCCGGGATCCGGCTCCTGGTAGGTCTTCTCCACTACAAAAGCATGACTTGTACCACAACCCTGTGACCCTACCTGAACGCTCCGAGCTGAACCACCCTACTGTCACTGAAAGACTGGTGATTGACCACCACGACCTCGACCTCTACCTCTGCCCAAATGATCAAAAGAACACTACTTCCCAGACTAGTGAGAAACTGGTGGCACTGCTCTTGAACATGGAGTTATCGATGAACCCCTGTCACCAGCTGCTAGTGAGAAAACCTGAAAGAAGTGCTGAAAGTGACCCAGATTGCCGTAATATCAGCACTCCACTAGGTTTATCTAACACTACAGCCTCGTATACCCTACCCTTCCACACAAAAATCATACCACATGGATACCTTATAATGTGTCTCGCTACCGAGGATCACCACACATAGACTCCCTACGACGCTTCCTGCTGTCAGCTGGTGAAGCACTGACTTTGGAAGTGGAACCACCCTTTCTCTCAACTCATGAATCTATCAAATTGAGCTCCGCAATAATTTCTTGGTTGACGATGGAAGTGATGGAAGTCAGCCTGAAGATATTCACCTATGAGAGAATCTCCTATTTGAGACCATCCTCAAACTTCCTTGCCAAGAACAACCCATCTCCGACTTGGAGTGGTGTGAAACGCTGATGCTCGGTGAAACGAGAGGAATAATCCATTAAATAATGAGTACCCTTCTCTAGGATCATGAACTCCCAGGCCCGATTAGACCTCAAGGTCTCCAGATATAATTATTCGTAAAATATGCACTGGAACTCCTCACATTCCATAACTTGTTAATGACCCTCCTATGAGATCACGTCCCACCGCCTCTTGGTAGAGTCTCATAGCATGAATGTAGTGACCATGTCCTGCCTTTATAGAGGCGTCTCCAGAGGATCAAAGATCATCACCATGGCTTTTATCCATGTCTCTACAGCCTGAGGTCTTTCTTCCCCTGAGAAGTTGGGAGGATGCTGCTGTTGGAAAACCCATGTCAAGTCTTCTATAGTCGAGGAAGGAGGCAGTGCTCCCTAGAAAGTTTGCCTCATCCTCAAAAATCCTTCCCTAAACTACACATCAGTTCCTGTAACCGGTATCACTGTTGGTGCCAAGGCTGGCACAATAGGAGGATCTGAAGGGAGTCATTGATCATCCATATCTGGAATCTGATCACTACCCTGCAACTGGCGGAAAACCTGAGGACGTCTCGGTGGAATGACTCTGCATGGTCAAATGCCCACCCTAGATTCAATATTATCAAAGACTGAAAGCAGAAAGGACAGAAATGAATAGGAGAAAGAAATAATTCATGTTTTATAAAACATGACTACACGACATGTACTTTTACTACATGGTGTGTTCCGTTAAGTCAGTCACATTGGAATGTACTCAAGTTTAAACTGGTCATTTAACACCCCAATCACACAGTGTGTTGTCCTAACACATGGTGTGTACCTGAATCCTCTTACCTTAACCATGTCCTTCTACATGGCTAAGCCCCACAGCTCTCCCAAGATAAGACTACACAACATGATCTCAGAAGACACGGTGTGTACTAGACAAGATTCCCCTGACCCGTGTTGTTAGTGACACGGTCAGACACATGGATTGAACCGCATGGTGTGTTCCTAACAGACATGATGTGTACGTGAAATGATACCACCGACCCATGTTGTTTATGACATAGCTGGGTATCAAGGTCAAACTACCCGGTGTGTTCAAGGTAGACACAGCGTGTATAAGAAGAGACTCCACCAACCATGTTGTTAACTACATGGCCGAACTCATAGGATTACCCTACATGGCATGCAAAATTGGTACACGGAATGTTCCCATGATATTTTTCCTATCCCGTGTATCTTCCCATACGTCTTGTGACACAGTTAGAGAATACATTGCGTGTATAAAAGGTACATGGCATGTACTTATGAAAAACAGTTTCTTCCCAAACAGAAGAACACACGGTGTATATTCAAAGCTACACGACTTGTATTCTGGGTTTTTCTAGATAGTAGGCCTCATAAACTACTCTGGAGCCCAAGAAACACTAAAACGAACACTGAAAGTGCCAAATTATGATCCCTGAGGGCCTATACTCCCCGTGAAGAAAAGTTTGGAATCTTAACAAGTTATGGAAAGGAAAACAAAGCAATGATTCACTGAATTCTTATCCATGAGGGCCCATAACACCTCAAGAACCAAATTTTGGAATTCATTCAAGAAAAACTCTATACAAAACAATACCCTATCAAACAACAGGTATTTCTATCAAGGAAACTATCACAACAAGATGCATATTTTCCACATCATCTATCGCAACAACCAGAAATATCTAATGCATCCTAGATAGCATGGAAAAATTACATGACATGTGATTTCTAAAAAGTTCCTATATGATGCATGAGATGGCATACCCTCATCTCATCGAGTTGCAATAGAAATAGAACCTCAATAATATCAACAATAAGAGCACAAATCATGTAAATCACTCTAAGTGAAATCAAATCAACTATAATAATTGAAAAACCAGAAAAATTGCAATTAAACATGGTAGATTGTCTTTTCCCTATACACTGGTTAGATACTCTCAGCCACAGATTAATACCAAGTAGATATTCTTTCTTATCCCTGGATAAGGCTCCAAACAGTAAATAAATAGGAATGATACCTCTGATACTAGTTTGTATCATCCCGGTTCTAGAAGCAACACAGAGGATCCCCGTACCTGGTTGGTGACATGGCCTCAAACACATTTCCCCGAATGCCAGAGGCTGCTGTCTAGCAGCAAGGGCCTTTGGGTGTGATAGTAGAGAAACTATTACCTCCTTGGAAGAGTACACAATAAAAGTAAACAACACACAATAGTAGAAGAAGTAAATATCCAACAACAATAAACAGCGGAAGACAGATAAAGAAACAACAGGAGAAAAATATATATATAAATGATGCATGTTAAATATATGTCTAGGAAAGAATCCAAACAAGTCACAATTCTGAAATACAATAGTGCTAAACCAATGTGTAAAAGAAAGCAGATAAACTCTTCAGCATCGCATGAAATAGCTTGGTCCCATGCTCTCTAGATCCACAGCTATCAAGAACCTGAATTTGAAGGGAGATTTCCCTTATCTATACCTACAATAATATAATATTTTTGGGCCCAAAAGAATGACCCAAATAGGGTGTGAGAGTAATCCCAGTAGGCAACTACCCGAAGATCTGTCCCTAATAGTCAGTGAATATATGGAAGGTAAAAGTACAGAAATCAGTAAACATGAATGTACTCAGCAGCAACCAATCCATAGTTTCTAGCATTTAATTTACAAACAAGTAAGCAACCACTCAACCAAGTAGAACAAACAGGTAACCCCTTGAGTATTTCTCATAGCCTAACCCCTAGGGTTCAACCAACAAGTACTAGCAACCCTATGGGAGGAACACATAGTCTCACCCCTCTAGTTCAGCTAAAAAATAGACTCTCTGGGGAAGCACTCACCATTAATTCCGCATATAGTCTCGTATCATACTAAAGGTGCTCAAGGGAAGCACTTACATCAAATTCCCTATATGGCCCACGTCGAGGAACTAAAGAAACTCTCACAAAGAACTCAACATCAATTCCCCATGTGGTCTCCCATCGTATTATAATGACACTCTAGAGAAGCCCTTATGTCCATTCTCCCTGTGGTCTACTACATTAGGTTCTCACAGCCCTGTGTTAGTCAAATAAGCATAGCGCGCATATCGGCAATGGAAACCTCAAGAACTACTTGGCTAGCATTCTATAACATCTCAACCTGAAAGAACAATAGTAACACTATCCTACAATACTAGTCATAGAATTGGAAATATCCTACCAGGAAAAACTAGACCAAACGGTCATAAACTTGAAAAACATGCATGGGAAATACATCCAAATCACAACAAATTACCCTATTAACAAAAAAACCCTCTACTCAAGCATACAAGAAAAGTAGGAAAATAACAAGGGAAAAATAGTAAATATGTAATTCCTCGTTCAAGGGTATTGGTGGAATTTACACATAATACTCAAATACCTTCTACAGAAAGGCACAAACCACCTACCATGATGCCAGGATATCAATATAATTGAACCATAGGGATTTAATCTCCTTAGAACACCAATTATCTACAAAAAAGTATAAAAATTTCAACCCATGATAACATGGAAAAGAGAAGCAATTGGGAAATTATGCTCTAGGAGAATATAGATTTCACCATTATGATTCCACCGCACTCACTGGTGTTCGAATCAGAAAACAGACAGAGGTTTGGGGACTCATTGAAGATATGCAGCTTCTCGGTGATCTTAGTTGAAGAAGACCTAAAATAAGTCGATTCTAGCAATTAGACGAGACCCCGGAGCATTTAATGAAAAAAAATGAAGTATGCGGTGTGTACTTTTGGAGTACACGATGTGTACTTTTGGAGTACATGGAGTGTACTCACCTTTTATATACTCCTCTTTAGGGAGCCTCCATGTCACCCTTAAGTGGTTGTGTGTGTGGGCATGACACGGAAAGCACACAGCCTTTAGCGGCATCATAGTACACTGCGTGTACTTTTAATGTACATGACATGTACTTTGAAAAATTCTAGATTTCCCTCATTTCCTCAAAAAGAACCAGAAAAGGAAAAAAATACCTAAAAAGGAGAGCCAGGTTCTTAAACCCATAGTGATGAAACAATATGGACCGATCGGTTTATGAAATTTCTCATATAAGGTCCTAGCATTCGTGATTAACCAGTCGATATGGGAGCACTTTCCATGTTGGATATCATAAGAAAAAACATGGGTTTTTAAGATGGAGATCTATCCGAGGGGATATTGGTCATACACATGAAATGATCTCTGACATCAACCTAAGGACCATGTGTTATAATATGTCTCTCAAACTCAACATGGACATAGCCTATGACCGAATCGAATGGAACATCATCTTTATGGTGATATCCTAAACAGGGTTTTCAAGATGGTCCTAATACCTAATGTTCTGATTTTTTTTCTCTCCATGGTTAGCTATCTTATTTATGGGTAGGATTTTTGGTTTCTTCAAGACTCTATGGTGGATTAGACAAGGAGACCCACTCTCCGCCAAACTCATTTTTATATCCCAAGACTACCTTAGTAGTCTTATTATGAAGAGTGTCTAATTAGGTGACAATGGCCATTTCCAGTGAAAATACAACAATTTGGGGATATATCACCTCATGTTTTTAGATGACACTCTCATCTTTTATAATGCCAAAAGGAACTCAATCCACAACATCAATAAGATTAATAAGGCCTACTACAAGTTGAGGGGTCAAGTGATTAATCAAGACATGTGTAGTCTTTGCATTGCTTCTCAATGCTCAAAAAGGCTTGTTCAGTATCTTTAGGACAATCTAGGAATCCCCAAGAGCATCTTCCCGATTACCTATCGTTGAGCCTCGATTTTCCCAGGTTCCCTTACATCTTACAATTAGATAATGTGGTTGTTAAAATCCCCAGTAGGACAAACTGGAAGAATTGATTCCTTTCCTTAGGAGTTAGAATCACGCTGGTTAATAATGTCTTAAATTCCATTCCCATGCATGTTATATCTTCTCCCAAGGTGACTAAGGGAGTTATTTCATTTATTGGATAGACTCTCTCCTTTTTCATTTGGGATACCCAGTTTGAGGGAAGACATCATGGGATCTTTTGGAAAATAATGGTGAGACCTTTGAGGGAGGAGGTGATCAGTGTCAGGAACATCATATCCTCTATCCAATGGTTTCATATAATGATGGATAGGGAAATTATCGAGTAGAACATGATATGAGGAAGGTTACTGGTTGAGAAATATGGAAATGACATAGACCTGACTAAATCTAACCCTTATTCCCATTGTTTCTCACTCCTTCCCTTCTTCTCTGACCTTCAGCCGTAATCAATTTGGATAGTTGGCATTGGTGAGATCAATGTTTTGTTTCATAATTTGGTGGGCTATGTCCTAGGATTACCTAGTTTTCCAACCCCAGATATATCCTTCATCCATGCCAGAATGTACATGAATTTTCTATAGGCTGTTCTGAATATTGAACAACACACCTCCTTTAACCACATTGAGCTAAATATTGATCGAAACTAGTGTGTGTTTTATCCCTCAATTTGAATGGGAGAATAAGGAAGAAAAGAGATGATTTGGAGTGATGGAAAATGATTTTGATCATTTGGTAAGACAAAAGCGGCTGGAAAGAAATATGAGGGGGCAGAAATGGAGAGAAATGTTTCTCTCCAACCATCTATTTCGATTCATCAAAAAATTGGGTTGATTCAGACAAAAATGGTGTGTAGGGTTATGATGTATTTTAAATTTCCAACATTATCCCTATATTTATATATACACAATGTTCCCATTTTAAATTCATTAAAACCATCACATCATTCCCCCGTAATAATTATATTATTAAAAATAATTTTAATTATTAATAATAACAACAAATAATTTTTTTTGGGAAAAAAATATATTCATGAAGAAAAAAAATTTATTAATTTTTGTGAGGGGCCAAATAGAATATTTAGATACCCAGGAAAATATGTTTTCGGGTCATTGGTCGTGGGTTCGATTCCCCAAATCATTTGTGGATTTTTCTTGTAGCAGGCGTGAGAATCCATTTGATGGTTGAACGCAACCTTTTTTAATAATAACAATCAAATTGAAATAACTTTGATTATTTATATATAGATAATATGGATTATAACTAATTATTTGTATATGAATAATCATAAATAATTTAAAAATAATTTTTATTATATAGAATTTTTATTATAAATAATTTTTATTATAGATAATTTTGATTGTAAATAAATTTGATTATCTTGAATTATTAAATATTTTTAATTAATAATATAGAATTAATAAAATGTTTTGAATGTGTAATTATTTATGAATTACTAATTATTTGGAATTAATAAATTTTTTTTATTAATAATTATTTTGAATTAATAATTTTGATTACCTTTAGTTAATAATTTTGAATTAATAAATTATATAAATAAGTTTTTTTATCTATGACTAATTTTTTAAAATTTTAAAATTTGTATTAATATATGTTTGTAGATTAATTTTTACTTAATTTTGGTGATATGAAAGATAAAATATGATTATAATCCAAATTAAGGTGTTTGGAATTTTCAATAATAAGGTATTAAAAATACATTTTTAAAGGTTATTTGTGTCATTTAACATAAACTTTTTATGTTGGACAAACATGGTGGTAGGTGTGGTATCCATGGGGATCTAATCTATGGTTTTTTTATCTTGGAAAATAATTCTCTTTTAATTCCATGTGTATGTGTTATTTTATAACAAAGGTTCTTTGTGTCATTTTCATCAAAAATGTTTCTTTTCTTTTATTTTAAAAATAGTCACCAAACAAGATGGAGAGAAATCCAAATTATTATTTTTTATTTTACTATGTTATTAATCCAAACAAAAGGAGAGAAATCACAATAAATTCTATTATAAGATATAAAAACATTTCTTTTATTTTACTAAAAGTTCACCAAACACAGGGTTACAGTTCAACACTGGGTGTTTTCTTGGAAAATCAATTTAGGAGGCTGACTATGGATCACATTGATATGGATTCCTATGGTGAGCTTCTTTGGCTCTCAGAGTTTCCTACGAGATACAAAATTCTTACATGGCGGGTTAGAACTATGTGCTTCACATGAATTATAGCATAAATTGAATGTGAATTCCATTTGTCTCTCATTGTTTTTTATGTAAGCTACCCCAAGATGAGACTATTTATCAGCATTTTTTGAAATTTACTGGGATCATACAGTTTGGAGATCTCTCTGTATCTGTAATGACCCACCTTCCCATTCCTATTTGGAGGTTTCATTTCCTTATCATTGGTTCTATAATTTTGGGACCCAATAGTCATGATTTGAAGGCTCGGGCACTGATTCACACTATTAACTATTGGATATTTAGGAAAAAAAGAAACAATGCTCGCCACAAAGGTTCTAGCTACACTAAAACTACTCTGGTTTTGAAATAATTTAATCTCTTGGTTGATCTTGCTCATCTTCTCCCATGCAGGCAGAATTCCATGTCCCTAGTTTAGACATTGGTAGGGAGAGTCTATGTTTCCCAGAATAGCAGTGAAATCTTTGGTCGGTGGGTTCGGTGGTGGCCTCATGCTACAAGACAAAAACACAATACTAATGGATCTTCCATCTCAAGAGTTATGCGAGGAGGATGGGTGGTCCAGGATCCCTAGGGGTCTGTCATCATGGCAAACATGGATCATTATGGTAGCGGGGTCTATCGCCTAGTTGAATATAATGCCATGCTTACAAGTCTTACCTTGTGCAAAGAGGTAAACATCATTTTTACTGCAATTGAAATAAAATCCTCCACTATTCATATCTCCAAAATTCAGTCACAGTCTACCCCTAGCCCATAACTTATCTCATTCAAAGAAGCAGAGGCACAATCAAATCTCATATTGAATCGATTCATGTCTGGAATGAAGGGAATAACATTTATGAATTCCTAGATTCATTTCTTACTCAGGAGAGGAGGATTGCTAGTTTTTCTTGCCATTGGTATTTCCCATTCATGGGAGTGAGCATTGTCATTGGGGATGGTATTATAATCCAAAATTTTCTCCCCATTATATCCTAGTTTCTCTCCCTCTCCCTCTTTCATTCCTCTCTTTCTTTTATTCCCCTTAGCATAAATAAAATTAATCCTACTTTTTTCCATAGATAGTGGGTCTATTCCTTCAAAGCACAAATCAATAATTTTAAATTAATGTCATGATTTGGGTAATTATTTTAATGAGGGTATAAAATTTAATAGTAATAAAACACTAAATGATCAAGATTCATCAGCACAAAGCCTAATCCTAAATCCAATTCATCATAACACATGACATAACCCGCAACTACATTAAGAAAAATTAGACTTTCATATAAATTTAACTTCACATTTAGTAACTCAAATGATATATAACACTTGAAAACCCAATCAAACATCACCCCTTCTAGATTCAATGATTTCAAGGATATTTCCAAAATGGAAAATTCAGGAACAAAATTATTTCAATATCCAACAAAACACATGAAACTACAGATCTAAAAAACATTATTTGGATTCTCCAAAAAATGAATATATAATTTCAAGGATAATTTAGACTCCATTAAAAAATTTCAAATGGACCTTGAACCTCACTTTTTAATCCATTACTAAAATTTAATTACATAGCGTATAGTGGATGCTATCCAAGGGCTTCTAAGACAACCACGAGATAGTCCCCATATTCCTCTGTTGACTATGAGTACACCTATATATCATCCAATGACATTACCAAAAATTAATCAACATTGAAATAAATTCTTTGAGTCATTAAATACATTAAAAATATTAAAAAATGTTAATGATAAATAGAGTAAAAAAATACTTATAGAGATCATACCTTCTCTTGAATTTAGATTTTAGAATATCTATATCCCAAACCCTCAAATGAAAGTATATGTATCTCAAATCAATTTTTGAAAAACATTGATCTCCCCTATGTTGTTCGAAGATGTAATAATTCCATGACAACATGTATTTATTCTTTTAGAGAGCTCTAGTTGATCTTTGGTAATCTATTAAAAGATAAAGGCATTTATCCACATTATTTTCATAGAGGACTAGTGATTACCATGATGATACATTTATTCAAAATAATCCATTTCATTCATGATCCTATAGATGGAGTTCAAACCCTTTAGCTGGTTAATATCCATGTGATAAGATGATAAATAAATGGGGCTCATCCTTGGAAGTAAATCGATTAAAAATTTTACCTATCAAAGAGTAATTATCCCTAAAAAATAATTTATGAATACTATAAGATACCCATCTAATACCATTGATAGAAAATCAACTAAACCCTATAGCAAGAAATCAAAATTCAAATTTGAAAACAGGCATGAAATGATTCCAAAATACTTGACAGTAGGTCCTTACATCTTGGATTTGAGGTACCACTTGGGAGATGTGAGTGTACCCATAAATATATGTAAAATATAATCTATGATGGTAGATATTCATAAACATGTTAATACCAAATATCAATTATGTTATTTTAATGGGATCTGAAATGTCAAGGTGAATGACTAATAAATCACAAATAATCTCCAAATTTTTAATCAAAACTCAACACTATAGAAACTTGAAATAACACACTTTCCTCATTCAAAATAATGTTTATAGATCCATTCACAATGACATGATATAATAACAAAAACAACACCCATCAATAAAATTTTAAGAGATAAAAGAATTTGAAATACCTATATTTAAAAATGAAATTGAAATTTAAGAAGTAATAAACATTTTACCACTCATGTTTTCTAGACCAGCATCCATATCCTATGTAATGACATAAAATACAAAAAAAACATCCAATATAGTACCCCACTTTATTTCTTCTTAATGAGGTGATAATACTAATTTTTTACTAGGATGGGGTCTCAAACCCTTAGATGCATCAATTAAAACATGATATCTTCTGAAGATGGAATATCAAACTCTATTGCTCTATTATCATCATCTAAAACCCCTTGAGATTTCCTAAACATGCATGCTAGTACTAAAACCTATTTTTATCATTCATTTTTCTATTGTGAACATTTTCTTCCTACATAAGAATAGAGTCCCATTCTAATATATTGATGATTCCACTCATCTTGAATCTGATGAGTTTTGGGTCCCCCGAAAATCACACTCGTAGAAATCTTATCGATTCCACTAATGGAAAAATGAAGAGCACTGACTACCTCTTTCAATAAAATAGGAACCATTAAATTTGATAAGACCCAATGAATTATACTACACTTTTTTCAAATTCCATAAATATCATCACATGTCAATATACAAAATTAATAATCCTCATCGTGATCATGTTATTTAAATAATTTTTAAAACATTGATCCTTGACATAGTATTTTTCATTCAACTCAATATAAAAAAGATCTAACTTGGGAAATGAGGGGCATAATCAATTACAGAATTACTCACTTTTTGTTAGATCATGATATAACATGAATTCCCTATAATAAATGTTTCTTAATGAACTATTGATTTAATAAGTTATTCAACATGGCCCAGGTGATATCCTTATGGAACTCGGAAAGAACGATAGAGTCCCACCACTTTTGAATTGGTCCTTCCAACGTATAGGTGGATGAGTAAATATTAGAGTTCTTAAGGGTATTTTGTAAATGTAATATATGATTGATCATTGAAATAAACTTCACGGGCTCTTGAGGTCTTTATCACCATTTTTGATCAGTTGGATCTTCTTAATATACTCTTGATCATGGTCTTCCACTCTGTTATTTCTTCTTCTTCCCTATTATTCAAAATATTATACAATCCAATTCACATATAAAAAAATTATTAATGATAGAGTTATACAATATAATATTATATGTTTCACCCTCTATTTGGTTCGTATGGGCCTTTTTGGGAGCAATAATCTATAAAAAACAATGCATTAAAATTAACTAAATACAAAAAACCTAATCTAGAATAATTAACTTGATGAAAAAAACCGATTAAATTACTATTAGTCCAATAATAACATAAATATCATAAACTTATAATAACAATAGGGTGAAAACATAGAATATTTAGACATTTAACACTATGAATGGTTTCGAAAAACAGTTCTAAAAAACATGCAACTATTGTACAAGTTATATTGATTGTAGTTGTAAACATGATGACATGGGAAACTCATAATTTACACTATTTGTATTCCTAGTACACATACCTATAATTTACTTACTTGTTACACCTCAAAAAAATTATAACAAAAAAGAAAAATAATTTGATCATGAATTGAAAAATCATTGTTATTATATATAATATTTTCACAAAATAAATCTAAATAAAAACCCAAATTTAAGATAAGAACTCTTAAAAAGACCTCCATAATTTGAGGGTTTTCTTGATATATAGATGTCTAGACATAACCCCACACAAACTCCCAAGATCTAACAATAATATCTTTAATGTAGCATTTTTTAAAATAAAAATGTGTTTTGATAACATTTCGTAATAAATAAACCTTGGTCGACCAGTTAAGTCACATAATCTGGCTCACCATAGGGAATGAAGAATGTTCCTAATTGACACCTATCATAAACAAGAACATGACTATCACATTACAACAATTGGGAATAGATTTACCCTTAGAATCCAAATAACCATCCTTCATATTCCACTCATTAATATATCATAACCCATCTATATGTTGGGTAACAACACCCCCAAATAGGATGTTTTAAAATTATTAGGTTTAAATGTAAGATACCCTAAGAGGGGGAGTGAATTATGGTATGAATGATTAAAACAAAAATACCTTTTGATCTTGTTTCGTTGTTAGAAAAAATTCACTTCCCTCTATTTCCTTTTGTAGAGTATGAACGACCGTAAAGAATGCACATGAAAAAACAATTTTACTTGGTTCACCCTCACTAGGCTATGTCTAAGAAGCATACACCGATGATGGTTCGATGTTCCAAATACACTATATATACACTTCTATTTATGATTTTTGGAGTTAACCCACTGTCCCTCTTGGTTTACAGCCATCAGAATTTTAAAACTCACTTCTCTCTCAACTAAAGTGTGCTCGCAGCGTCATCAAAAGATCCACTCACAGTTTGAAGCCATGTAGGTCCTCTCATTATCTATATTGAATGTATCATTCACTATATATAGATGATCTGTTGAATATTAAATTTCATCTACTGATGAATACCACTTTTACACTGAAAACTAGGCAATAACATTTGGAACTACATTTTCAAAGCTCACTACTTCACGAAGATCCCTATTTTTTAAAGCAGAAAAATAAGCCTTCACAATGTTCTTGTGACTTTTCAATGAACACACATTAAAAAATCCGACTGCTTCACAAAGAACACTGCTACGTAGAGCACACTTCTTCGTAAAGCTCCATCCTTTGCAGATCTCAATCCATCGCAGAGTATAACTACCTTTGCGATTTCGTAAAGCTCAAATAACCCATTACTAAGCACACTTCTTCTGCAAAGATGACCTAGAATTTATGGTGTGCCTTCCTTTCATAGAGAAAAAATGGCCTATGTGAATTCCCCTTACTTTCACAGAGCTCACTTCTACTACGAACCTCCTTCGGGATGCAAGTACCTTAAGTTTTTTGTTGGGTATCTCTACTCTTCTCAAGGGGGTTGAGGCTTATTTTTAGGAGATTCCACCGACTCGAGAACCATCTATGCAAGGTCTGTTCCATGTCATCCAAAATCGAAAAGCTCCAAAATTTCATTCAAAAAACTCACTAATACGCGAAGCACCATGTAAATATTCTAATCACAGAGATCATCATAATTGTAGAGCATTCTGTCAATTTATTTTCATCTCCACCTCAATGATCCCTTGTAATTCTACTTACCTATACCGTTCACATAGATCATTGTAATCACATAGCTCACCATCAACATTCTTAATTTCTTTACAGAATCTACTTCATGAAGCCCATCTTCAAAAAATTCATGACTTTTCCATATTTTTAGGATATCTTCAACGATATACACTTTTCACAACACTCACCAAACTCCAAATTTTGGACCCCAAATTTTTTAAAAACACTGGAAAATGATGCCACTTTTTATTTGTTCTTTTAGTATTTCCTCCTGATCTTCCATTCCTTTTTCATGGTTCTTTGACAAAATGAGTTATCAAAAAGAACTTTGGATCACGAAAATTCACCATGAAAACATGGTTTGTCAAGAAGACACAACCAACCCAAAAATGATGCAATGATACCATGAGGGATTTTTCCCAACAATATCCCCCTTTGGGTTTGTTGAAAACTCTTCTCATAACGATTCTATGTACTTTGATACCTCATTAAATCTTCTTTGAACATTCACCTCTTAGAAATCAGATAGCTATAAAATATTTACTAACACATACTCTAATCCTACATGAGCGATGAATGAAATGAGAAACAAGAGTAGTATGAAAAGATCATCAATTAATCACTTCATTTTGAACACCAATTTTGAAACCATTACTCCACAACCCTTCAAATTTCATCACAAATCTCATCTATTGTGATATTTAATCGTTGATTGCTCTATTCCAACATCTTTATATTTCAAACTCTCACTCCCCCTATCCTGTTGCTCCCCCCAATCTCACTACTCCACCTGTCAGCTTCACCCTGTGTTTTTTCTTATAACAATTTCTCTCTTAAATAGCCACACTTTATCCCCTTGAACAGTCACATTTCATCCCCCTTTGTCAATGAATCCAAAGTTCACTCCTTTGTGGTCTACAATAGAGTAAAAAACATATCAGTACAAAATGAAAAAACATATCATACTTCGGGGAGAGGTGGGTGGGAGGTACCATATCTACAAATTTTCAAGTGAGGGGTGTCGACTAGACTCCGAAATAGAGTTGATGGCTCTAAAAACCTTCCATGGGTAAGGCCTTAGTTAGAATGTCTGCAACTAGTAGATCTGTAGGGACATACTCCAACATCACAAGCCCTTGATCCACCATCTCCTCGATAAAATTATATTTGATCTCGATGTACATTTTACTTGAGTTATGGACTAGATTTTTGAAAATATTTATAGAACATGAATTATCACAATGGATTCTGATAGGAGACTCACCTCAACTCCCACATCATCATGTTGGTGCTTCATCCACAATAATTGTGTGCATGCTTGAGTGACGACAATATTCTCAACATATCATGGTTCTCAATGAAATGAAATGTTTATTCTTTCATATCCAAGAAATAAAAAAACCAAAAATATTTAAAGAAACTCCAGACATTGATTTTCTATCATCTGCAGAACCATTAAAATATGTATCTATATATGCCAAAATATATGACTGAGATATATCATTATACATTAATTCAAAATCCATAGTTCCCTTGATATACCAAAATACCCTTTTCACTACAAGCAGGGGGCCCTCATTGGGAATAATTTGATATCTCGCATCATGGCATGTGGAAAAATCAATATCATGTCTTGTCACTATTAGGTATGGTAAACATCCAATAATCTTCTTGTATTTTGTGATATTAGCTGCCTTTCTGTTGTCATCTTTTGATAATTTCATCTAGGTAGAAACCAGAGTCTTCATATCCTTGAATCTTTCAATAAAAAATCTTCTCAGAACCTCCTTGGAATATTATTATTGAGAAATGAATGTTTAATTCCATCATTGTGTCACTTATAAACCAAGGAAAAGCATCATCTCACCAATCATTGATATTTTGAACTCACTCTTCATGAACATAGAAAACTATCTGAACTGAGATTCATCTGATCCACCAAATATAAAGTCATCAACATAAACTAGATCCATCATCCTTTTACTACTATCATTGCTAAATTAGAGATTTCAATCAACTCCATCATGCTGAAATCCAGTCTTTTCCAAATACTAATCAATCCTTGAATAGTATGCTCTTGGTGCTTATTTCAACCCATATAACACCTTCTTCAAACCACAAACCTTGTTCTCATCTTCGTGAATGAGAAAACCATCTGGATACTCATCATACACTTCATCTTCCATAACCCCATTAAAAAAATATATTTGACATCAATCCGGAACAATTTGAACTTCCATTACACTACAATGGACAAGAATTATCTAATTGTCTCTAGCCTTACAAAGGTGAAAATGTTTCACTGATATTAATACCCTCTATATAGATGTAACCTTTTGACCACTAATCATGATTTTTTTAGAATCAATATGCTATCTTTGTTCATCTTGTTGTAAATGACCCATTTAGTCCTGATGACATTCTTATATTTTGTCCTCACAACAATCTCCCACATCTAATTCTTCACAATCTGGTTTATCTCTTCATTCATAGCATGGACCAAATTTTCATCTTCAGATACATCGACAAGACATTTCAACACAACATAAGATAAAAATGATTCTTGTTGTAATGAATTCATTATTATTGTTTCAATAGGAGCTGTCTGATCACTAATGATATTTTTTCTATCATCTCGATTCTTTAGCTTCTTTGTATATACAGACATGACTTCTTCTTTCTAATCCTCAGTATATTCTTCTAAATCATCATATGCCACTTCTTCTCCCCCGGTGTTGCTTACCTCTTTGTCACATCCAACAGGAAACTATTCATTGAGTTGTGGAATATTTTCTTCATTTTCTTCCGTAGTGACATCATTTTTCTCAACTACTTTTCCCAGCCTCTTATTAAATCATTTATATACTTTTATTTTTCCTAAGTATCCAAATAATATTCCCTAATCTCTACATGACTCAAAAATTTTTATGTTTCTATTTATTGAGAATAATGCAAAGACATCCAAATATTCGAAAGTATTTCACTATTAGATTTTTTCCATACCAAATCCCAAGAAGATTCATTCCTTCCTTCAGACACAACTGGGCCCCATTAAAAAATTAGACTGATGTCAAAACTATCTCCTTCCAAAGTTTATCTGGTAGGTCTCTTTCCATAAGCATTGTTCTTTGCATGCTGTTGATGATTATATTTTCCCTCTAAACCACTCCATTTTGATGGGGAATTATTTCTAAAGAAACTATATTATTTATCCCATGCTTCTCAAGATAATATTCCACTTCAATATTTCTAAATTCCATACCATTATCAGTACGAAACATTGGAATTTTCTGCCCAAGAAACCTTTCTAGTTCCCTTCGATACTATTTTAAGTATTCGAACACATCATACTTTTGGGAAATGAAACATACCCATCCCATTATACTATAGTCATCGATGAAAATAATGTAATACTTATTCCTGTTAATGTCTCTTGGCGAGATAGGTCCACAAACATCAGCATGCACCAATTTAAGCACTCTTATTTACTTATTTTCCTTTTCTTTGTACATATTTCTACATATATTCCCATGTTTACAATCATCGCATATATTTGTATGATCACATGATTGCTTAGAGATCTCTCTGAACTAAATCACAATTCATCAGATCTTCTAGGGATGGTTGGCATAAATGACCCAGTCGTTTATGCCACAACTTGTTTTCTTCCTCCCTAGACATTAAGCACATATCTTCTTCTCCACTTAAAAGGTATAAATTTCTATTTCTTTTTTCCCTTAAAACCATTGCACCATATCTTCCATTAACAATACACATATTATTAGAAAACTATGTAGAATACCCTGAGTCACATAGTTATCTGACACTAAGCATATTGTGACTGAGACCTTTCACTACTAAAACAGCATCACATCTCATTTATTTGTCCCCAAACCTAGACTTTCCCACGCCAACAATCTTTAGGCCTTTATCTTTCCCAAACATTAAAAATCATTCTTTGTCATATTTTATTCATGTAACAAGATCATTATTTCCTTTTATTTAGGATGTGAATCTGATGTCAAGGATCCATAGTCAAGAATAATCTGATTCTTTATGGGCAATTTCTTCTACCACTACCTTATCATCCTTTTTATTTATGATCCATGACATTGACTTCACACTCGGTGTGATTTTAAAACTATGATCTTACTCAGAGTATGATGGACTAGCTTCATCCTACAGTACTGCAAATCAATTTTCTGTTTTTATCTCACTTGTTGATTCTATGATTTTCTTCCTATGGCTGCTTGGGTTATTCTTTGGCAAACTCCTCTCCTTGATTGATGTAAAGTATCCATCCATCTGCCCAAATAGTCTGCACCAAAAATAGTTTTCCTTAAATATTGTTCTGTAATACTGATCTCTATTTAGATACTACTATTACTCTTGTGCCCTTCAATATCTCTAGGATATAGAAAACACATTCTATGAATATCCCATCATTCCAAAGTAATTAAACCTGATATAGGGTGCATTTATGCATGCCACATTTCCAATGTTGGTTTTCCCTTGAGATCTCTGAATATTCTGATTCTGTTTTGTGCCCAAATCAAACTTCAATATCAGATTGGGTTCTTTTGTTATGACATAAACTATCACATCCTTTTGTTTTTTAGGCCCCATGTATGTCTTAAAATCTGAAAATGAATGTTTCTTATTTTGTGTTGGACCACTATTCTTCACTTTAAATTTTTCCATCTTCTGAGTGATCTTCTTTGCCACTTTCATATTGGGATTCAAGATTTTCCCCTGATCAATAACTTTTCATCAAATATTGAAAACATATTCTTTATTTTCATCAATGCGTTTGAATTGTTCTATAGATATGTTATTCAAACCATCGATCACCCCTCTATGTTCTTAAACTCTGAGTTTGTACACATCAAATCTTCCTGAGTCCACTGGAAACAATGACTTAAGTTTTTATACTTCTTTCATCAACGTAGAATTTTCTTCTTCCTTTTTTTCAAATATATATTAGAATCATGTACCAGTTTGTTCGATTTCTTCATTTTTACTCTCAAAATATCTATACCTTAAGAGCTGCTTCTAATTTAGCTTCAATATCAACTCTTCATTTATCTTATTCTTCTTCTTCTTCATCAGCGTTGGTTTAATCCTTTTTAAGATAACTACCAATAACAAACACCATTTATTTTTTCCACAATAATTTTAGTTTTCTATATTTTCAACCTCTTCAACCGTAGAATCATCTGAACCGTCACATTATTGTGAAAGAAGATTCTTTTTCTTAAATAAATTTCCCATGGTCTCTTTATTTTCTTCCATATAAGATGAAGACTTCTTTTTGGGAATGTCATCTTCATTATCATCATCATATTGGAACTTCTTGGGGAGCCTTACTGTAGATGTACAACATTTCCACATTGAAAGCACGCAAGTGGAAGTTTCCCCTAATTCTTTTTCCTCTTTGTAGGTTTAAAGATAAGAATGAAATCACCTAATTTGTTTATTTTTCTTCCTGAGAATCATCAATGGTGAGATTATTCATGGACATTAATTCCACCTATTTAGATCTCCCCTTCTCCACAACATCATTGTCACAATTTCTCATTTCATATATTATCAGGGTATTATGAAAGTTATCCACTGTCAACTCTTTCAGATCTTTATCTTCCAAAACTAAATCATACGTATTGAATCAAGGTGGGAATTACCCTAGGATGCACTTTACAATCTTTATGTCATGAATGATATCTCTGAGACCTCACATGTATTCCACAACTCTATTTACCCAGTCAAAGAATGCATCAGAAGACTCATTCAGGTTCATTCTTAGATAATCAAACTTGTTCCATAGAACTTGCAGCATTTCCTCTATAACTTTTGTATCACCTTCATATATACTCAATATATTTTCCCACATATCATGTGATGTTTTTGATGAAATTACCTTCATATTGATAGCAATAGAATGAGATACCCAAACAGTATAGATTCAATTTGTTTCAAAATCCAATTCCCTTCTTTTAGCCTTTGATAATGCACCACTATTGATGTCAGATGAGATACTATGCATTGCTACTATAAATACATCCATTCCCAATGTTCAGAAGTAGTGTTGCATCCAATTATTCCATAACTAAAAGTCAATCCCATCGATGATCAGAACCCCTTTTGGATTGGTGACCTTTATTAAGAAGGAGAGACACTTATATCAACCATTCCCTCTAATACCAACGGTCCACTAGGTATGATACCCTGAGGGGAGGGGGGGTGAATCAAGGTATGAAAGATAAAAAAACCCTTTTTGATACTGTTTTATTGTTATTAAAAACTCTCTTATCTCTCATTCCCATTGCAGAGTATGAACAAACCATAAATCATATACACGAAAAATCAATTTTACTTAGTTCAGCGTCACTAGGCTACGTCCAAGGAGTATACTCCATTGATGTGTCAATGTACTAAATCCAATATAAGTGCACTATTGTTTACAGAATTTGGACTGAACTCATTGTACCTATTTTTCAAAAAACAATCACAATTTGAAAGCTCACAGCTCTCAAATGATGTGTGCTCACTACTTCTTCCGAAGATCCACTCACAGTTTAAAGACCTACGGGTCCTCTCATTATCTATAATGAATGCATCATTCACTATATGAAGCTGATCTGTTGAAGATAAAATTTCAACTACTGACGAATACCCCCTTTCCACCGAACACTTGGAAATAACCTTTGGAAGTACCTTTTCAAAGCTCACTGCTTCACAATGCTCCCTATTTTGAAAATCTCCAAAATGTTATCGTAAAGTTTCTACCACTTCCTAAAGTACACACATTCAAAGAGAACACTACTTCACAGATAACACTGCTTTGCATAGCACACTAATTCATAGAGATCAAGACATCGTAGATCTCAGGCCATCATAGAGCACAACTGCCTCTACGAAGCAAAATTCTTCTGCAAGGCTGAAATAGCCTTTGTTGTGTGTCTTCCTTTAGTAGATCACAACTAGCCTCTATGAATTCCCCTTAATTTCGTAGATCTCACATCCCTTGTGAACAACCTTCACAATTTGATAACATCAAATTTTACATTGGGCCTCTCTATTATTCTAATGGCGGTTAAGGCCTATTTATAGGCGATTCAAAATACTCATGAACCTTCTACGCAAGGTCAGCACCACATTATCCCAAAACGCAAAGCTCCGAAATTTCGTCCGAAATAATCTATACATCTTAAAGTACCGTGACAATTTTTACATCATAGAGATCATCATAATCACAGAGTGTTACAACAATTCCTTTGCACCGCCTCCACAGTGCCCCCTCACAATGCTCTTTACCTCTACTGTTTGCAATGATCATCGTAATTGTAGAGCCCAACATCAACATTCCTAAGGTATTTTTGCAATCCACTTCATGAAACCCATCTTCATGAAATTCATATGTTTTCTATATTTTAATGAGATATTCAAGGAAATAAACTTTTTTTTAATGCTCCACGAACTCTTACTTTTGGGTCCCCAAAATTTAGAAATCACTGGAAAATAATGCCACCTTGAATCTATTATTTTAGTAAAAACACCATATCTTTAATTCCTTTGTCACGGTTATTTGAAAACATTGGATATCAATAAGATCTCTGGAACTTGACAATTCACCATGAAAACCTGATTTTTCAACAAACAAAACCAACCAAAAAAATGATGAAATGTTTCTTTGAGTGATTGTTTCCCAACAAAACTATTATGATTGTCAGACACAACATATATAACAACAATGATAACCAAACCACTAATAAATCACACCATAATTGTATAAAAAATATATCAAAACAACAATATATAATGATACCAAAACATGTCAAGGTTAAAGAGGAAGATAATATATAACCCCAAAATATTAAGGCTCATAGAATGATTTTCAGGATTAAATACTCTATGTGAAAATTAGTCACCAATGGATACTAACTCGTGAAGGATTACATGAGTCTTTTAGAGTCACTAAATAGTATGAAACTATTAATGTTACATTAATATTATAAAAATTGATTTAATATTTTAAAAGGTATATGTAGGGTGTGGAGAAAATCTTAGTAGGATAGCGACATGAATACATATAATTTTTTTCCCACTAAAAACCTTTAGTTATATTTTTAAAAATAATAATATTAGAAAAAATGATTTTTAATTATTGAAAAAATCATTGGGAAACCATTTTATAGACCCTTTGGTTATTTATGTCAAAAAATATGGCTTATAAAATGAAAATGGATTAGGTAACCACAAAATGAATGCATGGGAAATGTGAAACATGTCAAATAATTAAACATATTTATAACCATAATATATATGAAATGTGAGGAATAATAGACCTAAAGGTTCCAAAGGAAACCTGGAATGACTTATGGATCATTAACTGGACTATCTGATCCTAAACAAGTACTATAAAAAAGGTAAATCAAGGCCTTGATGGAAATTATCCCTATCAAGATCACACCTAAATCTATGGAATAAAAAAATCATTCCACCTACATACTAAAGGGATCCCATGCGATGTCATAATGAACATCTATGATAAATCCATATCCACATAAAATGATAATTTCTAATAATAGATGCAGTCATACGAGATGATAATTTCTTTAAAAAATTATAATGCGTTATGTACATGAAATTAATTTTAAACATTTTAATTAACACATTTTATGTGTGAAGTCATTTTCAAATAGAAAATAATAGTGAAATACATTATTTATTTTAATAAAAACCACCATAGTACTTAAATAACATATAACAACACTCAATAATTTATTTCCAACACATTTCACAGACAACACCAATGTAAATTTCAAGAACATTAGGCCCATAAAAAGAAAAGTCATGTTATGTTGAGATACTTAACTCAAACATATGAGAATCACATTTCTATTTTCAAAAACCACTATAAATGTGAAAATACACTCCCCACAAGGATAAAACATTATAATTTTTTTACTAAAACCTCATTAATATCAAAGGTTTCTTCCCTCATGGCTTCAAGTGTTCACAAATCCAATGAAATGGAATAATATGGGAACAGTAGATAAAAAGTGGAGAAATATCAATGTAATCTAGAAATAACTAAAGGAAAACCCCAAAATAATAATGGGGAATCTCGAAGAACCTAAAGGGAAAATATCCAAATCCAATGAGGTCTATGTTATATGAATGGTAGAAATAGTGTAACAGGCCATGAGTTTATAATATTTTCCCTTATAGAATAAATTTAATTTTGTTGCTATCATTCTGTATATGAAACAAAAAGTTATTCTTACAGTACATAAAACACATATATTTAAATTTCATTCACACAAATATTTTTTGTCTTCTTTTATACACAATACCGAGCTTCTTTTAACGATTGTGTTATATGAAAGACTATTATTTACCGACCTACAACATACTATTTATATTAATATTTATATGGTAGTTATTGTTTAGTCATTATATTTAACGGTATTAAGAGGACTAATTATATTATGTTTACAAATTATTATATGTTTTTACAGTCATCAAATAGAATTGAGAAAAGAATGAAGCCATTTTTTTCTTAAAATTATATTATTCTAGAATGTAAATTTTATCACTTTTTGGTGAACCTATTTAAAAAAATCTTTTTCATATGTAAATTAAATATGTTAAATTAAAAATCATTTTTGGAATCAAAATGTCAAAATATACTTATAGTGAATTTTTGGTATATTCCTGTGTTTTATTTTTTGATGAATAATGAAAAACACTAAATTTTAATTGATAACTGGTTTTTCATATAAATAATTTATTGGGTAAAGTTATATAGAAAATTTACATTAATGTATAATTAAATAAATTTTTCTTCTATTGATCCAATTATGGTTGTTTGGATCAATGTGATATTTAATTGGATATAAAAACATTTCAAACTTTTCAACATTTTCACTTTAAAAATCCTCCCTTCTATCTGGAGTGTAGGAATAAGTTTAAATTAATTTCCTCCACTTCTATGATTATAATCCAACAAAATTGACTCTATATTTTTAATCATCATAATTTATAGTTTCTATTAGTGTAATATTATTTTTTCTATCGAAAATATTTGTGAATGAAGTTGAAATTAATTATGGTGACTTAGGTAGAAATGAGTTTTCTTACTTGTTAAACATTAATATTAAGGGGAAAATGACATTGAAACTTTTCCAAAACCTGTAGGATTAAAAATATTTTTACCATATAACTAATTTTCTATAATGTTTTCAATTATTATGGGAACATGACATTATATAGACCTCTCAAAATTGTTTACTTATTTATATTTATGAGAATTCCATTCCCCATCCACTATAAAAGGGAACTCACCCCTCGCTTATTCAAACCTCTCAATACCTTTGGATTGTAAAAAAAACCTAACCAAATAATCTAACTAATTTTATCCCGTATTTAATGAATCCTCACATTGATAATAAATCCATACAAGTAAGGATTTTGGTAAAAACCAAAAAGAAGTTACCTGAAAAGGAGGTAACATTCTTCAACAAGTACTTTTGTTTTACTTTTCATCCGCATAAATTCTTCTTATATCATTATTATATAATAATATATGTATAATAAATATTATTATATTTTTAAATTAATTTTAAGGCATTAAATTTAATAAACATTCATCAAATGAAATACACAATCATCATTTGTGTATACGGCAGACTACTGCCTCATAGACTGATGCCATTCATTCTTCCATTACAACTTTTAATGTTTGGTAATAATGTTTTATTTATTATTTACATATGATATATATAATTTTTTTATGATAATAATATTATTCCATAACACATAACTTCATTCGTTACATTTTGTGGGAATGTGATAACATCGTTTGTGGAAGTATAGACTACCCCCTCCTCAAAGAGATGTGATTCATTGATTTATTACATGGAATGTATTAAGGTTAGTTTTAATAAAAAAATAAAATATATGAATTAAATATGATACTGTAATAATAATATAAATAAATTAATATATATATATATATATCATTTACTTTTCATTATTTTAATATGATAAGAAAATGGAAACATTATTGATACGGATGTATGGCATGCTGTCTGAATGAACGATGTATCCATTTCCTATATAAAATTTTTTAGATTAATATAAATAAAAATAATTTAAGTATATATTATATTTACATAATATTTTACAATATGGAGATGGTAAAATTAGGATATATGAAAAAGGAACCAAAAAATAACATGTCAAAACATTCTAAAAAAATAAGACATTTAGCACATGAAATGATTCAAATAATGAAATATTAGTACCAAGAGAGATATAAGATGTTATAAAAGGATAATATATGATATAATAAATACTAATATGGTTATTTAATAAGTTAATGTCATTTTAAACCACTATACTTGTGGTTAAAGAATGTTAGACCAAAAGTAAAGTGTGAGGTGATAGATTTCATGTCAATTTATATTCCATTGAAATATATATTATACTATTAACCAACTCTCTTTAATTAGGTGTATAGAAATAAAATTTGAAATGTAATATCATGAATAATTTATTTTTAATGTTAATTAAACAATCATTTTGAATTATATCATTCAAGGGGGTTTTATTTTAAAATCACCATGTGATATTAGTTGTTTTCGAAATCTAAATTCCATTTGTGATTGTCAATTTTATCTTGAAACAATCACTCTATTGTAATCATTTTTCATTGTCCATTAAATTAATCCAAAATATACATATCATTATAATGAATATTTTCATTGGATAAACTATATACCATTTTAACATATGGTTTTTAACTTTACAGTTATTTAATATCTTGTTGAAATATTTAAAAATCTACATTCATTACAAAATACTGATATTTTATAAGGAATATTTTTCATTAATTATATTGATTATTTGATATATTCGTAATTTTTTTACATTCAATGACTGGTGGGTCTGGGAATTTATATATCTCATAGATGCATCAATAAGTTCTCAGGAAAAAATTACATTACACAAATTAAATAGGTTTCTACCTACAGTTCTAAATTGTCTTTTGAAAAGTATTATCAATATAGGTTTTCATGTTACTCAAACAGGACACACAAAAATAATGAATTTCCTTCATTCAATGTTTTATTTATAATTTTACATGAGATTTTCACTATGAGAAAATCAGTGGAAGCATTTCATTTTTAGTCTATTTATTAAATGGAAAGTGTTATCAGTTATCTACCTTTCCATATTGGTACTGTCTTATTATATTATTTAAATTAAATGTGAGCAGAATTATTTACCTTTCCATATATATTACTAATTATTGATTCAGGATATCATCTTTTTTTACTTATCCATTACAAAACATTTAAGCTCGCCCTTATTTTGATTCTATTCCCGAGAATATGAAGATAAGTTCATGGAATTAGTTTCAAGGATATAGTTTATTAGTTTATTTATGTATTACATTTTATTTTATATTACCAATAAAAAATGGGTTTCATTTATGTAATATGGTTTTCCAATAGTGATAAATGTTTTTAGTCCTTTGAGATTTAAATATTGTATCTCGTCCAATGTAATAAAGTAAGGTGGTGACTCCAAGATAATGGGGATGGGGCACTATGGTCGGTGTCACATCATATTTAGTAGAAACCCAGGAATCTATATTTATGAAAATAAAGATTAGGGAATATTACCTTAAGGTAAATATTTACGATATTTATAGAAGAATTTCACTGAATTTTGGTAAGGTATTGATTTTCTGAGTCTTCCTAACAATACATCAATGTTTGGATACTACAAGTTGATAAGGTTCGAGAATAGATATATATATGGGAAACAACTCTGAAAAGGTGCATTAAGATTTACAAGATCTTAACATGGTGTTTGAATATGGGAATTACATTTCAAATGGTTTGACACTCCATGAGGATACACTTTGGAGAAATCACATTTTATTTTCAAATCGTTTTGAAGGATTTGAAAGTAAAGGTATCCCAAAAAAACAAGAATATTATTTTTAGAGTAATAGTAAATTTATTTTAAATTTAATTTAAGTGTTATTACATATTTATAATTATTATGTGTCTATAACATTATAATCAAATCTAATATATTCCATAGTTTAGCAATTGAACCTTTTAAGAAGAAAGGTATCAATACTCATAGCCGAGGTTGAGGATGCCCTGCTGAGAAAGCTGATATAGGTGGTATTGGAAATGGTCAATTTATAGATATATTAGGGATAATTAATTAGGTTATGACACATACCCCTTCCAAAATGGTGAAAATTATTCCACAATAAGATTCAAATATGTTGGATGAAATTATATGACAGAGGCTACCATTATTTATAGAGACTACTAATTCAATTGTTTTTTATCAATAGATTATGTCTTAGGAGAGAATATTTACATAATTTGGATGCTGTTGAAAGGAAAGGGTTACAATTATATTGTATTATCTCAATGGTGATACTATTAAATGGTGGTCGTTGATCCAGAATACTATTGAGGAAGAGGAAATAGAACTCATTGATTGTAAAAATTTTAAGGAGACATTCCCTGAAATATATTTCCCTCATGGGAAAAAACTGAGATGAATATAAAGTTAATTAGTTTAAAAAATTTGGAAGAACATATTATGGAGTTTGAATATTCCATTTAAAATTTAGGAAGGTATGTTACATATTTTATACACTAAACAGAATGAAAATTTTTGCATTTCATTAAAGGTAATAAGCTAAGTATATGAAGGGCATTAGTGTCTCAAAATGTTTCTTCAAACGATGAAATAGTTTTATGTGTTATCAAGATAGAGTAATAATTTTATAATTCTTATGTCTTTAATGGGAAGTAAGATAAGGGTAGTATGATAGATAAAAAGATAGACAATGTGTATAAGGGAAATAGGGATATTTCCACATGTGACAATTGATAAATGAATCACCCAGGGAAATGCCAGAAGGGATTGAGTGTTTCTTGTAAGTGTGGAGAAAAAGGTCACTAGGAAAAATATTTCAAAGGGATAAAGAAAATGATGACTTTATTCTAACAACTATAAGGAAATAGTGCACTATTAAAACTAATTCCCCAAGAAACAAGACAATATACCTCACAAAAATACAGGGGATAATGATCAAGCTTATGATATTAATATATCTAACGTGGAATGATTAATTTTATCCTATATTTTTATAATTGAATAATGTTTTAAGATTGTATTATCAATGATATCATGTTTATAATTATTATGGAATGTATTAGTAGTGTACTGTTGTACTTTTTTTTGTCAAGTATTTAAAAGTGTCTTTTGATCAGTACTGATGGCCAACAAAATTGATTCATTGAAAATATTATGTTCTTTGAAAACATATGATTAATGGAAATATAATCCTCAATATGTTTGTAAAGTTGAGATAATATTTTCTTGATAAAGTGACGATTGATATGGATAAAGATAATTAAATTTTACTGAATACCTTGAGACTGATTAAAGATTTCTTGATAAATTGGTTTACGCTATCATCGATGAAGTTTATAATTTTTTGGGAATTAGCAATTATATAAAAAAATATAGGTTCTATTTAATGAATATGTGATATTGAATGTTTTCAATAATGGTTTTAGATAATTAAATTTACTAACATGTTTCAAGAGAATACAAGATTAAAATTTTCATATTTTTGGTATGTGAGGAATAAAATAAAAGTCTATTTTGATTAATGTATAATGATATATTCATTATGTAAATTCAGTGACCATTATTCTATATTTTTCAATCATAATCTTTTGCAAAAGTATAACATTTATAAATGGTTTAAGTATATCTTTGGATTAGGTTTTAATGGTTAATGTATTACTTCACCATATGATGAAACATGTGCTATGAGATGAATTATAAATAGTTTAAAGTACAACCATAGGATAAGAATGTGTTTTTGAAATAGAAATGTATCATTTAATTAAATTCCATTACATGTTTACCGAGTGGAATAGTTCGAAAACATTATGAAAATGGACTTAAAACAAAATTTTTATCCAATTATCAACATTTTTTGATGATATCATAGACCTTTTTGCCAAATGTTTTTTATGGATTTGTGTTCAAAAATTTTCTCATGAACATTTTCTCTATCACCCTCCATCATAAATTTATTTTAATATTTCTTTTACTTTTCCATGTTTTCACTAATGTTCTCCTTTTTAAAAGCATAGTTTTATCTTTAACATCACATGCCCTTCTACCTATTATAAATAAGATTGGTTATTAACCCTATTTATGATTTAATATTTTAAATAACATTATTTTCAAAAATCAATCCCTTGATTACAAAAAATTGTCTTTGAATTGCAAGATACAATTTATTTAAGGTGGGGAGAATGAAACACCCAAAGAATTTAAAACATTTTACCTTTTAGAATAAATAAAATTTTGTTACTATCTTCGTCTATTTGAAACAAATTGTTCTGTTTATGCTATAAAAACCACAAATTTTAACATTTTTTCATGAAACACTAATTTGGAATGTCCTACAAATAATACCAAGCCCCTTAAAAAGATTGTGTTACACACATGACTGAGTTTTAAAAAACTGTAATATACTATTATTATTATTATATAATATGGTATTTATTTCCATGTAATTATACCGATATGTATGAATTATAATAACTATATTATGTTAATAGACATTTTTTTTAATTCATCTAATAGAATAGAGATAAGAATAAATCCAGTTTTTTGCTTATAAATTATATTTTTCTAAAAAGAAAATTTCTCTACTTGATAATAGTGGACCTATTATAAAAATAAAATTTCACAATTTTATAAATATTAAATATTAAATTCAAATTCTTTTTAAAATATTTATTTTATAATTATCTTATAGTGAATTTTGGGTATCCCATGTGAATTTTCACTTTTTTAGAATGGTGAAAATATTGAATTTTAATTGAAGACTTGCTTTTTCATCAAAATAACATATAGGTTTAAATTGTATTTTGAATTGGTATTAATGTATAAATAGATAAATTTTAAATCTATTAGTCTAATTTTTTCAGTGGTATAAATTTTTTGTTTAATTTAAATATAAAATCATTTCAAACTTGTGAACATTTTCACTTTAAAAATCTATTTTTTCATCCTGCCTACGGGATTATTTTTAAATTAACTTCTGCAACACATGTTATTTGAATTTGAAAATATGGATTAAATATATTAATTCATAATAATTTATAATTTCTTCTAATGTCAATGTTTTTTATTATAAAAAATATTAGTGAAAGGAAATAAAATAATGTATAGCGATGAAGGTAAAAATGTGCTCAAAAAGATGTTAATATTTAATATTTAGTGGATCAATGGCCTATAACCATTTCCAAGACATATCATCTAAACATATGTAGAACATATCTACATTTTTATCAAATATTGTTATTATTGGTGGCATATGATGTATAGGAGACCTCTCAATTGTGATTACCTTTTTTATATTTAAAAGAATGTCACTCCTCCTACACTATAAAAGTGTACTCAACCCCCTCAATTATTCACATGTATCAAGACCTATGGATCATAAAAACCCTACAAAAAATAAGCTCCCAAATTCACTCCCATAAACATAGAATCTGCACTTTTGGATGAAATCCATCAAAGGAAGGTTTTTGTATAAACTGAAAGGATTTACCAGAAAAATAAGCAATATTCATCAACAAGAACTCTTTTATTATTTATTTATCCACCAAATGTGTTATTTATATATATCGATTATATAATAAATTATATATACTCAATAAAAATTATTTTTTTATCTTAAGGTTTAACCGTAAACTTTCACACACTTCCATCAAATGGGATACACGATCATCGTTTTTCTGTATGACAGACTACTCCCATGCAAACCAATGCCATTCATTCTTCCATTACCAATATTAAATTTGAGGAAAAATGATGTATTTTTTTATATTTTTTATATATGATATTTATAATTTATTTATGATTATGAAATTATCTAATAACACATACATTTAATTTCATTTCATTTGACTACAATAACATCGTTTGTGGATGTGTGGACCACCACCACCTCAAGGAAATCCGATTGATTAAAAAATTTAATGGAATTTATTAATGATGGATTTAATAAAAGTAATTAATATATATGAAATAAAATTTATAACTTAATAATAATATAAATAAATATAATTTAATTTTCATTATTTTAATAAGAAATGAAAATGGAAATATCGTTCATGCAGATGTATGACCTACCATCTCCATGAATGGTATATTCTATTTCATATCTCCATCTTTAAGGATTACTATGAATACATGTATATTAAATATATATGATATTTAAATCATTTTTTAAATTTTTTAGACGATGAAATTATCATATATGTAAAGTGAAAAAAAATAACATGTCCAAGCATACTTGAAAAACAAGACAATTAATACATAAAATAGTGAAAATAACGAACTATTATTACCAAGTGGGTGATATATTGTTATAAAAGGTTCATATATGATATAAGTAATAATAATATGGTTCTTGAATAAGTTAATAAAATGTTTAGAGACACTATACATGAGGTAATATCAATTAATACCAAAAAGGAAAGCGTGAGGTAATTGATTTCGTTTCTATTTACATTCCCTTGAGACTTATAAGTATTTATAAACCAATTCTCTTTTATATAGAATATATACGTCCAATTTGGAATGTAATATCTTGAATACATTTTAATTCATGGTATTTTAAGTTTTAATTTTCCTAATCTCTTTCATGAAAGTTTTATTTGAAAATTACTATGTGATGTATGTTATTGTAAAACATCACATTATACTTTTATTGCAAGCATTCCTTTGAAAAAAATCACTTTATTGAATCCTTTATTTCATTGTAGATTAGGTTCCTCCTAAATATGAATATCACTATCATAGATATGTTCATTTTTTAAACTATATACCATTTTTACAAATGATATTTATATTGATAGTAATTTAATTATCTAGGGAAATATTGATAAATCCATATTATTTAGTCAATACAAATATTAGATATGTTACATTGTTCATTATTTATATTAATTATTTAATATAGGAGAAATGATTTGGACATTAAGTGATTGTTTGGAGATGAATTTATATATCTTTTCGATGCATCGATATGTTCTCTTGAGTCAAATCAGTTGTGGAAATAAAATTGGGTTATAAATGTTGTTTTAAACCATCTTGTGAAACGTATTATTGGTATAAGTTTTCATGTTCCCCAGACAAGAAGTCCAACCATAAATAATTTCCATTATTCAGTACATTATTTATTATTATCCATGATAATTTCATTATGATAAAATCTATGGACACATTTAATTTTCAGTCTATTGATTAAATGGCATGTGTTTTCATTTTTCTACCATTCCATATTTTTTATACCTTATTATGTAATTTTAATTTAATGTATGCTTAGTTATTTACCATATCATTTTAAATATTCATTATTGATTCATGATAGCTTCAAATATACTTAACCCTTATGAAGAATTTTATATCACCCATAATTTTTCCATTCCCTAGGGTATAAAAATCAATTCTTGGAATGAGTTTCATGGATACATTTTTTTAGTTTATTTATATATTATTTTTTATTTTCTATTACCAAAATAAAATGGGTACCATGAATGTAATCTAGTTTTCCAACAGTTCTAAACTATCTGGTCCTTTTAGATTTGAATTTTTCCTATATGCCAATTTAATAATGTGAGGCAATGGCATTGGGATACTAAGGGAGGGGGTTAAAAAAGTGTAGGTTAAAAGGCTAAAATCAATTGTGGAATTTAGGTTATTTGTATATTTCTGTGAAAATTGTTATACCATGATAGTTGGTGACACAGATAGGAAAAAATTCACAAACATGTGTGTCTCCCCACTATATGGAATGTACAATGTAGTTACTATGAAAACCATATTTGAATTACAAGAATATTCAAAAATAAAAATAAAAAAATTCCACTAGAAGTCTTCACCGCCTATCTTATCACTTTAGTAAAATTTTACAAAAAACTATCCACCAGAAATTATTTTCCCAACATTCTCATTTCCACTCCTAGATCCCAACAAATTCAAAGGAAATTGATTGGAAATAAAAATTTAAAGTAATACAGAATATGTATTGGATGTATCCCAGAGTTATCGAGTTTTTTTGTGAAGATTATGTATATTGAAAAGGCATAGATCCATATAATTGTTATGGTACTGCCATTTTACTAGTCTTAATATATTAGTTTTTATGAAATATAAAAATATATTTTAACAGAAACCATATACAAAAATATACAAGCGACACTAAATTAAATGTTTAGTATCCATTTTATTTGAAATGAAAAATAATAGAAATTAATTCCCTAATTAAAGGTAATAGATACCACGATTCACAAATGCATTTAAATATATAGAAATGCATTTATAATAATTAATTGATAACAAATAATTTTAATTAAATAATTATTATTCATCTTAAACTGTATATAAATAATTACAAAATAATTAATTATTACATATTAATTATTATTCACCATTTACTAAATAGTAATTATTATTTATCAATGATCTAAGATCAATTATTTATTATTGATTAATTATATATATTTGTTATTTAATATTTAAAATTTTAATTTTCTATTAAATATTAAATATATTTATTTATTATTTATCACTTATTATTAATTAAAAATAATTAATTATGATTTATTATTTATTAGTAATCAAATATCAATTTTTAAAAAAAATATATAATCTAATTCTAAATTTTCAATTATATAATTTTATTTTTTATTTATTAGTTATTAATAACTAATGAATATTTTTTAGTAAATAAATCTTAGTCCTATTTTAATTACTAATTATTTAATAAGTGTAATCAATTTTTTATTATTAAATTAGAAATTATTTTTTATTTATTAATTAATTAATATACTTATTTGTTTTTAATAAAGGATAATTAATTATTATAAATTATAAATATTTGATAACACTTTTAATAATCAGTAAATGATTATTTTTAATTAATATGTATTCATTATTAGTTATTATTACTTATTATTATTACTATTTATTTAATAAATGTTTATTAATAATGACTAATTGTTAATTATTAAATATTAAATTTTGAATTTTAAATATTAATTATTAATGTCAATTTATTATCTATTTATTGTTAATTATTAATTAATTATTATTTATAATTAGGTATAAATTATTAAATATTAATTTTCATTTAGTAATATATTTTATGTGGATATATATATATACTTATTTATGATTATATATATAATTATATTTTATTAAATATATTTGTGTATAAAATAGGTTATGATTATTTATATGTATATATTTGTCAATATTAATGTCTAATTAATTATATTTTTGTATATATATATTATTATATAATAATATGTATTTATGTTTATATATATATATTTACATATATGATTATATTTAATTGTTATATAAAAATTTATATGTTTTTATAAGTTTATAAACAATGATGTGAATATAAATAATTGATGAGAACCTATATAAGTGGTATAGTTGGTGGAATAAGATGAAGAGGTTAAGGGTTCAATTTTGTTTTACTCTAGTATATTCACATGGGTTATGGGGTTGATGGGAGAGGTTTTCAGTAGGGCCATACAATTAGCTTGTCTAGGATGTTTACATTGGCTAGGTAATTCTTTTAACACATTAAAAATATTAAATACATGTAAAAAATTAAAAACTAGCACTCTATTAAAAAATTCACATCATTATTTTAAACTTTCAATAAATAATTCTCGTCCCCACTATTCATGATGGTTTTAATAAATCACCACTAAAAAGTATTTTTTCTATAGTGATCGGATGTCGATCCTCACACATTATTGTTAAAAATGTTATATATCATTTTTGTATTCCCATTTAATATGGAAGTAAATACATGTCTATAAATTTCCTTCTAATTCCATCCTTAGTGATGGTTGATTCATTATTGAGAACTTTTAAGAAGTAATTAATAGGAATCCATATTAACAAAAAATGATAATATACCAATTTTATCATTTTAGACATGTATATGAATGAAGGTGGTAGAAATTACATGGAATTTTGATATGTCTCTAGCTTTACACCCAATTTAATTTCCCATCATTTAGAATTATCTAAAGCATACATAATATAAGCTCAATGTTATTTTCTTATATTTCAATTCATACTAAACTTTAGGTTTCTCTTTCAATCAAGTGTAGTCCAGATTCAATAACATGAATGTCATATTTATCTTTTTGAATTATAACATATTGAACATCCAAGACCAACTATCCAATCAGATTCTTGTTCGCTTCAAGGTGATTTCCCTCTACCATAGTTGATCCTAGGTGATAAAAATGATATCACTCAATCTAAGTAATATAGTGTAAGGGTTAATTGCAATTTAAAATCCTTGATTGATTGATAAGATATATTTTCATACATCTATAGCCTAGAATGAAACAACCAACACCCACTTATATAAAATTCAATAAATAAAAAAAATAAAGAGAAAATATACTATTTAATAATGTAAAAATTGAAACATTTAATACTTATGGGTTTATTTCAAAACAAATGCACCATGAAAATTACTAACTATAAGGTTTCAATAATTCTCATGGGATGCAATAGTTTATTAATTAATAATAATACAACCAGAAAAAGAGTAACTATATAGTTTTAATAAAATAATCTAAAAGTCATTATGATTTTATGTTTTATAAAAATGTGAATTATTAAATCACTAAAATTTATTTTTAAAATTATAAAATGGAAATAGAATTATTGATTTCATTTTAGGAAAAATCTGAAATATTGATGTAATTTTAGAAAATGTATTTTTAAAAATATTATTTTTAATTCATAATTAGATTAAATTGGTTGGTAGAAATACTCATTATGTAATCAATATCATGTAGATAACATTCTAATAATAATTAACTAAATACTCCAGTCATTTATGACCAAAATAAAATTAATGAATTTTCTATGGCACATAATTTTATAAAAAAGAGTATAATTATAATATCTTAAGATTTCCATATATATATTTTCATTTAAATAATATTATGTTTGATATATTTCTTCACATGAATTAAAATAATGGTCATGATGTGTAATTAAATTAAAATAACCAACATTGTAATGTCATTATGATAACATATAATATAACAATATATGATATAAAATTTTTAAATTATTTAAATCGCAACATTGATATGAGATAATATTTGAAAAACATAACTTTTAAGAAGGTCAATAGTAAATAAACATATTTTACCCTTATATTTTTTATCATCAATTAAAATTTAAACATATAAATTAGAAATATAAATATATGAAATTAATATTACTTTTTAATTTAAAATATAAAAATTTACTTAGTATAACTTTTTTCCATTTTCTTGATACATGGATTTTTAGTCTATATTGTAGATTTTATTAGAATTACAATTTTCAAAAGTTTATTAGTGTATCTAAATGTCCTATATGTTTATAAAACAATATATGTGATCAAATATTAAATTATATTATATTTTTATTCTTTATAAAACATAATTTTATTTTATAGAACAGATGAATTAATTTTTCAAAACTAATTTAAAATTTCACTTTAATAAAGAAAAATGTTTTCTGTTATTTATTTTAATTAATTAATATTTTAAAAAAATTCATTTTCTAACTGAATTTAATTATCACGACCCGTCCTCGGGCCCCGTGTCGTGACTACCCCATGCCCGCCTTCCATAGGCCAGGGGCAGGTGACTAGCACCAAAGGCGGTATCCCGATAAAAAGGGAAGGAATTGCCTTTTATAAACTGAATCACACACAAACAAAGTATGCAGCTGGAAGTAAACACAATGTAAAACTGTACACAAAATATTGTTCTAGAAGGAAAGGAGTCGAAAATGCAAGCCCAACATTAATGTACAACAACATTAAAGCTAGTACAACTATAGAAAGGTAAACAACAACTACTGAGTCGTCCTCTGTGAATCCAACCTGAAGGGTGGGTACAGATAGCCTCATTAGCACCCCATGTCCGTTCGTCCACTCCGAGTACATTTGGAGAAGTGGTCCACCTCCGGGTACCATACAGCTCTACAAATATCTACCTCGATCAGTGTTGACCGTCATCTGAAACCAACACAACGATGTGTGCATAGCCCGTGCAGGGGGGAGTATAACGATACTCATTAGGGGACCCCGAGACCCCCGAAGGTCTCCCAAAATCCACAAAGGATAAAACACAGTAGAAATATACAATAATGAATTATCAATCAACCCTACATAGGTATACAACCATACATATACCTAGGTTACGAGTCACAGCCCGACTCCAACTCTCGTGGCCAATCACAACCCAATCCACACAGGAAGTAAAGTCATTCACAATGATGATAATGATTGAAAGACAAGACTCAGGTCACACAGGTATACATCATTCATATAGTTATAGAGATGATAAGATATAGTCACTGATTCATCTAATATGTCGGACCCACACAGGATACAGGACTAGCTAAGCTGTCGGACCCACATAGGATAGAGGACTAGCTACTCTGTCAGACCCACATGGGATATAGGAACAGAAGTCAGAACTGTCGGACCCACACATGATACATGAACATTAGTTATCATTGTCATACCCACAGAGGATTACGGTACAATAGTCTTTGTCATCAAACCCATGGAGGTTTCTAGTAGAGTTATCATCAATGTTGAACCCAAGTAGGATTCCGTTACAGTAGTCGCTGCAGCCATCTCTAGGGTTCTCGTACACAGCACGCTCAATTCCAGGAGGGTCTGCTACTCGATCCAAATGACGATACACCAAATACCACAAAGTATTTAGTGGATGTATTCTGTAGTTCTATCTCATCATAAGAAACCTAACACGATAGACGGTGCGTCAATCAGATGCCTGGTATGAGAGTTATTAGAATTTTCGTTCCAGGGGCCCAGTAGGATATACGCTCGTTCCAAACCTGGATGTTTTCCTAATTTTTAAAAAACTAAATTAGATAATCAAAAAAGGACCACCTCATTATGAGGGTCCTAGTGTTGTAGACGGTGCGTCGATCAGACACATGGTCTAGGAGATATTCACGTTTAAGCGAAGACGGGTCCGGCCCGTCAAGCCTAGTGGGTTGGCGGGTCGGTCTGACCTGGTTTGGCGAGTCCGACTCAGCTGGGGGTCGGCCCGGCCCGGTGGAGCGCAGACCACCCGCGGACGCGGCCCGGCGGGTCCGACCCGGTTGGGGGGTCGGCCTCGCCCGGTGCGGGGCGGCCCACCATCGTACCCGGCCAGCTCTGCGGGCCGGTTCGGTTCTCCTGGCGAGGCCAAGCAGCGCCACCCTTCCCATGCCTGTCCGGCCTTAATCGGCCAGTTCTATACAGCGCGCAGGCCGCGGTTCTTCCCATGCAACTCCAAGTGATGCCGCGTTTCATCAGCCCGATGGACGTGCGGTCGGCCGGTTCGCCCGCTAAGCGGCCCGCGGTTGCGAGCTGCGTCACCTCCGTGCAGCACCTGCGAGTGCCACAGTCCTCTAGCCCAGCCGGAAATAGTCAGCCGGTTCTTCCAGCCTAGCGGCCCTCGAGTGTGGGCCGTGTTTTTCCACCCCATGGCTGGCACGATGAAATCGGACTACCACTGCCACAGCCCGGTCGGGCCATGTCCTTCAGTCACATAGAGTGGCGCGACGGCGCACTTCCTCTTTATCCACCGCGGTTCTTCTCCAGCGCGGTGCAACGACACCATGCCCTTTTGACTCCGCCGTCGTCGTCAATAAGATTAACAAATATGGGGGAGGTGCGGTCCGTGTTCGTGCAGCCCGGACCCTTCCTCGTTATGACGTTAAGAGTTGGAAGTTCACATTTCCGTAATTAGAATGACGATGTTTGGAAATATAAACAACTCAAACAGACCCCTACCTTGATTTCAATGTTCGCTTGACAGAGTCATGGAAGACGGTGTCACAAAAGACGGATGTTGTTCCTTCAACGTCGGAGGGAGAGTCGTTGTCATTAGTGACGTTCTTCAATGGTAGAGTCTTCCCTTGCTTGCCCCGATTGAAAATAAAGAAGTCGCGTCCTCATTCTTCGGTGGAAGAAAGGCATTGTTTGTCGATAGGGGACGTCTTTCTACATCATGAGGGTATTATCCCTCCAAGTGTTCTCCTCCTTTCCCTAGTTCTCTCAACCAAGATTATGAAAACCAAATTAAAAGAATGTAATCTCTTCTTTTAATGTTGGTAAAATAAATTCAAAAGGATTCAAATATATTAATTAAGTGTGGAATTAATTAATCTTAGGTGTTGGAACTTTAATGGGGGAAGGTGGAAGGTTTAAAATTTAAATGAAAAGAGGGGTGGCCTCATTAATTCAAAGGGGAGTCCAATAGTTTCAAAGGTGGGTTTAAAGGTAGTTTAGGGGTTTAGTTTTCATGTGGGCCCCTATACACATTATCCTCACATGGGAGGTTATGTGGGTGGGTGGACCCCACCTCCAACTTTCCTATGGAGAAAAATAACCACCACATAAAATAACATTATGTCACACATAATTTTATTTAATTTATTAAGAATCCCAAAAATTAACTTCCACTCCTGATAAAATGAAACTGCGGTAAAGGTCTCCTTATGAGAATATCGGTGCTACGAGTTCATCGGTGTACTCAGATTTCAATTATGAGCATCGGTTCAAACGATAGAAAAACCTGCACGTACGATTACAGAATGTACATGAACAAAACTTTAAAAATTGATTCCGACCACACCAGGCCTCAGAATCAATCGACGTTAGAAACTACAGACTCGTAAAATTCCGATGTATTTAAATAAAGTTTCATGGAATTTCCATGTCTTTAAATTCTCCCCAGCTCAGGGATTTACATCCACGTAGGCTACAACACACACTAAGGGAACAAATGGGGAAACTAACCACGTATCTGAGCCTCCCGCTCCCATTTTCTCTCCTGGAGATTCTCGTGCTTCCAGAAAACGCGCACTAGAGGAATTGACCATCCATGCAGGACCCGCTCTTGTCGATTCTCAATCACCACTGGAACCTCTGTGAATGTTGACTTGTCATCGATGTCCAGCTCCCCATGTTCAATGATGTGGGATGGGTCGTGTACGTATCTCCTCATCTGAGATACGTGGAAGAAGTCGTGCATCCATTGAAACTGAGGTGGAAGGGCCCGGCGGTAAGCCACCTCGCCTACCCTACTGAGGTCATAAAAAGGTCCGATGAATTTTGGAGACAACTTGCCGCCTCAACCAAATCTTCGTAGACCTCATCGTGGTGAGACCCATAGAAAGATGTGGTCACCATCCTCGAACTCCAGTGGTATTATTCTCTTATCAGCATAAGACTTATGTCTGATCTGTGCAGTCTTCATCCGCTCCTGAATGATCTGTACCTTCTCTATTGTAGCCTAAACCATCTCTGGTCCTACAAGTGATGACTCCTTTGGGTCAGTACAACACAATGATGATCTTCAAGGTCGGTCATATAGTGCCTTGTAAGATGCCATCCCGATGGTGGAGTGGTAGCTGTTGTTGTACAGAAACTCCAAAAAGGGTAAGTGATACTACCAGCTACGACCAAAGTCCAAGAAACAAGCACAGAGGATGTCCTCGAGTGTCTGGATGGTCCGCTCGGTCTGGCTATCCCTCTAAGGATGGAAGGCAGTACTCAGGTGAATATGCATCCCAAAATCCTCCTACAACCCCTTCCAAAGCCAGGAAGTGAAGCATGCGTCGCGGTCGAAGTCAATAGAAGAAGGTACTCCATGTAAATGTGAAATCTCCTGAACGTAGAGGCATCACAAGCTCTTTATCGAACCCTGCTCTCTGGTCGTTAGGAAGTGGTCTGAATTGCTGAGTTGGTCAACGATCACCCAGATAGAGTCATGTCCTCTAGATGTATGTGGAAGTGACATCCCTAAATCCATCGATATCCCATCCCACTTCCACATTGGGACCACTAAGGGTTGTACCAAGCCGGTTGGTACCTGGTGCTCTGCCTTCGCTTGCTGACAAGTGAGGCATTGCAAGACAAACTCTACTATCTCCTTCTTCATACCCGGCTACTAGTGATGTCGTCTGAGGTCCTGATACATCTTTTCTACTTCTGGATATACTGCAATAGGGGAAGTGTGGAACTCCATCAACACCACCTCCTATAGTGAAACAGGTACCATGGTACGTCCTCTGAAGAGGATGACATGATCCCCACCTTCATGAAATCCATCAGGTTCCTTCTCTAAGGATATCTAAGCATGTCACTTATCATAGTCAATGTCCACATGTTGTGCCTCCCTGGATCACTAAAGGAGTGGAGGAGTGTCTGTGAGAGACTGGAGAAAGGCATATCCATCACTATCCACAAAGGATATCTGTAACGCAACCAGCTACTCTATCGCCTCTCCTAGAAGCTGAATGCCCGATCTCTTACTAAGAGCATCTTCTAAAAAGTTCCCCTTCCTATGAGTATAGACTATATCGAAGTCATAATCCTGGTGGAACTCGATCCATATCCATTGTCTCAGGTTCAGGTCCTTCTATTATAAGATTTACCTGAGACTCTGGTGGTCAGAATAGACTGTAAAATGCACGACCATCAGATAGTGTTTCCACATCTTCAAGGCGAATACCATTGCTTTTAACTGTAGGTCATGGGTAGCGTAGTTCTATTCATGTTGTCTCAACTACTGTGAACCATATGCGATCACTGCTCTCTCTTGCATCAGGACTATCCCAAGTCCGGTCTCAGATGCGTCGCAGTAAACTATGTACCCTACGCCCTCCTCAGGTGGCCTCATGATGAGCTCACTAGTCAACCTCTTCCTCAACTCTTGAAAGCTCTGCTGGCATCTATCAGACCACACAAAGGGTTTCCCCTTCTTCGTCAATGCTGAAAGCGGTGCTGAAACTCTAGAAAATTCTGTAAAAAATCTCCGATAGTACCCATCCAGTCCTAGAAAACTCCAAATTTCCATCAAACTCCTGGGTTGTTTCCAAGAAAGTACTACCTCAATCTTCACTGGATCCACTGCAACTCCAGCCTTCGAGATGACATGTCCTATAAAGTGAACCTCTCGAATCAAGAACAGGAACTTCGAGAGATTACTATAAAGCTGTTGTTCTCGGAGTCTATTCAGTACTACTCACAAATGGTAGGCGTGCCCCTTCTCAGAAGTTGAGTAAATCAGTATGTCATCGATGGTGACTACGAAAAAACAATCGAGGTAAGGCTGGAATATCTTATTCATGAGACTCATGAACACTTCTGGTGTGTTGGTTACATTTAATGGCATAACCAAGAACTCATAGTGGCTATACCGACACCTGAAGGCCGTCTTATGCACATCCTCATCTCAAACTCTGAGCTGGTTATAGCCTGACCTAAGGTCTATCTTCGAGAAGCATTATGCTCTTTTGAGATGATCATAGTGGTCATAAATCCTAGTGAGTGGGTACCTGTTCTTCACAGTCACCTAATTCAAGCGATGATAGTCGACACACAGTGGCAAGCTCGCATCCGGATTCTTGGAAAATAAAATCAGTGATTCCTAGGGTGAAACACTTGGTCGGATAAATCCCTTCCCCTTCAAGTCCTCCAGCTTTACCTGCAGCTTACGAAGCTCGGTGGGAGCCATCCGATATGCTGGAGTAGATATCAGTGATGTTCTAGGGTATTTGTCAATGTATAAGTCTACCAATCTGCGAGGAGGTAGTCCTGGAATGTCGTCAGGAAAAACATCCGTGTACTGATCCACCACATTAGGAGTACTCAGACTCCACACATCAACTACTCCGAGGAAGAGACTATCCAATTGATGTGCGATCAGAAACCCCCTCCTCTACGTAAGTTCTTCCTATGCTGCAAAGGCTCCCTTCTCACCGGTGAAGGTGAACCTGGTCCCATATGTGCAGATACACCGCACTTTGTTCCAAATACAGTCAATCCTATCATGAACTATGGATAACCAGTCCATACACAAGATGGCGTCGTAAGGCCTCGACGCCGCTTCAAGAAGATCCCAGCCGAAGCTCTCGCCTCCTAGTGTAACTCACACTGCCGGAACCAGTGTGTAATCGTCACGTTTGCTCTCATAGGAGTCTCTAGCTGTATGGATCGAGCCAACGACTGCATCAGAATCTCCGAGATCCGAACAAGGGTAGTGGTAAAAAAATAATGACTTTAACCTGTGTATATAAGTACTACAGCAAGGGTGGAGTAGAAACAGATAGTACCATGAATCATCTCAGGTGCACCGTGGTCTTAGGCCTTGACTTCCTGGAGATGAGCCCACCTCTGTCTGCCGGCTCCCTGTGGTCGGGGTGGACCTCTTGGTGGTGGTGGTGGTAGAGCCTTGAAACGTCGTCCACCACCCGCTACTCGGCCAGCTCCTCTGCCACGTCCACCTGCTCCATGCGTACTACCATGGTCGAACCTCTGGCTCTGCCTGGGAGGTCCTTATACGGTCTGCTGCTCATCTACATGGCGGGTCAGGCAGTCTCGAGCCATGTAGCCCTGCACACCGCATGCATATCATTTCCTACTCCTCGTATAGACGGCTCTATCTCATGTTCCCCACACAACTGAACCCGTATCCTGGGGTCGCCCACCTGATGTCCTGTTCCACTTGGACTTCTGTGTCTTCTGTTTACTGCCGGATGTAGAAGACTCTGCTACGTGTCGCCCTGTGGTGGGTCTCGCCGCTGGGGACTTCTCAGCGAGAAAACTCTCCACTAGAAGGGATCTCTCTAGCACCCCTTCATACGTCAGAATGCTGAGGGGAATCGTCGAAGCCTTGATCTCATTCTTGACTCACTGTTCAATGGTTCAGGAAATGATGAACGGGTCCCATACCATATTTTTGGAGTAGCACGAGAGGTTGGTGAACCTCGCTGAGTACTGAGCTATTGTCATGCTGCCCGACAGCAGATGAAGTAACTCCTGAATCTGCAACGTTTGAAGGGTGGCTGGAACAAACTCTGAGCAGAAAAGACTCTCAAAGTCTGTCTAGAGTTATAATGCCTTGTCATGAACCCAGAGCATTAGGATCTATCATCTGATTATTGCTTCATGCAGGAGACTTGCGGAAAGGGTCATTATGAGGTCGGTTAGTGTCCCTACCAAAATGAAGACTATCACGACAGCCTCCAACCAATCCTCAGCTGCATGTGGGTCTGTATCTCCCTGGAACCTAAGCGGCCTCCAGTACTAGAACACATCAAACGCACTTAGGTGTCTTGCACTCTCTGTTGTTGGAGCTGGTGGTATTGATGGCCCAGTGGGTAGTGGTACTGCTGGTACCTCCGCTGTGATGGGGCCCTGTACTGAGGCCTCGTCGCTCGGTGGGCTACCATCTTGTACGTAACACGGAACCCTAGTTAGATGCCTTAATGTGTCCATCCTGAAAGGAAACAGGTGTTCCATAGTTAAAACATAATACCTGGTGAGTTGACACAAAGTAATCATGAAGAAAACTTTTCAAAGGAATCACACACGTAATCAATTTTTTCATCCACTGAGTCGTAAATCAAAAGTCAGAGTTCTAGTGTATGGATACGTTGGCCGCCAAAACAACACTGGATTCCCTAAAATGATAACCACACCAAAAACACTTGACATTATTGCCAGTTAAAAGAATCAGAGTCCATGTTATATGGTAGAACAGACTCCTCTGATACCAATTTTTCATGTCCCTTCCTCGGGCCCTGTGCCGTGACTACCCCAAGACCGCCTTCCATAAGCTAGGGGCTGTCGACTAACACCAAAGGCCTTATCCCGATAAGAAGGGAAGGAATTGCCTTTATAAACTGAATCACACACAAATAGAGTAGGCAACTAGAAGTAAACACAAAGTCAAACTATATAAAAAAGAAATTGATGAAATGAAAGGGGCAGGAAATACACGCCCAATAGTAAAGTACAACAACTATAAAGCTAGTACAACTGCAGAAAGGTAAAAAGCAACTACTGAGTCATCCTCTAGGAATCCCACCTAAAGGGTGGGTACAGATGGCCTCCTCATCACCCCAGGTCCATCCGTCCGCTCCGAGTACGTCTCGCCAAGTGGTCCACCTCTGGGTACCGTCCAGCTCTATAACTCTCTGCCTTGATCAGTTTTGTCCATCATCTGTAACCAAACAATGATTTGTGGGCATAGCCCGTGCAGAGGTGAGTATAACGATACTCGGTAGGGGACCCCAAGACCCCCGAAGGTCTCCCAGAATCCACAAATGATAAACCATAGTGGAAAAATACAATCACAAAGTATCAACCAACCCTACATTGGTATATTTCCATACATATACCTAAGTTACCAGTCACTGCCGGACTCCAACTCTCGAGCCCAATCACAACCCAGTCCACACAGGAAGTAAAGTCCATCACATCGATGATAATGTTGGAAAGACAAGACTCAACTCACACTGGTATACATATTTCGTATAGAAATAGAGATGATTAGATGTAGTCACTGATTCATCTAAGCTGTCAGACCCACACAGGATATAGGACCAACTACTCTGTCAGACCCACACAGGATACAGGAACATAAGTCAGAACTGTCAGACCCATATAAGATACAGGAACATTAGTTATCGTTGTCGAACCCACAGAGGATTCCGGTACATTAGTCTTCATCTTCTAACCCATGGAAGATTCCAGTACTGTAATAATCACTGTTGAAACCACGTAGGATTCTGGTACAGTAGTCGTCCCAGCCAGTTCTAGGGTTCCCGCACACAATACCCTCGATTACCGGAGGGTCCGCTCCTCGATCCAAGTGATTATACATAAACTACCATGAAATTCTTAGTTTATGTATCTTGTAGTTCCGTCTCATCATAAGGAACCCAACGCGACAGACACTGTGTCAATTGGATGATCAGTCTGAGAGTTATTAGCATTTCTGTTCCAAGGGCCTGGTTGGATTTACGCTCATTCCAAACATGGTCATTTTCCAGAGTTGTCTAAAACTCACATTAATTTTCTCATAAGTACCCCCTCATCATGAGGGTCCCATTTCCGCAGACAGTGCATCGATCGGACGCGCGATCTAGGAGATATTTGCATTTATGTGAAGACGGGTCCTGCCCGTCTAGCACAGTGAGCTGGAAGGTCGGCCCAAACCGGTTCTGCAGGTCCGACCCGACTGGGGGTCAGCCCAGCCCGGTAGAGTGCGGCCTACCGAGGGACCCGTCCTGGCAGGTCCGACCCGGTTGGGGGGTCGGCCCGACCCGGTGTGGCGCGACCCACCTGCGGACCCGGTCCGTGCTGCGGGCTGGTTCGGTTCGCCCAACAACACCAAGTGGCGTCACCCCTCCCCTGCACAGCTGGCTGGTTCTGTCCGGCGCACGAGTCACATGGAGCATGCCACATTTCTTTCCACATGGCACCAAGCGGCGCCGCGGTTCTTCAGCCCGACCGGCAGGCGACCATCTGGTCCACCCGCCGAGCAACACATGGTTTCGGGCCGCATCTCCTCTGCACGGAACCTTCAGGTGTCGCGGTCCTACAGCCCGACTGACAGTAGTCGTCCAGTCCTTCTAGCCAAGCGGCTCATGGGTTCGAGCTGCGGTTTTCCTCCACGCGGCCGGCACGACGGCGCCGGTCCACCACTGCCACAGCCCGGCCTAGCTGTGGCCTTTGGTCCCATAGCACGGCGTGACGGCACTGCGCCTCTTTATCTACCGTGTTTCTTCTCCGGTGCGGTGAGACGACACTATGACCTTTCGGCTCCGCCTCCATCGCTAATGAGATCAACAAATATGGGGGAGGTTCGGGCCTTGTTCATATGGCCTGAACCCTTCCTCGTTATGACGTTAACAGTTGGAAATTCACATTTTCATAACTAGAATGACGAAGTTCGGAAATTTAAAATACTCAAACAACCCCCAACCTTGATTTGAATGTTCGCTTGATGGAGTCGCAAAGACGGAGTCGTGAAAGATGGTGTCCTGAAAGACGAATGTCATTCTGTCAACGTCAGAGGGATAGTAGTTGTCGTTGGTGATGTTCTTCATAGGCGGCGTCTTCCCTTGCATGCCCTGATTGGAAAGAAAGAAGTCGCGTTGTCGTTATTCATAGGAAAAAGGCGTTCTTCATTGAGAGGGGATGTAGTTCTTCGTCGAGAGGGTATTATCCCTCCAAGAGTTCTCCTCCTCTCTTTAGTTCTCCCAACCATGATTATGTCACCCAAATTAAAAGAATGTAATCTCTTCATTTAATATAGGAAATATAAATTCAAAAGGATTCAAATATAATAATTAACTGTGGCATTAATTAATCTTAGGTGTTGGAAAATTAATGAGGTAAGGTGGAAGGTTTAAAATTCAAAAGAAAAGAGAGGTGGCCTCATTATTTCAAAGTGGAGTCCAAGAGTTTTAAAGGGGGGGAGGGGTTTAAAGGAAGTTGAGGGGTTTGGTGTTCATGTGGTACCCACCACACATTATCCTCACATGGGAGGTTATGTGAAGGGGTGGACCCCACCTCCAACGTCCCTTTAGAGAAAAATACCCAAGACATAAATGAAAATTATGTCACACATAAGTTTATTTAATTTATTAAGAATCCAAAAAATTAACTTCCACTACCGATAAAACACAACTGCAGTAAAAGTCTCCTTAAAAAAATATTGGCGCTGCGAGTGCATCGGTGTCCTCAGAATTCAATTCCGAGCAACGGTTCAAAAGATAGAAAAACCCACACATACGTTTACTGAACGTATCCGAACAAAACATCAGAAATTGATTTGGGGCACACCGGGCCTCAGAATCAAGCGTTGTAAGAAACTAAAGACTCATAAAAATCCGATGTATTTAAGAAAAAAATTTCCACGGAATTTATGGGTCTTTACATTAATTTGACACGTGGTCCCCATCCAATGGTCCACCCACATGCCTGAACGGGTCATCTGACTAATAATAGTTCCCATAGGTCAACACAAGTCCTTTCTAGTGTGCTTTGTCCTCACTCACACGCGCCCTAGGAAACTTCCCAAATGGTCACCCATCCGGATCACTACTCCAGGACAAGCATGCTTAACTATGAAGTTCTAATCAGACAGGCTCCCGAAAAGGAAGGTTCACCATGTTGATATGAGTCATATCATTTAGTCATTTAACCCTTTATCAATTGGGGGTGTTACAATCACCCACCCTTTAGAGACCAACTTCCTCTTTGTGGGACCTATATCTCAACCCAGGAAGTGCGCCGAACTTAAGGTTGGGTTCCTCCTCTAAAACCAAATGTGTCACATTGTCCCCACCCAAGGGTCCACCCACATGCCTGAACAGGTCACTTAACTAATAACAGTCCCCACAAACTGACACATGTCCTTTACAGTGTGCTTTGTCATCACTCACACACTCCCTGGGAAACATCCCAGAAGGTCACCCATCCTGATCACTACTCCAGGACAAGCACGCATAACTGTGAAGTTATAATCAGATAGGATCTTGAAAAGGAAGGTGCACATTATTGACATGAGTCATATCATTTAGTCATTTAACCCTTTATAAATTGGTGGTGTTACATTAATATAATTTATAACCTAAAATTTCCCACACTTCATATTTACTGAACATGAGATTCCTACCGATTTAATAGTTTAAATGAATAATTTAATATGATAAATTTATTTCAAAAAAATCATTTCTTTCACTTAAAAAAGGACACACATATTACCCTTATATACAGAACCTTTATATCAAATTAATTAGTGAAGATATGGTAATTGTTTAATACTATAAACATATCTCATGAAACATATCATTTGGTAATGATTAATTATCATAAGGCCTTAATTTAAATGTATGATTAAATAGAAAATATATGTTCCTAACTTGAGTATTTTTCAGATTTTATATTTTCCTCTTGAATTGTCCAGTCCATAATATTTCAAGAAAATTTTTATACAATGAATTCAGTATTATAAATATACTAAAATGTTATTATATTAATTTTGAAAAAATCATCCATTTATTTTATAGAATCATATAAGAAAAATAAATGCATTGGTCATTCATATGTGATGCTTACTACATCCACAAAATGATGTCATTTTTTATTCATAACCACTTATTATGGATGGAATCAAGGATGCGTTTTATTAATTATTATGTTTTTTAATTTATTTTCAAAATTAATTAATCATAATTTTTTTTACCATCACTATATGAATTCATTAAGTAATTAAATCATTAATCATTAGTATTTGTGGACAATTTTCTCAATGAACATTGTGTCTTATTCCACTTAGCCACCCAATAAGGATGGAAAAAATTTTAATTAATGAAATAATAGGATTTTCATACAATATTATATTCATAAATGATAAATTTTAATAAACCATCAATCCATATGATCATAGGAATATGGGTTCGTTAATTGCGTGTACATGCACACTACTATCTCCACAAATGATGGTTTTCATTTTTCATAACCACCCATAATTAATACAGACGATAATCAATTTTAATGTGATATATGATATATATATAATATTTATAATAACTTATAAATGTTACATTAACGTTATTTAATATCACATTCTTATTCATCCAATAATTATGTAAAACATTAATTGGATCGGTTTACCTCCCACATGATCAATGTATTAATGTCTATATAGTCAATGATTATGAAATGTTAGATAATTTTATTAACATGAAATAATAATTTGTTAATTATTTTTTAAATTTTCTTTAATTTTAATATTTATATCTATATATTTTAATAATCTATAAACTTCATTCATTAAAAACTTCCAAAACATGTTTGTCTCCAACATCATCTTAATGATTCATAATTAAAACACTGAAGGGATGAATGGGGGCCACTTTAAAAAAATAATGGGATATATATCAAATAACCATAGGAAATATATTAATGGTAAACTTGGTATCAATGGTTAGGTATCCACATTAATATTTCCATTCATGTATATGATTATTAAAGTTGTTTACATATGATGATTAAAATAATATATAATGAACCAATATATTCATAATAAATAACTATAAATTAATTATATAAAAGTGATATGGAGATTATTATAGTTATAAATTTGTTTATTAATATAATTTTGTTTGTTTTATATGAATTTATGTTTTTATCCACTATTTGGGAAATGCATGTGGTAACATATTTTTGTCTCAAACTCACTTCATTGAGACAGATTTTACTATTATAAAAATTTTACATTTATATTGTCAATATTTTTCTTAATTTTTATATTAAAATTGAATTTTATTTTATACATAGTATTTTAATTTCATTTTTAGGATATTTATCCTTCAAGGATTCGATTAAAATGTTACTGTAGTCCTAATTTTTTTTGCAACTCAAGTCCTCTTCTATTGATTCATTAAATCTTTTATTGATTTTAATATTTAATTAATATTATTCCAATAATTATATCTAAAATTTTTATATTTCTTTTTTCATTGGGAAATTATTTCTATTCAATAATATCAAAACCATTAATGAAAATAGTCCTCAAATAAAATTCTACTGTTGATTAGAATAACTCATACACCTTTCAATAGTTTTTTTCTCTCATATCCATGTTTTACCAACCTAAAGTGTGATCTATGCCCAAATATGTTTCACCTAAAAAGACATTGATGTTTTTCCTCAACTCATTAAAAAATAATGTTTTCATTATTCCTTTTTTGATGTGGATTTAAAAAAAATTATTTTATAATCCTTTTAATGTTTTCGACATGGATAGTTTTCAAAATGGATTTCTATTCAAGTAATGTTTATAATGTTTTATAAAATAATCCTTCATGATTCTTATAATTTTATTTTAATATTAATTGTGATTTGACATGGGTTGAGATGTCTACTTTGATATTGTCTCTTGTCTCTCCCCTATAAATTTGGTTAAATCCTACTAGGTATGTATATAGTCACCCCGACTTGGTATTTTCCAACACGTGTCATGTTTAATGCATAAAATGGATATGTCAGTAGTGATATAATTTTTCATTGGGACACCCTGATGTACTTTACCATGTACGATGCTCTGGGTTTGGATATATAAATGTTTTCTCTATCAGTGTTCACAATTCCATTTCTTTTCAGGATGGGATATCTGTTTTGGTTGGGCATGTATTTTAACCTTTCATTTTGGAATAATAACTTGCACTCTTTTTTATTTCCTATCGATTATCACATGCATGGTTTTTACTCTATATGCATAAATATTTTTATTATTATTCCCCTACATTTATTCATTAAGATTGTTGGGTACATGCATGTAGGTAGATTATAAAAAGGGATTCTATACTAGTTATTCCTTACAACACTAGTCACTAGCCCCGATCCAAAGGTGGTGAGCATGGGGTATTTTCGGCTCAACCTTACATCAGCCAAGAAGGTCTCAATTGGTTTGGACATGATAGGATATGAAAACACTAAGGTTTCTAGTTCACAATCAATATACTCTATTCCAATCTCATGTTAATGGTCTAGAATATATAACATTATCTAGGAAAAATAAAATATTTCTTGAATTGATGTCAATAATGATGGAAATTAAAACCAATAAAGAATATTTTCATGTCGTTCGATGGTCTCAAAAGGGCCAACAATCCTCATTTTTAACATATGATAATTTCCCAAAAGATGATGTACCATTGAAAATAAATTATGGGTGAGAGACAATACCACCTACCTGAAACTCTAACATGAAATAGTAGTGATTTTTATAAAATTTCTTTTTACATTATTTTTTATGATAACCCCTTCATGATTGAAATCTGGGTTTGATTATCTCCACCTATCCAATTAATAGAATCTAATCCCTTTTGGTTTCCATGATATCTTATGTACTTCTATTAGGATTTGAAGGGATTTTTTCATCTATTTTTTAGGGTTCTAGATCTATTTTTTAATCTTGATTCGTTTGATCTTGGATCTCAGTTTCAGATTTTGATATCATTTTTCCCTAGGATCTTGTTTGTCCCACTTTAACATTGTGATTTTTATTGTTGAGCATTCATCATCAATATGGAGGTAGGAGGTCTAAATTACCAACCCCATTATCTAGATTTAATTATGTATATGAAATTATTAAATAAAAATTTCCATGACGTTTGAATTGATTATACTTAATTTCCAAGGTCATGATGATTTGGGTAAATTTGGGGAAATTGAGATTGGTGGAGTTGGATAATTATTTAGACAATTAATTAATAGAATATTTTTATTAGTAAATTGATTGGAAATTGACAGAGTTTAATTGTTTAATTAATTTTTTATGAATTAATGAATAATTGGGATTAAAATATGTTTTACTTGACCTTAATGGGTTAATGGGTTCTATAAATTGAATGTTTCAAAATTGATAACGGTCAATAGAACTTGTTATTTCATATGATTATATTAAACAACAATTTTTTTTGAGTTAAATTGTGATGACAACATGATGTGAAATATTGTTAAAAAGGATTTCTATTTATTAATATTTATTTATGTGATAAATGTGATTTTCTTAACTGAACAAAAAACATGTTTCAGGTATGGGTTGATGCTTCAAAAGATCATACTGATACACTAATATATGTGTGTGGGACATAGTTTAATTATTCAAAGGATAGTAGTTATAAATGAGTCTAGGACATATAAAAATTCATTATAATCTCATATATGTGATTATTTGATAAATGAGTTGTGAGATACATACAATTTATTTAAATACCCTCCAGGTTATTGACATGGAATTCTTGGTCCAAAATGATGGAATTGGACAATGTTTCAAATTGGACATAATATTAATTGAAATTATGTGATCATTGATAACTATGTTATTTCAATATGTTTTAGACTATTTCATGGGTCGAGGAACGTATTGTGGTTCATGTTCCTTAGAGATGCCTTCGAGTTATGTGTTTAAATAAAAAATAATTGAACATTTTTAAAATGCTTACATTAAGACTTATTGTTATATTTTTGAAATTTTGAACCCTTATATTAACATGATATTGTTTTAGACAACATTGGTGGTGGCCTATTCAGTTGTTCTCATACCCTACATTGTGAACTAGATTGGTACCTGAATAGAAATCATGTTTGTTGGACAAGATAAGGGAAAGAACCTCATGTTCGATGGCTGAGTTGGGACGGATCATGGATGAGGGAACCTGATGTGATTTGGGATCCTCTTGGGAGTTTTTTGTGTCTATTTATTTTGGTTTATTTCAAATTGACACTTGAATCGTAATTGGATTGACATATCTATTTTTAGGATTGGATGTTATAAATCCTATTTTTATCATCATGTGACACTCGTACTATTATGTTTATTATTAGAACATTTGGATATTATTTATTTATTTCTTATATTGTAATGCCTTGATAAATCTATTATATTCATGCAATGATTTATATTTGACCCTCACCTCTAGTCGTTATCCTCGGGCATATGGGGAGGCACCCCTAAGGTCATTTAAATGACTGACTCAGTGAACACGTTTTTGGCTCATGGGTCGGGATGTTACATATTGGTGTCAATGGTGGTTTTCTTTCATTTTCTTTTATTACTAGTTGGTAATTGTAGACAAGATAATATTTGATTTAAGTGTCAGTTAGGATCCCATGTATGACTATAGCTAATCGATATAAAAAGGTAAAATCAATGTACCAAGGGTGGGATTGTTTCTATTTATGTGTGTTGTCATAGTTGGATGTTATTTTACCTTGAGTGATGCACATGTTGTGAGATATTATTTTAGTTTTTTATATTTTATAAAATGTTGCTCGTGGTTTGGTATGGAATGTGATTTGAGAATACATGAATTATTTTACGAACACAATATTATTATTTGACATGCATTATTTTTTCTATGCACAAGAAAAAAAAGATTTTGGTATGTTGTTGAAATTGAAATATTTTTCCTTCATTGGGTAATTTGAAATGAAAAAGCTGGCTAATATGAATCAAAATTGTAAAAATTTTCAATATGTGAATAAATGGGTGTCAAATGAGGAACATGAGTATGATAATGTGTTTACTCTTTGTTAACATTGACCTATATGTTGGATTGAGGGGTAGAGATAGTGCCTCAGTTTTGACCATGTGGAGGGGTTGAGGAAATGGCTTATTATGGAATTGTGTGAATCCCTTAAATTTTGTTGATGTTACGATTGATTCCTATGAAATATGTTTTAATTTTTTAGTTATTTCTCCATGGAAACATTTTTTGATAGTATGAAAGAAGGTTTTTTCCAAAAATGGTCCTCTGGTAGTAGAACACGAGGCTCTGATTGTAATTGGTGTGGTAGTTAGAGGGATATTTCAATAGAAAATTGTTTACTTCATGTAGTACAAGGAAAAATGCTCTGGGTAGGATGTGATGATAAATTTTGATCTGACCTGTGTTTTTTCGTTACATCACCCTTTTACATTAACAAGAGTGGGTGGATCTAAAGAATTAGAGTTTGGGATTCAGTCTATCAATACTATACTTGACCACGTGGAAAATCATGTTGTGAAGATATTCAAATTTGATAATTTTATGTTACACGGTCAAAAAACTAATTGGTGGGACATCCATACTCAAGATGGAAAGCTGGAAAATATGGTGCGGAAGGACTTTTATGATAATTCATTAGAGAACTTTTACATTGATATGCTTAGGATGGAGAGAATGGCTGAGTATTAAAAGTTGACTTAGGAGAGTTTTTCCATTTTGGACTATGATGGTTTCTTTATAGTTTTTAGAGATTTGTTTCAGTATTTGTAAGAGTTGAGGTGACCATGAGGGGAACTATAAAGAGGTATCTAGTGATGGATATGTGGTCTCTAATGGACCATCATGAGGTGATAATTCTTAGAGACATAAACATCATCATGAGAATGTGGACTATACCGGTGGAAATCAGAGTGGCTAGGATAAGAATCATTTACATTGGACATTACTTGAGTGATCTATCATTAGTTGGGTTGGTCAGGTCACATTCATAGAAAGTGTCCCCAATCCATTAGTATAGTGTCGATCTTGCATCTATATGGGACATATATAGAGATTCTGCAGGACCCTAGGATAGATTAGTAATGATGGAACATTTAGACAGAACTCGTGTATGGAAATGGAAACTTCTACACTATACCATTCTTGATATTATAGTTTAATTGGCCATAATGTTCAAGGTAGTGGATGAGGTTATTGTAGGAAAGATCACCAATATCAGTAGAGTGGTGAAGCTCAGGGGACTCAGACTATAACATAGGAATGTCGTGTCGGATAGTTTCATGTAATTCAAACAACATTGGTGTATAATGAGGGTGGACTATCCACTTTTAGAGGTAATATTGTTATAGATTGTACATATTCTAGTTAAATATTTTATATTAGTGTCTCACATTATTTTATATCTACACAACATGTGAATTATTTGATCCTTGTGATGGATTTTTTTGAGAGATGTTGTGATGATAGACACGCCATTGGGAGTGTGGTCAAGGGACATCTATTTGTACAAGGGACATTCTTTTTATGTTGGGGATTATCATTTCAGATGATATTTTTAAATCATTTCTATGTTAAAATTTGACCGAATTATGGGTGTGGGCTGGTTAGTATCACACTAGCCCACATATATTTTTTCCATAGGAGTGGGGAATTCCCTTATCCTGAGGGTGACTTGTATATTCATCATGGAGAGTGGAGCCCACATATATTTTTTCCATAGGAGTGGGTAATTCCCTTATCCTGAGGGTGACTTGTATATTCATCATGGAGAGTGGGATATCTAAGTGGGACATATAGAGATATTTCTTCATCAATTTTTGGAGGTCACTGCCCCTACATTTAGTCTATTACAAGATGATATAGGTGATAATAATGATGTATTTACACCCATAGTGGATAGATGTTAGGACTTATTTCTTGAAGACTTATTAAGAAATCCAACAAAAAGATATGTGGAATTTAAAATTGAGGTAATACTAGGAGCTAATATAGGTTCCATTTCACCATATATAATTCCGCCTATAGAGAATAAAACGATCATTACTCAGCTGGAACAGTTAATGGGTACGGTGTTTATCTATCAGATTATGTGTCTTTGGGGTTCTCCAAATTTATTTTCAAAGAATTATAAAAGGACTCTAGGATTATGTGTTTATTACTAGATGTTTAATTGTATGTTTGGGAAGAACAAGTATTCTTTTCCATGTATCCATGACCTATTTGACCATTTGTTGGGGATCATGTGTTTTCTCCAAGATAAACATGAGATCGAGGTATTATTAGTTGAGAGATAGAACGTATAGCATATCATGGACTTATTTAAGAAGATGGTATGGCCTTTATGACTTCACCATGATGTCATTCGGGCTAACTAATGCACTTTAAATGTTTATGGCCTTGAAAAAATGAATCTTCCACTGGCACCTGGATTGGTTCAAGGTACTTCTTTAGATGAAATCTTTGTTTACACCAATATTCATGAAGATCATTACCAACATCTTGACATCCTTTTGAGTACACTGAGATAGAATCCTATATACACAAAGCTATCCATGTGTTAATTTTGGATTTATTAGGCACACCTCATGGGACACATCACCTCAAAGGAAGGTGTGTTATTGGACTAAGAGATTGTTTAAGAAGTTACATCTCATGATAAAACAAGAATGATTTTTTCATCCATATTTTTCTGGGGCTAGAAGAATATTACTAGACATATAACCAAAAAAATTTCCATTTATAAACACCTCGTTTTATATTAAAAAAAGACTATTGTTTGAATGGTTTGGATCTTGTGAGAATGAATTCTAGGATTTGAAGAAGCACTTGAAAATAGCATTAGTCTTGATCATAACTCAGCCTAGAGAATAGTATGTTGTGTTTTTTGATTTTTCTAGTATCTATCTTGGAACAATGTTCAGGAAATGAGATCGATATATAGTGTATGGGTCTCAAAATTTGCGGTCCCAATAATGGAACTACCCTATGAATTAACTTGAGTTACCCATAGTGTTTTATTCATTGAATTTTTTGTAGTATTATCTGTTGCATGAAAATTTTTCTCTGTATATAGATCATGAGATATTAAATCATATCTTTTCACAGTGATACTTGAATCTCCCATAGTGGGGATTGGTTGAGTATATGTAGTCATTCAATGTCGATCTAGCATACACACATGGGAAGGTTAATAATTGTGATAATGATTTAGGAAGAAAAAATAAGTCTTAGGTAGTTCATGAGTCTAGGGTTGAGTGGAAGACGATTACATTACTAGATGATATGCATGTTTTGGTTATAAAATCTTGGTGAAGATGAGTCTCACTTCATTATCAATGTAATCTACACTTTTGATCTAGATTAGATATAGGTAGTGTGATGATCCATAATGATTTCCTCTGAGAGAAATCCTTAATGGTGAGTAGTCACCCTCTAATTGGACCATTACATATGATGATATCATATATTCTAGGAAATTGGGTATTGTTTCTATGAGTATTTGTTCAATGAACCACCTTCTTCAAGATGAGGTAAGGGACAACAACCTACCAAAACCTTCCTTTATCGAGATGAAGAAAGATAGTGACCCCTAATTCTCATCTTTAATAGGACCCAGAGTGGAGACTAGAACCAAGGGCATAGAGTCTCACACAATATGGACGACATTACCCATTTTATTTTATAGAACAAGATAAAAAGATAATATTGTAAATCCAAGAATATAAAAATACTAAAGTAAAATTAAATCCATGATCCATCCCCATATTCATGTTAAAGTAAAAGTAGTACAAAGTACAATAAAACTCCAATGTAAAGTACCAAAAAAAGATACTAAGCCACAGCAACAACTACTCTCGATGCCTGAGCTAGTAAAGTCTAGAACAGTCCTCAAAGACCTCCTGGAAACCTAAAAATAGTTTTATATATATAGGGTGAGTATATAAGTATACCCAGTAGAAAAACTAAATCCACTCATGCACAAGTGGGGGAACATAATAACGCCCATATGATAAAACAGTAGAACATCAAGGCACCTAACAAGGAATACTAACTAGCCCAACCTCACCAAGGTACACTCACCAAACAATGCAAGTAATGTAAAGTGGTAGTATAAGCACATCAATATTTGGGTACCCCGCGTCACTTTCCCACTGGTTAGCTGGTCATTCCAAACACACAACGTCTTGACGGTACCACTTTTCCCATATGAAGTCCCACCACTATAACCCAGCCACATACACCTGGACCTCAAACCAAACTCAATCCCTCCAGAAGATACTTAGGCCACAATAACCACACCTCTCGCCTGAAGACACCTGGGACTCATACCAAAGACTCCTGGGACAACAAACCTAGCCCGCAAACACCCAGTCCTCTCATCCAAAACAAACCCTCTTTAGAATAATCTTGGACTGTGGTAATCCCCAATCAATTAAATCCAACACGAATATGCTCGAGCGGTAAGAACCCAGAAGAGGGTGCAAGGAAGAAAGTTAGTAATTAGTTATCCATCCTCCCACTGGGATGTTGGGAATGACACCCTCCCCCATGAAATAGAGGAGTTTGACACATGGTTCTCCTCAAGGTTGTGTTATGTATATAAATCACAAGTATCTACAATATATATATATATATAGAAAAATAATCACGCATCCTGACTTATGGGTTTCAATTAAACAAACGACCAAACAAACCACTAATACCTCTTTTTCTACTGCCCCTATATACACAACCACAAAATAGCTACTACCAAAGCATAACCCAACCCCATTTTAATTCAAACACTTACCATTTATTTTTAAAGGAATTTATTGTAATTTATTCGAACACTATCTGAGAAAACTAACAAGAACAACATTTGCAAAAATTCTGAGAAGTCTAAAAGAAACCAACCACTACCCAGGAAAAACCCAACTACTGTTCCAATTCACAACACTACAAAACCAAATTTTTTAATCAAAATTCACATACATTTAAACCGAAACCAACTAACATTACTCAAATTTATATCCCACAATCCTTCTCTCACAATACTTCCCATCAACCCTTCTACCCAAACAATTCCAATATGCAATCCCATTGCACAACAAACTCATAACGACACCACAATACCACTTCCCAACATCTATACGCAACCACAACACAACAAAGACAGTTCAGATGCCTACATGTTCATCGATTACACAATCAATCAATCTCTTGTACTGAGATTCCATCACACCCCATGTACCCCCCCCCCCCCCACATGTTAGGCCCACAAAACCCAAACTGGAACCCTTAACAGACAACCACATCCATCAATCTATCTGTGTTCAAATTTATTTGACATAGGTTCATTAATTCAACTTTAATATAATAAAGGTGGTCAAAAACTAGATTTATATTGGGGAATTAATTTTTTTATCCATGTATTTGTGATTAATATTTTTTTAATGTTACAATAATTGTTCAAGAATCTCAAAAAAACAGAACATCACAAGTGTGCAAACAAAGACCACTAACGACCATGATTTTTAGAAGTAATATAGCCATGAAAACTATAACAGAATTAAATAAAACATATAAAATAGACGATCAACTTAAAATTACTCACTATCCATTATATTATTTACCCGTGTTTTTTTTTCAAATCCAATTCTTATCTATTTCTTTTTTTAAAGAAAGTTCTCATCTGTTCCTCACAAGGATTCATTAGAATACTGATAGAAAAAATAATTTCCATTATTTTATTCTGAATTTAAATGTTTTTAATACCTTCAATGTGTTATTTTAAGGTCAATCGTCACATTTTATAGTTTTAGGAGTATTTTTTAGCTTAATTGGAAAATTGGATTATTTTGGATTTAAATAGTTTTCATTTATTTTAATGTTTTAGCCATAACCATTTCTAAACTGATCCAAATTGAAAAATTATTCTATTATAGGTTTCTATGTTCGATGAGATTCATTTTATCCTTCTATACCCAAAGTTCAATCAATCATTTAAAAGCTCAAATCCAGCTCACAAACTAAGCTTCAAAACCTGTGCGCAGAACTGGATAATTTAATTTTTGGGACCATATCTCATCACTTAACGACCCATTGGATCTTAAATTATAAATTAATCTAGAAGAAATCTGTAGGAAAAACATTCATTAAGATAGACTCGTCGGGATCATTCATTTTCAAGGCCATTAATGCGTTTAAACATGCTATATTGGAATACGAATAGTCAGCCATGACATATTAAATGACCTGAGTGAAGCGACCATATCCCTCTTAAAATGTTTCCAATCAAGATTTATTTTCATTGGTAAACAGACGAGAAGTAATGGAACAACTCTCAAGAAGGATAAATTCCCAAATTCCTTCACTAATGAGGCCATCCTTGCGCATACATCCTGTGGACATATTTTTGGAGACAAAATGTCATCCCCTCTCCCTATAAAAGAGTGTTTCCATTTCATTTAAAATGGTTGGAAAATTAGGAATAGACTTTGTTGGAAATTATATGTAGTTTAGTGTTTTATTTTATTTTATTTTCATTTTGTAATTTCATTCCATATTTTAATTGAAGTGTCCTCCTTTCTCTCCATTTCATTATCTCTTTCATTTTCTTCCCGAGTTTTCTTTCCACTGTGAACTCTTATTCTCACGATCATGAGTAGTTAACCCAAGGAAGTTCTAGGGGGAATAATCTAGTGATTAACCCAAGACTTTGAACATTCATGTCTAAATTTTTCATATTATCTTAGAGTTCTACCTTGGGGGATCCTAGTGGGTAAGGCACCTTTGTGTCTCCACTTGCCACCCAAGGTTTAGCTTTCACTTCTGCAATATTTTCCATCGATCGAGGAGGTGTATGTGTGGTCTCTTGGAGATAATTGAGAGTTTCATATGATTACTACCATATGAATAGCCGAATTTCCATGCAAACAATGGAGCATATTCATTATGTAAATTCAAAATTAATAATGAGACGATGAGGGTTCACCCTGGGTGATGCTCTCAGGATTGTCTCCTTTCTGTCTTAACATCATTTTTTCTGCATTAATTTTGTTGCATTGCATCATCATATTTACTTTTATTTTAGAATTTTCAATTATCAAATACCATTTTTGGTCAATTTAGTTTATATATACATAGTGAATTATAAGTAGTGAGGGATTGACTGCAAAAGGATCCTCAAGAGATCAACCTAGGTCAGACACTGTTTTGCACTTAGTATAAATATTTTTGAGAGCGTGAACAACAACACTTCATCAAATTGGTGTAATTTCTTTGGAGCCTAGTGGTCGTTAATAACTACTTTTATTCACATATTTTAAATTATTTTTCTTCCTTTAATTTAAAAAACAACAAAAAATCAAAAATTTCAAAAACTAAATAAAATTGTTCATAATGTATTTCAATGGTGATTATTCTACAGGGACTAACAAATCTCATGTGCAACAATAAGATGAAATTATATAATCTCATATGCAATAAATTCATGAATACATTCAAAAAATGAAGAGAAATTCTAAAAGGTTTGATGAATTTATTCGTTCAGTGATGGAGAAACCTGAACCTGATCCTGAACCTGAACCTGATCCTAAACCTGAACGAGTGGTGAAAGATATTTCACCAATCATTTTTACATCAAAGAACTTGAGGAGGGTGAGAAGGAGCTTCTAAATTAATTAATCATATCATCCCAAACTCATCCATTGCTCTAGGAGGTCCCTAATGTACACATTCCAGCGGATGCACTTATGGGAGACCAACATTTTTTGGATGAATCCTGAAATCACTTTATTAAGGATAACCTAAAACTTGATATTCCCATATTGGATATTGAAAAATCAACACCTTTTGACCTCACTTTTTCTTTGGAAGATGATGAAGAAAATTCACTTATTGATATGGAGTTTCCAATGGTATTTCCAGAAGAGATAAATTTTTAAGATGACTTACTTGAAAGGGAAGATATATTAATTGATTAATATTGTTTTAATCTTATTAAAACTGAATTTTTTTCTAACTTATACTTTCCTAAAATATTTGATACATGTCACGACCCGTCCTCAGGGACCGTGCTGTGACTACCCCAAGCCGGCCTTCCATAGGCCAGGGGCTGGTGACTAGCACCAAAGGCGTAAATCCCAATAAAAAGGGAAGGCATTGCCTTTATGAAACGTAAACACACACAAAAATAGTACAAGAAGAAGAAAACACTAAGTAAATCAGAATAACAAGTGTGATGAATGCAAAAAGGGGCTGTAAAATCAATCCCAATTGAAAGGTACAGCTACAACTGAAAGAAAGTACAACTGAAAGAAAAAACAGCTGGAAGATGGAAGCAGCTCCTAGATCGTCCCCTAGGATCCTACCCGATGAGTAGGTAGAGATGTTCTCTTGAGCACTCCATGTCAATCGGTCTGCTCTGTGTTCCGTCACGTCGAGTTTCCACCTTCGGTTACCATTCAGTCCTCCTACACTCTGCCTCGGTCAGCGCTTTCCGTCGTCTACATCCAAAAAAATGAGGTGTGGGCATAACCCATACAGGGGTGAGTATAACGATACTATGTAGGGACCCCGAGACCCTCAAGGTCTCACTAAATCCATCAAGTATAAACCACAAAGAAATATCTCAACATATAACCTTTACATAGGTATATGCCCATACATATACCTAAGTTATCAAGTAACCCATCTCAATCATGAAGAAAACACAAAGGTCAATGAATCAGCGGAAACCATGATTTTTATTCATGATGTCGAAACCACAGCTACTGGAGAACTCCTCCTCTGTCGAGTGCATTAGTCCTGTCGTGACTCTGAGGTGCCACTCACTAATCTTAGACTACTGAGGTACTCCTCCTATCGAGTACCCTTGGTCTCTCACCCCAACACAATAGCGCTCCTCGCTCTGGATGCAGTAGACCCATGGCGGGGAGAACTACTTTATTGGGGAGACATACCCACGGTACTCGACTGGAGGAGTACCTCAGCAGTCTATGTTTAGTGAGTGGCACCTCGGAGTCATGATAGGACTACTGTACTCGACAAGGGAGGAGTTCTCCAGCAGCCGTGGTTTTGACATCGTGAATAAAAATCCTGGTTTGAGGTGAGTCAATGACCTTTGTGTTTCCCTCATGATTGAGATGGGGTACTTAATAACTTCGGTATATGTATGGTCATATACCTAAGTAAAGATATCTGTTGAGATCCTTATTTTTGGTTTATCCTTGTTGGATTTAGTGAGACCTTGCGGGTCTCGGGGTCCCTACAGAGTGTCGTTATACTCACCCCTGCACGGGATATGCCTGCACCTCATTCTGTTGGATGCAGACGACGGACATCGCTGACTGAGGAAGAGTGTACGAGGACTGGATGGTACCCAGAGGTAGAAACTCAGTGTGAAGGCACATGGAGCGGACCAATTGACGCGGAGTGCTGAGGAGGACATCTGTACCTACCCTTCAGGTAGGAACCTGAGGGACGATCCGAGATCTGCTTCCATCTTCCACTTGTTTGTCTTTCAGTTATACATTCTTTCATTTGTAGTTGTACCTTTCTGTTGGGATTTTATTTCCGGCCACTTTGCACTTTTAGCACACTTGTTATTCTACTTTACTTAGTTTTTTCTTCCACTTGTACTCTGGTTGTGAGTGTTTACATTTCATATAGGGAATGACTTCCCTTCTTATCGGGATTTACTCCTTTGGTGCTAGTCACCGGCCCTTGGCCTATGGAATGCAGTCTTGGGGTAGTCTCAACATGGGCCCCAAGGACGGGTAGTGAAAAATTGGTATCCGAGGAGTTGGTTCTACCACATAACATTGGAATCTGAAATATTCTTTTATGTGAAGCAATATTGTTATGTGTACCGAGTGTGGTTTTCAGTTTTGGGAGTCCAGTGTTGGTGTGGCGGCCAACGTATCCATACACCAAGACCCTCACTTCTAATTTATAAATCATTTCATGAAAACACTGATTGTGTGTGTGTTTTCAAAATTTTTCTTTAATTCATCTCAAACTAGGTCAACTCACCAGGTATAGTCTTTAACCGTGATGCATCTATTTATTCCAAGATGCCTCCCTGCAAATGTCCAGCAAGAGCCCTATGAGTTGTACGTACTGACAGGCCCCCGAGCGATGAGGCCTCATAAAAGGGCCCTCATCTAGTTGAGGCACCAGTGGAGGCACCAGTGTTACTACCACCCGTTGGGACACTGATGCCACCTGCCCCAGCAGTAGGCGATGCATGCTACTTGAGCGCGCTGCATGAGTTCCAGCACCAGAGGCCGCCCAAATTCCAGGGAGATATGGACACACAGGCGGCTAAGGACTAGATGGAGGTTGTGGTGAGAGTCTTCATGCTAGTAGGGATGCCCTCAAACATTATGGTGATCGTTTCAGCCAGTATCCTTTAGGCAGCAGCAGGCAGATAGTGGATCTTGATGCTCCAGATTCATGATGAGACGACACTTCAATGGGTAGACTTCAAGAGCCTGTTCCAGGAGGATTTTGTACCATCTACCCTTTTAGTGGTGTGTATACAGGAGCTACTGCATCTTTAGCAGGGAATCATGATGGCGGCACAATACTCAGCGAGGTTCACTAACCTCTCGCACTACTCCACTGAAATGGTACGAGACCCATTCTTTAGGGCCTGGACCTTTGATAAGGGACTCAAGCAAGTGATTAGAGCTTCAGTTGTCTCCCACATCATCCCGACACAAATGGGGGTGTTGGAGCGAGCCCTCTTAGTGGAGAGTTCCCTTAATGAGCAGTCTCCAGCAGCAGGACCCACTACTAGTTGGCATGTAGTAGAGTTTTCTACAGCTGACAATAGACATATGACGCAGAGGTCCAAGAGGACCATACCTATAGGTGGTTGACCGCACAACTGAGGGTTAGTAGTGCGGGGCACCCAGGGTGGAGACAGAGCCAGACCTACGAGGCTGTTTTACTCATGTGGCGGACAGGGTCACATGGCTCGTGATTGTCCGACCCACCATGTAGATGATGTGTAGACAGAAGTAGGACCTCCAAGGAAGAGGCAGAGGTTCGATCAAGGAGGACCACAAGGAGTAGGAGACCGATGCAGAGGAGCTGGTCATGCATCTGGTGGTAGATGATGTTTCGAGGTGTTTCCACCACCACCACCATGAGTTCCACCCAGACCGCCGGGAACAAGTGGACATGGGAGAGCATAGATTCAGGTAGTTGAAGCATATGACTCTAGAGCACTTGAAGTAGGGGATAGGAGCGGGACTAGTTCCAGGCATGGAAGCCTTTGTTCTTGGTGCTTCTATTTTCCATGTTGTTGTTGTTTATGGTTTTTAAGTGTCTTCGTACATGATCTGCAGTAATAAAAGACATGTATCTTTGTGAAGTTTACTTTCCTATACATTTTTTATGGTTGGTACTGAGAGGTTCCGGTTTAAACTGTTGACTTGACCCTCACTTTTGATATTCCTACTGGAAGAGACCCAGTGACCACACACTGATGCCAATAGTGTGACCCAACCCTTGGAGGAAAGAGTAATGTTTGGATCTCTTAGTACTATCTTCGAGGCCTTACGATGTCATCCAAGACATGAATTGTACCGTTCATTTAAGGATTGACTGTATTAGGCAAAGATCATGGTTCTTCCAGAGAATGAGACCAGATTTCTCTTTTAGGAAAAGGGGAAATCCTAGAAGATCTTGTAGGAAAAGTGATAGTGCAGACTACGTTAGAGAAGGTTCGGATCATCTAGGAGCAGTTGAAGACTACATAGAGTAGATAGAAGTCCTATGCTGATAGGAGATGGAGACCACTGGTGTTTGAGGATGGAGACCATGTTTTCTTATGGGTATCAACTCAATGAGGTCTACAGAGATTTGGTTGAGGCAGAAAGTTATCTCCTCATTTCATCGTACCATTACATATCCTCAGTAGTGTAGGCATGGTGTCTTACCACCTGGCCCTTTCCACCTTAGTTGCACCGGGTTCATGATGTATTCCACGCATCTCAGCTGAGGAGATACGTGCATGACCTGACCCACATCATCGATCATGGGGTGCTGGAAAACGATGAAGGTGCGACGTTTGAGGAGGTCGTGGTGAAGATCAAGGATCAACAGGAGCGGGTACTATGTGGATGTTCGATTCCTCTGGTGCGCATTCGCTGGCATCACAGGAACCTCCAGTGGAGCACATGGGAACAAGGGATCAAGTGCGTGATCACCCCTTTAGTTTCCCTAGTGTGTGTTGTAGCTTTATGGGGATGTAATGATCTGAGGTGGGAGTAATGTAAATACCTGTAATTTTGAAGGAAATTATTTTTCATAATTCTTTGTAATTTTACGAGTTCGCGGTTTTTAACGGCGGCCGATTCCGAGGCCCGGTGTGCCCGGAATCAACTTTGGAAGTTTTGTTCATGTACGTTCAGTAAACGCACGTGCGGGTTTTACTATCTTTTGAACCAGTGCTCAAAATTGAAATCTGAGTGCACTGATGAACTCACAGTGCAGGTAATTGCTTAAGGGGACCTTTACCGCAGTTGCGTTTTATGCGGGTTGAATGTTAATAATTGGGGATTTATATTAAAAGAAATAAAATTGGTAGTACACAATTTTATTATATCTATGGTAGTTACATCCTACAAAGGGGAGTTAAGGGTGGAAACCACAACCACCAAACTTCACATGTGTGGATATTTGTGAGGTGTGGCCCAAACGATACCCAACCTTTCACCTCCCATAACTCCCTTCGAACCCCCTTTAATTCCCTTGATTCTTTGAGCTTCCATTTAATGTGACAACTCCTCCTTATTATGAGAACTCTTCACCTCCCTCTTCCCCTCTTAAATATATGCCAACACATTTTAATTAATGAATTAAACCTCTCAAATTAATTAAGTTTTTTGATTTTATAATGGAATGTGTGAATATAAATAATGGCTCTGCTATTATTTTTGGGGATTTTGTTGTGTTGAGAGGTTTGGGTGAGAGTGCTTTGGAGAAATAGTGTAGGGTCTTTTCTCTGAATGAAGAACACCAACCATCCAATGAAGAACCACTGAGGAAAGTAACTCAATTCCATCGATCTTTGGTCAAACCAAAGGAGAAGGATCTACTTGTGAGGAATGCTATCGACACACCATCTTCGGCCTTTCTTCCTCGATGTCAACGAGTTGACGCTGTATGCCTACGACGCCATTCTACCTCAACAGTTTTCCTCTTTCCGTGGGGAGACAGCATCAACTCATTGACGTTGAGGACGAAAGGCTGAAGTGGGTGTGTCGGCAGCGTTCCTCGCGAGTGGCTCCTTCTCCTTTGGATTGGCAAAAGATCGATGGCATTGAGTGACTTTACACGGCCTTTCATCCTCAAGCATTAGTGTTCCTTTATGATGAATTATGGTTTGAGCCTCTAACGTGGAGGGAACGTGATAACGAACAAGCCTGGACCCTCCGCTGGTTGCTCGTTTGTGTCCGGGATGATGGGCAATGATGAAACGGGACCACAATGGCGATTTGAAGCCATCATAGTGAAGATCGGGTCCCGAGAGAGCCACTGGCACAGACGAAGGGTGAAACGGACTGTTGGAGCGCGTCTGGTGATCAACAGAAGGCGACGGCGACACACCCCGCCAGTGCGGCGGCACCGACGACCGGCAGCGGTGGCGCGCCACTGGATTAGTACTCTATGGCTGAAGTGTGGCAGTGGAGGAAGACCGGAATGGATTTTTCATTCCAGAGATGGAGGGGCGTGACTTAATGTCGCGCCAGCTGGGGAGGTCGCACCCTCCGCTCGGCCAGGCTGGCCGAGCCACGGCCGGCTGCGGGCCGGGCCACGCCAGCCTTGAGCCAGATCGCGCCGCGCCAGCCGGGCCGAACCCAAACCCGGGTCGGGTCAACCCGATTCGGGCTGTCCCGGGGTGGGTTGGGACGGGTCGGGCCGAGCCTAGACCCCCCTTTTTCATACCAGATTCGTTTATACACCCATAACATGAGTTATGGGCCTCTTATCAATTCACCATCAGTCATTTAGGATTCCTTGGATCGATATGGTCGGTTCGTTATTTTACACTCTAGGTTTCGGCGAAGATTGGGTATGTTCGGGTTGGTTCGAACCCGAAACCAACCGGGCACTCGAAGCGGAAACACTTATAATTTAAGGACCTGACGTCCGATTGATGTGTCGTCAATTACGATGGATTCCTTATGATGTGATGTTTCTTTTGTTATACTCCACTTGAGGTTTGGACGCATTTGGAGTACAGTCGGGTCGGTTTTAGCTTAAAAACAAACCTGGCCCCTTGAATGGAAAAGCCAATAACTCTCAGACCGGACGTCCGTTTGACGAACCATCAATGAAATTGGTAATATCGTTGAGACACAGTTCCTTTGAGTATACACCATGGGAGTTCAGGGTACAGTTGAGATACAGTCAGGTTGGTTCGTACACGAAATCAACTGGGCCCCCGGGACAAAAAGGCTAATAACTCACAGACCGGGCGTCCGATTGATGCGTCGTCTATTGCGTTGAGACCTCTTTGATGAGGCGGACCCATGCTGGGGATCAATACTATGTTGGGGTGGAATACTCACGGTACATGAAAAAAGGAGTACCTATGTAGGCTAACAGGGGGAGTGTTACTCTGTAGGGATAGGAGACCCATGGCGGGGAGCACTACAGTGTTGGGGAGACAGACCCATGGTACTCGACAGGAGGAGTACCTCAGCAGTCTAAGGATAGTGAGTGGAACCTCAAATTCACGATAGGACTACTATAATCGATAGAGGAGGAGTTATCTAGCATCTTTGGTTTCGACATCGTGAATAAAAATCATGGTTTAAGCTGAGTCAATGACCTTTTTATTTTCTTCATGATTCAGATGGGTTACTTGATATCTTAGGTATATGTATGGGAATATATCTAAGTAAAGTTTATCTGTTGAGATCATTTTTGTTGGTTTATCCTTGTTGGATTTAGTGTGACCTTGAGGGTCTCTGGGTCCCAACTGAGTATCGTTATACTCACCCCTGTACGGGATATGCCCACACCTCGTTGTGTTGGATGCAGACGATGAACAATGCTTACCGAGGCAAAGTGTACAAGGACTGGACGGTGCCCGAAGGTGGACACTCGGCGTGAAAAAACATGGAGCAGACAGATTAACGTGGAGTTCTGAGGAAGAAATATGTACCTACTCTTTAGGTAGGAACCTGCAGGATGATCGAGGAGATACTTCCATCTTCTAGTTCTTTGTCTTTTAGTTGTACTTTCTTTTAGTTGTAGCTGTACCATTCTGTTGGGCTTGTATTTCCAGCCCCTTTGTACCTTCATCACACTTTTTATTATTCTTTACATAGTGTTTACTACCGCTTGTACTCTGGTTTTGTGTGTTTACATTTCATAAAGGCAATGCCTTCCATTTTTATCGGGATTTATGCATTTGGTGCTAGTCGCCAGCCCCTGTTATATGGAAGGTGGGCATGGGGTAGTCATGGAACGGGCCCTGAGGATGGTTCGTCATAGTTTATCTCAATGAAAGCACACCCACCATTTTATTGGGGATAATCAGTTGCAAATTCCTGACTATGAGAAGTAAAAACCTAGCATCTTCTTGGGGGTCAGACCAATCATTATCCCTTTTATATACCTTTTCAATTTATTTTTATTTATTTTTCTTATGTGTTGTAATTTCCTTTTTTTGTTCTTTCATTTTATTTTTCATGTTGTATTATTAAAATTTTCTTGTTTTCCTTTTTCATATTTTTGTTGTGTTTTTAGGAATCCTGAGAAAAATCGAATGCTTTGGAAAAATTGAACCATCTTGGTATTTTTGGGCACATTTATTGATTTTAATATATGAGGATTTGAATGATTTTCGAATGTATTTTGTTTCCTGATTTCTAATATTTTCATTTTATGAAGTTTGGTTGATTTTGAAACTCATGTGTATTAGTGCCGTCCAAATTAAAAATATTTCCCAACACGAGAGGTCTCTAATCCTTTTTTACATCTTATTTACATTTGTTTTTTGAGATTCTTGAGACATGTTTTGTGATCCAGAACTTGCTATTTTTTTCTTTTTCAAAGCTGTTATAGTTTATGGAATGTGTTATGTATGATTGAGACACCACTTTGGAATCCATTTTTCATTCAATTCTTATTTTGGCCTACCTTTACATCTGACCTTCTTTAAACCCCTAGTAGCCACGAAATACCTTGTTAGGAAGCCACATTACAATACATTTATCCCTTTCTAACCTTCTCTAGAGGTTAAATACATTATTTTTGTTAAAACCAAGTATGGGGGAGGAAGAAGATGTGCTGTATTTTTCTTTCCAAAAGATTATTTTTGAGCTGAATTGAAATATTTTCCATAATTATTGCTACTTTTGTGGATGAAATGTCTTGATGGGAAGATGGATTGGTGGACCAAAATATCATTACATATATGGTCCATGTGTTCACAAATTTTTGATGATTAAATGCTGCCTCTCTTTTTCTCAAAAACAAGATTGTGAAGAGAAATACATATCGGAATTCAAGATGAAACAATGCTACAAATTGGGAAAAGATGGATGAAAATAATTGATGGTGATATTCTAAGTGTGAACATCCTGAAATATTAGGTTTTTGGAGGTGATTAATTTTTTATCTAATTGAGGATCACACCATTCTTGAAGAAAACTGTCTTCATGCATTTACTTCACTTTATAGCTTAATCCTCCTTATTCTGCCTCAGATGTTTTTACATTTTAAACCTGCCAACCCTCAGCCTCAGAACAAAAAATGAAAAATAAATCATGATTGATACATTTTTTACTCTATTATGTGGTGATACTAGGAGGATAGCATGCCTATAGAGATCACACGTGTTTTGAGAACGAGAAAATCTCCAAATTGAAAATCCTTGAATGAAGAGAGAAATATTTTCCCGGGGAGGTAGGTACGACATGCATGTGAGGATTAACATGAGATTGAATGAATTAATATGATTTTTGAGGATTTCTGAAATTATGATCCTTGTAGGAGGCATGATATTTTCTCTGGAATGATAATTGAGTTATGTTGTCATTTATGCTTTGAGAAGTTTGTTTTTGACCATGGTATAAGATGATTTCCCAGGAGTGAAATGTTTATGTGTGGAGGAATTTATAGAACAAATATTTTAAATTATTTTATTCTTAATTTAAATTTTTATAATCCATCCAATGTGTTATTTTATGAAAAATTGTCCCATTTTATATTTTTAGAAGTATTTTTGAGCTTAATTGGAAAAATGGCTTATTTTGGATTTAAATAGTTTTCATTTATTATAATGTTTTGGCCATAACATTTTCTGACTGGATCCAAATTAAAAACTTCATATTTTATAGGTTTCTGTGTTCGATGAGCTTAATTTTATCCTTCTATACCAAAATCACAATCAATCATTTGTAAGCTCAAATCCAGCTCAGAATCTAGGCCTCAAAAACTGTGTACATAACTGGAGAATTGTATTTTTCAGACCATATCTCATAAATGGATGAACCATTAGAGACGAAATTTTACATGGAGTAGGAAGAAATATGGAGGAAGAACTTGAATTAAGATATACACATCGGGATATTTAACTTTCAAGGCCATTAATGGGTTGGTACTCGGTGTATTGGAATACAAACAGTCAGCCTGCCTAGATTAAATGTCATGAGTGAAGTGACCATATCTCTCTCAAAACGTGCCAATGAAGATTAAATTTTGTGGGTTGACATAGGGGAAGTAATGGAACAACTTTCAAGAAGGACCAATTCCCAAATTTGGTCATTAATGAGGCCAGCCTCATGCATACATCCGGTTGACAGATTTTTGGATCCAAAATGTCATCCCATCTCCCTATAAAAGATTGTATCCTTTTCATTTCAAAGGGTTCGAAACGTAGGAATTTCCATTGTCAGACATTAAATTTAGTTTAGTGTTTTATTTTCTTTTATTTTCATTCTGTAATTTCATTCCATATTTTAATTCAAGTGTTCTTATTTCTCTCCATTTCATTCTATCTTTTGTTTTCTTCCCCAGTTTTCTTTCCACTATGAACTCTTATGCTCATGATCATCAGTCGCTAATCCAAGGAAGTTCCCAAGGGAGTAATCTAGTGATGAACCCAAAACATTGAATATTCATGTCTTATTGTTTCTTATTATCTTAAAGTTCTACCGATGGGGGATCTTAGTGGGTAAGTCCCCTTTGTGTCTCCACATGCCACCCAAGGTTTAGCTTTCACTTATGCAATATTTTCCCTCGATCGAGGAGGTGGATGTGTGGTCTCTCGACGATCGTTGAGAGTACCATATGTTCACAACCATATTAATAGGATGATGTCTATGTATAATATGTAGCATGTTCATTATGTAAATTCAGAACTTATAATGAGATTATGAATGTTCACTCTGGGTGATGCTCTCGGGAATGTCTCCTTTCTGTCCTAACTTCATTTTGTCTGCATTCATTATGTTGCATTGCATCTGTATATTTACATTTAGTTTATCATTTTCAATTATCAAATATAATTTATGCACATTTTAGATTATATATACATAGATAGTTAGAATTAGTGAGGAATTGACCACAAAAGTCTCCTCAAGAGATCGACCTAGGTTAGCCACTGTGCTGCACTTAGTATAAATATTTTAGAGAGAATGCATGAAAACGCTTCATCAAATTGGCACTATTGTCGGGGATCCAAGTGGTCTTCAATAACTATTTTTATTAACATATTGTAAATTATTTTTCTTCCTTTCATTTAAAATGACAACAAAAAAATAAAAAATTTCCAAAACTAAAAAAAACTTCTTTATTCATGATGTATTTAAATGGGGATTATTATACATGGAATAACGAATATCATGTGCAACAAGAAGATGAAATTATAAAATCTCAAATGAAAGAACATCATGATGAAATTAAAAAACTTATGTGAAATTGTAAAATGTTTGACGAATATATTCGTTTAGTGATGGAGGAACCTGATCCTGAACCAGAACCAGAACCGGAATGAGTAGTGGAAGAGAGTTAACCAATAATTTTTTAAGTCAAATAACCTGAGGAGGGTGAGAAGGGGATTCTAAAGGAATTAATCATATCATCATGAACTCATCCATTGCGTGAGGAGGTCCCAAATGTAAACATTCCAGTGGATGCACTTATGGGAGATCAACATTATTTGGAAGAATCATGGAATCACTTTGTTGAAGATAACCTGAAACATGATATTCCCATATTTGATATTGAAAAATCAACACCTTTTGACCTCAATTTTTCTTTGGAAGATGATGAATAAAATGCACCTACTAATATCGAGTTTCTAATATTCTTTCTAGAAGAGATCAATTTCCATGTTGACTAACATGAAAGGGAAGATTTATTAATTGATTCATCAGGCCTTGGATGTTAAAGAAAAGACAATCCAAGTGGTGGTGATTGAGGAAGAAGTTCCAGAGAAGCTGGATGTAGTGCTACTACCTCCTCTATAACAAATTGGATACTATGTGGACGATGACACCAAAGAAGATCACAAGGAGCACCACTATTTTCCTTTCCCTCCCACTCTAGATCTCATACTCTATATTTATTCCTTATTAGGGTTGGGAACATTCTTGTCTTATTTTGGGGTCTCCAATCACAGTGTCTACTGATGGACACTGGAAAAAGTCACTTTTGGTGGTTTATCTCATAGAAACCACACCCACCATCTAATTCGGGATAATCTGTTGCAACTGCATGACTAGGAGAAGTAAAAACCTAGCATCTGCTTGGGGGTCAAACCAAGAATTATCCCTTTTATATACCTTTTCTAATTGTTTTTATTTTTTTTATTATGTGTTGTCATTTCTTTTGTTTGTTCTTTCATTTTAATTTTCATGTTGTTTTTTTTGAAATTTTCTTGTTTTCTTTTTTCAATTTTTTGGTCTGTTTTTAGGAATCATGAGCGAAATCAAATGATTTAGAAAATTTGAACCATCTTGGTATTTTTTTGGCACATTTTTTGATTTGAATATTTGATGATTTTAATTATTTCTGAATGTATTTTGTTTCAATATTTTTGATCTTTTCAATAGATGATGTTTGGTTTATTGTGAAAATAATGTGTATTAGTGCTGTCCAAATTGAAAATCTTGCCCAACCCAAGAGGTCTCTAAACCTTTTTTACAACTTCTTTACATTTATATTTTTATTGAGAGTCTTGAGAAATTTTGTGTGATCCAGAACTTTCAATTTTTCTATTTTTCAAAGCTGTTAGAATTCATGGAATGTGTTAAGTATGATTAAGACATCACTTTGGAAGCCCTTTTTCATTCAATCCTTATCATCTGACCTTCTTTAATCCCATAGTAGCCATGAAATAACTTGTTAGGATTCCACATTACAAGAAATTTATCCCTTTACAACCTTCTATAGAATTTAAATGCATGATTATTGTTGAACTCAAGTGTGGGGGAGGAAGAAGATGTGCTGTATTTTTCTTTCTGGAAGATTATTTTTGAGCTGAATTGAATGATTTTCCATATTTACTATTTCTTTGGTCAATGAAATGTCATTATGGGAAGATGGATTGGTAGAACAAAATTTCATTACATATATGGGCTGAGTGTTCACCAATTTTTGAAGATTAAATGTGACCTCTCTTTTCCTCAAAAACATGATTCTGAAGAGAAATCCAGATCAGAATTCAAGCTGAAACAATGCTTCAAATGGGGAAAAGGGGGATGAAAATACTTGATGCTGAAATTCTAAGTGTGGAATTCCTAGATGAATAGGTGTTTGGAGGCGATTAATTTTTGAGCTAATTAAGGAGCACACCATTCTTGAGAAAAACTATTTTCTTTCATTTACTTCACCTTAGAGCTTAATCCTCTTTATTATGACTTAGATGTTTTTACATTTTAAACCTTCCAACTCTTAGAAAACCCATGAAAAAGGCCTCATGATTGATACATTTTTTTACTCTATGAAGTGGAGATACTAGGAGGATAGCAAGCCTATGGAGATCACACATGTTTTGAGAATGAGAAAAACTCCAAATTGAAAATCCTTGTGTGAAGAGAGAAATATTATTCCAGAAAGGTAGGTATGACATGCATGTGAGTATTAACATGATATTTAATGTATTCATTTTATTTTTGAGGACTTTTGAAACTATTATCTGTATAGGAGGCATGATATTTTCTTTGATATGATATTTGAGATGTGTTGTCATTTAGGCTTTGAGATGTTTTTTTGACCATGGTATAAGATGATTGCCTTGGAGTGCAATGTTTATGTGTGGGGGAATTGTTATAAAAATATTTTCAGTTATTTTATTCTGAATTTAAATGTTTTTAATCCCTCAAATGTTTTATTTTATGGGCAATTGTCCCATTTTATAGTTTTAGGATTATTTTTGAGCTTAATTGAAAAAATGGCTTATTTTGGATTTAAACAGTTTTCTTTTATTTTAATGTTTCGGACATATATTTTTCTAAAATGATCCAAATTGAAAAATTATTATTCTATAGGTTTTTATGTTCGATTCGATTCATTTTATCCTTCTATACCCAAATCTCAATCAATCATCTGGAAGATCAAATCCATCTCACAACCCAGGCCTTGAAAACTATGTACAGAACTAGAGAATTGTATTGATGGGATCATATATCATACATGGTATACCCATTAGAGCTTAAATTTTACATGGATTTAGAAAAAATCTAGAGGAATAACATTAATTAAGATAGATGCGTCTGGATCTTTCACTTTCATGTCCGTTAATGCATTGTAACTTGGTGTATTGGAATTCGAACAGTCAGACTTGCCAGATTAAATGTCATGAGTGAAGCGACCATATCTCTCTCCAAATGTGGCCAATCAAGATGAAATTTTGTGGGTCAACATAGGGGAAGTAATTTTTCAACTTTAATGATGGATCAATTCCCAAATTCAGTCATTAATAAGGCCATCCTCATGCATACATCTGTTGGACAGATTTTTGGAGCCAAAATGACATCCCCTCTCCCTATAAAAGAGTGTTTCCTTTTCATTTAAAAGGGATAGAAACTTAGGAATAGCCTTTGTTGGACATTATATGTATTTTAGTGTTTTATCTTCTTTTATTTTCATTCTGTAATTTCATTCCATATTTTAATTCATGTGTTCTTCTGTCTCTCCATTTCATTCAATCTTTTGTTTTCTTCCCCAATTTTCATTCCACTGTGAACTCTTATGCTCATGATCATGAGTAGCTAACCCAAGGAAGTTCCCGAGGGATTATTCTAGTGATAAACCCAATCCTTTGAAAAATCATGTCTTAATGTTTCTTATTATCATAGAGTTCTAACGAGGGATATCTTAGTGGGTAAGGCACCTTTGTGTCACCACCTTCCACCCAAGGTTTAGCTTTCACTTCTGCAATATTTTCCCTCGATCGAGGAGGTGGATGTGTGGTTTCTTGGCGATCATTGAGTGTACCATATGTTAAAAAAATTATGAATATGAGGATCTAAATTCTTACTATGGATCATGTTAATTATGTAAATTAGAAACTAATAATGAGACGATGAAGGTTCACTCTGGGGGATGCTCTCAGATATGTCTCCTTTATGTCTTAACATCATTTGGTTTGCACTCATTCTGTTGCATTACATCTGCGTATTTACGTTTATTTTATCATTTTAAATTATCAAATATCATTTCTGGTAATTTTATTTTATATATACATAGTGAATAAGAAGTAGTGAGGGATTGACCGCAAAAGGCTCCTCAAGAGATCGACCTAGGTCAGCCACTATGCTGCACTTAGTATAAATTTTTTTGAGAGCTTGCACGACAATGTTTCATCAAATTGGCACCGTTTCTGGGGATCCAACTGGTCTTCAATCACTATTTTCATTAACATATTTTAAATTATTTTTCTTACTTTCATTTAATAAAACAAAAAAATCATAAATTTCAAAAACTAAAAAAACCTTTTTGTTCATGATGTATTTCTATGGTGATTATTCTACATGGACTAAAAAATCTTAGCTGCAACAAGATGATGAAATTATAAAATCTCATATGCAAGAACTTCATGAAGACATTCAAAAACTGAATAGAAATTCTAAATGTTTTGAGGAATATATTCGTTCAGTGATGGAGCAACCTAAACCTGAACCTGAACCTGAACCTGAACCAGAACCTGGACCTAAATGAGTGGTGGAAGAGATTTCACTAATAATTTTTATGTCAATGAACTTGAGGAGGGTGAGAAGGATATTCTAAATGAATTAATCATATCATTACAAACTCATCCATTTCTTGAGGAGGTCCATAATGTACACATTCTAGCAGATGCACTTATGGGAGATCAACATTTTTTGGAAGAATCCTGGAATCACTTTATTGAAGATAACCTAAAACATGATATCCCATATTTGATATTGATAAATCAACACCTTTTGACCTCACATTATCTTTTTTAGATGATGAAGAAAATTCACCTAATGATATGGAGTTGCCAATGGTATTTCAAGAAGAGATCAATTTCCATGTTGACTTACTTGGAAGGGAAGATTTTATAATTGATTTATCTTGTTTTAATCTTATTCAAACTGAATTTTGTTTAACTTCTACTTTAATGAAATTTTTGATACAACACAAATGAAGAAGGCCTTGGATGATATAGAAGATACCACCCAAGTGGTGGTGATTGAGGAAGAAGTTCCGGAGAAGCTGGATGTGGTGTGACTACCTCCTCTACAACAAATTGGATACTATGTGGAGGATGACAACATAGAAGTTCACAGGGAGTACCCCTATTTTATTTTCCCTCCTACTCTTGATCTCAAATTATATCTTTATTCATTATTGGGGGTTGGGAACATTCTTGTCTTATTTTTGGTTCTCCAATCCCAGTTTCTACTTATGGACACTGTAAAAAGTCACATGTTGTGGTTTATCTCAAAGAACCCACACCCACCATCTGATTGGGGATAATCTGTTGAAACTAGCTGACTAGGAGCAGCAAAAACCTAGCATCTTCTTGGGGGTAAAACCAAGAATTATCCATTTTATATTCCTTTCTCTTTATTTTTATTTATTATTCTTTTGTTTTATCATTTCTTTTGTTTGTTCTTTCATTTTATTTCTCATGTTGTTTTTTTGAAATTTTCTTGTTTTCCTTTTTCATTTTTTTGGTGTGTTCTTAGGAATCTTGATCGAAATCGAATGATTTGGAAAATTTGAACCTTATTGGTATTTTTTGGAAAATTTATTGATTTTAATGTTTGAGTATTTGAATGATTTCTGAATGGATTTTGTTTCCTGATTTCTAATTATTTCATTTGATGATGTTTAGTTGATTGTGAAACTCATGTGTATTAGTGTTGTCCAAATTGAAAATCATGCCCAACCTGGGAGGTCTCTAATCCTTTTTGATATCTTATTTACATTTATCTTTTTCATGAGAGCCTTGAGACATTTTTTTTTGATCTAGAAATTTCTATTTTTCTCTTTTTTAATGTTTTTAGATTACATGGAATGTGTTATGTATTATTGAGACATCAATTTGGAAGCAATTTTTCATTCAATTCTTATTTTGGCCTACCTTTACATATAACCTTCCTTAATCCACTAGTAGATATGAAATACCTTATTAGAAAGCCACATTACAAGACATTTATCCCTTTACAACCTTCTCTAGATGTTAAATGCATGATTATTGTTGAACTCAAGTGTGTGGGAGGAAGAAGATGTGTTGTATTTTGTTTTCCGGAAGATTATTTTTTAGCTGAATTAAAAGATTTTCCATATTTATTGCTGCTTTAGTGGATGAAATTTTATGATGGGAATATGTATTGGTGGATCAAAATATCATTACATATATGGTCTGAGTGTTCATCAAATTTTTATGATTAAATACTGCCTCTCTTTTCCTCAAAAATATGATTATGAAGAGAAATCCAGATCAGAATTGAAGTAGAAACAATGCAACAATTGGGGAAAAGAGGTATGAAAATCATTGATTCTGAAGTTGTAAGTGTGAAATTATTGAAAGAAGATATGTTTTTAGGTGATTAAATGTTTAGCTAATGGAGGATCACACCGTTCTTGAGCAAAACTGTTTTCATGCATTTACTTCACATTAGAGCTTAATCCTCCTTATTCGTCCTCAAATGTTTTTACATTTAAACCTTCCAACCCGCATCCTCAGAACAACCCATGAAAAATACCTAATGACTGATATATTTTATTACTCTATGAAGTGGATATACTAGGAGTATGGCAAGCCTATGGACATGACACATGTTTTGAGAATGAGAAAAAATCCAAATTGAAAATCCTTGACTGAAGAGAGAAATATTTTTCCAGGGAGGTAGGTATGACATTTATGTGAGGATTAACATGATATTTAATGGATTCATATGATTTTTGGGTAGTTAGGAAATTATGATCCAAGAATGAGTCCGGATATCTTATCTGATATGATAATTGAGCAGTGTTGTCATTTATGCTTTGGGAAGTTTGTTTTTGACCATGGTATAAGATGATTTCCCGGGAGTGAAATGTTTAAGGGTGGGGGAATTGATTGAACCAATATTTTAAATTATTTTATTCTTAAACTCAATTTTTTTAATCCCAATAATTTGTTATTTTAGGGGAAGTTGTCACATTTTCTAGTTTTAGAAGAATTATTGAGCTTAATTGAAAAAATGGATTATTTTGGATTTAAATAGTTTTCATTTTTTTCAATGTTTCGGTCATAACTTTTTTAACCTGATAAAAATTGAAAAAGTATTATTTTATAGGTTTTTATGTTTTATGAGCTCCATTTTACCCTTCTAGACCCAAAGCACAATCAATCATTTGGAAGCTCAAATCCAGCTCACAATGTAGACCTTGAAAACTATGTATATACTGGAGAATTGTATTGTTGGGACCATATCTCATAAATGGCCAACCCATTGGAGCTGAAATTTTACATGGAGCTAGAAGAAATATGGAGGAAGAAATGGAATTAATATAAATTCCTCGAGATACTTCATGTTCAAGTCCATTAATGCATTAGAACTCGGTGTATTGGAATACAAACAGTCAACCTGGCCAGATTAAATGTCATGAGTGAAGCGACCATATCTCTCTGCAATCATGGACAATCAAGCTAAAAGTTCGTGGATATACATAGGGGAAGTAATGGAACAACATTAAAGTAGTATCAATTCCCAAATTCGGTCATTAATGAGGCCATCCTCACACATACATCCGGCGGAAAGAATTTTGGAGCCAAAATGTCATCCCCTCTCCCTATAAAAGTGTGTTTCCTTTTCATTTCAAAGGGTTGGAAACTTAAGGATAGAATTTGTTGTAAATTATATGTTGTTTATTGTATTATTTTCATTTATTTTCATTATATAATTTCATTCCATATTTTAATTCAATTTTTCTTCTCTCTCTCTATTTCATTCTCTCTTTTGTTTTCTTCCCCAGTTTTCTTTCCACTGTGAACTCTTATGCTCCTGATCATGAGTAGCTAAGCCAAGGAACTTCCCATGGGAGTAATCCAGTGATGAAACCAAGCCTTTGAACATTAATGTTTTAATTTTTCTTATTATCTTAGAGTTCTACTATGGGGGTCTTATTGGGTAAGGTGCGTTTGTGTCTCCACTTGCCACCCAAGGATTAGCTTTCACTATAGTAATATTTTCCCTCGATCGAGGAGGTGGATGTGTGGTATCTAAACATTCATTGAGAGTACCATATGTTCACAACCATATACATAAAAATATTTACATTCATACTATGGAGCATGTTCATTTAGTAAATTCAAAACTAATAATGAGATGATGAAGGTTCACTCTGGTTGATGTTCTCGGGAATTTCTTCTTTCTATCTCAGCATCATTTTGTCTTCATTCATTATGTTGCATTGCATCTGCATATTTACTTTTATTTTAGCATTTTCAATTATCAAATATCATCTCTGGTCATTTTAGTTTATGTATACATAGTTAATTAGAATTAGTGAGGGATTGACCACAAAAGGATCCTCAAGAGATCAACCTAGGTCAGCCACTGTGCTGCACTTAGTATAAATATTTTTGAGAGCATGCATGAAAATGCTTCAAATACCCCCCGTATGATATAGAATTAGAGATAAGAAAAAAATCCCTACTTGGATGATCAAAAAATAAATGTTTCTCCTTTCTCCAAGATCATGGGATTGTACGAGTAGATGGAATAATCTCCAAGAAAATTGAGAAAGAGGGGCTCTAGCATAGGTGCACAACTCGGCTGGGGAGGAAGGCTCTAGGTGAACCAAGAGGGAACAAAAAACATATTGGAAAATAAAATCCTGGTTTTGAAGAGTCACATCATATTTTAAAGGATGAATGGTTTCCATAAATCATCATCGTGGGATCATGGTCATGATCACATGGTTTGGGTATCTCAATTCACCTAGGACATTAGGATATTTAAAGATATAATCAATACAATTTGAAATTCCCATTAAAACTCCCAAATAACAATTTTAAACATTGTTTACATCAAATAAAATTTAAGAGGGGTGAAACTGGAAAATGGGAAACATCCAATGTGTCGTTGATGGGTGAGTAACCAACGTGACCTACCAATGCTGAGCCATACGCGCTGAGCTCCCGATGACATGACCTACTGATGCAATGACTTACTGATTCCTTGACCTATTTATGGACTAACCTACTAATTCTCCCAACTCACCAACCCCTATAATACTGGCATAAACACCCTCAACCTACCAACACCAAATCCCTCAACCTACTGATGTCGACTCCCTCAACCAACTGACAGTAACACCCTCGAACTACCAACACTGATGCCCTTGAACTACCAATGATGACACCCCTGACTCAAGGATGCTGACACCCCTGACTCATTGATGCACTAACATGCCAATGCACTAACATGCCAACACAATGACACGCTGATTCACTAACATGTCGATGCACTAACATTGTGATGTACTGACTTGCTGATGGAAAATTGGAAGTTTGGAAAACTCTTAAAGTAATCCACAAAGAGATTCCAGAACACCTCAGACATTGGATTTTCAGAAATTAAGGGCTTTGGGAAATCCATTTCGTTACATCATATACCTCTCAAAATATTCATGCCCTCGAGAATACAAAACTAACCTAAATAATATAAGGTCAAAAAACACCCCTTAATATAACTCTCAGGATTAAACCAAATATTTTTCTTCTAAAGTTGGAGTGAAAACCTCAACATCTCAGAACACTTCCTTATCATATATGTCTACAAATACTATAGAAACACTTCCACTCCACTTTCTCAGGTAACCAAACAAACACCAAAATCATTGCATCTAGACACATGTATTAGGAAGATCCTTCCTCTATGTCATGATATTATCTTGTTTGGGTGGCACTGTCTCACCCACACGTGTATAATTTCATCCACATTAATGCATCTTGATTAGGGATCAGGATCTACCCCCCTAGTCATGTATTTTCACACCAAATCATAGAATAAGGAAACAAATTATCATATAGTAAATGAAGTCAACCTTTACATCAAAAGAAAGGTAAAAGGAAAACACAAGAGCAAAACTCAGAACAAATCTGGGTACCGGGCACACATATATTCTTCTCATTACCAATCACTCTCTTAGAGGCCACCATACTACCAGAACACACAAACCAGATGAATGGTTCATCTACAAAACAACTTTTCCTCATGATCCTCGATCCATTCCGGTTGCTCCAAAAACGTCGCATCATCTGCGATATCCAACTGTCCTCGGTCTAGGATGTGGGAGTCATCATGTAGGTACTGACAAAGCTGCGAGACATGGAAGATATCATGGATCATCTCCAACCGTGGTGGTAATGATAGATGATATGCCGTCTTTCCAACCAGTCCCAAACCTAGAATGGTTTCATGTAACTGGGATAAAGATTGATACCTCTTCCAATCCTCTGTTGTCCATGATGAGGAGAGACCTTTAAGAACACATAGTCCCCATCCTCCAACTCCAAAGGCCTCCTCCAATGATAAAAATATGACTTCTATCAGTCCTAATCAACCTTCATCCTCTAACGCACATGATGAACCTTCTCTGTTGTTATCTACACTACTCTTGGTCTAAGAATGGCTGCATCCCTTATCTCTATCCAGCACACAGGTGAGCAACATAGTCTTCTGTACAAGGCATCAAACGACACCATTCTAGTCATAGAGTGATAACTATTATTATAAGAAAACTATTCCAGGGGTAAGTTTCATACCCACAAACCACTAAATTCCAAGACACACACTTGCAACATATTCTCCAATGTTTGGATGGTCCTCTCTATCTGCCCATACATATGAGGGTGGAAAGTAGCGGTAAGTCATAACTGGTTCCAAGGGCATGTTGTAATCCCATTTACATACATGAGGTAAAATGTGAATCTCAATAAGAGATGATGAATCTTTGAATTCCAATAAGACACACCCCTTCACCTACATACATTTGTGTTAAGGGACCCACTACACTCGACTCCTGGATTTGCAAGAAGTGAGCTGATTTCACCAATCAATACACCACTACCCAGATAACCTCAAAACCTCCTTGAACCCTAGGTAATACTACGACTAAATCCATTAAGATTTCATCCAAAATCCACTCAGGGATATATAAGGGCCAAAACAGACATCTAGGTTCACAGTTCTCATCCTTCACCTATTGATGCACTGGGAATCTAGCCACAACCTTAGCCACAAGACGATTCACCCCGAGCCACCAAAACATTTCCCTCAAGCCTTAGCACATCCTAGAAAATCAAGGATACACTACCTGATGTTAGTTATGGAACTCACGGAGATCACCCCTACATATTACCACTAGGAAAAATAGCTTCCCATGAAAGAGCATATAATTTTGACTATCCTACGAACATCCCCTAGAGCATCACCTTGGACAATGTGATCCCACATCACCTCATCCTCTGAGTCTCCCCACAGAGACTCTTCTACCAATTGCACCATGGAATACTGCACATTCATCCAAAATAAATTTCATCTATATCTATCCTCTTCAGCATCCAAGAACAAAGTGTCCAACACCATCATTTCCTTCCAAGACTCTGTGAATTCCAGAATGAACTCCTTTTGTGACTTCCTACTCAAGGAATTGGCCACAACATTTACCTTCAATATGGTGTAAAAAATTTTGAGGTTGTAAACATGGAGAAACTCCATCCACCTTAAGTACCACAAGTTCATGTCTCGTTGGGAAAAGATATAACTCATGCTCTTTTGATCCTTGAAGAACACAAAGTTCTCCTCGACAAGGTAATGCTGCCTCAAATTCAGTGCTAACCCGACCAATGAAAGATCCAGGTGAAGGGTGGAATAGTAATGTTCATGAGGATGTAACTTCCAGGACCCGTAAGAGATCACTCCCCACTACTGAATCAGCAAACACCCCATGCCTATGTATGTATCATTACAGAACACTTCAAATATCACCCCTTCCTCCAGAAACCTATGAACTGGGGAACTGACCAACATCCCCTTCAGATAGCTAAATGATTATTGACACTATTCATTCCATATGAAGGCCCTTTATTTCAGGTCAAAGATGTCAAAGGAGCTGCAACTCAAGATAATTCATGTAGGAACCTTTGGTAATAGCCTGCCAGACCCAAGAAACTATGAACGTTCACCACATTTAGGGGTGATACCTAAGAAACCACTTCTTCAACCTTTGATGTGTCCACTACTGTCCATTTCTAAGACACCAAGTGTCCGATGAAGTGTAACTATCACATCCAGAAATTCCACTTTTACATCATTCTGTAGAGATGGTGGCATTGGAGGACCTCCAAGATAGTACTCAGATACCCGAAATTCTCTTCCTCTGACCTTCAGTAGATCAGGATGTCATCGATGAACACAATGATGAACCAGTCCATGTACTCATGGAAAATAGTGTTCATGAGCCCCATCAACATGGCTGGTGCATTCATGACATCAAAGTGCATGACAACGATATTTAAGTTCGCATACATACACTTGAAAGCATTCTTCATGATTTAATCCTTCTTTAACCTTAACTGGTGATATCCAGAATGTGGGTCTATCAAAGAGGATCCACTTTCCCCCTTTAACTAGTCAAAGAGATCATCAATCTTTGGAAGGGTGTAAAGGTTCTTGATCATCATTTGATTTATTCTCTAGTAGTATATAAATAGTCTCATACCACCATCTTCCTTCTTCATGAATTATACTTATGCACCCTAGGGTGACACAGTTGGCCAGATAAAAAAAAATTTAGGTCATCAACCTGAATCTGCAACTCCCATAACTCAAGGGTTCCATTCGATATGAGGCCATGAAAATCAGATGGACGCCGAGTTTCAAGTATATTCTGAACTCAATGTAGCTTCTAGGGGGTAGAGTCCCAACCTCTCCAAGGAATATATCTAGGAACTCCATGAAAATCCCCAAAACATCCTCCATGTTTATATCTACTGATTTTAATGACAACTCAGTTAATAAGAAAATAAGAGGCTCTATACACCGAATGCCAACCTAATAACTCCACTTGCCGTTGAAAGCAATTCGTTGGACGCCCACATATGAGAAAACACCCCTTATCTGAAATAATTTGATAATTGCATGAATAGAAAACTACCATTCATTTCCTAGGATTACATAATATGTCTGTATCGATAGTAGAAGAAAATCAACACTGGACTGATGCGGCACCAACATCAGTCTACATCCTCGAGAAACATCGAACAGATTGGTCTGACCTCTAACTAGAATACTCAACACTAGGGGAATGTGAAGTCCCTCTATGTATAGTCCTAGAGCATGGGCTAGACCATGTGAAACAAAGGAGAGAGAGGCTCCTGAATCAAACAAATCAAATACAAGAGTACTAAATAGACTGATCATACATCGAACAACCTATGTCCCTGTTGGAATTGCCACCTCAATGGTGTGAAACTACCCACGTATAGCTCCTCTCTTTCTCTATTTTTGACCGCCTCCCAAACCACGCCCTGGTCGAGGTCCCTGAGGAGAACCCTGGGGTCAGTCTCCCCTATCACTATATACCCTCGGTGAAGTGGGAGCTCACTGCCCCTACTGTTGGAAGGGCCTGACCGGAATCTCCTACTACTGAGGTGGGCACTTAACTTTACCACTCCTGTCATACTGATTTTGAACTGGGCACTGGTGCTGAATATGTCTAAGACCTCCATAGATAAAGAAAATCGGTCCCGAGTCTAAAAGGAAAGGTCAAGGACAATGATATCAGATATCAGAATTGGAACTATGGAGGTCTGTACCCCGATATTCAAATCCTGGAAGGCCCTAACACATGATACCTATTGTTGATGATATTCCCAATTAATAAACTCGGTAGGATACCCTCTCGTGGAACACGACCCAGAAAGTGAATCTTTTGCACTAATTCGGCCATATTCTAAACTTCTAGGTATATAAGTAGTGTGAAAGGAGTAACAACATAATGGATAGATGGTTAGAGTGCCCCCTCTAAGCATATTGCTTGGGACTCATCGTCTGAGAAGTGATCTGGTGTGTAAAGTTGGAGATCATTGAACATGATCCCCATTCCCCTCACTGACATACGCCCCTACTAGTGGGAGTGTATATCCGACCTCTTCTCAACCTTTATTCAGGAATAAAGGAATTACACCTACAACTCCTTCTCAAAGTCAGCCCACGAATCATTGCATTCAATACTCCCCCAAGGTAAAGAGTCCACCACTGATGCACTGCTCCCCTCATCTGTCACACCACCAGAGGAACCCAGTACTCTATCAGAGCCTGTATCAAGCTAAAAGAGATCACCAGATCCATAATCCAACCTTTGGTTTCCATATCTGAGACGTTTCCCACGTAGTTACCCAGAGTATTTCACTAGAAGGCACGTAGCATCTTCTATGACTGGTCATCCTCCTCATCTTGATTGTCCCTTCACTGATCAACTGGGTCAACATGTCAGGCCTCAGTTACTCGTACCACACAAGGGAAATGTCTAGGTGCCATAGCTGAAAAAGAAACAAGGAAATATTAATTCTATGTAGTGTGTAATTTTTTCTTTTAATTTTGTTTTAACACTTCATTTATTTTAAATTCCTAGAACACCTATTACACCCAATAACATAAGTCATTATAATTCATGTACTAGTCCTAGGATCTCTACCCTAGAATTGATGTAGCCTCAATTTGTCATTTAGTAGGTCTAGAGTCCTTGCATTGGATCACGGTGGCCCTAAAATCTCATTTCCTAGCCAATCTCCCCTGACCTATTTCACATAACAAGATTTCCAAACACCATCTCCCTACCATCCAGATAATCAAAATTGTGCTTAACTCCGAAATCCATAATATTTTCAATTTTTGTAAACCTCCTCTAATACCATTTTGTCGCCAACACCCTTCTTCAATATGAGGGAAGGAATAAAAACATGCCAAACCCTTCCTTCCTCAAGATGAAGGAGATATAATGACCCCTTGAGATCTACCTTCAATTATCCCCTAAGTGCTGACTAAAACCAAGGGTAGAGTGTGTCCCAAAATATGGAAGGCATTATCCTCTTTATTTTATAGAATATGGTCAGGAGATAAGATGGTAAATCCCATGAAAATCCAAATACAAAAGAAAAACTAAATCCTAAATCCATCCCCATATGCATGTTCAAGTATAAATCAAAAAAATTATAATAAAACTCCAAAGTAAAGTACCAAAATAAAAGAGAGTAAGCAGCGACAATAAATAATCTTAACACCCAAGCTAGTAAAGTCTAGAACGGTCCTTAAAGACCTTATAGAAAATGAAAATAGTTTTTTATACATAGGTTGAATATAAAATTATACCTAGTATGAAAACTAAAGACACATGGGCAGACATTGGGGAACATACTAATTCCACAGTGGGAAAACACTAGAAACTCATGTCACCTACTAAGGAATACTAACCAGCTCAGCCTCACCAAGACACACTCAACAAATAATGCAATTCATGTAAAGTAATAGTATAAGAACATCAATATTAGGGTACCACGCACCACTTTCCCACTAGTTAGATACGTCTTCTTAATAGCTAACATCTTGACACTACCACTCTTCCCATATGCAGTCCCACTACCAAAACTCACCTGCAAACACCTAGGCCCCAAACCACAAACAATCCTTCTCGTAGACACCTGGTACACGACAACCACACCTATCGCCCAAAGACACCTGGGCCCCATCCAAAAGACACATGCGACAACAAAACTGTCCCAAAAAACACCTATGCCAATCATCCAAAAAAAACATCACCCAAATAATTTAGGACTATGGTAAACCTCAATCCATTACAACCTACCATGATACCCTCGAGCAGTAAGAACCCGAAAGAGGGTGTGAGGAAGAAAGTTAGTAACTATCTATCCATCCTCCCACTAGGATATTGGGAAAGGCACCCTTAACCATGAAATTGAGGTGTTTGGCACATGGTGATCAAAAAGGGTGAGGTGTGTAAAGAAATCCCAAGGAACTATAATGTATATATATATAGGTAATCAAACATTCATCCCAACCTATGAGATTCAATTAATCAAACAACCATGCAACCCATCAGTACCACTTTTGATGCTTCCCCTGTATGAAAAACCACACAACAACTACCACCAAAGAATAACCCATCCCCCTTTTTATTCAACCACATACCATTTATTTATTTATGGAATTTAATATAATTTATTCCAACAAAACCCATGGAAACTAACAATCCCAACATCTACAACTGTTCTAAGAAGGCTAAAATCCATCAAACACTATAATGGAAAAACCCAACTTGAGTCCAACAGCACGACACCAGAAACCCAGATTTTGCAATCCAACTGCACATCCTTTTCATCCACTACCCACTAACTTGATTCAAAATTATACCCAACAATCCTTCTCTCCTAACCCATCTTGGTAGCCCTGTTGCCCAAAACAATTTTTAAATGCAGTCCCACTGCACAAAAAAACTCATAACCACACCGCAGATACACTGTCAAAATTCGCTCCATGACCATAACATAACAAAGGTATTTTATCTTCCTAAATGTTCATCCATTCCACATTCAATCAATATCTCAGACCAAGATCCCATCACACCCCCTGTACCACCTCACATGCTAGTCCCACCAAACCCAAACCATAACACACATCAAACAACCACATCCATCAACCCAAGTGTATTCAAATTTAACTGACCAAGGTTCTTTAATTCCACATTAATATAATCAAGGTGATAGTAAAACTTTCTTGATCCAGGGTCTTTCATTTATTTAACCAATTATATGTGATTTAAGAAGATTTAATGTTATAGTCTGTATTCAATCATCTCAACAAAATAGAACATCACTAGTGTGAAAATAATTATAAATAACTACCATGATTTTCAGTAGTTATAATGTCATGGAAAACATAATAGAATCAATAAAAACAAATAAAATATGTGATCAAGATCAAACCACTCTCTACCCATTATATTATTTACCCATGTTATCTTTTGATCAAATCCAGTTCTTATCTATTTATTGTTTTTGAGAATGATCTTTGTCATTACTCATAAGGATTCATTATAATACCCACCCAAATGGTTCATAATTAGATATAAGAAAAATAAATCCCTGAATGGATGATCAAAGGATCTATGTTTCTCCTTTTTCCATGAAGAGGGGATCGTGCGTGTAGTATGAATGACCTCCAAGAAAACTGAGCAGGAGGGACTCTAGAATAGGTGCACAAATAGTCTTGGGAGTAAGGATCTAGGCTCCATAAGATGGGATGAGAAACATACAACAAAAGAAAATCATTTCCTAGAAGAGACAAATCCTATTTTAATTGAAGACCGATTTGAACAAATCATCATCATGGGATCATGGTCAAGATCACATGGTTTGGGTATCTCAAATCGTCCAGGACATTAGGACATTTATAGATATAATCAATAAACATTTAAACTCCCTTAAAAATTATAGAATAAATCTTGAAAATTGATTTATGTTAAATAAACCATAATAGGGGTGAAATTGGAAAACTGGGAAACCACAAATGAGTCATTGATGTGTTAGTCGCCCACACGACCTACTGATTCTAAGCCACTGATACTGATCCACCAACAGCATGTCCTACTGAAACAATGACCTACTGATGCCTCGACTTACTGTTGTACTGACCTACCGATGCTATCGACTCACCGACGCCATATCCTATTGACACAATCTCCCCCGACCTACCAACACAGACGCCCTCGACCTACTGACATTGACGCCCTCAACCTACCGATTTCGATGTCACCGACTCATCGATGCCGAATTCCATGACTCACCAATTCACTAACATGATGAAACACTGAATTCTAATGAACTGACATGCTTATGCACATATGTGTTAATACACTCACATGTCGATGTAATGACATACTGACAAAAAACTAGAAATTCAGAAAACCCTTGAAGTGTGCCACCAACATCTCCCAAAACACCTATATCACTAGATTTTCACAAAGTAAGGTCCTAGGAAAAACCATGTTATTAAAATTTGGTTGAAACTTATGTGGGAAATTCATTCCTCAAAGTGGGTGGTGCATCATGGATTGACCAAAATATATTGAGCCCTATGTTGGACATATTGGTGTCTAACCATGAAAAACAAGATATAAGGGTTTGCGACATGATGCTACACCTTTTAATAGATGAATTCAGACTATAAATAGCATGATGGTGTACTATAACCATTTCCAATTCTATAAATTAAGTGAGATGATGTTACTATAAAATTTATGGTGGGTCTCTGAAGGATTACTCATACGAATAATGTTATTTGGGATATTGTGGACTATCTGATAAAGGTAGTGAATTTATTACCTATACGGGAGACTGTCTTGTGGATCAATTGGGAGATTCATACATTCGGGAGATATTCCATATACATGGGGTTACCTACTGAATTGTTTCCTAATGTGACTCATGTTTTACGTTGTTCTTCTAAAAGGGATTGTAGAAGGCACATGGTACAGAAGTTTTTTTAGTATGGAATTTGACTCACAGAAAAAAGGTTATATGGAATGTAATATAAAGGAAATTGTGGATATACCTCGAGTTTCTATCCTAGACTATGTCTCATGTAGGAGATATCAATGTAGGTAATGATAATTATGATGAATTTAGCTATAGTTCATAGCAGTAGTAAGTCATATAATAATATAAATTGATAAATCATAGAGTTTATAATGCTTGATAGTGTATTCCTTTTGTTTCCATCTATATTGGCTCACCACGGGATATGGATATAAGGAATTTTAGAACCCAGGTTTGTTATACCATTTGGGGTTATGATTAGAATTTATCCAGTGGTACCCCGATTACATCTCCCACATAGGTATAGTTTTATGAATGATTTTATTCATGTGTCACTGCTTCAATGGTGTTACCGAAACCCTTCTATTATGATCTATGTGGGTGATGTGAGGATTATTGCTGATGATTCCATTAAGAAGTATCTGATATGTGTGTTAGAACATATTGAGAATGAGTTGCAGGGAAAGATCATGCAAATAGTTCGTGTATGTGGAAACATGACTGTGTTCATTAGGAAACATGGGAGAGAGAAGTGGATATTTAGGCTCAATGTCTCAATATTTTTACCTTGGATTCTTAAATATTAATGGGAGTAAAAATAGAGGATGATCTATTATAAGGTGGGTAGATTATATCATCTCAAACATTTCTATAGAGGTCTCTAAATAATTTTCATATTCTCTCTTTTCTTTTTTTGTGTGTATTTTTGTTGGATTTTAACACGGGGAAATTATGAGTGAAATTATAGATTTTTTGTATGGAAGATATGTTCTTCATGATTGGTGCATGATTTTACCAAACTATGTTCCCATCCCAAAAAACATTATGGACCTAGAAAAAGGGGATTTTCATGGTAAGAAAATGGTTTTTCAAATTATGTTCCCTCTTATGAGTAACAATGCCCCCTATAAGAACCACACATTTATGCCGCACAATTTAGAAAATGTTGTTTTCCTACCGAGGAAACCATCCATGTATGTTTTAATGTTCCAAAACTTGGTATTAAACCCCCCAAACATCACCCTAACCTGGACCAAAAAAATCGTAAACTTCTTTTCTCATTTTGCAGTATCTCATATGGAGTCCATGTCCTTCTAACCATATTTCATGATGTTTTGAAGATTTTATTGAAGATATGCACCCTTCATGGTAAGTGAATATCATCTAGTGAGGTCTCCACTATCTCTTCAATATTTATCTCATTCTTTGAGGAAACTTTTTCCTATGTTTTTGTTGGATCTAGATCTACATTTTTAGGATATTGATTCTTTTGATATTGGGTCTAGGTTTCATATCTATATCCCATTATTTATTGTGATCTTGGTTTTCCCGCTATAGATTGTGGATTTCCATTGGTGAGAATTCATCATCAATTTTGAGGAAGGTTGTCTTAATTAAAAATTCCACTGTATTAATTTAATTATGTGTATTTAATTTTTAAATTATAAATTTTCAGGATTGAGAAATTAAACTTATGTTTTAATTGCCTAAATTTAATTTCCATATGATAATTATTTGGGTTAATTTGGGCCAACTAAAATTGTTTGAATTAGATTAATTAATTGGTCAATTAATTAATGGAATATTTTAATTGTGGAATTGATGTGAATTTTGGAGTGTATATTTGGTGAAATTTTTTTTATGAATTAATTATAAAAGGGGGCTATGATATGGTCATCATGAACTTAATGGGTAAATGGGTTATATGAATTGAATATTTAAAAATGGTTAATGGTTAATTGAAAATATTATTTCATGCGATTAAATTAAATATCCATGTTTTTTAAATAAATTTTTATGGTACTATGATGTGAAATACTAAAAAAATGATTAACTTTTATTAATCATGATTAATGTTATATATATGATTTGTGTGACTAATTAATAAACATGTGGGGTATATAGACTGCTTCTTCAAACGACCATAGTGATAAACTGAGAGACATGTGTGGGACATGGACTTCTTCTTCAATATCCTAGAATAATAAATGTGTGTGGGACACTGACTACTACTTCAAGATAAAACGTATGTGATTATATGAAAAATGATTTATGGGACATAGAATGTTGATTCAATACCCATAGGGTCCTAAACATGGATTTTTAGGCTAAAATGTTGGAATTGGACTACATTTCCAATTCCCTGAAATATGAATTGAATGATATTATAATTGATAACCATGCTACAAAGATATGGTTTAGACTCTGACATGGTCCAAGGTAGGTATTATGGTTCTTGTGTCTTGAGGAACCCATGTATTTATGTGCTTAAATAATTAATAACTAAAAATATTAAATCAGTTTTACTTTATTACTTGTATTTTATTATTTATAAAACTATATACATAGTTGTTTAGTGGATAGTGATTTAGAAAGTGTTGGAGGTGGCCTAATGAGTTGTAATCAATCCCTACTCAGGCAGCCTATTCAGTACCCGAATAAATTTTAGGTTTGAAGGATATGATAAGGGAAAAACAACATATTAGATGGATATGTCGGGATGGATCTTTGGTAAGGGAACCATACATGATTCATGACCTACTTGGTAGTTGCAAAATCCCTTTATTTATTTATTTTTTTGGAATATTAAACCATGACATGAATTTAGAATGACATATCTATTGTTAGATTTTAATATTGTCTTTAATATATTGGCCATTATGAGATACTGGTACTATTCTAGTTATCATTATTTTTGTATATTATTTCTTTTTTATTTCCACTATTGTGATGCTTTAATAAATAGGGTATATTATCCAAATTATCGATATTTGGCCCTCACTGTATAATGTCCCGAGCCTTTGACACATATTATTACATGACTTTAAGTATAAATATCATTCAAATATAAACCAAGGATCATAAAGAATATTTTATTTTTAAGATTATGTATATAAAAAAACTAGAACCAAAATAAAAACATCTTTTATTTAATCTTGATTATGGTGTCCTAACTTCCTTTAAACCCTTACATCTAGATAGGATATCCTTGGTAATACATAAAAAAATATATGATCAAAAAATAACATTAATCATATAGTCATATGAATAAAGCATATCACAGGTGTTATAAGGCATAATATGATGAAATAAAAAGACATGGCATGTGAATAATCATATATAAGCATAAAAAATAGAACACATGATCATGTAATCATGGAATTATAGAAAGGGTGAAACAACATAAAATAACAAATAAGCATGATTCAAGTCTATCCAACAAGAACATTACATATGTAGGATCATGAGTTAGGGAAAACCACTAAGACCATTTCACATGGAGAATCTTGAGTCATGGTTAACCACCAAGACCATTTCACATAGCGGAACATGAGTCAAGGATAACCAAAAAGACCATAGAACATGGAGTATCATGAGACTAAACATTGACCAACTCATTGAAGATCTTTCTGGTCACACCAATCTTAACATGTTCATGAATATGTGTTCCACATGAAGAATCAAGCATAAGGGTTACCCATGAAAAAATGGGTACTGTAATCAAGCCATATGTTATACAAAAGATAATATCATAATGGTTTCCATGAAATAATATATTTAAATAATAAATTTATATTAATAAAGAAAATAGTGATATATAATTTCATTTAATGTAAAATTTATTTGAAAACATGTAAAAAAGAGGGTTTAGGAGACATTATAAATGAAACAATTTAGTGCGGTTTAAAGAAAATGTTAAAGAGAATGAAAAGAAGAAATAAAATAATAATTTATATAAAAACCATAAATGTACCAAGAGATATTTTAATTATAAAATTTGTTATTTTATAGAAATAATGATGGGTTCAAAAAGTTTATGGATTGCACTTGAAAATCGGTGATAAATCAAGAAGTTACCTTTAATCGGGTTTGGTAATTGGGAGTCAATGAGAAGGGAAATTTTTTTAAACATGAATTTACCCATCAAATAAATAATAGTTGAGATTGTTAAATATTTTCGAAAAAAATATTATTTTTTATAAGTACATAAGAATAATTAATAATTATATTTGGGTTAATAGAGAGAAAGTGTAACCTGAAGGAAAAATGAGGGTTTGGTGAGAATCCCTTACCTTATGTCTAAAAGTGTACTTAACATGAACATAATATCTTGCATAATATAATTTAATCCATTAATTAATTTATTGATATCCTTTTATACATTTATATTATTTATTATAATTTTATTATATTCCTTTATGTCCTTTTCTGTTGGTTATGAGAGTCAATTTCATCATTCGGGAGCATTAGTTTCAGTCGTTTTAATGATCTATTTACTAGTATACGTGTACAAAAAATCTTTTAAAATGAGAATAGTTGTATGGAATTGAAATTTTATGTCACTAATTAACTAAAAGAATATTAAATATTCTTTTATGTCATTTTTTAGGTGGGAGGATGATTCATTAGATAAAGTATTAATGATAAGTATTAATATTATTTTGATATTTTTTCTGTTATCACAAAAAAATTGTTTTATTAATTAATATTATTGATATATGTTACTTAAAAAACATTAAATAATATTTAATAAATATTTTATTATATTTTTTGACCATTAAAAATAGTTTTATTATAATTCTTGAAGGAGGTAATGGAAAATGAAAACGAATCATCCAAAATTGTGGTAAATCAACACAATATAGACGATGTTCTCATTTTTATAATAAAAGGTAGTGGAGAAGACGTTTGATGATGGATTATTAAATTAACATAATAAAACATCAGTATATATAATAAACTTGAGGTATATTTACACTTGTTTAAGAAGAGTTGAGGGAAGAATATGGAATGAAAATAAACCAAAAAGAAATTAAAAGAAAATGAAAGTTGATTTTATCTCATGAATTATTCTCATTAAAAAATCCTTAGGAAAATAAGAATTGGTAATTTTCTGAGAATAAAGGATATTGTAAGTGGGGGTGATTCTTGGAATAAGTATTGGGTTGAATTTTTACATGCTTTTATGCTTTGGGGTGTGAGGGTAAGAGGTGGTGAGGGGTGGTATTTATAGGGGAGGCGAGGATAGATTTTTGATAGGTTTATTCATTAGTTTATTATTTTGGATAAAGAAAATGGATAGTTTTGAATGAAATTACTAAATATATTAAATATAATATTAGATTTAGAAACTATGTTGATTTCATCATTAGTGACTCATAAAATACTGAATTTAAAATATAATTTTATATATCGAATATTACTGTATTTCATTATTCACTAATGATTAATCTAGATTAGAAATATCCAAAAAATACCCCCAAACCATTTTTTGATGTTTATAATTAAAAAATGAACTCCATTTTATCAAAATAATTTTATCAATTAGAGAAATTTTATTTTTTAATAAAACCATTATTTATAAGAAATTAATAATTTTGAAATTATAACTACTTTTATGACACTTGAAAAAATTAATTTAGGTATCATAAAATTATCTTATAATAATAATTAAAAAAATAATAATTTTTGAATCTATTTTATGAAAATTATTTTCATTTGAAAATATTATATTAATTATAAAATTGTAAATTAAGATTTATTCTTTATAAAATTTGAAAACATAATTTATGGTTTCTAAAATATTTATTTACTTATAAAATGATATAAATATATCATATTTTCGTTAATAAGATACAAAAATTTTATTCACACATTCATAGGTGAGTTTACCATTCCATTGTAAAATTTATTATTCCTAATAGTCACATTACTATTCTAAATGTCAAGTTACTATTCCATCGGTATAGGTTCATTAATTTCAAGAAATACCTCTTATTTCATTCATTATTTATTTTTAATGTTTATATTGTCTTATAAAAGTGATTTTATGTGGTTTAGACTATATGCAGTAATTATAATAATGTAATTTCCATTGATTTTTTTGTCATTCCCTTCTTCCCGCTTATGAAATTTCTCCATCAAAATTTTATTTTACATTCTATATTCATAATGGGTGAGTGTACTGATCCTTCATCACTTCATTTGGTTTCCATGTTTCCTCTTAATACAAATAGTTCTTCTAGATAATATTTAATCAGTGAGTATCCTTTTTTTATATAACTTTTGTAGGATTGAAATATGAATTTACATGCTCAATTATATGAGGGGGGTGAATTGTTAGTTTAAAAACATTGGTTTTTAACCATATGGAAAACTACATTTGATAATGTTAAACATGGTAAATTCACAAAAACTGTTTTAGTTCTACAAAAAATCTAGGTTTCGGAAATGTGGTTCATGAAATGAAACATATATAATGTTTACAAGAAAAATATTAGACCATAAAAAGTATATAATCTTACTTATTAGAGTTTACAATAGAACAAGAAAGTATAAGAATATTGTACTTTCTACCTTTATCAAAATACTATAGAAATAAACATGAATCAAAACAAGAAAGAAATATGAAATATTTTTTCCCAAAGAGAAGGGTATCAAAAAAACCTTTGATAAAGGTCCCTTGATTTATACATTCAAGAAAGTCTATCTTACCCACACAGGGGTAAGCCCTCGATTGGAAAATCGGAATCTTTTTTGCTATCCCTACAAGCCCCCGAACTTTATGTTAGTGAAGACCTATGTATTTATATCTACAAAAGTACTCGAACATTAAGGTAGTTGAAACCTCTATCTTCATATCCCCATAAGTCCTCGATTATCCACAAAAATAATTGGAGTTGCATGAAGCAAGCTGAACAAGACGTTCAGTACGCACAAGGTATGAGAGTCTCTCTCTCTATAAATCACTTCAGCAGCATGTAATCTCTAGAATGATCAAAGATATTGAGATTGTTCAAATGAGATCTTATTTATAGTCACTTATCTAATGGTTATATCCCTCCTCCAATGGTCATATTTTTCCTTGAATTATGGATGGATCTGATCATGTGTCACTCAAACAATGGTAAGTTAGAAACAGAATGTATGACATCATTTCATAACTATAAAAAGTGTAAATAATATAATGTTGCATAGCCAAATATCTTTTTCTAAGTCTAAAGAAAAATAAAAGTTTGAGCCTATGGAAATAATAATTTGAAGAATAAAAATCATCAATATTCAGATTCTATTTTCCAAATAATTCAGATCCTGAATTATATAGACTTCAAAATCAGAATTCTTAGGAACTTGATGTGAGAATTCTGAGGAATTCAGAGTTTGAATTATGAGGAAATCAGAGTCCGAATAATAAGGAAATTGGATCCAGAATTATAAGGAATTTGGAGTCCAAATTCTATGGAATACGGAGTCTGAATTTCATAGAATTTGGAGTCTGAATTTCTGAGAATTCGGAGTTCAAATTTTAGAGAATTCGGAGTCCTAATTTCATAGAATTCGGAGTATAAATTTCAGTGAATTCAGATTTGGAATTAATGAGAATCAGGAGACTAAAAATAGAATGATCAATTACCAAGGATTAATAGGATTCATAATATTTAGATATGAATCCGAATTTTACCCTTTATAGATAAAGAGTTATATTTATGGAAACTATAAAATGAAAAATGAAAACATACATATTTATAAAATTTCCTTGTCGAAGGAAAATTTTGCTTATTATGATACTTTTTAGGAAAAAATAATCTTCCTTAAGATAGTGTTTGTGATTTTCAAAACATATATTAATGTAAAATTCATAAGGAAACCTTATTGACTCAACAATATCCCCATTTTGGAAGGCACAAACATCCTTACGAAAAAGAAGATATGGAAATAGAAAATTTCATTATGGACCTAAAAGAAAAATTATCTCACTTTACATATGAATCATAGTGAATATGACTAACTCCCCCGTAGGTTATTAAATCACTAAGGATCGTATTCCTGATTTCCTGAATGAAATTTTATATTTTCTTGCATAAAAAATCATATTTGATAAGAACTTACCCTTATATGAAATCCCCCTTTGGGAAATCTATTCTCTACTTAGAATTATTTTTATCAATATTTTCTCCCCCTTAGTGATTTTCAAAAATGAATAATGAAAATTGAAAATAATATTGTACCTGAAAAATTAGTACTAAACAACCAAATATATGAAGAAAACCCAAATTTAATTATGAGTGAATGAGTTTGTACAAATAATAAAATACAAAAAAAAAGAACAGAATTGGGTAGAATTATCATTCTTTCTCTTTTTCATTAACTTCTTAACAATGGTTTTCATCTTCCTTATCTCCTTAAAATATTATTCCACATATTTGATAAGCTGATCAGGATCTTTATATTTCTTCTCTAAGGCTTTTATTTTATCTTCCTGAACCTTATGAATATATACCAGAGCCTTCAAAACTTATTCTTTCTTAAAAATCTTTTCTTCAAACTCAATTTTGAGATCCCTTTCTCTCTTCCAATTCATAGACCTTGAATTTACCTTCTCATTCAAGTCCATGACTTCTTGCTTTCGAATTGTTTGTTCTAGAGTCAGCATTTCCTCAAAACTCTTAATAGGATCATTACGCTTCCCATCTTCAATGTCAAAATCATCATTCACATTATCTTGAAAGTCATCGAATGCTCTCAGATCTTCGATTGTCTACCTTGACCAACTTATAATATTCTTTCATGATCTTTTATGAGCTACATATTCAATGAAGAATGTTTCTAAATCTATATCATGCTTTACAAACTTATCCATAAGCATGGTGACTGAATTTACTTTCTGATTAAATGTGTGTGGGAGCATCTGCCACCTCGAGTCTATTATCGATAATAAAGGGAATTGTATCAACCAACTTCTTAAAATATTGTACCTCAAAATCATTTCCATGGGTGGAATATTCTGAATTAGTGTGTTTTTTTGTGGGGATTATTTTTCTAAATCTTCATATTTCCTCTTCAATGAAGCACTAACATCGTTATTTTTCACCAAATATTTACTAGGTGTATCTACCAACACCTACATTCCCTTATAAACTCTCAGAATGATCTCTTCTACTTTGGGTAATTCATGCTCACTATCTAATAACTGACCAATATTATCATCATCAAGGTTTTCATTCTCAGCACCTGCCACAATATCCTCTAGATGAATGAATTCATGGTTGATACTTTTTTCATTAGATAGCTTATTCACTTTTTCCTAGCCTTTTTCTACTTTTCCTGGAGTAGCATGTTATGATGATTCGTCTTCTGAGGTTCAGACTGATTTTTTTTTCAGAAAGACTCTCCTTCACATGATAATCCTCTATTTTAGTTATCATCTCTTCGGTATCACCACTCCCTTTCTTCATATTCTTATTCTTCTTCTTCTTCTTCTACCTCTAATTCTTCTTCTACTTATTCTTCTACATCTTCCTCTTGCAAAATTTATTCTTCTTGTTTTGGTATTAGAATTACAAACTTTTTTTGGAGTCATAGGGAGTCATTATTTCAAAAACAATTCTAGAACCTAGATTTATTAGAGGCTTTCTCAGCATCTTTGAGAAGCGACTGAATGATTTCAGCCTCTGACATTTTCTTCCTCTGCATCATTTCTCTATCTTCCTTCTCAAGATCTTTAGAAACCTTAATCATTAAACATTTTTCCTCAGCAGGGTCCATGCCAAAAGTAGGAACCCATTCTTTCAAGTTCTTCTTGGTCTTTCTCCACATAGCTACTATTTCACTTGGGTAAGTCTTTTGCTACATTGGTTTTGGAGGTGATGATTGAATTTCCTTATCCATGAGGATTTTTCCTTTCTCTTCTTGTTCGTTCAAATTTCTCTTCCTTCAACCCTTCTTGGATGTTTCAAGTACTATTTGATATGGATTCTATTTCTAATTCAGAAAAATTATAGAAATATTCCGATTCTCTAGAAAAACCAACTTTCATCCACCTTAGAGTATCATCACTCACAATATCAATTTGAAATTCCTTGGATTAGAAATACAAGTAATTTTGAATTGCTGAAGACAAAGAAAAATAATCTGAGAGAGAATATTCGGATACATGATGATTTGAGACTTCAAATTTCCATTCATGAAATTATCAATTGTAACCAAGATATACTTGAACAATTTTTTCTTCCTGAGGTTCACCAATGATTCCGTAACATAGATATCAACTTTCTTTAGGGAATCCTTATCCCCTTTTCTCGAAATTATAAAACCGTGAACCCATAAATCAAGAATATGAAAATTTGTAGATAGATGTAAAATCTTCAGAGTCTTCACTTCTTTCAGAACAAGGCACTCAAAAGCCTTGTCCGTGTCAAAATATCCTACTACATCTAGTAGCTTGTGGGTAGAGTACTCTGCTTCTCCTTCATATGAAATTTCAATCAGATTTGTAGTGTTGGTGTAGGAAAGGGAGTATGTATTTCGATATCTCTTGAAGGAAATCTTATCTCTCCCTCCTTTTTTATGAAACTTACTAATTTGTTTAATTTAACCAACAACTCTAGATAAATTGGATCTTATTCCTTCACTTTTGATATACATATACTTTCCCAGCCAATCAACTTAATGTTCTTTGAAATAAATGAATCATACTTACCAAAGAAATTAGGATTGACTAACCATTCTCTGTATATCTGACATTAAAATATTTCCTTTACAGTCAACATTCCTTTCAAGGGATGGGCTTCAATCGAAATTTAGAACTGAGGAAAACCTAAGGTTCTGCAACGACCTTAAGTAGGAGGGATGAACTTCAGCACATAAAGTATTTCAAGATCGATGTGGGAAATCAATAGGGGTCCTTATATAGGTGTTTGAGACAATATATCATCTTCTTTGATTGATCCAATGGTGAAAAGCTATTAATCAGATCTGACGATTGAGATGATAGCCAAAGAAGAGATTTGGTAAGTTTTGATCATTTGATGTTTTTAAGATAAAAATTCAGATTAATGAAAATGTGAATCCAATAAAGTTTCTTAAACAAGATAAAAATACCAACATATATAACGATGATTAATAAATTTATAACAGAACATACATTCTGGATTGCTAGGAAAACTATTTTTAATGAGGAATATTCTTCTTGAATAACATTATTTTTAAAAAAAATACAAAATTTTGTTTACAAAATTTTGATTAATAAATTTTAATCAAATAAAATTTAAACAATGAAAATTTTAACTACAACAATTTTGATTACAAAAATTTTGATTACAAAAATTTTCATTAAAGTAATAAAATTTGACTAAAAAGAAAATGTACACCGCTATGAATATGAGTTTCATACTGTAAAGAGATTGGTTTCAACCAGATTTTAATTTGAAAGATTACCTTACAATTATCATTCCTAACATTGGGTTATTGTATTCAAATCTATCAGAGGGTACGGATTTTGTGAAAAATATCAACATGTTGATATTGCATTCTGATAAATTGAAGAAAGATATCTCCTTTTTTGTGGTCCCTAAGAATGTGATGCCTAATATATATGTGCTTTTCAAGAGAGTGATGTTTAGGGTTTTTACATAGAGAAATGGCAGTAGTTTTATCACACAATATTTGTGTTTGGGTAAAAGTCATACCATAGTCTGTGAGTGTGTGTTGTATCCATAATACATGAGCACAAAAACTTCCAACTACCACATATTTAGCTTCAATAGTGGAAAGTGCTAATAAGTGTTGATTTTTTCATGAACAAGAAACTATTTATTCTCCTAAGAAATTAAAGGTTCTAGATGTACCTTTTCTACCCATTCTACATCCACCAAACTCAGCATCCAAAAAGATTTTTAAAACAAAATAATTTCCAGAATTATAATTGAGTCCTAAATCCGTGGTTTCATTTAAGTATAAAAAAATTATTTTCAAAACATTTAAATGAGATTCCTTAGGATTTTATTGATATCATTCACATAAGCATATTTAAATCATTAAGTATGGATGACTAGATGTCAAGTACTGTAAACTTCTTATCATTTTTCTAAATGATGTTTGATATTTTGGTTTCCCAGCTTCATCAAGATCATTTGAATTTGAGGTACCAATGCGATTATTAAAACTCTTAGAGTTGTCATATCTATACTTTTAATGAATATCTTTAATATAGTAATGTTGGGATAATTTGTTACTTATGGTTTTTGAGAAATTTTAAAACCAGGGGAAAATGTTAACTCACGCATCATACTCATTTCAAACTCAGATTTCATTTGATCCTCAAACGAATCAGTTAAAGATTGCTGAGTTGAACCAAATATAATTTCATCAACATAGATTTGAATAATCCAAACATTTTTCTTATCTTTCTTTATAAAGAGGGTTGGAGTAGAATTTCCCTTAATGTAATTGTTTTGTATAAAAAATCCTTTAAGTCTATCATACCACACTATGGGGGCCTATTTAAGTCTATATAAAGATTTGGAATGTTTAAAAACATGTTCCGGATGTTTTGTATCTTCAAAACCAAGAGGTTGTTCAAAAAAAATCATCTCTAACATATCCATTAAGGAAAGCACATTTAACATATAATTAAAAGTGTTTAAAGATAAACAATGCTGCAAAGGAAAGTAGAATAAAGATAGATTCAAGTATAACTACTAGGGAATAGGTTTCTTCATAGTCTATTCCTTCATGTTGATTATATCCTTTAGCAAAAAATATATCCTAATTTCTTACTATGATTACATTTTCATCACACTTATTTTTGAGAAATGAATGTTATATGTTCTACTTCAGTTTGTAAGTATCTTCTAGTTATTAATGGTTGATTTACATCACCAATGATACTATCACTAGGATGATTCATAAGAAACAACTGATTTGGGTTTTGTAAAACTTTTTCATAAAAATATCGTAGGAAGTCTTCTGGGGTAAATGCTTAAGCAAAATTTTATTGAAAATTTTTCTTATCAGAAGGATCTTCTATCATGGGTTGATAATCTGTTTTTGAAAACACATTCGAAGATATAGGTTGAGGTTGTTAAAAACAAAAGGATCAGTTTTATCAAATTTAACATATATCATTTCTTCAACAGTAGAAGTTTTTTTATTAAAACCCATATAAGCCTTAGAAGTTATGGAGTAGCCTAAGAAAATCCATTCATCTAATATGGGTGTGAATTTATATAAATTATCTTTATTATTCAAAATGAATACTTTGCATCCAAATACCATGATGTAGAAAATTTCTAGGTTTTCTGAAATTTTATAACTCATAAGGGGTTTTATTAATAAAAGGACTAATCAAAACTCAATTTATAGTATAACAGGCAGTACTTATAGCTTCCGCCCAAAAATGTTTGGCTACATAATATTCACTCAACATGGTTCTTGTTATATCCTGAATAATTCGATTTCTTCTTTCAACAACACCATTTTTTGGGGTTCTTGGTACTGAGATGTTATGAGTAATGCATTTTCTACTAAAAAAATTATCGAAATCAGAATTTTAAAATTATCCAAGATGATCACTATGAATAGTTATCAATTTAATGTTTTTCTCATTTTTAACCGGGGCTCTGAAAATCTTGAAATAAAAAAACGCTTCAGATTTATTTTCTAGAAAATAGACCCATGTAAATCTTTTGTAATCATAAACAAGAAAAAATACATAATATTTTCCTAAAATGCATCTCGTTTATGATGGACCACAAAGATCCATATGCACCAACTATAATACATTAGAAGTTTAGACTTCAACGATTTATTTAAACATGATTTATGTTTCTTTCCTTATTGAAAAGGATAACAAACTTTTGAATATTAATATCTATGCTCTGGTAGAACCTTAACAATTATTTTCTTAGTGAGTTTAGATAGTTTCTTAATATTATATCATTTTAACCTTCTATTCCATAACCAAGATTGATCATCCATAGCCCTAATACAGGGTAGATATTGGCTCTAAAGGTCTTCTATGATTAGTGTGTATATATTCTCTTGCCTATGGGAATAAAAAATAAACCATTACATAGAACTATGTACTTAGAACTTATCAGTCGTAAAATTCACAAGGTTACCTTCATCACATAATTGAATTATGATATTGAAGTTGTGATTAAGACATTTAAAAAATAAAACATTTGAAATCATGGATTTCCAAAAAGAGAAATGCTGCATATGGAAATAATTTCTCCCTGAGTAATATCTATAAAAGATAATTTTCCAGCTTTATTATTAATAATATTTTCAAAGAAGATTCGGTCACTAGTCATATGCCAGAAACATCCACTATCCATATACCATGTATTTCTCTTAGAACTATCTTTATTTTCTTAAAAATATGATTGTTAGACTTTCGGAACCCAAACTTTCTTGTTTCTGGAAAATTTTTAAAGAAGAATTTTAGGTGTCCACATTTTTGTAGAAAAATAAGCTTTTCAAAAACCTAAAGACTGTGTTTTTTAAATACCAATTTTTTGCCCAATTCCAACCACACTTACATTTAGTTCAGAATAAAGCACTTCAAGGAATAGAATAATTATTACTAAAAACTAGGTCAGAATGAGTATTACCAAATCCAGAATTATTCTTTAGAAGACGAATTTGGGAATAAATTTTATCAAAAATTTTCATACCTAAGGTAATGTTTGAAAAAAACTTCCTTAAAGAAAATATTTCCCACTTTTGTTTAATAGTTATTTTTTTATCCTCAAAAAAATTATATTAAGCACTCAATTTATTCTCTAAAATATTTTTCTTAGATATTAGATTTTTATTTTCCTTAGAAATTTTATCCTTCTCAAAATTAACTTCCTCAAGGTTTTTGGGAATACTTTAAAATTCATAAATTTTCTTATCAATATCTTTAGAAAGAAATTATTCTTCTTTAGTAAGAATAGAAATTCTAGAATACTCTTTATCAATATTTTTCTGGAGTATATCATTTTCATTATCTCAAAGTCTATGAAACATAGAAAATTCTTTAAAAGTAGGTAATATATTATCTTCATCAGAAGAATATTATTCATCTGAAGATTAATAAAATTTATTATAACTATAATTTGTATTTAAGGATGCAATTTTTATGGATTCAGCATTGTGTACCTTGGCCATTAGACAATGATTTTCAATAGGTAGCATGGAAAATAGACCAAGCTTATTTTGAGCAAAAGATTCACACACTGAGGATTCTTTAGAATAGTCTCTACTATAGGAACTCTAGGTGTCATTGGCATTATAAAATTTATTAGCTTTAAACTTGTAGTACTTATTTTTATTCCCCTCAGAATGATTTTCCTTTCTATCCTTTTTCATAAGCATAGGAAAATCTGGCTATGTATGCCCCGCTCTTTTGCATTTAAAACAAGTGACTTATGAGTCATTCTTGTACTTTATTTATTTATTCTTAAACCTATAATGAAATTATTTATTTTAAAATTTCATTTTCATCCCATGAGCAAGATTATATACCTCATTCTCAGATTGTTCTCTTTTACTTAATTCAGATAAAACAATGACTTTTTTGACTTAGATCTTATAACCCTTTTAGAAGTCATGGCTTTAGTAGTAGTAAACACAACACTTCCATCTCAATTCTTATTTTTATTCATATCAGCATCCTTTTCATTCTTTTCTTACGTTGGAGAAGTGTTCCAAAAGGCTCATCAATTGTAATTTGAGATAAGCTCCTATTCTCATCAATAAATATTCCCCAAAATTCCCACTCATTTGGCATGATATCTACAATCTTGTCCACAAAATTCCTCATCATCTAAAAATTTATAACCCATTGATTGTAAACTATTAACAATATTCATAATCCATTCATGAACCTTGCACACTGGTTCCCTATAAAGAAATACAAATCCATGATATTCTTCTCTAAGAATAGCTCATATAGTTTCAACAACCTAGGATATAGCAGAAAGTGTAACCTCCAATTTCATCCAATATAGTTAGTAGCTTCACAAGAATAAATATGACTATTTATATTCCTGGCCATATAACACAATAAAGTATTGCGTACCTTGTATTTTAATACATTTTTTTGATTTTTCTTGATTAGTAAAAGTTCTGACTTCCTTATCAGGAATCTTTTAATCTTCAGAAAGCATAACAATGTTTTCCACTCCAGTGTTAATATAAAATCTTCATACAATCTATCAAATATTTTTAATCATTCACATAAAATATAGGTGGTCTAGTCAGATTTATATTTTCAATCAAACTGACATTCATTCCGGCCATCTAATAGAAAATATCTTTCCATTTAATATTAAAAGTTTGTAAACATGGATAAAAATCCTATGCAAGGAAAATATATAGAAAAATAAAAAAATTAGCAAGAAAACATATATGTGAATATTAATATTTCAGCGACCTCCTATGATACCAATTGTAGTATCAAAATATGAATGTAGATGCTCAATTACAATAGGGGTGAATTGAATGTTCAAAAACATTTGTTTTTAACCTTAAAGAAAACAGTGTTTAACAAAGTTAAATATGGTGAATTCAGAAGTCCACTTTTAGTTCTACAAAAATTCTAGATTCTAGAAATGTGGTTCAAGAAATGAAACATAAGGAATGTTTAAAAGGAAAATACTCTACCTTAAAGAGTGTAGAATTTTAATTATCAGAGTGTACAAAAGAACAAGAATGTATAAGTAGATTATATTTTCGTCCCTTATCAAAATAAAGAAAAAATAAACTTGAAACAAAAAAAGTAAAAATTATGTAATCTATTAACTCAAGGAGAAGGTTATCCAATAACCTTGGATAAAGGTCCCTTGATTTATACTTTCAAAAAAGTCCATCATACTCACACTTGGGTAGGACCACTATAGGAATATCATAATCTTTCTTGATATCCCCTCAAGACCTCAATCTTTCAGTTAGTATGAACCATTGTCTTCCTATCCATGGAAGTCCTCATACATTATGGTAGTCGTCACCTCTGTCTTACTATCCTCAGAAGTTCTTAATTGTACACAACAACAATCGAAGTCACACAAAGAAAGCTGAAAAAGTTATTTAGTACGCACAAGGAATGATAGTCTCTCTCTATAGAAATCACTTCAGCAGTATGTAATCTCTAGATAGATCTATGATATTGAGCTTGTTCAAATCAGCTCATATTTATAGGAACATCTCCAACGGTCATCTCCCTCCTCTAACGATCATATTTTTCCTTGAATTACAGAGGGACATGTACACCTATCACATAGAAAAAAATTAGTTTGAAACAAAATGTACGACATCATTTCAAAACTATAACTAGTGTAAATAAAACAAGGCTTCTTAACCAAATCTATTTTTTAGAGTCTAAGGGAAATAAATGTTCGGAGTCTAAGAAAATAATAATTTAAAGACTATAAATCATGGTTATTTGGATGTTGTTTTCCAACTATTTTGGAACCTGAAATCCATAGACATCAGAACCTGAATTCCAATGAATTCAGAATCTGAATTCTATAGAATTAAGAGTCTGGATTATGAGTAATTTGGAGTATGAAATTTTGATAATTTGGGGTCAGATTTTCAGAGAATTTGGAATATGAATTTTATATAATTTGGAATCTGAATTTTAGAGAATTCAGAGGCTGAATTTCATAGATTTCAGAGTCTGAAAAAAGAATACTCTATAACCAAGAATTTATAGGATTCTACGGTTTTAGATATAAACCGAATTTTACCCTTTAGAGATTAAAATAGTTAGATTTATAGAAACTATAAAATGAACACTGAAAACACAGGTAAGGATAAAATTTCCTTAGGGAATGAAAATCTTCCTTATTAAGATAATTCCAAGGAAAAATAGTTTTCATTAAGATAGATTGTTTGTGATTTTCAAAATATAGATGAATGGAAAAGACGTAAGGAAACCTTATTGAAACAAAAAATTTATCTACACTATCTAATATCTTCACTGGCCAGTCCACATAAGAAAGATAATTTTTGAAATGATACCACAACTAAATTCAGTGCAAGTAAGGGATATGATATTTACCCACTCAAGAGGGATACATGGAATACATTGTGTACTTGATAAATGATTTGTGGAAGTTCTAGTAGATAGGTACCAACTATAACATGATCAAGAGTCTTGAAGGGACTAAAATTCCTAGAATTTAGCATTCCTTTCTTTCCAAATATCATGATCCTTCATAGACATATATGGAGGAATACCTTATATCAAAACTAAAACTCCAGGTCTCATTGACAATTTTCTGCCTGGATATTTTTTTAGATTTGGACTACCATGATGTGATACTAAATGATTTTAACCTTTTCTATAATCTAATCAACTCTTTCAAGTCCCAACTACTTGTGTTCACCTACTTACTCCCAGCATGCTAGTGTTTATCATCTTTTCACATAAGGTGCTTCATATGGATCCATTTGGATGATCCATTGTAAACTATTGTTGTAGGAGAACTATACTAGATGTAGGTGTCGGTACCATTCTCCCCTAATGTACATAGAACATGATTGAACATGTCTTATAGTGCTAGAAATTTCCTCTCATATTGACCATCAATTTTTGGATGATATTCCCTACTAAATTTCAAAATAGTGATTTGATATTGTTAGAGACTTTTCTAGAACATGGAGGTGAATATGGGGTCCTAATAGGATACACAATATAGTGGTAATCTAAGTAGACTTACCACTTATCTGATGTATATACATAAATGTTGATCTAGTTGTAGTTCCTCTCGATTTGAGAAAAGTTGAGATGTATTTTTAAAATGATCAATAATAACACATGTTGCATTTTTTCCTCAGGATGTTATTGGAATTCTAGTAAAAATGTCCATGGTGATGTTTTTGCACTTTGATGTTGGTATAGGTAATGGTTCCATTATCCCCTTATAGTTTTTCTTTTCAAACATATATATATAACATACTAGGAACATTGATGTATACTCAGAGATCTCATTATTTATATTGTCCAACCAATTTTTCCCTCAGATATCTTAATACATAGTTTTGCTCCCTCAGTAAATGTAAAAAGTCCAGATCTGTGTGTCATTAAAAATCTCTTTCATTATCTCTAGATAGGATGACACACATATTAATCACCCAAATTGTATTAATCCTTCCAAATCTGTTTTAAACTCTAAAGATTTTTCTTTTCTGATAGCTTCCACCTTTTTCTTAATTTCCTCATCAATCTTTGTGAGAATCCATTATTTTATCCATAATTTATGGTAGAGAAATCATTTGATAAAGGATTGATGTTTTTTCTTACTTAACAATTCCCATTTCCATCCTTTCTATGACTAATAATATTATATCCTTCTCAAATATCATAATTTATAATGATTCATGATCAATTCTACTTAGAGCATTTTTCACATTATTTTCATTACCAGTATAGCAGTGGATTGAGTAATGATCATCATTGATGAGTAATAACCATATTTAATATGATATATTAAGCCTTTTCTATGTTAATATATATTTGAGGATATTATGATTAGTATATATTGCACAAATCTTCTAATTGATATAATGCTTCTATATTTTCAATGTGAATATCACAACCTCCAACTCCAAATCATGTGTAGGATAGTGTTGTTTTTGAATTTCATACTACCTTGAGGAAAAGGCTATGCCATTATCATTGTGCATCAGTATTTAGCCTAATCCCTTATTTGAATAATCAATTTACACCACAAAGAGTTACCCATTTTTTGGATATGTGGGTACTAGTGTAGTGATAAGCCTATTTTTCAACTCATTAAAGTGATCTTCAAATTGAGTGGTCCAAATAAAACATTCTCCATTCTTGGATAGACTGGTTAGAGGGTTTTCAAATCATAATAAGTTCTTCACAAATCATCTTTAATACCCTATTTGACCAAGGAAACTATGGATCTCCATTATAGATGTTGGTCTGGACCACTCCTCAATTACCATTGTCATGGAAGGATCCAAGGATATTCCTAAGCTAACGATAAAATTCTCCAAGAATGATATATACGTCCTCCATTGAAGGACTCTGAAACACCCTTAGAGGGGATGGGTGAATTATTGTATCACATTTTTTCTTTTTAATGTTATGGATATTGTTCCCACATTGGTAGGAACTTGTTAAATCAGCCAGTCTAGTGAAAACAAGGAGATGGTACAACAATTTTTCTTGGTTCACTGAAAAAGAAAACATCCAAGGATAATATGATGATAGTGTGTGAGTCATACCTAAATACACTAAAATTCACTAGTTGTGGAGTACAAGAGTTTGGTCATAGTCACTCTGTGCCAGGAACAATGTCCTTAAAAACGTTCAGGGATGGCTCATCACTTCCCTTAGAACACTTCTATGAAATCCCCTAGATCACATATATGATAGAGGTCCAACTCAGTTTATCATCTTAAAGGTTGCTTCAATATATTTTCATTGAAGTCTTTGTCTCTTTCCATCACAAGACACTAATCTCATCAAAGACCATAGTAGATGCTCATAGGAACCCCTTACCACTCAACATTGAGATTTAAAACATCCCATTGCAAAGCCCCTTCTGAAAGATCAACCCTTCACAGTGCTCTATGAATCACAGAGCAAAATGTTTTGCAGAGATCACTACCTTGCAGAGAAAAAACCCTTTATGTAGCTCGCTGCCACATAGAGAAGCCTACTTCACGAAGCTTACTGAGCCAATGCGGAACACTCCTTCTTCACGAATCTCTCATGACATAGAAGCATTGGAATCATTCAATACTTTAAAACACTCCTCAGAAATATCAAGATCCAAATAACAATATTATTTCTGTATCCCCCCTTCATTAATGAATTCAAAATGTTCCAAGACTTTATCTCATCAAATAATTCACAATGAAGAGGGGTTGCCTTTTATTTATAGGCATGGTTGATCATGGAGCTCTATTTCATCAGGAACTAAATCTGGATCAGTAAAAACTTCTCTGTGGTGCTTCCTCTACCTCGCAAAGTTCTGTTTAAATTTACGGTTAGTAGATATCATTGTAACCATAATGAAACACCATCTCAAATTGAAAAGCTTCATTTACTATAAATACCTATGCCAGTTTTCTCAAAAACCTTGTCTTTTCCATAAAATTGAAATGTTGATTCTATAAGAATTCCTTTCACGAAGCTCAAAGATTGAATTATTTTAATCACAGAGCACACAGTCTTAGTTATTTAATTATTTACAAAAAAAATAAAGAATCCCAACTCTTAGAGACTCTTGAATTTTCCATATTATCATAAGTCCTCTAAGAAGAACCTCTTTTCTGCATTGCTTTCCATTCTACAAATTTTGGACAGAAAAATTTGGAAAAAACAAGGAAACATTGTCCCCTACAAAACTTCTTTCCACTCGAACTCTATGACCACTTTCTTTGTAATAACCCTAACCATCCAAGGGAGGATCAACCACAAAGACAAACCATGCTCTTTTTTTCAGTAATGTATAACTTAATTTCTAGCAATCTCCCCCTTTGGGTTTTTGGAAATCTCTACATACATTCAACTGAGAACCAGCCACTATCAACGCCTCTTATGAAAGAATCAACTGAGCCAACACTCTAAGTATACATGAGCAATGCTTGTTATAGAAAAAAAGAGGGAATGCATGAACTGTATTCTCATGTGTTTGAATAAAATCTATAACAATTTCCTCTTGAAAATGGATTCTCCTACAATGAACCTGCAAGCAGTGAAAGACCGATATTTAAAAAAATATTGCATTATCCATATTTCCTCATTGAATTTAGTCATTTCTCCCCCATTAGAAATAAACCCAAAGACCAGTATTTAAATGTTATAGAGATGAAAACATAATCCCCCAAGACCATATCTCCCACATATACATAAAACTCTTCCACAAACTGATTAACATAGTTTAAAAAATTGAGGAGAGAGAAATTTTGTAACCTTATTATACTCTAGGAGGAGGATGAACACTGAGGTTCAACCAAAGTTTCTCAAACACAACCGCTGATAGTGGCTTTGTCATAATGTAAGCTACTTCCTCATCGATCCCTACATGGTCCATTATAATCATGTTTTGTTCAACTTTTTTCATGATGAAGTGATATCTAATGTCAATATGTTTCATATGAGAATGATGGACATGATTCTTCATAAGATTAATTGTGCTCTTGTTATCACAGTAAAAAAACTATTGGTTTTTTAACGTCATCACCTATGTCAGTTAGTTTCTACTTCATCCAAAGTAAATGAGTGCATGCCTTGGTAGTAGAGATATATCCAGCCTCAGCAGAACTAGGTGATATTCTTTCTGATTTCTTACTCAATCATCCAATGCATTTCTTCGTAATATAGAATTTTCCACCACTGGTAGAATTTCTGTCCACTACATATCCTACATAGTTAGCATAAAAAATGATGATAATTCACAGTCTCTTCCTGTAACAACATATAACCCATAACTATGAGTACCTTGAATGTACCTCATGACTCTTTTCACATCAGCCATATCTTTCCCGTTTAGATTAATCTGAAAGTGGGCCACTAAGAATGTTGCAAAGATAATAGATGTCCATGTCGCTTTTAGGTACAATAGGATTCCAAGGATTCTTGTATACATTTTGTGATCTATAGACATATCATCCTCATTCTTTCCAAGTATATTTCCAACCACAATATGATTCACCATTGGTTTGGAATCTTGTATATCAAATTTATTCAACAAATCTCATATATATTTTTCTTGATAAACTAAAGTGAAATTATTATTCTAAATCACAAACAACCATAAATTGTTTTGTGTGTTCACCAATCATGGACATTTCAACTTCTAATTTCAGGTGATTGGAAAATTCATCAACTGATAGTAGACTACTTCCACTAAAAATAATATCATCCACGTAAACCAATACCATGAACTGATCATTTTTTAGAATTATTGACAGATACATTGTGACCCACTCCTACTCTTTTAAACTCAATCTTTTTTAAATAATATTTCAACCGACAGAACCTGCTCGTGGTGCCTAGTTTTGGCCATAAATAGATTTCTTTAATTTTCAGGCCTTCAATTCATCATTACCAAGCAAGAACCCCTTGGGTTGTTCAATCTAGGATTCTTCCTCCTATACACCATTTAAGAATGTTGTATTGACATTCATTTTATAAACTTTATAATCTCTCTAAATTTCCATGGTAAGAAATAACCCGATTGACTCCAGTCTTGATACTGGCGCAAATGTCTCTTCAACATCAACACCTTCAATTTTTTAGTATCCTTTACCATCTAAGAATGCCTTGTTTTTTATCAAATTTTCATTATCTGCCAACTTATTCTTGAAGATATACATTATACCAATCACATTTTTACCATCGATTCTCTTGAGTATATCCCATGTTTGATTCTTATCAGTATGATCTAACTCTTCATTCATGGATTTCAACCATTCTTAATCATTTGCAGCTTCTAGAAAAGGGGATAGTTCCCCAACTAATAGAAATTCATATTGTGTATTATTCCTCATTCTACTCATTTGTGTTGGTGCAGTCTAATCCCATATAATATTTGATTGTGATTTTATACTTTTCTATTACACCTTTGAAAATCAACTAAATTCTATCCAGCCTCGGTTTCATCATCAGATTCACCTTTTGATTCAACATTATGATGTGCCTCCTAAGAATTTTTTACACCTTACTCTATTTATGTATGTATCTTTTCAACATAATCACTTTCTTATACATCTTCTGTCACATCAGAAAATGAATTCCTCAAAGAATTTGTTGGTTTCTATTCAACGATCTAAACATCACTGATTTCCATAATCCTTCCCTAACACTTGTTTAAACACCTGTAGGATTTTCTATTCATTGAGTATCCAAGGAAAATTCCTTCTTCTTCATTTTCACCATACTTCCCTTGATTTACTTCACTGTTTTTTATGAAACATTTAATTCCAAAAACAAGAAATTATATCAATGAGGGATTCCTTCCATACCGTAATTCATATGGTGTCATTGTCTCACCTATATAAAGCCCTGTTTGATTTTGAATATACACTAAATATTGAAATGCCCCTTTCTAGTAATGTCGTGGAATACGAATCTCAATTATCATAAAACATTCCATGTTGTTCAAATATCTATTTCTACACTCAACAACTCCTTTTTTCTATGGAGTTCTCACAATAGCTACCACGTGTTATATCCCATTCTTCTCTAGATAATATTCAAATTCAATGGATGGGTATCCCCCTCTATTTTTAGATTATAGCACATTGATTATTCCTCCAGTATCCTTCACATGAATTCAATGATATGTTTTGATGGTGTCTAGAATTTTTCATTTCTTATGTATAACCCTTACACCTGGAATTCTACTATAATTATCTATAAAAACGATACAATACCTTTCTCCATGAGTTCTGGAAACTTGTATTAGGCCTCATACATCTGTATGAATGAGATCAAGAATATAAGATGTAATTTTCTTCTTTGGACGATATGAACTACAAACTAGCTTCCCCCGAAAGCAAGAATCACAAGATTTTTCATGTTCATGCTTCAGGTTGGGAATATCTATGACAATATTCTGTTTTGATATATTATCCATGTATTTTTTATTTATTTTCCCCAATCTCTGATGAAACTGGTTATTTTTTCTTCAACAGTCATGTAAAAAATGCTTTCTTTACTATCAACCTGATACATATTTCCTTATGTTCTGCATCCTTTTATAAGTAAATTTCTGACCTCTCCCTTGATAGTTCAGCCTTTCTGATTATATGTAACTATAAGTCATGAGTCACAGAGTTGACTCACACTAAGGAGATTATGATGTAGCCCATCCATATAAAGGACTGTATTTGTCTTTATCTCCCTATTATCTATTTCAGTACTTCCATTTACATTGATTTTCCAAGATCCATCATTACCAAACCGCACTATTCCATTAACACCCCTTATAAGGACCCGACCATATTACATTACATAATAATAATTTTAGTCATTAAAAGGCATCCTTTTACATTCAGGTTAATTTCATATTTATAGATTTAGAGAATTGGGACATAATACATTCATAACCTTACACATTGTTACATAGTGGATACCATAAATACAGTTTCCATTTTTTTTCAAAATAATACATTAATGATTAAAACATGATTTCTTAGACAATTAATAAAAAATTTAACATGGGTTCCTTCAATTTCCTACACATCATTATTACCTATTATTGACATTTAAAACATGGGATGAGCACAAAATCTATGTAAGTGATATAAAAGAAAGTAATGAACCCATCAGTCCAAAAATACATGTAACGTGTCAAATCATTTTCAAAAGACATACTTATCACATGTTTATATATACTTTGTGAAACATGAGATTTCAATTATACATAAGAACATAAGTATAACCATGAAGGTATTTTGGGGAATTTCATACATAATCATGTAACCCTTTTGGCTACCTTATTTTTTCAAACCCTCGTGGCTACCTTACAATTTGTGTAACCATTGTAGTTACACTTGGAGGAACCATACGACCGACCTCCAATATACTCATACCTAATGAATTGGTAAGCGATATAGGTCCCACCCTTAATTATAAAAAATTCCCAAAAACCAGAACATAATCATAAAAAAAAATTTATAAATACATTTATTTTGAACATTGTAAAACAGATTTGTAAAAGAGGAATTTAAAAGGAAAGCCCTTTATAAATATCATACAACTAAAGAGAGACTTAATAGAGTGGATGGAATATATATATATAAACTGTAAATAGAAATAAGTCAACATAATATTTGAAAAAAAATCACACAATCAATTTTAATACCACATAAATAATGAAGTAGATGGTTAACCCAAAGAATGGAAATCGGGTAAAAAAACTCTCTTACCACGGGTTCATCTTACTTCAAACTTGTCTAAACCTCCTTGTAGAGTAACTCGTAGAACATGAAGGTTGGGATCTGGGGGGATTGAGGAAACCTTGGGAGGAATACTCTAAAGGAAAGGAGGCCAGAGCATCGTTGATGAGGAATTTGGAATGAAGTTAATGAAGGATTGGGTTGGTATTTATAGAAAAAGTGAGGGAATATTTTAATAATTTCCAAGGGACACCTCATTAGTGGTATTTGCTGAACCATGGGCTTGCCCATGGTATTTTATAATGGTATAAGCCACTTGGGACACCTCATAATATATTTTATTGTACACAAGTTGTCCATAATTATTAAATTATTATTACCTCATTAATGATGACATTAACACACCAAAAATCAAAACAGTATTTTTTACTATTTAATGAAAAATCAACTATTTCATAAAAATACCAAAAACATACCATTTATCGACATGTAGACTTAAAAAATGAACTCCATTTTTTAAAAAAATTTATAAAATTTATTAATTTAATTTATTAATAAAATCAAACTTAATTTAAAAAGTAACAATTTAAATTCTGTAACTGCATTTAAATCATATTGAAAAAAATTAACCAAAAATTAATTATCTTAATGCCTTAAGAAAATAAAATAATAAAACAATTTTATATTTATTAGGTTCATATTAATATTCATATTACTATTCATAATGGTATGTTACTATTCACCAAGAAATCTAGTTGGTTTCATTAGACTCCAAATGACTTATTAAACACAATTATAGATAACCGTTTTTCAAAATTCAAAACACATAAGTAGTAAAATTATGTTTAAATTATAGTTATACTTATCTACTTAAAACAAAGATTCATGTATTGAATTTATCTTTAGAAAACCATGGTGTGTTAAATTATCCTCACCTTCTGAAAATTGCGTCCTCACAATTTTATTTACTTATTAAACAACTTAGGGTATTTTTCCATCATTGCATTTTCAGACTCCCATGTTGCTTCTTAAACCCAGTTATTTATCCACAAAACCTTTACAAAGTGGATTACCTTATTATGAAATATCAGTTCCCTTCGATGAAGAATCTAAACTGTCTTATCTTTATAAGAAAGGTTCTCTTCCAGATGAACTGCTTCTGGGCTCAAGGCATGTGATGAATCTGGCACATCCTTTCTCAACATAGAAACATGAAAAACATTTTGTACCTGAGAAAAACTTGGAGCTAGAAAAACTTGGTATGGAACTGGTCCATCTTTTTCCATGATTTCAAAAGGACTGATGAATCAAGGACTTAGCTTTCCTTTCTTATAAAAAAACATCACACTTTTCAGAGGAGAGATTTTAAGTAAAACATGATCACCTGCCTTGAAATAGAAGTGTTTCCTTCTATTATATGCATAACTTTTCTCCCTACTCTAAGCTATCCTCATGGGATTCTGGATCATTTTCACTTTCTCAACCACTTTTTCTACTAATTATGTCCCCATCAACATTTTTTCACCGAATTCATCCCAAAATGATGGAGTCCGACACCGCTTCCCGTACAAAGCCTCAAAAGGTCTGATCTAAATACTAGAATGAAAATTGTTTTTATAAGAAAACTCTATTAAAGAAATATAATGATCCCAACATCCCAGAGAGTCTATTGAACAAGCTCGAAGCATATCCTCCAATGTCTAAATCATTCATTCTAACTGACCATATGATTGAGGATGAAAAGTTGTACTGAAATTTAATTCTATGCCCAATGACATATAATGTCCCTTAAAAAAGTTATAAGTGAACCTGGGATACTGGTCAGATAAAATGTAAAGAGGAACACCATGTAAAATGGAAATCTCCTTGAGGTACAGTCGAGAAAGCTGATCCAAAGACATTGTACATCAAATATAAAGAAAATGTTCATATTTTTTTAGTTGATCAACAATAACTTAAATCACATTTTTTACCTAGAGAAATATTTGAAAATCCCACCACAATGTCCTTGGATACAATCTCCCATTTCCACTCTGGCACTAGAAAAGGATGAAGATTCCCATTTGGTAACTCCCACTCTGATTTATCCTATTGACAGGTCAATCATTTCATTGTAAAATCAGTAATATCTCATTTCATTCCATCCCAAGAATAATACTCCTAAAGGTCTCTGACCATCTTAGTACTACCATGATGAACTGAAAATGGTCGACAATGAGCTTCACACAACAATTCTTTAATCAACTAAGAATCACAAGGCACACACAACCTTTTACCAATTCTTAAAAAACAATCCTAATCAAGGATAAATTCTACCAACTTACCCAATATAACCAATTGTACCTTTTTTTGTAGCTCATGTTTTGCCTTCTGCGCTTGCTTAATCCTGTCTGATAATGATGACTGCACTAAAACCTAAGACAAAACAAAGGTATTTCCTGCACCAACAACTTCTAAGACAAAATTCATCAAATCATTAATCAAGGGATCATGCTCCAAATACAACATGGTTAATGATGCATGATGTTTTCAACTCAAGGAATCTACCACTTTGATTGATTTTCAAGGATGGTAATTGATTGTGCAATCATAATACTTTATTAGTTCTTTTCATCTCCTATGTATGAGGTCTAATTCATTCTAATAAAATATATACATCATATTTTTTTTCTCAGTTTATATTTGACAATGGGATCCATGTAAATGATGCCTCAAAATTTTCATATAATAAAGCATGGCTGCCAATTATAAATCATGTGTGGGATAATTTAACACACGAGGTTTAAGTTTTCTTGAAGAATAAGCAATTACCTGATCATTATACATCAAAACACAACCATGTCCCTTCAAAGAAGCGTTAGAGTAAATGAAAGACTCACCGTTTTCGGAAGATAAGGACAAAACTGAAGCATTTATCAATCTCTTATTCACATCCTGAAAACAAACATCACAATCTTTAGTCCATAAAAAATTAACCATTTTCGTGTTAATATAGTTATCAGGATAGATAATCATGCAAGGTTCATAAAAAATCATCGGTAACAAACCTTTAATCCAAGAAAAATAAAAATTTGTGTAACATTTTTTTGGAATTTTCCATTCATCAACCACTCTTGTTTAGATGAATCGACTGTTATTCCATCCTTATTTACAATGTTCCCATGAAAATAAATATGTAGCAACCAAAAATCACACTTTCTGAATTTTCTATATAGTTTATTTTCTTTAATGGTTTGTAGAACAACCCTGGTATGTTTTTCATATGCCTCATTCTTTTTATAAAATACCAGAATGTCATCAACAAACACATCCACAAACTTATCCAAGAACTAATGAAATATTCTATTCCTAAGATTCATGAATATATAAGGTTCATTTGGTAACCCAAATAGCATAAAAACACATTCATAATGCACACATCTAGCATGAAATGTTGTTTTCAGGATGTCATCTTCATTTACCATTAGTTGATGGTATCTATATCTCAAGTCAATCTTGGAAAACTACTGATCTCCCTAGAGATGATCAAACAAGTCATCAAGGTTAGGAAAAGGATACCTGTTTTTAACAGTGATTCTATTCAGATCTCTATAATCCAGGAAAAGTCTCATGGAACTATATTTCTTTTTAATGAAAAAAATAGGAGCTCCCCATGGCGAAGTTCTAGGATGAATGAATCCTATAAATATAAAATCCTACAACTAAATTTTCAATTCAAGAAGTTTTATTTGAGCCATACGATAAGGGGGTTTTGAAATTGTATTAGCATCAGGAACTATGCCAATTATGAATTTGACATCCCAATCAGGTATGGAATTGGATAACTCATTAGGAAAAACATCATGGTTTTCATTTACCACTGGCACATAATTAAACTGAACAGTTCCGTTATTTTCAACAAAATGAGCAAGATAACTTTCATTTCTATCTTTCAATAGTTTCTCAGCTTCCTCATATGTTATCAATTTTATGGGTTCATTCTTGTATACAAACTAAAACACTTTCTAAAAAAACAACTTCTTTATCACTACTGTCAATCTTTGCATGATAAACATAAATCCAATCCATTCCTAGAAGAACATCAAAATCAAAAAAGGGAAAACAACAAGTTTAAGAGATAAATACATTCCTCATAACAAAATAGAAATATTCTTATAATTCATATTTGCTAAAATATTTCCCCCTAGTGTTTTAACAACATGTTCTAGTCTCATTTGTTGAGGTGAAATGTCTAATTTACACAAAAAAATTCCAGATATTAATGAATGTGTAGACCAAAAAAACATCAGCAAAATCGGAGTGAACAAGCAATGTACCCGATACAACTTCATTGGATGGCATGAAATTTGCTGATGTAGTCGCAAAGGATCTCACAACACATTTCTGATTATAGTCCAGAATATTTGCATCATTAGATCTCTCTTTAGGCAGGATTTTTCATAGTGATCCATCACACCACATTTAAAACACTTTAGAGTTTTCTTATCAGGATTAGTCTTTGGATAATTTTCATTACAATCATAGGTCACAAGTCAAAACATACAACGTTTAAAAAAATTCCTATTTTTTCTAGGACATTCCCCACGGTGCTTCTTGCCACACATTTCACAAACTGGAAACTAGATTTTCTTACCATTACATTTCTTTGGTTAATTCTTACCCATCTCTTGCCATCTGGACCTCTTATTCTCCTTGTTTTCATAATGAACTTGATCATTTGAAAACAACATATCTACCCTCTCAACAAATTAGAAATTCGTATCATAAGGATTGAATTTATAAGAGGCCAACACCCTTCGATAACTTGGCTTTAATCTTGAGTAAAAGGGGTTGATTTTGATATCAAGATCCAGAATAAGATTTGGAGCATACCTCACCAGTTCGGTGAATTTATATTTATACACACCCACTGAATGTTCTTACCTTTTCTTCAATTCAAGGAATTTCTTCTCTATCCTATGTCGCACAACCTTAGGGAAATATTTTTCAAGGAATGTACATTTAAATTTATCCCACACAAAGCCAAAAATATCCTCTCTATCCTGATATTCATTACCATTGACCACCACTGATTAGCTTCACCTTCAAAATGATAAATGTAAAGGCATGCCTTTTGATTATAAAAATAAACCATTACATCAAATATCTTTTCAAGGGCTTTAATCCATCCTTCAGCTGCTATTGGTTCAGAAGATACATTGAAAGTTTGAGGGTGTTATCTCATAAAATGTTCCTCTATTGTCAAGTTCTGTTGTGGTGACTTTGGTTGTTCTATTTCATGGATTCCACCACCATTTATTGCTTGCATTAGCTATGTCGTTATTGTCACAAAATCTTGGGTCCAATCCTTACCATTCCAGACTGCATATTCGGAAGAATGTTGTTCTGTCAATGCCTTCCCTCTTCAGCTTCCCTCTTTCTTCTACGGACAACCATTTTTAACAAACACATCTTAGATGAAGAAACATGGTAATATTTAAATTTTATAACATTTCAAATTAATCATTGATTAAAAATCATTTATGGTATTCTTTTAACATCATCCTAACCCCTAACGTTATCTAAACTATCTTATGATACCAACTATAAGGACCCAACATTATTACATTACATAATCCTGATTTTAGTTATGAAAACACTTCCTTTTACATTGAGGATGTTTTCATGTTTATAGATTTATAGAATTGGGAAATAGTACATTCAAAACCTTACACATTGTTACAGAGTGAATACCATAAAATTAGTTTCCATTTTTTTCAAAATATAAACCATTAAATCATAAAACATGATTTCCTTGAAAATTTATACAAAATTTTACAGGACTTCCTTCATTGTTCTAGACATCCTTATAACCTATAAAAAAATTTAAATACATGGGATGAGAATAAAATCTTAGTAAGGGATATAAAAATTAAGAATGAATACATTAGTCAATGAATACTTGTTACGTATGAAATCAATTTCAAAAGACATACTTTTCACCAGTATATATATAATTACATTGTGAAACATGAGATTTAAACAATACAAAAGAACATAAGTAGATCCATAAAGGTATCTTGTGGCATTACATACATAATATATTAACCCTCCCAGTTACCTTATAATTTTTAACCCTCATGGCTACCTTACAATTTGTGTAACCATCCCAGTTACATTAGGAGTAACCATACGACGGACCTCCAACTTACACATACCCAATGCATTTGAGGGAGATATAAGTCTCACCCATCATCATAAACAATTCAAAAGAACTAGAACAGAATCATTCAACATGAATAATTTCATAAACACGTTTATTTTGAATTTTGTAAAATAGATTTGTAAAAGAGGATTTTAAAAGGAAAGCCCCTTATATATATCACACAACTGAAGAGAGACTTAAAACAGTGAATGGAATATGTATTTAAACTGAAAATATAAATAATTCAACATAATATAAGCAAAACCCATAACACAATAAATTTTAATACCACATAAATAACAATGTTGAAGGTTAACCCAAATAATGGAAATTAGGATAAGAATTCCCTTACCTCGGGTTCGTCTTACTTCAAAATTATTTAAACATCCATATAGATTAACTCTTAGAACTTGATTATTTTGACATTGGGGTCTTGAGGAAACCATAGGAGGACTACTAGGGAGGTAAGGATGCCATATCATCATTGATGAGGAATTTTTAATGTAGTTAATGAAGAAATTTGTTGGTATTTATAGCAAACATGATGGAATATTTTAATAATTTCCAAGGGACACCTCATTAGTGGTATTTGCAAAACCATGGGCTTACCCATGGTACTTGCCCATGTTATAATCCACATGGGACACCTCATGAATTATTTTACTATAAAAAAGTCTACCATATTTATTACATCATTAATGATGTAATTAACACACCGAAACTCCAAACTGTATTTTTTTACTATTCACCGAAAAATCAACTGTTATAAAAAAATACTGAAAATTAACTCTTACCATTTTTTGACATGTAGAATTCAAAAATGAAATCCGTTTTTAAAAATAATTTTCTACATATTATTAATTTAAATTATAACAAAAAATCGTACTTAATTCAAAAAATAACAATTTAAATTTTATAACTACCTTTAAATCACAATGAAAAAATTAACCAAAAAGTATTTAACTTAAAGACTTAAGAAAATAAAATAATAAAATAATTTACTATTTATTATAGTCATATTACTATTCATATTATTATTCATTAGGGTGTGTTACTATTCATCAAAAAATAGGTTGGTTTCATTAGACTCCAAATGACTTACGAAACACCATTGTAGATGGCCGTTTTTCAAAAATAAAAACATAGAAGTAGTAAAATTATGTTTAATGGATATTTATAATTATATACATAAAACAAAGTTTGATCCATTCAATTAATTTTTTGAAAAACATGGGGTGTTACACACTTCTTGACATTCTTTAACAAGTCCTCATTTCCTATCATACGAGACAAACAACCACTATCCAGAATCTAGGTGTTCTTACATTTTGTAGCTTTGAGGGCTACCTCTTCAAGGTTGGATTTCTAAATTATCTTCTTTTTTTCCACAAGACATCGGATTTAGTGTAAGACACTAATGGAATTTAAATTATCTCTTATGTGTACAAGGTTCCTTTATAGTGAAAATATTCTTCTAGAGGGTCAAACCAATTTGAAAGAGCAACATTGTCTTGTTGAAGGTATGATGTTTCCATGTCCCTCATCTTCCTGTAATAAATGGAATTATGACCGAAACTAGAACAACAAAAACATCATCCATAGGAAAATTTTCTTCTACAAGTTATAGGATATGTATTTTTTATTTTTTGTTTAACTCCTAAATATCCCCTAATCAGATATATCCTAGCCTCTTCGTAATATGACATAGTATGACCCAGATATGTATAGAACAAACACTTCATAAGAGGAGATGTCCGCTCACTTCTATTTGACCTCATACCTTCTTCCTTGGGAAAAACGTTTGACTACCTATCATTCCTAGAATCTTGGGGATAGTCATCTATTACAGTTTTAGTTTTATTTAAGGGTATCTTTTTCCGTGCTTATGGTGATTTTTCATCATGATCAACATTAAACTTTCCCTTATTCTTTTCCACATTATTGATAGAATTTGATGTTTCAGTATCACAGTAGATTCCGCAATTTCCCATGCATGCAGGTCTTTGATCACTTAAAATTTCACCTACTCCATCAAAACCTCGTTTCTCTCTCTTAGAAACTCAGTATCTGAGAACCTACTGAATTGTATTTTCATCTTTTTGTTCTTTTGAAGATGATTCACTTTTAGGAATACACCTAAGAGTAACAACTTCTTTTTCAAGTACCATAATAGTTTTGTACTTCTCCTCCAGTCTTGAGGTAAGGTTATTGATGACCTTTTCCTATTCTTGTATTCTGAGATTTAGTTCCACTACATCCTCAGTCCTTTTAAGGATTGGTGACTATACATTCATGAGTTCTTCCTATCATTCAATTTCATATTGAAGTTGATCAAGATATTTAGTTGATTCTTCCACCATTTCATTCCACTTATTTCATATCTTAAACTTATTCTCATGCTTTCAAAAATCATCCTGATGTTGTAACTTAGGATAAGTATTAGTTTTCAACAGGTTATCTCTAGCTTTTTTTTTATGGTTCAGACTTTTCAATGGTAGCGTTCATGGAAGCATGGTTTCCAGTTTTAAATTCAGGGTCTTCTTCTTCATGAAATTCCTTATAATCATCTTCCTCTTCATAAACAAAACTATTATTTTATAATTTCATTCATGACTTCAAGTCTCTCTTTTTGAAAAACATTTTTCGAGGCTTTCAAATGTTTTCATCTTCACTTTCTTCATCTTAGAACTTTCATAAGCACCAAGAGGCAATGTGCACAACTTTTCCAAAACAAAGGAATGCTATAGGTAACTTCCCTTTTAAATTTCTCTTTTCCCTTCTAGAACTTCATGGAAATGAGAGAAAAAATTTCTTTTTCCTCATCGTCTGCACCACTACTGACTTTTAAATTTTTAGTTTATCCATGTCTTTGAAGTCCATTTTCTTTATCATATGAGTAAAACCATTTTATGGTTTGAATCTCATTTCATATGCCGCCAGGCTACTTAACAGATCATCCAAAGAAAATTTGGAAAGATCTATTTCCTCAAGGGCCTCCACCTTTTCACTGTACAAGGGTGGAAATCATCTCAATATTTTATTTACAATATCAAAATCTTTTATTTCATAGCCTAGACATAAAATTTCTCCCACCACTTTCGTAATTTGATTGAGGAAGGAGTTTTCATTCTCATCTGGATGCATCTTTAGATCTTCAAAACTATTATGAAGAACTTATAGTTTATCCTCCTTCACTATTATATATCCTTCATAAATATTATCTATTTTATCCCACATGGACTTTGCTGAGGTGAAACTCACCACCTTTAGATAGATCTGATCAGAAAGTGTTGTAGTGAGAGCATTCTACTCTAGCATCGACATTAAGAATTTCCTTGTCTGCATCAATCATAGCTTGCCCTATAGGATGAGTAACTTTTATTCCATGCATAGTGTAAAAATAGGACTTCCATTCAAATGGATCTTAGATGAGATCTAAATCAATTCGTCCAAATTTGAAAATTACTTCTATCAAAGAGAGGGACTCCCCTAACATAGGCTGAATTCTTCACGATGGTATAAGACATATCCAACACCAATAACCCCCCTCTAATAACACTTGAAGGATTCCAGAACACCGTGAGAGGGGACGGGTGAATCTGGGAGCCAACATCATTTTTTAATGTTTTGGATCTTTTTCCCATGATGGTAGGAAATGGTAAAATCTGTTAGTCAAGTTAATACAAGGAGATGACACAACACTTTTACTTGGTTCAAAACAAAGGGCTACGTCCAAGGAGAATATGGCAATAGTGTGTCATTCATAACTAAATCCAATAATCTTCACCAGTTGTAGATTAAAATTGTTTGGTTATAGTCACTCTATTCCAAGAACATAGCCCTTACAAAAGTGTAGGGATTGATCACCTCTTCCCTCAGATCACTTTGTAAACTCCCCCTAGCTCACTACTATGAGAGAGGTCCATCTCAATTTATCAACATGATGGTTTCTTCAATAGATTGGAATTGAAGTATTTACTTTTGCCCATCACAAGACACTACATGCATCAATGAACTAAGTAGATGCGCACTGAAATACCTGACTTGTCGAGAATGATACTTATAACAATCCTTTGAAAATATCCCTTCACAAAGATCAACCCTTTGCAGAGCTCTCCGCCTCGTAGAGCACAACCTTTTGTGGAGCTTAGTGCCTCGTAGAGTAACAACCCTTCATGGAGCTCACTGTCTCTCATAGTAAACTAATTTGAGAAGTTCACTGAGACAATGTAGAACAATCCATCTTATTGAATCTCTCATTACATAAAAGCCTTGGAATCATTTAATACATTAAAAGTCTCTTCGAAAATATCAAGCTCACATAGAACAATCTGCTTCATGGAGCACCCATTTCTTCACGAATTCAAAGAAATACAAGATTTTATCTCTAAAAATAATTTAAAATGAAGAGGGGTGGCCTCTTATTTATAGGCATAGTAAAATTTGGAGATCAGATTATTTAGGTGCAAAATCTAGATCAATCAAAACGTATCTACAATGATTCCTCCTTATCAAAATGCTCTGGGGAAATTTTCGGTTCGCAGAGCTCATCTTACCCACAAAAAAACATAGCCTCAAATCAAAAAGAATCATTTCTAAGAAATCCTCATCCCAATATTTGCAAAGGCCATTAATTTTCTATGAAAATTAAATTTTCATTCAAGAAGAAAACCTTTTGCAAAGATCAAAGATCAAACACTCGTAATCGCAGAGCACACCATCTCAGTTATTCAAATATTTGGGAAAAACAAATCTAGAAGCGGATCTCTGTGAAACTGTAAAATTTTCTATATAATCATAAGACCTCCAAGAAGAACCAATTTTTTCAATGCTTCCCATTCTCTAAATTTTGGATCCAAATGATTTGGAAAAAACAGTGAAACGACATCACCATCAAAATTACTGTCATAGTGAATTATATATCCCATTTCCTTATAATCTTCCTGATCATCCAGGATAGTATTGAAAACAAACACAAACCGTTGTTATGTATGAGGAAAGAACAACCTTGGTTCCAACATCTAGAACTCACATTACTATAATTTTCATATAGTTTTCCACTTCTCAATGTTTATAGAAAAAAATTAGAATGATCCCTATGTTCCTCCTTGCTGATGGACTATATCATAATATCATCAATATAGACTAACAAGAATTTTTTAAGGTAGTATATAAAGACACTATTCATTAAGTCCGTGAAAATTTCTAGTGATTTAGAGATTCTGAAGGTCATCACTGTGAAATCACAATGTTCATATAATGTTTGAAATGAAATATAGAGAATGTAATACTTCCTCACATTTAATTGGTCATATTGTGACCGAAGGTCCACCTTAATGAAATACACTGCACCATGTAGCTGATTGAAAAATTTATCTATCCGTGAATGGAAACATATTCTTTAATATGATTTTATTGAGCTAAAAAAATTAATTCATAGTCTCATCGATCCATACTTCTTTTTGACTAAGAGGAATGGTGCACCCTATGGTGAATCACTCCAGCATATAAAACCCTTGTACAGGTTCTCGTATAATTTATTCATTAGTTATTCCTTCTAATGAAGCGAATTATATAAGGTTTATTTGTTATGGGTATAGATCTAGGAATATGTTCAAATGAAAACCAAGTTATCTGCATGGGGAAGCCCATGAAACTCTTCAAGGAACATATCATTAAATTACCTCACAATGGGCATGTATTAGTGCATGATCACCTCCTTTTTCAAAATCATTTAATATAGATATGATTTCTCATAATGAAAAAAATATCCACAACTGAGATAACGATTCTGATGAAGATTCAACCTCCTCCTTACACATTTATATAAATATAGGATACATCAGGATGTGAAGATTGATTTCCCTTACCCAATGGTCAATGTCAGAGTTTTGTAAATATATTCAATTATTTTCCAATATCGAATCAAACTCTACCAAATTAAGACAAGATTTTTTTGGGAGGTTATGTCCAAAAACATTAATAGGGGGAGTTATGTACTTTGGATTTAATATTTGCACCATTTTCTATTCTCATAGATAACACAACCTCTATGTTTGGAAGTAGCATTTGAATAGTTCTACTAAACATGGAAGACATGACAGAATGTATAGAACCATAATAAAATAATATGTTTGCATTCTTGAATTAATAACTTGGGTGATGATAATGATTTTTTTTGGGATCCATCAAAGTAGTGGTGATAACATATTCGCTTCCTTGATTCATTAAAGGTTTTGGTTTTTTGATTTCCTATGAGAACCCTGAGCATTGGTAAATGGTTCACATAATGACCATGTTCCTTCTTGTTGAAACACTTATATATAGGCTAATTTTCTATCAAAATCAAACTTTCTTCTTCGACATTATAGGTATTATTCATATTCATTCAGAAATTACTATCCAAAATCCCCATTATTCAACATTTGAAGTATCTCTTAATTCCCCTTACACTTTTCCCAGGATGATTCTTCCCACAACATTCCCATGTGGGATGTTAGGTTTACATTCCATAAGAGGTTTTATCTATTTATCCTCCCATATTAAACTATAATTTTGGATTTTTAACTCTAGATACACAAGAACAATAACAGTATCCAATATCGATTTTATCCTTTAGAGCCCAATGGACAATATCCTTATATTGATCAAAAACTCAAATCACCAATTCTTTTAATAGACTTGTATTTAGTCCGCTAAAGAATAGATACCCCTTCATTTTGGTGTTCATGAAAAAGATAAATATGTATCATGAATATATATTACTGTTTTCTTTATACTCCCTTATATTATCTTCATAATTCTAATTTTGTATGAGGAACTCTCTTTACATCTTTAGGTGGAGGTTTTAGAGAAAATATTTATTGAAATATATATTCCTAAATTACTCCCAATTCACAGAATCAATTTCATCCTTGAACATTATGTTTTTGATCAATGTCCACCACTATTCAGATTCCCCAACAAAATGATAGACCACAAACACAAAACTCTCTTTTTCTGATCACTCAATGATAAAGAATATCTTATCAATGGAGTTAGTCTATTGTTATATGGTGAGAGGATCATATGATCCACTAAATATTGGAGTCCATTAATGTATAAAGGATTATACCACAACCTTTAAATTATTAAAAGAAGGAGAGAATTCCATGTGATTCAAGTTATTATTCATAAATAGATCCATTTGAGAATGTACTATCATGAGATTTTGAACTCACATTCCCATTATTTTTAAACAAATAAAATGTCAACCTTTTGATGTCATTTTCCAAAAAATACATGTCGACTGACTTATTAAATAGGGGTTTTAAAGTCATATTTTCATATAAAACAATGTTAAAAGTCCTCATGCAAGTATTTTAATGTCATTTATTCATTAACCAATCTTAAAACCCTTATTTTAATGTCGTTTCATGAATAAAAAGTTACTATAATATTTCATAGAATAATGTTACTAGTAATTTTTTTCAAGAACTGATGTTACAAGTCATTTGGTATCTAGTTTTCAAATAACTTGTGTTAATTATGATTATCAAGTTTTTTAAATTTATTGTGCTTCAATTCATCTTTTCATTGAGATAAAATGGAGTTATGGATCAAAATTTTAGGCTGTCATAATTTGGAATTCTCTATGTTTCTGTTGAAACAACTCTTTACAAAGAATACATGATAAACATGAATGAAAAATACATTCACAGACTACGAAGAATAAACATATATAATCTTATATATTAAAATTATTTTAGTAGATTCCATCAATTCTAATTGTTTTTTATCAGCATTTCTCTTCTTTTTTATGGTAGAACTCATGCAATAATGAAAATGGTGATCGATAATGAATTTCTCACCTCAGTTGGTAAATCTCATCAAAAATTTTTATCTTCATAAGTCAATCATAATAATAATTCATCATAAAATTCATGATTATAAATATTTTTAGGAAAAAATAAAATTAAAAATAACAAAATTACATGATTATTATAGATACCTTGTTTAAATCATCAATTAAAGATGCATTGAAAATTTGATTAAATTGAAGAGGCCGAAAATGATGAATGAAATTTAAAATGGAATTATATATAGTAAAAGAAAATATTTTCAAATTAATTTTACTAAAATTTTGGTGGGATTTTACAAAATTAAATGTGATTCGTGAAAAAAAAAATTAAAATACCGATCTCATGTATTTTAAATTTTTCTTTTAACGGTGGTTACTGAAAAAACCAACGTTAAAGGTGTTATAATGTTCAAATTATAACATATATATCTATTAATTTAGAGTTTTTTAGATCCCTAACTAGTAAAATATAATTCTGAGGAATTATCCACAACTTGTTCATGATTTTTAACATTGGTTTATTGAAAACCAATGAAAAAATTGTCTTTTATTTTTGGTTGTAGAAAAACACTAATGATAAAAGTCAAGCATTATAATGTTCAACTTTAAACATCCCAAAAATTTTATTTTTAATCAAATTTTAGCTCCATGACTAGTCAAATAAGAGGTTGATAAATTATATTCATCTAATTAATTATTTTTAATGACAATTATTTGAAAAATGGACACCAAAAAGTGACTTTTATGGAATCTTCTGGAAAAAAAAACAACATTAAAATTCATGTCTTATACTATTCAAGTATCAACATCTATAACATTTGATCAATAAGTATGATTTACTTCTAAGACGAGTAAAATAGAAGATTGATAAATGATATACAACTTGGTAATTATTTTAATTTCTGTTTTTTTAAAAAAAAAGCCACAAAAATCAAATTTTAACTTCAGTTCATAAAAAAAGATGTTAAAAGTAATGTCTTATAATTTTTAACATCTGAAATCATTATATTTTGATCTGTTAGACCGTTTTAGCACCAATAATATTCAAATAAATTCTACAAAAATGCTATAGAACTCTATAATTATTTTTAACTTTAGTTATTTGAAAAAAAGGTTCCAAAATGTTACTTTTAATGAATCTTCTTGAAAAAACTTATGCTAAAAGTATTCAATGAGGAAATTTAATTCTGTTTTATATAAATAATGTTAAAAGTGATATATTAATATCAGTTATTGAATAACCAACATTAAAATTCATTATGGAAGACCTTTAGCATCAGTATTAAAGAATTTGTGGTAAAATTATGACGTTAATGATGGATTTTTTATATGTTTTTGGATTCAATAAGTTTTAATTTAAGTTATCCATTGATATATAATTATACCTTGGGTTAAAAATAATGGTATATTGTCCTAATTCTAAAAAACTATATCATCCTCTGATAATAACTATAATAGACCTATCATTTTTCACATTATATTAAATGATTTTAAGTATTAATAGCCTTCTAATGTAAACTAATGACCATAAAGTCTAGTGTCTTTATAATATTAGGTACTTAAAAATTATAACGTGGAACCAAAATAAAAACATCATTTGTTTGATCTTCCTAATGACCTCTTAACATAATTTGATCCCTTACATCTGTATAGTATAACCTAGGGAATACATGATCAAAGGAATAAAATAAAAATCCCAGTAAGGGAATAAGAGTATGAATAAATCATAACACATTAGTTATAAGGCACAACATGATGGCACAAAATGGCACGAAACATGAATAAACTTAGGGAATAATATAAAATAGAAAATGGGATCTTGTAATCATGGAATCATAAAAATGTGGCAATAATATACAACATGACATAAGATTGAGACAAGGATAACTTCCAAAACTATTTCACGTTGAGGATCATGAGTCAAGGGTAACCACAATGATGTTGTTAAATGGAGAAGCATAAGTCATTTCTATACACCAAGATCATTCCTCATGGAACAACATGAGTCAATTCAAACCACCAAGACCATATCACAAGAGTTCCCATGAGGCTAAATATTACCCAATGCATTGGATCCTTATCTAGGTGCACCCATCATAACATGATCATGAATATGTGTTGCACATGAAGAGTCAAGCATGACAGTTTTCCTTGGAATGAAATGGGTATCATAATCATGTTATAAGGAATACAAAAGGGAATATCACAATAGAGTCCATGAAATAATTGAATTAAATAATAATTGTAAATTGATAATAGAAAATAGGAATAGGTCATGATAAGTGATGTCAAATTAAATTTAAAACATGTAAAAACAATGTATAATAATCATTATAAATGAATCATTTTAGTATAGTTTAATGAAAATATTAAAGATAATTTAAACAGGAAATGACATAATTTTTTACAACAAAAACGGAAATGAGCCAATATAGTTTTTTCATGATAACATTAGTGATTTTGGAAAAATAATATTTTACTAAAAAATATTATGCTGTGTACTTGAAAATATGTGATAAATTTGGATGTTATCTTTATTTGGGATTGTTTATCATGATGAATTGAGATGGGATACTTTTTAAAACAATTTTTACCCATAAAAGAAACAATAATTGAGAAAGGTAAATATGTTTGAAACATAAAAAATTAATGTAGGAGGAGTATATAATAATAAATAAGTATTGAATTAGGTGAATATATAGAAATAATAACCTGATGGAAGAATGTGTGTTCAGATAGAATCCATTACCTTATGTCTGAAAGTGTTCTATACTTGAACATAATTTCCATGATAATCAAATTAAATCCATTAATTAATTAATTTAGAAAAAGTATTCAAGTATTTTAATTATTATAATTATTATAATCTAATTTATACTCTTTTTTGGGTTACTATATTCAATTTCATCATTCAAGAGTGTTCGTTTCCTTGGTTTTCACTATCATTTTACTTGAACACATGTATAGAAAATCATTTAAAATGATAATAGTTTTCAAGAATTGAGAATATATATTATTAATGAATTTATATAATATTTAGTGGACTTATATATAATTTTAAGCATTATATGATGATAATTAATTAGATAAAATGTTAATGACAACTTTTTATAATATTATTTTTATTTTCCTGATCATCATGAAATAATTTTATTTTATTAATTAATGTTATGAATATATAATATTTTCATAACATTAAATAAGATGTAATAAATATAATATTATATATGTTAAACATTAAAAACAGTTTTATGATCATCCATGAAGGTGGTAATGGAAAATTAAAAGGCATCGTCGAAGATGGGGGTAAATCCACACATCATGAATGATGATCGCATTTCTAAAATAAAAGTGAGAGGATAAGAGGTTTTGTAATGGATTACTCCATTAACAAAAAAATTCTAGTATATATGAAATAAACGATTTATAATCCCACTTGGATATTGGGGGGTTGATGATAGAATAAGAAAATGAAATAAATTAAAGAGAAATTAAAAGAAAATTACAAGGATTTTAACTCTTGAATTCTTATCCTTGACAACCTTCTACGGAAAGTTGGATTTGGTATTTTACTGAAACCAATGGATATGGTACATGTTTGAGAGGTTTGGTATGATTTGTTTTCATAATTTATACAATCTTTAAGGTTTTGAAGTTGTGAGGGGGAAGACGTTGTGAGGGGTGGTATTTATAGGAAAGGAGTTGGGGATTTTTTTACTTAATTCATTATTTAGTTAATTATGATCTAGATTATGATTAGTTTTGAATCCCATGACTATATATAGTATAAGAAGAATTAGTGTTCAATACTATGGTTATTTCATCTGAAATTGGTCAATAAATAGTGAATTTAATTTATAATTTTATATACTGTAAATTACCGTATATCACTCTTCACTAAAAATTCAAATAGTTTAGAAAACCAAAAAAAATACACTATAACCAATTCATGATGTGTATAATTCCAACATGAACTAAATTTTATAAAAATAATTTTCCAAAAAATATATTTTTGAATTAAAGCCCCCAATTATTAAAAAAATAATGATTTTTGAAATTATTACTAATTTTATGACACATGGAAAATTAGGTATGGCCTGATAAATTTATCTTATTATCATAAGATAATAGAATAATAATTTATTAATATACTTGGTGAAAATTAAATTTCTTTTAAAAAATTATATAATTTTTAAACTTTAATAAAAATTTACTCTTTAAAAAATAATAACACCTAATTTATCATTTATAAAATATTTAATTACATATACCAATATAAAAATATATCATATATTTATTTATATGATACACAAAATTTATTTACACTTTCATTGGTGATGTAACTATTCCATTGTATGGTTTAATATTCATAATGGTCACATTATTATTATAAAGGTCAACTTACTATTCCATCACTATAGTTTCCTTAATTTCTATAAACACATCTTATTTCATTCATTATCGATTAATAAAGATTTCATTTTGTTATGAACATGATTTTATATGGTTTATACTATATGAAAAAAATTAGAAGAATGGAATTTCAATTGATTTTTTAGTTCATTACACACTTCTAGTTGGTAGACTCTAATGTATAGGGAGGCACAACCTGAGGACATGTAACCAACCTTCTCAGGGAACTAATGTGTTCTATCAAGGTCACAAATTTAAATTTATTTTCCATGGGTTATTCTATGATTAAATGTTTTATGAAATTGATTTCATGTAATGTGTTATGATATTATGAACATTTTTGATCTTATGGAACATTAAATTATGGTTTATTTGATAGGTGGGACCTATATCTCCCTCCAAAACATTGGGTAATGATTAATGATATATGAAATCAAAAAGTACATATGAGGTTATCCCAAAGCTGAAAGAGGGTACATGAGTGGTTATCCCAAGATCTAATGTGGGTACACAAAAAGTCATCCCATCCAAATGAAATAACATGGGTGTTTAGCACATGCATAAAATATTATTAATATCATAGTGGGTATCCATATAATAATATTTTCTATATTTTGGTGTATACTGAAATTCCATGTATTATTCTAGTGTAATTCTCTATTTTTCCAAGATGTTTGACATTCATAGGATTCATTTCATACAAACTACTAATTTTTATCACATCAATGATGAATATGATATTTGATATGGAGGGTCACAGTTTCATATTTCATCCACATGTTAACATACCCTCATTTTCATGTTATTCCTTCATATCTCCCTTTTTTACACTTACTGAGATCTTAGATCACCCTTTATTATGTTTTTTCCATGTTATGATGAATATTTTTATGTAGAATATATTTTTTATGAGTATTAATTGTAGATATATATATATTTTAGATGTTAAATATCATTCACAAAATTAGAATATTATGTAATATGTCTCCAGAGACACTAAAATATTATGTTCATCAGGCATGTGTAGTGTAATGTATTTACTATCCCTAAAAAATATGTTATATCAATGTATACAAATACTGGGTTTCTATATTTGGTAAATATGGAAAGGTCTCATTATGCTTTGATAACTAGGATAAGAAAAATTTAGTGTGATCCCTATAGATATTTAAAAGTATGTGTATTGGGTTGTCTCAAAAGATAAGTCTATGGATGATTCAATATATAATAAAAAGTCCTATAATTTTGGTAATGTATTAAGAAAATGGTTTTCAAGCAATTATATCCATGTATATAAGCTAAAGTGGGATGTGGTTTGGGAAATGAGGTACCTAGTCTTAACAAATCCGAAAAGGGTGCATTAATCTTGACTATATCATCACCTACTCCATGAAAATTATCATTACTACACACATGGTTTAACCCTCCCACGAGATATGAATTTGAAATTCAAAAACACATTAAGAAACATTTAAAATATTGACATAAATTTTTTTATGAATGAAATTGGATAGACAACAAGTATAATTGATTTAAATTAATATTCCATGATTTATATGGATAATAATTTTTTTAATGATTATTTAATTTTCTATAATGATTAGTTTTTTAAACATTTCATGTTTTAGTTTTAGTAAATAATTGAATCTTAGAGGAATCATGTTAATTATGAGTGAGATGGAAAATGAAATGAGTTTCCTCTTAAACATCCAAACATTATGTGATATGGAATAAAAAAAATATTATTTTTATCCGCACGCATATATATCAATCTATGAATCATTATAGACTTCCAAACAAACAAAGGATGGAACAACATAATGTTGAGGCCTTCAAGAGAAATAATACTCCATCTTTTAGTGGATACATTATGAAAATAGTTTTTGACGAATGGATTAGTACCATAGAAATGATATTTTATGTTTAACTTTGTTTGGATCATGAAAAATTATTATTATAATTGCCTATGAATTGGAAGCTGAAGATTATAAATGGTGGGATCTTATCAATAATACTAGGAGATTAGTTGAAATTTACTCCATATATTTGGACAAGGTAAATAACTTATATTTTAATATATAAATTCTAATTATTTGTCATATAATTATGGATAAGTACTTCCTTGAGATAAATAAAAATGTTGATGAATTTGTTGGTACATAATAGTATGATTTTTCAAGACTTTTAGGGTAGGCTTCTAGAAGTATCATCCATCGTAAACATAATATTGATTTGTTTTTTAGTGGCTCAAGACCATGTCTCCAAGGGGAATTATCTATAAGATACATCATTATTTTGAGGAGATTGATTTTTGTGCTATCAAGATTGTAATAGAGGGTGTTTTCACATATCAATATAATGGTTGTGATAAGAATAGAAAAATGGAATGAAAGTGAAAATTATAAAAACCATGGAGAGAAATAGATTAGATTTAATATATACTCAATGTGTGGGAAGAAACATGGAGTAAATTTTCTTAAGGAAATGGGTAAATGTTTTTAAGAATATATGGAAAGGTCATTGGTTTTTCAAATTCCCAAGTGATGGGAAGAAGTTAGCTCATTATGAATATATTATGAAAGCTACACATAATGAACAACACACCCTGTAGTGGTCCATTAGAAAGGAGTATGGGAATTATGTTAATCAATGCTACAGTACCAGTTTTAATGGGGATTATAATCCATAAGAACATTTGAAGATGAAGTAAAAAGTGTAAATAATAGTAAATCAAGATGACTCAGTTGAATCATGAAAATTGGGGGAAAATTATGCTCCACTCCCTATTATGGTTTTTTAAGTACGATTTTGTAAGAATGAGCCCCATGAAAATATTATTTTTTACCCTTTAGTCAGATTTGATGTGATTTTGAGAACTTGTTTTCTCCGTCTACATGGGTAATGGCATAATGAGTTCAAATTTGATATTATAATAGTACAAGGTTGAACCCAAGCATCCAATGGAAATGATTTTGTGTAAGATAATATCTTTTATGTATAAAGTGTTAAATATCTTTTGGAACCATAATGTATCTTGTTATTATTAAATTACGTGTTATGGATACCATAATGGGTTTATAGGTTAATGTTTTATAATAATATTCATGTCATTGAAACCCATTTTGTGGTTTATGTGTTGAGAGTTTATCAGGAATAAAAATATTTTAGACGAAATTTGTATTGATACAACCCTAAAGTTTTTTATATGTTTTAGTGGTAATGTTATTCCATAACACTTTTTGTACATATGAGTAACAGTTCTGGTAATATTTCAGTTTTATCTTATCTTTGATGTTGATGTAATTATGGGTTGTATTTTATGACTTTCTGATGTCAGTATACTATGGTTCTATAAAATTATATTTATCTCTGGACCCTCTTTGGATGAATATAGATTAATGGAATCATATGATTTCCTGGGGTACCACATTCAATTGTATCTAATAAGGATATTTTCTTACAAAGAGGATTGAGATATTTCTTCAAAAATTTCTTTATACATAATTGAGTTTAAGTGATATAGATGGTAAGTCTGAGAGAACAATTAATACTCAATATGATATGCTAAGATAATTTTTTTCATATATAAAATGAGATTAGGATCAACACCATCATCTAGTTAATTTTCCATTCAACACAATCTTTAACTCAATCACTTATATAGATCGTTATGAATTTCTTTATATATTTTTGAAAGAAGTTTCATTAGAAATTCTATTGGGAGGCAAGCTACATGATGGGATTTAAGAGAAGATTAGTGTTATGAAGAGACATGTAAGTACGTGTTAAAATTGGTAGAATTTTTATTTTCATTATTTTCAATGTGATTTATAATGAAATATTATTTAGAAAAACTCCCTACAAATTTATTCTTGGAAGAATAATGGGTAATCTAATCCAAATATATATCATTCACAATGAAATAGTTGATCATAACAAGATAATGTATTATCATTTTTTCCTATAATAATCTTATCATATGTTCATAATGTTTTCTATGTACCACTCATAAGTAAGAACACAATAGATCCATAACATGAATAGAAATTTAAGGTTGTGTATCTGGAGTATGATATTTCTCAAGTGGCATGATTTATAGTGATTCTAGATCAAATAAATTCAATTATACAAAAAAAATAACTAATGGGGTCATTTTTTAATGTGAGACCACCGTCTTATAGATTATACATGAGAACCTAAATATTTAATTAGGTATAATTATACTCATTTATCGCATTAATGTTATGAATTACAAGGGGGAAATTAATTTTAATGGGGATAGAAGGTAACAACCTGAGATTTTGTGAATTTTTTTAATTAAATGTAATCATTTATATAATACTAATTATTAAAAACCCTTATTTTAACATTCATGATATAAAACATTTAGTATATCTTGCATTACATACAACACTACATTTAAATGAAACCTAAATTATTAGTAAAATATTTTTTTAATATGATAGTTATCACCTAGCTATTTCAATGGATGGTTTAAATATGATTAAAATAATTATAAAATCATATGTTTTAAAATTATATATAAAATTTAATCTCTTAGGAACCATTAATTAAAATTCAGAATTCAATATATTTGAAAATAAGGGAAATGGTTTTAGAAAAAACTATTTTTAATAAATAAAAAATATTTTACCTCGATGACTCAAACAACCATATTTTGGTTATCTATTTTAATGAAATTTATATATAATAGATCTATTCATCTGATTATAAATCATATTATGTGTTTTTTTATAAAATATCTAATAATAAATACATTTTATTCATAAATATTTTATTAAAAAGAGTCTTGTCTTCTTCTTTTTGCAATTATTTTAAAACTAGATATTAATACTTTTAGAAAAAATAATATAGGAAGTTAATTTAATTTTTTAAATAATAATTTTAAAAAAGGAATCATTAAAATGATTGGGATATGTCCTTATGATAAATTAAAAGGTAATTTATTATTCCAAAATCTAATTAAATAATAATTATCAAAATTACATGACAGGTGATTTTGAATTAGTTGAGGTGATCAATATATTTTAAATAATTGGGTTCATTATCATTATGGTGAGAAGTAGGACATAAAAAATGATAATAACGTTTTGAAATATATTTTCACATAGAAGGTTTTATACATTAACTGTAGTATATGGTTAGAACTTGTAAATCGTTATGACTTTTTGATACATTAACAACCTAGAAAAGAAAATAATGAGGCTGATGAACTCAGTAGAAAAGATCTTGAAATATTATCAATGATGAGGATTAAAAAGAACACAATATTTAGTAATCTTAAAAAGTTCAATCATTAATTCATTAGGTAAGTGTTAAAATCATACATTTATTACAATTATTCTAAACCCTATATTATGCAGTGATTAAATACTCTTTTAATGATGTTATCGAGCTACAATGTAAGGTATTTAGAATTTTTTATTTCAAATTTAATAAATAGGGTGTTATAAGTTATTGAACTAGGATATGTATCATGTCTATAAAAGAACTATAGAAAGGAATTTGGGATGATTTACATAGATCATCCTTCTCTATTTATCCAATAGTCCCAATGATGTATTTAGTTGTGATGAAAAAATTATATTTAGATAACAGGTAGAGGGAAATCCTGGTATATTTATCTTGATTTTTAGTATGCTAGATTGGTATGTAAGATAAAAAAATACTAAATGTATAATGAAACAATTACCCATAGCTATATTGATATAGGAAGCTTTCATAATGGGTTTCATAATAGGGGTCCCAAAAACAATAGTAAGTCCCAATTCCATATGTGTTTTAGTCAATCACCTTACAATATAAGCTCTCCATAATTATATGTGATATGATTTATTATAATATATTAATGAAATGTTGTACATTAATGTGATTGTTTGGCTTCATTGATTACCCTATCCATTTTATTAAATCATGATTTGAGATTTACCTTATGATGGTAGAGAATTGTTTAGAAGGTTTTGGATATACAGATGTGATTTATAAATTCAGATGATACTTAGATTGATGGTCAGTTTGAGAGAAGTATTCAAACATAGGTTGATACATAAAGATATTGTTCATTGATTTTCCAATGATTTTGGGATCGATATATTACATTTAATGAGTTCTAAAATTACAAAAAAATCTTATTTTAGCATTAAATGTAACTATATAAATATCATTTTGGTAAGAGAAGAGGAACATCATCTTGATCAGATAATTTTGGGGAAAAAAGCTAAAAATGAAAGTCCTTGTATTTAAAATTTGGGGGAATGTCCAAACCATTACGGGGAATAAAAAAATTGCATAAAATTCACAATAGTTCTATATATAAAATTATCAAAGAGATTTATAATTTTAATTTTATAATAAGGCATTTCTATGAATAAATCATTGAAAATTATTTATGAGATTTCGGAATAATGGGATTTTGAGTACCAGGAACATCATCCCTTTATAGATATTTCATCACGTTAGGGTCAAAGCATAACATCCATTACCCTTTCCAAAACTCTCCCACGTACATGATGTGTTCCTTGTATTACCTTTTGTAATGTAATAACTCAATGTCCAGTTAACTGGGTCCCTGAGCTGGTGGGTCACAAGGCATCATCCACACCTCCCCATACGCTAGATGTTGATGACTAGCAGTGATGGTATAAGGTGATATTATGATAATAACATATTCTCATATCAGAATGGCACTGTAGATAAAAATTATAATCCAACAATATTGTAATTCAAATTAATATAAACTATAATGAAAATACATGTAACCTTATATAGAACAAGAACAATATAAAAGATATAATAAACAAATTTAGAATTTTAAATAACCTAGAATCTATAAAAAACCAAAATAAAATAGGTTGATTATTGTAATATGATGTCATAGTATGATGATATACAAAAGGACAAATAGTTTTCACGAATGTACAACATTATATAAAAAATACAAAAAAACAAAAGAATTCTCCAATAGTATCTTGAGCATATGATTGTTCCTCCAATACCATTATTGATACTATAAGGTAAAAATATCATGATTATAAAGTAGGTTTCTTTCCATCCTCAATTATTTCATTCAAGTAATTTACATGGGTACAAAAGGCAGTACAAGTAGGGTGTGAGATAAAATCCTAGTAGGCCTCCAACAATGATGTCTAGAAATAATCCAAGCCATTGTATATATCAGAGTTGTGTGTATCTAATAAAAAAGATTTAAAATAAGGAGTATATTAATACTAGTTGGTTTAAGATTCTACCTGATAACATTGAGATATGTCCTACTCAATACCCGATGTAAGGGAGACTGAAATGTTATGCTCAACAAGCCACTTAACCATCGTTCCCTTTCCAATATTAAGAGTGTACCCACACTAATGGAAATATCATGTTTGATCACCACTTTAGAATAGTAATAATCACCCCTAATATATATAAATGGGTGTCATAGTCCATAATATCATAATAGAAAACATGCCTCAATCAACATTTCCTTTCTGCCCATTATCATCCATTTTAATTAATCCAATTAATCTATTTTGGATATTTAAGCCATATTGAACATAATCCATTCTCTATAAACAATTCACTAAATAAAAAAATTCATGGAAAGTTACATTTCATATAAGACAAGAACTCAGATGGTTCATTGGGCAATGATACAATTATATAAGAGTATAAAATCCATTTAATATTCACGATGAACACTTATAAGGTGTTTAAGTCATATAATTAATGAAACATAAAGGGTTATTTCAAGCTAGCACACCCAAAGAAGTGGATATGATTGAGGTTATAATCATATTTAAATTTATTAATGTTTAAACCATCACTTTTCATACAGTAAAATTACATAACATTTTCAGAATAATTATGAAATTATACAAATAGATTCCCAAAACCTATACTATTATTGTGTCTTGGGAGACATGGGAACATAAACACTAATACATAAGCGAGCTACATTATCTCCCAATAGGTTTTTATTTAATAGCACACTTCTTAGGATGTCAAACACGGTACATATATTCATAACTTGGGGAATGAAACATAAATAGGGGTGATTTAAATTTCTCAGTAATGATAAACAAGGGAGATATGTAAGCATAATAATTGGAATTAGAGTACTAGAACATGATCATGGAAAATATAAGATCATACAGTACATATCAAAGATTATATACATGAATCATGGAATAAATCATATAATTTCATAATACATAGTCATATGGAAATAAAGAACCATATCCATGAATGTATAACATAGGAATAAAACATGGAATTTATGAAGACACATAAACATATATAATATTATTTCCATATTATCCAAGGCATCACTTCCAAGACCATCTTGATAGTGTACATTCACTCACTATACCATCATGTTAGTCATGATTTACTCTCATGGAAATATTATTAGCAGAAGTTCACTCCTCATACCATCTTGGTAGTCATGGTTTTCTCCCATGATCATCTAGTATTCAAGGTTTATTCCCAAGACCATCTTAGTATATCTCATGAGATATAAATAATTACCCAATACATTTGTAGGAGGTATATGCCCCATATATATCATAATGAAATCATACATATATGTGACACAATATAATAAATAATAATATCATAACCCATTAAATTAAATGGGTATTATAAACATATAATCATATCATAACTTGTGGAAATATATATGTTTCATAATTATTTGATCATAAAAATAACCAGTGAAATAAGTGGATTTCAAAAGAATATATCCCATGAAAGAAAAATGGGTTTGTGAACATCATGCCATAAAAAATAATCCATTAAAAGAAATAATATGAATATAAAAATTGAATAATTTCCCCAAAAAAACATGAGTAACACAAATATATTTCATCTTAGATGGGAAATAATTTTCAAATTTTTTTCCAAAAATTAATGTGGAAAAATAAACTTTCATAATTGAAAATGATTTTTGAAAAATGAATCATTTTTTACAACATTTTTTATTGAAAATAGATTTAATAACATATAAATAAGGAATTGGAAACCATTAAACGTTTTCAAAATACTTTTTCAAAGAAAATGGACTTCAACAATATTTTGAAAACATTTTTGAAAACATTTTTTAAAACATGTTTTTGAATAGAATAGAATTTTGACCGGAGAGGGTAACCACCTAATTTTATATAAAAATATTAAATTATGTACCAAAGAGTGGTAAAATTGTACTAATACATTGATATATCTTTACTAAACATAAGAGAAGGTAACTCATGAGTTTTTTTGAGATATGGAACCTAATATTTCATCAATGGAAGCATAAACATAAATAATCTCGAAAAGAGATGAGACTATTTTAATAAACTCTTAATCCACTCCATTTCTGAAAATGAAATTTAATGAAGCATACAATATAATGAAAATAATGAAATTCATGTTATGACATGTAAAATATAAGTATATACACCTATAAAAAATTTAGGTGCATATCAAAAGACAATTCTTAAAGAAGGAAAATTCAGAGAAAACTATTTTACCAATTTGGTATCTTTTGAAACATAAACCACAAGAAATAAAGATCAAAAAATGGACATATAAATAAATATATATATTTTTTATATGATACATATAATATACTTAAGGTAAATACATACACCATAAAAATGAAGGAGTGTCGAACATTACATGTATCTCATGTAAATAAAAAATGAGAAAAAAACCCCATACATTGTGTCTTGAATCTCACTCTACCCATTAAAAAAACATATATAATGAATATAAATATATTATAAATATTTTACAGGACCATATTATTTTATATGATTCCATATATGGTTTTATTATGAACTTATATTACCCACTTGTTAATCATTCTATGTTATGGTTTCACTTGAGATAATATATTCTTTGTTCCTCGCTTGTGTCTTAATTTTGTTATATAGTTTATCGTTATACATACATAATTATTATAAACTGTAAATCATGATATAAATAGAATTTATATCCATTATATTATAATATATATTTATATATATATATATTATTTTAATATAAAATGGAGTACACCGTTCCTAATGATGGTATGCAGTACATAAACATGAATGTTGATTCCGTTTTTATTGTCTTATTGAGAGAAAGAATGAAAATGAAATATATGTATATATGTATATAATATAATTAAAGTTAAATTATAATTTTGTATATATCATATAGTTTTACTAAACCCATCTATAATACATTTCATATATTGTATGGACGAATCATATCGCTTTGAGGGGGAGGTAGTTCACACTTCCTCAAACGAAATTAGCATATTTATGCTAAATGGAAAGTAAAAAAAATATATGTTATCAAAGGAATAAAAAATATTAAATAAATAATAAATATAACATATGAGATATATAAAAATATTTTCTATCATAATGTCCTCCCTGAGAGGTGGTAAAGGAAAAAGGAACAGTCATCGTTTAGTGAAGCGATAGTTCATTGTACATGTAAATAGTATGTCATTTACCCCTTAGATGGAAGTTTGTGTAAGTGTAGGTTGAATAAATACCATAAAACATAACATTATGTTGATTAAACTAGTTTTGTTTTAAAATAATGTAATAAATATAGTGGAGGGTGTGGAGAACGAAAATAAAATAATGTGTCTTGGGAGAAGGCGTTACCACTTAATCTGGTAACTCATTTTGGTTTGTGTCAAAAGGCTTCATTGAAGACTTTATTCTAAAAGGGACTAATATTATATTAAGGGAGGGATTTTTTGAAAATTATTTTTTATATACTGGAAAAACATGAGAGGTTTTAGAGGTGTGAAGAAGATGGAGATGTGGTGGACTTTTATATGGAAAGGAATGGACACACTAGGTAATTTTGAAAACATGTTATGTTTACCCACATTTTTATATAAAGAAACAATAAAAAACCAAAATAAATAATGGACGGTTTATAGAAATATATAGACCATAAAATGGGTGTTAGGAAAATTTTTGTGTCATTTTTGGTCTTAAATTTAAGGTTTAGTCTTTAGTTAACCTTAATTTAACCTTAATCGATGTAATTACTTTTAATTACATTCACAAATATACTAAGTCAAAAACTAAGATGAAATTATTATACATTATAAATTATTATTATTCTAAATATTGAATCTATTTTTAAAAATTCTAATAATAGGTGTGGTATAAATTAATTTAAAATTAATCCCACAATCGAGTTGACAATGCATGTTTTTAAAGTAAAAACCTTCAAAAGTTTGCTATGTTTTTATATAAAAGTTCAAAGTTAAATTGATCTCAATAACATAAATTGTATAAATTGATAAAAAAATTATTCCAAAATTAAATATAATTTAAACGTATAAAAAAATTATATGAAAAATAAGTTTTTAATTTAAATCCTATATTTTTCACTATTCCTCAAAAAATGAAGTTTCTTAGAAAAATCCAATAATTTCACCCTCAAGTAATTTCTACATTGTTAATTAGATAATGATTTTTATTTTATTTAATTAAATTATTATTTTTCTCTACAAATAATTGTATTATTTTTCATAAAAGAACATTAAACAAATTTAATTAGTGGAAAGAATATTTTTAAGCCTATAAGGACTTTACCAAAAATCTTCTATTTCATTAAAAATATTTATTATTTAAATAAAAAATTTATATTTTTTTAAAAAGTAGTAATTAATATTCATATAACTATGTTTCATTTATAGGTCATAATTATCTCATTTAAATAATTATTACAATAAAATTATATTTCATATAAACATCGGTGTTGCGTGTAACGTATGCCAAGTCGGTGTTGCATGTAATATATACTGAGTCAATGTTCTTTGTATCATACATAGAGTTGGTGTCATTTAATTTATGCCAATTGGTTTCATGTTAATGTAATGTTTTAATTAGTTCACTACTATACATAAATGATAATATAATTTATTTGGGAAAAATAGGTCCATAAAAACTCAAGGTGTTACATTCTACCCCCCTATAAATGAGTTTATCCCTCAGAATTTGATACTCGGGTAAAAAAATTATGAAAATTATTCTTCATAATATCCTCAAGTTCCCACATAACTTACTGTAACTTTTGATTTATCCACAAAACCTTAACCACGTGAGTGGTATTGTTTCATTGAACTTTCTTTAATCGGTCCAGAATTTCAACAGGTTGTTCTTCGTAAGACAGGTCTTGCTCTAGCTCTATGACCTATTAGTTCAGTACATGTGATGGGTCAGGTATGTAATTCCTCATGATAGACACAAAGAACACATAATGTACATGAGATAGATTTGGAAGAAGTTCCATGCGATATGCCACCATCCTGATATGATCAAGAATCTCAAGGTGATCGATATACCTGGGGCATATTTTCCATTTCTTCTTAAATATCATAAATTTCATCCATGGTGAGATTTATAGAAAATATTTCTTTTCCAACTTCCAATTATAGATCATTTCAATGGTAATCATCATACCTATTCTACCGATATTGAGATTCCTTGATATGTAATTGAATGGTTCTAACCTTCTAGACCATTTCTTAAGTGATCTCAGGTCCCATTATCATTCTTTCTCAAACCTTATCCCAACACATTATCACTCTACATTACTTCCCATAAAGGGATTCATATGGTGCCACCTAAATTCGTTAGTGATTCATATTCTTATAAGAAAACCCAACTTGAATAATGTGTTGATCCAAACCACCTTTCAAATCCCTAGAAAAAGATCTCAATATATCATCTATGGTTTGAATTTTTCTTTTAGACTAAACATCTTTTTGGGGATAATAAGTAGTGCTGAAACTCAATTTTGTATCATGTTCTTGCTGAATACATCACCCAAATATTGAGGTAAACCTCGAATACTGATTTGATACACTATAATGTGGTACTTCATGAAACCTTACCACTTTTTTAATATATATCTTCAAAAGATGATCCATATAGATTTATTCTCTATTAGCGATGATGTGTGCTGACTTAGTAAGTTGATCAAATACCACCCATATAGCATAAAACCATTAGAGGTTTTGGGTAGTGCAATGAAAAAATCCATAGTCCTATTCTCCCATTTCCATTATAGTACGGGTAATATAATGACCTGGCCTTAATCCTTACATAATATTGAATTAAATGAATAATTCACATTAAGGATACTTTCTGGTTTAGAGTTTTATAGATTTAGGCCATAACTATTACATCTCCAAAGATTTACAAGGTAGACACTTCTACACAGTTTCTATTTTTTTACAAAACATGAACTCTTGAAAAAAAAGAGTCATATCTATTTCCATGTTTGAGAAAGCATTCTTTTCCTTGATCCCATCATTGACCCTATTCCACATTATATCATATGAAAAGCATTTAAAAAACATGGGATGTGCATAAAAAGCTCAGTAAGGGATACACAAATAAGTAAAACTGTTAGTTTTTCAAAACAATAAGTAAACCATGAATAATTTAACATAACTAATACTTTTCACCTTTATGAAGTAGTAAATACTATTCACTGAATAAAAGATCATTACTTACCCTTTTGTAACCAAAATATTACCATAAAACCAATATAAATAACACATAACATATAAATGTAACTTGGGACATAAACATACATAAATGGAATAACCATACGGTCGACTTCCACACATATCACTAAATATAATAGCCATACGACCGACATCCATACCCAATGCATTAGAGTTTATAATGTAACCACCTGTCCTTGTATTCACAGCCCCACCTGTCATTTGGGTTATCATGTAACCACCTGTCAAATGTCTAAGTACCATTATAAAATCATAAGACATGAAACAAAAATAAAGTAAAGAAAAAATTTCCACATTTCAATCACAATATATCAATTAAATATATTTACATAGAAAATCCATTTTCAAACCCATTTTAAATACCAAAATTATGTAAAAGAGTATATGGTATTTATTTTCTTTTAAAAACATTACAGCTTGTTGAGGAAGTATAAGATCAAATAATACTCGTGGCGACAGAAAGGTCATTGTTACTGCGTATGTTAAAAAGAAACATACATTTTTTTGTTTAGTAAACTGCTTCATAGAAAAGTATTCCCTTTGAAAATTCAAGGGTGTTTATACATCGTATAAAAGAAATTCGTGTAGTAAAACAAAATATGCCTCAATGAAAGGAGATTGAGATGATGTCCCTTACCTCACGTCCGACTTGACTTGATTGTTCTTTAATCTCATGAATAATAAACTAAAGATAATTTATACTTGATTAATAACCCTTTTCAAGTTTAATATTCCTTTTATATCACTTTTTAACATGTTATAAACATTATTTAATCATTTAAGTTAATAATGTTGATTGTGTCGATATTTGGTACTTGAGTCAAAAATGAACCCCTTATATTTACAAGTTTTCCATGTGGTCAATAGTCCATTATATCCAGAATGATATTCATGATTTCGATATGATATATATCATATATATCTATTATTTACATGTATTTATAATAGTACATAACATTTAGATGTAATAAATGAAATTCACCGTTCCTGGAGACGGTAAGCCGCACGTACGCATGAATGCTACTTTCATTTATATTTCTTATTTTAATGGAAATAAAATATAATGACACAGATTTATATTATAATTCCAGTATAATAGCATACATAATATCATTAACAAAATCTTTTATACATCCCACTTAAGGCATTAACGAGACACACCACTTTAAGGGGGTGGTAGTGCACACTACCTCAAATGAGATTATCGTATTTACCCACTATAGAAACCATAAAGTCCTGATATAAATAGAGAAGTAAAGAAGTATAAGGAAATCATAAACATAATATATATCATATATAAATACAGTTCCATCATAATGGCCACCATGAGAGGCGGTAAGATGTAATTGAACAATCATCGTTTCGTGAGGAGTTAGTTTTCCATCCACAGAAACATTATGTTTTTCATCCATTAGATGGAGTTTTGTGTAAGTGTAGTTCGAATATTTATCATAAAAATATCCTAGTATATTGAGGATACTGGTTTTGTTACAAAAGAAAGGAAATAAAAAGATATTAGGGGTTGGATAAGTAAAATAAAAGAAAAACATTTAATAGAAACTGTTACCATTAATTTGGGTAACTCACTTTGGATTGAACCAAAGAACTTCGTATGTGCCTTCTGCCTAAGGTAAGGCTTCTAGGATGAGGAGAGGAATGTAGATAGTGTAATTGTTTAGAGTTTGGATGAGAAAAATGGCTTGAGAGGTGTGTGTAATTGGTTAGAAGTGGTCTCCTTTTATAAGGGAGAGGAGAGGCTCTTTAGGAAAGTGTGAAAACATTATTTTATTATATAATGATATTCGGATTCTAATGGTCCAAAAATCATTAAGGTATAAGATATGATGAATCATATTTGAAATAAACTCTCCAATAAGAATTGGAAATGTTTTGTATAATAATTTAATCATTATAGTCTTATTTATTTAAATCATTTATTAATGAGGTAAATACTTAATCATTATTGGGTGATAAATAATTTAATTTATTTGATGTCTAAAAATTATAAAAAAATACAATGATGTAGGAAAGATTTTTATATTTCCAAGTAATATTTATAATAGAAAATAGGACTTATATAACACCATATCAAAATTAATTAGTAAACGATTTTTGTTTATGTCTTTTTTTCCTTTACTTTATATTAATTGATCTAAATTGTCATTTTCATTCCCTAGTGGATCAATGGGGTCCCAAAATTGACCCAAAGATGACCATTGTCGTTAATGACTCAACCAATAATGTTTTAACAAGTGTCAAATTAATTTATAATTATTAAGATATTCTTTTTACCTTGAATTACCCTATTTACCTTTAACCGCGGTAAATAAAATTCAAAAGTTACTCTTCACCAAAAATTATTTTCATCTTAATGAACCACATTTTACTTCGTGATAAAAACCATGTATTTCGTATTTTTTAAATTAAATTCAAATAAGTGGTAAAATTTCATTTAAATGAAAAAGTCCATTTTTTTAACTATCACAAAGTGGTTTCATTGTTCATCAAAAATTGAAGTTTTTCATAAAGATACCAAAAATTCAGCCAAAGATATATTTGATATTCCGAATTCAAAAATGATGTCTATTTTTCCAAATTCAAAACATAGAAGTGGGATTAATTAATTTTAAAATTAATACATGTTATCAAAACAAATAGCATGTTTTTAAGAAACAATAACTATCAAAAGATTAATACTCCTTTATGTCCAATTTCAAAGATAAATTAATTCCAATGACCAAAATTGAATTAAATGGTAAAAATATATTTTAATTTTACATTAAAATAAATTAAAATGATAATATAACCATATAAATAAATTAGATTAAAATGTAGTTTTGAATTAAAATATAATATTTTCACTATTCAAAAAAAATGAACCTTATCGAAAAAATTCTAAAAAATTACACAAAGTAAATTTTTATGAACCCGTTCTAAAGAAGGATTTTATTTGGTCAATTATAATGTATTAATGTGACTAAAACTATATTTAAAGTGGTTTCTCGATTAAATGGAGGTAAATCGGCCTTTTAATGTAAATTATGCTTAAAATTATATTCATTCACATTTCAAGCCTCTAACTTTTATTTGAATAATGTAAATACATTTAAAAATAATGTATAATCATATTTTAGTTAGTTTTGTTCATAACCGTCAATACAACAGCTAGGATTTAACTACAGTTTAAAATAATAATATTATATTATTAGTGTGCAACATATGATTCCCTTGAAACCCATTGTTGCGTATCGGGTACGCTATCGAACATAGTAACCCCTTTAAAGTAAAATTAATATTTAAGTCACAAATATTAATAAATATGAAATATGTCTTAGTCTTCATTTACCTGGGATGTTACATCCTTCCCCCGTTTTGGGAATTGCGTCCTCAAAATTTTTATTCAATTATCAAAATAAGTGGGGGTATTTATCCCTCATAACATTTTCATATTCCCACGTTGCCTCTTAAATCATATTGTTTTTCCACAAAACCTTTACCTGTTAAATTATTTTATTCTGAAACCCTTTCTCCATGTGGTCATGAATTTGGACTGGTTGTTCTTCATAAGATAGCTTCTCTTTCAATTGAACTACCTCTGGGCTCAAAACATGAGATGGATATGGAATATACTTTCTCTACATCGAAACATGAAAAACATTATGTACCTGGGGTAAACTTGGAGGTAAATCCACTCTATACGCAACTGATCAAACTTTTTCCAGAATTTCATAAGGTCGAATGAACCCCAGACCTAACATTGCCTTCTTACCCAAACACATCAAACTTTTCCATGGAGAAACTTTGAGAAAGACTTTATCACCTACCTCAAAAGAAATATCCTTCCTCCGGTTATCTGCATAACTTTTCTGTCTTTCTCTGAGCGATTCTCATGTGCTTCTGAATCAACTGAACTTTATTTTTCATCTCACCTACCAATTCTGGTTCCATATGCTTCCTTTCACCTACTTCATCAAAAAAGATGGAGTTCGACAATGATTTCCATATAATTCCTCAAATAGAGGCATCTGTATATTGGAATGAAAGATGTTATTATAAGAAAATTCAACCAAAGAAAGATATTGGTCCCAACTTCCTTGATAATCCATCGAGCAAGCACATAACATATCCTCCAAGGTCTGAATTGTTCGTTCTGACTGCCCATCTTATTGAGGATGAAAAGCTCTACTAAAATTTAATTCAGTACCCAATGACTTCTAAAGGCCTTTCTAAAAGTTAGAAGTGAACCTAGGATCATGATCAGACACAATGGAGAGGGGATCTCCATGAAATCTGAATATATCTTTAACATACTACCGAGAATGTTGATCTAGAGAAAAAGTATCTCTAATAGGAATGAAATGAGCAGATTTAGTCAATCAATCAACTATAACCCAAATTGTATTATTACCTCGATATGTCTTTGGTAATCTCACAATGAAGTCCATGGATATACTTTCCCATTTCCATTCTGGCACCGGTAGATGATGAAGAATTCCTTTCAGTAACGGTCGATTTGCTTTAACCTACTGACAAGTCAAACACTTCACAGTAAAATCAGCAATATCTCTTTTCATTCCATCCCACCAGTAATACTCCCAGAGATCTCTGTACATCCTAGTACTACCAAGATGGACTGAAAACAGAGAACTATGAGATTCACATAACAACTCATTTTTCAACTTTGTATCACAAGGAACACATAATCTATTTCCAAACCTCAAAACATAGTCATTATCAATGTTAAATTCAAGCAACTTACCCTTCTAAACCAACTCTACATTTTTCTACAACTCACTGTCATCCTTATTCGCTTTCTTTATTCTGTCTGATAGAGATGATCTCACTTACATCTAAAACAAAACAGAAGAATTTTCTACACCAACAAATTCTATTCCAAATTTCATCAAATCATAAACCGAAGGATCTTATTCCAAACGTATCATGGCTAATGAGACATTACTTTTCCGACTCAAAGCATCGAGCACTTTATTTGATTTTCCCGGATGGTAAGGGATCGTGAAATCATAATCCTTGATTAATTCAAACTGTCTCCTCTGTCTCATGTTCAATTCATTTTAATTGAATATATACTTTAATATTTTGTGATCAGTATATATTTCACACTTCACTACATACAAATGATGCCTCCAATTTTTTAAAGCAAAAACAAGAGCAGCTAATTCCAAATCATGTGTATGGTAATTTAACTCATGAGGTTTCAACTGAAGTGAAGCATAAGCAATTACCTAATCATTATGCATTAGGACACAACCCAATCCTTTCAACGAAGCATCACTGTAGATAACAAACTCACCATTTCTGGAAGGCTGTTCCAAAACTGGAGCATTCACAAATCTTCTTTTCAATTCCTAAAAACAATCATCACATTCTTTAGTCTAGATGAACTTAACACCTTTTCGAGTTAACTTAGTCATTGGACTAGATAACCATTCAAGCTTTCCAAAAAACCTTTGGTAATAACATTCCAAACCAAGAAAACTATGGATCTCGGTAATATTTTTGGGTCTTGTTCATTCTTCAACAACCTTTGTTTTAGCAGGATCAATAGTGATGCCATTTTTTTAAACAATGTGACCAAGGAATGAAAATTGTTGTAACCAAAACTCACATTTTCGGAATTTTCCATAATTTTTATTTTTCATTTAAGGTTTGCAAGAGAGCCATTAAATGACTTTCATGTTCTTCTTTACTTTTTAGATAATCCAAAATTCCATCAATAAAAACAAAAAACATTTTTCACCTGAGTCAACTGAGCCGTCACTGTAAAAAACTATTCAATTCTAATTCTGACCATCTCAGGACACTGATATGATAGGTCTTTTCCCTCTGTATGCCTTCCCAGAAAAGCTACTATGTTTCCTCTACGAAAAACCATTCTTAAAACAGAAATATCTTAGGTGAAGCAACATGGTAATCTGTAAATGCTATATCATTTCAATATTACCATAAATTAATTTAGGGACATTAATTTAACAATACCCTAACTCTTAATGTTCTCTATACCGACCTTTGATACCAACTATAAAAACCCCGGCATTAAACCTTACATAGTATTGAATTAAATGAATAATTCACATTGAGGATATTTTCAGGTTTATAGTTTTAGAGAGTTAGGCCATTACTATTGCATATCAAAAGATTTAGAGGGTAGACACTTCTACATAGTTTCTATATTTTTTACAAAACATGAACTATTGAAAAAAAATTGTCACATCTATTTCCTTGTTTAAGAATGCATGAGTTTTCCTTGATCCCATCCTTGACCCTATTCCACATTATGTCCTCTGAAAAAAATTTCAAAAACTTAGGATGAGTATAAGAAGCTCAGTAAGGGATACACAACGAAGTAAAACTGTTAGTTTTTCAAAACAACAAGTAAACCAAGAATAATTTAACATAAGTAAAACTTTTCACCTTTATGAAGTAGTAAATACTCTTCACTGAATAAAATATCATTACATACCCTTTTGTAACCAAAATATTACCATAAAACACATATAAAGAACAAATAACATATAAAGGTAACTTGGGACATTAACATAATTAATTGGAATAACCATACGGTCGACTTCCACACATTTCACTAAATGGAATAGCCATACGGCCGAATTCCATACCCAATGCATTAGAGGTTATAACGTAACCACCCATCCTGGTATTCACGGCACCACCCATCATTTGGTTTATCACATAACCACCCGCCAAATGTCCATGTACCATTATAAAATCATATGACATGAAACAAATATAAAGGAAAGAAAAAATTTCCACATTTCAATCACAATATATCACATAAATATATTGACATAACACATTCATTTGTTGTTTAGTAAAACGCTTCATATAAAAAGATTCCCTTTGAAAATTCAAGGGTGATTATATATTTTATAAAAGAACGTCGGGTATTAATACAAAATATGATTCAATGAAAGGAGATTGAGACGAAGTCCCTTACCTCGTGTCCGACTTGACTCGATCATTCTTTAATCTCCTGAATAATAAACTAAAGTTAATATCTAATTTCGTATGAACCTATTTAAAGTTTATTATTCCTTTTATATCACTTATTACCATGTTATAAACATTATTTAATCAGTTAAGTTAATAACGTTGATTTTGTCGATATTTGGTACTTGAGTAAAAAATGAACACCTTATATTTACAAGTTGTCCATGTGGTCTATAGTACATTATATCCAGAATGATATTCATGATTTAGATATCATATACATCATATATATCAAATATATACATGTATTTATAATAGTACATTACATTTAGAGGTAAGAAATGAAATGCACCGTTCCTGGAGACGGTAAGTCGTACGTACGCATGAACGCTACATTCATTTCTATTTCTTATTTTAATGGAAATAAAACATAATGATACATAGTTATATTATAATTCCAGTATAATATCATATATAATATTATTAACACTATCCTTTATAGATCCCATATAAGGCATTAACAAGTCACATCACTTTAAGGGGGAGGTAGTCCGCACTTCCTCAAATGAGATTATCGTATTTACCCACTATGGAAACCATAAAGTCTTGATATAAATGGGGAAGTATAGAAGCATAAGGAAATCATAAAAATAATATATATCATATATAAATATAGTTTCATCATAATGGACACCATGAGAGGCCGTAATATGTAATTGAATAATCATCATTTCTCTTAAATTGTTTTCTTTTATTTTACTTCTCCAACCCCTAAAATCTTTTTATTTCCATTCTTTTGAAACAACACCAGTATCCTCAATATACTAGGATGTTGTTATGTGAAATATTTTAACTACACTTACACACAAATCCATCTAATGGATGAAGAACATAATGTTTCTGTGGATGGAAAACTAACGCCTCACGAAACGATGTTTGTTCAATTACATCTTACCACCACTCATGGTGGACATTTTGATGGAACTATATTAATATATGATATATATTATGTTTATGATTACCTTATGCTTCTGTACTTCCCCATTTATATCAAGCATTTATGGTTTCCATAATGGGTAAATATGATAATCTCATTTGGGGAAGTGCGGACTGGTGCCCCCTTAAAGTGAGGTGACTCGTTAATGACTTATGTGGGATGTATAAAGGATAGTGTTAATGATAGTATATATGATATTATACTGGAATTATAATATACCTATGTATCATTATGTTTTATTTCCATTAAAATAACAAATAGAAAAGAAAGTAGTGTTCATGCATACGTACGACTTACCGTCTCCATGAATGGTGCATTTCATTTCTTAACTCTAAATGTTATGTACTATTATAAATACATGTATATACTGGATATATATGATATATATGATATCTAAATCATGAATATTTTTCTGGATATAATGGACTATTTACCACATGAAAAACTTGTAAATATAAGGTGTTCATTTTTTACTCAAGTACCAAATATCGACAAAATCAACGTTATTAACTTAAATGATTAAATAATGTTTATAACATGGTAATAAGTGATATAAAATTAATAATAAACATTAAAAAGGTTATTAAGCAAGTAGAAATTAACTTTAGTTTATTATTCAGGAGATTAAAGAACGATCGAGTCAAGTCAGACACAAGGTAAGGGACTTCATCTCAATCTCCTTTCATTGAGGCATATTTTGTTTTAATACAAGAATTTATTTTATACACTGTTTAAAAACCCTTGAATTTTCAAAGGGAATCTTTTTCTATGAAGCATTTTACTTAAAATCCAAAAAGTATGTTTCTTTTTAACGTACGCGGTGACAACGACCTTTCTGCCGCCGCGAGTATTATTTGATCTTGGGCTTTCTCAACAAGCCGTAATATTTTTAAAAGAAAATAAATACCATATACTATTTTACATATTTTTGGTATTGAAAATGGTTTTGAAAATGTATTTTCTATGTAAATATATTTAAGTGATATATTGTGATTGAAATGTGGAAATTTTTTCTTTCCTTTATATTTTTTTCATGTCATATGATTTTATAATGGTACTTGGACATTTGACGGGTGGTTACGTGATAAACCAAATGATGGGTGGTGCCATGAATAACAGGATGGGTGGTTACGTTATAACCTCCAATGCATTGGCTATAGAAGTTGGTCGTATGGCTATTCAATTTAGGGATATGTGTGGAAGTAGATAGTATGGTTATTCCATTTAAGTATGTTTTTGTCCCAAGTTACCTTTATATGTTATATGTTCTTTATATGGGTTATATGGTAATATTTTGGTTATAAAAGGGTAAGTAATAATCGATTATTCAGTGAAGAGTATTTATTACCTCATAAAGGTGAAAAGTTTTACTTATGTTAAAGTATTCATGGTTTACTTTTTGTTTTGAAAAACTAATAGTTTTACTTCTTTGTGTATCCCTTACTGAGCTTTTTATGCTCATTCCATGTTTTTGAAATGTTTTTCATAGGACATAATGTGGAATAGGGTTAAGGATGGGATAAAGGAAAATTCATGCTTTCTTAAACATGGAAATAAACATGAATTTTTTTTTCAAGAGTTCATGTTTTGTAAAAATAATAGAAACTGTGTAGAAGTGTCTACCTTGTAAATCTTTTGAGATGTACTAGTTATGGCCTAACTCTATAAAACTCTAAACCTGAAAATATATTCAATGTGAATTATTCATTTAATTAAATATTATTTAAGGTTTAAGGCCGGGTCTTTATAGTTGGTAATGCCATCATAATGGCCACCATGAGAGGCGGTAATATTTAATTGAACAATCATCATTTCGTGAGGCGTTAGTTATCCATCCACAGAAACATTATGTTCTTCATCCATTAGATTGAGTTGTGTGTAAGTGTAGTTCGAATCATTCTCATAAAAAAATGTTAGTATATTGAGGATGTTGTTTTCGTTACAAAATAAAGGAAATAAAAATATTTTAGGGGTTGGAGAGGTAAAATAAAAGAAAACAATTTAAGAGAAACGGTTACCATTAATTTGGGTAACTCAATTTGGTTTGAACCAAGGAACTTATTAAGTGCCTTATGACTATGTTAAGGCTTCTATGAGGAGGTTAGTGATGTAGGTAGTGTAATTGGTTAGATTTTGGTTGATCCAAATGGCTTGAGAGGTGTGTAGAATTTGTTAGAAGTGGTCTCCTTTTATAAGGGAGAGGAGGGGCTCTTTAGGAAAGTGTGAAAACATTATTTTATTATATAATGATATTCGGTTTCTAATGGTCCAAAAATCATTAAGGTCGAAGATAAGATGACTCATATTCAAAAAAAAATCATCCAATCATAATTGGACATGTTTTGGATAATAATTTAATCATGATAATCTTATTTATATAAATCTTTTATTAATGAAGAAAATAATGTATCATTATTGTGTCATAAATAATTTAATTTACTTTATGTATAAAATATATAAAAAAACACCATGATTTAGGAAATATTTTTATCATTCCAAATAATATTTATAGTATAAAATAAGAGTTATATAAAACTATATAAAAATAAATTACTAAACAATTTTTGTTTATGTCTATTTGGCCTTTACATTAAATTAATTGATCTAAATTTTCATTTTCACTCCCAAGTGGATAAATGGGGTCCCAAAATTGACCCAAAAATTCCTGTGGTCGTTAATGACTCATCCAATAAGTTTTGGACAAGTGTTAGGGTAATTTTGAATTATTAAATTATTATTTTTACCTTGAATTACCCTATTTACCTTTAACCGAGGTAAAAAAATTGAAATTATTTTCATCTTAATGAACCAAATTTTACTTCTTGATAACAACCATGTATGTTGGATTTTTGAAATTCAATTCACAGAAGTGGTAAAATTTCATTTAAATGAAAAACTTAGTTTTTTAACTACCACTAAGTTGTTTCACTATTCATAAAAATTGATGTTTTTCAGAAAAATACCAAAAAATCAGCCTAAGCTATATTTGTTATTCCAAATTCAAAAATTATGTCTATTTTTCCAAATTCAAAACATAGAAGTGGAATTAATTAATATTAAAATTAATTCCTGTTATCAAAACAAATAGCGTGTTTTTAAGAAACAACAACTATCAAAAGATTGATACTCATTTATGTCCAAATTGCAATGTAAAATTAATTCTAATGACCAAAATTGAATTAAATGGTAAAAATATATTTTAATTTCACTTTAAAACCAATTAAAACTATAATCTAACAATATAAATAAATTATATTAAAACATATTTTTTAATTAAAAAACAATATTTTCACTATTCATAAAAAAATGAACTTTATCGAAAAAATTCCAAAGAATTTACAAAAAGTAAATTTTAATGTCCCCATTCTAAAGAAGGATTTTATTTGGTCAATTAGAATGTATTAAAGTGACCAAAACTATATTGAAAGAGGGTTCACCATTAAAAGGTAGTAAATCAGCATTTTAATGTAAATTATGCTTAAAATTAGATTCATTAACATTTTAAGCCTGTAAATTTTATTTGAATAATGTAAATACATTTAACAATCATGTATAATCATATTTTATTAAGTTTTGTTCATTCCCATCAATACAACGAATAGGAGTTAACTACTGTTTCAAATAATAATTTTATATTATTAGTGTGCAACGTAAGATTCCAAAAAAACTCATTGTTGCGTATCAGGTACGCTATCGAACATAGTAACCCCTTTAAAATAAATTTAGTATTTAATTCACAAATATTAAGAAATATGAAATATTTATAATTCTTCAATTACCTAGGATGTTACAGGTAATGGATACAGTGTCCCATTTGACTTTTTTCTTTCAAACTCAAGTTGTTGGCATACTATGAAACATGATACAAACTTAGTAATATGTCTATTTATTACATTCACAACATAATTATTATATTATGTACCTATACATATTCGTACTTCCAAGATGAATAGAGAATGAATAAGTATGAGATTTGTCTGACAACACCTTCTTTAAACCTGATATGGAAGGAACACATACATGGTTCTTGAACCTTAAAACTCCATCACGATCAAGGTTAAACACAAGAACATTTCTAACATTATTTTGCAGCTCTTCATCTTCCTTTTGTGCCTCCTTAATATTAACTTGGATAGAGGGTTGAGAATTAATTTGAGAAAGACCATATTTTTCCCCTTCCTTGAGGATTTATATATCTATCCCTTGTAAATATGGAAATATAGGATATTTTTTGATATTAATAATGGAAATGATAGCAAGATCCTTTCGACTCAATGCATCACCCACCTTGTACGCTTTCCTAGGGTGGTAATGTATAGAGAAGTAATAACCCTTTATCAACTATAATAGTTTCATCTAGAACATTTTCAACTTTTTCTTTCTGAATATATATTTCATAGTTTTGTGATTAGTAAATATATCATAATTTTCTCCATAAAATAATTCCTCCATATTATTAATGCAAAAAATTACACTACAAACTCCAAATCATGAGTTGGATAATTTTGCTCATGAATCTTCATATTTTGTGTTTCATAAGGGATAACCCAACTATTATTTATAAGAACATATCCCAATACCTTCTTGGATGCATCACTAATGATTACAAACACTTCTCCACTATAGGGTAATGTGAGAATATGTGCATTGAAAAAACTTATCTTTAGTTCCATGTAATTTTCGTCTAATTAATTTTTCCAGAGGAACTTGACACCATTCCATGTTAACATGGAAAAAGGATTTTATAGTTGTGAAAATTTATCCACAAAACGTTGATAATATCCAGCTAAACTAAGATATCTATGGATATCAGCCACCGTGATTGGTCTATAACAACATTCAATAGCCTATGTCTTTGTGGATCAACTACTATACCATCTTTTACGATTATGTGACCCAAAAATGAAACTGTTTGCAAACAAAATTTAATCTTTTTAAATTTTTTATATAAGTTCTCCTTCCTTATGGTCTTTAGTACAATTTTCATGTGACCATAATTATTATCCTTACACATTGAATAGATTATAATACCATATATAAAAAATACCACAAACTGTTTAATGTAATCTCTAAATACTATATTAATTAAATCTATGAATATTTTAGGGGCATACATAAGACGAAAATAAATCACTATATATTCATAGTTCTTATACCTTTTATGAAATGTCATATTGGTTATATCCTCATTCTTGACCCTCAGATGATGATATACTGAACGAAGGTCAGTTTTGGAAAATAATTGAGCTTCACACAGTTGATCAAACAAGTCATCGATATAGGGAATATGATATATGTTCTTGATTGTGATATTGTTCAAATTTCCCTTATCAATGCAGAGTCTCATTGATCCATCATTCTTTTTTACAAAAATAATGGGTACACCCTAAGTTTACACACTTGGATGAATTAATCCCTTATCAAGGTTTTCTTAGTGTTTTTTCTTCAATTCCTACATCTGAATCAGATCCATTTTATATGGAGTATTTGAAATTAGTGTGGAACCATGTATGAGTTCTATTTAGAACATGACATCACATTTTGGTGGAGGGATATTAAACTCATCCAGAAAGGCAACAAAAAAAATCCTAAACAATTGGAATATCATCGATGTTAATTTTATCCCCAACCCTTTGATATAAACATCCCTTTTGAATTATAATTAAGAGCCATATATTAGATTTAATCTACCAAAGAAGTTTATACATATCATCACAATGATGTATGATCATAGGTGGGTTTGATATATCAAAATTAACTTCCCTTTAAAGAAAATTAATGTTCTATTTATGTAGTGAAATCCAATACATTCCTAAGAAGACATCAAATTCAACCAAAGGAAGAATGAAAAGATTTGGAGGAAGCACATTCCCCAAAACATGAACCAAATAAGAATCATATACTTAAGATGAAATCATCATACCATTAGGGGTATTCACATATAATTATACATGTAATTGGTTTGGTGGAATATTAACACCCTTAGAATATTACTTGGATATGAATGACTGGGTAGATCCAGAATCAAATATGACTTTAATAGTTCTAGAGTTTAGAGTATGTGTACCTTTCATCAGGTCGATATCTTATCCCACATAAGAAATTGTGATATCACGAGATTTCACCTTTTCCATTAGCTTAAGATGTTGTTGAAGTTGATCATCATCTCCATCCCTTGGGATAGGTTAGTGTTATCATATTGATCATTCTCCATAAATAGGTAACACTGAATCATGGGAGGTCCTTTCAAGAATAATATTTCCCCATTTTAAATGTTAGATAATATCTTCCCATCACTTCGGAAATAAAACTCCAAGTGGACATCACTTCCACAATTAAAACATTTGTTATACCCCATATAGAAATTAACTCCTTGATTCTTCCCAAACATAGAGTATAAAGGGAAGTACATATTCTTCTCTTAATGGTATTTAGATATTATATTAAACTTGGTCTTGTTCTTCTTCTAAAAACCAAGATATTAATACTTAATCCATCCTCCATTTCAACCTTGACTGGACAATGCACAATCACTTCATATATAATAATGTCTCTTATGTCTAAATACCTTTTGAAACATGGCTTTATTCCACTAAAACCCATATCCAATTCACTTTTGGGTTGGATGATAATTTGTGTAGTGTACCTCACATGTCTTGTGAAATTATACTCATAGGCACTAATAGATTCATTATCAAATTGCTTCAAATAAAGGTAGTATTTCTCCATCATGGTACAGAGAATTCGAGGAAAGTAATTATTGAAAAATATTTTTCTTGAACTTAACCCAATCCATGGATTCAATCTCATCTTTGTGTCACATATTATTTATTAGAGTCCACCACTAATATGTTTTTTCCCACTAACTAATATATAAGTAGAATTACATTATCATTATCTGAACAATGATGAATGGAGAATATATTTTTATTATTACTGATCCTTTGTTATGGAACAAGTGCACTAGAAGACCCTCTGATAGAAGGTAGACATTTCCTCATGAATGACTCAATAGAATGTTGTTTACTCCTTTCCTCATTTTGAAGTCCACCATGATTCAAAGCTTGAGAAAAATGTGTGAGAAATTCAATGAGTTTTTTTATTTAATATCCCATATCTTTTGGTTTCTCAAGACTACTATCATTGGATTTTCCATCCCAATCCCCATTAACATGGTTTATCTGTATTTCATCCATTGACTAAAACCAAAAGTATAAAGTAAGAATTAATTATCATAGTGAGAAACACATAATCATTAAAATTAACTTTTAGAATGTGTAAATTATTACCCATTCCTTAATTTATTAAATATTTGTTTTATCCTATGTTATTCTTAGAAAAACTCTATTTAAATAATTCATGATTGTTTTTGAAGAGTTTGTGAGTTCCCAGAGAAAAACCCCAGGGAGTGTCAAACATGGTGTGCAAAAAGTCCCGTTTTCATGTAACAGATTACCTGGAGTCAGGATTAGAACATCTTTTTATATGTATTCACCTCAGGTACATATGTTCTAGAGACACATATTCTTTTAATATATAGATTGGGATTTATTTCTTGGAAACCAATCAATCTATCCATTATAAAAATTTTAGGAAATTTCCCTATACTTTTATTTATCCTTCAACTTATCCCTATACATGTCCTTAGGGTTTTCACCATGGATTTCTCATCCCCGATTCCAATGGTTAAGTAAACATTCTCTCTGATACCAACTATAGAAACACTCACCCATAATACATCAATATTACATAACATTTATGGAATAAGTAAAAAAATATTCAAATAGAAGACCAAAATCCGTTCTATTCTAGTGCCTTTGGAAATAAGGGAAAATAAACACAGATATATAAGTGAGCTACATTATCTATCATTAGGTTATTCTTGACTAGAAACCTTCCTGGACACATCAAACATAATACATGTTTTCATAACTTGGAGAAGGAAACATAATAATGGGTGAGCTCAACTTATCAGCAAGGGAAAACAAGGGAGATATGTAAGCATAACAATGAGTATAAGGGTATGATAACATGATCATGAACAATAGAAGATCATACCCTTTATATCAAAGATCTATGAATGTTTGGGGAGAAAACCTTCATTAAAAAAATAACATGCAAACCCTTTTATGGGAAAAGGGATAACTAAAAATCCTATAGCAAGCCCATACGATTAAAGGCACAAAGGAATAGAATCTAGTGGCTTGAGAGCCCATTGGGACATAACCCATTACAAAACCAATGTCCAATCCAACTCTAATGGAAAAATCGATGCAAATATAAACCAACCCAATGTCAACAAACTTAATTCCACTGTTGACACATCTTCTATCCATGGCCACCATCGCCGACCAGAGGACAACACCATCTCTAAGACCATAGATCCATATTGTCACTGTACTGAACCAAAACAAGTATGTTTTGAGACAAAAATTTGGAAAATATCTATGAACACTAAGTAGATAGATTCCCAGAAGTGATGTGCCATGGTATCACTGCTGAAGGATCTGATCGTGAGAATCCCCGTTGCAACCTATGACCACGACCAAAATGAATCCCCCCATCGACCACCAATTTTCATTGACCAGAATGTGCCATGTCAACCATTCATTCATATCAAAGATCATATAAATTAACCCTCAAATAAATCACTTCAGTTCATAATACATTTATCAAAAATAAATAAATAACATAAGACATGAAATCATAACATAGGAATAAAACATGAAATTATGGTAGATGCATAATCACATATAATATTATTTTCATAGTAGGAAATCCATCACTTCCAATGCCATCTTGGTAGTATAAGTTCACTCCCCATACCATCTTGGTATTCATGGTTCACTCCTATGTCCATATTAGTATCTTGATTTCACTCCTCATACCATCCTGGTAGTCATGGTTCAATCCCATTGCATCTTAATAGTCAAGGATTATTCCCAAGACCATCTTAGTCGATCTCATGTGAAATAAATATTTACCAAATACATTGAAGGGAGGCATCAGTCCCACCCATATCATAATGAAATCATACATACATGTACCACAAGATGATAAATAATCATTTAATAAAAAATGAAATGGGTATTATAAATTTGTACTCATATCAAAACCTTTTTAATGATATAGGTTTTATAATCATTTACTCATAAACATAACCTGTCCAATAAGTGGGTTTCAAAACCATATAACCTGTGAAATAGAAATAGGTTTCATCAACATTATAACATAAAAAACCTATTAAGAGAAAGAGTATGATTGGGAACATTGAATAGTTTACACAAAAAGCCATTATTAACACCAATGGATGTTATCTTAGATGGGAAATAATTTTAAAATATCTTTTAAAGAAATTTCATGAGGAAAATATATTTTCTTCATTGAAAACTCATTTTGAAACATAAAACCTTTTTGAAAACCATTATATTTGATAAAAGATTTGTAAAAATATAAAGGAAGAATTGAAATACATAACATTTATTTGAAATTATTTTTCTGTCAAAATTAGATTTAAATATATTTTATAATAATTTTTGATTTTTTTAAAAAAATATGGTTTTGAGTATAATAGATTACTAACTGAAGAGAGAGATGATCAATTTTTTCTTATATTAAGTAGTAAATTGTGGGAAAATTGTACTAATACAAGTAAATAACTTGAATAAACATATTATAAGGAAGATCATTTTTGTTATTGAGATATGTATCATATGATTTCGTCAATGTAATTATAAACATAAACAATTCCAAAATGTGGTGAGATAATTATGATAAACTGTTAATACTCTCCATGTATGAAAACGAAATTTAATGAAGATTAAAATATCATTAAAATAATTAAATTCATGATATTACATCTAAAATGGATTTATAAACACCTCATAAAATAATTTGGCTGTAAAATAAAACACAAGACTCAAATAAGTCCAACTGAGACGAAACTGTTTTACCAATTTGGTAACTTTTAAAACAAAAACACCATGAAATGAAGATCAAAAAATAGATATGTTATTACAGGTTAATTTAATTATTAGATACATATAATACAGTCGTGGTATTTAAATACTCCAATCAAAATAAATAAGTGGTGAACATAGCACGGATCTCAGATAAATAAAAACTATGATTAAATCTCATTACCTTGTGTCTTGACTCTCATTATACTCATCCAAAAAACATTAATAATAAAAAAATGTTTATTATTGATATTTTAAAAAACCATATTATTTTATTCAACACAATATATGGTTTTATTATGACCTTATATTACCTTCTTTTTAACCATCCTATGTTAATGGTTCACTTTCGATAACATACGCTTTGTTCATCACAAGTATCTTAATTTGTTATATTATTGGCCCTCATATCAATATATTGATTCAAGAAATAAACCCATGATATAAATATAATTTATATACATTATATATTTATTACAATAATATATTAAATATATTTGTAATAAATGGAATACACCATTCATTGAGACAGTAAGTCATACGTACGTATGAACATTATTGCCATTTTTTCATAGTGAAAGATATATTGAAAATGACATATATGAATATATGTATATAATAGAATTTTTTTTAAATTATAAAATTATATATAACATATAACATTACTAAAACCGTCTTTAATAAATTACATGTTATGTATGAACAAATCATATTTCTTTGAGGGGGCGGTAGTCCACACTTCCTCAAACGAAATTATCGTATTTACACTAATTGGAATGTAAAAAGATGTGTTGTAAAATTAATACATAATATTAAAGAAATGATAAATAAAATATATAAATTTATAAATATATTTTTAATCATAATTTCTACCATGATAGGTGTTAATGGAAAAATTAACAATCATCATTTAGTAAGGGGTAGTTCACTGTACACGTAAACAGAATGTTCATTACACATTAGATAGAGGTGTATGTAAGTGTAGGTCGAATACATAGCATTAAAAATACTGGTATATCGAGAATAATAGTTTTTTATAAAATAATATTATAAATAGTGTAAATTGGGTGGATAAAGAAAATAAGATATATGAGCTTGAGAGAAGTCATTGCCTCTTAATCAGGCAACTCCTTTTGTGTTGTTCAAAATGGCTTCCTTGGAAGACTTTATTCCAAAAGGGTGGAATCAAAGAGATATTTCGGTATTTTTAGAAGTTTATTGGGAATATATTAAACCAAACTTAGTGTTTTTATATGTTTTAAGAAGAGGGGCAGGTGAAGGACGTTAATAGGGAAAGTAAAAGATACACTTGGAATTTTTGAAAACACGTTAGGTGTACACACATTTTTACCTAAAAAATTCATACCAAACCCAAAAATAGAATAATTTAATGTGAATGGTAAACTAGTGGCCATAAAATGGGTTTTGGACAAGTTTCTATGTCATTTTGGTTCTTAAATTTATGGTTTCGTCCTTAGTTAAGATTTATTTGACCTTAATCGATGTAATTAAATTTAATTATTTTCACTAATATTTTTTGTAAAAATATATTTTGACATTATAAGAAATTATAAATTATGATGATATTAAATATGGAATCCATTTTTCCAAATATCAATAACAGGATTGGAAAAAATTAATTTAAAATCAATCTTGTAGTTGGCCCGACAATCTGGGGTTTTAAGGTAAAAACATCAGAAATATTGAAAAGTTTTTATACCCCAATTCAAGTGAAATTGATCTCAATGAATTCGATTGTATTAATTGATATAGATATTATCTAATTTAACATTTAAACAAAATGAAAAAATAATTTATCCTTATAAATAAATTATATGTAAAAAAGTTTTTAATTAAAATCCTATATTTTTCAGTATCATCAAAAATGAGGATTCTTAAAAAAATAAACAAATTACACTATAATATTATTTAAAAATTAGAATAAAAAATTATTCTTATTTTATAAAATTAAATTTCTAAATTTTTATAAAATTAATTTTAATTTTCTCTATAAGGATATTAATGGAAGGTCTTTCAAGAAGACAATATTTTCAAACATATAAGGACTTAACAAAAATCATATCATACATTATAAATTTTTATATATATATATATTATAAAAAATATTTGAAATATATTTATTACAATTTATATAACTATGTTTAGTGTCTAAATTATAATTATCTTTTTTAAATAATTTCAACAATAAAATGATGTTTTTTAGAAACTTCAGTGTTATGTGTAATGTACGCCAAGTCGGTGCTATGTGTAATGTATGGAGATTAGTTATTTTGTGTATCTTATCCTAATTTGATTTCATGTAATATATTCCAATTCGATGTCGCGTGAAAGGAATGTTAGACTTAGTTCATTACAATACATAAATGTAAATTTAATTTTTTCGAAAAAAAAGTGTCATGAAAACATAGGGTGTTATAATAAATGATAAAAGAGAGTGTATAGTTATGTAAAAAATAATTTAATGAAGAATAACTCATTTTAATTAAACATTTTGAAATGGAAAACATGTATAAAATTACAGATCTATGAAAAAAATCAACTGTTGGGAAAGAAATCTAGACCATTTACCTTAGGGTTACAGAAAATGACTCCTGAAATATTGGTCACAGATTTGAATTCTAGTGGACGAAATCCAAATAATGGTACAACACCATAAAAATAAAGTGAATGATATTGTACGATAATACTGAAAGGGAAATTTAGGGCATCTTTGAAAGGAATCAGGAGGATTCAAGATATTACCAAGAGATATCCAACACTTCTAACACAAATAGATTTGGGGAACAGATCTAGGAGTTACAAAATAATCCTACATGGGGAAGAAAGGGTGCTCAATAGTGGATAAGGGGGGGATAATAAACTATAAATGAGAGGAGAAACAATAATTATTAAGATAAAAAATATTCATGGGAAATATTATAAAATTACCTATCCTAATAATGGTGTGTAGTTTGGAATCATGGTTAGCTAATATGTGCACCAACAGTGCTTCTTGTCACTACCCAAGGAGTACCCCGCATGGGCTATGTTCATGGTTTGGGTAACTATGTGCATCTTGTGAATGATTCTATGTCAATTTTCATAAGAATAACGACACAACTATATTCCTAGGCCAAAAATGTTTTAGAAAACTGTGTATCCTCCTATAGTCCACTGATACCCTGATATAATTACCATGCACAGCTAGTAAAAACCATTTGATGATGGTGAAACCTAACATGTTTTCCAAATTCCCAGATCTTGGGGTCAAAAAAATGTCCAGGACTCTCTTGAAATATTTCCTAAACCATATGGAACATATACCAATATTAAAAAAATGATTTAAACTAAAATCAATGACCTGTACCATCAAGAATATTTGGGTCCTTACAATCTTGCATAATTAAATAAACCTATCACTAAGTTGGAGTAATGGTGTTAAAGGGTTATTAATAGAAATGAGATTCAACCACTAGGCACATATATCAACTTCATACTCTTAGGTCTCTTCATATTCATGGTTCCACTTCCATAGAACCTGTACTAATGTAACTATCATTCTTTAGAGTTTAATCATGATCTGATCCACAATATGAACTAGGTAATCCTCAAATTAATCATTCCTCTCTAACTCAAACTAATCAGGATATAATATGTATGAAGTGTCTGGATAACACCAGTGAAGCTAAGATGTGTGGAAAACATAATTCATAGATTGTTATCTCTGAGGAATATCAATCTAATAAGACACTAGTCCAGTCTCTTTAGTTTCTAAAAAGGTGAAATTAATTAAGGTGAAATCCTACACTATCTATAAATATATTCCAAACATTAGAGAACTCACAAGAAAACATGATATCCGACCTAGAATTGAAGTTATTGTCGACATCATTTATCATTTGTCTATTATATTGAATGATCAACTATCATGCACTTTCTAATCAAATGGACTTTCTCTATAGACTTACGAATGAGATGTGGTACATGAAATTCCTCCTCTCCTACATTTATCTATCACATATGTGAATAGAAATGCCTAATATATAATGATTCATAAGGATACATATGAATTATAGACTTAATAATATTAATATAAGATAACTCTACATGCAGTATGTGTTTCTCCTAATGAACCATGTAGTTAAGGACACATTTATGGATATTTTTGTTGTAAAATATTAATCATGCACTTTGTATGTATGTTTATCTGATGGTGATAGGCCATCCTCAGGAGAAACTATAAACCTAAGGAAAGTTTCAACTCATTAGAGAACTATGACGTGATGTGAGCATCCATTTCTCAAATGATATACCGAGGAGATATGTAAAGTTATACAAACTCCCTAATATATAGCCTCCCTATATTTTCTATTGAGCAGGTCACTCGACATGGTAATAAATATTAAACATTTATTAAATGATAAAAATTCACCCACAATGTATCATTTCCATGAGGTGATCTAGGTAAACTAGTCACAAAATACATAGAAAAATCATATCATTTCCACTCGAGACTGGAAAACATCTATAAATGTCCTTTCGATCCCTAATGTTCCACCTTCACCTACTAACATGTGGAACATTGGGTGATAAAACTAGATATATCCTATTCTATAATAGGACACCAATAATAGTGATGTAAGTCTATGTAATGTTTTTTCCACTAGGATGAACTGCCCAAACTGATACATAAAATTCATGAATCAACTCCTCTCTAATGTCAACTGTGCCCCATATGCTCCAATGAATTCATAGAGTATCATCCTCATACATGGTCTAATGAGAATATGAATCTTTATATGATATTGTTTACCTTAGGAATAATCCCTTGGGATCTAAAAGATTCCTCATTCTTACACACTCTAGAAGGGTATAGGTCACTGCCATGGATGGGAGGATTTTCATCCTAAGATCCTACAACACAACATCGTTTATCTCTGAAAACAAAACCATAATATTCCACTCACCACTAGACTCTTGAACTATATATTTCTTAGTCTTCTATCACAGAGCATCAGGTATTGCATGTCCTTTATTACGCATTTAATCAAGCTCAAAATTGACTGATTCGATATACTCCACCCATATGCACTATCTAAGATTAGGATGACACTGTGTAAATATGTACATCATGATTTTGTGATTAGTGAATTACCAATAATTCTCTCTATGTAAAAAGTGTATCTAGAAGCACAGATAATTAACAATGGTAGATTGATCGATATTGTATGTTAGGTAATTTCTCTCCTGAGGCCTTAAATGGCAAGACCCGTATGCTAAAAATTTCATATCCAACATCAAAACTACTCATAGTCCAATACCTGATGTGTCATAGTAGACCACATAGGTCCTTCCTGGCTCGTATATAATTAATATCAACTATAAAGTCAAACATTTATTCAAATACTAAAAGGCTAAGTCAGATGATTTTTACCATATGAGATTCACACCCTTTCTCACCGAACTATAATGAGGAACATCGAGGAGTGATAATTCAAGGATGAAACAAATTTAATATCTTGAAATCCCTAAAAAACATTGTATTTCAAGTAATTTATTGAGATTATCCTTGAAAACTACATCTCTCACATTCACTAGGTCTACTAATACTCAATATTTTGAGTTCATATGACCCAAGAATGGGACATTGTTGATCCAAAAGGGGTTTTTATTGATATTATAATAATCTGGGTGTCCTCCTTATTATATTCATCATGATATCATAATGGTGGGAATGACCTGGTTAAGAATTAGAATACACTAATATGTCATAAATAAAGAATACCACGAATGAATAATGATTTGGGTGGAAAGACTGATTAATTAGGGCCATAAAAACTACTAGTGCATTCGTGAGACTGAAAGGATTAACCAATTTCTCATAAAGACTAGTAGTGCTCTGGAAATATGAGTAAGGTATGTATGTTGATATGGAATACACCTGATGATATCCCACCCACAAATCAATCTTTAAACACACTCTCTTGTCGAATCTAATTGAAGATGTCATCTATTTAAGGAAGTGGATTCTATTTCTTCACCTTAAGTTAGTTCAATTGAAGGTAATCCACACAGATCATACATTTAATTTCACCCTTATTGGAAAAAAGGATAGATGAAACCCAAGGAAAATTTTCATGTTGTATAAATGCTTTAGTCTCTAGATAATCCATCTATTTATTAAGATCATGTAAGGAGTAATGGTCCCTAGTACTTCTCCTTGAACTATTTTTATGATAAATTCTACCTCTCACACTATAGGTATACTAAATATTCTTTATTGAAAAAATACTAGAAACTATCAACCATAAGAGGGAATATAATGGGTCATAATCCCTAATCATCCAAAAGATAATTAAAATATGGCTTATCATGCTACATATCCTATAATTCTTAGGCCTGAATAGAGTAGCTTAGATATCAATTTCTCCCTTGTGCACATTCTAACCATCCTATGGTGATATAAATGTAACCCTTTGGTGATAAAATTCAATATGGAGTTAATAGGTAACTAACCAACCCATCCAGATAATTATATTAAACACTATAATTTCAAATACAAATAGATTTAATAAGAAGTGATATCCACCTTTCTCAAGGGGAAAACACTTACAAAATTGAATTCTTTCTAATTAGATACCTAATAGTGTATTGAGTGTCATCACAATAAATATGTGTTTTATCTTTAAGACTAAACTCTCCATGATCATCTCAGACAAAAAAGAGTGACACAAACCTATGTTAATTAAAGGAGACACTAAAGTAGGGGATACTATATTAGTAACCCATACATTTGAAGGATCACGACTCTGCTCCTTAAGATGCACTGTATATAACCGACCCAAACTATGGGATTGAGTCATAACTTGACTTCCCAATGTAGGTGCTCAATAATGGCATAAAAAATCATGATTCTCAGTACCTCTTCCTCAACCACCACATTGGCATAAGTGGTCAGTGGTATTCTAGGTTCTTACCCGATGATATATTACATACCCCTCCCCTAGAATATTGGTATATGTTGATCCCTGCTCACTAGGTACTTAAGGAAAAGGCTTATTGAAGTGATGGATATATATAATCATCCCAAAACCTCTGAATTTTACTAGATCAAATAAACACTAATGTTTTATATGTCCCATATTCCTACGTTGGTGACATATGAGGAAGATTTCCACCTTAGTAGTATAACATCTAGGACCCTCACATGTAACCTTAAATATAAACTTAGTTCTACAAGAATAAATGTTGAAATATCTAGGTGTCGAACATCCCTCACTAGAATTTTTATCTTCCTTCGGATTCCTTTTTTTAATGAGTTCCTGATTGAAAATCAAATAAATAGTAATCAGCTAGAAAAATGAAATTCAATCCAATTTCATATTCCCCCCCCCCCCATCCCCAAATTCCCTCAGTTTTCATAAGACCATTTCTAACTAGAATCTTAATGAACCACATTAACTCAGTAAAGTGAAAAAATACTACATGACCAACATGGCACCCTAATGCGGGTTCATAAAATATCTAGCATGATCCGCCCTCAGAATATGTGGAAAGAAGTAATCATAAAAGATCATTTTTATGTCTTCCCAGACTATATAATGATTCCTATATATATTTTTAATAACATCATTCAATCATATGGAATAATTATGTAGAATATAGGATTCATGCTTGACCTTCTACTTTGGTGGAATCTCTAATCGGTGAATGATATAAAGAATGTCCCCCAACTAAGACTCTGAAACATATGGTCCTCCATCCCATGAAATTTTCAAAGGATTTTTCTACTAAAACACCAGTGTAAACTATTCCATATAATGAATTTTGAGAGACACAATGAATATATTTCATCATGTAGAAGAAAACCCATCAGATGTGATAATCAGTGCCAAAATCAAGAATAATAGGAGGTTCTAGATGTGGCATTTTGGGAGGTGTCACTAGAATCTCAAGTCCCACCACCATTGGAGTATGGTCGTTACCTCCTCAAATATGTATGACATGAGTTTTTCATGGAGTCATGATTCGACATTTCAAAATTCTTGCCTTAATAGAGATTTAACACTTAAAAAGAGACACTGATAAACAATTCTACCATGAACATAGACTTCTTAGAGAAAATATCACACAATTATTACCTTTCAAAGAACTAGGTATATGTGGTAATGAAAATTGTATCATGATATCATAATGTATGACACACTACTATAGTCCCACTAAAAAAGGTTAAGCTCAGGTCTAGTTGTCATATAGATAATAAAGGTTCTGAAATATGGAGCACCAATTACATGTTATGGAGGAAAAACACATTTACATTGCCATTGTAATACCATTTAGAGTTAACCATTTCCTTTTTAAAATTTTAATTTCGTTTGAGTTTATATTCTCATATATATATATATATATATAACATATATATATTTGTATAGAACAATTAGTTAATGAGCATACAATATGATATAACCATATAATTAAGGATTCATAACCAATCTATATCGGAACACACCATCTAGATTTATGTACACACTTTAATTCATCCAATTAACTTCTTCCTCCAATAAATGTTAGACATTTCTTTATGTAATAGCCGAGAACTAATTAATACAATAAGAGAACACATGTTGAAAATAAACAAGGCATGAAAACATGGAAGGAATATTAGTCCTATTATTACTAAAATTGTGCATGTAAAGAAACACCATCATTTAATTAGATTTAGGTAAAAGAATCTCATTGAAATAATAAAAATAGTAGTAACATTATAATTTGTTAGTGTCACCCAATAGTGATGTTATATCTACTATAGTACACATAATCAATAAAAATAGTTTCCAATACCAGGTAATTTGTGTTTCCCTTATACATGGGGTTTCTATTCCCCATAACAAGCTCATTATCAAATTTCATTAGGTCCTATTCTCTTGTCTAATAAACAAAAATTAATATAATGGATAAAAGAGATATATGATACCACTTTGTAATGTATCGACATAGCATACACTTAATTGGGAACCCAAGCCTGTGTGTCACATTTCCTCAAGATTTCCTCACCATATGATAGATGCTTGTAAAATAGAGACGACAATCTAAGGTTGTAAAATGGGGAGACTATACCCTCATATCAGAGTGGAACATTAGATAATAATGATATATAGAAAATAGTGGAAGAAAGATAAATAGACATTATAATAAGAGGACCAGTAACCCACTGTATTTGAAGCTCAATATAAAATATATAATAAATAACTGTGGAAGAATAAATAACAAAGAAACTATAAAATATTCCAAAATCCAATAGTATGGATCATATACAATAATTTCAAGGCATGCAAAAAATTAAATATGGGAAATATGAGACAATAATATAGATCACTATATATAAAAAGAAAAAAAATACTACTCTACTAGAATATTGAGAATATTCCCAATCATATATTCCCATTCTCCACACTATTATCTAATCAAATAAAGCACATGCACTAAAGTGAATACCCTTATCCATTCTAGAAGATAAGTAATCTACTCAGGCACCGAAGGAGGAATGAGTAGGGTGTGAGATAAAATATGAGTAGGCCACCACCAACAAATTCTAGAAATAATCTAGGTTAGTGTACATATCTAATAATTGTTCAAGTAATAAGATTTGTAAGGAATTAATAATAAATGAATAGCATCGGACATAGGTTTCTATAGGTTTCTTAGATGGCTCCACCTATTCATCATAGGACAATATGAGATTCTAATCGGTAACCATTTGTAAATATTGTAATAATATATATATCTAGAATATTTATATGTTGTATCAGCCTATATGAACTATGTATATGAGGAAATAAGTAGGCATATACCTAGATACTTGGGATGGATGGACCCGGGGCATAAATAAAGTGTTCATAACTAGTCTAATGAGTTAGAGGCTCAATAAATGTTATATTCCCTAATTCTATTAGTGAATCTGATACATCATTATCATCAATTAAGAGATGTTGGTGAGTCTCCATGAAGAAAAACTATTAAATGGAATAGGGAATGTCAAAAACCATCATCCAAATAAATGAATAATGGTGAGTTACATCCTTCTCAACACTTTATATATGGGAGAGTGAATGACATACTCCGAAAGTCCCTTAAGCATCATTCCACAAACAATATCAACATCATAGACATAATAATAAAAATATCTTGTTGGATGATCAATTTATAATAATTATCATAAACCAGATATAAATAAATGGGTTTTATAGTTCATATTATCATATGAGAGAACATGCATCAATTGGCATGGCCTTTCAAACCATTATCATCCAATTTAATTAATCCAATTAATTTAATTACGAAAATAAAACCATCATGATGTTAATCCATTCTATATTAAAATTAATCATAATTAAGCAAGGCATGGAAATTTCAATTTCATATAACCAAAGATCTTATAAGGTTCTTTTCACAACTGGACATGTTTATAAGAGTGACAAATTTATCACCTCCAATGTCACTATGGGAATAGAGTTATGTTATTTTTTCATTGTTTATGGAATTTGTGAAGACTTTTTTAGATAGAGTCTATGGTCTGAGATAGTCTACATTGATCCACATGATATATTGTGGTTTGTGGCGGGGACTTAAACAATATCCTTGACCCGATGTATAATAAAGGGAGAGGTTCATTCCCCCAAAATGCTAGTTTGGACATTGAGTGATTCATGGTGGGTAAGGGACTTATTGATATAGGGTACACAGTATCGCGATTTATATTATGAAACAACTAGGGGAGAGGCAAACATGGCTGGAGTAGACTAAATCATTGTTTGGAAAACACAAATTCCATCAGAACATTTCTTAATCCCAAGGTTACACATATTATCTGAGGTATATATGATCACTCTCTATTACCCGTTTTTTTCCTCCAATGTAATATTTCCTGGAGTCAATTAGGTTCGGCAACCAGGGGTCTCAATGTCCTGATTATCAACATCTTGAAAGAGAGTTGGGGGGGGGAGACAACTCGTGAGCATACCTGGGTGGCTCTTCATAACTAAATCTGGCTGTTGAATCATAGTATCCAAGAATGGTCTAGGGGGCTTCTTCCTTAAATCATGACATGGTAAACATGAAACATAATATTTGATAACATAGAATCTAGTATCTAGGAGGAATATAGGGACTATATGTTCGAAGAGTTAATTCATTAGAATTATTACTGAGTGAAAAATATCCTTAAATAGGAGAGACTGGATCCAAGGAGATCCTAGGTGAAATGGTTGCGTTAGGGTTATAAAAACACAACATTTTTTCATGATTGTATCATAGAAAGAAGATGAATGAAAAAACCCAACATTCTTATGGGGGATGGAACATATATAGAGGATATAGATATAGTTGGGGGCATGGAACATAATTTATTTATGGAACTCCTTGCTAGCCCTATCCCGAGGATGACAAGTGGATATCCATGTGACTCTGTGGATCTATGGGAGGAAATTCACATGGTGGTGTCTCACTAGGAAAATTAAAGCATGGAGGTGATCCCAAATAAGGATGAAATATACTTGTAGATGATGAATCTTAACCTTGAGAGTGCACCAGTCCTGGATAGTTTCCCAGTCTTTTTTTATAGGGGGATGTGGGATGTGGTTAAGGGGGGCATCTTTGAAGCTATTTAATACTATTTCCATAGAGGGAGCATGACTCTAGATGCAATCACTACCACCCCATGCCTCCTCCCAATGATTAAGGACCCCTCTTATCTATCGTATTATAGAACAATGAGTTTATGTAACTTCCCCTATAATATCCTTGTGAGTATTATTAACCAGAGACTATCTAATCTCTTTCCTCAGTGCATATCCATTGAGAAACACAAGTTTGTTAGAGGCTGATCCATATAGGGAGTTATTGCTCCAGCGCAGAATGTGATGAGGGAAAATAACGTAAAGACCCATGGCTCAAATTTTGTGAGCAAATTGGATATGAAAAAAAAATGATCAGATTGAATGGAATTTTATCAATAGAGTCCTTGAGGATTTGGGGTTCTTGAACAGGGATGTGGACCTGTTTTTCAGGAATTTTAACTCATTGTGGCAAGAGGTTTCCTTATTGGGAATGTCTCATGGCATTTTTAAATATATGAGGGGCCTTCAACAGGAAGATCTGATATCACCTAGTATTTCATCCTGGGACTGGACATTCTCTTCCACCATATCAGCTGAGCCCCATCTAATGGAGACATCATACCTTATAGAAGGAAGATGAACCTCCCAATGATATCCCACAGGATGTTTGTGGAATATATAGTTGTCAACATGAATGGAGGTAGGGGATATGTTTGAGTCCTCAGAAACATCCTTGAGGCCTATTGCTTCTGATGTGGGCAAGTTATCAGAAATTCAAAATGTAATATTTTCATCTCTCATAGCTGCGATCCCTGGTGGATTTTGTCCTTGTGCAGCCACCTTAACATGTAATGTGGCTCCTTCCCAATGGAGTACCAAGAAGTTCCCATTTCTTCTAGTAGGATTCATATCCAAGACATAGATCAGATTGTTAACAGAATTATGAGTCGTGTCCTCTACTTGATGAACTACTACTTATTGTTCAAGGGTCGCATCACCCTGGTTAATTGCATTTTTCTAAACTTCTAATCCATGTGTTGGTCTCCATGAACTTACCTCACGGAGTTATTGACAATATTGATAAGGTTATATATGGTTTTATCTAGGATTATCTGTTTTATAGAAAGCGACATTGGCCTCCTGGGGCTAAATGTAGAGACTAATCCACAATGGGGTATCAATGTGAGGAGTCTATAGAGTACGATCCACTGCATACATGAGAAAATTGTGTGGGATAGTCTTGAGGGATATACTCTTTGGGGAAGTTCCATGTCCTATATCTGTGGTAGAAATGTAGAGGCAGTGCGAGGACGTGTCCCTCCCTTCTAGTTGATAATTTACCATCTTTTTCAGACACTTCCATAGAAACCTCTTTGGCTAGTGGGTGGAGGGGATATTCCCTTAGAGTGTCAGAAATGGGCGGGCTCTCTTCTCAGATTCCCTGGATGCATTTCTCCTCTAATAATGGTCAATAAATTGAGTCTTTACCACATATTTTCCATGTATGTTTGGGATGGGGAGAAATATGACCTCCTTGAGTTCATCGTGTTAAATTTTGAGCATGAAAATTGTGTGTTTACTATTTCTACCTCAGGTGACTTCACTACAAGCGTTTTTACCATGATGTTTTCTACATAGAATACTCAAGAAATATGGAATGATGTGTTGTGACGTAACAAGATTCTAGTGAAGTACAATTTTTTGTCCTGGCACATTAGGAACTAGTCCATTTCCATAGACAAGAATATTATGAAAGTTGGAATAATTCTATCTTTAAGGTGATATTATTGTAGAAACAGGATGATGGAGAGCTCTCATAACATTTTCTATGAAGGGTAATGAGCTCAGGAATTGTGGACCTTCTTTGGAGGCCTTACAACCATATCTTCACATGATCTCAGAGATGGTCCATTCTTGGAAATATGGTTCCGTGGATCGTCAGACTCAGTTATGGAACATATGGATCAGTCTATGATCTTTAATGTTTTGTGATAGTGTCTGTGGAAATCTAGAAACCATGCCTACTTTGATGGCCCTATCCCTTTCAGTGAGGTCCATCATTACGAGGGGTCATTTATTATTAGTGGATATGGTCTCTCCCATCTCTGATTTGTGGGGTTCTCTTTCATTACAGCTTCTTCAGGTCAGGATCCCAACATCATTTCTCATCCTTGATAAGTTATATGGAAATTGGGTTTGTTGGAACCCTCCATATGCAAGTTTAAATTTATATTCGGATGGGTCCTATATTATGAGACTCATGAGAGGATGGTGTGTGGTTCATATAAGAGGGAGAAATCTAGTTTTGGCTTACTCATCATTCTACGACAATGGTACCTCACACTAGGTCGAGGCCAAAGTGATACTCATTGGGCTCACCCTCTAAATGTAAGAGAACCTAGACATCACACAAGTGGAAACTGACCATATGGTACTTAATGATTCCTTTAGTAGTAATGGAACATCTCATTGGTCCATAGCCTATACTTTTTGAAAATGTAGAGACCGTCTTGTCGACAACATCTAGGTAACCCATATATGGCACAAGGGTAATAGGGTTGGGGACCACCTAGCTTCTTTAGAGGACTAGAGATCCATTAGTACTTGTCTCCTCACCATTAATTTCCTGAAACATGAGGGTGTGAATTTGGTCAGAGGGGATGCCCTCTGATTTTACTATTTCAGGCCCCCTTAGTTTGACGTTCATTTTGTACTCTTTTTTCTAATTAAAATCAGATTTAGATGAAATAAAAATAAAGTAAAAGGTATTTTCAAGACATTAGACCCTTTCGGTTGCAATGATTGAGTTTGGAATCCTCCATCTGTATAGAATGGTTCATCGAGAGTGTATCATTATGAAATAATTAATTTAATGAAGAAGACCACATTTTAAAGAATTGTGTGGCAGCAACTGATGTGAAACCCAGTGGAATAACTACGAAATCAACTCAACATTTGGGAATGAAATCTAGAAAACATAACTGATGTCTTTATATGACTCTTCATCCCATATAAACTTCATAATTTTAGTAGATCAAAAGAAAAATGATGAAGGATTTAACTCCATACATTTAGGGTGATTAAGATCACAACACAACAACACAAGAGATACAATAAAAACCCATGAATAGAAGATATATGATTCAATATCATACTGAGAACTATTTAATGATTTTGAAGGAACTTTATTTGGGGGCTTGATCTAGTAGTTATCGAAGATCCTAAATGGGAGAAGAAGTGTACTCATAGGAGGATAAGGGGGAGATCATCTGCTAATAATGGGAGGATAAAAAGATTAATTAAGGATAAAAAATTCTAGTAAATTTTGTAAAATTACCTATCCGGAAAAGGGTTCATGGTTAGCCATGACATGAACCTAACATGTTCCATGGCACTACCAAATAAGGACCCCTCACAACACAAGAAGACTGTTTAGGTAACTGTGTATATCCCGTGAAAATTTCTTCTACAATTTTTATGAGCTAAATTGCATGGTTTTGTGTACAGGATCATATAGTTTAAGAAAACCTTATGGACTGCTACAATCCACTAATATCCCCTCAAGGTTACACCTCTTGATTATTATTAATAGTGTGTTAATCATGAAGCCTACCCTGTTTTCTGAATTCTAAGTGCTCTAGGTTTGAAAAATCCTTAGATTATCCTAAAGCATTCCTTAGGCCATAGGGAATGTTTAAAAATAATAAAAAAAGTATTTAAATTGAAAAAATGAGCCATAACTTTTTGAAAAGAAGGGTTGTTACAATTTTGAGAATGTACATACCAAAAAATTCACATGTAAAAATCATGAAATCTATGAAAATGAAATATGATAACTGATACGAAGATGATCTAGTCAATTTTTTTATAAATTTGATACAGTTATATTAAATAATACAAGTAATCTTGCTAATGTTTTCTGGAAAAATCATAATTTTTCAAGGGATTAATGGAGACCTCAGGATGTCATGAAAGAAAAGTTCTCTCCATTGATTTGTTAGATTTATTGAATTTTCAATGATGATTATATTTGAAGGGGAAAGAATGTTAGAAAACATGTTTTTCCTCCAAATTTATATATTGGGAACAATGTTATGATTCCCAAACAAAATCCAATCCAACAGAATATAAATTATTAAATTCTTGTCATAAAATTAGAATATATAAATTATAGTTAAAATGATGAAATATGAATAAATAAATAATTGATTAATTAATACAATTATGAAAACAAAAAATGTATTTCTATATGAATAAATTATATTTAATGGTTGTTTTACAATAATTTTATATTTATGGTTATCACTAAATTTAACAGAAATATTAATTTATGGAAACAATTATTTCCTATAAAAGATGTTTTTATGATATTTTATTATTTTATATTGAGGTTATGTTTTAGTACATTAATTTTAATAAATCAATATCATTTTTATTAATCATAGCCATATTAGATGTAGATGGGTTTCAAGGGTTTTTTTATAAATAGTTACATTTCAATAGAATTAAGAACATAAAGATTTTATTAATTTCCTCATAGTTGTTAAATTATATGAATACAACGAATGATTCTGAAAAAATAATTATTATTATAATTTAATATTAAAAACATAGATAATTAATTTTAATATACTATATTTGTTTTATAATCATATTTTCAGTATTTTGAAAATCAATATACTGATTTATAAAAATATGATAGTTTATAGTATTGTTTTCTTAATTATAACATGATGAAAAGATTTTTTTTATTTATTTTATTGTTATATGAATACTTATTTAATTTTAATATTTTTTTATATTCATCAGAACCGATAAAAATGATAATTATAACCTAAATACCAATCTTTGTACTTTAAACTAATCATTTTACATGTACAAGTTTTTACATGTTTCATGCACTAAAATAAAAAATTTCATTAGTTATACAAAAAAGTATGAAAAAATACATAATGTATTTTAGATTATTATTTCTTTAATATTTAATATATTTTGTTTAATTTTTGGGAATAGAATATATATATTCATGAATAATAATAATTACCATAATAATGGTAAAGCAATTATTATTATTATTATTTATCTAGCATTAATTTAATCAAATTTACATCTATTTAATAAAATTAAACTAATTAAAATAATGAATATAATATAATTTATTAACACATTTATAAGCATGTTAACACTATTTAAATGGTAATTAATACTGTATAATATTAAGATACCATAATTTTGAAAATAACAATTTTCAACTAAAATAATTTTTAGAAAAATTAACTTTTAAAATATAAATTATATATATAATATCTATAATTTCTTTAGATTAAATATATTTTTAACATAGTTCTATCAAAAAAATTGATTTTATAGGTTATTTTATATGTTTAATTAAAACTAAAATCACAGAGTAAAAAATTAGTTACCTTTTTTAAAACTAAAAAGGAAAAATGTGAAAACATGATGGTAAAAACTAAAAAATATGTTTAAAACAATTGTGGAAACATGTGTTTTATAAATTATAGACCCATATATACCCTAAAATAAATAGTTTTAAAACAATTGAGCTATTTAACTTAGTAACGTGTCTTGTAAATTTTAAAATATAAAGGGTGTTTCCAAAAGATCCATTTTCTTCTTATGTGAAAGGGGATGACATAAAAAATTTCAAGGAAAAAAATACCAAAAAAATTCCATAAATAATTTAAAATTTTCCTCTCCATATATTCTTTTAAATAACTTATTCTTCTAGACACATTAAATTATCATAATTCCCATAAATCTAAGGTATTCAACAATAATACTTTTAGGGTCCCAATATAGGTAACCTAACTTTCATAATATTACATTCATGTTCATTAATTTCAAAAAATTACATAAAAATATTATATTAAGGTTATAATCATCATTAGTGTGATGATATTTTATTATAATATTGGTATTTCCATTATTTATGAAATTTTTAATACTATGGAAAACAAGAATTTTCCATAGTGTGATTGTGCATATTTTTTCCTCCATGATGTGATCTTTTTGGATTTTTTTACCACCATTCATGGATGGTCAAAATGATTCTATTTATAAATAAATTCAATTTGTATTATGTATATATGTTTCATAAAATATCATTTATTATCCATCATAACCCATAAAATTCATTATATAACAGAAAGTCTATTTATGGCTTGGGAAAACTACTTCCTCCCCGCAAAAATGTATTATGTTTTCATTTTCATCCCAACATTTATGGTTTTATATTATAATGGATGAGTATATATGATCTATATAAGTAATAAATGTATCATTATAATTATTATTTTTGGATGTAATGACATGTATAATGTTATATGTTGATACTGGTAAATAAACCCAATCTAGTTTATAAACAATTTCATTTTATAGAAATATGATGAAAACCACCATGTGACGGTATAATAATTATATAATAATTTATAAGTAATAAATTATATTACATTTAATTGTTTTTAATTTATGATATATTGGATAAAAATTATGATTTACCCCTCTTTTATGAACATATTTCAAAATGGTAAATATTATTAACACCTAATTAGAAATGAGATTTAAAAATTCTAATTCTAGAATATATTTTTCACTAATTTTCAATATAAATTGAAATTTATATGAGTAAGGTTCTTAAATATTTAATTATATTATTTATATTTATGATACCACAGGTTAAATCACATTAGTGGAAGTCATGGATAATGAAATGGAATTGGGGAGTCAATATTATTTATTTGAGTTATAGAATTTATAATTTAAAAGTTTTTTCATGAAATTACTTATTAAATTGTGTTAATTTTTTTCTTCATTTAATAATAATTATTAAAAAAATAACATTTCTATTAATGGTTATATGTTCATTTTAGATTGAAAACAAGGGATACTTTTAGAAAATGTTCTTGTAATCATGTCATTTTAAATACAGATTACTTTTTTCAAAATAATATTTATCTAAGAAGTTTTCATTAACGGAGGATGATATTTCTATAACTGTGTTATGTTTCATGTTTCACCATATGTTATTATTTTACTATTTTATTATATTTTTAGTCATTGTTTTGTATCATGTGACTTAATTTATGATTTTTTATGATATTTTTATTATTCCATGGGTTAATTTTTAAAATATAATGACTTAAATTTGGATATAATATTTAATTTTTATTACCATATATTATTTTTGTTAGGATTCTGAAATTTCATTAAAATCATTTTTAGATAATTATAATTTTATGATGTGATGGATTTTTATGTTTCACCTATAAATTTATACTATGATATGGGTAGGACCAATATCTCCCTCCAATGCATTGGGTAAATGATTATATCACATGAGATTGAAATATTTTGTGAATCGGATAGAGAGTAGCTATGTTTATAAATTTTGATTTTTGTGAACATTTACACTACTTAAAATTTATAGGTGAACGAGTTGGCAGTTTTCCATGATCATAAAGTTTAGAAATCCAATATTTATTATAGTGAACATTCCTTCCCACATTTATAGATCTTTTTATATGCTTCATGTTTTATTTTCTCATTCCATGGTAATAATATTATTTTTAGAGCTATTTTTTCAAAATTATGCTTATTGTTAGAAAATATTTATTTATGTTCATCTATAATATATATTTTTATTTAATATTTATTCTACATATGTTTATTATATAACAGTTTTGGAATTTATTATATTATCCCTTATTGATAATTTGAATGCACCATTTATTTATTTCTATTCCATTATATTTAAAGAGTAATTTGAGATAATAAAATTATTTAATTTGAATTTGATTGTATAGAAATGTTCACAGAATGCGAAATAAGGGTTATTATATTTTTAGTATCTAATATTGTGAACATCTGAAGTCTATATTTTATGTAACTATTTGTCGATGTAAAAATTAAACCATGTTTTGAATGGAAAAAGTAATCATATTTATCATCAATATCATTATATTGTGTCCCATAAGGAAACATTCTATAATAATCATAGTTATAGAATTTTATAAAAACAAGGGGAAAACATAATAAATGGTGATCTCAGATTTTTAGTAAATGTAATAACGGCAGATATCAATCACAGATGAGCCTATTATGATTTTAATGTTGTGTTAAATAAATACATTGAGTGGTATAAATTTATAGGATTCATACTCTAAATTATTGTATATTAAAATCCAAAATCAAGTCATATCCAAAGGCGTGATTAATAAGGAAATAAATGTAGTAAACCCTATTCAAGGTTCATCAAATAGTAATGGGAAATCATAACAATATAAAATAATAATAATTTCATAATATATATTTTCAATCATATACAATCATATTATTATGGGAATATGTAGAATCATTCATTCTCATTTATCAAAATGAGAAAAAATCATGCCAATGTCATGTCTATGCATTATCTTATGAGAATATATAGGGGAAATAATTATGAAAAAAATGTGAACACAACTATTCTCAATATAATATTTACATCATCACAATATCATTATATATTTATACCATATTACAAAATACATTGGAGGGATATAGTGGACACAATCATCAATTAATAACTATACAGACAAATGTATGCCACAATGTCATCAAATCCTTCATCATTTAATAATAGTTTATCCTACAAAAAATATATTAGGTTCCATTAATATTTATACATCCTAATTACTAAATATACATTCTAAGAATAAGGATGTAATCATTATATCATGTATCCAGAAAAGGACAAGTAACTTAAATTGATTTTTTTTTCATAAATGAAAATATATTTGAATGAACGCTAAAAAAATTATTGAGGAAAATAAGATTTTAATTTCAAAATTGGTTATATAAAATATTAAAATATCCATATTATTAGGAAAGTTATTTCTTTGAAAATAAAAATGAAATATATTAAATTAATACTTATTTGGATGCGTATCCATGATTTCAGGAATATATATATATTATATATATATTAATTTTTTTCCAAACCATTGGTAAAAAGTCAATTGATCATACAAACAAATAATCCTATAAATAATTCATATAAATTGTCAATAAAGGTTTAAAATTTATATAATAAATCATTTTATAAAAAAATAAATATTCATGGAGACATTTTAAAAATTATATGGATATAAAAGGAAAATATTCCTCCATAAAGATAAAATAATGTCGGTTTTTCATGAGATCATTTTATATATAATTTTATATAAAAATGAAAGGAAAATTGAAATATTCCTAAAACATTCATTGAATAAGCTGAATATATGTAAATATATGGATTTTAAATGATAATATACATATAATTTCCTTCATTGAAAATTTAGAATAAAAAATATCGAAAATAAATTTGATTGTAACATAAAACACTTATACCATGTATCACCCTTATTATTACGTGTTTATACCTCTTGTATAAACATATAGATTTTTTATAATTATATTTTATAAAAATCTATATCATAAATTTATATGTAACATTCCTTTATAACTTCCAATTATTATTTGATTATCAATTCTTCCTTAAAACTTAATTTGTATGATTATTGGTCTATTTTAAATTCATGTTTCAGTATGATGGTTATGGTCATTACACCATGGTAATTCAGTCCTTATATAAAGATTATTAATCCTGAAATAGGTTTCATATTTATTAATTATATTTAATTTTATATTCATTAATATTAATCGGTGATGAGTAACGAGTTACATGACTTTTTGTGATGGTATTCCATACTTACACACGGGTCATGGTTTAAATTATTGATGGGTGGAAAAATATAATGGTAATTAATTTTTCACATTTAATGAATCATTATTATATCACCTAAAACATATATATTTATATAATAAATAAAAATTAACATTATTGTAAAGTATAAATGTAAAATGAGTCACACTGCTTTGTGGAGATGGTATTCTGACATACATGAGATACATTATAGATTTCAAAAAGATAGAATGGTATGAAGGTATATAAAATTATATAATACTATAGGAATAAATATTTAAAAAATATCATATATATAGAATAATTCAATCATAATAACCAAAAACGAATTTATTTTAATGAAAATTAACCATATCAATATGTGGATGTGGTTTTCTTCACTTGAACACATGTGATACTTTCTTTTCCCATTTGGTGTAAAGGAGGGTGAAAATGGTTATTCTATTATTCTAACAAATATCATTTTTTTACCATACTATATTTATCATTTTATGATTAATAAAAGAGGTTTAGAGGAGATGTGGGAAAAATTAACAATAAATGTACTCTATTAATAGTTATACCTATTTATTTAGAAACCTTAATTGACATAAACCCTAATCCTTGAATCAATAGAATTATCGAAAAAATAGGATTTATAAGAGATGGTGAGGGATATTTGGAATGTTCTTGGGTAGTAATTGGAATATATAAATGTATATTGTTGTGTGGATAAAATATGATTAAATGTGTCCTTTTATATCTAAGGGGGAGTTCCCTCTTGAAATTATTCAAAAGATAAAAACTTATTAATGTAAATTCCTTGTGAAAGTGGATCCAAATTTCTGATATTTTGAAGATATGATGTTATAGGGTCCAAAACTCTTAAAAAATAAAAATAATACAAGTTTAAGATGAAATAATACCCTTATATACCAGTTTAAACATCTGTATACCCATTTAAAAAAACTGTGATACTTTTGTTAATATTTTAAATATTCATGATGAAAATTGACATTATCCATTTCAAATAATATAGATAGTCATATTTAAAATAATAATTAAATGTTATCAAATTTATATCCTATATAAGGATTAAAATAATTTAAAACAAACCTATAAAATTAATAAAAATTGATTTTTAACGAAAATAAATTTGTAACTACGATAAAATTTCAATATAAAATATAAAAAAATCAATTAAAATTAAATAAATTTTAATAATTTAAAAAACATTAAAAAATGTAGTTATATAATAAATATTAAATAAAATAGGAATTAATTTTTTTTAGGGAAATGATAGTTTCTTATACAATTCATATTTTTTAATATTCACTTAATGAGTAATTTTCTAAGAAAAATCCAAATATATCACCATAACAAAATTTTAATATGATTATTTTAAAAAATGACATATTTTTTATAAATTAAATTTTCTAAAATTACAATAAATAAATTTCAATATCTACACACAAAATGAAATAATGATAAATTTTGAAAAAAACATTTTTTTATGAATAAATTAATTTTATTGAAATTGATTATTTATTTATTTTGAATTAATAAATACCTATGAATTATATAAATCAATTATATTTATTTTTTCATAATTTTTTTACTCCAATTCATACGAACAATTTCATGGCTATGTAATAATTGTATACTATATTATAGTTCATTTGAACATAGGGTTGTCTTTAAAAAAGCTATTGAATGCATCATGTTTTTTTCAAATGAATATATTTATATATAATATCATAGTGTTACATATCTATTTAATTGTATTTTCATAGATGATACCTCATCTCATTATATCTGTATATGATTTTTCATTCATGAGTCACAATGTAAAATGATGGTTTCATTGTGACATGAATATTGAATTAATTCAGTGGTTCCGAAAATATTTTTCAAATTGATCCATGATGGCCATATCCATTCGACAATGAAATTATGTTAGTTTAAAACTATTTTTCATAGGAAATGGTCGCATTTAAATATTTACACTTTAAAAATTGGTTGTGTCCATGTTTAGAGAATACATTAATACATTGACGGACATTCTATAATAAAATAAAATTAATATTAATTACTCGAAATCTGTTTTTATTTTCACTATAGAATATATTTTTGGTATGAGATATAGAAAATTTATTTTTCTAGTGTTTTTTTGTAAAAATATTACTTACACCAATATATCAAGTTTTTTCCATGTTGTGTTAGTCAATGATGATTTCTTGAAATTTATCCATCACTGAAATTTTATTGTTTTATTACTTATTATTAGTGGTGGAGGGCATCATGAAACAATAAATAACCACTTACTAGGGTAGTTCCAATGTTTTTATAACCATTTTTTGTTTTTTATGAAAGTTTTGAAGATTTCCCCATGGTAAAGGAGACCAAATCGTGTGTTCATTGAGTAACATTGATCTAGTAGAATTTAAAGATTCATTCTTTTGAGGATTTTATAATATATAAATTTATAGTAACTGAATTAGATTTTAAGATCTATTTTGAATTCACTTTATTATCATATAAAAGTGGAACTAGGTAGTGATTACAATGTAATCTATGTGATTCTATTTGGTGTGATTTGGTTAATTTCACTTCTTGATAGTGAAGGAGTATGATTTGGCAAACTAAGATTCTATAAATTGAAAGCATAATTGAATAAAGGTAGATGAAATATAGTCTTTGTGTTTTATATTTATCTACTTTTATAGAGATTAATCATTATTTTGAAATTTGAAGATATTGGTACACAATAATTTATACAATAAACATTATTATTCAGAAGAGATCTAGGAAGCTGTAGGAGGAGTAGTGATAATCTAACCGAGGGAGAGTATTTATATTTTAATTTTAGGGATTGATTTGAGTTGTAAATAATTATTAGGGTTTCATAAATAAAGGGTCAATAGGGATTATCCTAATTTATAAGAAAAAAGTTGTGTTTCTTGTGAATTTAATAGACCAATATATCAAAATTCTACATTCCCTATAAATTAACCTGTATAATTGAACCAAATAAAATTACATGTGTCTTTCATTACATAAATTTTAACTTCTCTATCATAATGATATAGAGAAAATATTTATTTATTTATTTATTTATTTATGAAGCTTGATCATAAAATGGGTCAATTGAATTCAATATACATTTATTCCACTAGATTAGTGTGTCATCCTTGATTGGGACCAATAAGAAGTATCATATTTAAAGGAGACATTGGAGTAGATTACTATTTTTGAAGCCATAGTAGTGGACATAAACCTCAAAAAAATTAATTCTTAATTGAAATAATTTTAAATTTTGTAATAATTAAATGAAACTTGAAAAATTATCATTAGGCATGGATCTATAAAAATTTTATGTGGGCATGATCATATTTAATGTGGAAAGTGTATTATTATTAAATACTTAAGAGAGAATTATAAAAACCAAAATGAATTAATATGGGTTGTCATTATCTAATTAACTAAATAAAAATATAATTTTTGGGATATCCTCAAGCACAATGTGGTAAAAAATTTCAATATAATGGAAATGATTTAATATTATGTGAAGATAAATATTAGGTTACTTTCTATATGTATATTTGAATAAGTATGAAACCAAATGAAATCATTGATTTATTGTTCAGTTATTTTAACATGATTTCAAGTAACAATTATAGACTGAACGAAAGCCTTCATGAAGTTATGATAATAAATTTGTTCCTAATAAGGATTCCACTATGATTCAATGGGATGGTAAAGGTTATTGAGGGAAAGGATTCAATTTAGGTTACACTGAAAAGTCTTTATTATAATTTCATTTCAAATGATATTAAAAATAATGATAATAAATCAATGGAAAATGAGAGTTCATAAGAAATTCATTTCATGAAATTAAATAATCTTTCATTGAGGAATGATACCAAAAATAAATATGTTGATTTTTTTTTTCATAAAATAATAAGTTTATTCCATGAACTTGGTCATCTGACCTAATGTGTCTCCTATAATACCTTGGTTTTCTTCCCAAAATACCACTATCTATTAACTACCATGGACACATATCTATCTAATTACTTTCCCTATATGCCAACACTTTTTTTATGTTTTTTATCTATGCACTCACACACACATGAGGAATCTTCCCAGGAGGATTCCCATCATAACATCATATTTTCTTGTTATGGAATTCCTTGATCATTGTTGTTTATATCCTTTAAATTTGGTCATTTTTGGTGTTGTTTCAGAAGAATTTGGAAAAACATTAATGACCAATGGGATGCAACAGGTGGGATAATGGTTAGGGCATAACATACATTTTTTTCTTGGAATCTGTGCACCCAAGGATGAGCCTCTAGATGAGGGACACAAATTATCCAAACCATAAAACCATACCCTCCAAATAATGAACCATAAAATTATGATTGTATGAATTTTTTATTCACAATTTGAAAACTCATGCTACTACATAGGAGAAACTGTGAACCCCATTCAGTAGGGGCACACTATTAGGGAAAATAGTTTTTCTAATCATGTGAGCCTACCCCAAAAAACCCTTACATAGTTCATTATTCCCTCAAATTTTTTATTAATATTATAAAACCCACTAGTTTAACCCATAATCACACTATTTCAACTATAACTAAAATACATAGTCATTGAATTATCATAATAGATTATTTTAACTCCTCCAAACCCCTTTCTTTGTGGATCGATGCTTTAATGTTTTAATTTGATCTCATCTAGTTAAGTGTTTCTCCGTTAGTTTGGTTTCATATGATCACCCATTATCTACTTCATATATATTAATTTAACTTCATTCTATTTATTGATATAAAAATTGATAATATGGATATTCCGTTTAAGTTGTGTTTCACACTCTCAATTGCCATTATTATATGTATAGGTTCCCATTGAAAGTATTTTGTATTTTGATCTCTTGATATAATGTTCACTTGTTTTATGAGTCTTTTCCCTATGATTAAAACCTTAAATTTAATAATTTAATATATATGTGTTTTTAGTTTATTTTAAAACCATTATTTTAATTGATTTTATCTGTGATTTGGAATGCGATGGAAATTGTAAAATCCACAATTTTAATGGAATTGAAATGGTTGGTTGATTTTTTTGGAAAATTATGTCTCTATTATGGAATTAATTTGATCAATTTTATATTTATTGAACCCTTAAAAAAATTGGGAAAGACATTTCGAAATGGAATTCATTGATGAAACCCACTATTTTATATTTGAAATGTGAAAGGAATGTTTAAAACTGAAAACATAGAAATTGTAAATTGAATTAATTTTGGAATGTTTCATTTTCCAAAGTTGGATTGATTGTTGGAATCACATGTTGAACTATATAATTATTGGTAACTAAGATAAAAACTATAGAATATTGAATCCACAATATATTATTTATAAGTTAAATTATAACTAAACAATTGCAGTAAAACTCCCAAGAGGGTTCCTCTTTGGGGCTGTATATGGCCCATGAGGGATCCCCATTTTGGGTTTAGATTTATTTTTTGTGTGAGATATATCTTTATAATAGATCAATATATATATTTCTGAGTATCATATTACATAAACTAACATAATACATGTCTTTTTTATATAGTGATATTATTTATTGAGTTGAATATACTTTACATTGAGTATAAAATTTCTATTCATGTAAAATAATCTATAGAAGGGTTGTATGTAAAATAGAATTTTAAGGAAGTATAGAATTATCTTCCATCTCTTTAAAATTCAAATCATGTTTTTGTTGAAAAATATTTTAATGATATACCATGTGATGATTAATTTTAAAATGAAAGCTTAATTTTTTTAACTGTTAAGTTATCGATTATGGAAAACTTGGTGAGAAAATTTTTTTATTTATATATCACAGCATACCATTAACTTTAGGCATTTTAGAACTTCTTATTGATGGTTTGATCATAGGGAATGTGTCACATGGATATGGTGGATTTTCAAGATCCTTGGGATGATGGAGTATTGATAGTGACCTATGGAGGTATTGTCAACTTGTTTCATAGGGTTTTAGACTTTTTTCTAGTTGACATTGTTTTTTCCTATGGGATGTTTTCCTATCAACCTTCGTAAAATTTTAAAATTTTCATTATTGTAGCGTATCCCTTTTTAGTGTTGGTCATACTAGTTTTTTTATCATTTTTCTACCACTATTTTTGGGAATAATTGTTCCATTTTTTATCTTGTATGATTCCCAGTATTAGTGGCCAACCCATGGGGATCTAGAATTCCCTTGGGGCCCAATATAAACGGGATCAAGTAACATATTACTATGTGATCTAGGATGGTTTATGAAAAATTTGTATCAAAGGTGTATGTTAATAATCATTCGTTGTTGTTAGTATACCATTTGTTATTTTTATATGGGAATAGGTGGTCGTTTCGAGTGAGTTTTTGACCATATATCACCATAAAAATATACAATCCACAATGGGTGTTTTTAAAAATATTCTTAGAGGATTCATTAGATATGTTTCCAGTCTTTTCATTATCATTGGTCTCTGTATATTGAAATCCCAGTGTTAATTTTCCTCTCTATTGAATTCATATCCATGTATCATTGATTTGTGTACCATTTTCATCTCTTCATTGTTTTCTATTGATGTTTTGTAACATCATTCCACTGAGAAGACGTGTGAATACATAACAAGGGATGATAATAGTGAACCACTATAAGAAAATTATTTATTGTAAAAGAATGTTTTCATGATAGTGGTGTTGGAATTCCATGTTCTAGGACATAAACTGACACTTCTTCCCATTCTAGATTTGGTAGAGGAACCTCAATGGTGTGAATCTCTTGATCGTGCATAAGATTTTATTTTTCTAAATACATATTCTATGCAAGGATATAATGATACATAAGATAATGAGTAATTGTTGAAAAATATATATATTATTTTTGAGTTCTTCAAGTTTCTTGTTACTATATAAGTGAACCATGATACCTTTAAGCTAGCTTTTAATATCTAGAGATGGTGGGATTTGTTAGTGAATATGAAAAAAAAGAATAGTACGGAATGTAATGACTTTTTCATTCTATTCACTAGTCATATATATATAGAATAAATGGTCATAGTGAAATCCATTGTGTTTCTCAAACACCACAGAGTAACAAGACCATGGAACAGTACTCAAATCTATTTATTGATCTTGTTCAGTTTTCACCTACATTGGTGACTAATGTAAAACTTAATGCATGAATATTTGAGAAGTGTCATAGATCAGACATATGATCTCATGTTTTCATACTATATTTTGTATCTTATTATGACGAATTTAATAGGGATTGTTTTATTGATATTGACCTAGCTGGCAATTGAGGTTTGAAGGGAGTTACTTTTTTTCAAGAGGATGTTCTGTGAGTTCCTTTAATGGAAGGAAGAAGTGTTATGAGTATCGTGGTAGTTATAGATAGAAGGTTTGATTAAGATATCTTGTATTTTCTATAATAGGTACATAGACATGCTTTTAGTGGGTAATTTAAGGTGATTTGATATGTGATTTTAATGGGGTTCTAAATAACTTTCATTCCCATGGTTTCCCAGGACATCTATAGACATTATTCCACATGTTTTATTTGTGTAGGGGTATGGGATCATCAATTCCAAAAAGTACTCCGGTGAAATCATAAGAATAATGATATATGGTCTTCTAAACACATGCATTCTTAATTATAATCTTCATGTAGTGGATGTGTCACTAGAAGAAGCTGATATAGTTCTAGAAACTGTGATAGGAATAATGACTATAAAATTATCATTAGTGAATTATTTAGTTGATATTGGTGAATTTCACTCCATTTTATTAACTCGTGTTGTAAATAGAGAAAATATTAATATTAATCATTTGTCTTATATGATGTATAGATCCGTGCCCTTTGAAATATAGATATATTTATGTTTGTGTTTTTTTTGTGTTTTCATTTTATCATATATTTAAATAACATAGGATTTTTTATTCATTGACATGAATCCTATGGATTTTGTTTTTATGAGGGATTGGTTGAATTCTAATAAGGCCCAGATTTAATTTTATCATTGACTGGTCACCATTACTGCACCTAATGGGGAGTCATTTTCATTTTGGGGAATGGAATCTAGGGTCAATTAGAGGAAAACATTACTTTTCTAGAGTTCTAACTACAACAGATTCGCTGTTTAGCGGTGGTTTTTTTTGCATTTAGCAGCGGTTTAAACTGTCACTACTTTTTTTTGCGGCAGTTTACAGAAACCGCCATGAAATAGGGCGTCACCAATCTATTAGCGGCGATTATTTGCGTTTAGCGGTGGTTTCAGGAAAGCGTCGTCGCTGCCTCATTTCTTGGCGGTTTTTCTGAATTTAGCGGCGATTTTACGAGCCCTGGATATGACTTTATTCATGGCAGTTATAACCGCTGAGAATAAACTCAAATTCCAACGGCCTTAAAACCGCCACTGAAGTCACAGTAACCTCCGTGGAATGAGGCAGCCACGATGCTCCTATTTAGCGGCGGTTATAGCCGCCGCTAAATGTAAATTCTATTTTACGTTTAGCAGTGGTTTTCACAATTTATCGACAGTGTAAACGGCCATTAAACTGCCGCAAATATGCATGTAGTGGCGGTTAAAACTACGATGAAAAGCTGCCCAGAATAAAAAAAAAATAATTCTTTACTTCTGCTGCACCACTACCCTGAAAAACAAATAAAACCAGAAATCACAAAATACAATATGATGGTAAATGACGGTCGGGTGTTATAGAAATCACTAAAAACAATATGTTCATATACATATAGATAATAAAACAGTATCCCAACCTATAGGTTTCAACCAAACAATGAACAACCCAATAGTAACACTTTTGTTACTACCTCTATATGAAAACCCACAAAACAGATACATCCAAAGAATAATCTAGCCACTTTTTATTTAACCACGTTATATTCATTTATTCAAGGGATTCACATTATATATTCCATTAATGCCAAAAAATAAAATCCCTAACCTACTCAAAAATGAATGAAAACCATTCTTATAGTCTCACTGCACAACACCACCAATGCCACATTGCAGTCCCCATACAGAAGCCTGTCTGATGGACACAGTACAACCAAAGATAGTTCAACTGCCTACAAGTTCTTCCATTCAAAAATCAATACCACAAACATAGATAGAACTGTCTCTTCAATTCAGAAACATTCCACATAAACCATAAAACCCAACCATAACACACATTACATGACCACACCCATCAAATAGGGGTAAATTCGGATTTAGCCAACACTGTTCTTGAATAACATTTTTTTACTGGGGTATCACATAATGGTTCTTATTACTTGAGAATCCATTTAATTAACCATGTGTACATGGTTAATCAGTTTCCACATTAAAATAATTTTCCCCAGCATTATAAACAATAAAAATATTCATAGTGTGTAAGAAAAGACCACCAATTTCCATGATTTTTATAATGCACTCATCCACAACAAGTCAGAACCATAAAAAAGCTAACAAGTAGAAATATTAAATGTACTAGAACCCTTTCTAAGGAGGGAGGACTCTTTCCACACCTTGGGAGAAGGAAAAGAATCCACTGGAAATTAGAGTATCTTGGCTTAAGAATGAGTTAGATTCTAATAACAAGGGATATAATTTAAATGTGCTGGATAAAACAGATCATGGATTGACCATGCTATTTGAATATCTCAAATCCCCGAGGAAATTAGGAAATTAAATATATAAAAAATATCCTTCAAAAAACTCTTAAAAACACCCAAAAATAGTATCATACTCTGTTTTTTGAAAACATATAGCTATAGAATTAGAGAGGTGACTTCAAAATACATGAAATACATGTTGTGGTCAACACCACATATCCTTAATTTGGTTTTTCCAAATTTAAGGGTGATTACGATTTGGAGAAACAATAATTCTCTTTGAATACAGTAGAAAAAGATTTAAGAGAAGTCAAACTCAATGGGTAACATGTTTTTTGTTAAAAGAAAATCATAAGGGAAAGACTGGGATGTCTGGGGAAAACATGAAATGAATCAATTATGGGTGGCTCATTGATACCCTATCACTGATTCCATGACATTGTCACCCTGGCACCGAAACCCTAGAATCGATGCCCTAGAACTGATTCCATGTGAGCAACACCCTTGTACCGATGCCCTTGAACCGACACCATGGCACTGACACTGACACCCATGACTCATCGACACTGACACCCTTGACTCACCGAAACTAAATCACTGAGTCACTAATAGGAAGATTCACTGAAAACCCGACTCATTGATAGGTTGACTCATGGATAGTTAAAAACTTTATTTTTGAAAAACTCCTGGAATGAGTGAAAAACATCCCCTAGAACACCCTAATCACTGAAGTTTCACAATTTAATTAATCTAAGAGGTTTACTCCATTACATCATATAGCTCGTAAAACAGCCTCACCCTTTATAATGCAAAACTCCCCAAGAAGAGAGTGGTCCGAAGAACCACCCTGTAACATAACTATTAGGTATAAACCACCATGATTTGTTCTAAAGATGGAATGAAAACCTTGACATCCCAGAACCCCTCCTCAATAGTTATCTTTCTCCAAAACAATTGTGTAATCCCCAAGTCCCCACACTACACCGAACAACCATATAATCACATATGGTCACACCATCAAGAAACATGGATTAGAGAGATCCTTCCTCCATTTCAAGATACAACATATCTTATTGCAAAACAAGGTCATATACCACTTCAATGAAAATAAAAAAATTAAAACATCAAAGTAATGCTCAGAACATCAACTCAATACAGATTAGTGTACTGGGAACCCATATTCAATTCTCACTCCCTAGTACTCTCCTCATGGAAAAAAATCCTCCACAACATGTGATCCAAATGAATCATCCATCCATAGAGCACTTTATCCTAACGATCCTCAATTATTAATAGTTTTTCAATGAACATTGCATCATTATCAACATCTGGCTCTCCCAAGTATCAGACGTGAGAGGTATCTTGTAGATACTGATAGATCTAGGTGTTTTGGAAAACATCATGGATCCTCCCCAAATGAGTTGTAAATTCCAGCTGATATGCCACCACACCAGCTCACCAAAACACTTTGAATGGTATAATGAACGTGAAAGAGAGATTCCTCAACTTAATAAACCTTTTATACCCAGAGTTGCATTCATCATATCTTGAATAATATCATAATTCTCTGTTGTGCTCTGCACTAACTCTGGGCCAAGAACACCTGCCTTCCCAATGCCTATCTAGAACAATGCTTAACAACACGACCTTCCATAAAAGTCATAAAATGGCCATTCTGATGGTATAGTGATAACTATTGTTGTATAAAACTATACTAAATGCAACTGTTTCACCCACATCAACAATGGGTTTAACTCCTAGTGATCCAAAATATCGACTAACAATTCAAACACAGACCTAAATGGAATGATATATTCCACAATCGAGAAATAAAGACATAAAAAGAAACATCAGAAATCAATAAAATGCATAAAAAGAAACATGAGAAATCAAGGAAATTTTAGGACATGAAAATGTGTGGTGGAAACTATGGGCCAAAAATGTTACATATACAAACCAACTATTTCCATTTTTTTTCAACACATCAACAATAAAACTACTCAGGGTACGATGATGCATCGTCACCCTCTCCACCTTCATTTCCACTTTGTTTTGTCACCTGTAAGAACATTATATTGAAAATTTAATACGGTTACATATTTATATTAAAACTTAAAACCAATGAAAGTTAGAATACTAAATGATTTTGATTTTATGTGATTTACCTGCATACCAATAATCGATGCACTCCCACTGGGGGCATATCTACTCATCTGCTGACGTATTTCAGTCAACTCTTTTTGCAATGAAGATATCTGATCCCCCTACTGGTGAAATGTGGTTGGTAAAGAAACAATCGCTTTCCTAGCATCTCTGGGTATGGGATAAGTAAATTTAGGAGTAGATGCAGCAGCTATCCCCAGTGGCCTGCTAAAACCCTCAGATGGCATGGGTCCCAAACCCATCCTGCGCTCTCTCCTATGATGCTCCTTCCCAAGGACTTTAGCAACCGGGTCATCCTGGGAGGCAGAGTAGGAATGCCCAGGATTGGCATCCCATAGTTCTTTAATTTTGACCTATATATCAAATATCAATATATATTAACATAGTAAAAACTGATAATAAGTTATTATGATAAAAAATTGACTTCATAACCCAACTTCTTTAGCATGCTCATTAACAAAACATCCATATGATTTCCTGTTAACATCCATCCACAGTTCAGTTCTGGATGCTTCATTGCCTAAACTCTGTGACTGCATTAATCAAAGATAAATCAAAAATTCAATATATTAAACAGATAATATTTTCTTATAAATATTTACACTATTTAATAGATTACCAATGTCATTCAACTTCTAGAAAAACTGTTCGAGCCCACAGTGTGCGGGATGACTTGCTTCGCTCCGTTTGATGCATTCTGTCTTGAGAGATCCTGAAATAAATAAAATGCAATTTAATACTGATGTATTGAATGTCATGTCCTTTTCACATACATTTATAAATGTTAAATGAGGATAATATAATAATATATATATTTCAATACCATCCTCTTCTGATCCCAATTCATATCAACAAACACTTTCCACTGCTCTTTCAGTACCCCACTGGGTAGCTTCTCATACATTTGCAGCGCTGTCAACGAAGCATCGTTGACATCACACAACAATCTCCATTTAAAATCATTCCACTTTTTAACTAGATTTTTCAATGTCCACTTCTGTGCTATCACATCAGCAACAATAATGTGGAAGAACATATGTATACAGAAATTCATTTTGATCATATTTGTAACATGAAATTCAATTAAACCATAATGTAATAAATTTACCTTGATTTGAGATTCAACCACTTCGTTTTTTCATCTTGGAGGAATATGTCTCCAATTGTCACATGAAATGGGATGGGAAATGGGCTCCGCTACTAGCTGGCCTAGAATCTGGCCAAGTAACCCCACAACATCATCCGTAGGGACCCCGTAAGAATAAAATGGCACAACAATCTTCTCGCCATTCAGATTCCATACATCTGAACTTTTTTTTTCTCCACGGTTTCATTTTTTTCATATTCAATGATAAAACAATTAGTATAAAAAAATGAAATAAATTTATTTGATTAAAATATTTACATAGGATAGTGACACTCCAGTATGTCTGGGATGAACTGGAAGGGGAGCATCGCTACCCCACTGTTGATGCTCTTGAAGGGGTAGTCGACAACTCAGCCTCTACTGGGACATCCACAGATGGTGTGAGAGATGGTGTAGGGGGAGATGGTGCAGGGGTGTCGGCAGCTGGTTCCTTAGATGTCGTGGGGAGGGAGGCAAATGGATAGTCATCTGTCGCACAACTTGATGAAATAATGTACCGCTTATTCCTTGGCATTCATGTCATTTAATCAAATAAAATTTTGTTCAGAATATATATTTCATAAAAATTATGCAGAAAAACAATTAAAAATGATAACAGATGGAGTACTAACAGACAAAATATATTTAACAATGATAATGAATGACTGCAGAAATTAAAGAAGTGGTTGCTGAATAAATAAATAATTGTACATACAATCATTTTCCCCTTCAATAATGTCGGTTTCTATCTCCATTTCTTCATCCACTTCATTCATCCTTTCTAGACTAATATTTTCAATATCTTGATGGAAAAATAATTCATCTTCCTGTTGCTAATTAAATTCAATTTCAGAGGTCAAATTTTCCACTTCATCACCCATATCATACAAATCACTTTGTATTATGTGAGAAACTACACTCCATCCTTTATTGGAAACATAGATCAGTATTGAATATCATCAATTGAGATCCATGAAACAAATTGTGTATAAAATTTATTTGTGGTGGTGAAGACAACTAATAATTCACAATATTCAATAGTTCAATTATCTAAAATTTGATAATATATTAGGGAGAAACATTTAATTGTAATCAAAATGTTGTTTTCCAAATAATTGCGATATTATTATTATAATGTCATTAGGCACCTCAAATGATAATGGTAAACATGGATGATTTATATATAATTTTAGATGACATTGATCCATCAACAACCTCATTTTGATAATATGTATATTTTTCAATGTCTCTAAAACTCTAATGGTTATAATAAAAAATTTATCAAAAAATTTATAACAAAAGTTACTTGAACATGAAGTAAATCGAGAAAATAGTTTTATTATATACATATTCATCACTGTATCAAAAGCATTTATTGTATAAAGACACAAGTAGTAGTAAAATATCTTTACATGAGCCTCTAAAATAAATCACAAAATATTTTATCATTTCCTATAATGGTTGGATAAACCATTTCGATTGTACATAAAATTTATGATGATTAATATATTCTGTTGAATACTATGCACATAGAGATTACATTATTGCATACCAAAACTGATATATAATCCTTGGAACCTGGTTAAGCATAATTGATGGGGGTAAATTAATTTCTAAAATATTGAATTTGTAAAAAATCTACCACTGTAATATATATAAAAATAGGGATGTTCTGGGACACCATTTGGAGACAATCCATAGTCACCCATATGTAATTTTTTTTCATTTTATTCTTTGTAGACTAATGATACCATCCATAGTTATATGATCCCATGTCCAATTGAGAAATAGTAAGGAGATGAATGTACCAACTGTGAGTTGTCTTGTTTCCATGAAATACTAACATGGTTGGAATGATGATACAAACCCTTGAAAATTCCACATTTCTCCGTCCCACCAATATTCGGTTTTAAACCCCTTATACACCTTATAGAATCATAGATGAACAACCCATCTATAATAATTGTAGCTATGAAAAATCTATTCCTAATAATCTATAAGAACAAATATTTTATATATAAACTATAATTAATATTTCTTATATAACCACCTTCCCTCAATGTTCACCTCGTGATTTAATTTTATCTGACTATTCAATCATTTTAGGTTTAGTGGTATGAGTATCAAAAAACATATCATTCAAATTGGTAGAGAGATAAACATGATATAAAATAGTAGAATTTATTTTTTAAACTCAATCCCAAAAAAATATCAACTATATGAAATATCATTTTTCATTAGCCTAAAGCTTATTTATCCAACTGCTTATATAAATTCAAAATCAATTAATCTATTAAAACATTTCCTATACCCAATGTATATAAATCAATTCAAATTCAAACATCTATATATAATACATTAATATTCATTAACTTTGATTAAAATCCATTTATGATAAAAAAAATTTACATACTTATGATTTTTGAACACTGTTAATTTCTCACAGAAAATATAATGATGACATGTATTCAAGGAATGATCCTCACTATCAAATTCATAGTCTTGAATTAGCTAAATTTTATCTGGTCGTCATTATCGACATGATCCATAAGAAATGACAAAATCTCTTTATATAATAATACATCCCAACCCAAATACTAATGAATCTCAACAGATGATATATGATAGTTTGGACTTTGTCAATGTAAGGAGGTGTGTTGTTATAAGATTAACCTATAACTCTTTACAAGTATTAGGTAATTCATCATTCCAATTTTATTGAATTACTTTACTCATCAAATAAATAATAGTGGATAAATGATTTGAAATACCATAAACAAAGAATATATAATTATTTCTAGATTCAACTTCTTTATCCAATTCATTTAACACATGGAAAAACAATTTCAATTAAACATGAATTAGGTATCAAATTAAAAATTTTATTCAAATTAACATGATAAAACTTAAATTAACAATCATTATAATCAAATAATAAACATATATTACACAAAATATTGTAAAAAAAGATGAAAAATGTTGGAAAATTCACTTTGGGGTCACGATCGCAGTGATAATGGTCTTCGGGAGAAGGGGGGTTGCGGGTTGCCAGGGTCGCTGGTCACTGGTCGCGGGCTCCGCCGTAGGCGTTGGTCACGGGGTCACTAGAGACGGAGGTCGCGTGTTCACTGGAGACGTCGCGCGGTCACCGGGAGGGAGGGGGTTTCGGGAATAATGGAGCATGAGGTCGGGAGGGTTGGGGAAAACGGGGGTCGGGGTAATGGCTTGGAATTTTTTTTTAAAAAAAATGGATTTGGCTGCGGTTTATTAAAAACCGTTGTGAAACCGTTTTCGGAAATCATTTAGCGGCAGTTTTGTGAACCGCCGCCACAAAACCGCCGCTAAACCCTATTTTTGTTGTAGTGTGTAAGGGTAATAATTGTGATTTTATTGACTTTGAGTGATAATATTTGACATATGATCACCCTGCAGTCATTTTCATGTTTCTGATATGTTTCCTTGTAACATTATTGGTCTACCACTAGAAACATAGGTAATGTTCTTTATTTATTTATTAACTAGAACTAATCCAATATAAATTCCATATTAAAATATTGAAAATTAATATTCTAAATAGTTATGGAATGAATTGCATTAACTATTTTAGAGAAGCTTTATATTCTCCTATGTGTCACCTTAGGTGGTACATTTTTATTTTTCATGGAAACATGACATAACACTTCACCCATGCGTTGATTACCAAAAACTAAATCAAGTTTAGATTATTAGTAAGTATCTATTACCATGAATTAATTATATATAATCAATTGAATGTGGATAAGTGGTTCCTCGTGATTGAACTTCAGATTGGTTATCACCAATTGGGAATTAAAGAATTTGACATTCCAAAAATGAACATAAATGAATTTATATTTAGTCTAAGGATTTTTTATTCCCCATGACATATAAAATAATCTTTTTGTATTTATGGAATTAATATTTAGAATATACAATGATTACCTTGACTTATTCATCATGGTATTTATTGATGAAATTTTGGTTTACTCTAAAAATTAGGAGGAACATGTGATTCCTCTAAGATAAGTACTACGAATATTGAGAAATCAAAAACATTGAATAATGATTTAAGATTGAAATTTCTAGATTCAAGAAGTAAAATTCTTGTGAAATGTGGTGTCTAAACATAGTATCTCAGTTGATCTTGATAATGTGAAATATATTATTCTAAGGGAGAAACCATGTAATGTTTTTGAGATTCGGAGCCTCATTGAATTAGTGGGAATACATCATTTTTGTTAATGATTTATTGAATTTTTATTCTCTAATGAAAACATTCAATAAAAAGATAGTGAATTACATTTTAAATGATAAATTTTAGAGTTTATTTCTTGAGATAATGCATATTTTTAATTATTTACCAGTGTTGAATGTTGCAGAGGGTGGGTAGGGATATACGGTATTCTAAGATTCATTATGTGTTTTTTGGGAATTTTTCTTATGTATGGGGATCAATGGTATACTATGTCTCCAAAAATCATAATAAATGTGTGAATAATTGTTATACCGATGATCTCAAACTCATATATGTTATTCATTCTATTAATAGTTGGAATCATTACCTTTTGTGATAATATTAGAACATCCCTTCAAAACCAAGAAGCATGAATTATATTCTTTCACCAATTAAATAAATTTTGTCTAAAAGGTGTTTGATAAAGAAAATATTTTCTCTTTATTTTGAAAATTACGACACCCTGGGAAAGGGAAATGTCATTGTTGATGCTTTGAGTATGAAACATAAATACCAGGTAGTGAAAGAATTATTATAAGAGGTAACATAATATATATTTTTTAGTTTCATTTAGGATCCTAGGATAAAGAGGCTCAGGTTGTCTTGGAACACTTTGAATTGAATTCCACTCTTCTTGAGGTGATTCTCTAGGAGAATTAGTCTTATAAAAAAATCTTGAGCATTATGGACTCTCATTATGGTGGTGAGACTATCATCCAGTTGAAATCCTCTTTTTATGAGATAATATGTTATTGGAATTTGGGTTTTTGTTCGTTCTCCATTATGAATGGTTATAATTGTAGACATCCATAATTATATGTGGTGATGCATCCAAAAATCAAAAAGTTTTTTTATGATATGTGGTGATAATTATGGTGTATGGGTAAGATAAAAGACATCACACACTTTTTTTCTCACTTTTATACCAATCAATAAGTGAAATTAGAGCACTAAATTCCATCATGATTTCATTAGCCACTTCTAGTTCTGAAAAGGATGTGAGACACAACATATATGGTTTCCTGGTATGTGTTGTCACATAACATTAATTGAATTAGATTGGTATTGGTTTTGAATAAATGGCTCAAAAAATTTCTCAATATTATCCCATTAATGATACAACTAATTTTATGGATTTGGGAAATTTTTGGGTTTATGAAGTAGTAAGATTTCATGGCTTTCTATCTATTGTATTTTCTTATATAGATCAGCAGTTCAATTTTCTATTTTAGGGGGCCCTGCAAGAGGAAATGGGATCTCAAGTCATCTTGACTATGAAAAATTATCCATATATGTATGGGTAAATAGATCAATCTATAAAAAAAATTTACTACATGATTTTCAGGGACTTTTTTGTCCATTGTGGAGGTTTGGATATGAATTTGGGAAAAGTTGAGTTCAACTTGAAAACAGTTACATGTTTGCTATCTGAATGGATACATTTACTTCCATGTATAGAAATCCTTGATGAAAAAGATCTAGTAAATATATTATATTTACCTTCCTATGGGAAATTTGTAGTTTCACTTGGTCTCCATGTGTGTTATAAGGTTTCATGTTATTTCGTTCCAGGGATTACATTGGAAACAAAGGAATCATTCACCATGATTTATGAGATCCTTTGAGGTTATTGATTCAGTGTAGAATGTGGGAATACATTTCACACGCAAACCATATTTAACATTTATATGTATTAGGTTACATGTATCGTAGATTAAAAAGTACCTTTATGACCCATCTTATGTATTGGCTAAGAGGATCATGATACTAAGATTTATTTATCTGTGACTGAGTATCTAATCGGGATTGTTGATTCTTTGAAAATGGTTCTTCAGTTGAGAAAGATACATTTTCTATTTGTGTTATGGATTCATGGATATAAATACCATGACACATGGGAGTGGGAGAAGTTTATGAGATACAATTTTAATCATTTATTAGAAATATAATTTTCCTTATAGGATTTTAAAGGATAGAAAGTGTTTATGGTGTTGAGGTTGTAACATCACATTACCATCTATACATTATTCCATCACCCTTATTTTGATCTACCTAAAATCATGTCTTGTTTTGGGGTCATTTTAGAGTAATTTCTAAAATTTCAGTATTCCAAGGGGCTATGAAGGTTCGGTGCATGGTTAAAGAAAATAGTGCAGTTTGGCCAAGGAAACCTTCCCAATAGGTTTAGCCAATTTAATGGTTCCCATGGTTTGTCCAAATAGTCCAATGTTTCCCTTTAAACAGTTTAACCTAAGAATTTGATGGATGAAATAGTTAGAACATGAATTTTTAAATGATGTTCCAACATAATTGAAACACCGAGACCTATTTAGTAGGGTCCCATGGTTAGGGAGCATGGGTTTTCTAACTAGGCGTCACTACCCAAAAGTCCATATTGGAGGGTTTTATTTATAAGTCCCCAGCCTTAAACCTTACTTAATATTGAATTAAATGAGTAATTCACATTGAAGATCATTTCAGGTTTAGAGTTTTAGATAATTAGGACATAACTATTACATCTCAAAAGATTACAAAGTAGTCGCTTCTACTAAATTTCCATAAAATAAAAACACTTAAAAAGAAACATGTATTGTTCCATGTTTTAGGTAGCATGACTTTCCCTTGGTCCCATCCTTGACCCTATTCCACGCTAAGTCCTGTGAAAAACATTTAAAAAACATGGGATAAGCATAAAAAGCTCAGTAAGGGATACACAATGAATGAAAACTGTTAGTTTTTCAAAACAACAAGTAAACCATGTATACTTTATCAAAGTAATACTTTTCACCTTCATTAAATAGTAAAATTTCTTCACTGAAAAAAGTATCATTACTTACCTTTTTGTAACCAACGGATTACCATAAAACCCATATAAAGAACACATAACATATAAAGGTAACTTGGGACATAAACATACTTAAGTGGAATAACCATACGGTCGACTTCCACACATATCACTTAATGGAATAGCCATACGACCAATTTCCATACATACTTAATGGAATAGCCATACGGCCGACTTCCATACCCAATGCATTGGAGGTTATAACGTAACCACCCGTCCTGGTATTCACGGCACCACCGATCATATGGTTTCTCACGTAACCACCCGTAAAATGTCTAAGTACCATCATTACTCATAAAATATTGAAAATATAAACATTTCAATAACAACATTTCATTTTCAAACACAATAAGTAATTCCCAGATATTGAATTAATCAATCCATTTTCAAAAACCATTTAAAATAGATTTTTGAATCAAAGTGTCCCATACCACTTTGAAGCTTTTAATGGAATTATAATTTTAAAACATTAGTGTCCATATAAATAAATACTGAAAACCATTTTGAAAACATGGAAATTAATGATAATGATTTAGAATAATAAATCGTTAAAACATTTAAAACGATATTTTTGTTAAATAGTTTTTAACGAAATGAGAGACTCTTGAATACAAATAATAGCGGAATAACATTTAATCCGAAATTTATAATATCATGAGAATAAAGGGATTCCTGATATAATATTTCAAAGGACAGTATACACACCATATAAGAGTGAATTGGTGCATAACAACTATGAAGTCTCAAAAGAAATGTAAAATGAGATGAAATCCACTATAAAGAAGGTATCCTTAAATTAAGGATACATCAATCTCATAATTATGTGTGACAAATATAAATACACACAATATAATTGGATATTAAGTGTAAAATAATCAAAGGTCATTCAAACATATTCAATCGATGACATATTCAAAACAACATGTTGAACGCAAAGAAATCGAAATTGGGTTAAGAAGTTCCCTTGGTAAAATTCGACAGCCTAACAGTGTCACATAAAATTTTACAAAAAGGGTTGATGAGAGAGATAAAGGTTATCTCATCACTTGGACATAAAATTTACATAAATAAGGATATAGAAGAACATATCCCAACATATTTTTATGTGAATTAAAAGACATAACAAAAGAAGTCTTTTAAAAAAGAGGAGGGTGAAAGGTTCCCTTACCGACATGGTTATCTTTCGAAACATACACCCTGTGAAAGAAGGACAATACAAAATTGATTTAAATACTCATAAATGAATGTATATTACACAATGAGTAAAATAATGGGCATTACATACACCACTCAAAGGAAATTGTGGCAAATGTAGCATAAATCTCATGGGAATAAAAGTGAGATGAAAAATCCCTTACGAACACTCGGCAGCCTAACGGCGCCACATAAAACATACAAAAATGGATTAATGAGATCAAATAGGGTATATCATAATATTAACATAAAGTTTATAGAAATATTAATATAAAAGAACATCCCCCAACATAACAAAGAAGTGACATAAAGGAGAGTACTTAAAAAGAAAGAGAGAGGTTAGATCTCTTACGAAAATTTGGCAGCCTAACGGCACCAATCAAAAATTCCAAAATGGATTGATGAGAGTGAATAGGTTCTCTCATCATATGAACAGAAAATTACAGTAATAGTAATATAAAATAACATCCCAATAACAAGAAATATGATCTTTAAAAGGAATTACATAAAAGAGTGTACTTAAAAAGAAAGAGAGGATTATGATCCCTTACCTCGTGTCCGACTTGACTCGATCGTTCTTTAACATCCTGAATAATAAACTTGAGTTAATTTATATTTGCATAAGAACCTTTTTCAAGTTCATTATTCCTTTTATATCACTTATATGCATGTTATAAACATTATGTACTCATTTAAGTTAATAATGTTTGTTTTGTCTATATTTGGTTCTTAAGTCGAAAGTGGACTTCTTACAATTACATATTGTTTCTGTGGTCAAAGGTTATTTATATCCAGAATGAAATTCCTGATTTTGATATCATATATATCATATATATCTAGAATATACATGTATTTATAATATCACATATTCATTTAGAGGTAAGAAATGAAATGCACCGTTCATGGAGACGGTAAGCCATACGTACACATGGACGCTACTTTCATTTCTTTGTCATATTAATGGAATTAAAACTAAAAGAGGTATGTATATTTTAATTCCAGAATTATATTAATCATTTAGATGTATAATTAATCATATATATCCATTATATACATGTACTTATAATAGTACATTACATTTGGGGATAATAAAAGAAATGCACCGTTCATGGAGACGGTAAGCCGTACGTACGCATGAAAGCTACTTTCTTTTATATCTCATACTTTAATGGAAAGAAATAATAATTATATAGAGGTATAAAATAATTCCAGTATAACATAATATATAATAACATTAAATCCATCCTTTATATGTCCCACGTATGGCATTAACGAATCAAATCACTTTGAGGGGGCGGTAGTCCGCACTTCCTAAAATGAATATATTGCGTATACCCATAATGGAAGCCATAAAGGTAAGACAGAAATGAAAAATTCATAAGCATAAGTAAAACATAAACATATTATATATCATATATAGTTACATCTTAATGGCCACCTTTGAAGGTGTTAAAAGAATGTTGAACAATCATCGTTTCGGGGGCAGAAAATCGCCATCCACGGAAACAGTATGTTCTTTAACCATTAGATGTAGGTGTGTGTAAGTGTAGCTAGAATCCATCTTATAAAAACATCCTAGTATATTTAGGATACTGGAGATGTTACCAAAGAAAATAATAAAAAGAGTTTAGGGGGTTGGAGAAGCAAAATAAAACAAAAGGACTCAAAAGAAGACATTACCTTAAAATCGGGTAACTCCCCTTGGTTTGAGCTCAAAGAATTCCTTGGAAAGACTTCTGCCCAATGTGAGGCTTCAAGGAGTAATAGAGGGATGTGGAGAAACAAAATGGGTAGGGTTTGGCTGAGCCAAAGGCTTTGGGGGTGTGGGTAAGGTGGTAGAGGTGGGGGCCTTTTATAAGAGGAGAGGAGGGGCACTCTTGGAATGTGAAGAAAAGTCACTTTATTTCAAAATGGTATTCGGATTTACGAGGTCCCACATTGATGTATTTTGAGGATAAGGTGATAAGGGTTATAAATCCACTCATCCAATAGGTTTTGGACATGTGTGGGTCGTAAATATTACATTATCTTTCCATTTTATTTAAATCGTTAAATAATGAGGTCATCGCTGCATCATCATGATGTCAAAAATAATTTACTTTATATAATGTCTAAAAATTATAAAAAAATACTATGATGTAGGAAATATTCTTAGCCGTCCAATGACTATTTATAGTCAAAAATATTTCTTGTATAACCCCATGTAAAAATTGTTTTAGAAAAACATCTCATGTCTGTGTCATTTTTACTTTAACATTAAATAAAAAGTTATTTATGTCATTTCCCAACCAAAGTGGCTCCATGGGGTCCCCAAGTTGACCCATGGCTTGTCGTGGTCGGCCATGACACATCCAATGAGTTTAGGACATGTGTCAAATTCATTTCATATTATTAAAACATTATTTTTACCTTAAACTACAGTAATTACCTCTAATTGCGATTAAAAACTTAATAAGTTACTATTCACCAAAAAATTATTTTAATCCCATTGAACCACATTTTACTTCTTAATGACAACCATGTATGTCGGATTTTTGAAATTCAAAACACAAAGGTGGCAAAATTTCATTTAAATGGAAAATCAGTTTTTATAAGTACCACTTAGTGGTTTCACTATTCATCAAAAATTGAAGTTTTTCAGAAAATTACCAAAAATTCACCCTAAGCTATATTTGATATTATGAATTCAAAAATGAAGTCTATTTTACAAAAATCAAAACATATAAGTCAAATTAGTTAATTTAATAATTAATTCCCACTGTCATGACAAATAGCGTGTTTTTATGAAACAATAAGTATCAAAAGATTGACACTAGTTTAAGTCCGATTTCAAAGTGAAATTAATTCCAACGACCACTATTGAATTTAATGGTAAAAATATATTCTAATTTCACTTTAATAACAATTAAAAGGATAATATAATAATATAAATAAAATAGATTAAAAAGAGGTTTTGAATTAAAATACAACATTTTACACTATTCATTAAAAATGAACTTTTTCGGAAAGATACCAAAAATTAACACAAAGTAAATTTTGCTGTCCCGATTCTAAAGAAGAGTTTTATTTGGTCCAATAGAATTTATAAGTGTGAACAAAACTATATTTAATGATGGTTCACCATCAAAAGGTGATAAGTGAACCTTTAGTGAAAACTAGGGCATATACTCCTAAAATTGAATTCTTTCCGTATTTTAAGCCTTTATTTTTTATTGGATAAATGTAAAATCTTTTAAAAACATATATATTCATATTTTAGATATTTCTATCCATTCCTGCGTTTACAATGACTACATGTTAACTACCATTTAAAATAATATCATTTTATTATTAGAGTGCAACGTAAGATTCCCAAGAAACTCGTTGTTGCGTGTTGGGTACGCCATCGAGCATAGCGTCCCCTTTAAAGTCATTAATATTTTATTCACAAATATTGATAAATATGAAAATGTCATATTATTTATTTACCTGGGGTGTTACATCCTTCCCCCCTTTTGGGAATTGCGCCCTCGCAATTTTTTTAAAAATTGAGCTTGGAAACATCCTTGAAAGTCCCACATCAGAACAAGAGTCGGTAAAACAATCACTTTAAAATAAAGAAAGATAAGTACAAAGGTCACCCCAGTTAACCCATAATAGGATTCCGTGAACAAAAACATGGACATGGAAGAAAAATCAAAGGGTCATGTTCTGGTGGAGAGTGATAGAAAACATGTTTAGGAGAAAGTTAACCATGAGAAAATCACAAACTTGTGATGGGTTAAACGGTATTCGATTCCCCAGTAGGAAAAGTTAATATACAACATTTTTGTTTTAAGTTACTTTTATTGAGGAATTTATTCATAAGGAAACATAATCAATTATCATGTTAACTTTCAACTTTTATTAAATTCCTTACACAAACTCATATTTTCTCCAAAAGGCGAGTATTTAGGAAGACTCGTTCACATTAAGAGTACTATAATCAACTTTTAGAGAATCACCGAATCCACAAAAAAGAAATATATACTTCCCATGTCTTTAGACTTAAACCAAAACCAAAACCAAAAAGTCTAGTAGAAGATCAGATAATCCAGAAAAGGATAAACCTTTATAAAAAGAAAATCTATGCTTAATCTCCAAAATTTGTCCAATAAAACCCAAAGTTCAACGAGGACCATTAGATAAACTATTTGTCCATAAAATTCTTCAATGTTAACCAAACTAGGGTTGAAACCCAAATATTTGAAGGATTTAGTCACATAGTCTTCCAAGTTAAAACGTAACATTTATCTCCAAACAACATCTATTGCTCCTAAAGTCTCGTATTGAAAAGTAATTAACCTAATCACATATCCTCCATGATCGGTTAATCATTTTCATAAATAACCCAAAATCAACTTACTCTTAATTCATAAAATCATATAACTAGAAAGAATCAGTCAGACTAACCAGGGACTTCACTTAGTCCAGTGGTAGGCGATAAATACCAGTCACACTTTGGTTGTGGGTTCGATTCCCGCGGCATTGTCCGACGCGACAGGTTGTCACACGGTCTGTGTGTTTTCCTTTTTCCAAAACTATATAATTCTTAAAACATTCCCCAAAAAGAGATAAAATATTCAAAAATAATCATAACATATTTTAACCTCATGTTTTTCTCATTCCATTCATTTTCCATCAAATCATATAATAACCCATAATTACCTCCAAAGTAAGGATCATATAAAATCTAATGGTTACCTTTATAATTATTACCTGAACTTCCACATCGATTGGTCAACTTGTACATGATGCATTCCAGAACATACCAAGTTTCAAGTGGTTGATCATGACTCCTTGATAGTTGGTTTAGAACAACCACGAGTCTCCTCATTGAATCCACCATTTTATCTAGTATCTTAATCAGATAACCACCACAGTTTCCTTCAAACTTGTTGTCTCTTTGGTGCCTGCTAGATCCATCCATTCACTAAAAATAGAAATGTCAGTGTGAGTATATCAACAAAAACCATCATGTACTCATGAGGAAGGTAAACACTAAGATATAATTACTCATTCACTTTATCTAAAACTAGGAGTCTTTCTGAAATCCTAACCATTATGGTAATGTCACTTATGCTTAGAGAATACCCTAACCTCTAAAGTTATCTAAACCGACCTCTGATACCAACTATAAGGCCCCAGCCTTAAACCTTACTTAATATTGAATTAAATGAGTAATTCACATTGAGGATCTTTTCAGGTTTAGAGTTTTAGAGAATTAGTACATAACTATTACATCTCAATAGATTACAAAGTAGTCGCTTCTACTAACTTTTCATAAAATAAAAACTCTTGAAAAGAAACATGTATAGTTCTATGTTTTACGTAGCATGACTTTCCCTTGATCCCATCCTTGACCCTATTCCATGCTAAGTCCTATGAAAAACATTTCAAAAACATGGGATGAGCGTAAAAAGCTCAGTAAGGGATACACAAAGAATGAAAACTATTAGTTTTTTAAATCAACAAGTAAACCATGTATACTTTATGAATGTAATACTTTTAACCTTCATGATGTAGTAAAAACTCTTCATTGAAAGAAGTATCATTACTTACCTTTTTGTAACCAAACGATTACCATAAAACCCATATAAAGAACACATAACATATAAAGGTAACTTGGGACATAAACATACTTAAGTGGAATAACCATACGGTCGAATTCCACACATATCACTTAATGGAATAGCCATATGGCCAATTTCCATACATACTTAATGAAATAGCCATACTACCGACTTCCATACCCAATGCATTGGAGGTTATAACGTAACCACATATCCTGGTATTCACGGCACCACCCATCATATGGTTTATCACGTAACCACCCGTAAAATTTCCAAGTACCATCATTACACATAAAATATTGAAAATATAAACATTTCAAAAACAACATTTCATTTGAAATCACAATAAGTAATTCCTAGATATTGAATTAATCAATCCATTTTAAAAAACCATTTAAAAGAGATTTTAGAATCAAAGTGTCCCATACCACATTGAAGCTTTTAATGGAATTATAATTTTAAAACATTAATGTCCATATAAATAAATACTGAAAACCATTTTGAAAATATGGACATTAAAGATAAATATTTAGAATAATAAATCGTTCAAACATTTAAAATGATATTTTTGTTAAATATTTTTTAACAAAATGAGAGACTCTTGAATACAAATAATAGCGGAATAACATTTAATCCGAACTTTATAATATCATGAGAATAAAGGGATTCATGATATAATATGTCAAAGGACAGTATAAAAACCATATAAGAGTGAATTGGTGCATAACAACTATGAAGACTCAAAAGGAATGTAAAATGAGATGAAATCCATTATAAAGAAGGTACCCTTAAATTAAGGATAAATCAATCTCATAATTATGTGTGAAAAATATAAATACACCCAATATAAGTGGATATTAAGTTTAAAACAATCAGAGGTCATTAACACATATTAAATTGATTACATATTCAAAACTACATGTTGAACCCAAAGAAATCTAAATTGGGTTAAGAAGTTCCCTTGGTAAAATTCGACAGCCTAACGGCGTCACATAAGATTTTACAAAAAGGGTTGATGACAGAGATAAAGGGTATCTCATCACTTGGACAAAAATTTTACATAAATAAGTATATATAAGAACATATCACAACATAATTGTATGTGTATTAAAAGACATAACAAAAGATGTCTTTTAAAAAAGAGGAGGGTGAAAGGTTCCCTTACCGACATGGGTATCTTTCGAAACATACACCCCGTGAAATAAGGACAATACAACATTGATGTAAATAATCATCTATGAAAGTATATAACACAATGAGTAAAATAATGGACAGTACATACACCACTCAAAGGAAATTGTGGAAAATGTAGCATAAATCTCACGGGAATAAAAGTGAGATGAAAAATCCCTTACGAAAACTCGGCAGCCTAACAGCGCCACAATAAACTTACAAAAATGGATTGATGAGATAAAATAGGGAATATCATCATATTAACATAAATTTTATATAAATATTAATATAAAATAACATCCCCTAACATAACAAATAAGTGACATAAAGGAGAGTACTTAAAAAGAAAGAGAGAGGTTAGATCTCTTACGAAATATCGGCAGCCTAACGTAGCCACTCAAAAATTCCAAAATGGATTGATGAGAGAGAATAGGGTCTCTCATAATATGAACATAAAATTACAGTAAGAGTAATATAAAAGAAAATCCCAATAACAAGAAATATGAGCTTTTAGAGGAATGACATAAAAGAGTGTACTTAAAAAGAAAGAGAGGAGTATGATCCCTTACCTCAGGTCCGACATGACTCGATCATTCTTTAACATCCTGAATAATAAACATGAGTTAATTTATATTTTCTTATGAACCCTTTTCAAGTTCATTATTCCTTTTATATCACTTATTTCCATGTTATAAACATTATGTAATCATTTATGTTAATAATGTTTGTTTTGTCGATATTTGTTTCTTAAGTCGAAAGTGGACTTCCTACAATTACATGTTGTTCGTGTGGTCAAAGGTTCTTTATATCCAGAATGAAATTCCTGATTTTGATATCATATATATCACATATATCTAGAATATACATGTATTTATAATATCAGATAATCATTTAGAGGTAAGAAATGAAATGCACCGTTCATGGAGACGGTAAGCAGTACGTACGCATGAACGCTACTTTCATTTCTTTGTCATATTAATGGAATTAAAACTCAATGAGAGGTATTTATATTTTAATTCCAGAATTATATTCATCATTTATATGTATCATTCATCATATATATCCATTATATACAAGTACTTATAATAGTACATTACATTTGGGGATAACAAATGAAATGCACCGTTCATAGAGACGGTAAGACGTACGTACGCATGAACGCTACTTTCATTTCTATCGCATACTTTAATGGAAAGAAATAATAATGATATAAATGTATATAATAATTCCAGTATAACATCATATATAATAACATTAAATCCATCCTTTATACTTCCCACGTATGGCATTAACGAATCACATCACTTTGAGGGGGCGGTAGTCCGCACTTCCTAAAATGAAGATATCGCGTATACCCATAATGGAAGTCATAAAGGAAAGCCACAAATGAAAAATACAGAAGATTATGTAAAACATTAAAATATTATATATCATATATAGTGACATCTTAATGGACACCTTTGAAGGTTTGAAGAGAATGTTGAACAATCATCGTTTCGGGAGGCAGAAATTCGCCATCCACGGAAACAGTATGTTCTTTAACCATTAGATGTAGGTGTGTGTAATTGTAGCTATAATCCTTCTTATAACATAATCCTATTATATTTAGGATACTGTATTTGTTACAAAAGAAAATAATAAAAAGAGTTTATGGGGTTGGAGAAGCAAAATAAAACAAAAGGACTCAAAAGAAGACATTACCTTAAAATCGGGTAACTCACCTTGGTTTGAGCTCAAAGGCTTCCTTCGAAAGACTTCTGCACAAATTTAGGCTTCAAGGAGTAATAGATAGATTTTGTAGAGCCACAATGGGCAGGGGTTGGCCGAGCCAAATGCTTTGGGGGTGTGGGTAAGGAGGTAGAGGTGGGGGCCTTTTATAATAGGAGAGGAGGGGCACTCTTGGAATGTGAAGAAAAGTCACTTTATTTCAAAATGGTATTCGGATTTAAGAGGTCCCACATTGATTTATTTCAAGTATAAGGTGATAAGTGTTCGACATCCACTCATCCAATAGGTTTTGGACATGTTTAGGTCTTATATATTACATTATCGTTCCATTTTATTTAAATCATTAAATAATGAGGTCATCGTTGCATCATCATGATGTCATAAATAATTTAATTTATTTAATGTCTAAAAATTATAAAAAAACTACTATGATGTAGGACATCTTTTTAGCTTTCCAATGACTATTTATAGTCAAAATTATCACTTGTATAACCCCATGTAATTTTTTTAGTAAAACATCTCATGTGTGTGTCATTTTTACTTTAACATTAAATAAAAAGTTATTTATGTCATTTCCCAACCAAAGTGGCTCCATGGGGTCCCCAAGTTCACCCATGGCTTTTCCTGGTAGGCCATTACACATCCAATTAGGTTAGTACATGTTTCAAGTTCATTTCATATTATTAATATATTATTTTTACCTTAAACTACACTAATTACCTCTAATCGCGATTAAAAACATAATAAGTTACTATTCACCAAATAATTATTTTAATCCCATTGAACCACATTTTACTTGTTAATAACAACCATGTATGTAGTATTTTTGAAATTAAAAACACAAAGGTGGAAAATTTTCATTTAAAAGGAAAATCAGTTTTTATAAGTACCACTTAGTGGTTTCACTATTCATCAAAACTTGATGTTTTTCAGAAAATTACCAAAAATTCACCCTAAGCTATATTTGATATTCCGAATTCAAAAATGAAGTCTATTTTACAAAATTCAAAACATATAAGTTACATTTATTAATTTAATAATTAATTCCCGATGTCATGACAAATAGCGTGTTTTTATGAAACAATAAGTATCAAAAGATTGACACTAGTTTAAGTCCGATTTCAAAGTGAAATTAATTCCAACGACCACTATTGGATTTAATGGTAAAAATATATTCGAATTTAACTTTAAAACCAATTAAAATGATAATCTAATCATATAAATAAATTAGATTAAAAAGTGGTTTTGAATTAAAATACAACATTTTACACTATTCATTAAAAAAATGAACTTTATCGGAAAGATACCAAAAATTTACACAAAGTAAATTTTGATGTCCCGATTCTAAAGAAGAGTTTTATTTGGTCCAATAGAATGTATAAGAGTGAAAAAAACTATATTTAATGACGGTTCACCATCAAAAGGCGATAAGTGAACCTTTAGTGAAAACTAGGGCATATACGCCTAAAATTGAATTCTTTCCGTATTTTAAGCCTTTATCTTTTATTGGATAAATGTAAAAACATTTAAAAACATATATAATCATATTTTAGTTATTTCTATCCATTCCCGCCAATACAATGGCTACATGTTAACTACCATTGAAAATAATATCTATTTATTATTAGAGTGCAACGTAAGATTTCCAAGAAACTCATTGTTGCGTGTTGGGTACGCCATCGAGCATAGCATCCTCTTTAAAGTCATATTAATATTTTATTCAAAAATATGGATAAATATGAAAATTTAATATTCTTTATTTACCTGGGGTGTTACATTAATTCCCTAGAATGATTTGTTAAAATCCATAAACCCTTAGTTTTGAAAACTTATAACCATATTTCTACACAAACAAGAATCCTTTGTCTTTTAAGGCCACAAAGAGGTGATTTTTACTCCTCAAACACTTTTATTTTCTTATTCATGATTCGATTAATTCATTAAATCTCCTCCAGGTATCTTGATTTCCTCCTAGGTGGATTATTCAAAAATCTTTTTCTATCCTACTAGTATAGTGATGTATGATCATCTTTTTTATGGATATAAACTCAATTTAATGTATCTTTATTATAGGTTGTATTTCATTATCATTATTTTCTTTAATCTCTATTGGAATTCCCCATTGTTAATGTTGGGTGTTGTGATCTCTTCATTTTAAGGTCGGTGGTTTCATTATTCTATCCATTCCATTGAAACCTTAAATTTATTAATTTAATTGAAATGAGTGTGTAATATATTTAAAACCCAAAATTTGAAAAGGTATGACGAGTGATTTTACATGTCATGGAAATAGTGAAATACCCAATTCTAAAAGAATTATAATTTTGGGAGTGATTTGGAATAATAATTACTATATTCTAAAATTAATTCCATCGATTCATTTTTTTGAACCATGAAAAAATTGATTAAATATAATAACAATTTTAATGGAATTAAATGATGAAAACCAATATTTTGGGTTTAAAATGAGAAATACATTTTGAAAATTGAATACATGAAAATAAAGAGTTGAATTATTTTTTAATGTTTAATTTTCCCATATTAGATTGATTGATTGTTTGAATAACATTTTATCATTGGTGGTTAGTCGAAATTGGGAATATAATCTACAAACTTGACTCCTTATCAATTGATTGAAAATTAAAACTATAACTAATCAGTTTTTACATGAATTATTAAGAGTATTCCCCATTAGAAATGTACATATTTCATGAGGGTTCACACTTTGGTGTATATATTTATTTTTTTGTCCACACTTATCTTCATTCGTGACCATTTTTGAGATGTGTGAGGATCATATTTCATGAAAAATTATAATTTAGGGATTTTATAAATGGTTCTATGATTTGATGATGTGAATATACATTCCATTGATTATTGAATACTTTTATACCTTTTAACTTCTTTATATAAGTGTTTTTGATAAATGTCTATCTAATAAATTGTTTCTTAATATGATATCTATTTTAATTTGAATGAATATATTGTTTTAAAAATATTCTAATGATATACCATTATTTGATTAATATTTAAATGTGATAATAATTGTTTTAAATGTTATGTCATCGAATGAAGAATAATTGGTGAGTCCTGACTATGATTTGTAGCTAATAGACTACATTTTTTTGGGAACATGTAGCCATTTTAATGATAAGTTTGAGAAAAGGGAATTCATAGTGAGTAGTGGTGGATTTTTTTTGTCCCTGGGACCACTGAGTGTTGATGGTTCTTGGGGGAGCTATTATCCTATTGTTATATATATTTTTTTGAGACTTATATCTGGTTGATGTGGTTTTTTTCTTTCGGATATTTATCTATAATTATATTTATTATTTTACCCACTTTTTTCCAGTATCATTTCCCTTTAGAGTTTTTCTCATAATGATTTTTATATTTTATCTTCAACTATGTTATTGAGAAAATCATTCCCGCTATGAACTTTTATGATGTTAGTTAGTAGTCACCAACCCGTAGTGATTGGGAAGGCCCTTTATGTGATATCGAAACCACCTTAGTTATCAGAATACTAGGGTATTCGGAATTGTTTTTGAAAAATTTAATTCCTTTCATTACTGAAACATAAAAATGGGAAAATAAAAAATAAAAGTTAGACGTTAAATAATTTCATTTGAGGTTTAATTGTTTGGAATATCAATTAAAGGTGTATATTTTTTTTGATATGATGGTAATTATGAACCACCCAAGATTAAATCATTATAATAAGTTAGTGTGAAGTAGAGTGAACAATATAAATTATTCATGAATAATAAAATTCATTCAGAAGATGAAATTAAATTTGAAGAGATGGTGGTTTAATAGGCCAAGGACCTAAATACATTAATTAAGTAGTTGTTATAACATTCATAGAAAAACCACAAAAAAGTAACATGATTATAAAGTTTATATAGTTGAGAGAAATGTAGATCTAAAAGTGTAATTAAAATAGTATGACAATGAAATTTTTTAGTTGTGAGATAAAAAAATGAATTATATATTTTTAGTTATTCAAATATCTGCATGATGAGAATAAAAAAACAGATATATGATTTGATCATAAAGATGAAATTACAAAAACTGTTAATATAAAAAAACCAAAAAATTAGGTTGATATCTAAATCGCTATTAATAAATATACGTGAATTATTAATGTTTTATATAACTTAGTAAAATATAAATTTATATGTTTATAGAATAATAAATTAGAATTCATATAACTATGATTAAAAGGGTAATATCAAGAGTATGTCTTCATTCAATTAATGAAATTGGAAAATAGTATTTTTCATGTCATACAAAAGGTGAGATAAAAAAATTGATCAATAAAAAAGATATATGGTTAAACACTAAATAAAAACATTAATCATAATGATGAAAATGTGTCTATATTGAGAACTATCACAGGGATGTGATGGTTGATAAAAATCTATAGGCAGCCACTCCTCGAAGGATGATTAACTAGGAAGACTCACAAAATTCCCTAAAGGACACTAATGTAAAAGAAAATTTTCTGAAGTTTATACATCACATTATGTTTGTTTCTTTTATAAATATGGTTAATAATAAAAGAATTGTTACATATAAAAATACACTATATTTCATAAGGAAAATGGGGAAATATAAGTAAATATCATTATAATCACTATAATTTCAATGGATATAATTTTTGGAAAGGGTTCTTAGGAACATAAGATAATAATTTCACTTCAATTATGTAATTTATTGTTATAGTGAATACATGATGACGGTATTATTTATAGTTAGAGGTATAATCTAGTTTTATAAGAACAAAATAAAAATTTTCATTTTAATAGGACGATGTTTATTCATTATATCATGAGAATGAATGAGACTAATAACCACATAAGTAGGTGAACTGAAAGACAAGGATCACAAGAGGATGATAATAAATAGAAAATTTTCTAGGGGTTATTCTATATAAAATGCATCATCCAAAAGTATATACTATTAACATTAGGTGTGAATCCTACATTATAAGAAGCAATGATCTTGTCTTGGGAATCAATTTTGATTAATATGGAATCATGTGATTTTCTAATGATTAAGGCCTGATTATTGTCATCATTAATAAATATACAAATATAGTGATAGATGTTTTACATATCATTGAATGTGTATATAAATTCTGTGGTCCCATGTTTCAATATTAGGGTTATCTCTATGAAAAATGGCATGTAATTATATTGACTATGAAATCTTGTATCTTTAATCAATGATATGTAGAAGTCTATTTGTATAGAATGTTATTGAATGAAAATATTTATCTCATCAATGAAGAGAAATGTTTTTTATATATAATGACGATTAAATAATTATATGGAATAAAAGGATTGGCCACATGAGATAAATATCATTGGGTGATTTTAGGAAGAATAAATGATACATTGATATTTATAGATTTTCAACTGATCATAATCCCACATGTGATTCTTTTCACAAGGGAAAAATCATAAAATATACATACCAACGTGAAGAAATAAATTTTCAACAATGTTATCTGTGTTGATTAATATTCATTTTTATGGGATAATATCATCAAATTACATGAATGAAAATAGGTAATATATTTTTTTCATTTATGATTAAATAATAATTGCATTATTAATAATTACATATAAAAAATCCAAAGTATTTTATTGTATTACATATTATGAATGATTTTTGAAGAATATAACAGTACAAGAGAAATAGGGTTTAGCTGCGGTTTTGTGGCGGCGGTTCACAGAACCGTCGCTAAATGATTTCCAAAAAAGGTTTCAAGGCAGTTTTTAATAAACCGCCGCTAAACACATATTTTTTTACAAATTCCTGACCCTTACCCCGACCGCTATTTTCCCCAACCCTTCCAACCTCATGCTCCATTCTTCCCACAACCCCCCCCCCCCCCAGCGACCCCGCGACGACTCCAGAGAACGCGCGACTTCCGTCTCTGGTGACCCCGCGACCAACGCCTACGGCGGAGCCCGCGACAGGCGACCCCGGAAACCCGCCACCCCCCCTTCTCCCGGCGACCATTATCACTGCGACCATGACCCCAAAGTGAATTTTCTAATATTTTTCATCTTTTTTTACAATATTTTGTGCAATATATGTTTATTATATGATTATAATTTTTGTTACATTAAGTTATATCATGTTAATTTGATACCTAATTCATGTTTAATTGAATTTGTTATTCCATGTGTTAAAGGAATTGGATAAAGAAGATGAATATAGAAATACTTATATATTATTTGTTTATGGTATTTCAAAACATTTCTCCTCTATGATTTATTTCATGAGTAAATAAATTCAAAAAAATTGGAATGATGAATTACATAATACTTGTAAAGAGTTGTCGGTTCATCTTATAATAACACCCCTCCTTACATTGAAAAAGTCAGAACTATCATATATCGTCTATTGAGATTCATTAGGATTTGGGTTGGGATGTATTATTATATAAGGAGATTATGTCATTTCTTATGGATCATGTCGATAATGACGACCTGATAAGATTTAGCAGATTCAAGACTTTGAATTTAATACTGAGGATCATTCCTTGAATACATGTCATCATTATATTTTCTGTGCGAAATTAACAGTGTTCAAAAATCATAAGTATATGAAATACATTTTATCATAAATGAATTTTAATAAAAGGTAATGAATATTAATGTATTATATATAGATGTTTGAATTTGAATTGATTTATATACATTGGGTATAGGTAATTTTTTCATAGATTAATTGATTTTGAATTTATATAATCAGTTGGATAAATAAGCTTTAGGCTAATGAAAAATGATATTTCATATAGTTTTTTCTTATTTGGATTGGGTTTAAAAAGGAAATTATACTATTTTATGTCATGTTTATCTCGTTACTAATCATATTGATATGTTTTTTGATGCCCAGACCACTAAACCTAAAATGATTGAATAGTTGGCTAAAATTAAATCATGAGGAGAACATTGAGGGAATGTGGTTATATAAGAAATATTAATTGTATTTTATATATCAAATATTTGTTCTTATTGATTATTAGGCATAGATTTTCTATATCTAAAATTATTTTAGATAGTTTGTTCATCTAGGATTCTATATGGTGTATAAAGGGTTTAAAACCGAATATTGGTGGGATGGTGAAATGTGGAATTTTCGAGGGTTTGTATCATGATTCCAACCATGATAATATTTCATGGAAACAAGACAACTCACAGTGGGTACATTCATCTCCTTGCTATATCTCAGTTGGACATGGGATCATATAACTATGGATGGTATCATTAGTCTACAAAGAATAAAATGAAAACAAAATTACATATGGGTGACTATGGATTGTCTCCAAATGGTGTCCCAACATTCCCTATTTTTATATATATTACAGTGGTAAATTTTTTTACAAATTCAATATTTTAGAAATTAATTTACCCCCATCAATTATGTTTAACCCCGTTCCTAGGATTATATATCAGTTTTAGTATGCATTAATGTAATCTCTATCTACATAGTATTCAATGGAATATATTAATCATCATGAATTGTATTTACAATAGAAATGGTTTATCCAACCATTATAGGAAATGATAAAATATTTTGTGATTTATTTTAGAGGCTCATGTAAAGATGTTTTACTAATACTTGTGTCTTTATACAATAAATGCTTTTGATACAGTGATGAATATGGATATAATAAAACAATTTTATGGATTTACTTAATGTTCAAGTCATTTTTGTGAGAAAATTTTTGATAAATTTATTATTATAACTATTAGAGTTTTAGAGACGATGACAAATATTCATATTATCAAAATGAGGCTATTGGTGGCTCAATGTCATCTAAAAACATATATAGATCATCCATGATTACCATTATAATTTGAGGTGACTAATGACATTCTATTAATAATATCTCCATTATTTGTAAAACAACATTTTGATTACTATTAAATGTTTCTCCCTAATATATTATCAATTTTTAGATAATTGAACTATTGACTATTGTAAATTATTAGTTGTCTTCACCACCAAAAATCAATTTTCTACACAATTTGTTTCATGGATCATAATTGATGATATTAAATCCTGATCTATGTTGCCAATGAAGGGTGGAATGTAGTTTCTCATGTAATACAAAGAGATATGTATGATATGGGTGATGAAGTGGAAAATTTGACCTCTAAAATTGAATTTAATCAGCAACATGAAGCAAAATTATTTATCCATCATGATATTGAAAATATTAGTCTAGAAAGGATGAATGAAGTGGATGATGAAATGGAGCAGGAAACTGACATGATTGAAGGGGAAAATGATTGTATGTACAATTATTTATTTATTCAGTAACCACTTGTTTCATTTCTGCCGTCATTCACTATCATTGTTATATATATTTTGTCTATTAGTACTTCATCTGTTATCATTATTAATTTTTTTCTGCTTAATTTTTTTGAAATATATATTCTGAACTTAATTTTATTTGATTAAATGACAGGAATTACAAGGAAGAAGTAGTACATTATTTCATCTAGTTCTACGACAGATGACTATCCATCTGGCTCCCTCCCCACAACATCTGAGGCACCAGCTGCCGACACCCCTGAACCATCCCCCCCCTGCACCATCTCTCACACCATCTGTGGATGTCCGTGTAGAGGCTGAGTTGTTGAATCCCCCTTCAAGAGCCTCAGCAGTGGGGCAGCGACGCTCCCCTTCCAGTTCATCCCGGACATATAGGAGTGTCACTATCATAGGTACAAATTTTAATTAAATAAATTTATTTCATTTTATTTATACTGCTTTTTTTCTCATTGAAGATGAAAAAAATGAAACCGTGGAGAAAAAAAATAAATAGTTCAGATGTTTTGAATCTGAATGGAGAGAATATTGTTGAGCCATTTGATTCTTACGGGGTCCCTACGGATGATGCCGCGGGGTTACTTGGCCAGATTCGTGGCCAGCTGGAAGCGGATCCCATTTCCCTTCCCATTTCATATGACGATTGGACACATATGCCTCCAAGCTGGAAAAATAAAGTGTTTGATTCTTAAATCAATGTAAATTTATTACATTATGGTTTAATTAAATGTCATGTTACTAATATGTTCAAAATTAATTTCTATATACAGATGTTCTTCCACTTTACCGTTACTGATGTGATAGCACGGAAGTGGACGTAGAAAAATCTAGGTAAGAAGAGGAATGATTATAAATGGAGATTGTGGTGTGATGTCAACGATTATTCCTTGACCGCGCTGGAAATGTATGAGAAGCTACCCAGTGAGGTACCGAAAGAGCAGTGGAAAGTGTTTGTTGACAGGCATCGGGATCAGAAGCGGATGGTATTGAAATATATATATTATTATATTGTCCTAATTTTACATTTATACATGTATATGAAGAGGACATGACATTCAATACATCGTTATTAAATTGAATTATATTTATTTCAGGATCTCTCAAGACAGAATGCGTCAAACCAAGCAAAGTAAGTCATCCCGCACACTGCGGGATAATTTTTTTTTCTAGAAGTCGAACGACATTAGTAATATATTAATTAGTATAAATATTTATAAGACAATATTTTCTGTTTAATATATTGAATTGTTGATTTATATTTTATTATTGCAGTCATAGAGTTTAGGCCATGAATCATCTAGAACTGAACTATGGTTGGATGTTCACATGAAATCAGATGGATGTTTTTTTAATGAGCATGCTAAAGAAGTTGGGGTATGAAGTCAATTTTTTTCATAATAACTTATTATCAGTTTTTACAGTGTTTTTATATATATATATTTGAATTATAGGTCAAAATTAAAGAAATATGGGATGTCAATCCTACGCATTCCTAATCTTTCTCCCAGGATGACCCGGTTTCTAAAGTCCTTTGGAAAGATAATCTTGGTAGAGTGCACAGGATGGGTTTACAACCCGTGCCATATGAGGTTTTTAGTAGGCCACCAGGGATAGCTTCTCCATCAACTCATTACTTTAGTCAGCCCATACCCGGAGATGCAAAGAAAGAGATTTTTTCTTTACAAAACATAGTTAAACATAAGGGGGATTAGATATATGCATTGCAGAAAGAGTTGACTGAAATACGTCAGTAGATGAGCAGATGTGCCACCAGTGGGAGTGCATCGATTGGTGGTATGCAGGTAAATCACAGAAAATCAAAATCATTTAGTTTTCTAAATTTCATTAATTTTAAGTTTTAATATAAATATGTAACCATATTTAATTTTCAATATAATGTTCTTACAGGTGATAGCACAAAGTGGAAATGAAGGTGGAGAGGGTGACGATGCATCATCAGACCCTGAGTAGTTGTATTGTTGATGTATTGAACAAAAATTGGTATAGTTGGTTTTTATATTTAAAATTTGTGGAACATAGTTGCCACCACACATTTTCATGTCCTAAAATTTCCCTTATTTCTCATGTTTCTTTTTATGAATTTTATTTATTTCTGATGTTTCTTTTTATGTATTTATTTCTCTAGTGTGGTATATATCATTCCATTTAGGTCTATGTTTGAATTGGTAGTCGAGATTTTGTATGACTAAGAGTTAAACCCATTGTTAATGTGGGTGAAACAGTTGTATGTAGTAGAGTTTTATACAACAATAGTTATCAATATACCATTATAATGGCCATTTTATGACTTTTATGGAAGGTCTTATTGTTAAGCATTGTTCTAGATAGGCATTCGGAAGGCAGGTGTTCTTGCCCAGAGTTAGTGCAGAGCACAACAAAATATTTTGATATCATGCAAGATATGATGAATGCAGCTCTGTGTATAAAAGGTTTAGTAAGATGAGAAATCTCTCTTTCACGTTCATTATACATTTGTAAGTGTTTGGCTGAGTTGGTGTGGTGGCATATCATCTGGAATTTAAAACTCATTTGGGGAGGATCCATGATGTTTTCTAAGACACATAGATCTATCAGTATCTACATGATTCCTCTCACATCCGATACTTGGGAGAGTCAGATGTTGAGAATGATGCAATGTTCATTGAAAAACTATTACTAATTGAGGATCTTAAGTATAAAGTGCTATGTGAATGGAAGATTCATTTGGATCACGTGTTTTGGAGGAATGTTTTTTCCATGAGGATATTACTAGGGAGTGAGAAGCGAATATGTGTTCCCAGTACACTAATCTATACTGAGTTGATGTTTTGAGCATTACTTTGATGTTTGAATTTTTTTAATTTTCATTGAAGTGATATTTGACCTTGTTTTGCAATAATATATGTTGTATCATGAAATGGATGAAGGGGATCTCTAATCCATTTGTCTAGATGGTGTGACCATATGTGATTACATGGTTGTTAGGTGTAGTGTGGGGCCTTGGGGATTACACAATTGTTTTGGAGAAACATATCTATTGAGGAGGGGTTCTGGGATGTCGAGTTTTTCATTCCATATTTAGAACATATCATGGTGGTTGATACCTGATAGTTATGTTACAAGGTTGTTGTTTGGACCACTCTATTCTTGGGTAGTTTTTCATTCTAGAGGGTGAGGCTATTTTGAGAGCTATATGATGTAATGGAGTAAACCTCTTAGATTAATTACATTGTGATACTTCAGTGATTAGGGTGTTCTTGGGGATGTTTTTCACTCATTCCAGGTGTTTTTCAAAAATGAAATTTTTAACTATCCATGAGTCAGCCTATCAAAGAGTCACATTTTAAGTGAATCATCCTATCAGTGACTCAGTGATTTGGTGTCGGTGAGTCAAAGGTGTCAGTGTCGATTAGTCATGGGCGTCAGTGTCAGTGCCATGGTGTCGGTTCCAGGGCATCGGTATAAGGGTGTTGATCACATGGAATCAGTTCTAGGGCATCGATGCTAGGGTGTTGGTGCCAGGGTGACAATGTCATGGCATCGGTGATAGGGTATTAGTGAGCCACCCATCAGTGAGTTATTTCATGTTTTCCCCAGACATCCCAGTCTCTCCCTTATGATTTTCTTTTAACAAAAAATATGTTACCTATTGAGTTTGACTTTTCTTAAGTCTTTTTCCACTGTATTCAAGGGGAATTATTGATTCTCCAAACCGTAATCGCCCTTAAATTTGAAAAAACCAAGTTAAGGATACGTGGTGTTGACAATAACACGTATTTCAAGTATTTTGAAGTCACCACTCTAAATTTATAGTTATATGTTTTCAAAAAACTGAGTTTGATGCTATGTTTGGGTGTTTTTAAGAGTTTTTTGAAGGGTATTTTTTATATATTTAATTTCCTAATGTCCTCGGGGATTTGAGATATTCAAATAGCATGGTCAATCCATGATCTGTTTTATCCAGCACATTGAAATTATATCCCTTGTTATTAGGATCTCACTCATTCTTCATCCAAGATCCTCTAATTTTCAGTGGATTCTTTTCCTTCTCCGAAGGTGTGTAAAGAGTCCTTCCTCCTTATAAGGGGTTATAGTACATTTACTATTTAGACTTTTTATCTATTTTTTATTGTTCTGACTTGTTTTGGATGTGTTCCTTATAAAAATCATGGCAATTAGTGGTCTTTTCTTACACACTATTAATATTTTTATTGGTTATAATGTTAGGGAAAAATGTTGTAATGTGGAAACTGAGTAATCATGTACAAATGGTTAATTAAATGGATTCTAGAGGAATAAGAACCATTATGTGATACCCCAGTAAAAAATGTAATTCAAGAACAATGTTGGTTAAATCTGATTGGAAGAACTTGTAGGCAGTTGAACTACCTTTGGTTGTACTCTTTCCATCATACATGCTTCTGTATGGGGACTAGAATGTTGCATTGGTGGTGTTGTGCAGTGGGACTACAAGAATGGTTTTCATTCATTTTTGAGTTGGTTAGGGATTTTATTTTTTGGTAGTAATGGAATATATAATGTGAATCCCTTGAATAAATGAATAGTATGTGGTTAAATAAAAAGTGTCTAGATTATTCGTTTAAAGTATCTTTTGTGTGGGTTTACATATAGAGGTAGCAACAAAAGTGTTACTATTGGGTTGTTAATTGTTTGGTTGAACCTATAGGTTGGGATACTGTTTGATTATCTATATTTATATGAACATATTGTTTTTTGTGATTTATATACACACCCGACCGTCATTTACCATCATATTGTTTTTTGTGTTTTTTGGTTTTATTTTTTTTAGGGCAGTGGTGTAGATGAAGCAAAGAATTGTATTTTTTATTCTGGGCCGCTTTTCGCGGAAGTTTTAACCGCCGCTAAATAGGAGCATTGTGGCTACCTCATTTTGTGGTGGTTACTATGACTTTAACAGTGGTTTTGCGGCTGCTGGAATTTCAGTTTATTCGCGGTGGTTATAACCACCGCGAATAAACTGATATCGAGGGATCGTAAAACCGCCACTAAATTCAGAAAAACCCCCGTAAAATGAGGCAGCGGCGACGCTTTATTGAAACCACCGCTAAACGTAAATAACCACCACTAATAGATTGGGGACGCCCTCTTTCGCAGTTGTTTCTGTAAACCACCACCAAACAAAGTAGCAGTGGTTTAAATGGCCGCTAAACGCAAAAAAAAAACTTCCGCTAAATGGCGATTCTGTTGTAGTGTAATGGGTTTGAAAATTAAAAAAAATTAGACCAATAATGGAATTGTGCTCACCTGAATTAAATTTGAGGAATTTATCATGAAGAAAAAGATAAATCACTATTTTTTGTATATCAAAATCATTAATAAAAATTTTATTTTAATGGAGGAATTAGTTCATTAACAAAAAATCTCTAAAATTATCATTTAGAATGAGTTACAGTAGTAATTTTTGATTGACATGTTCTTAACAATGGTATCAATACAAATAGGGATTCATTTTTTTGGTGATGAAAACTATCATAAAGAGATATCGTATGGAAACAATCCATAATTGATATACTTAATAATCCTTGAATGGATGTTATTTATTCTCTATAAGGTGTAGAGTTAAAAAAATTCAATCTCAAATCCAATCATCTAGAAATTACATGACTTAATTATACTCATTCATTACAATACACTCCACATTCCATATAGTTTTACAATTTTATAGAATTTGGAAAAGGATTAACAAAGAAAATATTTATTTTGAGTCTAATAGACAATTTACCATTATATAAACTACATCTTAATCCATAACATGTTTTAAACACCCCACATAAATTCTTTAAATAAGATACCGATATATACAAAACCTTTGTATTAAAAGTATTTATAAACTAGGGAAATAGAAATATAAAAAAGGGATTATCTATAAACCACAATAATGGTAATAGTAAGTGATAATAATCAAATATAATAAGTGAAAAAATATGACAACATGGGTAAAATAATAATAAAATTCATATGAAATAGACCAAGTATCATAAATCCTGAGATATGATGAGGAATAACAAATGACATTAATCAGAAGAATGAAAAAACATTATTAAATAGAAATATTCTATTATAGTTTTAAATAGTAATGGTAAAAAGTATAAATCATGTGAAACATATTTTAACTATGGCACAAACATCTGTATGGATATGTTTTCTCTCATGTGTCACAACATCATCTTCTAGGATTTTGAGAAACTTGAATATACTTGTGAATAATTATATCATGATATATAATCATTAAAATAGTGCATTGAAGTGTTATAAATAACAATACAATTAATCTTATAAACTTATGATCCAAACATGATATAAATCCACTATAAATCATAATGAACCTATTGAAATAAATGTGGTTTCATAAAATATTCTGAATGAAAATAATTCACCTTTATTGTTTAAAGAACACGATAAAGAAAAATGAGATTAACTAAACACATCATAAACAACCCATGAAATTAAAAAGTGTTTCAAATGAATTCAAAATTGGAAATCAATAATAATTCCATAAATATCATAACAAGACATTCCCATGGAATTTAAATATGTATCCAATAAAATTATGTATATTTATTGGAAAATACTATTCCATCTTGATAAAAAATAATATGGTATTTAAATAGTATCGATGAAGGGTGTGAGGGTAAGTTAATAAAATTCCTAAATATACCAATGTCTGGAATCTTGGTGAAAATCCATTAATAAAATGAACCAAAAATAGGGTATTAACCAAGGAAAGGGATTGGGTGAAATGTTAGGATCATACATAGTGAATGATTTGGATGAAAGGGGAATTGAAAGATCATTCCTCCAAAATATGAGGCCACTACATATGTCATTTAAAAAAATAAGGTGGGTTGTTACATTATATGAATAACCATTATTAATAACCATGTACATAAAAGGATGGAGAAATAGATTTAAATCAATTTTAGGAGTATTAAGAAAAATAACATTGAATATAAGAATCAATAATGATATTTTCAGTAAAATTTAGGAAAACAATATTTATAAATAATGGATAATAAAAGATTATATTATAAAATAGTGAAATTTTAGACTGTATGTATCATAGGAAACTAATTTTATAGTGGAAATTGGTGTTCACCTAAAAAATCATAAAAATTATTATTTTACACTTTGATGAAAATAACCAATAATTTATACATTAAACCATAATTAAATTTTTTTTCAAGAAGATTGTTTATTAAAAAATTAAATAAATAACTTATCAGGGAATTTATATGAAAATTTTCAAAACAATGAAATGAATCATGACCTATAAAAAAGTTGTTTGTCCAAAAAGAAGAGATGGGGCTAGTTTTAGCTAAAAAGAAAACATTGGGTAAAATACGAGCCTTGGAGAAGAGAAATATCAGTCGAACATATAATAAAAAATGTATATAAAATGGTAATTATTTTAGGTTTTATAAATAATTGAAATTTTCATTAATAATTATCATTGAAAAATAATTATGATTTTAAATTATGTTTGGAAACGAAACCCTTATTGTTTGAGAAACATTTAAAAAACATTCATGTTGTATATCATTTTAATTAATGGAAATATAAATACTGTAAAAAATAGATAATAAAACCCCATTAATTTTGTAAAATCAATTATCTAGTAATTCATAAAACCATATTTAATATATCATTGTTCACATTAAGAATCAACACTCAAAACACTAAATTTTAGACAAAGATAACCTTGTGAAATTCAAATTTTTTGAATCATAAGTCATTAAGAGATTGAAAATAACATTGTTATGTGAATACTATGAATTAATCCATGGAGTAAGATAATATAAACCCATGGGATAAAAATAAATTTTATAAATATGAAATTGGGTCATAATAATTATATATGTCCTAATGAAGAGAAGTTGTGATGAAAAACCCAAAAATTGTTTTGTTCCTTAATTAAAAAATATCTAACCATAATTAAAACAAAAATAGATAACTAAATAATAATTTTTATTCCCTAATTCATATAATTTAAATTTTATATCACTCGTATGTTTTTTTATACTTTCGTTTTATCTTATTTTAACCATCTATCATTTTTATTATTAACTATTTGCGCATTTTTTATTTTGTTGATTTTATTTTTCATTGTTCAGTACCATGTTCATAATGAATATATACATTAAGATATTTTAAAATATAAAATTTATTTCTGTGTAGTTCTCGAATATCATTTGATGTCTGATTTAGTTATACTGCATGAAAATGGATTCAATATTTGAATATTTTGACGAATTTAGTGAAGAAATATGATTCCTTAATAATTATTTAAATACATAATATTATAATTAAATTAATATTTTACAATCATAATTTTATTATGAGATTAAAAAAATACAAGTGTTTATGTTCCCATGTTCATCCATTTTATAGTTTTATAGCATCATTCATGTAGATTGTTAATCCTCCAAAAACATGAACACCCCATAACTTGATGAGGGTGTATGGTTAAATAAGTATTTTGTTTGAAAGAATATCAATATAAAAGAATAATTATTAATTTTTTAATTATAATGATTATTTATAATACTTCAATATTTTTGGATAAATACGAAAAATGATAGATGAAAAACAAATAATATTTGTTCTTACTGGTGACAGTCATCAAACCCTCACAATTGACATTCCTTTATATTTTTTTGATTAGGAAAATGAATATATAAGTGTTGAAATAGTAATATAACAACATATTAATATAATAATTATACTGATGTAATGATTTTTATGTTTATAAGATATTTATAATTACAACCTAGATAATAAAAACATAATAAGGATAAAATACTTATGTCGAAGACGTGATCACTCATTGTTTGACTCCTTGGAACTGAAAGGTATTGGATTACAAAGTGTAAATAATGTATGTATGATGTTGAAAGGGTTAAAATGATTTAAATATAGGATATTTTAATGGAATAATAAAAGCGGTAGCGTAACATTGAAATAGTGGAAGTGGTAACATGTTAAATGAGAAGAAATGGGATTTTTTTTGAAATAGTATAAATTTTTCAATAAATCTATGAAACAATTCAAGGGTAAACTTCTCAAAAGAGGAAAAAAATAATAACATTGGAACATGATAATATATATACTACTCTCGTAAATTTATTTTTAGGCAATGAATGTGTGATTTAATGTTATTATCTTTACTTCTAACCGATTATATAAATTCACATTAACCCTGACAACTTGTTTCTATCCAATTAATTGTAAATATTAATAAATATATTAATTGAAACTTCATACCAAATTTTGTGATGATAGATATAAATTTGGCATCCATATAATCTAAATAAATATATAAATAATAAATCGTTATCTTGTAAATTGAAACATATTATATATAGAAAAATGTTTTATATTGAAAAAGGGGGTTTTCAATATTTAGTGTTCCTAATATTAATTAGTTTTGTTTAACCATTAAACAAGTGTATATTAATATATATTATTATACATAATGTTAGACTCAGTATTAATAATATATTAATATAATTTATAAGAGAAATAGTTTTGTGGTGTCAATAAAATATTTCATAAGTAACATTTTTATCATTAATGTGGTCATTAACATTTATATTGGTCACCTCATTTTCAATGATAAAAATCAAAATTTTAATTATTAAAAATATTTAAATTTTAATATAAAATTTTAGATCTACTTAATAAAAATAAATTTTAACATTTTTTTAAAATTAATTTTAATTATAGGTCATTTAATTCATAAAAACTAGTTTTGGGTAAAATTGTATTTTTATACATAGTGTTTATGTGTAGAAAAAAATTATCAATTTAAATTATTATAATGATATTAATATGATTAATATTTTTAAATTTAGTTTCATTTTAATTAATTAAAAAAACTCTATTTTACCATCGACGTAATCAATTAATGATAAAGAAGAATTTTTTATATATAAAATATTACTTTATTATATAATTTGATATTATTTCAATTTAAAAATAGATCATAGTTATTTAATATATGTATTTCACATTAAAAATATATATTTATATATATAAGGTTTTAAAAAATTCTATGTCATATAATTTTGACAGTATTATGAAAATCATTAAATCTCACCATTCTAACAAATGGATTATTATTAGAAAAATATTAAAATTTATTTTAAGGTAATTCTGGTATAGTGAATTGAATAATGAACTTTATTATATATAATTTATTTTCTAAAAACTTTATAATTATATTATAAAAAATCAAAATACTAAAAAAATATTTTCTTTCAAATGAGTCATTTTCACATTATACCATATAAATCACATACCCTCTACAATTACAAATTTTATAATTCATTCAAATAACAATGGATTTGACAAAGTTTTATTATTTATGATCATAAAATATGTTTCATAATGAAATTTTTTTTGTGTAATACATGTTATATAACATTGTATATGTTTTAATGGATCCAAAATCACGGGTAATTACTTTCTACCCCCTTAAATAAATTGATTCCTCATAACTATAATTATCATTTACTAGTATGGATATCTAATTTTAGAGAAAATATTTACATGTCTAAAGATATTATCTCTAATTACATATAAACCTGTATATAAATGTTTGACAAGATGTAATTTATTTTCAAAATCAATTTTAAAAAAATGTATATCATAATATTATATTAAGACCCATGATAAGTATTTAGTTTAATTCATATGTAATTCATAGTTTTACTTTCACTAATAATGGTGAAAATTAATTTCGAGTCTGTTTTCTAGTATTATATAAATTAATGTTGTATAAAAATTAATTTTTTATTTAATATAGAAAATAAAATTAATTATTTAGTGGATGATATTATGAATTTCACAAGTATTATTTTCAAAATCATAATAAAAAGAGTAATAAATATTTTCCATAAATTAAAAATCATAGAGAGTGGTAATGAGATGTTATTCTATAATATCATTGATAAAATATGGTTTATGGAACTAGAATATATCCACTTATTCACGGTGACAAATATATGGAAAACAATTTACAATGTCCCCATCATCAATATTCAATGTATTGGTGCTTCCACAACCCATGGGTTAAGGAGGAAATATATTCCTACCAACCTCATCAATCCTTATATTATGAAAATTAATTATATAATTTACATGTTCTTCACTTATAATACATTTTATAGTGTTTACATAGCATGATTTCTATATTATTTTCTCATTTTAACTGATATCTTTATTTACCCTTGATAATTATATCCTCAGTGGCCCTTATTAGCATAGGTAAAACATATTAATTTCCCTTATATACATTACATTGTGTAATTTTTCTAGTATTTTTCACATGAAGGAAATTTTACCTCCATACCTCCTTGGTCTTCAAAATAAGATATTTTTGGATGCTGTATCAATATATTATTTTTGTGAGTCTAGGGGTTATTTAATTATTAAATTTTTAATTATATATCCATATATATGATTTGTTATAATAATAATATTTTTCAATGAAGATGTTATCCCATATGTTTATCGTTAGGAAAATTAATGCATTATTAGTTTCATCCATAATAAACTCCATGCATTTGGCCTTTATCTATTACTTCAATTAGGGAATTCATATGTGTAAGAATAAATTTTTCAATAAATGTAAAAAATAAAACTATATATTAGTTCTAAAAACAAATTGAAAATGTTCATAACCTCACTTATGAATTTTAAAGGATTAAATATAGGTTATCAATTTTAATATTCATATTAGGTTGTTAGGGAAAACAAATTATTAATTTTAATAATAATATTTTTTCATCATTTATAATTGTATGTATAGGAATTGTGACTTAACCAAAGGATTTCATCTAGGAGTGTCCAGCCATATGTATAGTTATGCCACATTCTCATACATGAGGTCATTATTGATATAATAACTAATAGTAACTCTATAGGATTATTTCATTGGGTACCATTATAATAGATCCTTTATCCACATTCTGTATCTAGATTGGGTTTTATATTATATTAAACCCATGGAATCTCTAATATAACAAAAATTTATGTTTTCATTCAACATTTAAACATGTTCATTAGACTTATTTTGAAGGTTTTCACTATGGTTATATTATCATAACTCTCATATTATTACCTCAGGAGAATAAAATGTTATATATAATATTTTAATTACATTAGACCATAATTCTTCACATGTTGGAGAAATTTCACACTCCTACATTCTTTTAAACCTATAATATCCATATATGTAATGTTATATAAACCCAACTCTAATCAAATCTAAAATAAAAAAGACTTACTGATCACTTATTTTTTTGGAATAAATTATATATTTCATTACTATATAATACCATTAAATTTAAGATTTATAATAATTGTGAATTGGAAAAAAAATATAAACTATAAAAATCATTTGTTTTCCAAAAAATGGAAAATTTATGATTAAATTATTAATTTCATAATATATTAAATTTGTTTATCATATTTGAAATATTCTCCTCAAATTATACTCTAATAGATAGATTGTATATATTACATTTCTTCATAACAAGGTAAAATGAAAAAATAAGAAAGGGGAGAGTTCATATGATCATAATATGTAAATATATATATTAATAATCGATTATCATTATTGATCATAAGATGATGATATGGATATGTCAATTAGAATATTTATATATAACTAATTATTTATTATAAATCATTAAATGTGACTTGAAAAAATGTATGACATGTATAAAAAATTATAGAAACATGATTAAATAATCCATATCCATTATAGATCAACAGAGTCAAGAGAATACCCATAAAAAATGTTAAACCACATTCAACATTGGCACAAATTTTAATGTATGGATCATTACATCCATGAGCCATAGGATCAATTCTCTTGCTTATTAGTAACAAAAATGTACTATAGAATAATTATTTGTTATATATACATATGAAACCAAGGCATTATAGGGTTAAATAGGATCCCACCCATCATCATCAAGGAATATTAGTTTGAATTGAAATCTATTACTTATCACATCATAAATAACATAATGAAATAAAATTTGTTTCATAAAACATTATAAATTATAAGAATAAACATTTATAGAAAAATGAACTCATGGAGGGAAATGGTTTTAATTCAACACATTATAGAGAACCCATTTAAATAAAATGTTTTTCATATAGAATCACACTAGGATGTAATTAAAAATTAAATCAATTATCCTTACCTGATAAAACCATAGAAATAAATGGATATCCAATGAAATCATGTTGTATTTTAGGTAAATACAATTCAATAAAGAAAATAAATAATATTTTATTTACACCATTTATATATACAAGATATATGGTTAAATAAATAATATACCAAAATCAATCGATTTATGGATTATGTGTGAACATCATCCAATCAAATGAATAAAAAATAAATTTTTTATAAAGGAAATAAATAATGTGATAATATATGATCATAAAAAGTTAATTATTAGAGAAGAAACATTTATTGATAGATTATTCTGTGAAAAGATAAGGACACTACATATGTAACATATAGAAAGAAGAATTCTGGTTATAATATATGAATATCTTTGATCATTAATAATTCATGTAAAACGATTTGTATTTAGATGAAAATAATTTTTATTTTTTTTCAGAAAAATATCTTTATAAATAAAGAACATATAAGATATTTTTTTAATCATTTTAGATATAAATATTTAATAAATAACTATGGATATTTTTTTATTTCATAACCATAATAATTCATTAAAATGATTTATCTCAAAAAATTAAAAACACTGAGGAACGAGTTTCTGAAAAGGAAAATTTTTAAAAAATAATTTACCAATCAATGGTTAAAATGATCCATTAAAAAATGTTAAAAAAAATAAAATAATTTTTATGATGATTTTTTTAAAATGAGTCGCTTGAAAAAAATGCCAAGGTATTTATTTATGAAAAAATATTACAAAAGTCAAATTTACTGGATCTTCTTAAAATCATTTTCATAGAAAGAAATCAAATAAACTTGGATCTCGACTGGTTAAGTGATAGTCACACCAATTCCAATGTTAGCAAACCCATTTGCAACCATGTTGGCCTCCCGAAAGACATGTGTGACAATGAAGTTGAGGCTCATAAGGGTATTCTTGCACTCAATCCATTTGGCTACAAGTCTCTATTAAATATTCAATTCACCATTTCTTATGGCCTACAAAATAGTGAATTAGTTACTTTATAACAAAATATTTTTCTAATCATTAATTTTTGAAAATGCGACAACATGAATTATTTCAAGAATTTCCCATTCAAGAGTATAAGTCACACCAAAGGATAAATTAAAACAAACTATTAAACTATCCTCATGGTCCCAAAAAATGGTACCACATCCTGAGTGTAAGATTCAGAGTTTTATGAAATAAACACTATGTTCAATAGCATACATGATACACTACATCGAGCATAAATGAACAACTAAATATTATTAGATAAATTTTACAAATATAAACAATTATTTGGAATGGATTGAATGAATAGTATGAACTGAATTTCAAAAATATTCTTTACACATGACTTAATAATGATTCATTGGTTACCAAATTTATTATAAATGGAAATAAAAACCAATTGAGTATTAAAGATGTGTTTTTAAGAAAACCTATTTAAAAAGAGAATAATTGTGTTTATATAATCATAACACTATTTATTGATATTAATTTATTGAAAAATATATGTTATATATTTAATATAATGTTTTAATTTCATCTTATATGTTTTCTAGATTTTATTTAAGAGTATATTCAATTTTTTAGATAAAACAAGTATTTTTCTAAAAATGCTATTTTACCACCTTTTGATGGAGAACCCTTTTTTAATTTATTTTTTATCACATTTGAATATTATATTTAAAAAAATAAACTTATTACTTAAAATCAAGACATAAAAAAATACCTTGTATGAATTTTTGATATTTTTCTGATAATTATCATGTTTTGATGAATAGTAAAAATACGCTAAATTTTAATTGAAAACAAAATTTTCATTGAGATAATTTATATGGTTAAATAATATTATTTAATGTTTTTAAAATATAAATGTAATATATTTTTATAATTTAATCCAATTTTGGTCATTGGAAGTAATTTCACCATGAAAATGTACATAAACACATGTCAATCTTTTGATAGTTTTTACTTCTTAAAAACCATGTTTCATCTTTTGACAAAGGGAATTAATTTTAAATTAATTTATGCTAATTTTGTGTATTGAATTTTGAAAAATGGATTCCATATTTGGTATCATAGGGTCCAAATTTGGAAAATAGGCACCTTTTACTTTTTGAAAATATGAACAGTAACTTCAACAATTATTTTTATTTACCATGGTTAAATGGTAAAACTGGTAAGTAAGGGTAAAAAAATAATATTATAGCATTATATAACAACCCTAAAACGTGTCCTAATCCTATTTTATGAGATATTCCCAACCATGGTCATACATTGGTTGATTTTAGGACCCCATGTATCCATTTTGGGTGTAATAGTGACCTTTTATAATATTTAATTTATAGTAAAGGGAAATATAACATAAACATGTATCATTTACTAAACAAATTATATTATTGGGTTATATAAATGTTATCTAGGACTAGAAATAGTCATTATAAATATAAAAATATTTTATACATCATGGTTTTTTATTTATAAATTTTAGATGTTAAATAAATAAATTTATTTATGACACAATGATGATGCAGTGATTACCATATTAGTGAATGATTCAAATAAATGATATTATAAATATTAAAATAAATGTATTTTGATCATTTTGATTCCATCCCAAAAATTGTAGGATGAAATTTATATGTAATGGATGATTTAATTCTATTTGGTTTAAGTAAAAAATTTGTTATGAATTTTTGAAAACTTAAAGTATAAAGAGTGTCTAAATTGACATAATTCGTAACCTAAAATATAAAATAGATTATTAAATGTTTTAAAATTCCTAAAAAATTTATATTCATCCAAATTATTATGATAATTTCAAATATGTCATTACTTGAACTTTTTTATTTCTTTTTTACATTCTGTTTTAATTAAAATAACCCACAAATTATAAATAATAAATTATCATGGTAAAATTAAACTGGGTAAAATAAAGTTTAAACCAAAAATATAATGGTTAAAATAAATTAAAAAATTGTCTAATTTTAATTTTATGATGATTTAATGACCCAAAATAATTTTATATTTAATATAAATTTGTTTCAGACCATTAGAAACAGAAAATAAATTTATAATAAAATAATATTTCAAAGCATTCAAAAAGGTCCCCTACTCCCTCTTATAAAAGGGAACCACATATACCCATATACACACACCTCCCAAGCCCCTTGGTCTCATAAAAATTCGGATAAAATAATCTCCCAACATCACTTTCTTCCTCCAAGATTCCTTAAAATTGGAATAAGGCAATTTGAGAAGGCCTTTTGGCTCAAATCAAAAGAAGTTACCTGATTTGGAGGTAACATCTTCTCTCTAGTTCCTTTATTTTATTTCTCTTCTTCACTCTCTATGATATTATTATTATATGATTACATAAAAAAACCATTATAATAAATATTATAGGATTTATTTATGATAATGAGTCCAACTACACTTACACACACCTCTATCTAATAGATACAAACATACAGTTTCTATGTACGACGAACTACTGCCTCACGAAATGATGATTGTTCAATTGTCTCTCACCAAATATCATGGTTTCCATTATTATGGCGCTGTATTTCTATATTATATTAATTATATTAATTTTTTATTTATTAATATTTTTTATTTATTTAAATTATACCTTTATGATTTCTGTAATGTTTAAATATAATAGTTTCATTTAAGGAAGTGTGGACTACCGCCCCCTCAAAGTGATCTGACCCATTCATGCCATTCATGAATATTATAAAGGATGGTGTAAATAAATTAATGTAACATATATATCATAGATATTATACTAAAATTATAATATACTTCTGTATCATTTAGTTTTCATTCCTTAAATTTGAAAAATAAATTAATGTAGTGTTCAAGCATACGTACGACGTACCGTCTCCATGAAGGGTGAATTTCATTTCATAACTTAAAATGTTATGGAAAATTATAAATAAATATATACTAGATATATATGATATTTATATCATTAATAATATTCTGGATAAAATATAATTATGACCACATGAATAATTTCCATCAGAACATGTTTATTTTTGACTCAAGTACCGAACATCGACAAAACATCTGATATGAACTAAAATCATAAAATAATTTATATAACATGGTAATAAGTGATATAAAATGAATTATAATTAATAAATAAGTTATAAAACAATTATAAACTAATATAAGTTTAATAATAAGAAAATTAAATAATGAACGGGGCAAGTCAGATTCAAGGTAAGGGATCTTCTTATCCCAAATTCCATTATTTGGGTTGATCTTTTATTTACTGACTATGTCATGCTATGATTATGTGAGAAATGAATTTTTTTATCCTATATTGTGTTAATAAATTCCTTATGTTTATTTATGTTGAATACTAATAATCAATCTATTTTATTGACAAAATAATATTTGTAAGGGAAACATTAACTCAATCTCATTTCATTGAGTTGAATATCTGTGTCATTAGTTTTATTTTTCCAATAATATGTATGAATGACCTGTTATTTTTTTACACTGATTATCCAATTAAATTAGGTATATTTAAATTGTTCAAACATAGTTATGTCATTTATTTATCCTTAATATAGTGATATGATCTTTATAAGGGATTTCATCTCAATCTCCTTTCACTGAGACATATTGTGATTTATATACAACATTGTTTTATATGATGTATAATCAACCTCTTTGACTTTCAACTTCATTAAACCATTTTTAAAAGGAATATATTTCTACAAAGTGTTTTATAAAATGACAAAAGAAACGTTTCTTTTTAACATATGCGGTGACAACAACCTTTTTGCTGCCGCGAGAATTTTTTGATATTTGGATTCCACTACAAGCCGTAATGTTTTTAAAAAGAAAAGTGGATACCATATTCTTTTAGGGTATTCATGGTATTGAAAATGGTTTTTATAATTGATTTATTATGTCAATGTCATAAAATAATATCTTGTTATTGCAATGTGGAAATTTTATCTTTCCATTATACTTGTTTTATGTTTTATTATTATGTTATAGTTAATGGGAATTGTTGGTGTATACAGGTGGTACTGTGATAAACCGAGGTAGGGTGAGCCTGAGATAGATCTCCAATGAATTGGATAACATGACAGAGGTAAATTATGAAGTTTATCCTAATATATTCAGGGAATATATTGTGATGGGTATTCAAAACGTAACCATGAAGGTTACTCCCTATGTAGCTGTGAAAGATACAATGTAAGTATGATGTGGATTCCACAAGTTACCATTATGTAATAAGATTTCTATGAATATTTATAGGAATCTTATGATTACATTATGTAATCTAAATAATCTATATTTTATGGGTGAAAATTATAATTTTGTTAAAATATTTTCTTGGGATTTAAATTTTCAAAGACTAACGGTTTTATTCCTGATTTTATATTTTTTATTTGGATTTTTATGGTCATCCCAAATTTTTTAAATTTTTTTCATAGGTTATAAGGAAAGATATTATAATGTAAGAATTCAAGAAGATTTTTATCAATAAATAATTCTTGCTTTATTTAAGGAGTTTTATTATTATGAAGAAATCGGATAGAGTAGAAGTTCCTACTTCATATTTTTTGAGATATAATGTAATAATTATGGACTAATTCTCTAAATCTCTAAACCTGAAAAGATCCTAAATGTTAAAGAAATAAAATTCTTAACCAAAACTCAGGATTATATATGTTTTAATGTTGGGGTCTTATAGTTGGTATCAAAGATCATTTTAGAAAACATTAGGGATTAAGAGTTTTTGATAACCACATGATAATTATCTATGTCTATTATTTCAGTTAAATCCTTGTTTTATAAATTTTTTAGATCAAGGAATGTCTGTTACAAATGGAAGGAGGAATAACTCCAAAAATATTCTTATCACTTGATCGTTACTTGATTTCGAAAATTATAGAAAAGTCATATTTGAATGATTGTGAAACTTCTTCTCACAAACAACTCACTTGAAAGAAATTATTTGAGATATAAAACACTGCCACTATACATTGATACCACTGTGGATCATGGTTTGTATTTAATCAAATCCTATTTTATCAATATTCTCATATTTTTAAGAAATGTAAATACTATCAATTAATTCTCAAATATTTATTACTTATCACAATATTTTAATGCTTTTTATGATTTAAAAAAGGTAGTTGAAGAAGGATACCCTTATGCAACATATTAATATTTTCATTTAAAATATTTTCTTTCAGCACATACTTATGGTATATTAAATGGAACATTGATTGAAAGTTTCAACTCAAACTCAGTGTTACTATTTTATAAAAATCATGTTTTATCAGATGTTATGAAATGAAATGTCATACATTATTATTTTCCAAAACTATTTTTCTATGAACACCCATATGAACCATATTGTACAATGTGTATTTTGATAAAGGAATAAAATGATTTTTAAAGATATATAAATCATGTTTTCAATGCATGTAACTTTTATTCAAGTGAATAAGATGATGATGAAACCATATGGAAACTATAATGTAGGTATGATGTTCTTTTTATTGGGAGCAGTTTTATATTATCATATGATGGTAAAAAAATGTCAATATATATAAGACTTATTGGCTTAATATGTTGAAGTTATTATGAGTTTTCATAAAAATGAGAGGTAAAAGAAAAAAATTGAGGTTAAAACATGTTAGGGTTATTTTTTTAGTTTTATTAAAAGGGATAACCAGCAAAAAGGATGACAACCCTTCACGTCCGATAAGACAATGGGAATCGAACCTAGAAACGATGGATGGCAAGGGAGAATCACCTAACACTGTCTTATGTGAAGTTCTTGGTTAGTATGACTTATTCTTTTTAGTTAAATGATTTTACGGATCAATAATAAATTGATTTTGGGAACTTATGTTTTCTCAAATGGATATAATTAGTATAGAAAAATGATTTTGTGATTGAGTTATAAATGGTATTTTAAAATACATCCACCATTTTGGTAACCTTATATTCCTAAAAAAAAGAATGCTATGGAATTTTATTTGATGAGTAATGGTTGAATTTTAATTTAGAAGAATCTATGTTTTTATTGTGGATATATGAAAATTTGGGTTATTTGTCGAAATGACTATCCTATCATTGAGAATATGTTATTAGGTTATTTAATTTTAAGTATGGGACTTCAAGAGTTGTAAATGATATTTGGAGATAAATGTTATGATTTATCGTGGAAGACTATATGAACAAAAACTTCTGAATTTTGGGATTCAACTGTAGTTTGGGTTATTTTAAAGAATTGTATAGACTATTTTTTATTGAATTTTATTTGTTGATCTTTGGGTATTATTTGTAGATTTTTTGGGAATAAGAGTAGTATTTCTTATAAAGGATTATTCTTTTTGGGAATTATCTAATATTTTTCTATCCATTTTAGTTTTGGGTTAATTTATAATGATATGAAAAATATATAGTTCATCTTTTATGGATTATGTGATTCTCTAGAAGTTGATTCTAGTAAATTAGGTGTGACCAAGTCATCTTGAATACTCATCATTTAGAGAAAAGATGTTTGTGTGGTAGAATTTAATGAAAGGATGAAACTCTACTTAGTAATTATATTCCCATATGTTCTTATTCTATGTATTGAAATAATTACTCAACATTATGAATAGTATATTAAAACAAAAACATTTTCTATTTTGTTTTCCTGTTGGGGAATCAAAGATCAATTAACCCATCACAAGTTCATGGTTTTTTGGTTGTTAAATTTCTCATGATCATGTTTTATATCACATTACATTAGAAAAATATGGTCATTTTATCTTCTATATCCTTATTTTCATAAATGAATCCTAGTATGTGTTACCTTGGGTGTCCTTTGTACTTCACTTCCTTTAATTTAAAGTGATATTTTTTATATATTTTTATGATGTGGGATTTTCTATGAAATTACCAAGTCAAATTTTAAAATTGACAGAAAATGATTCCCAAATTGGTTTAATGATGTAACATCCCAAGATTTAATAAAGAAACACTATGTTCAATAGAATATAAGATATTCTACATCGAGCTGAAATGAAAAAATAAAAATTATTATTTAAATGTTACCATTATAACCTAGATATTGGAATTGTAGAAATGAATAATATCAACTAAATTATGAAAATATGATTTACACATGTTTAAATAATGATTCATTGGTTTGCAAATTTGTTAGAAATGGAAATAAAAACCAATTGAATATAAAGGATGTGTTTTTTATGAAAATGTATTTAAAAAGAAAATAATTATGTTTATAAAATCATATCACCCTTTATGGATTTTTATTTAATGAAAAATATATGTTATATATTCAATGTAATTTTTTTAATTTCATCTTATATGTTTTTTAGATATGATATAGGAAAAATTAAACTTTTCAGATAAAGAAGAATTTTTCTAAAAATATAGTTTTACCGCCCTTTGATGGAGAACCATTTTTAAATTTAGTTTTTGAAACCATTATTTGTTCTATTTGAAAAAAAGACTTATAATTTAGAATCAAGACATCAAAATTTAATTTCGTAGAATTTTTTTATATTTTTCTGATAACTATCATGTTTTGATGAATATTATAGATATTGTAAATTTTAATTGAAATCAAATTTTTTCCTTCGAGATAATATATATTGTTAAATAATAATAATTAATGAGTTTGACATATTAGTGGAATATATTTTTATAATTTAATCCAATTATGGTTATTTTATGTAATTTCAAATTGAAATTGAACATAAACACATGTTAATCATTTTATAATTTTTACTTCTTAAATACATGCTTTCTGGTTTTGACAATAGGAATTAATTTTAAATTACTTTCTGCCAGTTATTTTTTTTGAATTTAGAAAAATTGATTCCATATTTTTACTCCAATGGTACAAATTGGGTAAATAGATACATTATATTTTTTCATTATGAATAGTAACATCAGTAATTGTTTCATTCACCATGGTTAAAGGGTAAATCAGGTAAATAAGGGTAACAAAATAATGTAATAATAATATAGCACTACCATAAAACATGTCCTAATCATATTTTATGTGATATTTCTTACCATGGGAATAAATGGGTCGATTTTATGACCCCATTTATCCACATGGGTGTGATAGTGACCTTTTATAATATTTAATTTAAAGAAAAGGGAAATATAACATAAATCTGTATCTTTTACTAAAACAATTTTAATATAGGGATACATTACAGATATTTATAAATATAAATAGTTATTAGAAATATATAAATATTTTCAAAATCATGGGGTCTTAATTATAATTTTTATACATTAAATACATCAATTTATTTATGAAACAATAATGATGAATTGATTACCTTGTTAATGAAAGATTCAAATAAATGATTTTAGAAATATTTAAATAAATGTAATTTGAACATTTTGAAATCATCCACAAATTTTTTTGGATGAAATTGAATCGAGATGGATTATTTAATGACTTTTTTATGTAATCAAGTTGTTATAAATTTTTGACAAAGTCAAGTATGAATAGTGATAAAATTGACATAATTCATAACCTAAAATTATAAATAGTTTGTTAAATGTTTTAAAATTCCTAAAAATATAATATTTTTCCAAATTGTTGTGATAATCCTGAAAATGTCATAAATAGAATTTTTTGGGTCTTTGTTCATGTTATTGTAATTAAATTAACCCACCAAGAGTAAATAATAAAATATCATGGTAATATTAAAAACGGTAAAATAAAGGTTATTCCAAAACTATATGGGCTAAAAAATTTCAAAACAAGTCTAACTTTAATTTTATTATGGTTATAAAACCCAAAACAATATTATATTTTAAATAAATGAGTTTGTGACCATTAGAGACCGAAAATAAATTTATAATAAAATAATATTTCAAGAGTTTCCTAAAGGGCCCCTCCTCCCTCTTATAAAATGCCACCACCTCTACCCACTTACTCACACATCTCAAGACCCTTTTATCAACCAAATTTTACTAATATAATCTCACAACATCCCTAACTTCATCCTAGATTCCTTATCATGGGAATAAAACAATTCCATAAATCATTTTGGCTCAAATCAAAAAATGTTACCCGATTTATAGGTAACATCTATTCTCAAGTTCATTTCCTTTATTTTCCTTATTAACTCCATATGATCTAATTATTATATTATTACATTAAAACACCAATATCCTCAATATAATATGATTTTTTATGATAATTATTCGAACAAAACTTATACACACCTCTATTTAATGGATACGAACATAGGGTTTCTGGGTACGGCGAACTACTGCCTCATGAAATGATTATTATTCCATTTTCTACTACCACCTATCATGGGGGACCTTGTGGTGGAACTGTATTTATATATTATATTTATTATATTTATTATTTCATAATTTTTATATAATTTTTTAAATATAACTTTATGCTTTCCAGAATGTGTAAATACGATAATTTTGTTTGAGGAAGTGTGGACTACCACCCCCTCAAAGTGATATGAATCGTTCATGATATAAATGGTACATATAAAGGAAGTAGTAAATTAAATTATGTATCATATATAACATATATATTTTAATTTAATTCTAATATACCAATGTATCATTTATTTTTCATTCCATTAATATGAGAAAGTAATGAATGTAGCGTTCATGCGTACGTATGACCTACCATCTCCAGGAACAGTTCATTTAATTTCTTATCTTAAAATGTTATGGACTACTATAAATACAAATATACTGGATATATATTATATTTAAATTGTGAATAATATTCTAGATATAATTTACTTATGGCCATAAGGATAATTTTCATCAAAAAAATTTTATTTTTGACTCAAGTAATAAACATCAACAAAACATTCGATATGAACTCAAATAATTAAATAATTTATATAAAATGGTAATATGTGATATAAAATTAATAATAAAATTTAATAGGGTTTTAATGTAAGCATAAATTTACCTAATTTTATTATTCAAGAAATTATACAACAAATTGGACAAGTCAGATTCAAGGTAAGAGAACATCTTATCCCAAATTAACATTTATTGGGTTGATCTTATACATATTGAATATGTCATGATATGATTATGTTAGAATTGAATTATGATATCTTTTATTTTATTTATTATTAAATTATGGGTAGTTATAGATAATGCTCATAATCAATCAATTTGATTAACAAAATGATCTTTGTAGGAGAAATATTAACTCAATATCATTTCATTGACTCAAATATCCATATCATTGCTTTGTTTTTTGATGAATATGTGTGAATTTCCTCTGACAGTTTAACACATAATATACACTTATATTATGGTTATTTATATTTTTCACCCATAATCATGTCACTAATTTATCCTTAATCTAATGATACAATCTTTGTAACTGGTTTCATCTCAATCTCCTTTCATTAAGGAATATTTTTATTTATATATGATGTTTATTATATGGTGTATAATCAACCCATTTGAATTTTAATTTCATTCAATATTTTTCAAATGGAATGTTTTTGTATTAAGCCTTTTAATAAATGTCGAAAGGAATGTTTCTTTTTAACGTGTGCGATGACACCAACATTTTCACCACCAAAAGCATTATTTTATATTTGTCTTCCTATACAAGCCATAATGTTTTTAAAAATAAAAGTATATACCATATTAAATTTTAGTGTATTTTGGTATTAAAATGGGTTTCATAATGGATTGATCATGTCATTATCTTGAACTGATATCTTGTGATTATAATGTGGTAATGTTATCTTTCCTTTATGAATGTTGTATGTGTTATGATTGTGTTTTAGTTCTTGTGAATTATTTACAAAAACATGTGGTTCCTTGATAAACCAAGTGTTGGTGAGCTCGATATAGATCTCCAATTCATTGAGTAATTTGGCAGACGTAAATGAAAAAGTTTCTCCGAATAGATTTAGGGAATATACTTTAATGGGTATTCCAAACATAACAATGAAGGTTAGTCGCTAGGATGTTGTGAAATATACAATATATGTATGATATGGATGCAAAAAGTTACTATTAGGTTTTATGATTTATATGATTTTTAGGAATCTTATGATTACATTTTGTAATCTAAATATTTTACATTTTATGGGTGAAAAGTATGACTTTGTGAAAATTATCCCCTGGGTTATAAATATTCAAGAACTAAATGTTTTATTCCTTATTTTATATTCATTACTGATATTTTTATGCTCATCCCAGGTTTTTTAAATGTTTTTTACATGGTTTAAGTATGGATAAGAGAAAAAAAATAATTCAATAAGATTTTTATCATGAAAAAAAAACTTTTCTTATTTAAGTAGTTTTATTATTGTGAAAAAATTAATTACATTAGATGTTTTTACATTATAATTTTTGAGATGTAATATAATAGTTGGGGCCTAATTATATATAACTATAAACCTGAAAATATCCTCAATGTGAAATAAATTTAATTCTTGATCAAAACTCAAGATTTTGTATGGTTTAAGGTTAGGGCCTTATACAGAGGGTCCAAGGATTCCTTTAGAGGCACCATCCTTATTAATGTTTATCCATCTAAGGAGGGGTGGAATCCAAAAAACCTCAATCATCCCCATAGATGATTTTATGTTTAAATTAATACTCAATTTTCATAGAGTATTGAAATCATGTATTCTATTTTCATATATTCCCATATAAACACATTCTTTTCCTGAATAACATCAATGAGATGCTGCAAAATCTGCTTCAAACAACAATCCTTCCCATCCTGAAGTTCATCATTGGGACCCCACCAAATTAACAATTACAATGGTATCTAGTTGTGAAAACATAAAATTAATATCATATTAAATATAAAATATCTCCCCTCTTTCCTAATTTTCATGTGATGAAAATAAATTTAGTATCCATTTAATATTATTGAATTTTTAATAGAGAGTGTAACATCCCAGACCTTGAAGCCACTAATATGGTTCCTCACGAAGGGTGGCCACCTGAACTCAAGAACCCCTCCTCATATTCCTGATGGTTTCAACTAGAATAAAGGGTCTAATTAATCATGTGTGGAATCTATACCCTCTTTTCAAGAGTAATCCACCATATATAACATATAAAATAAAAGAAAAAAGTAATAATCCAGAAACATTCATTACCAACCAATTACCAAATAAGAAAAAACCACAAAAAACAATAAATATATCATGGCATGATAACTGTTCCAAAAGAGAATGAAAATCCAAAATAAAAACAAACAACCAAATCCACACAATGGTTCTTTAATCCAAGTGTAGATCTTCAAACATGCACATCCTAATACTAACTCAACTCTCCAGAATATATCCTTTTCCCTTTTCTTAACCTGTAACCATGAAATCTTCTCAGGTACCCAATGGAGGCAAATGAAGTGTGTGAGTACAACATAGCAGTCTAGCAGAAATGGTGTCTACAAAATAGCCAATCCAAATAGATAGTACATGAAAGTATTAAAATAAATGCAAGGTAGATCAAAATACAACTCATGTTCCATTAGTTAATAGTATTCACATTAACCAATTGAACTATTTGTTCTATTTTCATTAATTATACCATATTCATTAATAAATTTATTTTCATCACTTCTCTATTGTGCTATAAATTTATATCATTTTATCCTTGACGAAAGCGAGTCAATTATCAGGAATTTGTGTATAAATCAATTAACCTATCTCACAATGTATAAAAATTTATTAAAAATATCTTTACACATACCTTGGAGCCTCATTCTATACAGTTCCATCTAATGAAATCATTAGGGGGCTATATCCTCTATCTAACTCCCCAACTCATGTATTCATGAGGTGGGGTTTAGAGTCTCAGTCTAACCTTACCCATGGGAGGGGCCTTAGTCTTTTATACCACACCACAATGCCCTGTGCACTTGCTTATTTATCCATTTACCTCATATACCATATCATAAAAAATTGAAAACCAATGAACAAAAAATTTACAATTCACATTTTATTTCACATGTCTATCATTATCAAGGCTTAATCCATTAGCATAACTACCATTTTCATTGAAGATCCCAATAAACCCATTTTCCTATTTATACCATATACCAATTAGAATAATAAAAAGTTATCATAAATTATCCCATTTAACATAATCATCAATTTCTACGCATTAACCCATTTCACATAATTCATCAATTTACTTGAATTATACCGTTTACAAAATTCAATAACAACTTATAAGATATATAACACATTCACATTATTCCATTTAACCATTTTTCAAATCATTCACAATAATCTATTATACAATTTTCAATAATTACACACATCTACCATTATTGAATATTCATAATTTTAGGCAACATTTCATCACATTTATCATGGGATCTATTTCAATACAAGTGGACTTTAGGCTTAACAAAACAATTTCTATGTTAGGGAATATCGGAATGCCCCATGGGTGTCCCAAAACTATATACTCAATCTCAATGCATACCAAAAGTAATAATGTAGTTTGAACTGATCATTATCGTAACCATTTTTAACAAATCATACAAAAGGCATCCAATACACATCAGGATAGAAGCAATATCACATCCACACATGAACAAATCACCAATAAAAGAGAGGAATATAACATGTATAATACCTACATAAAATTCAATAATTAATGAACCCCTAACCTTATCATTAGATCTCTATTCAATAAACCATTGAATCCCCACCCTATGATCCATTGAAAAAATAAGGCTGTAGGACTTCAAAAGAAGATGACTAAAACCACGAGACCTAATCTAGAAAAGATATGAAAGAGAAGGATTAAACTCACCTGAAGATTATATTCGCAACCAACGGTGATATAAATATCTTGTAATTGATGGTTATTAATCACTGGGGATATTGGGGGAGTTTGGATCATCACTAGGGATGGATAAGAATACATACAGAGGGAAATTGGGTGATAACCCTAAAATACCTAATGGGGGAATTTGGTAAATTATCACTTTTTAAAGGGAACATGGTTTGGCCACACGGTATTCCAAACTGGGCCCCCACCTTGTTCCTACCTCTATCTTAAAGGGGTCTAACTCACATGAATTATTAGGGGATTTTTCACGGTTTGAGTAAATGTGTTCCAACTATGTGAAATTTTTATGTCCAATGTCACATGGTTTATCTTTTTCCCTTTAATGGTTTACTATAACCCTATGCCAACCATGAAACATGCACTGGATAGACTTAATTCCATCCCTTTCATGTCTCGAACCCCTAGAACACCCATTTTATCCCCCATACACCATGTAAAAATTTAATTAACCAAATTTATGGGATTAAAAATAGAATTTATTCAATAACATACCTCTATAAAGTAGGGGATTTTAAAATCTCCCCACCTTATAATGTCTCATCCTCGAGGAGAAATTTCAAACATCACTGAGTTTCTAAGGAAAATAGGTTGGGTCATTGGTCTTGAATTTCCATATCTCTATCCCAAGTCCATTAATGAGACTTACCATGATTCCAAAAACATGAACCTAATGCACCTTCATTGTCCTTAAAACTTTTCACTACAATACACAAAACAAAATAGATTCTCCAAGAACGATTCATCAACATCTAACCATACATGAACTACCAGAACCCCATAGGGAACCCTATAAAACACTATCTGAAACACACAAAAAATGAAACCTCACACAGAACATCATACCATCATGTACAACCTATAAAATACCCCATTATTCTAATCCTCTTCCCAAATCATGTCCCAAACCACATAGCACAATTTTACCATGTTTTCAAAACTCTAATGGTGATCTAAACTCAACAGTACCCAAAGAAAACACTTGATATTTCCAATCATAGTTGCTGACATAAATATATTCCCAAATTGAGTCATGATGTTCCCATTCCACAATCCGACATCCAATTAACAACCGAAACCCTCAAGGAAACATACATGTCTAACCCGAGTCGACACTTGTTATCAAGGTCCAATCAACAAAATGGTTCTTACTCTAGTAACTTTAACCCAAAACACCTGTAACATCATCTACCAAACACCGTCCAACTACGGTGATCCCCAGAACACACTTTAGATTATTACACTAAATTCTAGTGGTTGGAGTCACTTATATCAAAAAATTCTATGAGATAATCAACCCAACTTCCAAAAAATACTTGACGTGTTCCCACCACACATCGTCTGAACATCCATAATGAATTCACCCCATAATAGAATCCAGGCTTTTAATAGAAAACACTCAGGAGGAAATCCACACACTTTCCATTAATATACTAAGAAGAAATTTACATCAACCATGTCCTCCTTCATTCATGAATGTACCTTTTTAATACAAACACAAATCTAGATGTGGGTCACAGCTTACTACATCCTTTCATTTTCCCATAACATGTCAGAACACTGTCGAAGGGCTTGCCCTAGAAAATCCATCCTTCATTTATGTAATTATAAAAAATTTCAATTTTCCAAGGTGCTTATTAACTTTTGGCAATACAATATCATCCAACACACAAACTGGGGTCATTCACTGAATTCTAGTAGAACTAGATTGTCATGACATCCACTATCCTACAAACCATATTCATTCCCAACCGCACCCATCAACATTACCAACATAGAAAACCCTACCATCAATTCACTGAATAAATATGGAATTTTATTAATCAAACCATTAGAAAATTTGATATAAAATTTTTACTCTATTACACCCACCAAAGGTGATTTGGACTCAACAGATTCATCCCTTACTCCAAGCCATGTTGAGATATCCCTGATTGAATCATCCGAGAAACTCTTATCTTCGCTATTCGAAAGACACTACATCACATGGCCAAGGTTCCTTCACACTTAAATACATTCTAATGTCACCCAAAGACACCTACCTGAGTAAATGATTGATTCTTGATTGAATTATAAGACCCAACATCCCTTGACAAAAACCATTGTCATGAATCACCATGTTATTTAATGACTTTTACACAGGCATATAGAATTTAATTTAGAACCACATTTATCCCAAAGAAAACAATTGGCTCAATCAACAACCAAAATCAAGGCCCACTTGGCCTCTCTAGGAGACCCAATGTTCTCCTCAATGGTTTCCCATTGGAATATCATTTTCATTAAATTAACTCCACACATTAATCTATACATCCTAGAGTAGATTATTACTCCCCACCTTAGGAGTGTCATTTCCATCTCTTTCCTCAAGTAATTCCAACCACCATGGTTTACGATTAAATCATAAGTTCAACTCTAAAACTTAGATGTGGTCATCTAGATTTTCCTTGAACAATAACAAAATATCACCCAATACCCTTTCCTATCTTTTGAGAATGAATATTATAGGGTCCTTCAAAAAACAGTCTATCCCAAGGACCTCACTCTTAACTGTGAATAGTGTACTTCCCACCATCCAGTTTCACATATACCACCCCATGAGATTGGACCCCATGATGTACCATGTCCAAAAATCAAATTCATGTCATATAGAATAAAACTAGTTCTTTCTCAGCATACCCAAGAATTTTCAAGATGATGGGAATGATCATTACAATCATAAGTACACTAATAAGTTTTCGAAAGAAACCACCATAACTTATCCATCACTAATGTAATCTCCCACTATGGGGAAACATAACGTGCCCAAATTTTCAGGAATCTAGGCCTACAAACATCTCATTAGAATATAACCACTATCGGTTATGCATGATTTTCATCCAAGACTCACCACCACTCTACAACCATCTATTAAGAATCCATGGAACAACATTAGTTACACCACACCACTCATGTTCATCTAAAATGACCCTATTAGTTTACAATAAAACATAATGGTCCACCATAGCAATAAAAACCCACAATATCCCACATAGACACACTTTCGATTCAGTTCCATAGAGAATCTGAGGGGCTTATACGGAGCCACATGTTCACCCAACATGAATAGAATGACCATCACGTTCCTACATCATGACCTCATCTGAGCACTCAATATCCATCACTTTTATATGACATCAGATTAAAACCAAAATCATATTACACAATACATACATCACTAGGCCTTTCCTAAAAAAACACTTACTCACCTGAACCTCCTTCTTAGTCTGCTAGCCCCATCGGTTCCAAGAAATTTAGGAAATCTCACCAAATAAACAAACCATTCATATAAAATCCCACCCACATGAAAATCCTCACCTCGGGTGTCACCATAATAATTAAATCCCCCCATCTATGTTTCATTCATCCATTCCCCTTTCCCCAAAAATCATAGTCAAAGCCTCCACTAATCATCAATAAGATTGATTGGTAGGGCTCCAAACCAATATAGTAATTTGAAATCAACCTTATAAACTCTACCATCATTCAAGTGCCTCCCTAAGAAAGAAACCAAGGAATAACCAAGATTTTTTCTGAATGACTTGATGCCACCAACTATTCGTTGACTCCTCATCATTAAGAAACCAATATTTCTTCACATCTGATGAAACCTTCAACAGTAGGACAATATCGCTTTAGGATACCCAAAATTTCCCCAAGATGTTAACACGTAACCAAAGATCCAGTCACATCACCAATATAATCAACCTTATGATTTATCAATCTAGGAAAAATTGTTCTATGAAATACTCTCTATGTTTCAATACCAAAGTCCAAAACATCCAACTGTGTGATACACTCCCAAAAGCAGTAGAAACCTTATATGACTCACCTCATTGGTCACTTCGATGGTTGAATGATACTAACTCCCTATAATGTAGTCACAAATTGAAAAAATACCTAGACATCTCTCTAAGCCATACACATCAACCCAAAAATAAAAAGTTACTCACTAGCAACACTCTTACTCCCGTTATAACACGCACTGCACCTAGTGAACCTAGAGATCATTTAATCTAGGTTCTATACCAAGCATGATCTCACACACAAATCAACACCACAATCCAGATCCCTCACTATAGAGTCCAAAACACAACATACAGAGTTTGAACCCACTTGGGTCATCACCAAGACACTCACTCAATTAAGACCCATTCCATCACAAAACACAAGGGTCACCACTTTCACATTAGCATGATACATCTCAAAACCACATGGTCATAGCCCTATTGAGAGAATAACAAGAAAAAACCCTTTATCCATTCATCGATACTCATCATGGTCCCCCGATATATAATCAAGGTCTTATTCTAGGGAACTCTTACTGCCCTAAAAACCCATTCAATGGCCTAGATGAACCAAAAAAATAATACTTAACACTATCATTCCCAAAAATTTCTAGCATTACCAAGTCACCTATAATTAAAACCACCAATTTGTAAACAAAATGGTTCACACTTTAGAATGTCTAATCAACAAAAATTTCCAGAAACTCAGACTTATTCAGATTCATATTTGAAAAAACCTAGACTTATTCGGATGTGATAACGTCTCTAATACCACCCTCAACCATTCCTATCATAGGTTATGGTCAACATGGGGAATCCAACAAACATGGATACATTTATTTCATTAGAAATTCTCTTTCATAACCATTTCCTCTTTCACAATGCAAATAGTTCCCCATTAGGAACCTTTAACATTTCACAACATATTACAACCAATATTTTAAATCATTCTCATACTTTATTAAAAAAATTATTTAACCATTTTACCATAAAAAAATTAATCATTCTCCATTATTCCCGATTCCATTATTAAAATTTTATCACAAAAAAACTTATTAACCAATTTATAAATTTTCATTAAGAACAATATCATTTAACCATACATTTACTTTCTTTCCATTTACCCATTTTCCTCAAATTTAAATGAATGTAAAATGCATCTGACTCTTCTATCCCACACACCCATCCTATGTGTACCAATCATGATGAATTCCACTCATATCCCTAGGATTCTATAATGATGAATGAATAAACATCCACATTTCATTACATCCATATGAAAAATACCATGAAAGTGTCTCATCACACAGAACGTGCTTCACCCAATAGTGAAATATCACTACTTTATAGCCAAATATTTCTAAATCAACAATTTCTACACTGGGAACATCGGTTTTCCCATGTGCATGGGTTAGCTACACACACACATAAGAATACACATCCTCATCTCATTAAAAAATATTTCTACTACAGAAAAAAGCATAGTTATGATACCATTATCTAATGTACCCGACCATAAAGCCACTAAACCGGTGCTCCAATCTAGGTCATCACATGACCTCAACCACACCTCCACATATACTAGTTGATGCTGACTAGCAATGAGGGTCAAATTAATCATGTGGGGATATTATGCCCTCTTTTATAGAGTAACCCATATTAGATAACATATAAAATAATGTAATAAATGCAATAATCTATAAACTTGTATTATCAACCAATTATTAATTGAGGTACGACCACAAAAAAAAAGTAAATATATCATGACATGCTAATAGTGTCAAATGTGATAAAATACCAAAACTAAAGACAAAATTACAAATCCACATAATGGTTCTTAATTCCTTTTCTTAATCCCCATCCATGGAAATCATAGTATGAACTCAACTAGATAACATATGGCCTTTTCCCTTATCATAAAATGCAAGTAGGAAATCTACTCGGGTACCCAATGGAGGCCCAAGCAGGTTGTGAGTATAACTCTGTAGAAAAAAACCAATAGTGTCAACAAATTATCCCATCCCAATAGATAGTGCATGTAAGTATAAAAATAAATTTCATGTTAGACGAATAGATAACTCAATATCCATTAGTTAACAATATTAATATTAATAATTTAAACAATTTTTTCAATTTTCATAACTTATAACATATTCATTACTAAATTAATTTTCATCACTTGTATCCTTAGGTCATACATTTACATCACTTACCCCATGGCCTATGTCGGTCAATTATCATTCATAAAGGGATAAATATGTTTTCCTATCTCACTAGTGATAAACATTTCAAAAACAATCTCATCACACGTACCTTGGATCCATAGTGTTGGTAGTTTCATCTAATAAAACTTTTAAGGGCCTAGAGCCTCAGTATGACTCCCTAACCCATGAATTATAGGGGTGGGGTTTATAACCTTAGTCCAACCCGACCAATGGGAGGAGCCTAAGTCCTTTATCCCACACCACCAATCCATATGAAAATTTTTATTTATCCATTTACCACATATACCATATCACAAACAGTTGAAAACCAATTAAAAAAATTACAGTTCAAATTTCATTCGACATGTCAATCATTATCAAGCCAAAACTCATTAGCACAATTACCATTTACATAGAATATCCCAATTAACCTATTTCCCTTTTTATACCATAACTCAATTAACATAACAAAAATTTCTCATACATTATCGCATTTAAAAAATCATAAATTCCCATGTATTAACCCATTTCACATAATTCATCAAGTTAATTTCATTAAACCATATAAGTAATTCGATCACAACTCATAAGTCATTTGACACATTAACATTATTCCATTTAACCCATTTTTACATTTTCCCCAACAATCTGTTGCCATTATCAACAACTAGAAACCACTCCCTTTAATGATTCTTAATAATTTAAACCAATACATCAACACATTTATCATGGGATACTTGTAAATAAAAGTTTACTTTAGTCTTAACATTATAAATTTCCATGTCTGGGAATTTTTCCATGCCCCATGGGTGGCCCTTAATAGTCTACTCAATCTTGATACATCCTACAAGGATCATGATAGGTTAAATTAATCATTTGGAAAAATATTTTACCAAAAAATAATAAATAAATAAAATTCACATAAATAGAGAAGAATTAGTACAACCAAACATGCACAATATGAAAATAATGCTTTGAGAAAGATCTTGTAGACCACCTACCTTGAATCCGATGATTAAGACGCCCTTAACCATAGAAATACATATGGACTAAAAAAAATTCAATCCAAAACCTAATATCTATTAAAAAATATTTTTTCGTATTTATAAGAAGAATAAATAAACCAAAATCCCTAATCAATAAAATAGAATAAATAGAAGGACTAGACTCACTCAGAGCTTAGATTTGAAAATAGTGGCACTCTAAAAGGAATAAAATCAAAGGATATTAATATTTAGGGATCCTACATATGTTTTTATCGATACTAGGGAGAGTGTTAAAGAAAGTTGGAGGAAAATTGGATCATAACATTAAAATAATAAGGGGTAAATTTGGTAAATTATCACTTTTTAAAGGGTGTATAGTTTGGCAACACGTTTTTCCAAACAATACACAAATCGTGTGCCTATCTCTCTCCAAAAAAATTTTATGTGACATAGTTTACTTGGGATTCCACATGGAATTTCAAACTATGTTTCAACCATGTGAAATTTATTTGTACAATTTTTAAAATTTTGGTTTTCTCCCTTGCACGGTTTTCTCTAACTGTGTACCAACTGTGCAACATGCATTGGGTTGCCCAAATTCCCTTATTTTATATCCCTAAACCCTAGAACACCATTGAGATCCCTCAAACAATCATTAAACATTTAATTAAAATATTATAGGGGATTAATTCTGAAATTAAAAAAACATTTCTCCACAATGTCTGCAATCATACAAGAGAAAAAATGAATATTTAATTTTTTAAAATAATATACCATTAAACGAATTTTTATGGAAAATATTATTTTCATCATTAATTTCTCTAAATAATATTTAGTATTCATTAAAAGTTAAAAAATAGGAAATACATTTTTATATATGATTTAACATATTATTAGTTCCATCACTTAATGTAGTATTATTTAATTTATCAGATAATAAGTACAAATCATTATTAAAATAATTTATACGAATCATTTTCACCATAAACGTTCTAATAAACTGTATACATGGTAATTTAATTTTTATTCCTAAAATTATTATTATTTTTAATAAAATTAAAAACAATATATAAAATATTATCTTAAATTTATCGAAATAATTTTCTATATATAGGAAAGTTAATTTCAATGTACGAACTTGCAATGCCGAAACATCAGTTTGCAGAAAAGAGTATTTTAAAAAAATAATGTTTGTGAATAGAACATTATTATAAAATTTATTGATTCATATGATATTAAAAATATTACAATTATAAAATTTAGAGTTATGTAAAAATAAAATAAATCCTAAATAAAATTTCATTGTGCATAAATTTAATTGATGAATATTATTAAAAGTAGGTTTTCGAAAATATTACTTGATTTTATATAATAATTTTAATAGGTTAATAAATTCATAAATAAAATATAAAATGATTTATATTAAATTAAAAATAAATATATTTTATATAAGAAGGTTTTTAATTATCCCAAATCTTGTTTAGTTATTGTTAACTTAACACAGTTGGCCACAAGACATCACACCCACCTCCCCGTACTCTAAAAGTTACCGACAAATAGCACAGGTACTATATGATATTTTGGGGAGAATATACACCATTAATAAAGTGAATAACAATGGTTAAATATATGAATAAACTTTTGTATGTATTAATTAATGATAATAATTAATTTAATAATGAAATATAAACCATCGAGATATAATAAATGTCATATATAAATAGTATTATGATTCATATACAAAATTTTGAATGTCGTGTTTCCATAAAAAATGGTGGATAGAAAGGGTATAATATCATTAGTCATATCAATCATGTAACACACCATTTTTATACTAAATATTTTCTTTAAAATAAATTTCATTTTATCGATAGATTGTGATACACGATATAACAAGTTTTAATAAAACTCAATATACTATTAAAAAGTTATTATTTAAGTTGATGGTTACCGCCTAGCTATTGGAATGGAGGGTATTAATTGGATTAACTAAACAATTAAAATATATTGTTTACACATCTATATAATATTAATTATTTTTTAACCCATTAAATTAGAAATGAAAATAAAATAAGCAGGTTGAAGATATAGGATTTTTTATGAAAAACTAATTTCATATGCACATAAGTGATTTATAATAATTAAATATTTAACATAATTTTGGTGAATTATTTTATTTAAATTTATATAATATATATTATATCAGTAATTTATCATTCAACTTATGTTTTTTCTATGAATAGAATTAAAATAAATTAATTTTTACATTAAAAGTCCGTTTTTACTAAAAATAAGTTTTATTTCCTTTTATGTACATATTTTAAAAATAATTATTTTCCAACTCTAGAAAATTAGTTTGAAAAAATAATCTTGAATTTTTGAATAAACATTTAAAAAGTATCATGGAATGGTTTTTTCAGATATTTCTAGAAAATTAAATTTTTTTAGTGAATAGTGAAAAATACTAGTTTTTATTAAAAAAGAATTATCATTCAAAGAATTTACAAGATACATTTTTATTTAATCTTGGTTTTCATTTTAAATTAATTAATATATATATATATATATATATATATTTATAATTTATTTCATTGGTTTCAAATTTATATTGAATTTTCATATAAACACTTTTTAATCTTTTGATCATTTTGTATTTTGAAAATAGCTTTTTCATCATGTCTGTGGGTTTAATTTTCAAAAAAAAATTACACTTTATAAAATGGATCATGGAAAATTAAATTATTTATTTTTAATTAGAATAATATATATTATAAAATAAGGAAAACTAAATCTTCGGTCAAAATAAATAGTAAATTTAACAAAAAATAATTATCGTGGTGAATGTTAAAATGAGTTTACTAGTGATTGGACTAAAAATATAAGTGGAAAATGACCTAGAAAACTATCATAAAATAATTTTATTATCACAATTAATCCTCATATACAATTAGCTTAATACATGGGCCATTTTGGAGTGTTTTAGTAATTAAAAAACATTGATATACTTTATTATGTTTAAAAATTCCATGTGTGTTCTCTCTCCATGTTATAAATGGAAATCCATTATCCTATTATTTTAACAAATCCAAAATTAATTGATTAATACAAGACCTGACCATATATATTCCTTAATCTCTCCACACATCCAAGCGAGAATTTTTTTTGAATCCTTCCTATGAAGGATCTGGGTGTAAACCTAAAGAGGCTCCCAAAATAAGAGGTAGAATTATTAAACATGAATTTTTATTTTATTTATTCTTCAACTATAATAAATAATAATAAAATATGATGATATAATAACACCAATGTCTATAATGTAATATTATGTTATTATTTTAATTTAATTACCTATATCCATATATACCTATATTAATTTGGAAACAAAACTCTCAATCCTTTGTACGAAGAACTACAATCTTGCAAACCAATTTTATTTATTTTTATATCACCACCTCCATGGGTTCCATATAATGGTGGATTTAATGATTATATATAATATATATCATATTATTATACTGCTATAATTATAATATCACATTTATTTTTCAACCTTCTAAACCATTGGAAAATAATAACATCTCTATATGTATGGTGAACTATAGCCTCGTGAACTGATGTGATGTGTTTTTTTCATATCCATTTTTCATTGACTTTAATGAATATATATTAAATTAATATATATTATATTTTAAACATAATAATACCAATATAATAATTACATAAAATATATTTTCTTACATTCTATTTTGTGGGAGATACGATAATATCACTCTAGTTTATTTCTTACTACCACCTCACGAAGAGATGTGCTTTATTTTTCACTAATGATTTTCATGGATGGTAATAAAGATAAATATAATAAATATTATCTATTTATAATAAATCATAATTATACTATAATTTTGAATTAATATTTACCTCTGTTTTTTGTTCCATATGTTATATAAATGTAAATAGTATTCATGTGTACGTTTGACATATCGTCTCTATGAACAGTATATTTAAATTTCTCCATCTATCATCAGTATATTGCTATAAATAGATGTATACATAATATATATTACATATATATATATATATATTAAAAACTTTTAATTTATGTTACCATGATTAAGTTAAAACAACTGAAAATTCCAAATCAAAACATAAATGAAAAACAAAAAAGTTATTACTAGAAATGTGATTTCAAAATTGAATTTTTAATAAAATGGTATCAAATTGCCATAATTAAATAATATATTTTATGCTACATATAGTAATATATTTTGAGTATATTTAAAATAAAACTAAATTTATTAAAATGTATCTTTTAATGTGGATGAAGTATATCGATAATTCATGTAAGGTATTTCCATATAATTTTTATTTTTTGTGAGATACATATCATATTTACCACATGTTCATTTTATGTGGTGTATGCAATGATCATGAATTTATTTTTAATTGAATAGCCTAAAATTTTGCGGATTTATATTTATATTTTAGGATCTCTATTTCAAAGGGATTTTGGTTCAAAAGATTCCAAAGTGGTTAGATATTTTTCAATAATTTCCATTATTTAAGACATGTGTTATGTTATTAAACTATGTTCATTAACAAAATGTATATACTTCCCTGTTGAAATGTTTTATCCTAAATCTCATATAATTAATTATATTTAATGTTTAATTTCCTATTATTCTTCATGGGGCTTATGATTCAAAAGATATTGAATTAGTAATTGTTTGATGTTATAATCTCATTATTTAATGGGGTTGTTAATGATTATTCTTTGAATATTTAAATATAGTGATATATTTACAACAAAAATTATATATTTTATTTTAATCATTTATTTCTTGTGAATAAATTTTCCCATCATTTTCTTCTATTTATTTAATCATGATCCTAAATGATTTTTTTATACAAAACATATTCTTTTATATTTTCTGTCGAAATTAGTTTTTCTCTCTGTCTATGTTTTCTAATTTTATCCAAAATTGTATTTACATTTTAAAAAGAATATAATAATTCTATTTTTACCCATATTTTACTTTTTTCAAACTATTTTAAAAGTAATATTCATATATTTTTTCAAATAGGTCTTATTTGTCCATTACCAAAAAATAAAATGATTTATTTTAATAATGTCTATAAAATAAATATAATTTCACGTCATCATTACTATTATTATTATTAAATATTCATTTATATTGTTCAAGGTTAATTTTATAATAATTTATTTTTAAAATTTTTTATTCCTTAAAAAACATTTCACTGTGTAAATGATAGTTTTGTCAAGAAAAATTATAATTGAAATTTAAATCTTCATTTATATTTTTCTATGGTTATTTTAAATGATATATATTATAATAATTTTTTGAGTTTTGAAAAGTGAATTTAAATTGGGGATGGATATTTTAATCACAGAATTTTCCAAGATATATTTCAAATTTTTTTTCCATATATGATGACATACCATGATGTTACATATTTTTTACTATAGATAAAATCCAATCCTACTGTTCATAGTAAATCTCTATAGGATTTATGTTGATGTTAAATTTTTTTTATGAAATCAATTTCATTACAACTTGTTATTACATGATAATATTATTATGAATCAAATTTAATTTAATGGGTTCATATATAATGAATGTATTATTAGGTTATTCCACAAAAATTGATAGATTATGGGAAGGTTTTCACATATATAACCCTCCAACGAATTTGGTAATTGTGAATGTAATATAAGATGAAATGGTAAATTGGAGGTTATCCCAAGACCAAAATGGGTACATAAAAGGTTATTTGATGCACGAGAGAGGGTACATAAGAGGTTATCCAAATCAAAACGTAGGTACACTGGTGTTTATCCTATTCCTGACATTTTATGAATAATTATATGTATTTTCTTGAAATAATATTTATATTATTTTGTGTATTCCAAAAATCCATGTCTTATTCAAAATTTATGATCTAATTACTTAAGTACATTAATTATTTTATGTTTTATATCTTATTAAATTCCATGATTTATTATATGAATCATGTTAATGATCTATATTATGTAGGTTATGTTTATTAAATCATATTCTCATCTAATCTCACCCTTATGATCAGGTTTTGTGAATATCTCTCATGTTTTCCCTGAAAGAGAATCTGATTTCACACTTTTTTGTTTATTTTCCCCTGGTTATGAAGAACGTTTTTCATAGGGTATGTCTATAAAAATTTATTAATGGTAATATCATCATGGGATACATTTATGGTCTCTAATGAGAAAATAATATCGTTAATATAGTATCAAAATAACTAAATCTATATGTTCCATGGTTTTCTATTCGTGAAATTGTAACATCCCATGTAAATAAAGAATAAGATATATTTCATATTTTTTTAATATTTTTGAATTAAATATTAATTTTACTTTAAAAGGGTTTCTATGTTCGATAGCGTACCCGATATGCAACAACGGGTTTCATTGAAATCTTACGTTGCACACTAATAATATAATATTATTATAATAAATGGTAGTCAACTCCTAGACATTGTATTAGCACGAATGAACAAAACTAAATACAATATGATTATACATGTTTTTTAATGTATTTACATTTATCCAAGAAAAGTTAGAGGATTAAAATGTGAATGAATGGAATTTTAAGCATAATTTACATTAAAAGGATGATTTATCACAATTTAATGCCGAACCCCCTTTTAAATATAGTTTTTTTTCACTTTAATACATTTTATATGACCAAATAAAATCCTTATTTCTAATGGGGACATAAAAATTTACTTTTTGTAAATTTTTTGGAATTTTTCCGATAAAGTTCATTTTTTAATGAATAGTGAACAATATTGTATTTTAATTCAAAAGTGCATTTTAATTTAATTTAATTATATTGTTAGATTATCTATATAATTGTTTTTAAAGTGAAATTAAAATATATTTTTACCATTTAATATAGTGTGGGTCAGTGGAATTAATTTCTCCCTGAAATTGGACATAAACAAGTATCAATCTTTTGATAGTTATGGTTTATTAAAAACACGCTATTTGTTTTGACAACTGGAATTAATTTTAAAGTTAATTAATTCAACTTATGTTTTTAATTTGGAATAATAGAAATCATTTTTTAATTCTGAATATCAAATATAGCTTAGGCTGAATTTTTGGTATTTTTTTAAAAAACATCAATTTTTAATGAATAGTGAAACTACTTAGTGGTAGTTAAAAAAACTAACTTTTTCATTTAAATGAAATTTACCACTTCTGTGAATTTTATTTCAAAAATCTGACATAAATGGTTATCATCAAGAAGTAAAATGTGGTTCATTAAAATGAAAATAATTTTTGGTAAATAGCAACTTTTGACTTTTATTTACCGTGCTTAAATGTAAATAGGGTAATTCAAAGTTAAAAGAATATTATAGTAATTCAAAATTACCTTAAAACGTGTAAAAACATTATTGGTTGAGTCATTTTTGACCATGGGCATCATTGGGTCGATTTTGGGACCCCATTGGGCCACTTGGGAGTGATAATGGCAATTTAGATTAATTAATTTAATGTGAAATCAAAATTGACATTAATAAATATATTTTAGTAATTAATATTTATATGGTGTTATATAAGTCATATTTTTGACTAATAATTTTATTTGGAAAGATAAAAATATTTCCTATATCATGGTATTTTTTTTATAATTTTTATACATCAAATAAATTAAATTATTTATGACACAATAATGATGCAGTATTTACCTCATTAATAAATGATTTAAATAAATAAGATTATAATGATTAAACTATTATCCAAAAAATGTCCAATTCTGATTGGATTATTTTATTTCGACATGAATCATCTTATCTTCGACCATAATGATTTTTTGACCATTATAAACTGAATATCATTATATTATAAAATAATATTTTCACACTTTCCTAAAGAGCCCCTCCTCTCCCTTATAAAAGGAGACAACTTCTAACCAATTCCTCACACCTCTCAGGCCATTTGGATCGTCCCAACTCTACCCAATTATGCTCCCTACATCCCTACCCTCCTCTTAAAATCCTTACCTTAGGCATAAGACACTTCAAGAAGTCCTTTGGTTCAAACCAAAGGGAGTTACCCAAATTAAAGGTAACAGTTTCTCTTAAATTGTTTTGTTTTATTTTACTTCTTCATCCCCTAAACTATTTTTATTACTTTATTTTGTAAAAACACCAGTATCCTCAATATAGTTGTATTTTTTATGATAATTATTATATCTACACTTACACACACCTTCATCTAATGTATCAAGAACATAATGTTTCTGTGGATGGAAAACTAATGTCTCACGAAATGATGATTGTTCAAATATCCCAAAATGCCTCTCATGGTGGCCATTATGATGGAACTGTATTTATATATGACATAAATTATGATTATGTTTTTTTTACTCTTCTGTATTTTCTATTTATAGCATTTCATTATGGTTTCCATAGTGGGTAAATACGACAATCTCATTTGAGGAAGCGTGGACTACCACCCCCTCAAAGTGATGTGACTTGTTAATGCCTTATATGGGATTTATAAAGGATATATTTAATGATATTATATATGATATTATACTATAATTATAATATTCCTTTGTATCATTATGTTTTAATTCAATTAAAATAAGAAATAGAAATGAAAGTAGCGTTCATGCGTACGTACAGCTTACCATCTCCATGAACGGTCCTTTTCATTTCTTACCTCTAAATGCTATGTACTATCATAAATACATGTATACATTGGATATATATTGTAATATTAAATATAAATCCTGAATAAATTTTTTTATATAATGAAACTTTGACCACATGAACAATATGTAATTACAAGAAGTCCATTTTTGACTCAAGTACCAAATATCAACAAAACGAACATTATTAACATAAATGATTACATAATGTATATAAAACGGTAATAAGTGATATAAAAGGAATAATAAACTTGAAAAAAGGTTATTAATCAATTATAAGTTAACTTTAGTTTATTATTCAGGAGATTAGAGAACGACCGAGTCAAGTCAGACACGAGGTAAGTGATCTGACCTCTCTCTTTCTTTTCAAGTACTCTCTTTTATGTCATTTCATTTATGCTCCATTTCTTATGTTGGAGGATGTTATTTTATATTAAACATACATTAATTTATATTTTCATATGATTAGATACCCTCTCTAACTCTCATCAATTAATTTTAAATTTTTTATGTGGTGTCGTTAGGCTGCCGAATTTTTGTAAGGCATTTTCTTATCTCACTTTTAATTCCATGAGATTTCCAATGTTCTCCACTTATTCATTGAATGTGGTGTATTTTGTACTTCCATTTGATATATATTATCATTATTATCATTATATTTATGGTATTCTGGGATTCATTTGGTGGTTATTAACTTTTGGTCATACGACTCAGTTGATAACAACGTGGTAAAGGGTTTCATCTCACTTTTTATTCTTGTGAGATTCATGCTATATTTGCCACTATTTCCTTTTGTTTGGTGTATGTACTTTCCATGATTGTACTATTTATGTAATATACTTTCATTTATGAGTATTTACATCTTTATTTTATGATACTTATTTCATATGGTGTATGTTTTTTAAGTTACCAAATCGTTTAGGGAACTACTCACCCTCCTCTTTATAAAAGACTTCTTTTTGTTATGTCTTTTAATTTACATATTATTATGTTGGGATATCTTCTTCTATATCCTTATTGATGTAAAATTTATATCCAAGTCATGATATTCCATTTTTTATCTCATAAACTCATTTTCTGAATTTTAATGTGACGCTGTTAGGCTGTCGAATTTTTACAAGGGAACCTCTTAACCCAATTTCAATTCTTTGGGTTCAACTTGTACTTATTGAATATGTCATCCAATGAATATGAGTTAATGAACTCTTATTTTTTTACACTTAATATCCACTTATATTGGGTGTTTTTATATTTTTCACACATAATTATGTGATTTATTTATCATTAATTTAAGGATACCATCTTTATAAGTGATTTCATCTCAATTTACATTCCCATTGAGACTTCAATGTTGTTATGAACCAATTGTCTCTAAAATGGTGTATATACTATACTTTGACAAATTAATTCATTAATCCATTTATTCTAATCATATTATAATGTTCTGATTAAATGTTATTCCTCAATTATTTGTATTTAAGTGTCTTTATTTTTGTTAATAAACACTAACTAAAATATCATTTAAATATTTTAAAGATTTATTATTCTAAAAATTTCTCATTAATGTCCATGTTTTCAAAATTGGTATTAGGATTTATTTATATGGACATTAATGTTTTCAAAAGATAATTCATTTAAAATCATCAAAGTTGTATGGGACACTTTGACTCAAAAATCTATTTTTAAAATGGTTTTGAAAATGATTTGATAAAACATTGTTTATTTAAATATATTGATTAGATATATTGGAAAGTGGAAATTTTATCATTCCTTTATACATGTGATATATGTTATGATTATGTTATGGTTATTGGGCATTTTTTACGTATACGGGTGGTTCTGTGATAATCCTAGGGTGGGTGAGCTTGAGATAGATCTCCAATGCATTGGGTAACGTGACGGAGGTAAACGTGATGTTTCTCCTAAGAGATTTAGGGAATATACTGTGCTGGGTATTCCAAGTGTAACTCCCTATGTAGCTGTGATAGCTACCATGTATGTTTGATATGGATGCCATAAGTAACATTATTGATTTATGATTTGTGTGTGTTATTCATAAATCTTATGATTTCATAAGGTATGTTATGATAGAAAAGTATGTTTTTATGGATTTGTATTTATTATTGGGATAATGTTTTCCTTCCTTATTTTATAACCCTTAATGAGCTTTTTATTCTCATCCCATGTTTTTGAAATGTTTTCCACAAGACTTAAATATGTATAGGTTCAAGGATGGGATCAAGGAAAATTCATGTTGTCTAAAACATGGAACTATACATGTGTGTTTTTAAGAGTTTTTATTTTATGAAAAAAATAGATACTGAGTAGAAGTGTCTACTTGTAATATTCAAGTTGTTATGTAATAATTATGGCCTAATTCTCTAAAACTCTAAACCTGAAAAGATCCCCAATGTGAATTATTCATTTAATTCAAGATTATTTATTGTTTAAGGTTGGGTCCTTATAGTTGGTATCAGAGGTCGGTTTAGATAATTTTAGAGGTTAGGATACAATTTATTCATAAGTGAAATTACCATAATGGTTAGGATTTTAGAACGATTCATAGTTATTATTATAAAGTGAATGATTTTAAGATAACATGAGTAAGTATATCTTAGTGTTTACCCTCCTCAGAATATATTATATGATGATTTTACTGATATACTCACAATGACATTTTTGGTTATAGTAAATGGTTTGATCTAGCAGGAAACAAAGTAACAGTGGATGTGAAGAAAACTATCACAGTTTTCTAAATGAGCAGTTAAATGATATTGGAGATTCAATGAGAACTCTTATGGTTATTCTGAGCCAACTATCCGGAGTCATGTTTGACCACCTGAACCTTAGTGATTTTTATAAGACATCATATATGCTAGAAACATATCCCTATGGTTGTTCAGGTAATAATCATAAAGGTATGTATATTCAAAAACCTATGTGTCAAATATGTGGAAAGAAACTCATAGGAAAATGTTTCAAAAGGAAAGAAATATTCTTTAGATGTGGAAATGATGGTCAGAAAGCAAGAACCATCCATGGAATAAGGAAGCATCTAGCTGACTCTAGGAAAGAGAAAGAAGTTCTTTATAAAGGATCAATTGAATGTTTTAAATGTGGTAAACATGGTCATTATGCAAACACATGTCCTATGAAGATGTTTCGGGAATGGGATCACCAGGATCGTGAAAATATTTGTTTTCCAATACCTAATACCATTCCGATTGAGGATGAAGAAGCTGGCAATGACCAATTAAAGGTATGGATTATTTCTTAACATATGTTTTCCTATTATTGAAATCATAGGATATGATTCTGGATTTTTTTTGTAGGAAGGAAGTATTTCAGAATAAGTTGGTAAAGAATGGTTAATGGATCATGAATAACATTGAATTTGTAAAAGGTTAACATATAAGGGATTAAAGAGTTATGATATATTTCAGGATGGTTAAATGCATACAATTATTAAGGCTATTCTAATGATGGGATTACATTAGAAGAATTTTTATAGTATGTGTAACCATGATGTTTTATATATGAAAATTTTATTCAAGGAATAATCATCTTCTCTTTTGTGGAAATTGTTATAAACAACCATTTGGGTTTATATGATCCATGAATTTGAGGAAATTACCGGTTAATACATTTTGTGATGCAAAAAAAAAGTTATTAGATAACCTTTGTGGTTAAAATTTGTTACGGTTGTTTTTGATGAATTTATATCATTTGGGAATTTTATAAAATTAGGTAGTTATTGAAAAGGGACAACACGCAAACTGTGTGACAACCCGTCATGTCGAACGAAGCTGTGGGAATCGAACCCACAACCAAAGTGCAACTTGTATTTATTGCCTACCACTGGACTACATGAAGTCCCTAGTTAGTATGACTAGTTCTTTATAGTTAGATGATCTTATGAATCGGGAATAAGTTGATTTTCGGTTATCTATGGAAACTATTAGCCTATCATGGAGGATATGTGATTAGGTTAATTACTTTTTGGTATGAGACTTTAAGAGTAACTGATGTTATTTAGAGATAAATGTTATGATTTACCTTGAAAGACTATGTGATTAAATCCTTCAGATATTTGGGTTTCAATCTTATTTTGGATTACTTCGAAATTTTTTAAGGATAACTGTTTATTTAATGGGTTTTCTTGAACCTTGGGTTCTTTTTGTTGAATTTTGGAGATTAAGAGTAGTATTTCTTTTTATAAAGGATTATCCTTTTGGTGATTATCTGATATTATACTAAACGTTTTGGTTTTAGTTAATATTTGAAGACATGGGAAATATATATTTCATCTTTTGTGGATTATGTGAGTCTCTCGAAGTTTTTTATAGAGCTCTTAATGTGAAAAAAGATTTATCCTTAATATTCATCGTTTGGAGAAAATATGAGTTTGTGTCAGAAATCTAGGAAAAGATAAATTTCTGCATGACAAGTATGTATATTTCCTTATGTTTTTTTTAATATCATAAATAAATTCCTCAGTGAAAAGTAACTTTAAACAAAAACCTTGTCTGTTAACTTTTCTTATTGGGGAATCAAAGACTATTTAACCCATCACAAGTTTGTGATTTTCTGGTGGTTAACATTCTCCTAAACATGTTTCCTAACACTATCCATCAGAACATGACCCTTTTTTTCTCCTCTATATCCATCTTTTCATGGAATCTTGGTATGGGTTAACTCGGGTAACCTTTGTTCTTCTCTTTCTTTCTTTTAAAGTGATTTTTTTACTGACTCTTTTTCCGATGTGGGACTTTCAATGATGTTTCTGAGCGCCTTTTTTTTTAAATTGCGAGGACACAATTCTCAAATGGGGGGAAGGATGTAACATCCCTGGTAAATAGATAATAATACATATTTCATAATTTTTAATATTTTTGAATTAAATAATGATTTTACTTTAAAAGTGTTTCTATTTTTGATAGCATACCTGATATGCAACAATGTGTTTCTTTGAAATCTTACGTTGCACACTAACAATATAATAATATTATTTTAAATGGTAGTCAACTCCTAGCCGTTGTATTGGCAGAAATGAACAAAACTAAATAAAATATGATTATACATATTTGTTAAATGTATTTACATTTATCCAATAAAACTTAAAGGCTTAAAATGTGAATGAATCTAGTGTTAAGCATAATTTACATTAAAAGGACGATTTATCACCATTTAATGGGGAACCATTTTTAAATATAGTTTTGGCCACTTTAATACATTCTATATGACCAAATAAAATTATTCTTTAGAATGGGGACATCAAAATTTACTTTGTATAATTTTTTGGAAATTTTTCAATAATGTAAATATTTTAATGAATAGTGAAAAATATTGTATTTTAATTCAAAAGTGCCTTTTATTACAATTTATTTATATGGTTGGGTTATAATTTTAATTTATTTTAAAGTGAAATTAAAATATATTTTAACAATTTAATCCAATTTGGGTCATTGGAATTAATTTCACCTTGAAATTGGATATAAACAAGTATCACTCTTTTGATAGTTATTTTATATTAAAAACCCGCTATTTGTTTTGATAACGGGAATTAATTTTAATGTTAATTAATTCCACTTAAATTTTTTGAATTTTGAATAATAGAAATCATTTTTGAATTCGGAATATCAGATATAGCTTAGGCTGAAGTTTTGTTATTTTTTTGAAAAACTTCAATTTTTGATGAATAGTGATACAACATAGTGGTAGCTAAAAAAACTGACTTTTTCATTTAAATGAAAATTTTACGACTTATGTGAATTAAATTTGAAAAATACGACATACATGGTTTCCATCTAGAATTAAAATGTGGTTCATTAAGATGAAAATAATTTTTGGTGAATAGTAACTTTTGACATTTATTTACAGCGATTAAAGGTAAATAAGGTAATTCAAGGATAAAATATTACTATAATAATTCAAAGTTACCTTAACACTTGTCCAAACCATATTGGTTGTGTCATTTACGACAGTGGCCATCTTTGGGGCGATTTGGGGACCCCATTGAGCCACTTGGGAGTGATAATGAAAATTTAGATTAATTAATTTAATATGAAGTCAAAATTGACATTAACAAAAATATTCTAGTAATTTATTTTTATATGGTTTTATATAAGTCCTATATTCTACTATAAATATTATTTGGAAATATAAAAATATTACCTATATCATGGTATTTGTTTTATAATTTTTAGACATCGAATAAATTAAATTAATTATGACACAATAATGATGCAGTATTTACCTCATTAATAAATGATTTAAATAAATAAGATTATAATGATTAAAATATTATCCTAAACATGTCCAAATCTTATTGGATGATTTTATTTCGACCATTAATCATCTTAAATTCGACTATAATGATTTTTGGACCATTAGAAACCTTATATCATTATATTATAAAATAATATTTTCACACTTTCCTAAAGAGTCCCTCCTCTCCCTTATAAAAGGAGACCACTTATAACCAATTCCTCACACCTCTCAAGACATTTGGCTCATCCAAACTCTGACCAATTAATCTCCCTACATCCCTACCCTCCATATAGAAGCATTACCTTAGGCATAAGGCACATCAAGAAGTCCTTTGGTTCAAACCAAAGGGAGTTACCTAAATTAAAGGTAACAATTTCTCTTAAATTGTTTTCTTTTATTTTACTTCTCCATCCCCTAAACTCTTTTTATTACATTCCTTTGTAACAACACAAGTATCCTCAATATACTAGGATTTTTTATGAGAATTATTATAAATACACTTACAGGCACCTCCATCTAATGGATGAAGAACATAATGTTTTTGTGGATGGAAAACTAACGCCTCACGAAACGATGATTGTTCAAATATCTCCAACCACATATCATGGTGGAAATTTTAATGGAAATGTATTTATATATGATATATATTATGTTTATGTTTTCTTTATGCTTCTGTATTTCCCATTTTTACCATGCCTTTATGGTTTTCATAGTGGGTAAATACAATAATCTCATTTGAGGAAGCACGGTCTACCGCCCCCTCAAAGTGATGTGACTCGTTAATGCCTTATATAGGATGTATAAAGTATAGAGTTAATGATATTATATTTGATATTATACCTTCATTATAATATACATATGTATCATTATGTTTTAATTCCATTAAAAGAATAAATATAAATTATAGTAGCGTTCATGCGTACGTACGGCTTACCGTCTCCATGAACGGTGCATTTCATCTCTTAACACTAAATGTTATGTACTATCATAAATACGTGTATATACTGGATATATATGATATATATGATATCTAAATCATGAATATCATTCTGTATATAATTAACTTTTGACCACATGAACAACATGTAATTATAAGAAGTCCATTTTTGACTCAAGTACCAAATATCGACAAAACGAACATTATTAACTTAAATGATTACATAATGTTTATAACATGGTAATAAGTAATATAAAAGGAATAATAAACTTGAAAATGGTTCTTAATCAAGTAGAAATAAAATTTATTTTATTATTCCGGAGATTAAAGAATGATCGAGTCAAGTCGGACACGTGGTATGGGATCTGACCTCTCTCTTTCTTTTCATGTACTCTCTTTTATGTCATTTCATTTATGCTCCATTATATTATGTTAGATAATGTTATTTTATATTCACCATACTGTAATTTGTATTTTAATATGATGATATGCCCTCTCTTACTCTCATCAATTAATTTTATTAATTTTTAAGTGGCGTCGTTAGGCAGGCGAATTTTTGTAAGGGATTTTCTTATCTCACTTTTAATTTCATGATATTTCCATTGTTCGCCACATATTCATTGCATGTGGTGTACTGTGTACTTCAGAATGATATATATTATCAATATAATAATTACATTCATTTTATTATGTGATTTATTTGGTGGTTATTAACTTTTGGTCATATGACTCAGTTGATTACAACGTGGTAAAGGGTTTCGTCTAACTTTTTATTCCCATGAGATTCATGCTATATTGTCCACTATTTCCTTTTGTGTGGTGTATGTACTGCCCATTATTGTACTCTTTATGTAATATACTTTCATTTATGAGTAATTAAATCTTCATTGTATGATACTTATTTCATATGGCGTATGTTTTGTAAGTTACCAAATCGATAAGGGAACCATTCACCATCCTCTTTATAAAAGAATTATTTTTGTTATGTCTTTTAATTTACATACCATTTTGTTGGGATATGTTCTTCAATATCCTTATTGATGTAAAATTTATATCCAAGTGATTAGATTCCATTTTTTATCTGATCAACTCATTTTCTGAATTTTAATGTGACGTTGTTAGGCTGTCGAATTAATACAAGGGAACCTCTTAACCCAATTACAATTCATTGGGTTCAACTTGTACTTGTTGAATATGTCATCTAATGAATATGTGTGAATGACCTATGATTGTATTACACTTAATATCCACTTATATTTGGTGTATTTATATTTTTCACACATAATTATGTGATTGATTTATCCTTAATTTATGGATACCATCTTTATAAGGGATTTCATCTCAATTTACATTTCCATTGAGAATTCATTGTTGTTATGCACTAATTAACTATAAAATGGTTTATATACTGAAATTTGTCATATTATATCGTGAATACCTTTATTCTCATGATATTATAAAGTTATGATTAAATTTTATTTCTCAGTTATTTGTATACAAGTGTCTCTCTTTTTGTTAAAAAAACTCTTTAACTAAAATATCATATTAAAGGTTTTAAAGATTTATTCTTTTAAATATTTGTCATTAATTACATGTTTTCAAAATGGGTTTTATGATTTATTTATATGGACATTAATGTTATCAAATGATAATTCATTTAAAATCTTCAAAGTGGTATGGGACACTTTGATTCAAAAATCTCTTTTTAAAAAGGTTTTGAAAATGATTTGATAAAACATTGTTTATTTAAATATCTTTATTTGATATATTGGAATGTGGAAATTTTATCTTTCCTTTATACATGTGTTATATGTTATGATAATTTTATGTTTATTGGTCATTGTTTATGTATACAGGCGGTTCCATGATAAACTTATGGCGGGCGAGCCCAAGATAGCTCTTCAATGCATTGGGTAACGTGACGGAGGTAAACATGATATTTATCCTAAGAGATTTAGGTAATATACTGTGATGGGTATTCCAAGTGTAACTCCCTACGTAGTTGTGATAGTTACAATGTATTCTTGATACGGATGCCATAAGTAACCATAATGATTTATTATTTGTGTGTGTTATTCAAAAATATTATGATTTCATAAGGTATGTTTTGATAGAAAAGTATGGATTAATGGATTTATATTTATTGTTGGGTTAATGTTGTCCTTATTTATTTTATAACCCTTACTGAGCTTTTTATGCTCATCCCATGTTTTTGAAATGTTTTCCACAGGACTTAAATATGAATAGGTTCAAGGATGGGATCAAGGAAAATTTATGTTGTCTAAAACATGGAATGAGACATGTGTCCTTTTAAGAGTTTTTATTTTATGAAAAAATGGATACTGAGTAGAAGTGTCTACTTGTAATATTCATGTTTTTATGTAATAGTTATGGCATAATTCTATAAAACTCTAAACCCGAAAATATCCCCAATGTGAATTATTCATTTAATTCAAGATTATTTAATTTTTAAGGCTGGTTCCTTATAGAAATGTACTGAATAATCATAAAAATAGGTATCATATTCATGTGTGAGATTTTTGTTTATTTACATGTTGTATTAAGGGATTGGTTTAAATAAAAAAAAATAAACTAGGATTTGGAAAACAAAGAGTTATTTCTAGGAATATTTGTATGGATATGTCTAAGGATAATCCTATGTTTGGGAAAATATATAGGAATATTAGTGAAGAGAAGATATAGTGGGTTGAAAGAAATAAATACCATTGTCCATAATATATATCGACATGGTTTTGGAATTGATGTACCTAGGGGAAATAATAATGAAAAGGGATCATCAGTCAAAACTCAAGAATTACCTTATACATGACCATGGTCCTTACAACGCACATGTTTTGACAATCGTAGGAGATATTATTTGGAAATTTAAAAAATAATTATGAAACATCTTGATGATTTTAAATAGGTCATAATGATAGATGATATAGGTTAACATGATGATGTTTTAGATCAAAAATATAGTGTTAGGAATTAGTCATCATATATATTATTATTGATGTTTATTTGGTTTTCCACAATTATTATTGTTTCTCAAACATTAGTTTGTGGTTTCAATTAATGTAAAGAACTATATGGAACATTATTTATGTTAAATGTGATAAAAAATGTGTTCATGATAAGACAAAAAAATAACTAATTGGTTGAATGATATTTTGATTACTTCAAATCATCTATCATGATATATGATTAACAAAATCCACCTTAAATAAATATTTAATCACCAAATAAGATGTAGATAGAGTTTGTTGAGAGTTCATGGTGTCGTGGCTGTAGAGGAAAAAAGATTCTATTTCCTATATGTCAATAATTTGGGAATAACCCCTCATTTTAAATCTTTAATGGATTCAGAATATGTTTTATGTGTAGATAAGAAGGGTATAGAGTAAGTGATTTCTGATGAAAAATGAATGTTCATCCAATGAAATGGATGAGAATAATGTTATCCCTATGGAATCATAGATGGTTGAATGTTTTAAATGTAGAGAGTATGTGAATTATACATATCAATTTTCTAGGGGGGAATATGAAGAGGAGGATCAAGGAGGTTATTCAGGTAATCATTCTTTATTTATGATGAAGAGGTTAAAGATAAATTATATAAGGAAGGTGGTATTAAGGAATTTTATGGTGAATACACGTAAATGTTTTAATAATTAATTAGAATGATTGAGGTTTTTTTGTACAGTAATTCAAGAATTATAAAATATAAGAGAAATTTATTGTTGAAGTTTCTCATTATATAGTTTTGAAAATATTATTAATTATACTAATGAACAAGAATAATAATTAATAGAAATGTGATATTTTATAGAAAATAGAATATAGAGAGAATGATAACCCTTAATATAATCCTGATTCTAGGATAAGAATTTTTAGATAGATAGATGACTTAAATTGATATGGTAAATTAGATAATATTGAATCACATGAAAAAGATACATTATTTTTTGATTGTTTTATATGTTATCATTTAAAGGGATTACAATATTTTTTATTTATGTAATATATTCAATAATCTATTATTTTATTTAAGAAATGAGGTTAGGTGTTTCTTTTCATTGAGTTTTTTAGTAATACTATATATTAGCATGATTTGTGAGAATATATTGTCAAGGTATTCACATATTTTGTATGTAACCATTAATATCTACGCATTTATATTTGTGTGAATAATGTTAAGATTATTTTTGGATAGTTATTGACCTTGTTTATAAATATTCAATTTTTTAAGGGCCATAATATTAATAATTAACATAATATTTTAATTATAACTATTGGGTAGGTGTTGTAGATTAATGTTTCAAATAACCATATAAATATTTATGCATATTAGGTAACATTTTCAACCATTTTTTTATGATGATAACTAAAGGAAAAAAGAAATGGCATATCATTACCTTATGGATGTTATGATATGCTAGTGATTCAAGCAAAAAATCATCTTTACTTATTGGAGTAAGAGATAAAGAAAAAATTTATCAAAGAATAATGAAAGGATAACTATTTATTCAAAATGTAATAGGAATATAATCCATGGGTATATTAGTCTCTATGAAATTATTTATCATGTCGGGACAGTAGGATATTGGTTGGAACTTGCACCTAATATCTTTAAATTCTATGATGTGTTATATATATATATAATTTATGGAATTACATACATGTTTTATCAAATGTTTTGAATTTAAAGGATGTACTATTGCAACATGATCTCTCTTATAAGGAACAACTAGTAGAGATTTTGTATTATATGTATATAATGTTCAACAAAACATGAAAACTGACATTGGTAATGTTTTTTGGCCTTGTAAAATGCTTGGGGATGCTATTTGGGAACAAAATAATGTAATAAGGTAGAATTATTCTCTGTTGTTTGTATGGAAGTGACATATTTTTGAGGCCGAAGTATATTATAAGGGGGTACAATTTAACACCATGATTTTTTATGAAATATATTTTTTCAAATAATTATAATTATTTCCATAGATTTTATTACCAGTGGCACTGAGTCTGAAAAAACATGACATTCTATTAAAATATAATTTTTTAATATGATAGTTACAGCCTCTCCATTAAAATGGTGTGTATGAATAATATTTACTAAATTATGAAAATATATTGTATATTCATGTTTCTAAATTTAATTATTTTATGAAACATTTAATTGTAAATGAAACTATAGGAAACCATTTGATGAAAATTTAATTTTTTTTTAAAATATTATTTGCAGAGAAACTTGTTTTATTAAAATGAATTATTTTAATAACTTTTTATGATTAATTTTAATTATATATATATATATTCAATGAAATTTTAAACATTACTCTAATGTGTTTTTTGGACATGAGATAAGAATAAGTCATTTTTTACAATTAAATATTTGGTTATTTCTAAAAAGAAATTATAGCATATTTTTTATGATATTTGAATGAATTTGTTTTCAAATTTTATAAATTTTATTTAAAAATATGATCATTATTTCTTAAATAATCATGTAAAAATTATATTCATTGGAATTTTTGAAAATTTTATGAAAATAAATAATTTTCATTTAATAGGGATAAATTCTCGTTTTCATCCAAAAACATAAATTCCCCATAAAGAATATAAAATATAATTTTAATTTAAATATATTTTAAAAGTTGAAATACATTAATTATATATCTATTAATTCAAATTATATAACCAGAGTAAATTTATTTATTTTTTATACAATTTTTTTAAACTTTTGATCATTTTATATTTGCAAAATCACATTGTCCTTGTGTTTTATGGTTTACTTTGGAAATTTTTTTTTCCAAATTTGTGAAAGGAAATTGAAATTTTTTTCTATGTATGGAATTATCATAATTAATACTATATAATAACATTAACATAATTTTTTTTGTTAGAATTAATAGTAAAAATTTATTATAATGGTCAAGCATAAAACAGGTTTATAGAGGGTTAAAATAAAACTATAAGAATAAAATGAACTATAAAAATATCCAAAACACATTTGAAGGAAATTTTTCAACCTTATAATAAATAATTTCTGGTAATGGACCATTATAGATCCATTTTTTATATAAAAAAGGATACACATTATTATATCCAAAATATCTATGTGTATCCTCTACCCCACATATAAAATTCCACCCATACACCTCTTCAATTCATGATTCCATAAAAAAGTTATTATTAAAATAACTATTAAAATATATTCATTAATCTACTCCCTAATTCCTAGGGTCCTTATCTTGTCTATGAAGAACTCCTAAAAAGGGAGTAAACCTACAGAGTATCATTGAAGGTGTAACACCCCAAGCTTCCACAATACAATTCTCTTTGAATAATACAATAGATTGTGTTGAATGAAACTTCGAATTCTAGCACACCACATCCAATAAAACTAGTTTATTAGCACAAGGCCTTGACAAAATCTTATTTGTAGTCTTATAATGAGGCCTTGACAATGTGGTTATGATGTCCTTCATTATGGATTCCATCATTATGAAATTAGCTATTTATATTTTATGTCATTATTTGACTAGTAGAATATCCATGTGAATAAGTAAATGGAATTTTTTGACTTATTATTGCCATATTATACTAAAGTTTATCTTTAAAAGGATTTTGTTTTAGTCTTATACAATGCCTTAATTGTTTATTATTTTTTATGATAGTTTCTACTATATTGTTATCCTTACGGAGCATCTGAGCTCTCCCATTTCATATGTTTTCCTTTTCAAAGGATGTAAATAAGTATATTACGATTATCCTTCAAGAATTGGCTAAGGGATATGAGTGTGTTCAAAGCAGACACAATGTTGTTATTTTTCCATTTCAAAATGTATTGTAAAACATAATAATGTATCTAGTATGTCCAAGGAAACTAAACTAATCGGTCATTCAGGACTTGATTCCTTGTAATCATGTTAATGTATTAAAATAAAATACTATGGGGTTGGGGTGTAACGGTTGGTATCATAGGAAGTTTAATACAAACCTTGGAAGATATATTTAGAAAAACTATGATTAGAGAACATTTTCCTATGATAGACTCTGAAGATTAGTATAGAAGAACATCCTATATTTTTGTTAATGTAGAGATTTTGTGTATTTTTTATGAAATACATTTGTGCCTAGATACGAGCTGGTAGAGGCGGCTCTGCAAACGATGTACCTAGGAGTGAAAACTCCGACAAAGAGTTTCATGCTTGACCTAGGGTATCCTGGTACACGACAATGGGCCTTAATTTACTCTTAGTTACGACACTCCCTGGGGATCTACATAGGATGATTCATATTTTCTTTACAAACCATATGAATGATTTATGAGGAAATATATTGGAAAACAAACCAACGTTATGATTATGACACTATATGTGTGTAAATATTCAATTAATGTTGATATTTTTCTAGTTTATGGATTATAAATTATGATATAATCTATCCTAGTGTATTTAATCATTATGAAATGGTTTCCAGTAGAAGGAATAATTACTCTAACAATACGCATGATCCAAAGAGTAATAAGAATCATATATTTCATGGTATGAAGCCAACATTTAGTAGGGAAATAGTATCCTAAGTATTCTCATCATATGAAGAAATAGAACTGGTACCCGATTCGTCTTATTGTGAAGAGCCTATTAAGATTCTTGATACTAGAGAACAAGTGATGAGAAACTGGATGACTCTTCTGGTAAAATTTTTATGGAGAAACCATAATATGGAAGGGGAAACATGGGAACCCGAGGAACTTATTATGAAGAAGCACCTGAATCATCATATGCAGTAGTATTCTAGAAATTTCAAGGATGAATTTTTTTTGAAGGAGGGGATAATGTAACACCCCAATCTTCCACAGTCGTTTCTATTTGAATCATAAAATAGCTTACGTTGTAAAAAACTTATATTTCTAGCACGCCACGACCAATCCAACTAATTTCTTAGCTCAAGGCCTTGACAAAATTTATTCGTAGTCCTGGATTGAGGCCTTGACAATGTGGTTATGATGTCCGCTATTATGGATTCCATCATTCTGAAATTAGCTATTGATATTACATGTGATTATTCGTCTTTTATAATATCCATGTGAATAGGTAAATGGTATTATTTTACTTATCGTTACCATATTATGCTGAAGTTTAAGTTTAAAAGGATTGTTTTTAGTCTTATAAAATACATTGAATGTTTATTTTTATTTATGATTTTTTATACTATATTGTTATTTTATTGTGCATCTGAGCTCACCAATTTCTTATGTTTTCTTTTTCTCTGGATGTGAATATGTATATTATGATTAAAATTAAAGAATAGGCAAAGGGATATGAGTTTGTACAAAGGGGACACAATGTTGTTATTTTTCCATTCCATGAAGTAATGAAAAACTTATATATGTATCTAGTATATCCAAGTCTACTAAAATAATAAATCCTTCATGACTTCATTCCTTGTAATCATGATAGTGTATTAAAATAAATTCACCAGCTCTGGGCCTCTAGGGTTGGGGTGTTACAGAACAAGTTGTAAATGTATTAAAATTGTGATATCGTTTTATATCTTCTTCCACCTAATTTAATAATATTAATATAATAAGATATTATTAAACAATTATCTAAAATATAAATTTATTTTATTATTTTAATTGAATATCATATATCAGTATCCACTTCAATCATATGGGAAACAAAACCATGAATCATTTGTACTACAAACCACCACCTCACAAACCAAGGTTATTCATTTCCCATCACCACCTATCATGAATAGATACAATAATTGAATTAATAATAATATAATATAGACTTGATATGTCTATAATTATTAAATCATAATATAAAATCAAAATTCTGACCATCTAACCTATTGGAAGAAAATAATGTTACTTGTGTATATGGAGAACTACCACCTCACAAACTGATGTTATGGGTTTTTCCTTACCATTTTATGTGCATGAAATAAGGATATATTAAATTAATATATATATGATTTTAAATATTATAATACCTTCTAAATAAATATTATAAATATATCTTGTATCATTCTATTCTATGGGGGACTTGATAATGTCCTTCATATGTATGGAAGAATACCCTGTTGTGAATAGATGAGATATAGTTATCACTAATGCATTTTTTAAATGAAAATAATGAAAATTTGAATAAATTTATGGTATTTATATTAAATCATAATTATTCATTCATGGTGAATTATCATTTAACTTTATTATTTTCCATCAGTTAAAAAATAGAAATCGGGTTCATGTGTATGTACGACCTAACATATAAATGAATGATGTATTAGAGTTTATATCTATAACCTTTAATGATTAATAAAAATCATATATTGTAAATTTATATTATATTTAATCATGGTTAAAAAAAATTTCAAGATTTATCCATGATTAACATGAAAGTATCAAAAATAAAAAAACAAAACATATATAAAAATCAATTATTAACTAAAACTAGATTTTGACAAGTAATTGTTAATAAATGGCTAGTAAACTATCATAAGTAAACTATATATTATATGATATATCTTTTTAAAATTATATATATGATTTATAATATCATGTAATTTATTATATAATAGGTTTAAACATTTATAAAAGAATTAATTAATCAATGTAAGGGATTCGCGTATTACTTTTATTTTTTTGTGAGACACATTCTTTATTAACCACACGTTTCTTTTATGTGGTTTATTTACATCCTATAAATGTATTTTATTGCTATTAAAGTGAAAAATAGGTGGATTTACATATCCAATTGAATATATCTATTTCATGTGTTTTAAAGTACAATGATTTTCAATGTGTTAGGGGATTTGTTTTTCAATTTTATATATTTGTTATATAATTTATGTTATGATCCTATCTCATTTTAAAAGGTTCATACACAACCATTTTGAACTATTATATCAAAAATTTACTTCTATCAGGATATTCAATGTTTCACTCATTTTTATGCTTCATGGGTCCTATGATTCAATATTTTAAAAGTGGTAAGTGTTTGATGTTATAATCCCAATGTGTATGAGGATTGTTTTATGAATATGATTTTGATGATGAAAAATTATGATATATTTCTCATGGAAATAATTAAATTTTTATCCTATGGTTATTTATTGATAATAAAATTTTTCCATTCATTTTCACATTCATATTTACTCATGATTCCAAACATTTATTTTATGTAAAAACAATTTTATTTCACAATTAAGATGAAAAACCCTATTTCATTCATGGGAATTTTTTATAAAAATGTTTTCAAAAGTTATTTAACATTCAACATATAATTTTTTAAGTTAATTTTTACTCATAGTTTACATTTTAAAATGTTTTTTAAATTTAATATTCATTTCATTTTCTAAACAAGGCCCATTTCTCTTTTACCAAAAATGATAAAGGAATCATTATTATAACATGTACAACTTGAAAAGAGTTTACCTACATCATAAATAGTGAATTTTATTTATTCAATTATATGTTTTAAAATTTATTTTCCAAATAATTTATTTTTAATATGTTTAATTTTTTAAAATCTATTTTGAAATTTGAACAAATATTTTACCAAGGATTTTTTTAAATGTCCTTTTGAGTTCCATTTAAAAGATACCATGGTTATTTTAAAAAATTGGTTTTTTAAAACATTTTATATTTTGAATAGTAATATTTAAAGTTGAATGTGTATTTCCCTCTACAAATGTTCAATTTGATCTTTAAATATAATTTTTTATCTAAGTTGACATAGTTTAATATTACAAATGAATTACATGGTATATGATAAAAAACCAATATTAGTGTTTATATGGATGGTTTATGTTTATGTTGGAAAAGTGTATTTGAAACCCATTTTGTTAATTCAGGTTTTTATGTGACGATTTTTTTATGAAACCAAGTTAACATAAATAGTTATGATGTGATTTGTTTTGATTGATCTTATGGGAAAAAATGTATTTATTATCTGATGGGTGGGACCCTTATCCCCCTCCAATTCGTTTAGTAACAATTAATGGTATATGATCTCAAAGATTACATAGGATATTATAAAATCCCCATATGAGGGTACCCATGAGGATATCCCAATCTTGAAAGAGTGTACGTGATTACTTTTACAATGCCTTAAGTAGGTACATGAGTGGATAACCCATTACGCACAATACTGAATGTATTGGTGGATAGATTTTACCTAAGAATTTATATGACTATTTTAATGCCACACATATATAACTTATGAATATTTTTTTCTCTAATGAATTATTTAGTTTTTTCATTCTAAATCATGTCTTATGAACAACCAATTTTTATGACATGAATCATGATCATGATTTAGTGTATGCAGTGTATGGGTTTTAAATGTTAATCCCATATTATCACACTCATATGCTCATGTTATGTTAATGGCTTCCATGTTTACCCTTACTAAGCACATTAGATAACTATATTATATATTTCCTTCCCAAGGTTATTAATAATGGCCTTATTTATTGTCTTCCTATGAAGAGTAATGAATGGAATGATATTTTTTGGATACATTGAACATATTTTATGAAATCAGAATGTAGTTAATCTAGCCTGGAAAAAACTAAACCAGTATAGTTCAAATGTGTGTATTTGAAAAATTTATTTAATTTTTATTTAAAATATTCTATACTTATATTTGAGAAGTTTGGGTTTTAAAATTATTTTAAACAAAAAATAGACTCCATTTGAAAAACATATCTCCAAAATAATCATGAGAATATTCTTGGTCATATTCCCTAGTAATCAATCATAGTACATAAAATCATGCATCATTTATTGGAAGCTTTCCCTATCCCTTACCAACATCGATGAATATTTTTTGGGATCCAAATGACTACCTCGATATGGTTTTAGTAAAAAATAGTAGGCAACCACCAATGGTGTATAACACCATTAAGTATTTGAGTATACAATGAGCAGTGTGTAGCTATAATAAATAATAGTGATAAGTCAATAAGAATATTGTTGTGGGTTCCCCATTAGACACCCATCTTGTACTACTTTCTTCTCCATATTTCAGGAATTTATCAGAGAACTGTAAATATTTAATATATATTAATAATTCATGGGAACAAGGAGTATAACATAGGCATACCTATATACTAATAGTCATATTAGGATCCATAATTCTCATTTCATTCAAGGTTTATTAGGGATGTAATTCTAGAACATATATTATTTAATACATATACCAAATTCATGTATGTTCATTGAATTTCAAAATCATTAGATAATTAAATAAAAATTGTATCCCATTCCATGGAATTCCACAATGGGTACTCCAGTATTTCATAATTTATAAAATAAAAGACCATCACCATTGGAGTCGATCAAGGATATAAAATATAGGAACCAATTTATCACTCGAGGCTTGGTATAATGGAATTTCTCTCTTAGACTATCCAAGATATTCCTCACAGGGAACTAGTTATATCTCATCTAATAACATAATCAGATTTATCTCTTATCCTATACATGGTCTTTGAAACTGGGAACCATTTATCAATCATGGTATAATCCAATATTTATTTTCGTGAAGATCTCTTCCATTGTATTTGGTATGAGAGTATTTTTATCGCCCTTGATGTGATATAATATAGTTATAATTCATTTTATTGTCTGTGATAAATGGGATATTCCAAGGCATTCTCAGTCAAAACCCTAGAATCTCCATCTACATTACATACTATATGGTAATAGTAAATATGTAAAAAAATGATATAATAATTAATTTAATTTATTAGTAACATTTAATTTATAAGAATAACTAATGATATAAGAAAGAAGAAACTAGGGACTACGAACAAGGGATTACCATTAACTATTTGTTTTAGTAAAACAATATTTAAATCAAAACGGAGGACTAAAAGTTCATTAATGTTTCATTTGATTTCATTTACTACCAAATGTTCATGAATCCAAAAAAACACACTATAAGTGGTGGATCCCATCGAGTTAAAAACCATTCGATGGAGAATTTTGGTTTCTAAAACTACCTTAAACATGTGGATATAATATTTTTAAATTAAATAGAAATTTATGATGAATCGAATGGATGGTTTAGTGTGAGGTATGACCACATATAATATAAAAATAAATTATTTTTTGGAAAAATTTTCTAGACTAACTTTGTTAACTATTTATATATCTCCTGGTCTGGTATCATGTTCATATTAAAGCTAGGATTGGTGAATATTCAAATACCCTAAAATAATTTCATATTAGCACCCAAAAATTCAACATTACATACTGAATGATAAAATAATAAATGATTCCAGATGATTGAGGAGGTTACAATTAGGGATCAAATGAGAATAATGATAATTTATTCAAACAATCTATGGCAGAGTACCCCTAATGTCTAGTGAGGTGGTATAAGAGGTCTATAAATAGAGAGTCTTCTTCTTCAGGTATAAGAATGGAAATTAGAGTTATGTTCTTAAATGGTTCTTGATAAAATGAAAATTTCAACCCTTTTTAGGGGATCATGGTTTTCTATAACTGTTGGAGAAACTTTGTGCCAATATTGAATGCTCACAAGTTATGGTTGCATAACCCTTTCAATGTAAGGAACAATATACAAAAACTCTGATTTCCTAATCTGAGACATACATACAACATTTTTTATAGTCATTTTCCCCCATCACATTTTTTTATTAACTGTTCACTTATATATATATATATATAGGTTTAAATGTTTATTCGTGCGAATACTACTAATCATGAACCAATGGTGATCCTAATTTTACTTCTCTAAAAATTGAAGATATGTGGTTGAATAAGATCTAAACACCCATGAATACTTCTCTAATCACATAAATAGATTACTTATAATAAAACCAGAGGTTTAAAAATAATTTTATGAATTAGTACCACTGTAAAATTTTAGGATCTTAAAACCGCCATCCCTAAAAAAACCCATCTAATAGATTCTATTTAGTGGGTTATTCATCATCCTCTGAGAATAAATATAATCACTAACAATATATATAGACCCATCATCCACAATCTCATCCTATATTATTTCATGAAACCACATCACATATACTAGAAGAAATAGCATATCTAAATGGTCCTTCATGTTCCAATCAAAAATATTTATTGGATGCTCCTCGAATAAAGCATATCCAGTTCCATGTTGTCACACTAAATAATAGAAGACGAGTTTCAATAATACTAATTTTAATAAGAAATGAGAAAAATTAAAATCATATATATGGATATATATTTATGTTTAATCTTGTATTCAACTTTTCCAACACCTTTCTGAACCTAAATATGATCAATTAAATGTGGTGATAGAATAACTTGTAGAATAAATAATTGATTTACCAGTCTATTAAAAAGATGAAAGAAGAACCAATCCCAAAACTCAATATCCATGGTTAATCAATGGATATTGACATAATTCTTCATCCTATAATTTCCTATATCTATAAAAATCATAATAATCCTTACATAATCTATAGGTATTAGAAATGAGATGTGTTCCCATTAGGATTTCCTCTCCTAACTCTAACTTGCACATGCATGAAGTGCACAACCTACCACACCAAGGCTCGTATAACGATTTCTGTAGAGACTCATGAAAGCTATTATTATAAGGGAACTAAAAAAGATGAATCTTGGTCTATAAAAAACCTCAAAATTCTATGATTAGTCATCAGTTCATGTCCAATTAAAACTGAATATATTTATCAAACATCGTGATAATATGAGGGTAAAGGACTTACTCGAATAAACCTATGAACCAATATCCTTCTAAAAAACCTAGAAAACCAATATTAGAATCAATAATCCATATTTAATAAGGTTTTATGTGGAAATCAATGAATTCGAATGATATCTCTAACACAAAACATTCATAGGTCATCCATAAATAAGGTACTTAGAATAAGAAGACTGTGTGAGCCAATTGATAGTCTTTAAATAATAAACCATTAGATGTCATTTCCAAATGTGTGTCTTGGTAATTCCATCATAAAAATGAGGGTGAATTAATCCCATTTTTACTCAATAATGTGTAATGGATATAAAAGTACCTTTAGTTTTAAGTGTTCTACATTGACCAATTGATAGGTAGAACAGAAAGTAATATAATTAATTATCTCATCATTCATCCATGATCACCAATACTAGTTCCATGTGTCGTAAAACATCTTGGTGAGACTGGGATATAATGACCAATATGGGGCATTATACACTCACATAATTTACTCTCATATATCTCTAAGAACCCATACATCCCATGAATGCATAATATCTCATCCATATAAAAAAAGCAACATAGAAGTGGGACCTTACTTGTATCACTATACAATAGTACTAATCCCCCAATACCAGAACGATACCCCATATTTACTATAACCATAAGTGAAGAGGTCCCTGATAATGAAGCATTCACATACTACCCCTAATATTCCTAAAGCGTTAAGTGCATCTCATGAAACAACGATATAAACTGAGACTCACTACTAGCCTTCTGAAAACCCTATTTATTTTCCTTTCATCTCAATGTGTTGGCCAATACATTAACATTCCCAAGAATATAAGAAATATAAATGTCAAACTACTTATAGTATTAAACTCATCATATTTTAATGAGTATAAAAAATCACTGAGTGAATATATTTTTATATATTATACAGTGCGCGTATACCAAAAATTACTCTCCCAAAATGTAATATCTCATGTAAGCCATGGAATATAACTAACCTTATAGCTCAATATTTTTTTGGGTAATACTAATCATGAATCGATAAATAAATATTTTTCTACACCATCACATAGTCTACCTACATTGGAATGACTCCTAAAAATCCCAAAACCATAATAATAAAATATTTAACTTCTACCAGCTTTGGAAGAATTAGGATAATTTTTGAAGTTAACCATCCATTCAACTCCACTATGGATTTCCTAAAATCATTATACCATTGAAATTTGACACCCTTCCATCTCAGTCCAATAAGTGGTTCTATAATACATTAGAAAAAATGAATAATAAAACTTATAATAACTAGATATCCCCAAGAAAATATGTATATCAATGAAATTTTATGGTTTATTCCATGAAACTATAGATCTAACCTTCCATGGGTCCACTAATACTCCTACCTCTGAGGTGAATTTATAAAATAAGTGGACATTATCAATCTGAAACCAAAATTTTGTTTTCTTATCATAAAATTTAGGTTCTCTCAGCGTACTCAAAATAATATCAAGGTGTTTGGAAGGATTGTGTTGAGTCTGTGAGATCAATATAATTTCCTCAAAAAACTAACAATACTGAATCTAGATACACATTAAAAACTATATTCATTAGGGTCACAAAATTACCACATATTGTTGATATGAAATTAAATAACCAAATACTCATACTAGATATACCTAATAAAACATTATTTATGTGATATATATTATAGTGTGATACATACCTGATGGTAACCTAACCTCAAATAAATTTTCGGGAAGACCCTCACTCCGTAGAGAAATTCGAAGAGGATATCTATATGATGTTGTGGATGTTGGTTCTTAACTATAATATAATTAAATTACTAGTGATATATAATATTTTTTGAGTGTCTCATCATCCCTATTTGTGAAAAGCATGGGTTAACCCCATGTTAATGTATACGGTCAGATAAATCCTTTGTTAGATAAATCCTTTAGTTGCTAATTGAGCTCTTGTAACCCAATAGTATCCATCCTGTAAGGAGTAATTGGTACAATAATTGATCCTTTAACTAGATCATTTGTAAAATAGACATCTATTTGAAGAGGTATCCTAGAGAATACATCTCGTAATACAAACCTAAAATGATCCACTATAGGAGGGAAATTCATACAACCTATACATTTTCATCCACAAATTGGATAACAATCTAGGTTGTCAGTATGCCCAGCCAACAATTTTAATGTCTATCTTCACATTCCTACAAATATATTTCTTATATAATGAATATATGTTCCTCCCTCATGTTATTTGAATAAAAAATTCTAGTGACATAAATTAACATGATCTTGTTAGGGAACTATCCAATCCTTCATAATAATGATGAAAAAACTTAACATCATTAGAAAAATAAGGTTATGAAAGAAATGATATACCAATATCTTAAAAGTTTACTATGGGAATTGGATTACTCTTTCTTATCAGATCATTAGTGGGGTTTCTAGAGTCATCAGAATAAGAAAATAGTGAATATTTATCCCAAGGAATTCCCCAATTTCCAAAGATAAAAATTAATGGGAAGTGCCAAAGATAAATAAAGAAAACACAAATGTAGTGGGTTGAAATATAATACCTTGATAAAAATAATTCCCCACACTCTTCTCCACTATTATAGCATATATTGAATATAGATATTTAGATCCATGACCCTGATCTACAACCTAACAACCTTGAGCATGCCAACTATGCACACAATAAATCTCATAATACTAGCTTCCCTGACCACGTTCACCTCATTTCCCTGATTGGAGGGAAAGTATTGTTATATTTTACTTTATGTGGAGATACTGATATTTATCTATAATATAGGGTCTATAAATTTCACACATCATTATTCATTTAAATAAAGTTATCCCAAATACCTATGATTAACCATTTTCTATAATATCATCACTCACATGAGTCTTTGGTAACCCAGGGCATCATATGTCCCAACCCACCACACTGGTGACATAAAACATAACTGTCCAGGTGATCCATATGACTATTATTAGCCTAATGAGAAGACACCAGGTGATTCTATGAACATTATAACACACTGCTTCATGATCTCAGTGTGGAAAATAAATGTAAAAAAACCCTAAGCTTTTCATAGATTACACTTGGTGGTGAGGGCATAATTCACTATTTTTGAAACAAAATTCAATGGAATCTTGTTTACTTTGGCGTAGAAGGAATAGATGAGCCCATCCACAAACCATATCATAGATGTTATCTCTTCCCCCAAAAGAGTTGGTTAGAAACAATTCATGTCATTGGAAATAGTTAAAGAATTAATCAAAAAAAATAGAACACTAAATCTTGTGAATTAATTATTTATCACTGTGAACTCTCACTATTTTTGGAAAGAAGTAATAATAATTGGCCATCTATAAGTACTTACAGACTATTTTCTAATGAATAACATCTTGAATAATAACATCCCTCCAATTCATCGAATAACCAGAAATCATATTTGTCATGATCATGAATATAATCTCTTCAGTCATCTCTAAATTCTCTATGATTGATATAATTGTATATAGCTATGATTTAATAACCTAACATCCTCATCCCCTTGAAATGTTGAGGGGTTTATGCTACTAGAATTATCATGTTAGTTCTACCATATTAAGGTCAGGTCATGGGGATCCTTGAATGGACTACACTATTCACATAAAACACTCTTAGAATAGGTCATTGATACCCATATTTGGGATAGAAGGAGGTTCCACAGATGTCAGTACATTTAGAAACACTAGTGGACTAGGGCCGACCACCTCCAAAGCTCGTTCATCACCAACTTCTTAGAGTATGAACCAATTCATTCATCTTGGAATATTTCTAAAAATCCAGATTCAAGAATTATAATAATATTTTGATATAGAAATGATCCCAAAATAAAAGATAATGACATGTATATAGCCTTCTTATATAAGAGTCAACACCATATAACAATTCATAAATCAATTTCTAGTTGAAATTAAAGATCGTAAAGGGGGAATAAGAGAAACTCCCACCACCCACTACAAATTTTATTTTAGGTTCAATGTATCAAATTTGCAAGGGTTTTATTTTATGGTGTTTTATTTACATGTCATAGAGGAGAGTAAAACTTAATTTGTTGTTGTAATCCCCATTTAATGATAACCATTTAATTTGAGAATATAAATTTAGTGATTTGTATACTAATTTATATTTATTTATTTATTACTGTCTAGTTAGATGAGTCATCGTTCCCATGTCCCAAAGGAAATATCATTATATGTTTCAATTACCATGTCATGTAACTTCTCCTAGAACCATAAATCCAATGTGATGATATTACATGTCAAGTGAAATGATTTTATTTGGATGAATTTCTATTCCCAATTTATTAAAGTACATTATTTATAAATTATAATTGGAATTATTAAAATCCAAATATATTAACAATTTTAATCCTGTAACCATGGAACATAGGTTAAAAAAGTAATAATTTGTTAATTTAGGTGCCTTCATAAAGAGATATTGTAAAAAACCATTTAAGATTAGTTATACACTTTAATATATAATTGTTTTTCTCTACATACCAAAAACATTATTTTAATTATAATATAGAAATCGTGGAACCTCAACATTCTATAGGAAATACACTCAACAATATAGATATTGAATGACATAAAAATTCACATGTGGATATAATGATTCCCTAATAATAAATCTGTGTTTAATATGGGAAAGTGTAAAATGTGAATATGTAATAACAAGAATAATAATCTCTAAAAATAGTGTGTGGAACTAATATGTGAAACTAGTAATATTTTATTAAATATAATTCCAAAACATAAAATTTATATCCTAGATAACATGGAAACATCATTATATATGGGCTAGATACATCCATTTATAAGTTTATCACAAAATAACATAACATTCCTAGTTTATTTTCAACTATCCAAATAGTCTGAATAAATACAAAACCTCCCAGATAGAACATGTAACATCATGGAACCAATTATCTTATAATTAACCGAATAGGGTTATGTACATTGGATCAATAATGCATCCTTGTATGTAAAATACTACCAACTAGTAGTGGGGGTTCTGGGAGATAACATGGGGTGACGATACCATCATGATCAGTGTGAAGAAATAATAGTGAAATATATATATAAACAAACGAAAGAAGTAATTAATGGAAACATTTATAGGTATAACAAAATTTAAATCATTTAAATGTAATAAATTATTGAGGAAAATAATATTAAAGATAATATAAAAATGAGGATTTTCACGATGATATATATAATCGGGGTAACATGGGGTAAATAGAGAAGTTAGAATATACAACATACTATACAAAAATATATATTAAAATTACAAAAAAATTATCCAATCGAATCATGATTATAAACTCATTCCTTTACAAAAAACTCTATACTACTATTGAAAAATTATGTATCCATATCTGGATGATATCTATTTTTCCCTCCTATATCCATGAAGTTGGTATGGGTACCAAGTGGTGGAAAAAACATGGTGTGACTAAAATTATGTAGGTAACCCCCAATAATGTCTAGTTCTATCCAGTCTATTAATATACAATGATTAGAGATAAAGAGAGAGTGTGTGTGTTTAATAAATAAATGTGATAAATTAATAACCATATCATTTCGAGTTCCCCGTGGGACACCCATATGATACTACCTTCATCGACCTAATCTAGGATTTTATCCATGTATTGTAAATTTTCAATTTATCTTAATATTTTTTGGACCTATAGTGTACCACCTAGGCATCTCTATATTGTGGTAGTCATATGTGGTTCCATAATTCTCCTGGAATTTAATGTGTTAGATGTATGTAATTCTATAATGTCATCTGTGTAAAAAAAATTCAAAATAAAATTATGTCCTTTGATATTTTAGAAACATCATTATATTAATTGTAATCCATTAAATGTCCAAGGAATTAAACCAAGTAAGAATAGGTATTTCTTCATGTACTATAAAAACCATTCACCATTATAATTTTCCCATGGAATTTTGAATATGAAACTAGTTATCACTTAAGTCATGGTATAATATAATTAACCACTAATACCAACCAAGATATTATAGTTAGGGAACACTGTATCACTCAGGAAATACAACAATTACATTTACCTTTTATCCCATCAAACTTCTTCCACTAATTCAAGAATGTATCACTTGTAAAACAATATAATATTCATCCTCCTAATTATCTCATCCAATGTATTCTTTATAAAAACATATGTATCACCCCTATCATGATATAATATACTTAAACTCAAATCAATTAAATATGATAAATTATAACAATAATGGATTATCAATTAAAACCTCATAAATATCCATTTTCATGGCATGCTTGATATTAATGGGAAAATGGTCAACCCACACAAGTTAATAATTCTCTTTATTTTATTTTGAAATTTAACTCATAAGGATGTCAATATTATATGAAAGAAAAAAAGGGGACTAGAAAAATGCCCTAATAATTCCCCATATTCTAATGTAAAATTATATTTCATTTCAAATATTCCATATCTACACACTTTAATTAGTGATTTGATTTCATTTCAAGAATAAAATATAATGAGCCCTTAAAAGTGATTCACCCATAGAGGTGTCTTTTGTTTTGATGGAATTAGCATGACATGTAATTTAGATTTCTAAAACATACCAACACATGGTGATATCTACCCATTTAGACAATTATAAATATTAGAGTCATCACATGGAATTTATAGTTTGAGGAACAAATTCACATAAGATAAATATCATGATATGTAGTTAAAAATATATAGACCATTATACTAATTCTAGTAGACCAATACTCATATGGAATCAACTTCAGACTCAATCATGAATGGGATAATAAAAAATATCATAATATAGGACATATTATCTCTCATGAATTTAGTATTCAATATGTCAAGAAAAATGAAGAAAAGATTCTACAAGATTGAAGATATTACCAAGGGGTATAATAGGACAAACAATGAGTAACGCTAATGTTGTATGGAAGAGATCCCAAAATTACTACGAGTGGATGTAGAGGATATGTTAAATCAAGAAAGGGGTACTATGAAATTAGTGGCAAATAAAATAGATATATGTTCATAATGTATGTAAAGAAAAAAATGTGAATTTCATTAATTTTTAAGGGTTTATGATTTGGACTCAGGGTTGGCCAAACCAAGTTCCAACTATGTGCAGTAAATGAATTTGGTATCACCACCCTACCATTCCCTAAAATGCATAGGAATACAATTTGAAAAATTTTGTTCCAGCCTTGGGTTTTTCTTTAAAATAAAACAACAAATTTTCACTGGGTCAATCAACATCCATCATAAAGTTTTTCTTATCCATTCTCCTTTATATATGGGATATAAAGTAGTGTCACATTTCTACTATTAATCATGTTCCAATCACTAACCTCATTTTCCCCGAAAAACTAGAGTACCAGGATCAGAACAAGCTTGAACATCTCCAAACACTTCTTTAAACTCTAAATCACTTTTATTAGGCTAAAATAAGATGTTTAAATTTTAGTTTAATGATGTTTTACCTATATAAAAATACTGGATCATAATTTATTTTCAAACCATCAAAATCATGCAGAAGTTAATGTATTTGAAAAATATTTATTTTTCATTAATAATAATATAAATTATTTTAGGAAAATCTCACCAATTTATCCTAAGAAAATATTGATATTTTCAATTTAATTTTGTTATCTTTTAAAAAAAATTAAAATTGTAATATTTGTAAATTTGTATTTAAAAGGAATAAAAAAATATAAATAATATTTACTTTTTATTTCAAATAACTAATTTTTACATTTAATCATATTAACAAAGTACACTTTAAAGATAATAATTTTTAATTGAAAATTATAATATATGTTTTTATAAATTTTTATGAATAAATTATACGTAAAATTTCACAGATTGTTTAAATATCATTTTGTGTGTAACACATGTTATATAATATATAATTTATTTTAAAAGATATAATATCCATAATTTTTAAAGAATGAGATTAAATATCCTTATGTGTATTAGAATTTCTTGGATACTCATTAATGAGAAAAGAATATAGATGTTTTAGTTAGAAAAATAATTAATATTTTTAATATTTTTTTTATATTTAAATAAATTGGGATGAATGTTAAAATTCATGGTGATTATTCTTCATTACAAATTTATGGGAATACTAGTATGTTAGGGTGAAAAATATGGTATAATGATGAATTAAATGATGAAATTGATGATGGGAATGAAGAAGAAATGATAGTGGATCCTAGGATGATATATATATGGGAGGAAATTGATTAAGGTAAACTCATTTGTGGTTATGAAACTATGGTGAAAAAACTAGGATGTAAACTCTATAATAAAACCCCCTTTTATCTCTAGTAGATCCAAATAATTTTTAGAAGTATTTTAACAAAAAGAATTTGATCAATGATAAAAACTATGAGCCATATTTAAATGATAAAAACTAAATTTGGAATATTATTTCAATTATTAATAATAAATATTGTTTGAAAAAAAAATATTTTCTATAACAATATGAATTAATATTATAAATTAATCAATAAAAAATCATGGATGGTTTGGAAGGGGTATTCTAAAATTGATGTAATTAATATAGATGCATCCTTTTATTATATATATTTATTAGAGACTATTAAATTTATTTTTCATGTAATAGTGTATATTAGATGCACAGAGTTCCAAAATGGAAATCAAACTATCATTTATAAATGGTTTCCTTGAAGATGGGGTTCATATTTTACAGTTTTATTCATTTTATCTTTATTAGGATGATAAAATTTTTTGAATTTTCATTGAGTAATTTTACAAGATCAAATTACACAAGGAGAATGATATTATGGGATTTATTAACACTTCTAAAATAATGTATTCTATGTTTTAGGGGTTTATCATAATATCTACATCAAAAATGATATTTGACATAGTATGATGTTGGTTATTTATGATGAATACATGGACTTTATATGATCAAATGAGGTATATTATGAGTATTTTTTGGAGTTTATGTGGTGTGATATCAAGATGTAAATGAACATTATTTCATTTTTTTCCTTGTCTATTATGTGAAATAACGAAGGAAATGAACCTTTATTTCTCGATCTAAATATTCCAACGACATACTGATGAGATTTAGAAAGGTTAATTCCATAGAAACAAGGAACTAGCTTGATACTAAATATATGATTTCACTATATAATGATGATGATGGAAATTAAATATATGTGACATAATAAATGTAAATAATTATAATCCTAATGTTAATATAATGAAATATCTCATATTTAATGTTAGTGAATGCATATCGTTTTACATAATGTCTTAAATTATTTTTAAAAGTAAAAAATATTTCATTATACCATTGGAAGTATTTTTAACTTTTTTCTAGATCATGAAAGTTAGTAATCCACTATCAATTATCCACTTTTCCACCATTCAATGATTTATAAGATACATATTAATAATTACTCATAATATCTCCAACCTATAATATTTTTGTAGTTATCCATTTGTATCAACAACACTGATAGTATTATTAGAAACTTTTTGTTTGTGTTTCTATATTAATAAACCTTCCTATAAGAATCTATAAAATAATTAAAAATGTTTCATAATTTGGAATTCTTCTTTAAATTTTTTCTGGAATAGATTTTAGTAGAATCTTCTTGAAACTCCAAAAATTTATAGACTCTCCTTGATTAAAGAAATGGAAATTTATAACCATACATATAATATTCCATTCCACCAAGTATGTTAAACCATATTTTCCCTTCTAAAAATAATATCATCACATATAAGTAGAATTTTTCAATATCTTCAAATTTGTTTTAATTTTTCATTGAAATCAATATAATTCATTCAAAATTATCATGATTAGATGAAATCTAAAGTACTTTATATTTTCCATTAGAATTATCCCCCACAACCTTATTTTTCAATATCTTATTTGTTTAGATATTTACTAACACCAGAGGATATTATCATGGAGGTAATATTCTTATTTCGTGATGTACTCACCTTATTACCATTATTTTCACAACAATCATGTTATTTATTCAATTTTGAGTGTTTAAAACCACATTAATAGGAAATATAAAATAATTAGTATGTATCATGGTAGAATCAACAACCTTCTGAAAATATTTATTATATTATATAATAGGGTTGACAACATTTGGGTATTCAAAGTGGGTGTTGAAATAATAATTCCTAAATTCATACAGATTCATAAAATGATTAATGATATATTTATACATAGAAATTATATTTTCAGGAAAATTTCAAAAAAATATTTCTTTTACACTATTGATTATACTCAGATCACCAATCATATGTTTAAAAATCACTTCCATCTAAAAATTCATTTTTCTATTTTATCCACAAAGAGAATTATTTAGTGAATAGTTCTTAATATCCAATAATTTTTTTCACTTTTATGATTCCAAATTTAATTAAGGAATACAAAGGTATTTATCATTCGTTTAATCTTATTTACAATATTATTATCACTATTAAACTATTTATTTATACAATATACCTTGATTAGGTGATAATTTTTTATAACATACTTACAAGTATATTTTTCTCATAATGAATATGATAAAGAGTACCATGAAATGAAAAAAAGTCCAAGAATAGACTCTTTATCCATTAGAACTATGGAAAAAAAATTATCCAAACAAACACACTACTAAAATACTGAATAATTAATTAAGTGTGAAATCACCAATATGAGGGCCAATATAAATCCCAATAAAAACCCCGCTAAACCCACACCAGACATATATCTCTATGAATGATTTTAGAAAATTCCCAACTAATTGAATAATGAATGAAATTTTCCCATATATAAATAATACCATCATCCATATCCGCCCATGTACCCATGAGATAAACTCACCTCTCTAGAGAAAAAACTTTCTCTTTAACCACTACTATAGTGCATATTAGTTGAGATATGAGCCCACCCTTCTGTTATAACCTTAAATAGATATGATTAAATATTATTTGTTAATACATAAGTGTATTAACTCCATTATTCATATTACCCGAATCATTTTTCTTACAATACTCATCAAATTATATAATATCATGTTTTAATATAGTGTATTCTTTCATGATTAATGGGATATTCCATTCCCTTGGAATGAATATAAACTATTATGTGATCTTTAAACCTTATTTCACTGATATAATCATTATTTTTTTTCATTATATCTCTCTCAATGATCCATCTAATAAATACTAGAAATGTTTTTCTCTTATGATTCCATGATTGAAACTATAAAATTATAATTTACCCTTCTATTTACCATTTCATGGCTATATTCCTCTTGAAAAAATATTATGATGTAAATAATGTTCATGGAATCCTTATCAACATTTATTTTCTAATAATGGGAAAATTTAGGTTAATTTTGTTTTAATATAATTTATTTTATATATTCATTCTCCCTTTAAGATCTTACATACCACCATAATGTCAGACCACTTCATATTTCACATTATATCAATATATTTATTTTTATCAGTTTTCAACTCATGAATGTATTTATTATAGTGCTTATAAATCATCGAATCAAACAAATTTTATATAATTATCAGAAAAATTTATAATATAGTTGATTTCCCATGAAAACAATATAGCATTGTATTGAGAAAATAATTTTCTTTCATGATAAAAAAAATAATCCATCAAATTATAATTTCTTGTTTGGATATATTCAAATTGAGGATAATATTTTTTTATAAATATTTAATAACATTATTTTCATTCACATTAATATAATTTTATTTACTATAAATTATTTTTTCTATTTTCTACCCATTACATGTTTGAACACTTCCTCACATAGGTATGAGAGTAACATATGAGACTCTTTCCCATAAGTCTCAAAATTCTTCTATTAATCAAAGTAAATATTTTTTTGAATTTAGAAATATTGACACCATTGTTGATGATATAAATATTTTAAATTAAATGAGATATATGGAATGATATCATCATCTCCTTTAATGGATGGAGGCCCTTCCTATAAAAAAATGGCAACACCGTTTATTTTTATAAAATTCATGTACTCTATACTCCTCTTCAATAAAAAAAGTGACAGTAATAATTAAAAACATAAATCATGAATAATACATTGATTTGATTCACTTTATGGATGTATCTATTTGATATCAACTAATAAATAGTTAATAATATTGTTATTATTAATCTTGTTATAATACCAAATGATATGAGTAGGTGAGGGTGAATTAACACTAAATTAGTAGGTGAATCAAATGTTACCAGAATAATATGTCATAAATATTTTTTACATTTATGATTAGTGATAAGGGTAACTGAAATAAAAAACAATTATTGTCTGGGATGGTGAGAGATAATGTTCGATTGATACAATATTTTTCAAATGGCTCATGTACTCTATTTATAAATTAAATAATTCATGTTATCTAATATATTTGATCTTACTATCCATGTTATTATATTATTATCAAAAAGTGTAATTTATATAGTGGGAATGTGGTTTAAATTAAATTTACAATATATATATATATATAAAGAAAGTAATACGATTAATACATCACATCCCTCTTAATGTGATTTAATGTTTTCATAAATTTCACATCATCATTACTCTCTATAAATTTTTCACAATAAACATGATAATTCTATAAATATTATTTTTATATGTTCATATTTTTTAATACAATCATTTCAACAAAGAATTATTTTTTAATTGGAATAAATTAATCACAATATAACAACCTTCACTATGGTATGATAGTCATATAAAAAGCACATAGAAAATATTTTCCTGAATCCATAAAGAGATCCATATAATTCTTATCAGCCTTGTACTAATTCATGGATTAACAAGATTAATTATAATGAGATATCTCAATCTCTAAAACTATTGAAACATATAAATTATTCACCAAATTTTAAAATTTATTATGAACTCTATTATTTCTGTTTGATAATCATCAATAACCCCATATAGTAGTTCACTCAAAAATAATTACCCATGATCACAATGGAATCCTCATTCAAGAAGGATCAAAGTATTTTGTTGAAACCCATCATATCACAATAAATATGAATTGTGATATTTTTCTCACAATTGGATAAATTTCTTTTTCCCATTTATAAGTCATATAATATTGATAACTAAGTTACACCTTGGTATCTTACAACACCGTAATTCATCAATCCATCACCATAATCACAACTCTTATAATTTGTATAACTAATATCTGTAAATGATATTATCATCTAAAATAAAAAAACATCTTCAATAAATCTGAATGAATAGTTTTGTGAAACCACTACTCACATGCTCCGAATAATAATGTTATATAAATTCCACAACATAATAATTAATTATTTTTCTATGTGTTCTCAAATAATTTAAATAAAAATCAATAGTATATTGAATAGTGTTTATTGAGAACAACTCAATGACCCCCCCAATGGAAATTAACATTGGCAGAGATCTTATACATAAAAACCAAAAAACGTCCAAAATCATTAGAGATTTTTAGTACTATAATGAAAATGATTCATAAATATATGAATTTACTATATAAGTTATCTATTTTAACTAAAACTATGGATCATGTTACAAAAAAATTAGTAATCTATCTCTTTTTCTATTCCATTTCAAGTTCCTAAGTTAATTAAAAAATTTTCAAACATTCTCAAATTATTATAATATATTTGTTATGATTACATATCTATGTTTTCAACCCTTAAATTGATATTTAGCCTTTGGATTATGTTTATTACATCAATTATAATAATATTAATATTATATAATATTTGTATACATCATGAAACTTTAATAACTCATCCAGAATCATGTCATAAAGAGAAATGTTATATATTGCTGGGATATATACTCTATGTAGCTAGAAATTACTACAGTGACCCATAAAACAAATACATATTTATAAAATCAATTATATATAGTTATAATAATATTATACATTCCAAAATCAATTGGATTAGTTTTATTCAACAAAATGTACATATATCAACATTAAAATATGCTTGTCAATACAATGATATTTAAATCATCCCAAAATTTACCATTATAAATTGATCCTAACCATTTTAATATATAAAATGAAACCCTATTATAACTTGATAGTATTTCTATGGTGACGAATCAAATAAACTGAAATTCATAAATTGATCATTGGGGGATGGAGACTAACACCAATGGTTTATAAATCTCTTTCAGGGTATTTTTAGCTTGTACATGACTTTCATAGAACAAATACCCAAGAAAAAGTATAATATAGTTACGTTCCATGAATGAAATATTATATTTTTTTAAAATTCATGATGTTATCAAAAAAAATCTATATGTATGACACAACCAAATAAGATATCAAAATAATTCGAATGTACTATAACTTGATCGATACTACAAAAATGTGTTAAAAAATTAATGTGTGAATAACCCCAATAAATGAATCCAAATAAATTATAAATTATCCCCATGATGACCCCTATTGTAATATCATCGTTTCTAATGTATCTTTACTTTACCTATAATGTCATGTATATAATATTTATACATAAGAGGTTTTTAAATATGAGTAGTTTGAAATAAATACATAGTATATGACACGAAAATCAAAAAAAATTATTATAAATTCATATGATCTTATAAAAATGCATAAATCAATTGAATAGTTTAACAATATCATTAATAAAATAAAATGAAATTATATGTTATATTCATGTAATATATTTAATTTCATACTTCTGTTAACTAATTATAGTGTATGTTTTGATATTATCAAAGGAACAAAGTATTCAAAAACATGAATCATATAATACTTATTCAAAAATAAATCTATATAATAACTTCAATCAAGAAATAAGTCATATCCAAAACAAATGGATCATTTATGTTTTTCTCATATAAAATCAAAACCAAAAGATCTGTGTATGTTAGTTATCTATACAAGACATACAACATAAAATTTTTGGGTTACAGTAATCTACAAACATTTAATTATAAAAAAATTACGATGAGTTGTCCCATTTTTACAGGATATAAACGAATCATTCATTTGATAAAAAACACATAAATTACCTAATTTCTAAAAAAATATTTAATAAATTATTACAAAAAATTAAAAGTCTAATTTCATAAACACATACAAAATTTAAACACCCTAAATATGTAATTTCCATTTAACATCCATTATCATTCTAATTCCATAATACATTATGATTTATTTCTTTATAAATAAATTTCATATCATCAACATCTTGTGATGTACACAACACTGGGTTTAAATGAGACACAATACTGCAGGATTTTTTTAAACATGACTAGTATAACCTAGTAACTTTGTTGTAAAGGATGAATATGACTAGATATAATAGGAAAATAATATGGTTTACATATGTATAAAATAAATTCTATTCTTATTTTTTTGGTTATAAATTAAATAAGAATAGTTTTAATGAAAAAATAAATGTATATATAAACCTATAATTTTCTAAAACCCATTTTACTCACACATTGCACACAGTATATAATTTTTATTACCATTTATAAAAAATTTATAGACCAAAATAAAATTCATCTTTTATATCTACTTTTATGTTTTAACCATGAGTGTATTTTTTTATTTTTTAGGAAAAAATAATTTTCTAATTAATAGTTAAAGATACATATTTTTATTAAAATAATAATTTTAGATTAAATTAGTTAATAAGTTATATTATATTATAAAATATTCTTAATGTAAAATTATTTCAATTATGTCACAATTTATATATTTTATGACATTTATATAAATTCTATTTTATATTTATTTATATAAAACTTCAATACTTATGTGAACAATTTTTGGAAAACTTCTTTTTCATCATGTGTGTACATTTTATTTTAAAATGAATTATTCCAATTCTATTAATTGGTTTTTTATATTGATTAAATATTTCTAATAATTATAATTTATAGTATTTAACATGAACAACATTATTTTTGACCACTATGAATAATAAAAGAAGGAAAAATTAATTATCATGGTTAATGTAAAACTTTGTTTATAGGGATATTAAATTAAGATGATAAGGGTTAATAATGAACTAAAACATGTCCAAAACACATTTTACATAAATATATCCACAATATAACCTATAATGGTTTATAATTGTCCTATTTTAGAGTTTTATCATGATAAAGACATGGATAATAATTTATCATCTAAAAAATTCCATGTGTGTCATCTCCCCCAAATAATTTGGTTCTTCAATACTACTAAATAATTAAGTACTTCAGGATAAGATCACTTTTATGTTGTGGAAATATAATAATTTAGTCACCAAATTTGGGTTACCAGATTTAGGGTCACTTCAATTAGTATCAGTGTAGGATTTGTAGAAAATAAGGGAAGTGAATTAAAAAACATAGATTAGAGAACATTAACATATGATAGGAAATGATAATAGTTATATAAGATCATCCAAATATTTTGGTAAGGTACATATTATAAATTTGTTTCTAGAAATGAATCCTTGTGTGGATACGATATGTTGAGGTGGTTATATAATAGAGGTCCATATGGGTAATTACTCTGAATAATATTATTTAAGATTTACTCAAGAATTACCTAGTACTCGACAACAGAACTTACTGGGAACATAATTCAAAACCCAAGAGAGATATACATAGGATAATACTCATTTTATAAAAGTATGTTATAAATTATCTAAAAATAAAAATATCCCCATTGAAACCATGTTTATGATTTTTATATTTTAAAAGATTTAATTTTCAATTTATGTTATGTACAATGAAATATTTATAGTAATGTATTATTATTTAAAATTTCCTAATTTAATTAGTTAATAGAATATATGAAATTGTTTAAAAATATATCCTACATTATATAAGCTTATCAATACCCATTTACAATGTATATATTACAATATTTACCATGAAAATATAGTTGGTATTAGAACTCATAAAATTATAGCTATATCAGTGTAGAATAATTAGTTTATGAAAAATAATGTTCACTGAATGAAGAAACATATTGTTTTATATCATGAATCTCATATGTTATATCACATTATACAATATAATTCCCCATCATTTTTTGGGATAAAAAATACAATGGTAGTTGGGAAAAAAATTGTGTATCTTACAATGATAATGATGGTCATGGTATGTGATGAAATTGAAAGGGTCTCACTTGAAATATATTGTATCAAAGATGATTATTGCCAATGCTGTTCACTAATATAGAATAGTAGGTTAAGAAACTAAATATAACACATGTAATAATATTATTTTAAGGGAAAATTATTGATTGAATATTTATATCATTAGAAAAAAACCAAAATAAAGGGAGGTAACTTAACATTAATAAAAAGCATGAAGAATGTTTTCAGAGTATATGGGAACCATTAAAAGTATATCTACGTATCGATGGATTATATAAACAACATAGAATTCTTTCTCAACTATTTCATTAAAGGGATTAAGCCATGTATCTAAAGGTTTTTCTTATCTAAAACTTTTTCATCGTGAAATGAAATAGTTTTATGCTTCATAAAAATTGGGAATTAATTCTTTAGATTGATATTTTTTATGTTGAATCAATAAAGTAAGAGGTAAACTAAAAAAAATGAAAAAGGGAATTTGTTAAAGAAGAATAAATGAATGAATAAATTTTAGTCTTGTGAAACCATTGTAAATAACCATCTAGGGAAATGATTCAAGTGTATGGTTGGAGATAAGGTTCATTAGGATAAATAATAAAATTAGAAGATTGAAAATAATGGTATTTAGTGTAAAATAAACTAGTATATGAGGAAATATGAAAATTAATTCCCAAATAAGTAAGGGAATATACCACAAAATATTCCAAGGGAGAAGGTCAAGATTATGAAATTGCTATTGGAGGGGTGGATGTACCGAATAAAGTGGTGTAAAGTTCATCAGTAATTATATCATATTTATCTGTTTCATTATTTGATAATACATCATCACACAATTTTACATTATAAATGTTTAATTTTATAATTATATTATAACTTATAACCCTAATAATAGTTGTTTAAGTCAAAAATCTTTGTAGAAGTCTCACTTTAATATGGATATATCTGGAAGTCCCCATTATGACACATAAATGTGGTTTATTTGTAGTACATTTTATGAAAACTACGGTTGAATCTGATATAATCATTGGTATTTTGATATATGATGTAAAACTTTATTACACAAAGAAGTAAATTATGATTCATCATGATGTTTTAGTATTTATTTGTTTATAAAAAGACATTATAATCGGATTCATTTCTATATCCAACCCCCATAGATCATCTAAATGAGATTCCATTAGATGAATTGAAACAAAAATAATTGGACATTGAAGGTTGTAATAAAATTGGTGATGTACCTATTATATTAAAATACATTTATGTATTTCCTAATGAATTTCATTGATGACCACTAGATCACGATGTTTTTTTCAATTTATTTAATACTTTATATAAGAAGAATATCAAGTATACATTATAGAATGGATAGAGTGGAATATTATAGTTGATGATATTTTTTGATGATTTGAATGATAAATGATTTATTCACTCTAGTGTTTCACTATGGGGAGTCCATGTTCTCGTTATTAACAAGAAACACAGATCAATGATCTTTTTCATTGATATTAGGGAAACAAATGCAATTATGATAAATTAAAAGGATATTATACTAAATATATGTTAATTATTCAATCATCATCATAGAGGTAAATATTTTATAATGATTAAATATTTTTCTATGTATCATCAATTAATGGTAAATAAAGAATACATTAGGAAGACAATATTCTAAATGAGTTATGGACATTAGGAATTTATAATAATGTATTTTAGATTGAAACATTAACACTATATTCGGGGGATGTAATGAATATATTATTCAATAAATATAATGATTATTTTTATATTAGTATTACTTAATGATATCTTGATATATTATAAAATATATTAAGGCTATAATAATCACATGTGGATCATTATTAAGACTCTTAGATGTTTGGAATTATATGATAAATTTAGTAATTTTGATATTTTGATTCCAGAATATTATTTTCTATAACATATTGTCTTTATGAATTGAATCTTAGTTGATCCTATGGAGGTAATGAAATTTACAGAATGGGATACACCAAAAAATAAAACTATTGTGTATAGTTTCACTAAATTAGTATATTTGTAATGTGTATTCAATTAAAATTTTTCATGATTGGATAACACATTAGCCAAGAATAAATGAATTTGTGTTATGTTTATTTTGAGAAATAAATATGATGATTTTTTTATTAACTAGACAGGAGGTTTTTGAATGCTATGATTTGGACTCTTCTATCTAGAAATGATGTTTTGTGAGATATAGTGACACATCAAAGATAGTAAAATATTGTTTTATAGTGAAAAATGTTAATTTTATTGTATATTCATCAAGTTAGTTGAGGAATCATGAATAGAACTATCCATCCCATGATGTTGAGTTGGCATCTAGAATTTTTTTCATCAATGTTATGGAGACATTTTCTCTGTTGTGAATGATGTTAGATATACATAGATCACAAAAACCTAAATTAAATTTTTCCATAGAAAGAGCTCATTATGAAAAAAAGATGATGGATTGAGCTACTTAATTATTTTTATTTCTCGATACACTACAACCCATGAAACATAAATAAATTATCATAAACCTTAAGTAGGAAAAATCAATGATTTTTGCTTAAAATTGTGATTGAGAGAGACCATAAGCTCATGTATTTAGTAAAGATGGATATTTTAAATATTAATGGAGGGAATAAATAACCCATTTTTCAAATTTTTCTAAATGAATCTTTATCAGAAATGATAAAAAAGTTCTAAATACAATGATGATAATTTTCTGGAAAAAAATTAATGTTTTGAATGATGAGAAATTAGAAGACTTAATTTGTAAAAATGGTGTCCTAAAATTTGGAAGGATATTATATGTTCCATCTATACCTGAGAAAATAAGGTAATTATTGGATGATGCTAATTGGGTTAATTTTTCTATACATCATGTTAGTAGTAATACATATAGGATTTGGTGGAAGTTTTGGTCATGATGACATAAATATGGAATTTTTTTATTATATTTGAAGATATTTGGTGTGTAAACAAGTGAAAGGTTTGAGATAGTACATTGGGAGAGTCATGAGACTTTTTCCTATTCCAATTTGTAAATGGTATGATATTAGAATGGACTTTTTCATAGGACTACCAAAGACTAAAAATAAGAATGATGAAATATGGTTTATCATTGATCTCCTAAGCAAATCCTCAAATTTTTTCAATATAGGATATGATTTTCCTCATGATACACTGACAAAGTTCTATATTAATGATGTTTTAATCCATCTATGAACAACAATTTTGATTGTGTTTGACTATGATCCCCTATTTTTATTAATGTTCTGGAAGATTCTTCAAATGGATCGTGGTATTAAGCGTCATTTGAGAACCACCTAACATCTTAAAATTTATGTTTAATAAAAAATAAATATACAAAAAATGTAATGCATTTTGAGATAATTATAAATTTTCATTTATGGTATGTTATTCCAGTATTTAAATTTTTTAGAGTTTTACTATGAAAACTATTTCTATTCAAGTATTCAAATGGATTCATATGGAAAATTTTATGGTTAAATATTTCATACTCCAACTTCTTTGGATAAAGATTAGGAATGAAAGCTTGTTGGCCCAAAAAAAATTTAAGAGAAAAATTAATTCCAAATAATATTCAAACTCATATTAATGTATCTCAAAGTAGTAAAATGTTTTATTCCTGCAATCAGCGGAATGTTGTTAAATTCATTTTGGGAGATCTTATTTTCATGGGAGTTTCACTAAGGAAGAGAGTCATATGTTATGGAAAGGATGGGAAACTTATCCAAAGGTACATCATACCCTTTAAAATCCATGAGAGAATTATACTCTATACATATTGATTTAAAATACCACTAATTATTTGAAAAGTACATGATGTGTTATAAATATAATTTTTAAGGAAGTATATAAAAGACCCATTTCATGTTCTCACCTTTGATGAAATAGTATTGGAACATGGTCTATCTTAATATGAAGATAAAATACATATTATTTATACTGAATATCATGTACAAAGTTTTCAATGAATAAACTGATAAAGGTACATTAGGGAAATCACAAAATAAAGAATGTAATGTGGGAACGATAGAATGTTGTGATTAAGAACTGACCACATCTATTTAGAAGGTAACATCCAAAAAAATAAAGGGATTTTTTTAGAAGTAAATAATGTAAAATCATTTTTATTTATGATTAATTTACTTCTAAATAAATTTAATTTCATGGGTAACTTTTAATTCGTGCAACATCGAGTTTAGATGAATCACAGTACTTTAATAAAATATTATTTTAAAATTTACACTATAACATAACTTATAATTTAGCTGCTATGAATAAGAATATATGGTAACTACCTTGTAATTTATAGAATCATATTTATTATTATTCTGGAATTGAATAGTTATATAAATTATCATAATTAATTCAAAAAAAAAAATTTCTTATATGGTCTTTTATTGAAATAAATAATTTTTCAATTATTGAATTTTAATTGAAAACATATAATTTAAAATTTTAATTTAGCATGATGAAATTATCATAGAAATAATTTTTTAGAATTTGATGAAAAAGTTCAATTTGTTGTAAATAGTAAAAAATACCGTCTTTTTATAAAATGTGGTAATTTTTTTGACGTGAGGAATACATAAATTATGATATAAAATTTATTAAATATATCAATTAAATAAATTTTTATTTTAAAAGAGTAATGTTTTGTATAAATAATTCATAACATGTATGTTATAATTTATTTCATGATATGTATAAAAATTATTGTTAGTGTCGACGTAGTGCCTACACAGTATTGGCAATGTCAAAATTTGTTATTTATAATTGACAGTAGAGTGATAAAAAATTATTTTGAAGATAATTTGATTAATTATTATGTTTTATTGATGTTTTTTATCTATTAAATTGAAATTTTAAATTTATATAACATAACTCTTATAAAAATATATGTTAAATTTTTGCGCAAGGCAAGAAGAAAAAATAACAAATTTATAATGTTTTATAGACATGTATATTAGTAAATATACATAATGAATGAATCTATAATTTTATTTTAAACCGATGTAAATTATTTTTATGATATTAATTTTTTTAATTTGTATAAATGAAATAGTTATCATTAATGCCTATACTATTCTGACGGAATTCTTGTGAAATCAGAAAGGAAAAAAAAATTATTAATTAATTTTATTAGAATACTTATTTGAACAATAAACTATTTTAATTTACATAGTTGTGTATGTTTTGGCCATTATCTATTATTGATTCAATTTGGGGATATTTTGGACCTACATGAATCATTTTATGGTCTTTATAATATTTTATTCCAAAAGAAATCCAAGTCGTCACATTATAGTTTTTAATAAGTATAATATTTCAAATGTAGTATTTTATATTAGAGTTTTTTGAACACAAGAATTTTATTAAAATGTATGAAATTTAACTTATTCATTGGTTTTTTTTATTTTTTTAGGTAATATATTAATACATTAATGGATTGGACAATAATGATGGTGTAATTATTTTATTAATGAACAATTAAAATTAATGATATTAAAAATAATGAAATAAATACAATTTTATATTTGTAAGATAATTCATTACTTCTATAGGTTAATATATGAAGTCTGTGATAATATAAAAAAATTGTTTTTAATTTTAACATTTTTGTGATGTGTTTAATGTCATAATTATGAATAGTTTTTAATTTGAAAAAATATTTATCATTAATAAAATATTTTAATAAATTATTTAAAAATCATAGAAATATTAAAAAATAAAAAGATGATAATTTTAATTCTAAAGTGTGATATCCTTTGATTTTTATCCATTTTTAATGTATTTAACCTAATATTAGACTTAAAATATTTTTATATTTTAATTAATTCCTAAAATACCCCTCAACTCAATTATAAAAGGAGGCTCATTCTTTGCCAAATATTCATCACCACGAGTCTTCTTTATTGAATATTTTCTACCAAATTACCTTCTCCCCGTCTCTTTAAACATTATAGTTCTTCGGGTCTCATAAAATTACCATTACAATATTCAAAGGTGGTTCCCAAAGAAGTGATTTTCATGAGGTAAATTCCTTATTTTTCTCTTTTACATTCGTTCTCACTTATAACTTATCCTCACCTCATATCCAATGATTAATGAAAAATAAAGTATCATATATATATATACTGGAATTTTGTTTTGTTTGTGGTATATTAATCATAAAATCTCTTATATTCTCATTTTATTCTTAAATAACAAAATCGTCGTCTATGGTGTGCCAATTCACTGCCTTTGTAGACAATGATTTTTTATTCCATTTTCCACAATCATGGAATGTTTTTAATTCTATTTTAATAGTTCAAAATGGTATATAGTTATATATTTTTCTCATTTATAATATTATTTCTATTTTATAATGAATTCCGTATTAAACCGACCTTGAAAACCGTGAACATAACACTCCCAAAACAGTGGAAATAAAAAAAATATTGTCAATAAATGGGTAGAAAATCTTATAATATAACCATATAAGGCATTTTTATCATGAATAGAGTTTTGTAATAAATTAATAAAACTCATCAATTCATTTTACAGGAGGATTAAATACTTTTTAAGGAAGTCAAATTGAAGGTCCAAGACTCATTACGAAAAACATTTTTTATAATGTTTTAAAATTTTATTCTTCCAAATATTTGTATTTTATGTACATTTTTTCAAAATGGAATTTTTGAATGTATGTATATGTTTATTAATGTTTTAATTTATCTCATTTGTTTTGAAAAGAGATATTTCTATGTGTTATGTAAGGGACTTTCGTTTTAACGTCTTTTTATATGTAACTTTTATGAAATTAAAAAACATTATTATTTTTTATGGAATGATCAGTTTATCCCACTTTTATGAAAATTTATTAATATCATGTTTTCATTATATATTTTCATAGTTATTTTTTATGAAAATGATTTCATTATTATATGTGTGTTTTTTATATTTTAAAATTTATTTTAATAAGAATATTTTACTTTTATATCTAAATGTGTTTGGATTGTGTGTTTAAATGAGTTATCAAGGGTTATATTCCTAATATGTTCCTGAAAAAATATTATCTTGGTTTGAGGCCATTATATATATATATATATATATATTGGTTGAGACCCATTATAGCTCAAGATATGATATTTTGAGCCACATTATTGATCAAGATATGCCAGTTGAGACCCATTACTAGTCTCTAATGCATTGGGTACTCAAATGATGGAATTTGACTATAAGTTTATTCCATTTTAATGTTTCAATTTAAGAGTTAGATGGTAAATATTTTCCATGGAGACTATATGATTTTTCTATTATTTATTATTAGTTTATAAGTGATGGTTTTTTAATGGTTTTTCATGTTTCACTAGACTAACTATTTTCATTCTATATGTCCCTTATTGAGGTTTTTGTGCTCATCAAATGATTTTAAATTTCATTCACATAATGTAAGGTTAGGTAAGAGAATGTATGATGTAATGTTGAATGTTTGTATTATTTTTCAAGGAAATCATTTTTAATTTTTTAAAATTATTATATTTTAGAAGAAAGCAATACTACATTAATAGTGTACACCATATATAAATGGGGGATGTTATGTATATATTATTTCATGATTCTCTAAATCTCTAATCCTGAAATGATGATCAATGTGAAATATATTACAATTATTGAATTAACTAATGATTATGTAATGATTAAAGTATGGGTCCTTATAGTTAGTATCATAGGATGGTTTTGATAACATTAGGGGTTATGATGATGTTAATAGAATATCATAAATGTTTTTTACATTATGGTTAGTTGAAATTGATATAAAATTTGAATATTACCATTTTTCTTCATCTATGATATGTATTTTTAGAATGGTTATATATATAATAAATAGATAATCTAATTTAGGAATGAAATGATAGGATCATATCATTCTTAATATATTTTTGGAAATGGTTAGAATTGGAACTGATTAATTTGTCATAGTAATTGATCAGTTAAATAGGGCAATAAATGGTGGTGGTATTAATGATATAGAGGAACTCGATCTACCATGAAGGAATATGTATAATTTTGATTATTTTATGAGGAAAACCCCCCGTCTTTTGGTGGATCATTTGACCTTGTGATAGGCAAGGTAATAAACAATTCTCAAGAAAAGATATTTGATGTCAAGTGATATTCAGAACATCGAATGGTAAACCTTTCCATTTATCATTTGAAGGTGAATTCTATCATTGGTTGAATTTGGTTAATAATAACAGAGAGATTGAATAAAATTATTTCATGGAATTAGAAACATTCAATGATATTTTCCCTGAGAAAATTTTTTGTTAGTTTGTTCGACTCCAAATGGAAAACAATTTTCTAGAATTGAACCCTTGATGAATATTCCATTGCTATATATGAAGAAAACATCACAAGATTGGCTAGGAATTTTGAAGATTTATATTGGGACAATGATAAAATAATTAATTGACATTACTTAGGATTCAAACCATGTTTGTGTATAGATTTTGAAGCAATTGGAATTAAATTCCATGAAAACGTTTTTCACGATGTTAAGAAGGTTGAAATGAATGTTGCTGAAACATATGTTCCTCATTATGATAAGAAGAAGATTCATTTAGTTTGGCATGGTGCGGGGAAAATTTAATCAAAAAAATTTGAGGTAACAAAATTAAATTCCATTCTTTTGAAATGTGTAGTAGTAAAAATATTAGAGAATGTTCAATAAAATCTAGAAAGTGCTACTGATGTGGAATGTTTCGTCGCATGGTTGTCGATTGCAAGTAAAATGATCACAAGAATATTTAAAATACAATTATATGATGCATTAACTATAAGTAGTTTGGTATTTTTGATAATGTGTGTCCAAATCTAGTCACTCCGGTAGGAAATTAGTAAAATTGGAAATAAAATGGGGTAGAAAAATCCATTGTGAATACTTCATCATATGTTGATCCATCCAACGAAGTTGTATTTAATGCTGAAAAGAATATTAGTTAATGATTTGGTTTTGGTCCTGCCATCTAGAAATGGAGAATTTTCCATCGGTAATTATGCTTTATTAAAGGGAAAGGGTGTGTCCTAAGGCAGAATGACCAGTTAATTACTTATGTTTCAAATTAGTTGAAACCTCTTTATTTAAATTACCCAACACATGATGTGGAATTAGCTTCTATTGTTTTTTTAATATTTATTGGAATTATTTTTGTGGATTAAATTTATTAATACATACTGATCATAAAATTTTTAAGTAAATATTCACCTAGAAATAATTCAATATGAGACATGGAAGATGGATGGAAATAATCGAGGATTATGATTTCATGATTCATTGTCATCCTAGAAAATAAAACAAAGTGGTTGATACATTATGTCATGATAATATTATTAAATTAATTATATTTTGTTGATAATATGACCTATTGGTTTATGATTTGATATATTTTTGATTGGATATTGTTGTTATAGGAAAATCCACAGTATTGTTTCACTTGTCTGTATAGTCATCTCTATTAAACATAATTTAGAAATCTTAGAAAGAAGACCATGATTTATAGAAAAAAGTTGTATTGGATAAAAAGGATATGTTTAATGAATTTAACATTACTAGAGATTGTATTTTGAGATTTTAGAAGATATTATGTGTTCCTTGTGATTAAATATTGAATAAAGAGATGTTATGTGAGGTATAGAGTTCCCCATTTTCAGTTTATGTTGGCAATGCTAAGATGCACAAGGATCTTCTGGAATATTACTGTTCTTTTGGAATGAAAAGAAATATTGTTGAATTTACCATAAAATGTTTAACACTTAAAGAGGTTAATGAATAATGGAATATACCTAAGGGGATGCTTTATCCTTTTCCACTGACATAGTAAAAATGAGAAAATATATCTTAGACATCATATTTATACTACCAAAGACATCTGAAGGTAACAATAAAATCTAGGTTAATGATGGTCATTTTACTAAATATGATAATTTTTATCCTATTCGAGACACCCAATCTCTATATAAAGATTCACATTTGTATTTAATAGAGATTGTAAGGTTCCATGGAGTGACTCTCTTTATTGTATATGATCATGAGCTCGGGTTCACTTATAACTTTTGAAAGGCATTCTGATGTCATTGGGTAGTGAATTAAATTTCAACTCATCCTTTCAACATTAATCTGATAGATATTCAGAGTGAACAATTAATACATTAGAGGATATATTTCTATCTTTTTTAATGGATTTCCAAAGAATTTGAGATAATCATCTTTCTTATGTTTAGTTTTCATTAATAATAGTTTTCGTTCTGGAATACATATGTAACCTTTTACGGTAGTATATGGGAAGAGGTGGAGAACTCTTAAATTTTGGGGTGATGTTGTGCAAAGGAAGTTAATGGGACCAAAATTAGTAGAGTAAATATAAGATAAATGTTTAGATTATTTAATGACATATGAGGAAAACTCAGATCAGAAAGAAAATATATGCAGATAACAAGAGGAAAAACCTTTGTTTCCAAGTTGGTGATCATGTTTTCATTAAAATCTCATAGTGGAAAATAGTAATGGTATTTGTTAGGAATGTAATATTATGTTCACAATTATTTGGAGATTAGTAAATCCTATGTAATGTTGGAACAAATTCCTTTTGAGTAGACTTATGTCCAAGTTTACATCAGGTGTCCAATGTTTTTCATGTTTCGAGGTTATGAAAGTATATTCTAGATCCATATAATTTTTTTAACCCAAAAGTTTTTCATATGGAAGACAAACTTTCTTATGAATATAAACTTGTTCATATTCTTGATCTCATATATCAAGTATTGATGAGCATGGTAATTTACTAGGTAAAGGTTTTGTAGAGAAACCACTTGTTGAAGAAGCAACATGGGAATCTGAAAATTCAATGGGGGAAAAGTTTCCTCATATGTATCATAAGTAATTAAAATTGAGGAAAATGTTTCATAAATTTGGGATAATGTAATAACCAAGGTATTTATAGAATCATATCTATTAGTATTCTTGAATTAAATTATTATATTCATTATGGTGTGTAATTCATCAAATTAGTGATATATTAAATGGTTATTTATTTAAAACATTAATTTTACAATTATTGAATATTAATTTGAAAAAAATAAGTTCTTTTTTTAATTAATAATACTGAAAATATTTTAGTAGGAATTTTTGTGACTTTTCTAAAATAGATTAATTTATGGTGAATAGTAAAAATACAATCTTTTTATAGTGTGATATTTTTTATGATGTCATGAAGAAATAATTATTATTTTAAATTTATTATGTTTATTTAATAAATCAATTATGGTTTTATAAGAAAAATATACTTTAGAAATAATTCAAAATATGTACGATATAACTTATTTTTTGATAAGTATAAAAATTATTGTTAGTGTTGACGCATTTCCTGCAGAACATTGGAAATATGAAATTTGGTTCATTATAAATAATAATTGAGTGATAAAAAGTTTTTTAAAGACTATTTTATTAATTATTATATATTAATAAAAAAATTATCTATTAAATTCTAACTTTATAGGTATATAACAGAAGTCTTATCCAAAAGGGTGCAATGATTCTTCAAGGGAAAATGACAAAATAACAAATTTACAAAGTTGTGTTGTCATGAATATTAATGAATATACATAATGAAAAAATATATAATATAATTTTTAACTTAATTAAATTATTTTTATGATAGTAATATGTTTTTAATTGTTATAAATGAAATATTTACCTTTAAATCATATACAGTGCTGATGAAATTTATATTAAAGAATATAGAAAAATAAATAACTTTTTAATTAAATTTATAAGAGTACTTATTTTAAAAATAAACAATATTAATTTACCTTTATGTGTACATTAAATATATTATTCTTTTTATTCTATTTTTGGACATTTTGGACACACATGAATCACTTATGGCCTTTATAATATTTTATTTTAAAAGGAAGTCATGTTTTCACATTGTAGTTTTTAATTAGTATAATATTATTAATGAAAAGATTTCTCATATAGTTTTCTGAAAATATATATTTTATTGAAATATAATAAGTTTATCTTCTTAATAAAATTTTATATATAATTTTTATGGAATAAATAAATACTTTAATTTAATGGACAATAATTATGTAGTAATTATTTAATAAATGAATAAATAAAATTAATGATACTAAAAGTAATAAAATAAATATAATTTGATTTTTTAATATAATTAATTATTTACTTTGGTTAATATGATTAGTCTATGATATAATAAAAAATTGGTATCAATTTTGATACATTTTTTGTGTAGAGTCATAATTTTGAATCCCGTATAGTTAGAAATTTTTTTTTTCATGAATAAAATATTTTATGATATTAGTTAGAAATAAAAGAAACCATTAAAATTCCAAAATAATAAGATTAATACTAAAATGTGATTTCCTATGATTTTTATCCCTTTTCAAAGTCATTAACTCTATATTAGAGTTAAAATATTTTAATATTTTATGTAATTCCTAAATTTCCCATCACCTAAATCATAAAACGATGTTCCTTAATTCATAAATATTCATCACATTGATCCTTTTTTCTCAACTATATTCTACAAATATTATTTATCCTCATCCCTTGGAAAATTTTAGTGCTTATGGTCTCTCAAAAATACGACTCCCATGATCCTAAGGATGTTCTCAAGGAGAAATTTTAATGTGGTAAATTCCTTTCTTTTCTCTTTTATATTCCTTTTCACTTCCACTATATCCATACCTCATATCCAATGTTTCATGAAATGTCTAGTATCTTATATATACTGTAATTATATTTTTTGGTATATTAGTCAAAAAAATATTTTCTATTCTCCTTTTAATATGAAATAACGAAATTTCCATCTGTGGTGTGTCAATCCACTGCCTTTGTGGATGATGAGTTTTTGTTTCCCTTTACCGCATTAATTAGAATTTTTAATTCTATTTTAATAGTTTAAAATAAACTATATATATATTAACTTATAGAGAATTATTTAAATTTATATGGATTTATATAATGAAATAGCCTTGTAAACCATGAAAATAACTCACTCGAAACAATGGAAATAACAAAAAAATATATTCATAAATGTGTGGTAAATGTTATTAGAATGTAAAATAAGCTATTACAAACCTGATTATAGTTATTTAATATATTAATAAAACTCTTCAAACCATTATAAATTAGTTTCTAACACTTTTTAAGGTGGTCAAATGTGAGATAAGGGACTCTTTAAAAAAAGTGTTTTAAATGTTTTAAAGAATAATTTATCAAAATATTCCAATTTTATATCCATGTTTTCAATATAATTTTTGTGAATTTATCTATATGTTAATTAATGTTTCAATTTCATTTATGTGTTTTCAAGAGTAAACTTTTTATATGTTATATAAGGGAATTTCCTTTTACAATCCCTTTAAATGTATTTTTTATGAAATTCAAAAAGATTGTTATTTTTTATGGCATGATCGGCTTATCCCTCTTTAATGACTCAGGATTCAAAAAATGTTGTCTTTTTATGTTTTCATATTTATTTTTTATGAATATTATTTCATTATGAAGTGTTTAGTTTTTATATTTTATAAGTGATTTTTATGAGGAAAATTTATTTTCATACGTGAATTTGTTTTTATCATTAGTTTACATGAATTATCAAGGGTTTTATTCATGACTTATTCCTTGGAAATTATTTGTTTTGGGTTGATACAATTATATATCAAGAAATTATAGTTTGAACCTCATTATAGCTCATGATATGATGGGTTGGTCACCATTATAGCTCAGGACATGACATGTGATCTCCATTATAGCTATCCAATGCATTGGGTACTCGAGAGATGAAATTTGACCGTAAGGTTATTTCATTTGTATGTGTGAATGAAAGGGTGATATAGTAATCATATCCCAATGTGACCACAAAATTGTTCTATGAATTCTTAGGATTTTTCAAGAAAAGGGTTTTTAATGGCTTTTCATGTTTTCACTTGACTAAATATTTTCAATATTTTTGTCCCTTAATAAGATTTTTGTTATCATCCCATGTTTTAAATGTTTTTCATAGTGTATAAGGATGGGTAAGAGAAAAGGGGATGTTTAGTTGAATGTTTTGATGATTTTTTAAAAAAAATCAGTTTTTATTTTTTAAAAAGTTTTACATTATGGAAGAAATAGATACTATTTTTATAGTATCCACCTTTTATAAATCCGGGATTTTATGTATATATTATGTCATAATTCTCTAAATCACTAAACCTAAAAATATCCCTAACATGAAATAAATTAAAATTAATGACGTAACTGAAGATTATGTAATGTTTTAAATATGGGTCCTCATATATAAAAACTATAAAAATTATATAGTTCACACATTTATAAATTAATTTTTACGGTCATCTATTTATTATAAATAAGATAATAGCAAGTTGAAAGAAAAAAATATACATTTTTTTGAAAAACTACAGTTTTACAAAGGGATGTTTAGTTTCTATTTGAAAAAAGATTTTAGAACAAAATATTACCACATTTAGTATAATTTAGTAAAATAATAAACATTAATTTTGATATCCATATTTAATAATTACCCTTGGGTGAGTTTTTTATTATCATTTCAAAATGATTAATTTTCTGATAAATAGTTAAATAAATCTGATTTTTATTGATAACAGAATATTCATTTAAATTATTTATGATGTTTAATGATACGTTAAAGAAGTTTTGATATATTTGTTTTTAAAATATATTAAAATTTAACTAATTTAGATCATTTAGATCAATTTTATGTTCAATTTAAATATAAAATCATTCGATGGTTATGAAACATTTCTCTAGAAACCCGCTTTTTAATCACATCTATGGGTTTTATTTTGAATTAATTTCTTCCAATTATATGAATTGAATTTGGTAAATTCGATTACATATTTTGAATTAGAATAATATATATTATATTATATTTTCACTTATTTTTTACCATTCGAAATTATAGATGTAATAAGAATTAATTACTATTGTTAAGGTAAAAATGGGTTTACTAAGAGTTAATATAAAAAGATAAGGGTTAAATATGAATTAATGATCATAAAAACACATTTTTAAATCTTTTTATACCTTTTTACTTTTAATGGTATATAATAAATCATTTTAGTGGTTCTTGGTATGAGAATAAGATGGGTATAACTTTATCATTTCAAAAAATTTGTGTGTCATCTCCTCCACTTATGAAAGGACATCGTCTCTCCTATCCTCTTCACAATTATAAGGCAATTTGCCTCATAAAATAAATGTACAAATAACTTGGTTACTTCCCTAAAATAATCATAGTTCTATATTTTTACTATAAATCAACACTATGAAGGATTTTTGTGCAAACCTGCCAAGGTCATCCAAAGAAGAGGTAACATTCTTAAATGACCATTTTTTATTTTATTTTGTATTTTAAATCTTTAAAATTTTAATTTCTAATTCTAATATAATAAAAATATTATCTCCAATACACATATATTCTATTATATTAATGAAATAGTATATATCTAACTACTCATCAGTCAAAGGGGAATCAAAATCATTGATCATGTGTATGGTAGACTAACACTTCATGAACTGATATAAATTGTTTTCCATCAAAAACCTCTCACCATTGGATATAATTGTGGATACAATTTTTATATAAAATATTAATTAAAAAATAATAAATATTTAATTATAATAACAAATAAATATTCAATATTTTTATTCCTTTTAAAATATGACAACATCACTCATTTGTATGGTAAACAACTTCATCGTGAAAAGGTGTGAATCACTTTTCACTTACTCTTTACATATAAAGGTAATGAGGATAAAATTAATGAATATATTTGATATTGTTGACATGATATAAATTATGTAAAATTACCTTTCACCAATTAAGGGAATGATTTTATCGATCGTGTGTATGTACGGTTTGCTGTCTCAACGAAGTGATGTTACTAAATTTCCATTTTCAAAATATAAGAATAGTTATAATACAGTATATAATGAGTAAATATGATTTTTATAACTTTAGTATTATTCATTAAATGATTTTTTATATCTTATGTACTATAAATAAAACAATCATTAAATAACACACATTAGTAAACAAGGAAATTAACAGTTGAAGCATTGAAAATAGTGTAGTTATATTAACAAATTAGTGGTAATTTTATATAAGAAAAAATATGTGATATTTTTATTTTGATTATGATTTTATTTTAAATTAGAAAAACTATTAAATCAATTATACATTTTATTAATGAATGATAATCAAAATAAAATTCTGTTTTATGGGATTTCATCTCCATTTCCATTTCATTGATACATAATTACTAATACGAATCAATTAATTTTTATGCACTTTATATACTTACCATTTTATGTATTTAAAATTAATAATAATTTATTCATGATGATTAATGTTTATTTTTATGTTTATTCATGAAGGGGTTATATTTTAAAAGTTACCTAAGAAGTAAACAATTACTATATAATCTTAATTTCTATTATGATTGTTTCATTACTATTAAAAAAACATTTCATTATAATAAATTCTCATTAGAAAATGAATTAATGTTAATTTAATAATTTATAAATTATATAGATTAATATTTCCTAAACCATATTCAATTTTTATATACAGTATTTAGGTTGATAGTTAGTTAATTAAATGTGGATATATTTATAATTCTTTATCCTTTGATCAAAATAGATATTTGATGAAAATTTCTAATATTTATGAACAAAAGTTATTATTTAATATATGAGAAATTATTTGAACATGGTGTTACTAGTGTTTTTAGGTTATATATATCCCCTCAACACCTTGATAGGTCTCATGAGAATAATCAGTTATCCAAAATATATGGTTTTTATCCATAATTTTAAACTCTCTTGAAAAATTTCTTGATAGAGTGTTATCATAATTCATTATATCATGATGTAAAATAATTAAAAAATAAAATCAATGAAAATTTAACTATTATTATTATCCATGTGATTTTCATATTGATATTATCTACTGAGTCAATTCATTCCCAATTTATTAATTAATTGACAACTTAATTTTGTTTTTTGCCTTTTCATATTGTTAATGACTTATTTTATGATCTAGTTATTGATTAATGTAATGTTTTTTCAGTTATTTAATATTTTTCATTTAATACAATTTATTTATTTATTATGAATTCTGATGTAAGTAACCCTTAATATTAATTTCAACTCACAATAATTATATTTCCTTTCCCTAGGATATGTAGATGAAATATTTGAATGATTTTCAAGAATGAAAACTATTTTCATCAGTTATGTATTATTTTTTATGTCCCAGTTTAAAATGGGTGTTATATATCTATCTTGTACTTCTTGAATAATAATCTATTTAGTCATTTGGGATGTAGTCACGTGTATCTATTTCAAATTTAATAATGTAGACACAAGCTCTAGTTTACTTGGTTCATTATTACCAATAATATTAGTCCATTAGATAAGATCACATTTAACGCACGAAAATTTAATTCAATGCTAAAAAACTAAAATTATCACATATAACATAGTTCTAAAATTAATTTCACTATAGATAATGTTTTTATGCTTCCTCTAAAACAATAAATGAAAACATTTATTAATTATAAAATTGTAAAATATTTTTTTAATGTGGTAATTAAAAACCAAGATTCATTCTCAAAATGCGATATGTGTTGCAATTCATTAATTGACTAAAAAGAAATAAAAGGATAAAAATTACACGTATAAATATAGATGAAATTATAGAAAGAATATAAATAAGTGAAAGAGATATATTTGGAAGATAAATATAATTTAAAATGACCCCATGGATCGGGAAATAAATGATTTAATATCAATTAGTTCAATATTTAATTTTATAAATTGACATATTAAAAACATATAAGCAACCTTAGTACACAAATACAATCTAAAAATCAAAAAATATACATTATGAACTATATTTATATCCACTAACTTCCTAGGTGCTAGTCCAATGGACAAATAGATCTGGACCTTATACCTGGTACCCAATACCTTACCTCTAGGTACTCGATATCGATTAGTGTTGATAATTAAACAATTTCTACATAGTAAATTATTTCCCTTCATCACATTTAACCCAACACTCAAAAAAAATTCACGAAATAGACCAAATTAAATCCTAAAATATAGAAAAAAGTAATATCATAACTCCAAGAACAGTGTTTCCTAAAAAATACATCAATTGGGATTATCATTCTAGAAAATCCTAATTTAAAATCTCCAATTAATATATATTGATATTGATACCATATTTCTACATAAAATTTCAATGTTTACTATTTCACGTGCTCATGATTCCTGAAAACAAATTAATTGTAAAATTATTTTCCCTGTGAGATCATTTCACTATGTTATTGATTATACACAAATATACTAATAAAATAATCATCTGACTTTAACTCTAAATTATACAACAAAGAATAATATGTATATTTTTTAAAATTTACATAGCTATGAAAATAAAAATATATAATGAATTTCAATAAATTAAATAATCAATTCAAAATTCTAATAACCCTCTCCATTTTCTATACTTTTAAAATAACCCATAATATTATAAATCTATATCTATTACTGTCAAAATAATTTATGTCCCAAATTAACCATAATATGGGGAAATACATGATCTCCAAGAATTATTTTTTGAACTTATAAAGGCCCATACTTTTTATACAAATATCTTGTATCTAAAAATAATAATATTCATTATAGAAATAATTCATGCTAAAACTGTATAAGTTTAGTGCCTTTGGAAACTGGGAAACACTAACAACTAATTCATAAAACATCTATATCATTTTTCTCTTATCCCTTCATAATTATATACATTTTTTAAACATCATACATCGTATCATTATTTGTATCCTAGTTAATAGAAACATAATAAAATTGTGACATCATATCCTTAATAAGGGTAATCAAGGGATATAACATGAGCATAAGAGAATATTAATGTGAAAATATATTTTGAAAATTATATCCTATATATCAAAGATCGTGATGTGATTTTATAGTATAAACCATGGAATGTCATAAAGAATCAAAGTACATATCCAATGAGACAATAACATTATACATGAAATTGTGGAATATACATTAGCAAAGAAAATATATCCTTATTATTCTAGGCTCATTTCAATGACCATCATAGATGACACAATCCTCTAGTGAATCAAGTTAATTCATCATTCCATCCCTGTATTACAGAACCAAGATTACTACCCATTACATTCCTTTATATCTCATGAGATATAAATATGTACCCAATTATTTGGAGTGTAATATAGGTCACATATATCACATAATAAAAAATTACATATGTGTTCCACAATAACATAAATCCTTCATCATATCAAAACCCATAAAATGAAATGGAAGTAATAATCATGATTCCATCAAAACAAAACCTATGTAAAATAAATGGATTTCTTAAATATCATTCTACAATAATCCTAAAATAAGAATATAATGTACATGGATTGTATCAATTAAAAATATTCCCAAATAAAATCTAAGTGACATCAAATAAGGTTATCATCAATGGAAAATAATTATGGGGGATAACTTGCAATAAATTCCTGATGAAAATATCCAATCTAATTTGAAAACATATTCTTTTTCTTAAAATGTTGAATTTTTTTTAAAAAAAAACATTTACATAGGGAATAATATTTTAATATTTTAATGGCCTTTTATATTTATTAAAGAAACCATTAAATAAAGAAATTATGTACATGCCATATAATAGAAAAAATCACTCATTTCATTGTTTTGATGGAAAATTCCTAAAGTACCTAATTTAGAATATGAAGAAAAAATTCATTTCGAAATGATTAGTAAAAATTCGCACTTGGGTAAAAATAACTTTTAACAATTATGTAAGAATATTTTAAATATTTTTGAAAACGTTTTTAATAATCATGGATATGGATGAAAAATATTCCCCAACAGATACTTACATAAACATAATCCCAAATAATATTGAGATTGTGAAATCTGCCCTTGCATTAGGTCTGATTTAATTTTTATATATCTAAACCTCTATATAATGGTTTAATTAATGTTTTTAATTTATACAAGAATCATATTTATATTTATGATATTATATATTATCATATTATATAATATTATCACTCATTTTTTAATAATATTTCATTATTACACTTATTTCATGTGTAAACTACTTCATTTTGCCATGCTTGGGTTTTCATATAAGACTCAATTATATAATATCGAATATAGTTCTGTCATATCTAGAATGATATTATGGTAATATATATCCTATATATTAATTATATTAATTTTTATAATTATTAAATAATATTTATCATTGAGAATGAATCACACCACATACTAGATACGTTAGGTCGTACATACACACGAGTGATGGTATCATCCCATTAATGATGGAATGGTTAAAAATTGGATGGTATACGTATTTTTTAGAATAAATATGATGTTATTATTATCATATATATATATATATTATTTCCATTGTTACATAAATTAGGATAAAGCAGTGATTAAAACAGATCACACCATGACTTGGAGACAGTGAGTTTTACATATGCACACATGATGATTTGGTTTTTAGTAGGATTCATATTAGGTGAAATATGGTTATTACATAATAATTATAACATATAATCATAAATATGACAATGGATTTATTACTTTATAATGTCAAAACACATGAAGATGATGTTAAATAAGAAACAATCTTGAAAGAGTCTGTAAAAAAGATTACATATTCTTTGGAAACATCATTTACATATCCTCTAACAAATAATAATGTTGGTAATTTCAGAGGAGAAGAACCTATATAACGTGAATATTGATGTTAATAGAATAAATTGGTATGGGAGGGTCATTATTTAATTCTCATTGTGATGATAATAAGTGAGGGAGGAGATATAGTTTAGTAATAGAGGACATAGACACTTTTGGGATTTCTAAACATGTTTATTTATAGTAAATTCAATCTGGATTAATATACATCCAAAAAAACTTCATTAAAATATAAAATGAGATAATTTTTTAATCTAATTTTCCAATATATTTTATACATGTTTGGAAAATATTTTTAACTTTACCATTTTATTAATGCTTAGTTAACCTATTTTAATTTTAACCAAGGTAAAAAAAATAACAATTTTGAAAGGTTGTAATTTTTACATAAATGATTTTAATTATATAATAAATAAAAATTTTATTACATATTATACTATATTATAATTTTTCTATATTTTTTAATATGTTTTATGTCTTTTAAATAATTTAATAATTCAGTTTTTATAAAAAAAATATCATTAGTGTAAATTTTGACATTATTCATTAGATAGACATTTAAAAATATCAAGATAACTAGATAAAATTGATCCAAAATATTTTATTATATCCCTAATTGTTCATGGACATCAAGAAAAATCATTCAACATATTAATTATTTCAAATTATATTTATTTATATATTTTTAATTAATAGTAATTTTATATTTCCATTAATTAAATAAATACAACATCAAAATTGTATAATTGTTTAATATATGTTTTTCACTAAAAAATAAATATAAAATAAGATAATGGGGAAAAAATTCTATATTTCATAATAATCTTTTCAATTTAATATCTTTTTTTGGTAACTGCATATTAAAAATGATATATTATTGACAAAATAAACCTGACATCTTTGGTTTTTTATTAAATAATCTATTATTAGAATTATAATATCATCTAAGTGGCCGAAAAAGTTAAAAAAATATATGAGGAATTTTCTATCAAGATAAAAATTTAGATTTATATTTGATCATAATAAATACTTTTTCCTAACATTAACACATACATTATAATTAAGACAAAGAAAGAGAAATTTTATTACATTATTTGATTTAAACATTATAGAAGTCATATCCATGGGAAAGTTTCCATTAAATGACTCAATTTATATAGTTATGTTTTAAGAGTATAATTTACTTAATCTTATAATGTTTTTCAATGTGTTAGGAACATTTTATTGTCTATAATTTTATTTTTAACTTAAATCACCAAATATACCCTTTATCGTGGTAATAAAATTTACCAATGTTACTATTTATATCGATGAAAAATAAAAGGGAACTATTAAAAAAATTACTTCTGATTCCAAATTTAGAATAAATATTCCAAAATTTAAAATATAGAAGTTTTAGAATTTAATTTAAGTTAAAACCAATGAAATTCCTTGAAAACAGTTTTTTAAATAATTTTCTTTTTAAAACACAAACAGTTATTATAATAAATTAATATATGAAATCATTTTTAAAAACTATATTTTAATTATTTTTAATAAAAATGAAAAAAACTAGATTTTAAAACTAATACAAAATAAAATTTATCCTCATAAATAGTTTAATAGAATAAAATATTCAATAAAAAAATATATTCATTTTTACAAAAATGTTTTCAAAAAATTGTAAAAAAATGATATAAAGGTAATTTTGATATCCTGATTTAAAAAATTAAAATATTGTTTTTAAAATCCTTTTATGGATGTTTTAAAAAATAATTATCACTAATAAAAAAATATGATCCCATTTGTGAATAAAATATAATTTTTTATTCATAAAATGATTTTAAAAAAAGTGGTGATTTTATAAGAACATAATAAAAAATTCAAATTGATTTTTTTATTTATATTTTTTTCATGTATTATTTGTTCTTATTAATTTCTTCTAATTTAATGGTTTGTTTATAATGATATATATAATATTTACATTGTTCGTTTAAACTCATAGTTGCGTACAACATAAGACATTTACGAATTATAATTATTTTAAGATATGTATTTCATAAAAACATAAAGGTTTTATATTCTACCTCTATTAAAATTAAATTAGCCCAAAAAATTCATCATTTTGTATAAAAACATATGATTATATCACATCTACATGTTCCCACATATATTTTGAAAATTGGTGGCTCTACCATAAAATTATAACAAAGCGAGTTGTTCTGTTTCATAGAACTTATTCTCTATGACCCAGAATCTCAATCGATTTTCATTCATAAGATTTATCTTGCTCCAATGGTATAACATATGATCTTAGTACATTTTAAGGATTCGTTAGTTAATTTTTCATGAGGGATACACTGTACAAATCTTAAACTTGAGAGAGATTAGGCGGAAGCACTAATCAATAAGTTACTTTCCCAACACGGTCAAGAATTTCCATAGGACTGATATACCTTAGGTTTAACTTTACCTTCTTTAAAAATATCATCACTTTCATATAGGGAGATGTTAAATGAAATAACATATCACCAAATTAAAACTTTATGTATTTTCTTCAGTTTTCATCATATCATTTTTATGGATTATGAGATGTTGTAATATTTTTTTGAATAGATCTAACACTATCTACCATTTCCTCAACTAGATCTACTCCAAATATTTTTCCTTCCTTATATTCATTATAGCATGTTTGAGTTATTAATTTTTTTTCATGGAGGTATTCATAATGATCCTTATTAATAAGGGAGTGAAACCTACTATTGTGCAAAAATTATTTCAATGGTGGGAGTTGATCCCAACTGTATTTGAAATCCATGGAGAAATCTCTCAACATGGATTCTAGAGTTTGAATTTTCTTCTTAGACTAACTATATATCTCTGGATGATAAGTAGTGTTGAAACATAAATCATTTTATAGTTCCTGGTAAATAATTTTCTATAACATAGAGGTAAACATTGTATCTCGATAGGATATGATAGAATGTGGTACTCCATGAAATCCCACAACATCCTTAATATATATTCTGAAAAGTTATCCAATAGAGAAATTTTTAATGATAGAAATTAAATGTGTTGAAATTTTATTGTGATCAATTATAATCCCTAAATAAATATTCCCTTTAATTTTTTTTGTAAGTCTAATGAAAAATTACATTGTGATGTTTTTCAATTTTCATTATGGTTTGAATAATAGTGGTAACATTTCCATAGACTTATATCTCCCATACATAACTTTCTGACAATCCCAGAACCAAAAACAACATCTTCAATATCTACCATTATTCCATCCCATCAAATATAATCTTTATGTACCTATATATATTATCACTTCTAGGATGAATAGAGAATGATAATATATGATCCGCATCTAGGAAGAATACAGACACAGTTCCTGAACCATATTATTCCATCACAATCATTGTTGAACTCATGATTATTTATCACATTCTTTTATATCTCTACATATTATGAACATCCCTTTTCATCAATTTTATATATGGTTTAACATTCATTTGAAAAAATCTAGGATTTATCCCCTTTCTTTAAAATTTAAACATTAATCATTTTAAAATCCATAAATATCGGATGTTCAATAGTACTCATCAGAGATAAGCTTTCATGGACCATTAGAATAAAAGAATATGCCACTTTTTCCTCCTTACTATGGGTGTAATTAATTTATTAATTGTAATCATAAATCAACTCAAAAAATCTTTCTTGGTTAATATTCTTCTCTCTTTAAGGGAAAAATACTTCAAAAATTTAGGATCAGTATATATATCACACCATTCCCCATAAAGTTGTTTCCTCCATATATTTAATGAAAATATTCTCAAATCTAACTCCAAATCATGATTTGGGAAATTTTTGATAGGTATTTTCAATTTTTTATAGGAATAATAAATCATCACATCACTTTACACGAGAAGATGTCCTAGACCTTTCTACGATGCATCAATGTAGATCACACACCATTATCCACAAAAAGGTAGTGTCAGCAAAGGTAAACTGAATAACCTTCCGTTCAGCTCCTTGAAAATTCTCTTCGCATTCCTCTATTAATATGGACATAACACCTTTACTATTCTACTTGTTGTGTTTATTTTAAAATAATGAAAATCATTTAAAAAAGATAATATCTAGGCATACCAATAAATATTCAGATCTTATTAACTGTTTTTGGCCTAGGAAAATGATCAATAACATCTATCTTGGATGGATCCACAGATAACCCCAATTTTGATATTTTCTTGACCCAATAAAGAAGCTTTTTAGTTCCAAAATTCACACATGGTAAATTTTTCTAACGAACTTCATTTCTCATGGTCTTTATTATAATCTTCAATTGAAATTAATGTTCTTCTTTAATCTTCTGATAAAAAAGAATATATCCTATAAAGACTAACACAAACTAATCAAAATATTCTCTAAATACTATATTAATTAAATAAATTAAGATAGAAGTGGAATTAGTAAGATCAAAATGAATGTCTATAAATTAATAGTGTCCATACCTTGTACGGAATGATGTATTAGATATATCCTCCTTTTTAACCCATAATTTATGATGTCTAGAGCTAAGATCAAACTTAGAAAATTATTATTCTTTGAATAGTTGATCAATTAAGTCATCAATATAGGGAATGTATATTTTTTCTTTATAGTGATATTTTTAAGTTCCCAATAATTAATGAAGATTCTTATTGGTCCATATATTTTCTTATAAAAAGAATCGGTTCACCCCAATAAGATCCACAAGGGAGTATAAATACCTTATCAATATTATCTTCAAGGTACTTCTTAAATTCGTAAAACTCAATTGTTGAAATTCTATAAGGATTATTTAGAATCGGCATAGCACATGGTATGAGTTCTATAGAGAACACAACTGCATGATTTGGTGGGATACTTAGACATAATTTTGAAAAAACATGAAAAAACTTACTAAAAAAGTGTATCCTTAATGGAGTGTTTAAAACCAACTGTATGAGAAAAATAACTATCATTTATAGTAAATAAGAATCACTTGATGAAAGTGATTTCCATTAAAATTTCACATTAATCCATGCATCGATAGATGATCATAAATTTATTCAGAATATGAAATGTGACTTCACATCCATGGAATATAATATGAGATCCATATGGAGAAATCCAACCCATGCTAGGAATCACATAAAATTAAACTAATGGATGGATTATAAGATACTTAGGAAGAAACTTCCTGTAATCTTCAACAGGGGAAGACATATAAACTTGTTATGCAACCGTTGTGCCATTATGAGTTTTCAAAACTAATTATTCATCAAATTGTTGAGGTAATATGGTGATACCTTGTTTCCAACACATAATATATTTAATAGTATCAATATGAAAAATTTCATCATATATAATTCCACACTTTGAGAATAAGGGGAGGCTCAATTTCTTTTCACTATAGTTTTTATATTTTCCCTTAACTTTCATTTCACCCTTCTTATCAAACCCATAATATTGATTGGTATCACCAAACTCCATCTCAATCTAGGGAGAACCTAAAATTATTTCCTCATAGCTACTAAAGACCCTTATAGATAACACATTTTGTAAAATTGGTGTGAAGAAACTGAAGAATTGACCAACCTTACTCTTAGGTTTCATCATAATTATAGAAGTGTATATTGAATGTCTTGTTAAATTTTCTTTGTTGGTACCAATAGAATCATCATCATTTTTATTTAGATCAAGGAAACCTTTCAAAATTTTTTTTGAAGAATATATGGTATTTAATTATAAAAATATAATTTATTGACCCCATCCCATTCTATAGAGTCAATTTCATATCATTGCCTCATATTCATCATAAAATTCCACCAATTATCTACATCAAAATAAAAATGACTGACATCCAATAAGGATATATCATGTTGATGATTAGAGAACATGAAATATTTTTTCAATGGAAATAATCCATTATTCAATAACTAATGGATTAGAATACTAATTAAAAATGGGTTAGGATTAGTCATAAAGGACTCAAAAGAATATTTTTCCCTCATTTACACATTTGTATGTCCTTCATGATTCATAGAATGAGAGATTTGTGAGTGTATAACAACAAGGGTTTTCTTTCCATCTCACATAAAAAAAAATTCTCAAGAAAATAATTTCAATTCCTATCTCATTAATTATTAACACAGTTCATTCATGATCCATTCATTTACTAAGACCAAAAATTATAGTGTAAGAAACAATAATCATAATGGTAAAACCCATAATTAAGGGAAACTAATTATATAATTCCAAATCAAGATACCATTGGTTTTATCCAATGTTATTTATGACAATTACTAAAACCATAGGATTTTATCCTATACATAGACTTATCATTTGGGTTCTTACTATGATTTTTTCATCCTAGTTTCCAAAGGTTATATAATCCTTGATATGAATACATCTATTACAGAACATAATTTTCATACAAAGATATTACATTTAAATAGAATAATATTCATTACAGAACCAAAAAAACCATTACATAACAGTATAGGTTTAGTTATATTGGTTATTGGGAGTCATAAAAAACAAATTCACAAATCGTCTATATCATCTCCCACATATTCATTCAGAACTAGAAATTTTTTTTTGCAGATGTTATATAATAACATTATTCATATAATAGGGAAAATATACATAATAAAATGATGATCTCAAAGTCATAGTAAGGGTAATTAAGGGAGATATCATATTCATAAGGGAATAAGAACAAAAATCACTCCTTATATTAGAACCCATAAAAATAAATGGGTTTCATAAACATCATTAAATCATATGATAACCCATGAAAAATAAATGTGTTTCATTACTATAATTCCATCATAAACATAAATAAACAATAGAAATATTAGGGAGAGTATCTTCAAATAATATCCCCATTAATGAATAATTTTTGTGATAGAACTGTATCATAAATGGAATATATTTATAAGCGATCGGTTAAAAATAATTCATGATGAAAATATCATTTCTTCTTTGAAAACATTATATTTTATTAAAACACGATACGATTTTAAATTAAATCTTGTAATTTGAAAATAAACATGTATGATTATATGGTATTATTCAAGATATTAAGGCATCATGAAATCATGAAAATACACACATTCTTTATAAGTTCAAAAATCATCCCTTTCATACATTTTTTGGAAAAGTAATAAAGTACCTAGTTTGAATATGACAAAAAGTTTTTTTTAATCTGTTTAATAAAAATTAACATATGGGTGAAAATAACATTATAAAATTTTAGAATATAGTAAAAATATTTTTGGAAAAACATATTATGGAACATGAATAATGAATATAAATATTCTTTATTAGATAATGTAGGATTGAAATGATGTACGATACTGATTATAGTATCGTAATAAAGATGTAGAAAATCAATATACATGAGGGGTGAATTTTATACTTTAAAAAATTCATTTGGAACTTTTAAATATCGTAATTTTTAACAATGTTAAACAAAGTAAATTCACAAGACCTCTATGTTCTACAAACTTGCTTGATTCTGGAAAAGTGATTCCAGAAATGAAACTTAACAAAAGTTTACAAGGACAAAGATTCTAACTTAAAGCATATAGAATCTTAAAAATTAGAGTACAATAATAAGGAAGTATAAGATAGTTGTACTTTAATCAACAATCAAATTACAGTGGAAAACGTGAAACAAAACAAGTAACCAGTAGTAAATCTTTTAACCTAAATAGAAGGGTATCCAACAACCTTGGATAAAGGTCCCTCGATTTATAATTTCTAGAAAGTATGTCTTACACACACCAGTGTAATCCCTCGATACGAACATCAAAGTATATCGTGCTATCCTCACAATCCCTCAACTTCAAGGTAGTTGGCACCTGTGTCTTCCTCAGCAAAGAAGTCCTCGAACATTATGTTAGTCGACACCTCTGTCTTCCTATCCCCAGAATCCCTAAAATGTACTCAGTAACATTTAGAGTCGCACAAAGAAAATCTAAACAAGATGTTCAGTACGAACAAAGAAATATAGTGTCTCTCTCTCTATAAATCACTTCAGCAGCATGTAATCTCTAGATTTATCATCTAGTTATGAGCTCTTTCAAATGGGATCTTATTTATAGGCACATCTTCAATGGTCGGCTCCCTCATCCAATGGTCATATTTTTCCTTGAATTTTGGAGGGACCTGTACGTGTGTCACTCAAACAAAGATTAGTTAGTAACTGAATGCATGAAATCATTTTAAAACCAAAACATGAGTAAGAAAAGATATGGTTACTTAACCAAATTCATTTTTCAGCATCTAAGGAAAAATGAATGTTCGGAGTCTAACCACAAACTATTCGGGGTCTATAATACATGGATATTCAAGTTCTGTTCATTAATGAATTTGAACATAGAATTCTATAAAAATTAGAGATTGAATTCATAATAATTTGGAGTCTGAGTCTATAATAATTCGGAGTCTAATTTCATGAGAATTCGGAGTCTGGACTCAGAAAGTTCGGAGACTGAATTTAGAGAACTCGAAGTCTGAACTCATAAGAGATCAAAGTCTGAATTCAGTGAATATTGAATCTGAACTCAGAAAGTTTGGAGTCTGAATTTAGAGAACTCAGAGTCATAACTCAAAAACGTTTGGAGTCTAAATTCATAAGAATTCAAATCTTGAACTCATAAGAGTTCAGAGTCTAAATTCAGAGAACTCAGAGTTTGAACTCAAAAAAGTTCAGAGTCTAAATTCAGAGAACTCAGAATCTGAATTCATAAAACTAAGAGTCTGAATTTGGATCCTGAAAATAGAATGATTTATATCTAATTATATATATTATTCTGAGGTTTTGGATATGAAACCGAATTTTATACTTAGAATATGAATAATGAAAATATTATAAGGATAAATTTCTTTAGGGAAGGAAAATTTTTCTTATGAATATAAAACATGGGAAAATGAGTTTTTCCTTAAGGAAGGATGTTTGTGATTTTCAAAACATGAAGGAATGAAAAATTCATTAGGAAAACTTATTGACTCATAAATCTATCCATTTTTGGAAAGAACAAACATCCTTACAAAAAATAATATAAGGACGCAGAAAATATTTTCCTAGAATTTGAAAATAAAACTTATCTCCCTTAACACATCGGAAATGATGAATACGACTAACTCCACCATAGCCTTTGGAACCACTAAGGATCATATTCTATATTTTCTAAATGAGATTTTTCATTATCTTGAATACGGAAATCCTTATAATGAAAACTCCCCCTTATATAAACTCTCCATGAATAGGTCTTAGTATTCTTTTTGAAATTCCTTTCTCCCCCTTTGTGATTTTCAAAAAGGATTAATGGGAATGGAAAAGAAAATATGGTACATGAAAATATTAGTACTAAACAACCAAAAGACAAGTATCCAAAAAAAAATTTGACTGGAAAAATTTTTACAATGAGGGAATACAACAAAATATCGGAATTGAAAAAATTTATCCATCCATTTCCTTGGGAATCAGCTTCTTCACTATTGTTTTCATCTTTTTGAGCTCCTTATGATCTTCCTCTACTCGCTTAAGATATTGATCATGATCCTTTTCTTTCTTATCTAATGCTCTGATCTTATATTTTCCAGCCTTGAGAGATTCTACCTAACACTTCAAAATTTCATTCTTCCTAGGAAGCTTCTCTTCTATCTCAATCCGGAGATCTCATTCTCTCTTCCAACTCTAGGAAACTGAATACAGCTTTCCATTCAAATCTTTCACTTCTTGAATCTGAGAATTCCGTTCCAGAGTTAGCTTTTTCTCAAAACTATTTGTGAGATCATTTATCTTACTATCTTCAGTGTCAAAGGAATCCTTGACACTATCTTGGTACTCCTCAAGAATTCTCATGTATTATATTATTTTTCTTGACCAACTGGTCATCTTTTTTCAGGATCCCTTGTGGGATTTGTAGTTTATGAAAAATGTTTTGAAATCTTCTTCAAGCTTGATACACTTATCCATCACCATGGATACTAAATAAAATTTATGATTCAAGGTGTGTTTAAGCATATGACATCTCGAGTAAATTCTTGGAAAAATTTGAATGGTCCCAAAAATTTTCTTTAGTGACTGAACTACGAAATAATGTCCAAGGGAGGATGATTCCTAATCTGATACTTTACTTGGTCCGGACTCTTTCTCTAACTCAGCATATTTCTTCTTTGATGATCCACCATCTTCTTCTTCATCACAACAGCTTTACTTGGTGTATCAACAACCACCTGTTTTCCCTTATCAGTTCTTTGAATGGCTTCCTCTTGGTTAGGGGAAATATTTTATCTATCTGATAAATGAATGATTTTGTCTTCATCTACTAATTATTTCTAAGCTCCTGCCTTAGCATCTTCAGGGTGAACAAAATCATGATTAGAACATTCTTCTTCAGATAGCTTATTCACTTCTTCTTCAGCCTTTTCATTTTCACCTTTCTTATCTTTTCTTAGTGTAGTATGCTTTGAAGACTCATCTTCAGAAGTTTGGATTGAAATTTTCTCAGATGGACTATACTTCTCATGAAACTCCTCTACTTTCTTAATGAGATCTTCGGTATCACCACTGCCTTCTTCTTCCTCTTCTTCTTCTACTTATTTCAACATCCTCTTCCTTTCAGTCTTTTTAAATGGTTTATCCACCTCATGATTCTTTGGTATAGCTTCAGCTTCTTCTTCTGGCAAGTCATAAAATTCTCCGGTTTCCTTATAAAAACCAACTTTTTTCCTTTTCATGGTATCATCACTAAAAAGCATCAATTTAAAATTCTGTGGCTTTGAACTGCAAGAAATTCTGAAAGACTCCAAGCACCAAACAATCATCTTTGAAATATTTTCTCGATACATAATTATCTGAGCCTTCATATTTCCATTATTTATATTCTCGATCGTAATCACAATGTTATTAACAAAGTTGATCTTTCTCAGGTTCACCAAAAAAAATCCAAAATATATATTTCACTCTTCTTCAATGTATCCTTGTCACCATTTCATGGTATAATGAATCCTTGAACCCATAATTCGAGATTCCAGAAATTTGTAGACAGATGAGAAATCTTCTAATTTTTTACTTCGGAAAGTCCAAGACAAGTCATAGCCTTAAACTTTTTGAATCTTCCTTGATTATCAAGAATCTTATGAGAACAAAATTCAGATTCCCCTTTATATAGAATACCAACCAAGCTAGAATCCTTGTTGTATGAAAGAGAATAATTCTTCCCATATCTCTTGAAAGAGAACTTATCTCTACATTCTTCATTGAAAAACATAATGTTTCATAAAATTATACTAGAAAAGAAAAATATACTAAATCTTGAGCACCTGGCTTCGATATGAAAATATTGTCCCATCCATACAGATTAATTCTCTTTGAAATGATGGAATCATACTTGACGAAGAAGTTTGGATTCACCAAAATTTGTTTATAGACCTGCCACTCCGAGATTGGCTTGATAGTTGAAATTTCATTCAGGGAAGATTCTTCGATAGACATTCAGATTTGTTCAAGATCTGAGAAGTTCGGAATGAGATTACGTAGAAGGGCATAACTTCAAAACATGAATGATTGAGTTTAGATGTGGGACAACCATGGGGGGGGCGGTCATTTATATAGGTGTTTGGAGTGACGGTTCAACTTCCCTGATTGATCCAACACCTGAAAAACTTCATGATAAGATCTGATGGTAGAGATGATAGCTACAAGGAGTGTTTGATATAATCTGATCTTTTGAGGCATTAAAGAAAAACATTCGGATTTATGGAAAAGATTATCTAAAAATTTTAAAAAATACCAATAAGTAAAAGACGACTACAAAAACTCCAGAAAGGAAACATACAATTTGGATTTCTAGGAAGATTATTCATAGAGGGGAAAAATTCTTCTTCAACAACTTTAGATTCCCAAAATTTGATTATGAAATTTTTTTAAAAACTGACTACAAAATTTTTATAAAACCTTCATTACGAAAAACATAACAAATATTTATTATGAAAATTTAGAAAATATTCATTACAAAAATTTATTAAATCATCATTACAAATATTTAAAAAATATTCCTTGTGAATATTTATAAAATCTTCGTTATGAATATTTAGAAAATCATCATTACAAAAATATAGAAAATCTTCATTAAGGAAATTTAGAAGGGAAAAAATATTAGACTATGAAGATTTTTGAAATCTAATAAACAAATGTACTCCCCCTATGAAAAGGGGTTTATTATTGTAAGGAGATAAGTTTCAACAAGTTAACAAGGAATATTACCTTACAGTCATCATTCCTATCTTCTGTTTCATTTATTCAAATCTATCAGAGGGTAATGACTATTTGAAAATATTAGCATGTTGATCTTGCATTCAGATAAATCGAAGAATGATATCCCCTTTTTGTGTGTGATCTCTAAGAAAGTGATGCATAATATCTATATGTTTTTAACGAGAGTGATGTGTAGGGTTATTTCATAGGGAAATGGAACTGGTATAATTACACAAAATTTGTGTTTTGGTAAAACTCATACCATAGTCTGTGAGTGTGTGTTTCATCCACAACACTTGAGCACAACAACTTCCAGCTACTACATATTCAGCTTCATTAGTAGAAAGTGCTACTGAATGTAGTTTTTTGGATGAACAAGTAACTAATGAATCTCTTAATAAATGACAAGTTCCAGATGTATATTTCCTATCCATTCTACATCAACCAATTTCACCATCCGAAAAAACATTTCAAAAAAAAATTATTTCCTGAAGTATAAAAGAGTCCAAGATACATGGTTCCCTTTATGTAGAGAAAAATTCTTTTCACTACCTTTAAATTAGATTTCATAGGATTGGATTGATATCTCGCACATAAGCATACTGAAAACATTAAGTCTGGATAACTAGCTTTCAATTAAATTACACATCATATCTTACCCCTAAAAGATGATTGATCTATGATTTTCTCAGCTTCATGTAGATCATGTGAATTTAAGGTACAATGGGAGTAATTATACTCTTAGTTTTGTCATATCAATAATTTTTAAGAAGATCGTTAATATACTTATGTTGGGATTTATAGATTACTTCTAGTTTTTGAGAAATTTGAAAACCAAGGAAAAATGTATACTCCCCCATCATACTCATTTCAAACTTGAATATCATTAGATCCACAAAGGAATCAGTTAAAGATTGCTGAGTTGAACCAAATATAATATCATCAACATAAATTTGAATAAACAAAACATTTTTCTTATCTTTATTAATAAAAATGGTTGGATCAGCATTTCCCTTAACATAATTATTTTGAAACAATAATCATGTAAGTCTATCATACTAGGCTCGAGGGGCTTGCTTAATTCCACACAATGCTTTGGTAAGTTTGAAAACATGTTCAGGAAGTTTCGTATCTTCAAACCTAGAAGATTGTTCAACAAAAACATCCTCTTTTACAAAACCATTAATGAAAGCTCATTTAACAACAATTTTAAAATGTTTGAAATTGAATAATGTTACAAAGGAAAGTAGAATACTATTAGATTCAAGTATACCTACTTGATCATAGGTTTCTTCATAGTCTATTCCTTCTTGTTGATTATAGATTTCAGAAACCGATCTAGCTTTATTTCTTACTATGATTACATTTTCATCACACTTTTTTCTAAAGACCCATTTGACTCAAATAAAAGAAGTTTCCTTAGGAATTTCAACTAAGGTCCAGATTTTATTCCTTTCATATTCATTGAGTTCATCTTGAATAGCTTTTATCCAACAATCATCCCCAAATGCTTCATCATTACTTTTTGTTTCTAATTGGGAAATAAATGATATACATTCTACTTAATTTATTAAGGAACTTTTAGTACTTACATGTTGATTTACATCACCAATGATACCATCACTAGGATGATTCTTAAGAAAGAACTAATTTGGGTCTTGTAAATCCTATTAATCAACATAGGGTAGGAAATATTCTGGGGTAAATTCTTCAGAAATATTTTATTGAACATTTTCTTTATCATAAGGATATTCTAACAAAGGTTGATAATCAATTTTTGAAAAGACATCTTATGATGTAGGTTGAGGTTATTTAAAAACAATGGGATCAGTTTCATCAAATTTGACATGTACTGTTTTTTCAACAGTACAAGAATTTTTATTAAAAACTCTATAAGCCTTAGAAGATGTGGAGTTGCCTAAGAAAATTCCTTCATAATATTTTGGTGCAAATTTGGGTAGATTATATTTAGTATTTAGAATGAATACTTTACAACCAAAAACCTTGAAGAAGGAAAGTCTAGTTTTTCTACCATTCCATAAGTCATAAAGGGGTTTTGTTAAGAAAATGTCAAATCAAAACTCGATTTATAGTATAACAAGAAGTACATACACCTTCAACACAAAAATATTTGGCTATTGAATATTCACTCAACATGGTTTTTGTTATCTCTTGAATAATTCTATTTCTTATTTTAACAACATCACTATATTAAGGTGTTTTGGGTGCTGAGGAGTTAGGATTAATGTCTTTTCTACTACAAAATGTTTCAGAATATGAATTTTGAAATTATCCTCCACGATCAATGTGAATAGTTATCAAAGGATAGTTTTTCTCATTTTTAACTTGGGATCTATGAATTTTGATATAAGAAAAAGCATCGGATTTCTTTGCTAGAAAATAGTCCAACGTAAATCTAGTGTAATCATCAACTAAGACGAATACAAAATATTTGGCTCCAATGATTCCAGTTTTTGTTGGACCAAAAAGATCCATATGCACCAACTATAATGCATCAGTTGTTGAGGCTTCACCAAATGACTTAAAAATTGATTTATGTTACTTTCCATATTGATAAGGATGAAAAACTTTTGAAGAATCAAATCTATGATCTGGTAGATCCTTAAATAGTGTTTTCTTTGAATGTTTTCATAGGTTCCAGAGGTTACAGTGACTTATCATTCTATTCCATAACCAATAATGATCCTCCATTGCACTATGGAAAGGTATGTCTTGGCTCCTAAGGTTTTCTAAGTTTAGTTTGTAAACATTCTCTTGCCTATTGTTAGAAAGAATAAAATCTTCCTTGGAATTGTGTACTAGGCACATGCCATTCCTAAAATTCACATGTTAACCTTCATCGCATAATTGAATTTTGCTAATGAGGTTGTGCTTTAGACCCTTAGCTAATAAAACATTTGAAATCAATGTTTTTCCACGGAGAATAATGTTACTTATACCAATAATTTCTCCCTTGGCATTATCTCCGATAATTTCTTTCCCTCTTATCATCTTGATAATCTTTTCAAAGAAGTTTTTGTTACCAGTCATATTCCAGGAACATCCACTATCCATATACCAAGTATTGATATTTGTACTTTCTTTATTTACTTGAAAATAAGAATGTTAGACTTTTGGAACCCAAACCTTCTTGGATATTGAAATTTCAGAAAGCAAAATCTTAGGTATCCACATTTTCGTTGAAAAATAATCTTTATGAAATCCCAAAGACTGGGTTTTGTTTAGGGAAATAATTTTATCCCAATTCCCACCACACTAACACTTAGTGTAGAAGGGATCACTTTGTAGAACAAAATAATTGTTACTAAAAATTGGTTTTGAACTAGTATAACCAAAACTAGAACTATTCTTAAGGGTCAAATTTTATAATACATTTTATTAAAATTTTCCTTACCTAAGGTAAAGTCTGAAAAACACTTCCTCAAGAAAAATATTTCTATCTTTAGTCTAATAACTAAGTTCGTATCATCAAAAACATTTGTTTTATAACTAGAGTTCGGCTCAAAAACATTTTTCTTAGAAATTACATTTTCTATATCCTTAGAAAGTTTATCCTTCTCAGAATTTACTTCCTCAATATTTTTTGAAATACATTAAAAATCAGGGGTCTTCTTATCAAGATCTTTAGAAAGATCTGATATTTCCTTAGTAAGAAAAGTATTCCTAGACTTTTGTTTATCAAAATATTTCTTGAGTTTTGAATTCTCATTCTCAAAAAACTTAGAAAACCTAGAAACTTCTTCTTAGGTAGGTAAAGTATTATCTTAATCAGAAGAAGATTATTCATTAGAAGAGTTATAATATTTATCATTACTATAATTGGCATTCAAAGATACATTGGTCATGGATTCAACATTGTGTACCTTAGCCATTAGACAATGATTTTCAATAGGTATTCTGGCTATTAGACTAATATTTTTATGTCCAGAAGATTCGTAATCTGATGATGCATCTGAAGAGTCCCCACCACTGGCACTCTAGGTGTCATTAGCTTTCAAGAATTTATTATCATTACCTTTGTAGTACATATTTCTGTTTCATTCATAATTCTTTTCCTTTCATTCATTTCTCTTAAGCATAGGACAATCTGGACTTATATGTCTAGATCTCTTGCATTCAGTGACTTCAGAGTATTACTTATCTTTTATTTCTTTCTACTTATATATGGACTGAAATTTCTTCTATCCAAAAATCTTGTTCATCCTTCAATCAAGATTGGATAACAAATTTTCTGAAGATTCACTTCTACTAGATTCAGATTGAATACCATCCTTCTTAGATTTAGGTATTGTAACTCTCTCAGGAGTCTTGGATTTCATATTATTTGAAGTTGTTGTAAAAGAAACACTTCCATTTCCATTTTTCTTCTAGAAATTTTCAGCATCTCTCTTCATTCTAGTCTCATGTTGAAGAATATTTCCAAATAATTCATCAAGAGAAATCTGAGTAACCTTTCTATTATCATCTATAGTTTTCCTCTTGGATTTTCACTCATTGGGCATGATGTCTATGATTTTTTCCACAATAGCTTCATCATCTAAACTTTTCGCACCCATATATTGTAAGTTGTTTACAATAGTCATAAATCTTTGTTCCACCATACATGTGGGTTCTCCATAAGAAAAGAAATAACCTTGATATTCATCTCTGAGCATGGATCTTCTAGTTTCAATAAATTTGGAAATTCCAAAGTGAGTAACTTCAAGCTTCTTCCAAATACAATTTCCTGCTTCACAAGATGAAATTTGGATATATATATATATATCTGGTCAAAGAACAAAGAAATGTATTTCATAACTTATAATTCTGTTGATATTCATGCTTTTCTATATTGGTGAAAGTACTGACTTGTTCGTTAGGGATTTTATATCCTTCGGTAAGCATAACAAAATTATCTAATCTAGTAGTGATAATAAATTTCTTCATGTGATCTCTCCAATATTCGTAATCATTCTCATCAAAAATAGGTCGTCTAGTAGGATTTAGGTTATCTATGGAACCAACATTGATTCCTTCCATTATAGTTAAAATCTTTCCGCACAGACTAGTTAGTAATAAAAGTTTGTAAACAAGGATAAAAATATCCTAAGCAAGGAAAATATAGAACAATGAAAAGCTTGAGCAAGAAAAACTTATATATGAATATAACTATTTCAGTGACCTCCTCTAATACCAATTTTAGGATCAAAATAATGGACGATACTGATTGTAGTATCGCAATAACGATTTAGATGCTCAATATACAAGAGGCGGTGAATTGTATACTTTAAAAAATACCTTAGTAACTTTTAAAGATGGTAATGTTTAACAATGTTAAATAAAGTATATTCACCATACCTCAATGTTCTACAAACTTGCTTGATTTTCGAAAAGTGATTCTGGAAATGAAACTTAACAAAAGTTTACAAGTACAAATATTCTACCTTAAAGCATATAGAATCTTAAAAATCAGAGTACAAGAATATGGATGTATAAGATAGTTATACTTTCCTCAACAACAAATTGTAGTGGAAAACTTGAAACAAAAAAAGTAACAAGTATTAAATATTTTAACCAAAAGATAAGGGTATCTAACATCATTGGATAAAGGTCCCTTGATTTATACATTCAATAAAGTCTGTATTATCCACACCAAGGAAAGCCCTCGATACAATGATCGGAGTCTGTCTTGCTATCCCCGCAAGCCCTCAACATCAAGGTAGTCGGCACCTTTGTCTTCCTCAGTAAGGAAGTCCTCGAACATTAAGGTTGTCGACATCTCTATCTTTTTATCATCAGAAGTCCTTGAATGTACTCAGAAAAATTTGGAGTCACACGAAGAAAATATGAACAAGATGTTTAGTAAGCACAAAGTAATAAAGTCTGTCTCTCTAGAAATCACTTCAGCAGCATGTAATCTCTACATTGATCAAATTATTCTGAGATCATTCAAATTAGCTTCTATTTATAGGCACAAATTCAATGGTTATCACTCTCCTCCAACGATCATATTTTCCCTTAAATTTCAGAGGGACTTGTACACGTGTCACTCAAAAAATGGTAAGTTAGTAACTGAATGCATGACATCATTTTAAAACAAAAACAAGAATAAGAAAAAATATCATTACTTAACCAAATTCATTTTTCAGAGTCGAATAAAAATTGAATGTTCAAAGTCTAAAAAACTATTCAGAGTCTAAAATACATGGATATTTGTGTTATATTTATTAAGGAATTCAGAATTAGAATTTTATAAACATCGGAGACTAAATTCATAAGAATTCAGAGTATGAGTCTATAATAATTCAGAGTCTGAGTTCATGAGAATTTGGACTCTGAACTCAGAATGTTCCGAGTCTGAATTTAGAGAACTCGAAGTGAGAACTCATAAGAGTTCGGAGTATGAATTCAGAGAACTCATAATCGGAACTCAGAAAGTTTGGATTCTAAATTAATAGAACTCAGAGTCAGAACTCATAAATTTTCGGAGTCTGAATTCATAGGAATTCAAAATCTGAACTCATAAGAGTTTGGAGTCTAAATTCAGAGAACTCGGAGTCTGAACTCATAAAAGTTCGGAGTCTATATTCAGATAACTCGGAATCTGAACTCCAAAAACTCGGAGTCTGAATTCGGATCCTGAAAATATAATTCTTTATATCTAAGTATATATATGATTCCGAGGTCTTGGATATGAAACCTAATTTTATACATAGAATATGAATAATGATAACATGTTAAGGATAAATTTCCTTGGGGAAGGAAAATTTTCCTTATGAAGATAAAACATAGGAAAATGAATTTTTCCTTAAGGAAGAGTGTTTGTGATTTTCAAAACGTGATGTAATTTAAAAGTCATAAGGAAACCTTATTGACTCAACATATAATTATATATAAATAGTCCTAAATAATAATGAGATTAAAAAATTAACCCTTACTTTAAGTCTGATTTACATTTTATGTATCTAAAACTCTGGTATAGTGGTATAAATAATAATATTAATTTATACAATATTAATATTTATATTAATGGTATTATATATTATTCTCTTATATCATCGTATCACCCATATTTTAGTAATATTTCATTATTAGTTATCTTTAGAGTCTTAATTACTTCGTTTTCCCACGAATGTTTTACCATATAACTCACATTTCTCTTACATATGATATATACATTTCATATTCATAATGATATTAAGGTATTTTAAATAGTACTTATTAATTATAAACATTTATATAGTCATTCTTTAATAGTTATTAGGGAGATTGAATCACATCGTGTCATAGAGACGATAGGTCGTATGTATGCACAAGCGATGATATCATTCCCTTAATAATGAAATGATAAAGAAGTGTTTGGTATTTTTTTATTTATATATTTCATTTTTTATTATAATATATTTATTTTCCATCATTATACCTATCTAAATAATGGAGTGATGAAAAATAGATTACACCACGTCGTAGTGATGGTAAGTCATACATACCCACCCATGGTACTTTTTTTTCATATGATGGATAAAAGTAGAATAGGGTTGTTACAAAATCATAAACACATCTTATAATATATATTATATTGTAGTTATTACTTTATTATAGAAACATCACATAAAGTGGAAGTAGAAGAAGAAATAATTTGAAATATTCAGTAAAGAAGAATACCACTTATTTGGAAAACTTCATTCAGATATCCTCATAGGGAGACTAGTGTTGGTATTTTTAGAATACCATAAACACTATAATTTGTTTACGGAATTTGATAATGGAATTTGGTATGTTTTGGTTTATATTGAATGAAAAATGTGATGTGAAGAAGTGATGGGGGATTAGTTGTTTTACAATTGTGGTGAGGGGAAATTTTTTGGAATTTAAAAAATATTTATTGATAATTAATTATATATCAATCAAAATACATCCAATATGCCTTTTATTAGAATATTATATGATATAATGTTTTAATATAATAAAAAAATAAATTTTATATTAGCAAGGATATTATTTTAAACATTATCATTTTCGTTAACACTTAGTTAATTTATTTTAATTTAAACTATGGAAACAAAACATTGAATATTAAATGGTGGTAATATTTAATTCACTGATATAGATTAAATCATAAATAAAAAATTTATAACATTTTATTCCATATTGTATTTTTTAGGTATTTTCAGGCTGTTTTATTATTTTTAAATTATTTAATAACTATTTTTTTTGATAAAATATCATTAGTGTCAATTTTGACACAAATCATTACATGGAAATCTAAAAATAACAAGATAATAATTTATAATATATATTTTTTTATTATATCCCTAATTGGTAAATATCATCTATTAAAATTTTTGATCCTGTTAATTATTTCAAATTAAATTTTTAATCTTTTTAATAAAAATTTTTGATGTCACCATTAATGAAATAATTAATACTTCAATGTTGTATAATTACTTAATTTACATATTTATTCATTAAAAATATTAAAAAAATACCAGGATGAAGATAAATATTTTATATTTTGGTTTAATATTTATAGTTGAATATATCTTTTGGGTAACCTTTCATTTTCATTTAAAACACGAATGTTACATCTTGGAATTTTTTTAAATAATAAATAATAAATATCAAAATATCACTAATGAGGCCCAGAAAAGAAAAAATAAATTTATATCATGACATTATGTTTATAAAGTTACAAATTTCAGTTAATATTCGTTCATAATATACACGTTTCCTCGAGTAGTTACATACGAGATATTTAAGACAATGAAATTGACATTTTGTGACTTTATTTGATTTAAATATTATATATGTCTGTTTGTAGAAATATTTTCCATTAAAAAACTTCATTTCCATTTATATGTGCTAAGGGTATAATTATATTCATCCAATTAAATTTTTTAAAGTATTTTGGATGTTTTATAATCGTTATAATTTTATTTTAAGTTAAATAACCAAATTTTCCATTTTCTGTGGTTACAAAATTTACCTAGGAAACCATTCATATCATAAAAAAAATAAAAAGGACATATTAATAAAATTAAGACCATATAAATCATAATTTGGAATATATTTTTTTAAATTCATAACCCAGATGTTTCTAAATATAATTTAAATTGAAACCTATAAAACACCATTAAAATAGTTTTCTAGAAAAAACATTCCTTTTAAAACATAGATGGTTACTACAATAAATTAATAGATAAAATAATTTATAACAATAAAAATTCGATTATTTTAAATAAAAATGAAATAATTTAAATTGAAAACTAATCATAAACATTATTTTTTTCTAAAACTTTAAAATAAATTACAGTTTTTAATAAAAATTAGTATTTTCACAATTCCGTAAATATTTTCTAAAAATTATAAAACAATAGTTTTAAGATAATATTTCATTTTGAATTCTAAATTGAAATAATGTTTTCAGATTAATTTTATATAACTTTTCTCTTTTAACATTCACTCATTAATATAATTTAAACTCGTTTTTTGAGAAAATATATTCTCTTGAAGATTAAAATAATTTTACTAAAAATTTTGTTATCATTTTCTATGCACTAAACTGTATATTTATTTTTAGTTGGACCTTTATATTTATTTATTAAATTATTTTATCATTTTTATTCTTGAAAATCTAATGGCTAGGTTTTAACAAACATAAAATATTTACACAGTTCATTCAAACTCACTATTGTATGCAATAAAAGCTTTTGAAGAATTAAAATTATTTAAAGAGAAATATTTCATAAAGATATATGTATGTTTTAGTTGTTACATTTAATTTAAATATTACATTGTCCTATTGTGAGTTATATCTAAAAACATCTTTATTATCTATAAAATAATAAAAGTTTCCTATAACATAATACTATTCGAGAAGAATATTCACATGCTTCCATATAACATAAGGGTGATCAAAATGGAATCCCATATAATTACTCAATATGAACCATTTGAATATAATATTAGATAGTATTTTTATAAAAAACTTCCACCAAATCAATGTGTTATTCCCATAAACCATTAAAAAAATGGATATATACTTGAAAAATATCCTTTAGAATAGATATAGTGTGGTAAAAATGGATATTCATTAGTGGAGGATAATTCATGATCAACTTCACTATAGTATTCAAGAATATTTTAATGCTTTTACAAAATTAATATTTCAATATAACATTAAGATTAAAAAAATTCAATTTTGTATACCCCCAATTACCACAATCTATTAAACATGGATGTATTCAAGTTAAATGACTATTTGAGTCTTATTGATTGGTGGAAAATGTCAACATTAGTTTATTTTTAAACAATAAAAAAAATAACCATATAAATTTTACTATCCCAGGAACACAATAATAAAATCATAGGTAAATTCAACCCAATCACACTCTATAAAGGGTAATGAAAAATTTATACCCCTAGTATCTAATGTTTTTATTTCACTCTATGAAAATTTGAAGACTTATTAGGAATCCATTATTGTCCCATTACATAAATACACATGAAACATCTTATCAAAGAGAAATTTACATCATAAAAAAACTAAAATAAACTGCACATTATAAAATATGGTAACCCCTCATCTTTTTATTTGGTAAATTTTATTAAAAATAAATTTGGAGAAATATAATATTAAATATCCATAAATAGTACCAATATATACTTATTACATGACATATAATATATCATAAAAAATATATACTAAATAATATAAACTAATACAACTTTAGTTAGATTCATTATGTATTAAGTAGTTAAAAATATGGTTGAAACAACACATTTTTTCTACTAATATACATCAAAATGTAACTTAGTAAAAAAATAGAAGTTTCATCTCATTAATTAATTTGTAAACATTATAATCTTTTAAAATTATTAAATAGTGTATTGGAAATAAAAAAAAATTTCTTATATTATATATCATCATTAATTAATATAATAAAATATATTAAAATAATATACCCTATTTTATATACTAATCAATTTGATAAAATAAATACTTCATTATCTTATAATTGATGTATATAAAAAAATTCCTATGGAATATATAATGATAGAAACGGTTAATTTCATAAAAAATGAAGGAAAACATGAGATCATGATTTGGTTAATTATTCTAATATAGAATAAGAATTTGTGAAGCATTCTACAATAGCATGTCCCTCCTCTATCAGAAAACATGCTCCAGAAAAACTAAATACCTCACAATAAAACTCATTGTGATTCTCTAAGTCTTATTGAATTATTATAAGTGATTATCTGAATCTCTCTTTCTTCTATTGGAATTCATATATACAGATATGATCCCACATAATGTTAAATCCCTTCATATTGAATTCTAAAATTATTTTATCTTTAAAATATATGTTCTTGATTAATGAATGGTAATAAAAAATAACCATGAAAAAATAGATCTAAAAAATCTGACTCTCCTTACACACAATTATTTAAACCATTAAATGATGCATAAATATATATAATTTATAGAAAAAGTGTGATAAGTACATCATTTCATAGATCAAAAAATATTATATGGATATATAGTTATAAAATCATATATCCCTTAATTAATATGAGAAAATGGATACACATTACAAACTCTAACAATCAGATGATTATTGTATAAACATTTCATTGATAATCATAATATTAAATGATTCTAAAAAAGAGAGAAAACACTATTTATTATTCATGAAAAAATATTCGGTTTTTAAGTAATAAATATTATCTATATGATCTCAAAAAATAAACACCACATTTTATAATATATCCTTTACAAATCAAAATTATTCACTATAAACTGATGATTGCATGATCAAATAAAAATCATTGAAAAAATAAAATATCTTTTAAAATAAAGAAATAAAATATCAATCCATGGAAATCAGCGTAGAATAATAATATCTACTATATTTAAGAAGAGAAAATAGATATATATCCAAAATATCCCATCAATTTTTGGGAAAATTGACATGATCATCCCAATAAGACACACATTTCCTGATTAATCCTCTAAATTCATGATTTTCTAATTGATATTTCAATTCAATAATATCATCTTGAGCCATAATATTTGTACGTATATATTTGGGGTTAGTACCCAGAGCTAATTGAATAATTAACTCAACCACACTATTTAATAATAATGTTCTAGATTAATTAGGATACTATTGACATCCATAATTCTGTCACCGAAACTTTTCCATTAGGATTTCTAGAAGGGTGAATCCTAATGTTAATAGTCTTGGAGGATAATTTTTTGAAGGTTAGTGTATGTTATTGGGTTAATTTTAAAAAATACATGGACTTTATTTAATATATTATATATATATTATTATTTTTTAAGTATTTATGGGTTCCCTTAGCCAAAAAAATCTATAAAATCTAACTATCCAGCCAGATCAGGATAGTGAACAAGTGGGAGTCACCTCTACCACTCCTTAGTAGATACCTAGTTGGTAAACTGAGTGGTGATCATATGGGTGATTAGATCTCTCATGGTGAACATACATTGAACATGTAGGTGTGTGTAGTCAGGATGCACAATGAAAGGGCATGACTAGTGATGGTGTAATGAATGTGTTGTGGGTACCCACCATATTACTGAATCGACCCAATGCTTATGTGGAATACTTTATTAATATATCCCCGTAGGAATGTGATAATTTTTTATGATGACATTTTGGTATGTTCAATAATCCCATATATAAATATATGAATAAAACCACCATCGTCTGATGAAGATGATTCATGCCATCTGATCCTATTCTTGTGACATCTTCAACCTCCACCCCTACCACACACTATAAAGCACTAGTTTGATTTAGTGTGTCTCACCCAATGTATGCCCAAGCCCAATGATTGATGACCACAATACCATACTTCTCCCATGGTGATACAAATATATAAGATATGTTCTTGAAATCCTAGGTAAATTCATGCAACATCATTTTGTATGAATTTATTCATTTAATGACATCAGAGCCTTCACATGATGGCATTCGTACAAACCACATGAATCAACCTCATGAGTTCCCAAAAGTCATGCAATAAAGGGTCGATGATTATGGGAATCCATCCAGTCATCACCAAGGGTTAACTTAAATAATTAAACAACTCTCCCATCATGATATACATCCACTTATAGAATTGTATTTTTTATTATCTCAAGGGAAGAGTTCAAATGGTTATCCACTAGAATTCCACATAATCATAAAAAACCTATGATCCATAATGAAAATCCCATGGATATATTAAAGATATTTATCACATGAAAAAATATTGATCATGAAACACCGTTGGATTAAATAATATGATTCCTCCATGGTTTTCGGGAATTCCATCATGTGAATCCATCTCACGAGAACATAATGTTTTCAATGAAAATCTATCCAATACCACAAGAAAACACATGAAACAAAAAAACTATAAAAACTACTGGAATCTCATTAAACAATTTCTTATATTAACCCTTCTTCCTCAAAAAAAGTACACACACATGAGGGGGATAGAATGGAGATAATATGAGGAGATAATTAAAAAGAGAAGTATAAGAACAGTAGTGGGATTCCACCATTGGAATAATGTCTACAAGTGAACACGAGAATCCATTACATGATCCCTTGAAGATAAAATGATCTATTGATATAATAAATATCATTTAAATCCATGAATAAAAATATATTTAATGAAATTAATTCACTCGATCGCATGATGCCTCCTCGGTTTTGAGAATCTTCCATAAAATCCCCCATCCATACATGCATGAACATTTCAAGAACATAAACCCCTAAAGCATGTTCATAAAGACACGCACGTTATCCCTAGGGGATTATTCATCCATAATATGACCAAGACACCTTAATTATTTGATTCACATACGAGGTTTGGATTTATGACTTTTTCCATGCAGAATTAATGGTAATGACCCTATGATATTGTGATTCTTCTATATGGGTGTTCATTGCAAGCAGTCAGATCTGCAGGACACCGATGAAGTCTGTATGTTCACACCCATGTATATGAACTCATTTATGAAAACATAGTGGTGTGAGACCATGACATGAACCTTATCCAATTATTCCTAAAGGCTTCGCAGGGATTTTTCAATACATGTGACACTAATATCTAGTTCCCTCATTATAATTTTGACATGTAATAGAAACACCCCTTTGGAATGAATATGAACCCACATGCATGAACTCTCATTTTCTATAAAAACATTGTGATTTTTTTCAATGAAATGAACCGTTTTCAATCTTAACCTTATCCAATGATAATAATTTTTCATGTATCCTTGTGGGATGGATCATTTAGATGTGGTACTTTAACACATGGACATGCACATGATCATAGAAATTTTTTAGATACCATTCATAGTATCTCTCTTAAGATCACATGATGACAAGTTTCATGATTACCTTATGCATACTTAGAAACTTCTATTTAATCATGAGAAAAACCAGGGAATATTTTTTTGATTATGTGAAAATGTATTCGATATGATTTTTTGATCATACGATATCCTATAGAAGACACCATTTGACCATGTTACAATAAATGGACAAGTTTTTTTAACATAAGATAACATATAGACAAACTAGTAAGGTCATGCAATAGCCTATGGAAAAGACAGTTTTAAAATTGGAATATATCTTGGAAAACTCACTATGATCATGCAGATGCATCCTATAAAATACACATTGATAATGAACATATATCCTAGACAATTCACTATGATCATTCAAAGATATACCAGACAAGACAAGTTAATCATATGACTTCCCATAGACAATCCAAGTTGATCATATGATAGCCTATGCACAATCTCAGTTGATCATGTTATATCCCATGGAAGTTATAAATTTATTACACTACAACACATGGACAATCTCAATTGATAATGTGACAACCAATGGGAATTCTACGTCAATCATGAAAATAAATCATGTAAAAGTCATGTCGGTCATGAAAAAGGACATGAACATGTCATCATTGACAATGTGAAGCATCCTGGGCATGTCTATAAGACACCCTTACACATCTCTACCATGTTAGAATGAAACCCTGAACATGTCAGGCAGACAATCAAGACATTACAACTCCAGAAAAGACACTTGGAATTACACAATGAGAACCCCATGCAAGGAACCCTCAACCGAATATCCAATTTCTAACGTGGATTTTTCTAATGGGTTTGGTTTACACACTCATGAAACCCTATTTTTTCATTATCTTAGTTGGGATGTTGAAATCATACAAAACATTTTCAAAAGACCATTCATGGGAATGATTTTTCTATATCTTTAAAAGAATACAAAATTAATTTGAAATTAGGAATCCATCTTTTTATAAGACCCCAGCCATTGTAGATATTTAGTATAATAACAATTTCTCCAAGTTTAATTATCTATCCCAACCCATAACAGATTTGAGAATAAGAAAACTATGAGTACTCTAATTCATTTTATAATAGAATACATAGCACACATTTATAAGGCATGAGATCCGATGGGAATCCACCCTTATGCACGGTCCCCATTTCACAAATATCCCAGACATGTGGGAACAAAGTAATCTATAATCACTAAAAAAACATGGATTATAAAAAACCTAAATTTATTGATATGTAATATATCTATTGGTAAAAATGAGAAATTCCTATAGATATTAAATTTCACTGGTATTAATTTTAAATACCAACACTTGTTTTTACCAACATATATATATCTGTTGGAATTGATCATTAAATACCAAGAAATATTCTACCAACAGTTAAATCTAATTTTTTCACATACTAATAATTTTTTTTTCCAACACATAAATTTTTTGGTAATAAAAAAATAACTTAAAATTAATTTACCATTAATAAAAATTGTTACAATAAACCATCCAATAACAATAAATATTTTATCGATGACCAAATAAAGAAACCAATTTTTTTATATATTATTATTTGTATGACCAAATTTAATTTTCATTATTTATATTCTTATCTAAAACATAGAATTAGTTATTTTTAATTATCTCTAAATATTATTAATATTTATGTTTTTTAATTTTTTTATTTTGAAAAAATTAAATAAAATTTATATAAAAACAATTTAATCATTTCAATATTTTATATATTTAAATATATTTCTGATACTCTCTATATACATGATAATTTAATTTTTATATTTTAATTTAAAGAACCTAATTAAATATATTCAATGTAAATTTAAAAAATTATTTATATAATTTTCATATCTAAAAATCATAAAAACCAATTGACGAATATTATTTTAATCATAATTGGTATTCACATATTGAAAATTTATTTTATATTATAAAATAATGTTGATACATTTTATAAAATTATATACAATTCATTGATATTATATTTATATATTTACATTAAAAATGGATGATATTTTCAATTTTATTTAATTTTGAAAAACACATTACCAACCCTCAATCCAAATTCCCCCCCCCCCACCACTACATGATCTACCTCACCTCTTTATTATTCTAGGGACCCATTTCCTTATCTACCTCCACAACCTCTGGCTCCATGACCCACTACCTCTTTAATGGCCACCTCTTCCCTTGGAGACCCTCGCCACATCCTCCACCGCTCTCCATCGATACCAATGATCTCATCTCCAACCCCCGCTGCCACCACTACCACCCTCCTCCAATGCCATCATCCTTATCTACCATGACCCTCCGCACCCATCACCCTCTTTCAGTTCCCATTGTGTCTTATTTTCTATTCACACAAAATGACCCCCCACCATCCATGACCTTCCTCACTCGACCCCCTGTAATCCCTGACCTTCCATTCTCGACTGTCACCATCCACAACCATCCTTATGAGACCACACTAACATTGTCTTCAACTTATCTCTATGGTTTAATTAATCAATATCGAGGTATGAAAAACAGAAATGGTTTTCACTGTAGATGATTTTCTAGAATAAAATTATTTTCTGAAGACTGTTCTAGTAAATTTCATAGCATTATACTTCTAGCATAATATATTTTCTATGGGTGAGTATTAACTAATTACTATGTATTTGTGGATATATCTATTTATGATTCAAATTTCAAACATTAACATTTTTGTTACATTAAAATTACTAATTCATACCCATTTCTTATTAGTATAATGACAACACCTTGAAATAATGTTACAACATGAGCACTTTAACCTTTAGTTGATATGTCAAATGCAACACAATTTCATCTCTTTGATAAGAGGAAAATAGTAACAACAATTAGATCATGCATTGACTTCAGTCATAAATTTTAGTATTTTCAATAAAATTATGATTCCTTTCTCATAATAATTTCAATTCTTGTTTTGCATTAATTATATTTCATTTTTTGATTAACAGTTACATAATGTATCACTGTGGGCATAATGAATGAAATTCATGGAAACCAAAACTGGTTTTATGAATTATAAAATAAAGGTTGATTAAATAACAAAATTTGGTATTATAATTGTATGAACTCGCCAATAACGACAATTCCAAGGTAATATTTTAAAATTCATGATCTTATATTCAATTATAATGATATATGTACAATTTTGGATGACCTTCAGTTTAATATATTCCTAAAAATTTCTCATAACCATTTTATACATTATGAACATAAATAACTTTTAGAAAATATTATAGAAAGTTATAGATACATTTTTTTCCTATAATTAATGTTATCAAATGGAATCTTGCATTATTTAAATATTAAAATTTATGGTATGTTTGATAGAATTTTTAACTTGATCTAACTTGAATCAATATTTTCACATATACTAAGTCTGATTATTAGTCAATTATGATGATGGATTTACCTCAATTTCCATCATTAAAAAATAGGTCAGGCATGTTATAGAAAAAATAAATCACCAAAACTAAGGGATATACTCATTAGTGTATATGACTAAAAACATATTATTTTTTTCATTTGGTTGTGAAGTTTTGATTGAACAAATTTCTCTAAATTATAAGACAATATTGAGTTTGTATTTCCTTGTAACATGAATGTATTTAAATTTTAAACAGTTCTTCTAAATGTTGAAATATTAGAAATCAATATACGAAACAAACATCAGCCATTACAAAAATGAATTCAAAGTAGTCTTTTTTAACGATAATGAAGAACGTATCAAATATTTCCACAATCCAATAAATAAACTTAGGGTATAAACATCATACCTATTTTACATACCAATTATAGTCAATTTTAAGATAGATACATAAGTATCATTTTTTTAAGATATCCACATTCGGACATCTTTATTTATTATTACCATTCATAGAGTTTTTTCATATGAATGATCCAAGAAAAATGACTCATGTACTAAATCAATGTCATATTTTTACCCAATGGTATGTTAGAATTTATTTTATTTATCATTTACTTATACATTATTATATTATTCAAAAATATTCCTTCCATTCTATCATTTTTTGTGGTATGTTGGAGTTGTGTTCCTTTTATGAGTGTTTTATTATTTTTGATTCAAAAAAAACTCTTCCAATTACATTTGATCAGGTGCACAAATAGACAATTCTACATTGTATCATCTTTACCCCCATCCACATTAGTTTCAATTTTTTTCTTTTGTATAACATGTATTCATTTTTCCTTTTTAATGTAAAATATTATGTCTTATTTTTAATTGGATTCCATCTTATGTATAGTATATAGTTTCAATATGATATTTATATTTAATATGCATTCATTCAATCAGTTGAGGTCATCTATATTCAATATGCATTCAATTAAATCTTAGGTAATGTATCTGGTTTCTTTATGAGAATTTATGGATCAGTGGAATAGCATGTTCCATCCATTGGTGTTTCCCTTATTTATATATCATATTCATAATAGATTATCTATTTTCTAATAATCTTTTCAAATTTTTATTTAATATGACATCATTAATATATTTTCTTATTGTTATTTTTAATTTTCACTGTGAATTAATGTATTCTTTATTCCATTAAACTGTTGACACCCATATTTCAACAATAGTGAAATTTCATTAAAGGGATCACCATGAATTGTACAGGCATGCTTGAGCTGAAATTTTCCCTACTGATGTGCAATCCATGTGTCAATTTCTTCTAAAATTGAACACCTAGCCTATACAGGATTGTACATCGTTATATATTACCTGTAACACATGGCTTGTCACATATACATGTCTAGTATTGGCTTGTACATCATGGACTGTCACATGGTCTGTATAAGCCTACACATCCTGGCACAATACTCATGGCCATGTGTTCAATTCTATACATTCCATGTGTACAGTTAATCATGGATTTCAAAATTCTATTCAACTCAATACAATTATAAACATGCATGTACATCATGGTGGTAGTTCCCACATTTCAGGAACCTTATATTACATTTCACAATGTCTTGAATATAGATCTAGTCTACTATATTTATGCTAGATGAAGAGGAAAATCATTGGAAGAAGTTGGGGTGTGAGATGACACCTCCCCATTTCCCCCCCTCATTTTTTATACATCCTTTTATATAAGTGAATTTTTTTTAGGAATTAATTTTATCCGGGGTATAATAGTAATACATAAAGAGGATGTGAAAATAAAAAATAAATACATCTATATGAACAACTTTAGTTTCCTTTCAAATAAAACCATGCATGTCTAGGTAAGATAATCACACCCTTCAAGTACTTCCATCCCAACCCATCCAAGATCACCCTCCTCAAAAAACCTACACCACTTGCTCATCTTCCTAATTAGTGAAATATCTAGAGGCCTCTAAACCAACCTTGGATTTTCATTTATGACTTGAAGGCTAAAAAAACCAAGGATTATATGGAGGATCAATAACTAGTTTTTAGTTTTGTTGTATAGTGTCAACTATTGAATAGTGAAGAGTCTTTGTTGTGGATACACATTGGGGGATGGACTGAGGAAGAAAGTGAGAAGAGTGGATGAAAATGTAATCCTGCTGAAAGGCGAGGTTTCTAGAAGCTTTTTTGAATTCATTTGAGGAGGTGAAGTTAGTGGCATCTGGATCATGGTCTATAAGGAAAATACGAATATGTGATGAGAATAATACCAAAATCATTCAGAGGTGGAAAAAATGAAATATATGTATGTACTCCACATTAACATGTAAACCTCTTCAAAGTTCCTATCTTTAAAAATATTTCAATATGAAGCTAGAACAGATTTACTCACAAGTAATATAACATTATATAAATGCATTGAACATATTTCTAGATGAGGAATTCAAACCAAAACTCTCTGATTTTAGTATTTTTATGATTCTTCCAACTACAGATAAGACCCATGGGGATCTATGGTTGTTGTGATTCTGAGTATGCATGGGATGGTCAATTGACTACAAAATCAGATGTGTGTATATTTGGTGTCTTGTTCTTAGAGATGATTACTCGAAGGAAGGTTATTGATTATGTTAGGACCCTTTACATGTATAATCGGATATCTTGAACACCTTGCATGTTATAATTTCAAACCCAATACAAATCTCATTTTTTTAATTAGAAGGATGTATTTTAATATTTATCTCTTTATTGTGCAGCTACTACCTTTATTAAAATTCAAAAGAAAGATCAACTAAAATGTAGATTATTATATATTTTAAATTTTTATACTTTCATTTATTTATATTTTAGTTTCAATTAATGAATATATTTTTAACATATTTTAGGGTATGTTATTTGGTTGTGTGTGGTGTAGATCTTAGAGGTGAAGGGTGTGTCATAACATGAACTTGAGGTTCTTCAATAGTAATAGAGATTACTTTATTTTTTGTGATTTATTGAGATGTTAATAAAGATATTAATGAATAATGTTTGTTATATGCACATCATTTTTTTATATTTTAATTTATTTCGATTTTGTTGTCAATTCATGTAGATATATTTTAGTGATTTTGGATATGTTTTTTAGTTTTGTGTGGTGTATATCTTGGAGATAAAAGGATGTGGAATACGAATGACTTGAGGATTCTCACTTGTATTGGAGTTGAATTGATTTCTTGAGTTGTCAATAGGTATGATGAATTAAATATTCTCATTCTATGCAAGTCCTTTTTTTAACTTTCATTTTTTTTATTTCAATTCATGCACATATTTTTTGCTGATTTGTGTGTATTCTCTTTGGTAGTGTGTGACATAGATCATGGAGCTGAAGGGTGTGACATTACGACTTGAGGTTCCTCACAGATACTTAACCTAACATGGCTTGTTTCTTATAAAGGATTATTTGGGTGGCATAAAATATCATTTGTGGGAGTAACTATTCTTCTACCATGATGGGTGATGGATATTTGTAATGCAGAGATTAAACGCTCTTTTATCATTTTTAGGGGTGTGGGGTGGGGGAGTGGGGGTGAGGCGACATGTGGATTATAGGTTTTTTTTATGATCTTTTTATGTATCAATAACCTTATGTATGTATTAATTAATTTTGTATTAAATTTAATTATTAATATGATTTATATTTTTATAAGTTTGAACGTGAGTGATAATGTTCTTCAGTTTCAAAATTAATATTCTTGTATTATATGTGATAAATTAATAAATATAATATAGAATTTTAGTGAAAAATATTGTAATATGAAAACTTAATATCATATTTAAAATATAATTTAAAAACAAATATATATTGTTGATATTAGTTATAAAAGTTGGTAATAATATTACTAATAAATATATGTTTTCAGAAACATATACTTATAAGAATGTTGAAAAACATATATATTATCTGTTTGTATTATTATAATTGAAAAAAAAACTACTTTATTCATCCCAATAACTTTTAGCGATAGAGTTTTTACCAACATTTTAGTGACATGACAATTTTTGTTGGTAAAACATTTTACCAATAGAAAAATTGAACTTTTACCAATAGTTATACCCCTGTTGGAAAATTCTAATTATTTTGTTGTGAATTCTACCATCCATCCTTATATATCAGTAGAAAATAGGTCAAATTATATATGGGATCCACATTATAATTTAACCCTGAACATCCTCTCACGTACATTAAACTCATCAATGAGTTCAGGATGAATTGAACTATAAGGACTCTAATTCTTGTTATAAAAATGTTATATAGGATTCCTTCTTAATATTTGATCTCAATAGCATATAATCCATTAGATTGGTATTCATACCTCTCAAAGGAAATAATTAATGTGTAATCCAAAAAAAACTTACACTCATGTAATGCTTCTAGTATTTCGCTATCTATTCTTCATCAAACCAAGCATGAGTCATGTGGGATTAGAGACTAGCAGCGATTTTACCATGATAGTTATGAGGATGATCCCAGTGTGGTCCATTCATTGGGATTAAAGTCATATTAAATCTCATATTCACTCAAAGTTCCATATCTATAATGTGGCAGTTCATAGTATCATTTCATACATAAGTCCCACACATAACCTTTAATGTTTCATATATTATATCATAGGCACTTGCAGTAGGAACTACATGGAGTCTAATTCCTATTTTAATAGGATACATATGATGCCTCATTGAGGATTGAGCCCTATGTTTACATCATTCCCATATGGCATTAAAAATTATTTTATAGTCCCATCATATAACATTAAAATTTTTCAAAAAAACAATTAGGGTTTTGATTCTTATCCTCACATGATACATAGGTTTCCTTATATAGGTTCAATACCATCTCCAAGAGACCAACCACCTCACTAGATGAATATAAACTCCAGAGATCCAAAACATGGCTATAAACTAAGGCAAAAAAAATAAACAAGATAATTATAGAGAACACATGAAACAAAAAAATGTTATTCCCAAGAACACATGGTTTTAATCAGGTAATTAAAACATGGGTAACCAGTATCATATCGAGGAATGGGAAGGATTTCACCAACATATATTAAATCTATCATAGAGTCCCTATATAAGTAATAATTTCCCCAAAAGGGTAAAATGTGCCTTTTATCACATCCTCTCGAGCAATGTGGGTTCCTAGGAGTCATTGGGTCTAAAATCCTAATTGAATGAAAACATTTGGAACTTAGGTTTATTTATTTTAAGGGATATAGAAACCTTTGTGAGTTTCCATTAAGTAATAATATTTTAAAACTGATGCAAATGATTATGAAACAACCATCATTATACCACAACCATATATCAGGAGAATCCATTAGGGATTTATCATGAAATAAAATAGTGAAACCGATGTGATATTACTTAACTATATCATCACTTTAATGGGGTAAAATGGTTAGAATGACTAGTGCACATTAGATATGTTTGCACCGATGATTTTTGGAAACAAGATTGTAAACACAACATGATTTTTATAACTACATTAAGCCATTCATGAAATAATCAACCACCATATTATCCATTAACAATTAATGTAAATGATCTAAAATATAGTATTATATATGAATCAACACAAAAGAGGTTTTTATTCATCTCCAATATGTCTCAGATTCCATACCACCAAATGGAATATTAAAATATTCCAATATATTATAAGACCTCTAGAAAATATATTAATTTATGAATAAAACCTCAAGATACATTGAAAACCCAATTTACACACTGATCATGTGCATTTTGCACCCCGTAATCTTTGGCCTTAGGGAACTGATGTACATCGTCCCCAAAAAAACCTCTTGTGCCAGTTGGTGATCATCTTTTACTCATAGTACCACATTAATGTCTATATCATAAAATTAGAAACAGCTCCTGAAATAACTCAGAGGATGAACCCTAACAAGTCGTCTTTCCTACAACATGCAACCACAGAAGAAGTGGATCATATTTAAACATTGGAAGTATTTGGATGATAATCACTAGATTGTAAAAACATATACATTACCCTCCCTTGTGAGGTGGATGAGTAAAATCAACATGACAACCCAACAAATCCTGATCTTCTTAGGAGGGATCCCATTTATTCCGGTCTAAAAAATATGACATTTATTCCATAAGGAGATGTTTATGATGTTATGGAAAAACCCAACCATCCAAGTTGGTTCATATTATCAGATATCCAACCATGGGTATCCATAAAATGAAACTCCAAAGAATGTTTATGACCTTGTTACACTATAACTAAATGAGGCCCAACATGGTATCTTGAAAATGGCCTAGAATAGAACCATATTCATCACTATCTAGGAGATTTTGGAATCATCACAGCTATCCCTATTGAGTGTGGAATCCTAAAAATAACCCTAGCCCATAGGGATGCTGTAATTTTTATCATATTTTTTTATATGATTGAATTGAACGTGTACATCGACCCCCAAATAGTATTATTGGTTCCAAAAAACCAAATAGTACGATGATCACCATCATAAAAAATTAAATACTGAACACTGACCCATCAAATGAGATTCTCTATTGAGGAGGAAAAATAGTGCACATATGTATCCATCAATATAATATTGACATAAAATGAGGACTTCTCATTGGAAACAACTGATCATTATTCTTAAAATTATACCCACATCCTCCTATAATAATCCATGTTATTGAAGGTAGTCCCTCCTTCAGCCTCCATCAGGGGAAAAATGGTGCTCGACATCATCTTTACAACATCTACATATCATATTATTGACCTTGTCAGGGTTTCAATTTGAAATTTTGATATATTCGATAAAAAGTGGAAAGAAAATAATTAATAATAGGGGTATTCATTGAGTCTCTCATCACCATCCACTCACTATATCCTTCATTGATTTAGGGATGTTTCCCTATATCTTACTTTTCATCCTCATAAGGGTGACTAGGCAACTTTTGTATGGGAGTAGGTTACTCAAATCCAATGACAGAATATGGTTATTTTAGAAACAATTATTGGAATACTACTAGGGTCTATTCTCATGGATGAAACATTAAAACATTTATATGTAGCTAAACATTGTAGTGAGATGACCCATCCACCAGGGATGGTGGAATTTTCAAATTTTTCATCAACATATCGGGAGAAATACAAACTTTTTCCAACACAACCCATCCACCAGGGCTGACAGATTTTAATATTTTTTACCTACATCAAGGGTACTCAAGAAACCATCTGACCTCATCCATTTCAAAAAATACTCTAGAAGTGTCAGGTTTATTTACTAATCTATGATAATATGCATCATCTATGGCCCACAATGCTTCAACACTAACCCCCAATCCAATAATGATAGGGTCTATATGCACTAGACTCCAAAATCAACCATGTTCCCATTACAACAGAGGTATAGTTAGAAGGGGGGTGAAGAAATGTGGCCACCCATATTTTTATTATATATAGAAAAGGGTATTTTCATTTCTATAAAAACATGTCACTAGTTAATTTAATTAGCTCATAGAGCATTATTTTATAAAACTCTAGACAATGATGATGCCGAGTAAGGCATTGTTGATAGGACAAACTAATTATTTCCCCAAACATGAAATTATAAAGAAAATTTTTGAGAGATTATATATCTTTATCAATTGGATAGAGAATATCATAAATAAAGGCTTCATAGAGATAGATGATTTTGAAACACATGAAATACATATAAGATTCATTCAAGATCCATCATAAAATCCTCCCGCTAGATAGAATGCATCAGGAAATGTCATAGTTGCATGATATTAAATTTAATGACCATGTATCATTCACATGAAATTAAACTAAAAGAACATGTCTTGGTTTCAAGATGTCAAACTACATGAAGGCGTCTTTGTCTCATGACATTAGAAATTTTGAAATTTCCTGATTTCAGGAAATTAAACTACACAATACATCTGAGTGACATAAAATTAAACTACACAACAATTCCATAGACATATGTTATTAAAACACAAAACAATACCCTTATCATGTGACATTAAAAATCCTAAAAATAACCTAGTTTTATAAAATTAAACTACATGGAAACATCCTGGTAAAATGAAATTTATTTTCATTGAACATGTCCCAATCATATAATGGTAAAATGTGAAAAAAATTAATCCATGGGAGATATTGTTCGTATCATGTACATGTTGTACAATGAAATATGATTTTAATATTTAATTATATATTAGAGAGGAACACATTGAGGCCCTCTAGATCCAATATAAGTTTGAGGTAGAAGTCGTTATTACTGAGGATTACCAAGTAAGGACTATTCCATCAGAAATCTAGGATCCCATATGATTCATGGAGTAAGAAAAGAGAGATTTTGTCCCTAGAAATATCAGACCCCTATATGGTTTAGGAAAACATAGAAATGTTTAAATCTAAGGGGATTTGATTTACAGTGGTTATATGATAAACCTCATACTGATTTTGACTATATGAAAATTATCTTATAGATAGGGGATATAAATCTAAGAAATCCCACCACTCAGGGGTATAATATGTATTATAAAAGACCACATGGGATGTTAAAAAATAAGTCTCATTTTGGGGTTCGCACACCTAACGTTCAGTTCATGGTTATCAAAAAAGACATAGTATGTATAGCTTGGAAGCCATTTTATTTATATATATATGATGGTAAATTAATAATTTCCATAGTTTCTGAAATAACCCATTGATGGGATGGTCATTGTACAAAATGGTAATGGTTTCTACTTCATGAATTGTGTATCCATATATTCTAAAGTGGGATTTGTAAAAGGGAGAGAAAACAACCAATTGTGAGTGATGATATGAATATTTCATCCCCAATGTCTTGGGGAACTCTTATATGAATCCCTAGAGAATACAAGATAGGTATTATATTCCAACCGCAAACCCAATTGAGGAGTCATTCTTGAAATTAGATTCATAGGATCCTGCTTCCCCTAGTGATAGAATAATAGAAACCAATTATCTTCGGAATCACTCGACGATGACTTCATCAGTTCATGTTGATAATGTATCTCTCTATAGCCTATATTATCTCTACAATGACATAAATTCCATCACATTTCCATCCTTTTCTGAAAATTCCTACATAGTCCTAAATAAAAAAGGGGAAGAGGATGTCCATAGAAACACCCCACCTTTATTTGAGGAAGGAATCTCTACAATCATTAATCATATCATGTACGGGAATCAGGGATTAGAAGAATACCCGTCTTTTATATTTAATTGTTTCTTCATTCTTATTAAAGAGAGGTATATATAAATTTCATTTATAAAAGAGAAATGATATTTTTTCACATTTAATTAAATAGAAATTTCATGGAAAAATAATATTGTGGATACGTATCACCTATGATTACATGATGAACATTGAGAATTCATGATAACAAAAAAGGTAATATACCCCTATTATTCTATCACGTCCTAAAAGAATGACTATATACTACACACCAACCCATCATCCTAGTCACGAGACATTAAATTGAAGGTTACATCCAAGATGCATGATTTTTAACTCCATGGAAAACATCCATGTTTCATGAAATTTAACTGCATGATATATATTTCATTAAAAATGATTCTAAACTACATGGTAAATTTCCTAGAAACATTTTAAAAACTGAAAAACATCCATGTTAGTCTTTGTATTTGTGGAAATGGATGAGGTGATGAAAACTATTTTATGGTAGTTTTCCCACCGGTGAGTTGTTGATAATGATGGGGATCAAGAATGTCATGCATAAAGGCTTGAGGAACCAGTTTCATCACAGTTCGAGTCCTATGGTGGTGTAGTGTTTTTATTTGATATTTTTGTTCAGTGGAGTTTTGATGGGGTATTTTTTGTAATTTCATATTGCATTTGATCTTTTTTTGTGATGTTTTGATTTTGGTATTAATAAATGTTATTGTGAGGTTCCCACTTACCCTAATGTGGATATTAAAAAAAACTATTTTGGAATTCCTATTCATATGAACTAAAACTACAAGACACCCAATGTATTACTCATATAACATAATATTATAAGAATCTACTTGACCAAGTTATATGAACTAAAACTATAAGAGGCCATTTTTTCGTAAATATATTAATTAAAATGCATGGAAAACATTACTTCTTAAAGGATTTATTATACATGATCAGGATTTTTATGAAAGAAAAAAGGATTTTCCCCCATACTTGTGTTTAATTAAAATCCACATATGGAATTTTCCCATTCAATAAATTTTCATGGATTGATTTCTACTATCACTAGACAAATAGAGATTACCATATCTCAAATAATAGGCTCAATTGCAATGTATCTATCCCAGTCACATGACATTAAATTAGGTGATAATATCATTAGTACATGAAATTTAAGCATAGACATACCCTATGTAGTAATTAGTTAATTCCTTGGGTTACTATCTCTAGAATCCTCATGTCACTAGATGATTTCATGAATTTAGAGAAAAACTTTAACGGCGTCATTCCTTCTTTTTCACAATGGGTGAAATTTGTCCTTACTGCCTATTGTTTAATTTCATTATTTACATACCATTATTTGATGTTAAAATTATCCTCAATCAACATACATAATGATTGTAATTTTAATGAGAAATATAGAGATTCAATGATACTATATATTAGACCATGATATACATGATAGAAATTATCCTATCATTTTTATCACCTCTCTGTGGTAAATGAAACATTTGACTTTCCTTGTCCCTCACAACATTCATAGATAAATTGTGCATAAGAATTTTTGTTTGTGGATCATAGATAATTGAGATGAATCCATTCATGATAAGGTTATTATATTCCTAGATGTAATACCTTTTATAGTGACACCATAAATCCTTACCACATGATATTAAGCAACATAGTTTATATATCTTTAATATCATAAATCTATGAATTACTATAAACCATTCCCAATAAGATCCCCATAATTAGTTTTGGTCTCTGACGACACATCAATTCAATAACTAATTATGTAATGATTCATTTCATTAAACTATATATAGTGTTTCCCAGATATCTAATCTTATGTACATCCTCCATAATAAATGGGAACAATGGCCCCTATGCGTATGGGTTAAACTTTTTTGCAGATTTTAATATTCACAAATTATGTGTGGCTTGATTACTTACATTAATAGATATATAGTAATTAATGGGTCACCAATCCTATATCCATCTATAATAATACATAGAAAATACAACACCCTTTATGTATGTGTCATAACATTATGTAGTGTTTCCCATTCATGAACTATGTGTGTCTTGATTACTACCATCAAAGGATACATACTTACACTTAGAAATATAATCATGAGTTCTTCTACAATAATTAATTGGTAGAATTACCCTCCCCCACCAAATATAGATCCTATAATTTTAGAGTGTTTCACATTAAAGAACTTCATTTGGTCTGATTCATTCTATTATAGGATATGTAGTGACACCAAGACCTTTAATCTTGGGTCTAGCCATAATAGTTATTGAGAAAAATACCCCATCTTCATATGGGTAAAAAATTCATAGAGTGTTTCCCCTAAAAAATATATGTGAAATGATTCCTCCCATGAAATTATATTTAATGAAACCTAATCCTCAATCCATAGGTCTATCGACAATAATAAAATTTCCCTTCCTATTTACTGGTCAAACTCATGTATAAGGATTTCATACAAGAACTACTTATATATTGATCCATGCTATCACATGATTCAAATTAAGAACAAGATCTCAACCCATGAGTCTAATTGTAAAATATATAATGATAATAATTAGCCTCAAACCACATATGGGATGGACCTAAAAATCAAGCAATTTATTGTCCAATTATGCACAACTTAATCAGCGACCAAGTCATCCTTTGTTTCTCATGCCAAGCATGGATCATATGATCTTAGTGAACATTGAAAACTGCTCTAGATAAGATGACAGAGACATATTTTAGACCAAAAAAACATCATAGTTTCATGAAATTTAATTAAGTGACCATGTCAGAATTTCTTGATGTTAAATTGCACAATAAAAGGTCTTAACATTGAAAATGGCGTCCCATATGATGTTTTTGTACTCAAGAATAACCTATTTTATTAAATGGACTTTATATATTCACAATACACATTGTAATAGCCTTTAGGGTTATCTAACTATTCTTTAATATTATGTTCTCTATGTACAACCTTTCTTCATTTTAAGTCTGAGATGAGACAACAAGTTACATGAGTCAATACCCTTCTCTTTGAACCCCATAGAGATTGTGTTTACTTTCTACTAGAAATTCCTAATAGAAAACTGGTAACATAAACTGGTTCCTCCAAAAAATCATTTTATCATATTATGGTCCCACTGAAAATCATTGTGTTATTGTCCAGACCACATGGTACATAATAGGCTTCCTCAATTATAAATGGTTGATAGGAACCCACAGGTTATAACCTCTAGTTTAGTCAAATATTTTTGGGTTATGATACACACAATTTGTAACCCATCATTTCAATCATATTTCGATACCCTCAATATACACATCGATGCATCATACCCATTTTTGATGAAATATTATGACATCATTTCCTTTTTTATTCCATTGTGGAGTATCAATCATCTATGAAGACCCAATTACTCTAAGTTATTCACCCCTACCCCCTAAATATAATTCATATTTTAATGGGTAATCTTCTAAAATGGTCATATTATATCACAAACCCAACCCATACAATATACGTAGTGAAAACCAGGGATACCTGTCCATAAAAGATGAAGATACCTATGTTTAAAGATAATAAATTCATATAGAATCATGCTATATATGCATGATTCAAATCTACATATGGCTTCATTCCACATGATATGAATATTGACAATAATTTATCTTTCATATTTATACCCATCAATAAACACGTGTATGCATAAAATATGATTCCTATGTCTAAATTCCCCTAATAAGGAAAATTTACCCAAACTTATCTTGAAAAATTTCATGTAGGTTCCAATTTCCTTATCATAGGATGTTAAAATTCATAGAGAACATCCTTACCAAATGATATTAACATCCAAGGAAAATTTTCATAACTCATGATGTTAAAATAAAAGGAACACATCCATGTCAGAGGATGTTAAACTACATGAAAAATAAATCCCAAATACATGATGTTAATGTTTCAATACCATTTCCTATCAGCATTCCTTATCAAATGACCAATATTTCATGTCCTAGGTTAACTACAGTATAGTGGGATTCCATCATCTTTTATGAACCTCATTTGATAAACAAGAATTCATTTCAATAAAACAAAAAATTTCCACAATCCATTCATTTACCCTAGAAATGAGAATAGATCTCTCTATTTGACCAGGCTATAAGGTGATCTAAAAAATGGATTTGGCCATCAAACCAAATACATATCGGACCTATTGGAATGGATTTATTATTCTTTTGATCCTGACATCACCATAGATTAAACCATAGCCTTAGGTTATTTTGGGACATTCCAATAATGAATTCCCCATATCATGACTCATAACCAGAGAATTTGGACACCTAACTGACAACATTATCGTATACCATTCAAAAGGATATTGAATTACTATTAACTATGGGTGTCATAATTCTTCAATTATGAATCATTCCCCTCACTCCAAGTCCACATTCATGATGAACATAAAATTCTTGCACATTATGAAATCACGTATGAACTTAAATATTAGACTTCGATGGTCCAAATTGCAAGACCATAATATATTAGTGAAAGAGACATAAATCTCATTAGGATTAATAACCAAAGAGTGTTCCTTTTAAAATTTTGAGTCTTTGATCACCAAACTCATAATATGGTGATTTTAAGAAAAATTTAGACAATATATAAATAAGGAATAAATATCATAGGGAATAATATATGGCCCCTGTAAATGTTGATCCATGATTTCTAAACCCCTTGTCCACTAAAATAGTAGAGTAATGATTTTTCACAAATCCTCATTGTGACAACATGTTCACTAGATGAAAAAAAACATATATTTTGTCAAGAAGTTCACGAGTCATACATTTTCTATAAACTACCTTTATGTCTTTTGAGTTTTGGATAACAATACTCGTTTTTCCGGTTGATTCCCTTCTCTTATATTTCTATAGTATTTGAGAATCCATTCTCTATTATCATCACTATGGAAAATTGGTAATTGGTACTGGTACATCTAAACAGGCCTAGAATGGCCCCACTAAAATATAGGATTTTTTCCCTAACATCACAAAAGATTACAGGCTTCCGCTATTACATGTGGTTAACATGTACCAAGTAGTTCACACCTACTATTATTATTAATATTCTATTAATATGATATAAAATCCACCTAACTAAAATATTTAAGTTGATCTGATATCCTTAATGTTACATCACCATGTATTTTACTATTTGTTGAAGAAATTATTTTACAATCTATTAAAGAATATTTTTATGTCCCACACAACATGTCTCAAAACCAACTAGTGTAGGTCCCATGCCTACCTACTAAAATATTTACTACACTTGTGTTCTAGAACCATCTCTGGATATATTTTTTTTCACATAAAATTTTATTTTCTAGATGTTGGATTCATCATTAATTTTTCATATCCCTTGCAAATGACTTGTGATCATATTTGCATGACCACGAATGTAATCCCTACAAGACCAAGCATAAGGTTTTTTAACCTACCAACTACATGTGTATCCTCTATATAGTTATGGAACCATAATCATTGTTATCCTCAGTGAACTATTGGTGGAACCCAGAATCCTTGGTTTTTTGGGATTATCCTTGTATTATCATCCCCATTCCATTTAGGAGATTTGACCCAACTTTGGAAGACCTCTTCACCATTGTGTGTTTCTAGTAATCTCCATTGTATTTAACTCTCTCAATATTCATCATTACAATATCTTAAATGTGGGATTTACATGACCCATATTCTTACTATACAAGTGGGATTTATAACCCTATCATGTTCACATATCCTGGAGTTAAGACTCTAAATTGCACAACATCTTATGTTTTGGGTGATAGAATCCAACGTGCACTACATTGTGTCTCTTTGTAGAAAGAATTTATAATGTACAACATCTCAAGTCCAAGGATAATGAAATTAAACTATATATTATTTTTCATCCTAACAATCGGACATTAAATTACCCAAAATATGTCATTATCTCATAACATTAAACTGAATTAAGAACATTAATTTTTGAACATTTCACAACATAGGAGAAGATGGACCCATCTAAAATATCCTAAACTGCATCACAAAAATATTATTGTTTGTATGACCATAGAACAAAAAATTAAAGGATACATGATTCTCACTAGTTTGAAATCATGAAAAGATAATCATAGATAAAAGTTGACTCTTTTCTCACTAGACATAAAGTTTGTGTGATCCAAGAAATATTGAACAATTATGGAACTGAAGATGCACAAAACATGATTGGAAAAAATGATATGAAAGGGTGGCCTGAGAAAATCTCAGTCAACACCATCTTAGATTCCAAAATATTACTCATAAGGAAAATGAAGTGAAATATAAAATAAAAATGATACAATTCTTTTATAGACCATTATTTTTCCTAAGAAAAAATAATTCTACACTACTTAGGTCTACTGATCTAGAAAAAAAATTACTATGAATATCAATTTCATGGATCCCTAATAAGGATAAATAGTCATTAGAGACCTTAAAACAATATGAGACTTTTTATATAGTTCATGACATTAATATTATTAGTGCGTCTAATATCATGTGACCTTGAAGGTATCACAATATCGAGATCCGTACAATATCACACCTGTATTATAGGTCCCTACCCAGGATTTCATCATAAAATTATGGCATTCCCCAACCTACATATGTGTTATATGTATCTAAGATATTTCATCATATAGTTCATTATTTGTAAAAATATGTTCAATTTTCATAAGCCAAATCTGCATAGGAGTATATCTCAGAACTAAATAAAGCATGATTCTCATTTAATTAAGATATAGAGGGTCCCCCAGACCCATTATCATGGATCTAGTTTCATGTTTATTTCTACCAAATACTATTTCCATCATGTAATTTATATACATTTCTATTTTAGGATGTATGTTGCCCAAATCAACATGTATGGCTCAATATCATAGCCTGTCAAATGATCAGATCTACAGAATAGTGAAATATTTATACTTTGGATTAGAATCTTTTCATTCTTAAGGAATCCAATTATTTGAGGGTATTTTTTTAACACCCATAAATGTGTCTTTGTAATGTTTTCATCATAGATTCAAGAAGGGTGTAGCATGATTTTAATAGTCATAGAAGTGGAATTTTAGAAGGATAATGGATTCCCAAGGGTTCATTTTAATAAGGGAATGTCTTTTATTGTATCCATTATAAATAGAATATATAGTATAGGTATTTATGGTTTCCCTCATCCAAAAAATTTTCTCTCCAAGAGAATACTTATTCCAGTTTTACCAAAGGGCACATGCATGAGTCATCTCAGCCATGCCTTGGGATCCATCCAATTAGTCAGCTAAGTGGAGAGGATATTAGTGAAAACATCTACTATAGTGACTGCACTATCTATGTGCAGGTGTGACTTGGTAGGGTTCACATTTGGATAGTGTGGTTAGTGGGGTATGATGTATGTTTTGTGGTTGTTGACCACATTATTATCTCAACTGAATAATAACATAAATTCATATATTAAACAATTTTTATCATAATGTGATATCATTATTTCATAAACATATGGTATGGACATAGTTCCTCTATTAAAAAAATATTGAAAAAAAATTGTTCTATTTGATCAAGCCAATTCAAGTTGTCTGATCACTCAATCAGGTTTTCATTGTCCCCCACCACTTCCATACACTAAAAACCAATGGTTCAATGCAGCGACTCAGAACTGACATCGGCTTTAAATTGACATCTTTGACCACCTATAGAATGAATTATGATGATAAAATAGAGATGCTCAAGATATGTTCGATGTTGAGGGGTCATTAATGTGACTAAATTCAAATTTATTATTTATTTCAAATAAATCATTGTTGTCACATGAAGGTGATACTATGAACTAAATGAATCTATTATTGTGGTTTCAAAAACATTTTCGATCAATGAGAGACACACGTGTGAAGACATTTAGATGTCACTAATGCATCACATAATAAAAAATTTAATCTCCCATCATGATATACATCTACCTTTGAAATTTTATTCATTTATTCCCTCATTAGAATCCTTCATGTTGTCATCTACTAGCATGTGGAAAGATCATGAGAAACATACAAATATGTCAAATGATGCCCTTGGTGATTTCCTATATAACGAATACATAAACATACAATGATCAGGTGATTCCCTTGGATCTGGTCATGTGAATCCTCAGGGGCTATCAACTAGAGAATCACATGAATCTATATCATGATAATGTGATTTCTTTCAGGAGATTATATCTACAATATCAGGCTAGTTTATATAGAAACTTCATCAAGAAGATTTTATGGAATCCTGGAAATATTTTAGTAATATTTACCATTCCTCCCAAAAAAAATACACACATTATAGGATAAGAGAAATGGGAGAGATTAGAGAGTGAAGTAAAGAAGTGAAGAAGATGATAAATGGGCTTAATCCTTTAAAATAATTCCTCTAGCTGATTGCAAGAACCCATTGTGTATTCTCTTGAATATATCGTGATCACATGATGAGTTATATAAAATGTTATTTTACTAAGTGATATCCATATCAAGAAATGTGTTCCTGTGTTTGTGTGATGCCTCACAGATTTTGAAATTCCGCTATGTAATCCCTTATCCATGCACATGACAATAATGTGTATCCCCAACATATGTTCACATAGAAACTCACATGATCCTTAGGAGTTTATGAAATCACTTGATGATCATGTGTCCTATATTATGTGATTCACATATGAGGCTTATAAATGCACCTCTTTTCCATGTATAATTAATGGGTGGGACACTATGATCCCTTGGAGCCTCTGCCTAGCCATTTAGTACAAGTCCTCATCCACACGAGACACCCATGTCAATGTTCACAGACACAAACCCTTAGAAATTCACACCACCCATCACATAATAGTTTGAACAAACATGATATGAACCCTCATCCAAATTCCCCAAATAGTGTAGAAAAAATTTTCCATTCATGTGTCACTAATATGTTTTTCACTCGTAGGTATTTCCCATGAAATGTAAACAACCCTTGAAATGGATATGAAAAAAAATACTAAAATATCATTTTCCATAAAATCCTTATGAGGTGTGTCCATGATGTGAACCCATGTCCATCGACTCCCCCAATCCCAAATACTATTCATGTAACCTTGTGGAATGATCCATTGGGACATGTGACATCAACACATGGACATACGTAAATTTCTAGACTTTCTCATGAGACCATGTAGTGTAACACTCTTATGATCTCATGATCTCATGTATCTTGATGCCCTTATGTGGAAATGGACATGTCATTTTGATAACATGACATTCCAAAGACAATTGTGTTTGATAATGTGATGATGTCCTAGAAAATAATGTTTTATTTGGAAAAATTATATAGAAAAGCTATGTTGATCAAGTAAAAACCTATAGACATGATAGGTTGAACATGGGAGAGAATAGTGATAAGCTTGGTTGATCATGAGATAAACTATTGAAAAGTTAGGAATAATATGAGATGAAATCCCATACAATTCACTTTTATAACCTGAAGAGTTCTCATACATGTCACTTGGGTCATACAATACAATCATTGGAAAGACAATGTGATCTTGTGAAGATATCCTTGAAAATATAGGTTGATCTTATGACAACCCATTGAAAATCATGGTTGATCATATGACATCCAATAGAAAAGCCTGATTGATCATTTGATAGCCCATGTAAAAGCCATATTGATCTTTTGAAATCCCACGGGTAATCTATTTGATTATATGATATCCTATAGAGTAATTTGGTTGATCATTTGAAGACATACTTCACAAGTCATTTTGATTATGTGAAAGGCCCTAAACAATCCATGTTCGATAATGTGAAACATCTTGGCTATGTCTGGATGAGACCCTTAGATGTGTCCTCTATGCCTGGCTGACAACCTGAACATGTCAGTAATTAAATGATGGATCATCAACTCTATCAAACATACTTGGACATACTCTATGAGAACCCTCATCCATGATCCTTTGGACAAATACCCCCATCAAAAGGGGAGTCAATAATTAGTTTGGAACATGAATTCAAGAATCCCAATTTCTTTCATACTATTGGATGGTAACCTAGTGTCATACCAAACATATTTGATATTCCTTTCATGGAAAAAATTTCCATTTATCTTTCATAGGATAGAGAATGAATATAAATATGGGATATCAACATAGTATAAACCAAAACCTTCTTGGACCTCAAGGATAACTATAATTTCTCTAACTATAATAACCTATCCCAATCCATTAGTGTGTTGGGAAAATAATTACCAAAAGGAATCTGATTCAGGTCCAAACAAGATATGTATGATGCCTTCTTATGCCCTAAGATCCAAAAAAAATCTACTCTGGTGTAATTAAATTAATATCCCAAATATTCCCGACTCATGAAACAAAATTATCACATATGTCCATCAGTGGATGAGATGTGGGTTTGGGGATGAGATTTTATTTAATTGTGAGCCCATAACATTCCCTCAATTACCTCAATACGACATGTGGTTTATTGTTGAATTGAACTATGAGGACTCTGATTTCTGTTATAAGAGTGATTATTTGGGTGAATTTCAATGGCCAAATCACTATAACATATCATCCATGGGACTGGTAATTCTATATATCAAAGGGAAAATTTAATGAGTAAGCGCCATAGAAATTTACTCTTATTTGATTCTTCCAATCTTACTCTCCCATGATACACAAACCGATCATGATTCATGTTGGCTTAAAGTTATTTTATGATTATTCTAAGAGAATGATTAGTATTCCACCATTACAGGACCTTAATTGGGATGTATGTGTGATTATATCACATATTCACTCAAAGGGTCTTGTCCCCACTGAGGTAGTAAAAGGAAACCTTACATGAATAAGTCACGCTCAATGCCTCTATTGTTTCATGTTTCATCACGCAGATTCTTGTAACAAAAATTACATGGACATTGATTCCATAACATAAAGGATACACATGGAACTTTTTGAGGCATAAGACCTATATTTAAATCCTTTCTACATCAGGTTAAAAAACATGGAAAATAACCATCATATGACCTAAAACAATGTTAAATCAACTTTTTGGGATTGGATTCTTGTCCTCATAGGATACATAAAATGCCACATACATATTTAATACCATCTATAAGATGAAAAATTCCTACATGGATGGAAATAAACTCTAGAGATCCCAAAAATAACTATAATTCAATGCATCATAAATAAATAAGGGAAGGATCAAGAACCATTGACATATAAACATGCATAATTGTTTTAGTAGACACTTTCTTTTAATCAATACATTAAAGCGCGGGTAAATAGTCTCGTGTTGGTTCCGATGGAGGTTTTCTATAACATATTTGAATCCTATTAGATAAGCCCAAAAGATTAAATTATTTCTCACAAAGGGATTGATGAGCCTAACCTCCCATCATCTTAAACAATGTGAGTTTCTAAGAATCATTAGGTATGAAACCCCAATTGATAGTCTAACTCTAAGAATATGGTCCAAGGATTTTAATGAATGTTAGAACCATTGATATTTTCCATTAAAAAATAATATGGTATACCAGAAACAAAACATTTTGTAACCACCTTCAATCACCCTCAATCGATCATTAAGAAAATTTATTTCAAATTTAATATGAAATCTATAAGAATTGAGAGTTATATCATATATTTAATACAATATGATATTTCAAACACCATATTATTTTTTGGGAAAAATTCATTCTTACTAATATTACATCATCTTGAGATAAAATTGAACATAGAGAACTCTAATGACATGATAATTCAATTTTATAATAAAATTATAATATGAATCACATGATAGAAAACATTTCACTCTCCATTGATAAAAATTAAGAGGACATTAGAGAAAAAAACATTTCATTCTCATAATGAAATCTAATTATTTCATATCTATAATGAATAAGAACTATGTAAATTTAAATCATATGATAATAGTTTCACTATATGGGTAACACCTAAAATAACCCCCCCCCCCTATATTACATGTAGAATATTCATAGACGATAATCCAAATTCAAACTCAATATGAAATTGTCGATTAAATACCAATGAAGAATAAATATGACATTTTGAAGCCCTGTTATTGAATAAATAATAATTTTTTATAGGTATCCATAATTAAATATTTAACTATATCTCAACCCTCAACAACATATAATGACACATTATCCATAAACAAATATACCGCGGATCTTATTCATTGACCCTACCCCTATGTTACTATTTGAAATAACACCATTAGTTATTATTTTAGGTTGTTTTATTGAAAATGTTTTGTGAAAGAATTTTTTATTCTTCTCAAAAGAACTTCCACTTTAATAGAGATTGTAGATGTTGTTCCAATATATTTGGATATTTTATCTATATGATAGAGACCATACTAAGTTAACTCAGATTTAAACAATGAATATAAGTTATTGAGTTATTTTTATTCCACATTCAAACTATTTTAAATATAATATAAAAAAATATTGAAAATAACATTTTATATAAATTTCAATGGTTCATCTAATTTTTTTGAACTCTATACTGTGGTTAAAGAGCTACACAACAAAGGATTTGTGTTCAATGCATGAGGTTTTTTATAGGTGTTTGCATCTTAAAGGGGATTTCAAAATAAAAAATTAATTTGAGATTTGTTTATATCAATCAAAAATTATAGAGAGACATAATTCATAGGAGAAATAAGTTTCATATCTTTATATATCAACATATTGGCGTTTCCCCAATTGGAAAAGATCAAACTACATCTTGTTGAATGATCAATAGAGATTGATAGAATAACACAAAGATCATGGGAGATATAGTTAGATGATATTCAATGTATATTTTGTATATAGTTTTTGATTGACCATAACACTAATAAATTCTTTACACATCATTGTTCTTTTCTATTTCATACATACTACAACCTAGGGAAGAGTTTCCTATCATTTTCAGGGTGTATCACTATTAGATAATGAATTCAAAAATAAAATGGTTGTGATGAAATTATATTGGGTATTATGAAAAAAATTTAATATTATAATTTTTACTTGAGTTATAGAAAACATGGAATGATCTTAGTTAATTATAATAGGATAAAAAATGTTTTCAATTTTATTAAGGGTTGGATTCCAAGGATGTTAAAAAAATATTATTTCAGTAGTTTTTTAGGTAGCAGGAAGAACATAAAAAATAAAAATAAGGGGAAAATCTTACAAGAAAAAAAGAAAGATAAATAAATAGAATTCTAAACCTATATTTGAATATTGAGGGATGAAGAGAAGGGTTTTCCACTAGTTTTCATGCAATAAGTTTATATGTTTCTTCATGTCCAAAAAGGTAATGAAAATATGTAATTGACTATTAGTGAAACAATATTATATTTTAATAGAGGTTTAAGGAATAAAACATAGAGGGAATGTGAGATCCCCACGGTTATGAATGTAGTGATGATTATTTTATAATGGCTTTAAATACATAGGGTTTTCTAGGATTTTATAATCATAGAACAGTATATTTAAATTTATAGTTTTTTGTATATTAGACCATTGCATTTTCAACTTCCACTAATTTTATAAATTATAATAATTTAAAAATCAGTGATTAATAGATTTATAATAAGGTTATTAGTTTATTAAAATTTCATCGTCTTTATGTTTTATACATATAGATTATTATTTAATATTTTTCATAAAAATGTAGACATTTCCCTATAGTATTTATTTCCCCATCAAAAGTTCTTTATAAAAAACACATTCTTTATTAAATGTAACCCTCATAATAGATATTATGGAATTATTAAACTTTATACACATTATTATTTGCAGGAAAAAAGAATCTTAAAAAATTAATTTATAACCCAAAAATCTTAGTAATATATGCAAAAGAAAAGAAACATAAAATTTCATTTTAAAACATGAAAAATTACTAATAAAGATTTCCTATTGAAAATAAAAAATTAAACAAAATTATCGATTCACATAACCAAAAAAATTATTTACAAATTCTAATTCATAAAAAATTTCATATAAAATAAAAATAATAAAAAACACAATAATAATTGTGTCTTGGAAAACCTGAAAAATAATGTATACCCTTATTTCAAAAACAATCCTATCACATTTATTAAATATAAAGTTATAGACTTTCCTAAAATAATAAGATCATTTGTATACATTTTGATGTCAAATGTTTTTCATTATAGTTCATGAATATAATATAATGTGGGTTCCTTGGGATATTTCCTTACAAAGACCATTTTAATAACCCTAACATGGAATCACCTAACTTTATAAATCTCATATCTCATTAGAATAACCTATCAAAATTTAACTCTGTCACATACCCAAATTCATTAAATACATATATCAAGATCACACATAATTAATAAAAATTTTGAATAACAATATAATAAATAAATCACATATATATTAAACATTAATCATTAATACCATTTTAATTGTTATTCAATACCCTCACCAATAACATTATTATTTATCTAGAAATGAAGATAAATGATTTTTATTTCATAGAAAAAACATCTAAAACTAAAAACTGAATGAAAATATAAATTTTTAATATATTTTAGAATAAAAATTGGTTATTTTAGAGTAATTTTTATATAATATGAAAAATAAAAATGTGGGAAAATATGATAAATATATATATGTTAAAAAAGAATTTATTTTTGCCTTTGGTAAGGAAACATCAAAATGAATCATATAGTAAATTTTAAAAATATTTTATTCTAAGGAACCAAAAAGAACATATGTTGTAGTGGAAAAATACCTATAGTTAAATTTAAGGTATAAATATGAACTACATTTTATCATTTTGAAGAAAATGGAAATGGAGGAAGAGAGTTGGGAGATATCATTTGTAATAAAGATCCAAAGAAAAATCCATTACCTAAATTCATGACAAGAATTATATATTATTTAAAAAAAGAATAATTTATTATATTATTTTTATAATTAAATGATATACATTTTCACATCGATTTAAATGATATTATTGAATTTATTTAATTTATAACAATGTTTTTTTAGTTACTAAAATGTTAAAGTCACATTAGATGTTTTGTGGTCAATTGTTTTATAACTTCATAACAACATCATTGACCTAACCATGGTCAATAGGATTATAAATAAATTACCTATATAGTCATAAATATTTAATAATTATCATATTTATACAACAAATGACTATTTTAAAAAATCATATAATACTATGATAACAAATTAACCAAGTCATTTTATCGAGAGGGTAGTCCATACAGACATTTGAACATCATTATCAATTTTATAACTGGTGGAAAATATATCAAGTGGATATTATTTAAATCTAACATAATAATAAATATGATATTCAAGTCATATTTATTTTTTATTTTTAACTTTATAACCAACCCTATAACATAGATATGAATAAAAATTCATTTAACTTTGTTGAGGTTGTGTTCCACATATAAGCATAAGTGATTATATCAATTTATAATGGATGGAAAGAGTAAGAAGGTATACAATATTTTTTATTTTTATAATATAATTATGTCATAAATATAGTAAACATATATTCATTTAACAAATCATTATAACATATAATAATATCTGGTGATGAAAAATGAAAAAAAATCTCTTACTAGTTTTGGTAGTCATTAAATTGTAAAATCTATTTTTTAGATTTCAAAAAACACCTTTTTTGGTTAAGTGAGAACCCTCAAAAGAACAAATAAAAATCCAACAAGAAAATAGAGAAACCAACATATATTCAAAACACCACACACACATCCAAGTTATGATGTTAAGGTAAAATTTCATAATTTCTAATAAATATCCATTAATTTTAGGTTAGCACATTTTCTAAGGTTGAATTCAATTATCAAGGCTATAAATTCCACAACATTATGGTCATCATAAATGAAGATTCTTTCATCATCAAATTATGAAACCACAAAATCTATTTGAAATTAAAACCATATTTTGAGTTCATCATTGAGACAATAAAGATAACTTTATCTATTAAATTTAATATCCACCTCTTATTCGAGCTCTATAATAGTGTTTTCTACTCTAGTATGTTATTATATAGAGGCCCCTCCAAAACCATTTACATATTCATTCAAAAGTATCAGATTAGTGACCATGGAAGATGAAGTCCCAAAGATTTTTATCTTTTATGTCATTTTCATTGTCTATAGTATGATGATTATTAGTCTCACAGACTTGAACTGAACCCTTAAGGGAGAGAAGAGTCTCTGGTTTCCCTAAAGACCAGGTACATTTCTATTTTGACCAATGTCATTTAGTCATGTTCCCTTAGATGATAACATATTCATCATTGTCTTAGGAAGAAAGGAGTAATACTTTCATTTTTAAAAATTCTTTTTTAATGGAAATGGGAAATTCCTCAATGCAATAAGTTCCTTATTCATATTACCCGAGTTTGATCTGAAGTACACATTAGCGTTGTTGTCACCTTTATAGTCCCATGAGAAAATATTGTTTCTCATTAGATGTAAAAGTATAAGAAAAATATTTTTTCCATAATAATAATAAAATTTACATATTGTAAATATATTTATTCATTTATTTCATCATGGGTGAACAATCTTTAAATTAGGGGGAAGATGGAATAAAATATAATTAGATTAGTAAGGACTTATAGTTATTTGTGGGATATATCTCATTAGATTGAACATTAAAGATATCAGGGTTGGTATTTTGAAAACACTAGGACATATAGACTATATGGAGGGATGTTTTGGATTTTATTGGGTTCTTATTAACTTAAAAAGAGGTCATAATGGGTGTCATGAGGGGAGTAGAAGATTTTCCATTTTAAAAGTGATGAGAGTGTCACAATTTTAATTTTTCAAGGCATATAAAAACATTAATATCTTAATCACGATAATTTGGATCCAAAACAATAATATTTAGAATATATTTTTCATATTTTAGATATTATATCTCCCAATAATAATTATTATAATTTTTCTGGGCCTTATCAATTGGTATTAATCTTAATTTACAATATATACTCTTTACCATTGTGAAATATTTTTACCATGGTTACAAATCAAAATGACTAAAAATTAAATTTACCTCATTAATAAGTATAAAAAAATTATTCTTAATATTTAATATATTTTTCAGTATTATATTTTTATAAGTGGCATAAATTAAATTTACCATTATTGTACAAAATGAGATGATGTATAGTTTTGGGAAAATTTAATTTTTATGCATCAAAATAATGTAACAAAAATCCATTTTAATGTTGATTAAATAAGAATTTTTAATATTATATTTTTTAAAATGGATATTATTTTTTATTTAATATAATTTAAATCTAATAATTTTATTTAAAATAGTTAAATTAATGATAAAAAATGACATTTGCAAGGAAAAAATATAAAATTATCACTATTCAGATGAAAATAAATATATTCATTAAAAATACCAAAAAATTATCCTATGATATCCTTGATATAAAATAATAGAAAAATGATATATTTTTATTAAATTAAATTTATATAACATACAAATCTACCATTAAAATATATCTATGTTTTTCATGGGAGACAATTTAGTTAAATAATACTATTCAATTTTGAACATAACTTTTTATTTAATTATATATAAATATTTTATTAATATGAATACATAAATTGAATAATTATAAAATTTCTTATTGATATAATTCAATTATTAAATTGGTTTCAACGCTCTTCCCGAATTAATATATTTCATCCTTAAAATTTTATTCATTACCTAAACAAGTCGGCGTAATTTTCCATCATACCAATTTTTAATTAACGTGCTTCTTCTTCAATCATGTGATTATTTCACAAAACCATTAACTATTGAATGGACATATTTAAAGATGTGTACTCTCTATGATATAAAATTGTAATATTAATATCGTTATAACAGATATTATCATGTGAATATACAGCCTCATGGATAAAAAATGAGATACATTAGGTACATACATTCTTATAAAAGATACATGAAATACATCATGTTCCTATGAAAAAATTATGGTAAATTATATTATTTAAAAAAATGATAACACATTCTACCGAATATAATATGTTTCAATGATTTGTTGGCTGAAATTATAATTTATAAAATTAATTACACCTTTTGAAGGATATATTTTACAAAAAACTTGGTCACCCACTTCAAATGAATAGAATTTATTCCAATTATCTACATAAATATTTAATGAAATTTGAGAATACCTCATGTGGTTTTGAATCATATTTATATTACCAAGCATATTATTTAGTATTTTCTACACAGACAACTTATTTTCATTGACTTTATCCCACAATACTAATGTATAACATAGATTTCCATATAATTAATAAAAATGTGTCTACCTTACACATAAATGAAAAATAATATTATAAAATAATTTAAAAATGAAATATGATGATTCAAACTATCTTGACTATCTATAAATTAATCCTGAAGAATATCATATAATGTCTATATTGTATGTTCAACATTTCCAAAAGATTCTTAAAGAATTTTTTTTAAGAAATCAATTTAATAAATATCAACTTATGATTACCTTCATAGAAATATTATGAAAATATTGTTTCATGATCAAATTCAATGGAATAAAGAACACAATGTGAAATGAATATATAATTATGTTAATTCCATTAAATAAGATATGAAGTAAAAAAATAATGTGTTGGTATAAAATGAAGATATTTAGTAGAATAATATACAATATTAAAAATATCTTTATTACCTATAGGTTTCTTTTGTAATCACACCACAATATCTAATAATATATATTAAAATATCTATTTAGTCCTTGAAAATTGGAAAATATTCCCCATTGGTTGTTATGGCACAACTTTAATGTATAGATTGGAAATAAAATTTATAAATAAAAATAAAATTCTTCGTTACATTCTTCCTAAAATATTGCCAATGATTTTTTCATCTCTTATTGTAGCTGAGGTAATAAAAAAATGGAGATCTTTGATTATCACTTAGAAATCCCTTCATTAAATAAGAATCAAATAAAACAAAGTAACTCTTTCAAAATAAGATAAAAATTTATCTCCGAATAATAAATTCTAGAAACATTCCCTTATTTATTGATTCTACTCTTTCCTAAAAACTAAGACCATCATTATGAGCCTCTTTAACTCATTTAGAAAAAGATAACTACACTTATACAAATTCCAATGAAAAATGAGTTTATGTACCCAAAATTTATCGAAAAAAAATTCATTAAATCATTAACTAAATGATCATATTCTAGACTCAACACAGTTAATGATGCATTTTAAAATCCACTCTGGGCATTAAAAACCTTATTTACATTACTTGGATGGTATTGAATTATTAAACCATAATCTTTAATTAGTTATATAGATCTTCTTTTCCTCATGTAAAATATATTTGGTAAATTATACATGAAAGTTTTTTATCATTATATATATCACATTTGTCCTTATATAGATGGAGTATTTGGTTTTTGGATTAAAAAACACCTACATCTAACTCAATGTCAATTGTAGGATAATTTTACTATTCATATTTAAATAAAAGAGTTACATATAAGACAAATTGATGAGTGATTGTCAAAAAACAAAAATTCCACTTTATAAAATCATTAATCTTAATAAATAATTAAAAATTTCATTTTGGAAAGTCGTTCACTAGAGCATAATCATATCATCTTGGTTATACCTGAAAACATTTATCACATTCTATTTTCCAAATGAACTTAACTCCTTTTGGATTTATCTAATTTAGAGTGATATATAGAAATTAAGTGTTTTCAACAAGTCATTACTAGTACCATGAAAATCCAAGAAAATAAAAAAATATCTATTGACATTATTAGTATTAACAATACTTCCACTAATTTAATTTTAAAATAATCAATTATTATGACATATTAAGAAATAATATTCAAAATAAAGAAATCCCCAACAGCCAAAATCTACATTTTCCAGATTTTCCATATAACATTATATCATTCCATGTATAAAATCAACCCTTAGGTGTATCTCATGGTATTCATATATTTTATATTAAACCATAATATCATTGATAAACACAACCACAATTTCATCTAAATACTCATGGAAGACTCTATTATATAGTTCTATAAACACAATGAGTGTGTTTATTCATCCAAATAACATATACACAAACTCATAATATTTGTACCTATAAGGTAACACCATCATTATAATTTATTCCACCATAACCATTATCTAGTGATACCCATACCAAATATCAATTTTGAAAATTATTACGCACCATGGAGCTAATCTTGAGAGTTATTGATATATATAAAAATTTACTAATTCATAATGGTTATTTTATTCAATACTATATAACCAATGGAAAGGATCATGGAGACATTGTTATTTTTAAGAAATAGAATAGGAAAAACCCTAATGAAAAAGGTAGGGTTTATGAGACTCTAAATATGAATCTTTTTAATGGGTTTTTCTATTGTAAAAATTTAATTTACATCATATAATATAGGTTTTTTATATATTATTAGGATCATAAACCATGTCAATAGTAATATCAACCTCCCAATTTTAAATAAAACTAGTGAAATAATTATCAAATACATCAATATATTCATTCACTACTTGATCGTAACAAATTTTGATATCTCAGTTCAATTATTTTTTTCAAGAGAATATTCACTGCCATCATTTATCTATTTTTCAGTTTTGTCATTTGTTATCAATGGTACAGAATCATTCATATATACAAATTAAATCATACACTAAAAAATTATATATAAAAATTTTATCTACAATATATAATGTCTTGGTCATATTAATGTCAATCCATACAAAGAAATTATATAAAAATATTTAATGTGAAAGACAAGATGTTTTATAGGATAATATAATCCACATAACATAACAAGAATATTTTAATAAAGCATTATTTCTTTTATACAGCCCCAAAAAAATTTCCAAGATTTTTAATTTTTTCTAGTGATGTTTTTTCATATTTTACATATGAATTTATTATATATTATAACATTTATTGATAAAGAATTAAATAATATATTAGAAAAATATGAATAAACAAGTAATATACCCATAACAAAACAACTTGATTGTCCCACATAATAAAGTAGAAGTAGTAAAATGATTTTTCTATACTATCTATTATTTATCTAGATTTTTTTCAACATGATTAACAAACCATAGAAAATTAGAATAATAAAATATTTCAATGGGATTAGAACATTTCACTACCTATCTTTCATTATTAGTCTGACAATTGTCCTTGTAGTTTTACATACATCCATTAGATAAGTTTCTGGGTTTTAGTCATCGGTAACTCTTGTTAGATATGATAAGATATTGCAAAAAAACTACTCTTCTACAATTATCAAAACAGGGTAACTAAATTGTCACATGAAAATGTTTTTTTATGAACAATTCTCCATTATATTCCTCTTATATCACTTTATATGGTTATTGTTATAAAACCCCACAAAATCCATCACCATTATCCAAGTTGACAACAAAATATCCCCATAAATTTTGGAATCATGCATTATCAAAGACCTTCATAAATATGGATTTAATACTTAGTATAATGGATCAATTTTTAATAATGGATAAATTAAATTATTTTTATCACCTAGCCAACATGAAAATTATATTCATTAAAAAAAGAGAGTCCTCATTTTGTTTAATTTTCAAGACATATCTACCCATTATATATCAAATAACCTTAGTAAAATAAATTTCATGGAAGATATTTTTATATATCATTTTTTAAAACTAATTAATCTCTTCATTTTCCTTAGTTTTATTAATCAAACACCAACAGTGATTAGATTAACTATGAAAACATAAATATTTCATACACTTTATTTCCTGATTTATTGTGTAAGTATAAATATACTACAATCACAATAGACCTAGTGGCCTAGTGTGTTTTGTAAATTATATATATATATATATCACTAAAAATTGATAAATGGATTCTATAAAATTATTTAAAAACTATATATCATTCCCATATATTTCATTTATATTAAAATATTGCATGGGTTCACCTTTATATATACATATGAATGTATTGATATATTAAGACTAGTTAGAAAATAATCCATAAAAATTATAATGTAAAGCCACACAAGTGAGACAAGATTGAGAACATGATGAAATAGAAGGGTGAGAATTATAATCATGAACATCATAGAATTATTTATGATTATTATGGAATATAATTATTGAAATTTAAAAAAACATAAAATATTCATCATAAGCATAACTAAAGGATATACACAAATTTTTAATAACATATTGTTCTTAGGATAACTGCATGTGAACCATATATGGAATATAATTAGTTAAAAATATTCACCAATTCATTGTGGGGATATATATTTCTTGTCCCACCAATCACATTCTTTTATTGTATACAAATTTTTTTTCTATAAATATCATAGAACATCAAATCAACTTTAATCATTGTTAATCCCATGATTAAGGATAATGTTTTTTAGCTCAAAAAATGCATCCCTCTCATTCCACGTACTCAATGATGTGATCGGGGAAATCCACCTACCAAAAGGGTCAAACAGCCCTCCAATACATCTCAAACGGGTGCTTCATGAAAACGCTCTTTGTGGCAGGTGCATATCTACACTGATACCTCCGCGAGGGGATCTACATTGTCACAACCTGGTGCGAGTCTGACACTGACTGAAGCCCCTACACAGAATCCTTACCCTTCGTGGCCCGCTCAATGGTAGTCAGATCAACGAACCTCTGTGCAGCATCTATCACCCTCCGTGAGGTGGGTGCATGCCAATAGAGTGAGTCCTCTCTGCGTCGTCACCCTTATCTACAGTGGGTTCCATGACCCCACCAGCTGTGGTAGCCTATAAATAGAAGTCCCACCCCGATTCAAAACCATTATGACTCTTCCCTTTCCACTTATAAAGCTCTAATTTCTCATCGACCTTTCAGAAACCATAAAATGGATTACCAAATTCACTTGACCACCACATTCCATACCCATTTTCATGATTTTCAACCTCCACAAATGGCAGAGATTCCCTTCATGAAGGAATTTTCACTTTGCGGAGGAAGGGGACACTTTAGGGAACTCGAGGTTTAGCGAAGAATAGAGCCTTTACGAAACTCTCTCCAAAAAAAGAGGTATTTTATAAGGTGAAGCACTGATCCCATAATGGTTTATCTTCACAAAGCCTTTTCCTTTTGCAAAGACCCCCACTTCATGAATCCCTTGGCCTTCATAAAGTACCTCCTCTATGGGTAGTCCTTTCCCTTCACAAGGTCCATCCCCTTCGTGAAAATTCCAACCTTCACTAAGCCCATCCTTTCCATGAATCTTCTCTTTATAATACTAAATTCATTGCACACTCTTTTCCTATATTGCCATCCAGGATCATGCTATGTAATTTCAAGGTGCCTTGGGTGGTGCTTCATGTTTCACTTCTCAGTCTCACACTTCTTCTCAAAGTCACACTAATGTCTATTGCTTCTTTGCATAGCCACACTAATGTGCATCCCTCAATGGATCTCTCCATAAAATTGCCTCATCACGACATTTCTGGTTCATTCCCTTCCCCATGGTTTGGGGGGTTTTAGTAATGTAAGTCCTAGGGGTGTAGAGTGAACCTGCCTCGTCTGAGCTGCAGGACGTTAAACTGCCAAGCACCATCATCCCTACCACGTGATGTTAAACTGTGGCCTCTCACCATGAAATATACAAGGGGTGCCCCACTGCAAACATTCCCTATTCCTACTCATCTCCATGGGAGTTGGATCTTCCTCTCATGAAACGATATCCTCTTTGTTGGAGTGGTATCTGTCCATGGGTAAGGGAAACCATCTTGGTGAAATCTCTTAGCCCTTCCAATTGGAGGTAGCATCCACACTCTAGATTTCTTCTTCGGTTCTCAATGTCTAGACTAGAGATGGGTACAGGGACATTTGTTACCTTGTCCCTCTCCCTTTAGGATTTTTTGCCACTGGGACTCCATATTGGTGTATGTCTGAATCTCCACATCCTAGGGCTGCTAACTACGCATAAGCCCATGTTTTATCTTTGGGAAGCTTACCACATGTAAGCCTCACTCTATTCCTCTTGGATTCACCATTCACAACATGATCTCCAGGTATCTACTGCCTCTTGTTTCTCACACCGAGCATGAATCACATGGTATTAGAGTAATAATTGACAATGGGATCCTCCCCAGTCCACCATCACATAAGTACCAAGGCCCCAACCCAAACTATGTGGCCATTGATCCTTGCCCACTCCAATCAAGGTATGTTGTAAGCCTCCATATGGTTCAAGCCCAACACCCATCGGTATCGACCACTTCACGTCTGTCCACCTTCATATCGCATGACGTTAAACTGTTTACCCCATCCAAAACAACACGGACTTTGTTTCTTACCCTATCTAAAAAAGGTACATAGGAAGCCTCCCTGAGGTTCAAACCCAACACCCATTGGTCCCGACCACTTTACATGGGTCCAAATTCATCCCACATGACGTTAAAATGTATCCCCCATCTTGAACTACGTGGACTTTTATCCCTTCCCTATCTGAGAAAGGTACGTAGGAAGCCTCCTCGATGTTCAAGACCAAAACACATTGCTCCCAAACATTCAACATAGGATCAACCACATCTTGTATGACATTAAACTGTACGCCCCCCTTTTTTCCAGCATGATTCTAAACTATATAACTTCAAACTATGGGTTTTTTATCTTTCTTTCATCGATAGGATATGTAGGATGCTTCCTCAAGGCTCAAAACCAACCTACAGTAATCCGTTGAAACCCCAACCAGTAGTTATCCATTATAACCCCCAACCAGTGGTAACCCATTGCAGTCCACTTTGTTGGGAACCACATATCTAGTCTTCCCCTTGGTTGTCAGACAAACTCAGGCTGCTGACCATGCACAATCCCCGGCATCAGCATTGGGTCGATTCCCTTTGTGTACACCCTGATTCCATGACCCCATCTTTAACTTCATAGAATTTGATTCCCTTCCACATGGATACATAGGAAGCCTCCCTAAGGTTCAATCCCGTCAATCATGTCCCATCGTTGTCTCTCCCACGAGACACTATTTTTTGGAACGGTCGTGCCCGGGCCTAGAGGATCCACTTATTTTTGGTTCCATCCATGTGTCCATTCTCATGGGTCACCTCCTCAGGTGTCCCATCACCACCACCAAAATATGTGGACTTTGATTCCCTTCCACATGGATACATAGGAAGTCTCTTTGAGGCTCAAGACTAACATCATCGTCATCCTCACAATAGTTCCGTCTCATTATCCATCTGCTTCACTCCATCATTCATCATCCATCCTAGTTTTACCCAGGCTACCACATCCCATTGAGATAATTTCATCCATCTCCTAACTTATCCTAGTAGTATCCAAGATGCTAACCATGTATAAGCCCCAACATGTCTATGGTTCATTGTACCCTACTCACACCCTAATTCCAAACCTCACCCATTCGAACTATGTGGGTTTTGATCCCTATTTGTCAAACGTGGTACATAGGAAACATCCACGAGGTTCAACCCTAAATAATGTTAAACCTTGGCCCTCTTACTATAGGGACCCATCATCCTCAGATCTGACTTCATCAGATGTCATGTTTTTCTTATCTAATAGGACTTTCAGGTGCTCCCTTCTTGGGAAACACCCATCTAATCTACCCTCATTAGTGTTCTAATTAGTTCGATCCATCTATGAAAAACATTAATCTCGTGAAATACCCTATGATAAACACAGGAAGCTGAGGAAAGCCTGAGAGACATGAAAATGGTATATAATTCACCATGTTTGATGTGGGATGCCTCAGGCTTCCACACCGTTGAGAAGCCCTATCATAAGGGGAAAACCCATAAACATCGGTGTTTCAGCATCCAAAAACACCAATGATGTCCCACATGACAACTCCCCTGATTGAAAGATTTTTCCCAGACTTTACCCCCTTTGAATATCAAGATAACATCCATGTAATTAACCGAAGTCCATGAAAACAAGGAACTGGGAATAGTTTCACGAACAACATATTAATATTTAAGGGATACCTAGACTAGGAAACATGTTTTGAGGTAGAATACACAATAGGAGGAACCTGTATCACATCAACTCATTTCGATCAAGGAGAAAACGTCCCTGAATAAGCGAAATGTCGCCCACCTTTGGAATGTGAGAATGTAGGGAAACAGATTAGAGCGTCCTCCAAGGATGAATGTGCACCCTGATGAAAGCGTCAAAAATAGAAATGGTGAACCCAATGTGAAGTTATTAACCATGATGTGTAGATTAGTATCATTTGAGACATTATTGGATTAGCATGTCACCAGATCCAGTTATTCAGTTCCAGGTCCTGCCAAGATAATAGTTGACCTCATGTAAAACTCAGTAGAAATTGGACAATTGAACGTTGGGAATCCCGGTATATGACATTGTCAGTGTGGATTATTATTACCAACAATTGAAGATGGACTGGCATTGGGGAACGAGACTTCACTTTCCTTCTTTCAGCACTAATGGTTGAATCTCCCTGCTTTGCAAGACCCAAGCTGCTACGACATGAAATCAATCACTACCCAGCCACTGACGGAGGGGCATGGTAAATGTAAATGTGAAAATCCCACACGACCTCATATATTAAACGAAATATTCCACATCCACATATACTAGGCACCCACACCCCATCTCCCCATCAGAATTCATTAATATAAGGGTATTTAATGAACTCGTTCAACAATACGAGGAGGAGGGGATTATCCCAACCCCAGATATGGCTGATTGGATTTGGAAGCTTCTGCGTCTTTCCATCATTGACACCCCCAACGGTCGCATAGGGATACACTTCTCCCCACTCTCACCTACAATTATTTTAGGAGCCTCTCCCTAGAATTATTTGATGAATCCCCCCCCTAAGCCAATAAGGTGAGGGAAGTCCATGTTAGCCTTTCTATAATCCCATCCCTGGGGCCACCATGGAGGGATCCCACTTGGCTAAGTAAGAGCCACCACCTGGCCCCACCGGATGAAGATTATGTGAGTTATACACTTGTGCCAATGGCCTTGTTCCAATTAATCCGATGCCAGCATCGAGTGTATGTTGAAGAGGATGCCTGCCCAGGGGCTTCAATATCAATGACTATCATGGCCCATTCCACCGCCAACGCATACCATCAATCCACTATTTATTCCAAACATGGGCACTAATATTACCACCCTAGATCAAGGGCCCAACCACCCCATGGGAAGTTTGGGATGACTCTCATAGTCACCATCACATGTGGCGTCCATCACAGACCGACCCACGATAATAACATCCAACATGGAGGTCCTCCCCGTGCCACCACCAATGAGAGCATACGTCCTCCCTATTACCAAGCATGGAATGGAGGTCCACCCCATGCCACCATCAATCTGCGTGAAGATCCTCCCTGCCGCATTGGCACCCAGTAAAGATTCCTCTTTTTCACCGGGGACATCATGTATGGAGTCGTTCCTCCTATCATAGGTCATTGATGTGAATATTCTACCTATTCGGTCAACTGTTCACGTGGGTGTCCTCCCCATATTCTTACAGAAACCAACAAAGGTCCTCCCCTTCGTGATAATCAGAGGAATAGAGGTTTTCCACAATTCATTGACATCGAGCATGGAGGTCTTCCTTGTATTCAGTTTTACTAGTATGAGGACCCTCCTTATACTGTCACTATTAAGGGAACAATCATGGAGGCATGGTCCATGCTCCCACCACCTCTAGTATAGGTCCTACCCACTCCATTACATTCCAAATATATTCCATCCATGCATCAAATAGTGGACAAGGAGGTCCTCCCCATGTTCCATTTCACATTTTTCCAGGTGCTCCTCGCACCCCAGCTCACCAAGGCAGAAGTCCTCTCCGCCCAGAATTAGTTTTCCCGAAGGTCCTCCTCAAGCCAAAAACCTACCCAATCCTAAAGAACCATCCCAGGGTAGGTGGGTGGGTTACCAACACTATAAGACGAATACTGAGATGTTTTATACCACGATTAAGCATGTCTGCTTCTCAGATTCTAAGGAGCAATGTGAATCGACAATGGAAGCCTCACTTTGATCCTCTATGTCTTGGGTCGGGGGAAAAACAAGGCGTATAAGCCTCATCCTTCCAGAATGTGAGGTCCACTGGATTCCCGCCTCCCTCCATAGGTACATCCTTATGGAGGAATATTTGGCTTCCTTCCAGGTCATGACCGTGCATTCCTCCCTATAGTCAATAGGGTCATTCTCTACCTCCACCAAAGATCATGGAGAGTTATTTTGGGGACCGGTCGAGGACGAACAAAAACATGGTCCACCACCAGTAACCACAACCCCTTCACCTGAAACTATGGTTGCTAATCTTTTTTATCAGGATGAGGTAGCTCAGCCATTGCATTCATCATAGAACAGCCTGGGATGTTGTGGCTTGTTAGCCTGTTCTCTATATTCTTTACCAGCTTGTCTACTATCTCAATTGTCTACATCCGTGTGGTTACCAATCCAGCAGCCACCCCTAATTGATGAGTGGGGAAACCAAGGTCTAGAACTAGATTTTGATAAAAGTGTTGTGTGGGATATCCTTTTAGTAGATCATTTCCCAGATATGTTTGGGCCAATTGCAACCATATACTTTAGTGCACCGGAATAGCTTACCCAAGATGAAGTTACGTGTTTTTTTCAAGCCCTCTAGGAGATGAACTTTCTTCTCCGTTATCAGTGGGTGGATTACCCAAAGTGTCAGGAACACTTTGAAGATGTTAACCAGAAGTTCTGTATGGTCGAATTTGTTGTGCTCCGTGTATCTCAGTGCCTTTAGTCGCTCGGTCGCTGCTGGACCCTCCAGAAATAATAAATTCAGAGCTCTAAAGTGCTTCACAAAATTATCAAGGAGGATTCACCCCCTCCCCCCATATTCATGTCTATTATTGAGAGAATTATCTATCATCCATTTCAGTTCTATCCATCGCCAACCTAACATTCCAGGCGATATTGGGGATATTCCCCCAGGTAGAGTGGCAGTTAACATGGCTGACCTATCAGAGGGAGAAAATGAGCTAGAAATCCATGACAAGAACATACCCCCCGAGGGAGTGCCACAACTATTAGATCCACTTGTAAGGGTTACTCATTAGTAAAGAAATCTACTTGGTCTTCTGGTTCCAACCAATTCGTTAGTCCTCATCCGAAATCCCAATAAGGGAAAAGAGAATCTTGGGGTCGTCAAACCCTCTGGCCCTTCTAGCTTAGTGCAGAAGACGGAAAATGATCCAAAAAAGGTCATGCTACATCAATATCTTGTAGATCATAAAAATATGGTCGGTGAAATCCATACTTAATGTGCTACAGAGTAGCAACTAGAATACGGTGATCCTCGACCGAGGAAGCAGAGGTAGATAAAAATCCCCCTGGCGATTTTCCTTCGGGTAACCCTTACCATACTGCCCACATAGACATGATCAAGGTCGGAGATTATGGGAAGAGGGAACGGTATGTATCATCAAACCCACAATAATGGAACAATAATCCTCTAGAGAAAACTCAAGTTCCCCCAACAGCTCCACAGGCCGACCCACCAGCCACTCCTCAAGCCGCTCGATCTTCCTACCATGTTGAAAAACCTACCAATGTACTGGTTGTCTGGGGTCCTCATCAAGACTAGAACCCTTTCCAAATGATCCAATAGAAGCTCTTAATTCCCATCTCGAGGCTTTGGAAACTCGACATGTGGAAATTCTGCCTAATGGAAAGACATATCCAGCATGGGTGGATGATATTCCAATTCCCCCCAGTTTCGGAAACCCCACCTTCTCCCCCTTTAATGGGACAAGCGACTAGCTACAACATCTATCCCACTACATATCATGGTGTGGACCCATTCTAAGAACCCTAGTGCAGCACGACACTGCCAAACTCTGATGTTTCATTCAAACATTGGAAGGGCTTGCATTTTTCTGGTATATCCAGCTACCTATTGGGTCGGTAGCTAGCTGGAATGATCTCCATATGAAATTTATTTACCTATTCAACTCTACCACCGAAAAGAAATGTATTTCAAACCACATCAAGTGAAAACAGAGTCCTAAAAAGCACGTTGCCGACTTCCTTTCCTGGTGTAAAGGCCTTAACTATTCCATAGACATGTCCCTGACCCAAGAATATCTGATGAAAATGCATGCGGGAAATGTCAATACTGAACTATTCCCCTATCTCATAACTCAGAACTACCCTGGGGGATTTTGGTATTTCTCTGATAAGTCCCAACATCTAGATGACGCCTTACAATTGTCCAAGAAGGGGAATTTGTTGCCTCTTGTAGTTCTTGAAAGAAGATCCACTAAGGTCAATCCCACCGTGGTAGCACAAATAGAGGCCCCTGGGAAGATGGAGTTGTTACCAATGGATCCACCTCCACAACCTCACAGAGGCCCACCTCCATAGTCATAGCCTCTGGTCCAGCAATGCCCACCATAGAATTGGTAGTTGCCCACGCGTAACATGCCACCACCACCTAGCCGATATAACCAGGTTCCTCCTCCTCAGCAGTCTCCACTATCCCCTCGTTAGGGATAGTCTCTCAGAGCCCACTTCCAAAATAAGGTAAATTGAACCTACTCAATCAATGAGGCTTAGGTCCCTGGTTATTTCTAAAGTGCCTTGGAATAGGGAATTCTCTGGTTTCCTAAATGAAGGAGGCCTGAAGAGGCAGAACTCATTAATCACCCTAATTATTTCCCCTATCACCAAATCCTAGAAAAATCCCTCTTGAAGTGATATGTGTTTAGGTACTATCTTCAATATGAGGTTGACAACAACATGGTTAGGTTAGGACCAGCACTGACACAGGTGGCATGTGAATTCATATAGCCTAACAGCGACATCGGCAGTGGGGGTGAGTGGCATCATGTTCCTAACCGCAGGTCTCAAAAATTTGATGACTGGATGGCTCGTAAGGTAGTCTCTTGTCCCCATGGTATTATCTATTCACATAAGAATCAAATCGAGACTTCAGAAGTCACCATGTCATCTACAACCATTACTTATACATCTACATATCTGTTTTCCTCTTCCAAGAAGAGCTAGAGTTTGCGTTATAAGGGAAAAATCCTCCCACGGATGACATTGTCATCTTATCCTCTTAGTGACTTCATTATCTCGAAGACGGTGATTACCCCCCCAAAATCTATATGGTGGTGGAGGATTCCTCATGTGATGGCTAAGGGTACAATTTGGTTAACACCATGGAGCTGGTAAACCCCTATATAGTTCCCAATGATGAGGAGTTCCAAACAGATCCTCATACCATCCTTAGTCATCACCATCGTCGATGGAGACATGGTTATGCAGGTCATTAGATTCCTCGATCAGTTCTTCCAACTAGGATGTACATGACAAAAAAACCATAAAATAGGCTCGGTGTAGAGCTCAGCACACGCAACCTTCCCATCTGGTATCATTAGAGATGCTTCTGTTGCTGTTTGTGCTACATGACCAGGAGGAACCCCTGCGACCATGCTATGATTGACCACATTCCATTACAGATTTCACTTAGTCAACTAGTCTTCATTCGTTAGTAGATGCATGAGTTTTGAGAAGTGATCAGAAAGATATTCTCAGCACCAATCGACCTCTGGTTTAGCTGGAAAGGTCTGTCATAACTCCTGCCACAGAACCGACTCCCCTAAGTAGAAGTTACCTCTTGGCATAGAAGTATGATAAACATAGCAATCTTGATAGAATTCATACGAGGATCTATATCATCAAGTACCTTATTTTTCTTTTGGATATGGATGAAGCCCTTTCCGAGGCTTTAAGATGCCCCCTCCAATTTGAGATAGAGGTAGTAGTTGAGGAAGCCTTCCATACTGAGGTATCTGAGAACACAGAATGCTAGGACATTATCTCTTTCTCTAGAGAAGATTAAGTCTCTCCCGTATATAAGAATATCTTCCCACTTCACATCACTGGACAATTTAATGGTTTTGTGGTTCCTCGTTGTCCGATCGATACAGGCTTTGGGATCGACCTTTTCCCGACCAAAACACTTCAAAAAATGGGATTGTCCAAGGATGATATGAGTCCCTCTAACTTGAAAATTAAAGGATACAATATGACATAACATACACCAATTAGAAAGATCCACCTGAAGACCTAGTTCAGTGGCCTAGTGTCCCGCACATTGTTCATGGTTTTCTCACAGGGCACCGCCTATAACGCATTGATTGGTAGGCCATGACGTCTCCTTCATGTGGAGGTCCCTTCTTTATCTCACAAATCCATTAAGTACTCCCTTAATGGTTGAGTGGGTGTAATCCAAAATGACATGTCTCCATTTATCTCTTTTAAATCCCGCTATCTGGATGTTGTCTACTATAAGAGAAAGGACAAGAAGATTCATGCCAATGAGGTTGAACCCGATACGGCTACGACCAACCCGTGGACAAACATGAATAATTCCTACATTTTTTCAATCAACAGATTAGAGGATAAGGCCCTAGATATGGGGTAATTATTTATTGTTTCTATAATAAGGTGGAAGAACATTTCCATGAATAAGGGGTTCCAGAAGATCACCTCGTATTCCTATAAAAATCACGCTCGGGTGATCCTTGAACCCCATACTCCCATTAGGTATTGTAATGTCTGCCCCATGGAAATGAAAATATGTCATACTTGATTGTTTATTTGGGCCGGGATAAACTGGAACAAGACAATGTGCCACAATTGCTTTGATATTATCAAGAATGTCATGTTGGGATGAAGAACTGATGGGATTGGGTCAAAATATTTCATCGCTATGGCTTCAGCAGCACAGGAGTCCCCCAAAGCAGTGTCCATCATCGCTCAAGCTAGAACCATCATCCCACCCAGATCTATCGACTTCGAGGAATTGCCTCCCATCAAGGAACCCTCCTTCGTGAATGAAGAGGTGTATTTGTAGGATGATCCTCCCATCTTTGAATATAGTGTCTAATTGATGTTTGATGAGTTGGTACAGGTGAACCTCAATATCAGGAAAAATATAAAACACACATTGATCAGTGCCACTATTTCTATCGAAGAGAAATTGAGATACGTGGAATTCCTGAAGCAACATCTTGATATATTTTCCTGGAGTTATGATTAAATTCTTGGACTAGGTCCTCAGGTCGCCATCTACCACATCAGTCTTCCCAAAATTCCTCTCGGTTTTAAACAACCTCCAATAATGATGCACCATTCTCACAGTTCTATGGTAGATGTTGAGGTTGATAAGCTCATAAAATCCAAATTCATCAAGGAGGTGTAGTAAACTAGATGGTTAGCGAACATTATGCCTGTTAAGAAGAAGAATGGATAGATCTGAGTCTACATCAACATCTAGGATCTCAATCGTAACTGTTCGAATGATGATAATCCCCTTCCTACGGTAGGACTATTGATTGACACCACCTCTAAGATCCATGCTCTCTCCTTTATGGATGGTTATTCTAGGTTTAACCAAATTCAATTGTCCCCAGAGGATGATGTTTTTACAACCTTCAGGGAACCATAAAGAAATTTCTTCTACCAGGTGATTCCTTTTTTCTAAATAATGATGGTTCCACCTATCAGTGTTCCATGCATCGCATATTTAAGATGATCCTCAGGATTTTTGTGGAGTGTTACGTAGATGAACTGGTGGTCAAGTCTCAACAGCACCTGGACCATATCAAGGATCTCGAGAAAGTGTTCGGCTTCCTTAGGTCGTTTCATCTGAAGATTAACCCATTAAAGTGTGCCTTCAAGGTCACCTCTAGAAATATTCATGGATATGTTTTTATATATAGAGGCATTGAGATCGATCTGAATAAGATCAGTACCATCATCCATATGTCTCCCCGAGCAACATCTGAGATCTTGAAGGCTTTCAAAGACACTTAGACTATATATGACGATTCATTGAAATCTAGATTGTATGTCTATGCCCTTTCCCTGGATTAGGAATAAATTTACCAATTATCTATGGGATAAGGAGTGTCAGACAGATTTTGATGAAATCAAACTGTATCTCTTACAAAGTTTGGACCTAATGCCACCCATTTCTGGAAATCTGTTGGTCCTTTATGTGAACACCCTAGAATGATCCATCAACATCCTTCTCACCCAAAAGAAAAATGAGGTATCAATGAACATTGTATACTATCTCATCGACATTCTCCTCGATACGGAAACCATATACTCCTCTATAGAAAAAGATGCCTTACGCTGGTATTCGCAATGTAGAAATTGTGAAACTACTTACAACATCATGAGATACAGATAGTGTCTTGAGTGGATCAGCTAAAGTACATCTTGAACTTCCCCATGTTGATAAGACATCTTGCTCAGTGGGTAGTGAACCTCCTGCAGTTCGACATCAGGTTTGTCCCCCAAAAGTCCATTAAGGTACAAGCATTTGAAAACTTCCTTTCCTCCCATACATCTCCCATGGACCAGTCTCTAGATCTTGATTTTCCTGAAGAGTCCATCCTCTCAGTAGATAAATCCATTTTTTACTATGAGATTCATTTTTATGGCACATCACAAAGCCTTACTAGTAGAAGAATCAACTACACCACACTCAGTTGAGTGGGCCTAGGTATTGTCTCCATCACACCTGCCCATGTTTTTCTTTCATAATCATTCCAATAGTTAGAAGGCTTTACCAAAAATGAGGAAGATAACTAGGATATCATTACTCGGCTCGATCTGTCCCTCGAGATTGAAGTTCCCCACCTACACAAGAAAGGGGACTCCAAACTAGTCATCAAGCAGATCAACGGTGACTATGTCATCAGGAAGCTGGAGCTCATGCCACTGTTAGAATGTACCCTATAGTTGATGGCCTAGTTCCCATCTTGTCCAGAAGATACACATTTCCCTCAGTCCCAGAATAGTGATGAAAATGCCTTGGATAGCCTGGCTACGTCTCTTATAGAGCCTGGTTAGGATTATTTGATTATTCTTGTGGTGCATCAGAGAGTCATCCCTCCTATCACTCTAGATGATGATGATATCCAACATGTAAGCCACCTTACCACTGGTGTCTCTATGTTAGGACCCCCGGGTCCCCATGGAATTGTGTTGGAGGTGAATTCTTACTGGATTAATCCCTTTATCAAGTACCTCCAGTATAGAAATCTCCTGGAATATTTATCCAAGCATGAGCGAATCTAATGCCGCAAATTGCAGTTTACCCTTCAGATTTGTCCCGGTCTTGAGAAGATCCTCTACATACATTGGTTCAATGAGATTATCTTCTGTTTCATTCAGGGAGGTGATATTTATCAATTCATGTAGAATGGTTTTACCATTTCTTATGGGTCTTATCAAACCGGGCCGACACTCACCCACCAGATTCTGATATTGGGGTATTTTTGGCCCACCATGATCTGTGACTGTATATTGTTCTCCAAGAGGTGTCATGCATACCAAATCCATGCTAATTTTATTCATCGGCCTCCAGAACCTATCCACACTACCAAGTAATATTGGCTCTTTTTGGTCTAGGGATTCGATGTCGTGGGACCATATCCACCGGCGACAACTCTCCATTGCAGGTTCATCCTGACTGCTAAGGATTTCATTTTCAAGTGGCAAGTGGCAGTTCTTTTCAAGGAGTTCATAGAAAATTCTATTGTTTAGTTTGTGTACTCCAATATCATCTACTAATTTGGATTACCTCATTGTGTCCCCACCGATAATGATAACAAATTCTGGGTAGCCGAACTGAATAAGTTTTATGCCAAGTACATCATCTATTCTAACCATATCTCCCACCATCACGTGAAAGGAAATGGGAAGATCAACGCATTAAACAAAACCATCTCTAACATTGGGCGTAATATGGTTTGTTAGAACAAGAATATTTTTCCGGATAAACTCCCCATTGATCTCTGGGCTTATCGGATGATAAATCTCAATTCCACTAAGGTGACCCTATATTCCTTGGTGTATGGGTTAGAGGCGGTCCTCTCCATAGAGATTCAGTTGCCTTTTTTATGTACGACTGTCTATGAGCATAATAAACTAGATTAGGTAGCTGAAATTCATCTAGATGAACTGGAAGTGTTCAATGAGAATTGGATTTGTTCCCTACACAATCCGAAGAGGCATCGGAACAAGATATCCAGAGCATCTAACAAGAATTTTCACCTCCGCACTTTCTTATAAGTTGACATGGTGTTGGCCTGGAGAACACCAATGATACCTAGCAGGAAGCCACCCAAACTAGATCCCATGTGGGAAGGACCTTACATCATTCACAAGGATTACCCCAATGGCTCATACTCTCTAGTTACCATAGACGGTGAGTGTATAACCCCACCCACCAATTCCAAATTCCTCAAGCCATTATTTTCTTGAGTAAATTGTTCATACATGAAAAAAAAACTATGATGTATTTACCACATGATTTTAAAGTGCATGGTACATCCGAGCTGAATGACATAAAACTAGTCGACACTTGTCCCTCGTGATATTAAACTGTATGTCATCCAACATGATTTTAAACTGTATCTGGTCCTACATGACCATAAATCATTCCATCATACATAATGTTAAACTACTTTCTCATCCTGTATGACGTTAAATGGTGTCTGGTCCCACATGACCGTAAACTGTTCTTCCATTCATGAATTTAGAATACTCTATCATCCAGCATGACGTTAAAAATGTGAATGACAGATAAACTGCAAAATGAACCAAGCAATATGACCAAAAACTAAGATCTACCATGTTCTTGCTGCATGGTATTAAAGTTAAAAGTATTTCAATAACTACATGTGGATTGATTCTCATCCTCTTGAGATACATTAGAATTCATAGATGCCTCATCTTAGAGTCCATCTCCCAAATTCTTCTCTATGACCTCCTCTTAAGTGTATTTCTCTTGGAGGATCTCACATGGTGAAGCATAGTCCTCGTTGGCCCCATTGGTGTTGAGATTATGATGATTGCACCATGTGCCCCACCTAATTCTTCTACCCTCCCTCGTCCTCATCAAATGATGTTAAACTATATGGCCCTTTCAGAACTAGGTATGGCTTGATTCTCATCCTCATGGGATACATAGAAATGCTAGGACATTTAGTTTTTAGGCCCAACCCCAAACATCAAGATATACCCTTAGGTCAAAACACATGGTGTAGTGTAGGCTTCTTCTTTCATTCACATTGATTTCATCATGACCGCACCATGTATTCCCCTCATTGGAGATCTATTTCTATTTATTCTTGGAACATGAAATTGAACTGTATGTGTGTATTAATGCTTCACACATGCCCTTAATCTGGTTCTTCATCATCTTTCACATAAAAAAGGACCTAAAAATGGAATGGATGCTAGGCCCTAGGGCTCTCATACCATTTCATTCCATCGTCCTCGAGGATCTTGAGTGACACTTAGATACAAGTCTTGTGTTTCGACTCTGATTAGTGATCGACGCTCATATGTTGTTCTAATTTCAGGTCAAAATATGTGGTTAATGTTATTTGAACATGGTCAACAGCCATCCTCCATCATTATCACCACCCCCATATGTTTCAAATATTGGGTGAATTGGTTCATTTTGTCTGGTTATCCCTTAAAACACCAGTCTACCTCAAACATGAGTGTTGATCTGGTTGGGATCGACCCTTCCAAATCTCTTTCCCTCATTTCTGAACCCTTATATATTGGGGAGATCCTAGTAATATTCCTTGTTTACCACACTGAGTATTGTTCACGTTGTCTTATGAGATTTGGTAAGGCAATACCCACATAAAGGGTCCTGTATCTTTCGTTTGAGCCATGTGACCTTAAAATAAGACCATTCACCGTCTCCACTACAAGGCATTAAACTGAAGACTGGATGGGACTTCCCATCTCATGTCCCTCATCCTTTTAGGTCTTCTGGACCAAGTTCTCATTTAGGATTCTGTGGTGTGGTATGGAATCTATAACCTCAGTCACATCGGGATATTTTTTCCATGCCACAAATATCCCTATGATACATCCCTCCTTTATTCATCATCCTTACCACATTACATTAAACTTTATGGAATATTCCATAACTACATATAGCTTGATTCCCATCCTCATGGGATACATAGGAAAACCCAAACATTTAGAATTTGGGTCCAACCTAGTCTCACAGAAAACACCTCACCTTCATGGCTTCTCGGCTTGTTTTCCTCAAGAGTAGGTACATAGTGCGTCATGGTCTCACATACATATTCACATCGGGTTTGTAACAGCCATGCCATGTACCTCTACCTCTTGGGAGATCTTCCTCCCCCTATTCTACATTTATCTTTATGAGTCAGCTTATCTTGAATTGGGCCCCTCGACCATCATTGGCTATTCAACAATTTACCCAGAAGAACTCTAGTTCATGACCTAGAGTGTTGGATTCCACTTAGACATGTTATCACCCATTATCATGCTTCATGTTCCCTTTTATTTTGGATTTCATCCTCATTAACATTCGAATGGACCCTCAAACGACAAGGATGCTAGTCTCTAGTTCTCTCCGACCATGTTGGGCTAATGTACCTGAGAATTTCGAATTAAAAATTGATGCAAGTTCTCCGTTGTGAATATGGTCAACAGTCGATTCTCATTTTTTGTTCTCATTTTAGGTCACATGATATGGATGCTATGTTTCAAACACGGTCAGTAGCCATCCTCCATAATAACACTACCCCCATTAAGCCATAAATTTCGGTTTCATGATTGACATCCTTTACCACTCTATCATGTCAAAGTGGAATTTTGACACTATTGGTGAAATTCCTTAGTGTGTGTTTTGATGTTACGAGGGAAAGCCCATGGTGAGCCATCATTCAAGGCTCTGCACTATTATCCCATTTACATGTATTTCACATGTTTCAAAGTCCTTTTCCACCCTTTTTTCTCACGTTGAGCACAACTCAAATGGGATTAGGTATTTCTTTAAGGTTTTGCACCAATTTGGAAGAGTATCACTTCTCATGGTCCGATAATTAATACCTTAAACTAAGATCTCTCCATGTCTATTCCCCAAGATGTTAAACTACAGGACATCCTTAAGAACTATGTACATCTTGATTACCATCCTTATGGGATACGTAGGAACGCCCATGCATCTCATCTATGAGTCCAGCTCAAGCTATACTAGTTACCTCTTCTATTTGGCCTTTTTTACATGACGTTCATAGGATTACCTAGGGTAGCATGTGTGGGCTTATATCCTCATTCACATCGGTTGTGAAAACGAAAAACAATGTACTCCCCTTTTAGGATCTAGTCTCTTATTTCATTGTCCCACATGATGTTAAACTGCACTCTAAGAACTACATATGGATTTATTCCCATCATTATGGGATACGTAGGAAAACCTGTATGTTGTTTCATTAGGTTCATCCCCATAGTCTCTAACCTTTTCTATCCCCTTGTCCTAAGGTTTCATCATTGGAATTGTGTGTGATGTGGTGTGGACCTCGTCCTCATTCATGTCGGGTATTCTTTATCATGCCATGCATATTCCCCTATAAAAATCCATTTCATCTATATTCATCCAAGCCATATGAATTTAAACTATACTACCAGGTCCCACAAGACATTAAACTGTCACATCTTTACTACACGATATTAAAATGCATGGGTTGGTCCTAGCATACCACTCTAAACTAGGACATTATCTTCCTGGCCACATGATGAAAAAAGACACCGCGTTGTGGTGGCCTCCCTCTAGGGGACATCATGTAAGATATTGGTTCTCCAACATTCCATTATTCAAGACCTACGCATGGATTGATTCCTATAAAGATGCCTAGACTCTCCATCCCTTGTTTTTTTGTTGGAAAATAAATACACACGCATCCATTCTAAAGAACAATCAACATCTTTCAAATGCCACTTATTTTGGTGCGTGGGGAAAACCCGCATGAAAGTATTATCCCTGGAACAGGTACCCTACCATGTCACTTCTATAACTACGTACAGATTAATCCACATCATGATGGGGTACATAGGAATTACCATGTACTTTGCCTCTAGCCCAACCCAACTTTCATTTTTGATCTCTCGACCTAAAATCTCCTCATGGAGTATATGGTGTGATATGGAATCATACTGTCCTCATTCTATTCGGGGTTTTTAATTTCCACACCATGTGTATCCCTCCTTCATTTCCATATATGTTCTGAGCTCTATGACCTTAAAACTATTCTCCACCCTTCCTTTTTACAGGACACTAAACAGCACAACACTTTCCAAAATGATGTGTGGTTTGATACCCATTCTCATGGGATACGTAGGAATGTCTAGACATTCATTTTGCGGGTCCAGCCCCAGGAATCTTAAATCCTACCCCTATTTTGGCCCGATGGCCCAAAAGTTTTTGGAATCATGTTGTGTGGTGAGTACCTATTGGGTTCCCATTTATGCCATGTTCTACAACAACCATACGAAGTTCCTCCCTTGTCTCTTCCTAACCTGGTCCGAGTTTCATGACCTTAAATTAAGATCTCCCTATGGGAACTACACATTGGGTTTGGCTACTTCTCCAACCTACACACATTCAATTAAACTAGTTCCCGTCTTAATGGTCCTCTCTAGGACCTTAATCTAAGAGTGTGTGACCCTAAGACCCTTGTCCTTGGAAAGTGATTTGACTTCCTCTATCTGACATGTCTCATTGGCATACACAAATGCGTCATGGGAAAGAGCCCAAAGTGTAGAATTTTAATATAAAAATCCCCTTATTTTGTGTCCATGATTCATGAGACATTTATTTAGATTCCCATAATTTTCCACATTTGAATGGACCCCCTTTACGGTATGGTATCAGGCCAGATAGGCTCATCTACCGCCATTGGCCAACTCCCCTGAAGACCCCAAATGACATTTGCGATAGGTCCTGTGTTTTAAACATGGTTAGCAATTGAACCTCATTTTTCTTTCCACATTTCTGTCTAACCTGAAATAGATACTTTGTTTCAAACAAAGTTAGCAGTTATCCTCTATTTTCATGTTTCTGTCATTATGATCTAGATATCAGGCATCATGATTCACATATTTCCTTTCCCTTATGTTTAAGTTAAATTCCAATACACTCGGTTTTACCATTTCACACATTTATGTGAGTTATGATAGAAGATTATTAATATTTGGATGTTGTTCACCTATCATTCCATTGCTTTCGATGTTTTCCTCCTTGTACCAGTAAAGTCCCATCACTTCCCCTTGTTTCCCACACTGAGCAGGAATCATGTCGGCTTAGTGGTTCTAGTGGAACGTGTACTGGATTAGCCATACCAGACATACCTTTCGTCCCTCGTGACGTTAAAATGAAACCCAATAACTATGTATGCCTTGATTCCCATCATGATGTGGTGTGTTAAAACGCCCAAACATTTTCCTTCAGGTCTAGCCCCAAGTCAGGCCACCTCTGGTCTATGGACAAAATAACCCTATCAGAAACACATGGTGTGGTGTAGAATGCTTATTTCATCATTCATGTCAATATTTGTACCGTTATGAACATTTCATTTCTAGGTAACCATGTCATTGACGCATGACTTTAAAGAGGGGTTCAACCCTGAACATGTTCCGGATGCCCCATGATAATTATGGCATGCATCAGCTTATTCACCAAAGAAGATTGCCCTCACCATTATTGGTATCTAACCATGTTGTGCTCAAGAAATACATTTGGATTGATTCCCATCCTCATGGGATATGTAGAAACACCCATGAATTTATCTTCGGCCCATTCCCTGGGTCATTAACCCTTTTGGCCCCTCATTCCTAATTACGTTCTAGTCTCTATGGCTTTAAACTAGAATCCTATAGTCCTTGAAACATGAAATTAAACTATTATCCTTGGTCTTATCATACGACCCTAAATTATGTACAATTTCTTCTCCGTACGATGTTAAACTATGTGTTTATCGCCCTAACTGGTATGATGTAAAATTGTGATCCCCTCTAGGTTCTCACCAGAGAGATCCTTTCAAGAAATGAATAAAATATCTTATCAGACTGATGTGCTAACCTAATATGATTTCATCACAACAGCGTAATTTGAAGAGTGTTGGATTCCATTTGAACAACACATAACTCCACCCTCCATGATTTACATTCCCTTTATTTGGATGCTCATCCTCTTAAATGCCTGAAGGAACCCTCTAGCAGTATAGATGCCCATCCCATGGCTCTCCTAAAATCTTGGGATAACATTCTATAAAACTAATGAATAGAATCTTGAGTTAGGACCTATGTTTTGAACATGGTCAGTGGTCGACCCTTAATTGTTAGCCCCATTTTAGGCTAACTCAATTGGGATATTGTGTTTTGAACACGGTAAACAGTAATCCTTCAATGTCATTCCAATCCTATAGTGATTCAAATTTTAGGTATTGTGATTCAAACTTCCACTCCCCTATGTTCATATTGATTCTAACACCCCTGGTGTTACTCCACTCATGCAATAGAGTGCATCAGGAAAATAAAAATTCGACTATTCTAAGAACTGCATTTTCTAGTCAGGTCCCCCTTTTTCATCTCGAGATCCCGAAGTGGTCATTTATACCTCATATACCTAAATATTTGTTGGTAATCCCACATTCAAATGAAGTAACGATGCGGCCATCCCCTGTTTCTCACATTGGGTATGACCCATGTGAGCTTAGGGATTGATCGTTAGATGTTTCACAGATGTGATGGAAATATAACAATTAAAATAGATAATGGAACTATTGAATGAGATCAATATAAATAATAATATCATAAAAACAAATTCATGAGTTCCTATAAATTACAAGGCCCAAGGGTTGGCCCCTCCCATGGATGGGTTAACCACTTCAACGGAGTGTTTCAACTCTACCACTTTCTGGCTCATGGCGTCCAGAATCTACTGTCACTTGCTAATATTCTGCTCCACCTCAATGGTAACGGGGTGCAGATAATCAGCCTTGATCTCAGTCTGATCCTCATTGGCTTGGATATGAGCCATCTCTTTAGAGGCACATCTCATTTGTTCTTATGCCTCTACTAGCGGGGCCTTTAGTTGCAATATGAGATCTGATTTCACATCAAGGAACAAAGACTACTCAATCACCCATTCCATCAACCACTGAATATCATGTTCAACCTCTTGGAGTCTTTGAATATTGATATCCATTCTCTAATGTGAACCAAAACTGAGACTGTGCACATCCTCCCGCACCCTCTCAGAAATGTAGTCCGAAAGAAGTACATGAGGGTGTTGAGAAATTACCTCTCCTATGCATAGTTCGTGCATCTTGGAACGAAGACTCCCCATATGATCTATCCATTGTGCTTACAGGGTCTCTGTGATAAAGTGCTTGATTAGCTTCCATGATCGACAATGAACGGACTTATTATCCTCTTCGTCGGAAGTAGTTTCATCCCGATCCTGTGGTTCGACAAGTTAATATTCATGAAACACCTCCAGGATATCAGCAACATGGTCTTACTTGGGTTGGTCTTCTTTATTGGATTCCACATCGATGAAATATTCCCGATCAGTGTTAAACTCTTTTCTGCCGGCAGTATCGCCCGCCCCCACCATCAATTCATAGGGAACTATGGAATGTTCAGCTAGGATGGTTAACGTGATATGGGGAGGAAACTCTATTCGGATAAGATGCTTGGGTCTTCCAACTATTTATATTATCAACATACACACCATCCAGGAAACTATACATAAAAAGGTCGTGTTAGCCAGTTTGACCGACCAGACAATGGGTACTTCTTTAGAGTACTAGACATACCTTGGTCTTCCATTGGGTCTCGGCTCTGGTCTACCATTACTAGTAGGCTAGGGAAAGGCCCTCCATATAAAATTGTGGTCTCTAGGGATTATGAGAAGGCCAAACATACTTTTCCAACATCGCTTTACTACACAACCATCATTTATCCAACTGCAGGCCCCGATGATGGGTCCTCTGTGACTACCATGGATTCATCTTCATCGGCCAAATTGGTCGACTAAAAGTTCTCCTGTACCAATAAGTGTTAGTTGAGAAAGAAAGATATAGTTGGGGGGGAATTAGTGAATTGAAATGAAGTAGATACTTACTTCCAAAATTGTGGAGAATTCTCCCAAGGATATTCCCCCCGAGGCTAGTTTCCCACCTTCTTCAGTAAGGCCCCCTAGAATTCTCATCTGTTGTTCAGTGGAGATATCCTGCATTAACTTATTCTCACCATGATTCATATGGATGGCCAGGAAAGGGGAAATGCTATACGATTTTATCCATAGTCAGTTCATGTAGTAGTATTCATATTCAGTATCACCCTTGACCGGTGCAACATCGGCCGTATATTTCCGTGAGAATGTAGTACCTCTTCTATCTCCATTAAAAAAAATTCTTCCCTATAAAGGGGCATCATTGGAACTGCCTTTCGCAATTCCAAACTCCCCCAAGAACATTCCATTCATTTTCAGGTTCATCCATTAGCTGTTGATGCCAAGGTATTGTTTGGATATTTTCCCATCATTTTCATGACTCTGGAAAGATTGCATTGGAGGGGATCAATATCAGATGTAGCTACTTTCTAGGTGCTTGAAGGGTGATCTTCTGGAATAATTATGATGATTCAGCTCCCTCCTGGGACCTCCCAGTTAGAGCCACTAATCCTAGCACTTCCCCCTCTCCCTCTTCACTTCTAGGCAGTAATGGCCTAGGATTTTCCTGTTCATGGCCTTCCGCACTTTCTATTATAGATTCTCTGGCTTGGTGAATGTTCACACAACCTTTGTGATGTCCCCCTATCATCACTATCTGGTGTTTCGGTGTTTTAACCACCTTGCTGCCCCAGATGTTCACTTTCTTCATCATTTCACCAGGGTAGGCAGCCTACCTTCTCTGTACATACTCGTGGACCAATCTGAATACATCATCAGAAGGGGGAAACTCGTTCAACATCTTCCCATCCTCCCTTATAAACATTTTCACGAGTTGTTCCACCATTAAGGGGTGATTCTCATGGAACACATTCATATACACCTGTGGAGTCTGCCTCTACATGCAACAAAATTGTCAGGCGAACCGATGTACAGTATATGGCTCACATATGGGTATGTAATGTACTTGTGCCACCAACACACCACCAGAGAAGGACAACAGATATGACCATTTCTGTATTTTGTATTTTCCATCATCAGTATAATCCTTGTTTGTCATGGGGAATGGGTAGAATATTGGTTGTTTTTCTCACCCCATCTTACCTGGCATGGGGTGATCAAAACAATTCATTATTGACCGGACATTTTGAACATTGTGGGGAATGGGTGGAAGATAAATTGCTTTTCTTGCCCCATGAAGAAGTAGATGGTAAAACGTTTCCATAATTTTTATGCCAATATTGATGCAATCATATCCATATAGTTAATCCTCCATGATAAAGGTACATGGTCGCACCCCCCATGTGGTTATCTCTTACTCGTAAAATACACCCACAAATCAATGCTGAGATGAACTTGGTAAGCCTAAATATTGGTCGTTTCTCCATCTTAATATTGTATCATCATAGTTTCCAGTGGATATCTTCTAGGTTCTGCCAGTATGAACCCTCTTTACCGCACTGAGCTACTCGCAGACAAATTGGGGGCCTCGCCGATAGTGTTTCCTTTTCAAAGGGAAATCAATGAAGTAACTAAACAACTGCTTGAAGTGGATGTCTCAAGTGTAATTTTTGTCCTTGTCTATGCCTGGAAGAAGACTCAGCAATTCCATATCCAAAGGTTGCATTTAATCCTTATCCCCCATACATTTTTGGTGGGGAGGAACTCATCATACATCCCTCTTAGGATCAGGATGCCAGAAATCTGATGAAGGTCCCAGAGGTTGATGCCAACCTCCCCGTGATGCAGATGGAAAGTATTCATATATGGAGAAAACTATCTCAATAATTATTTTATAAATTACTTCAGTTGGGATATGTTAAATTGGGAGGCCTAGGTCACTTCATTTAGGCCAAACCACCTCAATAAATTCTTAAACTCTTCGAATGACACACATACCCAATAGGCCCAGGCCAGTCATCTATGATGTTCATTCCCTAGCACATGTCCCAACATGTGATCCACCACTTGTACAGATTTCAAATCCAGACCTTGATGATCATACTGTATGAGGGGGGATTTTATCTGTGGCAATTATCTACTGTTGTTGTTGTTGACATGATTATACAGACAATGTGTTGTGACCGGGGAATGATCATTCTTCATGCGCCCATCTGTAGCCCTATGCCACTTATTTTTCTCGGTGATACCCTGAACCAGTAGGCAGGAAAATCCAAAAGTTGTTGGGAATGAAGAATTTGTCCCACAATCCATTACTATATAATGGTAGGGGCTTACATAGTGGATATTCCATTTGCACCTCTATCATCCACTTTGTCGATGATATGTGATCAGAGGTGCTCTGGATGTACTCACCTATCCTTAGGTTGTTGGCCATGGGTACCCTCTGACCAGCATCAGCACGATCCTCTCATGCAGCCTCCTGAGCGGCCATTGGATCTGAGTAATTGGAGAAAAACTATAGATGATACATGAAATTTGTGCAAAGAACCATTTGAAAATACCCTTCAAGAAGAACCTTCATGAATACAATCCTATGGTTCCTATGTGCAGCAAAGAAGCAGTGGATTCGGACTATGTCGCAAAGAAAGTGGTGGATCATGGTGCTCTAGTTAGCTAAAAATAATTAGCGAAGCAATGGGCCAAAGACTCAGGTTCACTCAACATTTCTTAGAGGGGATCGTTTCTGAATAGTGTGCGAGCAAAGTAGTTTGAAAATATCTAGGTGCAGACAAAAATCCTTTGAGCCCCTATATATAGGCTCTTGAGGCACTGACTTGGTCAAGAGCCCCAAGATCATTGCGACGCCCTCAATATCTTTGTGGTGCCCTACTCCCTACAGATCGATCCCTCTTCACAAAGAACCCTCTGTGAGAAGGGTAAGGCACTACCCTAAGTGAACCAGCTTTGACCCCACCTCCACGATCCGCCACAAGTTCAACTATCCCAGTATCTTCGGCGTCTTTCCCTCATAATTCAACCTTCTCTTTTCGTGGGCTCATATTCTGGGGGGGGGGCTTTGTGGGAACAGAAAATTGTGTTCCGCTCATTCCACATACTCAATGATGCGATTGTGGACATCCACCTACTGAAAGGGTCGATTGGACATCCAAGACATATAAAATAGTTGCCTGGTCAAATGTTATACGTGGAAGGTGCATCTACTTGTCGATGCCTCTATGAGAGGCTCTGCAGCATCCTGACTTGGCATGAGTCCGACACCAACCGAATCCGCTCTGCAGCATCAGTACCCTCTGTGGCCCGCTCCGTGGGGGCTGGGTCAACGAAACTTTGTGCAGTGTCCACCACCCTTTGTGAGGTCGACGTAGGCCAATGGATTGAGTCCTCTCTGCAGCATCACCCTTCTATGGTGGGTTCTGCAACCCCACCGACCATGGTGGCCTATAAATTAAAGGTTCACCATTTATTCCAAACCACTATGACTCTTCCCTTTCAACTTTTGATGATCCCATTTTTCATAGACCTTTACAAAACCATCAAATTGATCGCCAAAGGTACTTGGCCTCTACGAGTTTTACCCCTTTTCATTATTTTCAGCCACCACCTATGGATGATATGCCATTTGCGAAGGAATCTTCCCTTCATGGTGGAAGGGGCCCCTTATGGGTGCTCGAGCTTTCACAAAGCATTGATCCTTTGTCAAACTCTCTCCAAACAAAGAAGTATTCACTAAGGAAAATCCATGTTCCCATAAAGGTTTCTCTTTGTGAATCCTTGTCCTTTCGCAACGACCCCATACTTTGCAACAACCCTTTCCTTCTCAAAGAACCTCCTCTTTGGGTAGTCATTTCCCTTTGCGAGGTCCATCCTCTTCGTGATGCATCCATCCTTCACGAAGCCCATCATCTTCACAAAGAACCTCCTTCTATGACTGAATGATTTACACACTCCTTTTTCGTATGACGCTCCAGAATCATGCTAAGTTATTTAAAGGTTCCATGTGTGGTGCTTCATGTTGTCTTTCATAGCCTAATGATTCTTCTCAAATGCATGCTAATGACTATTGATTTTTCAAATAGACATGCTAAAATGATCCCCTCAATGGATCACTCCATAGCACCACCTCATCACAACATTACAGGTGCCTTCCCTTCCCCATGGGTTTGTGGGTGTTAGTCATATATGTCCTAAGGGTGTGGAGGGAACACACCTCGTATGAGATATATGGCATTAAACTACCATACACCATCTTCATTGGCACATGACATTGAACTATGGCCTTTCCCCACGCAATATACTAGGGGTGTCCCACCTCAGACATTTTCCATGCCCGCTCGTCTCCATCGGAGTGAGATCTTCCTCTCATGGAATGAGATCCTCTTTGCTGGAGTGAAATATAAATGCCGGGAAGGCAAAACATCTTAGGGTAAGACCCTAGCCTTTCCTATGGGAGGTAGCATCCTTGCTCCTATTTTCATATTCGGTTCTCAAAGACTGGAGGAGAGATGGGTAAAAAGACATTTTTAACCCATCCCTCTCCCTCTGGGATTTGTCCCTACCGGGCCTCCACCCCAGAGTAAGTCCCAATCTCCACCTCCCAGGGCCGCTAACCATTCATAAGACCATTTTCCTTTTTGGGCATCTAACCAATTGTATACCTTGCTCTATTCTTCATGGTTGAACCATTCATGACCTGTCTGTCTGGTCTCTGCTACATCTTATTTCTCACACTGAGCATGACTCGTATGGGCTTAGAGTAAGCATTGACCATGTAATCCTTCATGGTCCACCATAGCATAATTCCCAATGCCCCATCCCGAACTACATGGACTTTGATCTTTTACATATCCGAGAAAGGTAAGCAGGAAGCCTCCCTAGGGTTCAAGACCAACACCCATCGGTCCCAACTACCTCACGTTGGTCCACCTTTGTCCCACATGATGTTAAACTATATCCCCCATCCATAACTACTTGGAATTTGATCCTTCCTCTATTTGATAATTGTACGTAGGATGCCTCCCTAAGGTTCAAGACCAACACCAACTGGTCCCAGCCACTTCACGTCAGTCCACCTTCATCCCGCATGATGTTCAACTATACCCCCATCCCAAACTACATGGACATTGATACTTTCCCTATCCGAGAGAGGAAGATAGAAATACTTTTCAAGGATCAATCCCAACACATATTGGTCAAGATAATTTCACATTGGTTCACCCCAGTCCTACATGACATTAAACTGTACACCCCCCTTTTGTCCAGCATGATGCTAAACATTATACCTTCACACTACATGGGTTTTTATCCCTTTTTCCTAGACATGGTACATAGGAAGCCTCTCCAATGATCAACCCCAACCAAGAGTAATCCATTGTAACCCTAAACCAGAGGTAATCCATTGTAAACCAGAACTAGTGGTAAGCCTTTGTATTCCCCAACGTTGGGACCCACATCTCTAGTTTTCTCCTCCTGCATCAGACCAACCTGGGATGTTCACCATGCATAAGCCCCAACATCATCTTCAGCTCATTTTCCTATGTGTACACCACAATTCCATTCCCCCATCCTCAGCTACGTGGACATTGACTCCCTACCATGGGGATACGGATGAAGCCTCCCTAAAGTTCATGCCAATCAATCATGTCCCATCATGGTCTCTCCCTCGAGCCTCTATGTTTTGGAATGATAATTCCCCAGAGTGGAGGTTCCACTTCCTCCCGGTCCCATCCATGCATCCATTCTCATAGGTCACCTCCCCAGGTGTCCCATAACCCTACTAAACTACGTGGACATAGATTCCCTACCACAATGATATGTAGGAAGTCTCTTCATGTTTCAAGTCCAACATCACTCTCAGCCTCACAATGGTCCTGTCTTAATCTTCATCCACTTAACTTTGTCCTTCATCATCCATCCTGGTTTTACCTAGGATTTTACATCCCGAAGAGATCATGTCATCCATCTCTTTACTACTCCTAGCATTATCCAGGCTACTAACCACGCGTAATCCCCAATGTGTCTGTGGGTGGTTGTACCCTATACACACCCCGATTCCAAAACACGCCCATTCGAACTACATGGGTGTTGATTCGTGTCTCTCGAATACGATACGTAAGAAACCTCAACGAGGTTCAGCCCCAAAAAATGGAAAGCCGTGGTTCTCCCTTTATGGGGACCCAAGAATCCTCACATCCTTCTTCATCAGAAATCTCAATCCACTTATCAAATAGGACTTTCAGGTTCTCCCTCTTGGTGTTGCACCAATCTGATCCAATATCATCAGTGTTATGATCAATTCGATCCATCTCCGCAAAATGTTAATCTCATAGAATAACCTATGATAAACATGTGAAGATGAGGAAAACCTTAGAGGCATTCATATGGCATATTATTCCTCGTGTTCAACGCGGGATGTCTCAGGATTCTGCACACTCGAGAAGCCATATCATAAGGGGAAGAAACCCATACGCATTAGTGTTTCATCATCCAAACATGACAGTGATGCCCAACATGACTACTCCCCCAATCAAAGGTTACGGCCATGATATGAACCCTTGGAATTTCCTAACATAAGTAGTATAGTTAATCGGTGTCCATGAAGACATGGAATTGGGAGGAGTTTCACAAACAACATCATAATCATTTAGGGAGTCCCAGACAAGGAAACAATTTCTGAGGAGGAATCTACGGATGGAGGAACTAAAATCCCATCATCCTATTTCGATCAAGGATAAAACATCCTTGAATGAGCGATGGATGCCACCTACCATTGGAAAGTTGGAATGTGTGGAAACAGATCAGTGCATCCTTGACGGACGGATGTGTGCTTGGGTGAAAGCATGACAAAAAATGTTTGGTAAAAATGTATTCCCACCATCAATTATGGTTAGAAAAATCATAGTGAATTCCCTTGGGCAGAAATAGATATTGGTATTCAGAACTAAATTGTACAGCATGGAAAATCATAGGATAATTTTGACAGCATAATAGGTGAACATAATAGATAATGGAATTGTTAAAGGTGAGTGAGGTGTGTTCTATAATTACATGAAAATAATATTAATAGTAAACGTATGTTTAAAAAGCATTAATAATTTGACTATTTCATGTTAAAAGTATTAATACTAAGAAATTTCATTAATAAAATGAAATATTTTAGATTCCCTTACCTTGGGAAGGTGCATCTAAAAGCATCATAGGATCTTATTAATATCTTAGGGACACCTTTTATAACACTAAATTATTTTTAAAGAAGAAAATTATATTCAATATTGTAATATACATGAAAAATTGCCTTTTATTTATATATATGCAATAACAAGTTTCATCAATAGTTTGCGTTTCACTAAATATCTAGCTTCATCAAACATAAAAACCCCATGATATAATGTACCGTTATAAGATAACTATTGAATTAGAGTGTATGAATATTATTAAATACATTATGAAATATATAAATATATATTTATTAATATATAAAAATATTAATCAATATAAATTATTTATACATTTATATTAATTAATTTACCACTTTTTATTAAGGTGATATTTTTCTTTAAAAAAATTCAAAAATTATTTTTATTAACATTAATGAAGAAAATATTAAAAAAATTATTTTATCATTTAAAAAATGTATCTGATAAAATTATATTTATTTTATAAATAGGAATATCAAATTTTAAATTGGGTAAAATGTTGTTATTTTTAAAAAAAATATTGTATTCTCGATGAATAGTGATAAAAAACGATTTTCCAAACAAAAATTATTTCCAATAAATAAATTATTTTTAGAGTCAAAATACATTTTTATGATGTATTAAAATAAAAAAAATTAGACTTAATCCACTTAATTACAATGATTGAACCTAATATTGTTTTTTATTATATATTTTTTGGATTAAAATGGGGTTTGCAAAAACAGTTTTAAAATGAATAATGTTTCACCATATTAAATAGATAGAACAATACCTAATTGTTAGTGTTTAAAATGAAATGTATATTTTTTATATAATTAAATTTTAATTAATTTACATGAATTATTTATTATTATTAATAGAGTTCGTATTGAATCATCTTTTTTGAGTAAAATTACTCTTATTTAAAACCTATTATTTCACCACATCTCTGGGATTAATATTGAGTGAAATATTTCTACATAAATGAATTTAATTTTTAATAATTGATTAAATATTTGGATTTAGAATAATATTTTGTCCCTAATAAGTCAAATTTAATTTTTGACCAATGCTATTGGTGAAAATAATTAAAATTAATTATAATGATTATGGTAAGAACAATGATACTTTGTGGGTAATATTTAATATTATGGGGAAAATGACTTATAAACTTGTAAATAACCCATTTAATGGCCATATTTATTCCTTATAACTTATATTTTATTTTTTTAATTATTAAAGATAATTTAGATGAATAACATGGCTTCCATTCACTCATTAAAAAAGTTACATGTTTTACACTCATCCCTCTTATAAAATGCCTCCCCTCTCCTCTTATATTGAAACATCTCTAGCCATTTGGAATAGAAAATACCATCATAGATCACATATAAACTTCCCTAATCTAATTCTATAGTAATTAATTTTTTTATAATTCAATACAATGAAGTCGTGTAGGGAAAAACAAAAGGAGTCACCCAAAGATAACGTAAAGCTCATCGACATTCATTTTTGTTTTATTTCATTCTCCACCAACATTAATTATTATTATACCATGATTATGTAATAACATCAGTATAAAAAATATAAATATATGTTTTTATGTTAAGATTATGAAATATAAACAAAAAACATCCATAAAATGTGTTTTGAAATCACCATTCATATATAGTGTGGTCTACAACCTTAGGAAATGTTATCGTTCATTTTTCGAATACAACATATCGTGGTTTGGAATAATGATTTATATACTTTTTTTAAATATTAAATTTCTTATATTTATAACATAATTGAACCTATGTATTAATTATATCATGTAAGACCATTTTAAGTTTCATATCATAGGGGATGCCATTACATCGCTTGTGTGTATGACAGACTACCACTTAACAAAGAGATGTGAATTATTTTTAAAAACGTGTAACATGGAAGGTCATAAGGTTATTTATAGTGAATATATATTATTTAAATGACATAATAATTATAAAAATTCCATAAATATTTTTTATAAATATACCATAACATTTTTTTTACCATTTCACACACTGAAAATGATATAATGTAGTTCACAGATGTGTTAACTGTCGCCTCCTCGAAGAGTTGTGATTCATTGTTTTCTCTTCACCAAAGAAAAATAATTATATATATATATATAAGTAAATAATATTTTATATATTATAATATTATAATTAATTAATGGTTTTTATATTTCAAAACTTCTTTCTATAATGATCATTGAGAATTGGAAACGTTACTCATGTGTATGTACAACCTACCATCTTAATGATCGGATCATTAGTTCTTTTTTCATAAAAAAATTAATGATTGTCTTTAAAATTTTAATAGATTTATATATATTATAATTATTTAATGATTATTATTATGCATATTTTTACATAATATTCAACCCACCAATGTTTTTTTTAAAAACAAGCCGAATATTGTCAAAACATCTCACATAAACATAATTTATTAAGTAATTATATATAACTTGTTTTTAAGTGAAATAAAAGTAATAATAAATAGGTAAAAGAATATAAATAAATTTAATAAATATTTATTTGTTCTATAAGATAAATAAAAATCATAGAAAATCCGACTAAAGGTAATGGTTTTTCTCATATCACTTTTATTTATGTGAGATATATGTCTTATTCACCACTTATTTTTGTATTCTGGTGTATGTAATAAAAAGGAATGTAATTTATAATTAATATAAATAAAAATATTGGGATATACATATCAAATTTGGATGACTCAGGCCTGCAAGACAGAATATATGGTGCTTCAACTAAGCAGCTTTTGCAACAGATCCATAGGAGCCTAGAGAATACATTAGCACTATCACCAAGATCTGAACAGAAATGTGAAAAATACTTAGGTATCTCTAAGCATGAATTTTCTATTGAAACTGTTTCAGGTCTGCCCTCTTTACACTTTGATTGTAAATCTGTAGATATTTCTAAATAAACTGATGCTAGTATTTTTCCTAGGAACATTGGGAATCTGAATACTCAACCCGTTGATGACCATAATGCTAAAAATAAAAGCACTATGGTTTCACCTGTAAAGGGTTGAATTAAAACTGATAGTTCAAATATCCCTATGAATTCATCTAAAAGTAGTTAGGAAATGAACAAGAGCCCAAACACTACCAAGATGATCAGAATATCTTCATGGTACAGGGGATTGGGAAACAAAAAAGTACTTCTAACTCTAAATTTAGGTTCAAATGATAATTATTTTCTAGAATTGTTAAGGTATTTCTATCTTTGATATTTTTTCTGTTAAAAAGAATGGTTAATACTCATTTCCCTTTGATATGTTCTATTGCTAGTCCAAAAATGAATTTCTCTTCCAAGTTTCGTCTCTTTTATCAACATGGTTACTATTTTCTAGTGCTACAAAAAACTCATCCTTGGTTGATTCTATATGGATCTTTTTTCATGGTTTTATTTAGAATGATAATATTTTTAGCATCTTAGAAAAAGCCTTCACTTCTGTTTTTTACTTTTAGGGAACTTTTATTCTTTGATACTTTATTTATGATAAGAATAGATACAAATATAGAAGTACCCTCTCTAATGACCGTAGTTCACTAGGTACTAACATCAACACTCCTTGGTTATTTATTGGAGATTTCAATGATATCATCGACTCAAATTATAAAATTTGTCCTTAACAAGATATGATCTCAACAATAGAATTAAAATCTATTATTTATGATAGAAATCTCATTGAAATAAATCTTACGGGTTTCAAATACACTTGGTATATAAAGAATTACAAGAGGATGGTTTCCTCAAAACTAGATAGAGCCTTCACAAATGTTCTTCCTTTAGATCTTTAGAAATCCATCACTAGAACCACACTCCATAAGCTCCACTCTGATAATCATCCTATTTTGGTCATTTTCGTAACTAACATGGTGAAGCCTCTTCTTCCTTTTAGATTTAATAATTCTTGGTTCACTAACATTGAATGATCTAACATCATTAAAACCTTCTATCATTTTATGACACAATGCAATGATTCATTTTATATCTCTACTGTAACACCCCGAGATTTTATGAAAAATATTCTTTTTAATTTCATTAATGTCTTGTGTTTTATGTTACACCAAAATTATCTTGCACAACATGTATCCATGACTTTCATTTCATTACACGCAATCGCGACCTTCCTTGATAGCGTGTGTAGTACGCAATACCGAGTTTCACTAAACAACGATATGATATTAAAATATTTTTAAAACTAGCCATTATGAATAGTAATAACCACTTTTTGAAATTTATTAAATTTTATTTTTCAAATTGGACATCATTTTTGGATTCGGAATATCGAAATTAGCTTACGGTGAAATTTTGGTAATTTTCGGATAACTTTCATATTTTGATGAATAGTGAAACCACTAAGTGGTAGTTAAAAAAACTGAATTTTTCATAAAACTTAATTTTACAGCTTCTGTTAGTGGAATTTCAAAAATCTGAGAGACACGGTTGATGTCAGTAAGTAAAATGTGGTTCAATGAGAGGAAAATATTTTTTGGTGAATAGTATCTTTTGACTTTTTTTACCACGGTTAAAAGTAAATAGGGTAATTAAGGGTAAAAATGATATTATTATTACCCTAACACATGTCATAATTCTATTGGATAATTTTAATTCGACCAAAAACAACCTTATGAATAAAATATGACCATTTAGGCCCACTTGTATTAGATTAGGACATTTATTATTATTTAATTCAAAGAAGAGTTAAAAGAGTTAAAATCAAAAATTATTTACTAAAACATTTTTAATATAGGGTTATACAGAAGAAAAATTTGATTTTACATATTCATTAGAATGATAACAAGATTTCCTACATAATGGTATTTTATTTGTAATTTTTAGACATCAAATAATTTAATTTATTTATGTCACAAAGATGATGCAGTAATTATCTTATTAATGAAATATTGACATAATTGATGTTATAAATACCAAAATAAATGTAATTTAAGACTTTTTATGAATGAAACCAATTTTATAGGTTAATATTACATGTTAGTATTGATTTAATTAACTTTGTTCGAACTTATAATTCTGTTATGATTTTCACAAAAATCAATTACTAAATAGTGTCAAAATTGACATAAAATAGTTTTTAAAACAAATATTATATTATTAATTGTTATTTTATTCCTAAAAATCTAAGGTTCGGAAAAATTACTTAGATAAGGTTATATATTTTAATAATAAAAAACTTGGGGTTCGTTTGGCTTCTTATTGTAAGTTTATTAACCTTATAGTGTAAGAACACAAGAAGACACAGTAAAAGTAAAAGTATTTAACTTAATGTTAAATCTAAATGATAAGGTTAAAATAGGAACCTAAACTTGTATAAATCCTATTTTATGAGAGGATTTCGACCCATCCCCACATTATCTTCTAAATATATCAATTTGGAGCTATTTAAAACCGAACATGACTTTATAATAAAATAATATTTTTAGTTATTCCAATGGTGCCCCTCTCCTCCCTTATAAAAGGGAACCTTCTCCCTCTCTTCCTCACACAACTTTGAGCCTTCATGATCAGACAAACCCTGAAAAATTCTCTTCTCCACTTCCCTAGAAACATCCTATAGGTTCTGGTCTTCCTCAAAGACCTATTTTAGTGGCCTAAGGGGAGGTCTCAAAGAGGCGCTTCAAAGAAGAGGTAATTTCCGTTACCGATTCTTTCAACTTTATTTTTTCTTCCAGTTCTTCTTCTTTGGTTGTTTCAATATGAAGTAATAACCTCAGTATCACTCATATACGTATATGTTATTATAAGTATGAAACAATCCTATTTCACCATCTATCCATCCTACGGAAAACGAAATCACCGCGCGTGCGTACGTACGGAATACCGTCTCCACGCCGTGGTGAAATCTATTTTCCACCACCACCTTACTTGGATGGGTTTAATGGTGTAAATAATAACTATATATTATTATTTTAAAGTGATATTGATTATGAAATAGTATACATACACTCCAATACATTCCCAAGATCATGAGAACCATATCATCGCTCGTGCGTACGTACGGACTACCGTCTCCACGACGCGATGAGATTCATTCTCCACTTTAACCATTCATGAATGATTATAAAGTATATATAATAAGTAATAATGAAATATATGACATAATAATGATACTGGATTTATGTGTATATATATGTATGTCATCTACTTAATTCCGTTCAACTCAATAAGGAAACGAAAACAGCGTTCATGCGTACGTACGGCCTACCGTCTCCATGAACGGTGTGTTTCTTCCCATTTACTGATTTATTATATATATGTATATTATTAATATATATATATATATATCATGTTTTATATTCTGGAATTATGTAATCATGATCTAAGTAATCATATGAATAATTACAAGTCAAAACACGGACGACAAATGAAACAATTTTACCCAAAACGCTTTTTAACATGGAATTTACAAAAGAACGGGTAATATAAAGTCATAAGTGTACCATATATGACATAATAACAATGAATATGATTCTGTAATAAGTCAATGACATTATTTAAATCATTATACAGGAGGTTCGGACACTTACGAAGCAAATCAGACCTAAGGTAAGGGAAATATCACAATCTCATTTTTATCCGAGATTGTTTATACTTTGGTATTTACCGGGGTTTATATTATCACCCACAACCATATTTCCTAAATATGTAATATTATTTCCATCCATATACAATTTTTTAAATCCAATTTTACCCTTCGGTGAGTTTTTAGTAAAATATATTAAAGGAATCTTTTGTCATTTTTCGTACGAGGTATTTTTTAACTTTTCCGACAAAAGTACGAGAAGAATGTTTTTTTAACTTATACAGCATGAATGGATTTTTAAAACATTACTTCCAAGAAGAATCCTTTACAAGTTTTCACGTTTATTTTTAATCAACTTCTTTTAGTTTATAATTGTACTACATGTTAAGAAAGGAAAAGTGTTTTTGAAGCAGAAAGGATATTTTCCTCAAGAATGGAGTTCAAGTGTTTTATCAAAATTATTTTCCATCTAAGATAATAAAGGGTTTTGTTTATATCCATATTATTACATTGATTTGATTATGATGTGATGGAATTATATTTATGAATTCATTTATCTTATATGAATTGTTTTATGATGTCACGATGTTTAAGATTCCAATATTTATTACATGGGTTATGAAATGATGTATGGTTTATGATTTTGTGGCACACATAAGAATGGTATCATTATGAGATCGGTGGGACCTATATCTTCCTACAATTAATTGGGTAAAGATTTTATATCTCATGAGATATACATGGCTAGAATGGTAGGTTATACCGGTTCAGTGAAACAGGACTGAAACGAGGGTGACTCGGTTCAGAAAGGGACTTTGTCCACTAAGATAGTCTTGGAAATGAGTCTTGACTAACAAGAAATGATTCTCTATGATTATGTGTGTATGCCAAAAAGTTTCATGTTTTAAGTTATGATTATTGTGATTACATTTCACTTCCATGAGTTATCCCAGGTTATGAAATTATGATCTGTTTTACAGGTTAAGATTTACAAAAGTTATGTTCTTATGTATATGATGTGATTGATATTTCTTTTGTTTACCCTTACTGAGCATTTGAGCTCACCCTTTTATTTTTTCTTTTCCCCATGATATAAAGAAAGATTTTAGGTATAATAAAAAGGAAGATCTTTATGGGAGATGTTGAAGATCTTTCACCAGGATTAGAGGATTATATTCTGAGTTTCCAAAGACACTAAACTATTACGATCTTTGTGTGTGTGTTTTTGTTGTGTACTAAGTATTCCAAAAATGTAATGTAATGTCAATGTACGTTAAGCTTCTGGTCTCTACCGTTGGTATCAGAGGATAGGTATAGTCAACCTTTGGAAACTAGGATGTGAAAGCCTTAGTAAGAACCCTAAGGATAAGTCTATGCATAGAACACAATCTTAGTGTTTTAGAAATGGCCATGAATAACCTAGGATAAGACATTAAGAGTGAAAATTTTAATCTTGAATTATGTGGTTTTCCTAATATAATTATTGTTGCTCACACTATTCTTCTTGGTTTTAGTCAATGGCTGGAACCCGAAGGAACCGTGTTAATGCAGAATGCGATGGGCAATGCAATGATTGTCCCCCTGAGCAACCAAACAATATGGGAGCTGGAATGAAAAATCTTGTAGCCATGCTCACACAACTTTCTCAATCTATGAATCATGCAGGACTTCCAAACGAGCAAAGGAAGGAGCAAAATTCTGTTGAATCCTTCATGAGACAGCGTCCACCATCTTTCAGTGGGTCTTCTGATCCACTTGTTGTTGAACAATGGATCAGTACTACTGAAAAGATATTTTCAGTTCTTCAATGTTATGAACATGATAAAGTCATCTTAGCAGTATATAGTTTGGAAGGTGAAGCTGATAAATGGTGGAATCTTATCAAGAATACGAGGCAAAGAGCTGAAATTGAGTCCATGGAATGGGACGAGTTCAAAAACTTATTTTTCAATAAGTACTTCCATCGTATTCTTCGAACAAAGATGGAGAAGGAGTTTCTTGAACTAAAGCAAAAGGATGATGAATCTGTTGGTATATACGAAGCGAATTTTACAAGGCTTGCAAGGTATGCATCCGGATTTATCATGCTACCTGAAAGTAAAGTTGATCGATTCTTCAATGGCTTAAAACCAAATCTTCGAAGGGCATTAGCTATAAGATACTTCAGTAGCTATGAAAAAATTGTGCGTTGTGCTATCAAGGTAGAAATGGAAGTTGGTGTTACTTATCCATCTCATAGTTTTGACAAGAAACGAAAGATGGAGTTCAAGGAGAAATCTCAAAATAATGGTGAAAAGAAGATGAATGTTTCCTTATGCACAAAGTGTGGAAAGAAGCATGGTGGAGATTGTCTTAAATGGACTAAAAAATATTTTATGCGTGGAAAAGAAGTTCATCGAGTAGTTGAGTGTCGAAGTAATGGAAAAAAGTTTTCTAATGATGTGAATAAAGCAAACACTGCAGAGAACGCACCACCAACACTTCAATGCTTTAAGTGCAAGGAAATGAGGCATTATGCTAATAAATGCCTTAATCCAAGGGTTAGTGATGATCGACATGAGCAACCGCTTAAGGCAAAGGACAAAGGGAAGTCACATGCGATCACCATTGGCGATGTTGAATATGATAACGATGTGGTGGAATGATTAAGTGTTTATGTAATGGAATTCCAATATAATGTTGTATCATAAAGTATTGGAATATTTATGTTTTGGTCTAATGTGGTATTCAAAGTGATTGAGATATTTTTGGAAATAAGATGATATGCGCATAATGAATGGAAAACGATAAAACGAAATGTTTAACAGTATTCATGAGCTCATGATTGATATAAGGACTAAGTGATATCATGGTTTGAGTATATAGAATTTTGAGGATTTTGGTATGTGGAAAGTGTTAACTTTTAACTGCATTCGTGTTTTCACTAAGGTTCAATGGGTATTCAAGAGTGTACATGATTAAGGCCTTTGAATGTTTGGAATGTGACCAAAAAGATATATCTTATGATATATGGGGATCAACGATGGTATTAAATCTCTGAGAGTGGACTGCAGTATTATGGATAAGCCTAATGATTGGAATGGATTATGTTAACCATAAGTTAGTATTGTTTAAGGATAGAACTTTTTTTGATATTATTTATGTGATGTTATAGTAATGTAGTTTTAGAAAAAGGAAAACCTGCAGGACGGGCGACATCCCATCGCGTTGGACAAGGCTGTGGGAATCGAACACACAACCAAAGTGCGACTGTCCTTTATCACCTACCACTGGCCTACAGGAAGTCCCTGGTTAGTAGAAACTAGTATTATTTTATTAAGAGGTATGATATATGAAGTATAAGTTCATTTTTGGAACCATATACGATTAACCATAAGATGGACATATAACTTTTTCTAACCTTTTGTTTGAAAGAGATGGAATGACCCATCATTCTATCACATTATCTGCTAACACATCACGAATGACAAAATTAAACATCATTTATTTAAGAGATGAAGTGGAAATTGTCCAAAGAATGATAAACGGTGAGACTATACCAAAATCACGAAAGTATTTCTTCTAATTCCAATTTCATCAACTTTAGGGAACTGATCTTGAAAACCAAAAATGTTGTCTTAGTGCTCTTATATCTGATTAATCAGATGGTACCTTAGATCATCAAAAATTTATGGCTTTGTTAATGCTAGCATTTCCATAGCCATGTTCTCTACCACTCTCCATCAGAACATAATGGTTAGATTTCTCTTCCATATCCATATTTTCACCTATGTGGAAACCCAGTGATTAGTTTATTTGGGTAACTGTTACGTTTCATACTTTTGTTTTTAAAGATTGGTTTATGTATTCCTTTTTACGATGTTGGTTTCTATTAAAGAAATTTTCAAGTAGAAAACCATTTATAACCCCAACGAATTTCGAGGGCGAAATTCCTTTTAAGGGGGGTAAAATGTAACACCCCGAGATTTTATGAAAAATATTCTTTTTAATTTCATTAATTTCTTGTGTTGTACTCTACACCAAAAGGATCTTGCACAACACGTATCCTTGACTTGCCTTTAATTACACGCAATCGCGACCTTTCTTGATAGCGTGTGTAGTACGCAATACCGAGTTTCACTAAACAACGATATGCTATTAAAATATTATTAAAACTAGCCGTTATGAATAGTAATAACCACTTTTTAAAAATTTGTAAATTTTATTTTTCAAATTGGACTTCATTTTTGGATTCGGAATATCGAAATTAGCTTAGGGTGAAATTTTGGTAATTTTCGGATAACTTTCATATTTTGATGAATAGTGGAACCACTAAGTGGTAGTTAAAAAAACTGAATTTTTCATAAAACTTAATTTTACCGCTTCTGTGAGTGGAATTTCAAAAATCCGAGAGACACAGTTGATTTTAGTAAGTAAAATGTGGTTCAATGAGATGAAAATAATTTTTGGTGGATAGTATCTTTTGAATTTTTTTTACCACGGTTAAAAGTAAATAGGGTAATTAAGGGTAAAAATTATATTATTATTACCCTAACACATGTCCTAATTCTATTGGATAAGTGTAATTCGACCAAAAACAAACTTAGGAATAAAATATGACCATTTAGGCCCACTTGGATTAGATTAAGACATTTATTATTATTTAATTCAAAGAAGAGTTAAAAGAGGTAAAATCAAAGATTATATACTAAAACATTTTTAATATAGGGTTATACATAAGATAAATTCGATTGTAAATATTCATTAAAAGTCTAACAAGATTTCCTACATAATGGTATTTTATTTGTAATTTCTAGACATCAAGTAATTTAATTTATTTGTGACACAATGATGATGCAGTAATTATCTTATTAATGAAATATTGACATAATTGATGTTATAAATACCAAAATAAATGTAATTTAAGACTTTTTATGAATTAGACTAATTTTATAAGTTAATATGACATGTTAGTATTGATTTAATTATCTTTGTTCGAACTTATCATTCTGTTATGATTTTCACAAAAATCAATTACTAAATAGTGTCAAAATTGACATAAAATAGTTTTTAAAACAAAGATTATATTATTAATTGTTATTTTATTCCTAAAAATATAAGGATCATCCAAATGACTTAGATAACTTTATATATTTTAATAATAAACAACTTGGGGTTCGTTTGGCTTCTTATAATAAGTTTATTAACCTTATAGTGTAAGAACAAAAGAAGACACGGTAAAAGTAAATGTATTTAACTTAATGTTAAATCTAAATGATAAGGTTAAAATAGGAACCTAAACTTGTCTAAATCCTATTGGATGAAAGGATTTCGACCCATCCCCACATTATCTTTGAAATATCTCAATTTGGAGCTATTTAAAACCGAACTTGACTTTATAATAAAATAATATTTTTAGTTATTACAAAGGTGCCCCTCTCCTCCCTTATAAAAGGGAACCTCCTCCCTCTCTTCCTCACACAACTTTGAGCCTTCATTCTCGGCCAACCCCTGCCAAATTCTCTTCTCCACTTCCCTAGAAACATTCTAGAGGTTCTGTTCTTCCTCAAAGTCCAATTTTAGAGCCCTAAGAGGAGGTCTCAAATAGGCGCTTCAAAGAAGAGGCAATTTCCGTTACCGATTCTTTCACCTTTATTTCTTCTTCCACTTCTTCTTCATAGGTTGTTTCAATATGAAGTAATAACATCAGTATCACTAATATACTGATATGTTATTATAAGTATGAAACAATCCTATTTCCCCATCTATCCATCCTACGGAAAACGAAATCACCGCGCGTGCGTACGTACGGAATACCGTCTCCACGCCGTGGTGAAATCTATTTTACACCACCACATTACTTGGATGGGTATAATGGTGTAAATAATAACTATATATTACTATTTTAAAGTGATATTTATTCTGAAATATTATACATACACTCCAATACAGTCCCACGATCATGAGAACGATATCTTCGCTCGTGCGTACGTACGGACTACCGTCTCCACGACGCGATGAGATTCATTCTCCACTTTAACCATTCATGAATGATTATAAAGTATATATAATAACTAATCATGAAATATATGACATAATAATGATACTGGATTTATGTGTATATATATGTATGTCATCTACTTATTTTCGTTCAACTCAATAAGGAAACGAAAACAGCGTTCATGCGTACATACGGCCTACCGTCTCCATGAACGGTGTATTTATTTCCATTTAGTGATTTATTATATATATGTATATTATGAATATATATATATATATATCATGTTTTATATTCTGTAATTAAGTAATCATGATCTACGTAATCATATGAATAATTACAAGTCAAAACACGGATGACAAATGAAACAATTTTACCCAAAACGCTCTTTAACATGGAATTTACAAAAGAAAGGGTAATATAAAGTCATAAGTGTGCCATATATGACATAATAACAATGAATATGATTCTGTAATAAGTCAATGACATTATTTAAATCATTATATAGGAGGTTCGGACACTTACGAAGAAAATCGGACCTAAGGTAAGGGAAATATCACTATCTCATTTTTATCCGAGATTGTTTATACTTTGGTATTTACTGGGGTGTATTTTATCATCCACAACCATGTTTCCTAAATATGTAATATTATTTCCATCCATCTACAATTGTTTAAATCCAAATTTACCCTTCGGTGAGTTTCTAGTAAAAGATATGAAAGGAATCTTTTGTCGTTTTTCGTACGAGGTATTTTTTAACTTTTCTGACAAAAGTATGACAAGAATGTTGTTTTTAACTTATACAGCATGAATGGATTTTTAAAACATTATTTCCAAGAAGATTCCTTTAAAAGTTTTCAAGTTTATTTTTAATCAACTTCTTTTATTTTATAATTGTACTACATGTTAAGAAAGGAAAAGTGTTTTTGAAGCAGAAAGGATATTTTCCTCAAGAATGGAGTTCAAGTGTTTTATCAAAATTATTTTACATCTAAGATAATAAAGGGTTTTGTTTCTAACCCTATTATTACATTGATTTGATATATGTTGTGATGGAATTATATTTATGAATAACTTTATCTTATATGAATTGTTTTATGATGTCATGATGTTTAAGATTCCCATTTTTATTACATGGGTTATGAAATGATGTATGGTTTATGATTTTGTGGCACACATAAGAATGGTATCATTATGAGATGGGTGGGACCTATATCTACCTCCAATGCATTGGGTAATGATTTTATATCTCATGAGATAGACATGGCTGGAATGGTAGGTTATACCGATTCAGTGAAACCGGACTTAAACGAGGGTGACTCGGTTCAGAAAGGGACTTTGTCCACTAAGATAGTCTTGGCAATGAGTCTTGACTAAAAATAAATGATTCTCTATGATTATGTGTGTATTCCACAAAGTTTCATGTTTTAAGTTATGATTATTGTGATTACATTTCACTGCCATGAGTTATCCCATGTTATGAAATTATGATCTCTTTTACAGGTTATGATTTCCAAAATTTATGTGCTTATGTATATGACGTGATTGATATTTCTTTTGTTTACCCTTACTGAGAATTTGAGCTCACCCTTTTATGTTTTCTTTTACCCAGGATATAAAGAAAGGTTTTAGTTATAATAAAAAAGAATATCTTTATGGGAGATGTTGAAGATCTTTCACCAGGATTAGAGGATTATATTCCGAGAATCCAAAGACACTAAACTATTACGATCCTTGTGTGTGTGTTTTTGTTATGTACTAAGTATTCCACAAATGTAATGTAATTTCAATGTACGTTAAGCTTCGGGTCTCTACATCTATCAAGATAAAGTATCTTAAAAAGATGCATAAATGTTGTTGTATCTTGCATTCCAAACAAATCAAAAAATGATATCCTCCTCTTTGAGAATGATCTTGAACAAATCCAAAACCATAGCACTAGATATGATTTTAGCATTGATCCAAATCACGAAATCAACACCTGGATATATCTCAATTATATTCTCACATTTAAGGATAACATGAGGATAGTATCATTCAATGATAAATTGAATTCTTATGGTGATAGAAATTCTATGTTCTATAATTCCCTAAACAGAGCACACATATCTTATAGGTATCTTTCCTCTGTAAAAGAATGGTACAATATTTTAGACAATGAATATGACATTTCTAATCATATCGTCTCTCACTTTGAATCTATCTTTAATGGTCCTGATAAACAGAAGGACCTCTTAACTGAGATCATTCTGATGGTGGTCAATGAAGAAGACAACACCTTTTTTTAGAATTCCTCTACATCAAGAAATTAAAGATATTGTCTTTAGTTCAAATCATGATAGTTCTCCTAGACCTGATGGTTTTAATAATGGTTTCTTCTATCACTATTATGATATTATCCAATTTTTTGATTTCAAGATTTTCAAATCTTTTTTCTCCAATGGAATTCTTCTTCATGGTCTAAATGTCCAATTCCTCTCTCTAATCCCAAAAGTTGACAATGCTTCTGAGATCCATTTGTTTAGGCCCATATTTCTCATGAACACCCTTTACAAAATCATCACAAATATAATTTTCCATAGGATATCATCTATCATAGACAAAAGAGTCTCCTGGAATCAATTTGGGTTTATCAGGTGTAGATCCATCCAAAACTGCTTTTGTATTAACTCAGAGTGTGTAAACACTTTAAACAAATTCAACAGATGAGGTAATATTTCTATTAAACTTGACATGAAAAAGTCTTTTGATACAATGGTCTGGGGTTTTATTTATAAAGTGATTAAATCATTTGGTTTTAGTAATGCCTTTATCATAACTATTAGAACCTTATTCAATTTGGCTTCTATTTCCAACATGATCAATGGTTTATCTAGATGATATTTCAAATGCACTAAAGGTGTAAGACATGGGGACACTCTCTCTAATATCCTTTCCTCCATTGTGAAGGATTATCTTAGTCGTTTTCTCACTTGTCTTGTGGATCAAAATAAACTCCATCCCATTTATGTGTCGTAAAACTTGAATGATCCCACTCACCTGTTGTATACTGATGATATCATTCTTTTTCTTCAAGGTGATAAAAGAAACATCCAAAACCTCAAAAAATAACATGCTCATTATGATGAGATTTCTGGACAAGTGATTACCTAGAACAAATATTTTATCTTCAATGGGAGAAATTTTCCAACTAATAGAAAATGTATAATTATAAGTGACTTCAGTATAAAGGAGGGATCTCCCCATTTTAAATACATAGGTGTCCACATCTTTTGGTGAAGAGCCAAATCTTTTCATTTCTCTGAAATTACCAATTTGTTTATAAATCCACTTTCTTCTTGGAAGGAAAAATCTCATTCTATGGTAGGCAGAATATGTCTTGTTAAATATACTATTGCCTTTAAAATGGTTTTCTCTATGATGGTCTTCTAGTGGCATGTTGGTCTTATTAAAATAAATAAATACCTCTATTTAAAAAAATTCTATATTGGTAGTATGATAGAAAGAAACTTATCACCATACAATGGTTAACATGTTGCAAACCCATTGATAAAGGAGTCATTGTAATTAAAAATATCAAACTCATTAATGAAGCACTTCAAGATAGCCTCACTGGGGATCTCCTACATAAAAAATCTAACTCAACTATCTTCCTTAAAAATATATTTCTTGAACAAATCATGAAATGAAACTCAACTTTTCTTGCCTCCTCTATCATGCCTTCCATAAAAAAGTTTTTCCTCCATTATGAATAACGTTTGATGGATGATCTTTAGAGACACCCCAATGAATTTCTCATTGGATAACTAGACTGAAACACCTTTAATTTCAAGAATTTCTCTTTACCAATGTTTTGAGAACACCAACCTCTTTATCAAAGATGTCCTCTACTACCAAAATGATCATCTTCCTAATACCATCATGAATGTCATCGATTCCTATGATTTCTCCATCACCGATGACTTTTTAGGCTAAGAAACTTCTCACAATGGAATTCTTAATTCAAAAAATATTACAAGCACTATTTCTATAACATTGATAGTGATTGTGGGTGGATCCAGCTCTTTGAAAAACCTTGGATAAAACCTTAAGGATTTTCCCTCATCTGGAGACATTCCCACAACAGGATCCCCACCGATGATCGCCTTCAATTGTATGGTATTCAGATCTTCTAAATGTTGTTCCTGCAACCAACACAAAGAGTATTCCAATAATCTCTTTCATTCTTATTCCACTGCTTCTACTCTTTGGAATTATATTTTTAATTTTTTTTACTATAGGTGGTTGATACATCATTATGTAAAATATCAATTAAAGAGATGTGAAGATATGGATAATTCTCAGCAGATTATGAATATTTTCCTTACTGCTATTGCAGAACTTCACTGTGTGATCTGGTATGATATAAATTCTCTTATTCATAGTAAATTATCATTATGTTGTGATGTAGGGTGAATGCTGATTCACGTTTCCATATGTGAAGCAGCTTCGTTCTAAAAGGGAAATTGTAACAACACGGTGCATGAATTTGGCATTCAGTAATGACTCTGTATTGATGGGAATTACTTCTAGAATCATCGCACTTTTGAAATCTTTTGGCATGCCCCTCTCCCTGTTTGGATTAAAATTAATGTGTATTGTTCTTCCAAAGGTAATCCAGGTCTAGCAGGTTGTGTTGAAATCTATAGAAATCATGCTGGTCAGATCCTTGGACGCTTTTATGGTAGCTATGGCATTGCCTCTTCACTAGAAGCTGAAAGGATGAGTATGATTCATGCCATTTATTTTGAAAACCAATATGGTTGGAGCATCCTTTGAATTGAGAGTGACTATAACACCATTGTGAAAATAATTTGGAATGATGTGATTCATCTTACGTGGTCGATCAACACCCACTAGATGAGATGTATCTACACTCTTCTTGATATCGACTACATCATCACTCATATATATCAGGAAGCTAACATGGTTGTTGATGGCCTTTCGAATAAGGGGGTTAATCAATATATTACTTGGTTAGATGATTTTCATGCTGATCTAATCCCCTTTCATTATAAATATTGTAATATTTATCCATCTTTTAGACTCTTGTAGCCTTTTTCTTTATAATAATTGTGCGTTGGTTTTCTATCTTGTCACCACCTTCTTAAAAATCACGTTTTCTATAAAAAAATGTTTTCAAAAAACGTTTTAAAAAATGATTAAGTAGTGTTTTTCAAATAAATAAAAAAATACTCATTAAATCAATTAAATTTATATTGAATGATTCCATTATAATCTTTCATCGTTATTTAAAAAAAATTATATTTTGAAAAAATGATTTAAAAAATGGAAATTGTATTTTCCTAAAAATTTAATTAATAGTATTTTAATGGTGTTTCCATTCATCAATGTCAATAAACCGTTTTGTAATATATGATATATTCTGGATATTTTGTAGTGATTCCATCCTCATTCTTTCTCTGGATATATTATGATTTGTTCAAATATATTTATATGAAACCCATTTATTTTCCCTGAGTTAATAATGTTTTAAAAGGAATAATGATTGTTTATAAGAGATTGTTATATTAAACATTTCATACCAATGGTTAATCATGTTTATAATAGATTGACATTATTTTCATTTCATTTTCTTGGTTTAATCATGTTATAAATTTAATAAAGATTGTTTCTTAGAGTTTTTTTATGAAATATCAATTAAAATAATTCATGTTTTGGTTCTAGGACATAATATACAATGGAAAGGCCTAGATATATCTAATGTGAGACCCTTAATACATATACGCTGGGGTGCCCAAGATTTCACCAGGTGAGGCCATTTTATCTTATACAATGGGGTGTGAAATATAGCATCAATTCAGTACACTATAGTTTATTTAATGAGGTGGAGTAGATAGTGTTGCATGAGAATCTTACAAACTTTATGATGGATTTGTACAAATAGATCTCTAATGAATTTTTTAATTATTATATTTTGATTTGTCCATATGATTATTCCAATTAAATGGTGTTTTAAAGGGTTCATCAATATGATTCTATAAGTTACCGAAAATGTGTTTATTTTCAAGCTATGAGATTATAAAACATCCAATGATCAGAATTGGCATAACATGTCTCACGATTATTAATTCTGATGACTCTTTTACTCTCCTTGATTTTATAATTCATGATATAGCTATTGATTAATAAGAATTATTTTATGATTCTCTCATTCACTTTGATTATGACGACATACCCTTATGCACTTATTATGATCAATGGTGACATTCAATTTCTAAATCATATGTATGACATTATTTATAATTTTAGATCACCCTTTTCATGTAATATTTCCCAAGGCTATAATGAATTAGGTTGAAATAATTATTTCTATAAAATATTTAAAAAGGATGATGTTAATGAACTAATGTGAAATATGAAAATATATGTATAATTGGAAATGATGTTCATCATTATGAAATACATGTTTATAAATCCATGTTGATTTGAGTTTTTCCTATTTATATAAAAATCTAAAAAAAAGTTTATCAGTATGTAAGAAATCAAATATTTTCTTCTTATCTTGTATGTTTTGATTGGTGAAAATTGTTCCACCTTCTCTGGTATCAAAGAATAATAATTAATGTTTATGAATGTATCACTAGATATGGGTGTGAAAGATCTAATATGTTAGAGTTGTCATCATATAAAGGTTTAGATAAATTTGTTGATTATGATGTTTTCATGGGGTGTTATCTTAAGAATTATGGATACCATAAAAGGTAGATGAGCTTAAGGTTGATCATAATTTCAATGTCTTATACCTCACATTGATGATTTTACAGATACGATCATAACGTGATTAATGAAATTTAACATGATTTTTTATTGGGTTGGTGTATTTGTAACCCTTAGTATCAGAATGAAGTGGTATTTATGGAGAAATTATTTTTTAATGGTTAAATAGAACAAATTGACAATGTAATGGCCAGGTGACAACACATCACATCTGACATGGTAGATCTTCTTGGACCCACAACCAAAGGGAGTCAAGGGTGTATTGACAACCACTGGAATATGTGATGTCTTGGATATTATGAAATTTTACTGGTAAGGATTTTTTTTATTTTAGAAACATATGTGATTTTATTTTAGGAATAATGGCGGACTTATCATGAAAGTATATATGATAAAATACAAGTAATCCATGGGTTTCAACATAGTCGGGAAAAGTTTTATGTAATTTAGGGATATTTATTTATGGAGTGATTTAATTTGGTATCTGGGAATTAGTGTTGAATTTTGAGAACTAATTTATCATTGTAATGTTTATTTATTTTGTGTCTTATCTTACCATGTGCTAACTGTTTTGGTGTGGGTTAATTTATAAAGGAATAGGGAATAGATTAGTATCCCCTTCATTGTTATATGGCCTTTAAAATATTATTTTTTTGACTCATGGGATATAAAATTTATCTTGAATGCTCATTGTTTATAGAAAAGGATGGGATTCTTGTGAGAATTTATTAATGGAAAAAATTATACTCATCTTGTATATTTACATGTTCTATTGGACTAGATAGTAAGAGAATGTGTCACCTATATTTAAAGAATGTTGAAAACATAATTATTAGAGTATATTAAATTTTGATTAATCAATGACCTTTTTGATCATTGAAAATTTATGGTTTTGAGGCCCCTATCCTTCCCTTGAGAATTGCCTTTCTTTTGATGAGTGATGTTAATCTTCTGTTCATTCCCACACATGTTCCCCTATTTGGAATCCTCGATTTGGGTTATTACATAAGACCAGTGTAATTATCTTTCTATATTATATGATTCATGTTTTGTTAACCCCTTTTATGATATGGGTTTATAACATAATTATATTCAAATGTCTATCCATTCATTATCGAGATTATGCTCGAATATTAAGGATGAAATTAATTAAAGGTTATAGGATATAACAACCTATGATTTTCAAAGAAGAAAATTATAATTTTTAGTTTAAAGGATATATAAAAATGACTTCTATTTTTTTACATGAAATAATAAGTTTCTTCAATAGCTTTTTTTACACATAAGATCGAGTTTAACTGAACATAAACCACCCATGATTTACTTTTCTATTATAACATATTTATTAAATTAGCATTTATGAATAATATCAACTAATTTATGAAATATATAAATAAATTCATACAAATATATATCTTAATCAATATAAATATTTGATATTTTTTTAGTAAATAATTAATCGATTTCTAGTAAAGTGATTCTATTATTAAAAAAATATATTTTTTCTTAATGAATTTTTTTTCGTTTTCTAAGAAAATAATTATTGAAATTATTTATACTTTTTTGAAAATGTGTTTTTAAAAAGTACTTTAATTTTTTAATCTTAATATGAAAATATAAATTGGGTAAATCATTTTCTCAATTTAGAGAATATTGATTTTTTTTTTGAATAGTGAAAAATAATGATTTCTGTAGCAAGTGTTTCCTTTTCAATAAATTATGTTATTTAAAAGAGAAAAAAAATTATATTTTTCAGGTAACTAAATATATAATTCATTGACTTAATTACAATTAATAAATTTATATATTTTTTATAATAAGTCTGTTTTTTGTATTTAAAACGAGGTTTTCTAAAAAATGTTTTAAAACGCATAACGTTTCTCTATTTTAATTAATAAATATAATCCATAATGGGGTATATATTAAATGATATATATATATATTGTTTTATATAATTAAATATTAATTTATTTTCTTTAAACTATTATTATTTGTCATAGAGTTAATACAGAACCATATTTTTCTAAAACAATAGTCTTCCTAAAAACCCACTACATCACCCTAATTTGGGGATTAATATTTCATTCAAATTTCCAGCTTCTCTGAAATTAATATTGAGAAATATTTTAAATATATGGAACAATAATATTTTATAATATATAATAATTCCAATTTAATTTTATAACATATTTATTATTTAAAAATAACATTAATTATAATGATTAGGGAAAAAAAGAGTTTATGTAGTAGTTAAACTTAAAACATAAGGAGAAAAATGATCTAGAAAAATTTCATCAAACCATATCATGGAATATATCCTTATTATAATTTTTTGTGGCTATTTTTTCATTATTTGAACTATTAATTTGGGAATATTCGGTATGGATACACTCTTTTAAAAAAATTAAAGTTTTCTACTCTCTACACTTATAAAAGGCATCCCCATCTCCTCCATTTTTTAGACCTATAAATACATTTGGATAAAAAAATTACTAGAAAAAACATATTTTATGATTCCATAATATTATCATAGAAGAAATAATTTGGTCATAAATCCCACGAATAATTGAATTTTTGGAAAATCAAAATATGTTACCCGAAGAAGAGGTAATGTTCATCAATATGAATTTTTTAAATTTATTTCTCTACCAAAATAAATTATTCTTATATGATGATTATATAATAAAATTAGAATTATTCATGTACATATATGTTCTTAATTCAATGTTACATCCTAAAAAACTCACACTTCTATAAAATGGGTTATTAAATAATCTTTTGTGTAAAGTGGAGTACTACCTCGTGAAATAACATTGTTCATTCTTCCATTACCAACTCTCACGGTTATGAATAATAATATAAATAATGTTTACATATTATATTAATGATATTTAAAACATAATTAAAACTATTTATTAATTAGATCATGTAAATCCTTTATATATTTCATAACATAGGGGATATGATAACATCACTCTTGTGTATAGGGGACAACAACCTTGAAGAGTGATGCGAAGGGTCTTTAAAAAATTTGTAAAATAGAAGGTAATAAGGAAAACTATAATTAGTATATATGATATAAATAAAATAGTTATTATATTAATAACATATTTATTTTTCATTAAATATAATATATTATATTCTGATAATCATTTCAGACCTTGAAAATGTTATAATGTCATTTTTGGATTAGGGGACTAGCACCACTTCAAGCAATGTGATTCGTATTTTTTCAACGCAAAATCTAATTATGGATATATATTTCTATATATTAGTATATATAATTATTAAAAATGTAATTAATTATATAATTATCATTATGGAATTGTAAAATATTACTTACCTTCTTTCTGTGATGATCATAAAAAAATAGAAATGTTACTCAATCGTACGTACAGTGTACTATTTCAATGATCGTATCAACTGTAAATATTTCATAACCATATTTAATGACTGATTTTAAAAGTATAATTTATTTTAATATATTATAATAATTTAATTATTATTATTATAGGCAAATTTTAATAATACTCCACTTATCTGTGTAGTTTTTTACACCGGAACCGAATATAGTCAAAACATTGACTTAATCATAATTGATTAAGTTATAAGATATAACCTATTTATATAGGAAATAAAATTAATAAAAACATTTTAAAGGTTCTAAATAAATTAAATAATAAAAAAAAATATTTTTTTATTTTAGATGATAATGAACAAGCCTAACAAATCAGACTCAATGTGAGGATTTTTCTCAGCTCACATTTATTTTAGTGAGATATTTTTGGTATTCACCACTTATTTTTGATATGTTGTGTTCATAATACCCATGAATTTATTTTATGAATATTATAATTATTTTTATTATTATTTTTAAATCCATTTTATGATTTCCCTTTCATTGGATTTTTCGGTTTCAAAGATACCATAACGGTAAGGTATTTTTGTCTCAATTTTTCTTTTTAGAGACATATGTCATGTTATGCAGCTATCTTATTTAATGAGGTGTATAGATATACCATTTTAAATTTAATATCATGAATATATTTATTCTCATATTATTTATTTTTTAATTTAATGTAATCATTTCATGGGGCTTACGATTCAATGTTAATTAAGTTGTAAGAGTTTCGTGTATTAATATCATAATTTATATGCATTGTTTTTTAAAAAGTCTCCAATGTTGAAATCTTATAAAATACCTATAATTAAATATCAATCATTGTTTCCTGTTTTTATTTCATTATAATAAAAATTTATATTATTTTCTTCTCTTTATGTATTCAATAAATCCAAATAATTATTTTTATGGAAAATAATTTTTTTTTGAAAATTATTTTAATTCTCAAATATTTTTTTCAAAAAAGGTTTCAAAAAATATTATAAAACGTTTTTTCAAATATGGAAGTGTATTTTCCTCAATAAATATTTTAAATCAATTTTAATATATGTATTTATAATCATTCAAGGTTATTTTCAAATAAATATATTTTAAAAATGTTTTATGTTTTAAAACATGATATAAAACCTGAAAATAGAATTTTACTAAAATTTTAAATAGGGAAATTTTAATGGTATTTCTATTCATCAATTTTAGTGATCCTTATAGAAAAATATGATCTAATGGGGATATTTTATAGTGAAACCATACTCATTCTTTCTCTCAAAGGATTATGATTATTTAAAAACATCGATATGAAACCCATTTATTTTCCATGGGTTAATCGTGTTATTAATGGAATAATGATTTATTCAATAGTATTTGTATATAACCCATTTAATTAAATGGGTTAATCATGTTTCAAATATATTTACAAGAAACCCATTTCTTTTTCATGGTTTTATCTTGTTATAAAAAATGATTGTTTCTATGAGTTTAATGGTGAATCATCTGTGTTCTTAATTGATGTGTTGGTTCATGAAATTTTTTTTATTGGGGTTAGCTATATAGAATCGGGTGAGTACATTATAGCTTATATTATAGGGAATAAAAAATGGCATTGGGTGAGCCCATTACAACTAATATGATATGGTAGCCTAGATTGCGCATGGTGAGCTAATTGTGGCTTATACGACGGGGCACCCTAGATTGCATTAGGAAAACCCATTAGAGATTATTTGATGGGTGTACCCAAATATCACTACAATTCATTGGATAATTATTTATATTATAATTCATCCATATAGTTATTCTAATTAAAATGGGTTTTCAAGGGTTTTATCAATACGATGAATGTTGTTACTTTATATGTGTTTTAGTTTTTTCTTATCCCTTCATAATATATCCTATGTTATAGATTGATATCTAAAAGCTTATGATTTTTTATTTTGATAACTCATTCTTCTAACATGTTTTCAAATTTTATGATCCAATTATTTGTGGGTATGAGTTATTTTATTTGTCTTCCATGCACTCTGATTATTTCTTCATACCCTTATGAAATTCATATACTGATTGATGATATTAAATTTATAATGATTATGTTTCACCATAATGATAATTTTATATCACCCATATAATGTTTTCGTTTTACCAGGTTATGATGAATTATGATGGAAAACTTATATCTGGAAGTGATTTCATCTGTATAAGTATTATTACGTAATATGAAATAATTAAAGTTGAGTATAACGGGAGATTATGTTCATATTTTCGAACCAGGTGTTTATGAATCGATGTTGATATGATTTGGTACTAATTCTATAATACTATAATTTTAAATGGTATATGGTTATGAAAGTGATCCAATATTTATTTTTGATTTTGAATTTTTTTATTGTAAATAATTGGTTCACCTTGTTTTGTATGAAATCTCAAAATTTACAGTTTATGAATTTACAACTAGATTTTTTAGTGTAGATTCTAGGCTATTATACTAAGTGAGGTATTTAAATATTGATATGGAGATTAAATTCAATCTCAAGGGCTTTTGATTAATTATTATTTAGAGGATCATTTGGTATTTATATATAGTGGGATGCGAATTCATTATTAATTTCTAAATATAATATTTGACTCTATATAATAAAAATTCAACAGTAGAAACCTTCCAATAATTTTTCCCACTATATCATCCAATGTATAGTTTTTTGCAATATTTTATTAAGATAACAATTGATATTTATAAAATAGTACCATACATTATATTGATGTTAAACTTGTTTTTTAAGACGTATTATTTATACAAAAAAATTTAATATTTTTCTAGAGAATTCATTGTAGAACTTTAAATTTTATCAAAAAAATATAAAAAACGCATTATATTAAAGGTTAAATCTATTTTACCATAGATTAAATTTATAGTAATTATTAAATCAATTTACTACTACTTTCATTTCATAATACATATCATATATTTTTACCATATTGAAATTTTACCTAAAAATAAATTGGTTCTCAAAATAATGAAAAATTAACCTATAGCATATTTTCAGTGTATAGATTTTAGAAATCTTTTTTTTCTAAAATAATTTTGAAAGTCAGTCTATATAAAAATTTAATTATAAATCCTTATTTATTAAAAAATACTTGTTTTTATGAAATAAAAATAAATTTTTTCCATCATAAAAATTACATTGTATTGATATAATTATTTTGTAATAAATTTTTAAATACTTTTTATTTGGTAATAATATTTTAGGAAAATAACATTCATTTAAAAAATTCATGAGTTTATCCGAAATAATTTACTTAATTTATGATATATATTTCCATAAAATAAAATTTTGATTTCTTCATATAAAATTATAATTTTTATCAAACAAAATATAAAATCTTCTATAAGGAAATAATAAAAAGGTTATAATATATTTATTATTTTATTTTCTAGAAAAATAGAAAAGATTTATTACCAAGGTCTACATACATGAATATTTTTTACATTAATTTACTCCCTAATGGTATGGTCTGTGGTATTTGTAATTTTTTGGGGTGGCATAAAAAACATGGATTGAGACGTTACTTAGATAAGCTAGAATTTATCCCTTAAATAGTTTCACTCATATTTCAGTTTTTGAATCTCATATTGGGATTGGTCAATCAAAAATATCACTAATAGATTCTCCCTAAGATGTTCGGATAAATGGGATTCATAGGGTACAATCTTACTGGTTGAGTAAATTTCTTATCCCATCAATTTCAATTATAAGTTATCATTACCCTTAATAAATAATAATCCTAACGATAATTTCTAAAAAACTTTTTTTTAAATATTTATGATTCATAATAATATTTTAATATAATAAAACAATTATTGGTATATTTTTTAATGGTCTAAAATAACATAGGCAATATAGTTCATCGGTTTTCTATAACTGTAATAATCAAAAATGAATGTATTCAATTAGAACAGAATTTGATTTGTAATATGTTGGGTCATTAAATTCACCATTAAATTGATAAATATAAAATTATTAACTCTTGAAATTATAAACATCCTATTACATAAAATATTTTCCCCAATGCATTTATCCATTCATCATATTTCACTACGTCTTAGGATCGACCAAATCGGGGAGGGTGATAATTCAAGAAATTATCATCTATAGACATGGTATTTTTAGATATTTTTTCCCACCAATCATGGGATCTCTCATTATTTTCCATTGTAATATGAGTCAATAAATCCATTAACTGCTTTATTCTAACCATTCTAGTTTTCAATGGGGTAATGTTATCATGCAATTGGTTCAATCACAATTTAGCTTCATTATTCATCTATAGAAAACCTTTCTAAGAAGACATTTATTAAAATACGAAAAAATCAATTGTTCAAAATATGCCTCTTGATAATATAACCATAAATTAGAATCTCTTTATTTTTTCATTAAAAATTATCTTATCCTCCAATTTTTCCTATAATTTTCACTCATATAAATTATAAAACCCCATAACCAAGAAATCCTGAATTAAATGATATATAACAAGTATTTAATGTTCATATATTCATATGATATTTTCAGATTATAGTTTTAAATAATTTTATAATGAGTTACATAGTATAGTTTCCATCTCCAAATTGTATCCATTATTTCAAAAAATAATATTCTTTATAAATATACAAATTCTTTGTTCATGGTAACTTCAATATATTAAAATATGATATTATTAAATATCTAGCCCATACTAAGCAGTAGTGAAAAATAATTTCAATGCTTGGGTTGATAAAACCAAAGATTAATATGTGATAAAATTAATAAATATCTTAGACCATTTTTAAACCATAAAAATATATAATTAATTTCTCTATTTTCATAATCAAAACATGAACACAAATATTTATTTCTATTTTCTATAAAATAATAATTACTTATTATTATTTTGAAGAAAAAAATTAATATTTTATAATAGCGGTAAAATCATAATCATATGAGTTTAGTAAAACAATGTAAACTAAGGAAAAAATTTCTTTGAAAAAAAATTGTTTTTCCTTTAATTAAAAAAATTATAGGCTACACTAAAAAAAAATTACTCATTTCATTACATTATAGAATAAAAATATTCCTATTATATATAATTTTTAGAAGATCATATCAATACCTTCTATAATTATTCTTATATTAACCCATATATAAATCATTAAATGTAATCAAATTATTTGAAAAATACAATATAAATTCTAAATATCCTATCACTAGTAAACTTATTTGTGTTGCCCAAATCATTGGAGAGATATATAAGGATAAAACCTAATTATTTCAATTTGAGGCTCACCCATAATTCATATAAATTATACAATAACTATATTAGGAATAAAATACATATAAATTTCACATTAATCATAAAATATTTGATTTTGGAATGATTACCATAAAAAATCACAATTTCAATTATTTCATAAATATGAGAATAAGATTGTTTTCCATTTACTTTTTAAAAAACAATATATCAAACTAATTTCGAGATATTGGTATTCCATAAAAATAACCATGTAATCTTATAGAAGAGTCTTGGTAATGAATAAAATCTATGATAATCAGAAGAATCGTTATTTCTTTATATAATAAAATATTTTTTTCAAGTTGGTAAAAAATGATCCAAATGACCCTTATGGTGAATGTCACACCTATATTTTTGTTTTCATCCTCTGTATCAGCTTACCATTTTATTCATAGTTTTTATTTTGTGTTCTGGGTGTTCCATATTTGAAATTTATGTTTTGGAGGTTTGGTGATTATTCTAGATATATACTTAGTTAGAATGATAGGTATGAGTAGGAAATGTATTATAAAATGAGTTTATAACACTCATATTGGAACCTTCTTATAGGGTATGTTTTGTGGGAACTTTATCCCCTTGAGTTAGATGATTTTTAGGGTGAAAAGGTTGATTTTTTGGGAATTTTTCTATGTTTTACGGTTAAGGTGCACCATTAGTTTAACAATGAAGTAAATGTTTATGGTGTCGTAGTGTTAGTGAAAGGTTTATCTAACCATGCACCCAAATTGTGCATCCCAACCTACACTAAATAGGAGGTAATTTCATTGTTTTCACATGGTTTGTCAAACCGTGTGAGCTAACCATGAATCCCACTTGAGAAAGGGTGTTTTTTTCTTCTTATTTTTAGATGGGGTTTCTTCTCTTAGCCTCACCTATTCAACTGCTACATATTGGATGCCCCCATAGTGGTTTATGGAACCTCCAGGCCACTCAATGTGTGATTTACGGTGTTTTCTTGGTGATTTTTCACCTGAATAAAAAGGTTAGTGCTTCTTTATTCTTCAACTTTTCATTAATTCCATTTTCCTCATCATCTCTAACCATAGGGGCCATGTTGGCCAATTTTCATTGTTAAGGATTCTCGGTTTTTAGGGGGTTTCCTTCTTAGTTCTCCATAAAGTTAGACCCAGCCTCCATTGGGTTTAGTTGAGGTGTAAATATGTTTTTTCATTGGATTCAAGAAATTCATCATCATATGAGGTAAGATCATTTTCATAATGCCTTTAAATTGAAGATTACATTGTTTCCTTATTTTTAGCATTCATCATAGATATTAAATTATGATGTTTCATGATTAAAATAATTTATCCACATGGAATAAAATGTTTTTCATAATTTCATTGAATTTGTGGTGATGATTTGATGGGTTTAGAAAACCTAGTATTTGTTAAATTAACCAGTTTTCATTTTTAAGTGGTTTGTGATACTGAAAGGCATGTTTTGATTTTGTAATTGATATTATGATACTCAAATAGAGATTTTGGTTTTTCCAATGGGATTTGTAAGTTATTTTTTATTGAGAGTGGCATGTGTGTAGTTTTTTCTAAATGTTTTGATATGTGAAATCATTTTGAGGACTATTTGGAATTTTTAATAAAATGGTCACATTTGGGAAAACCCCTTTAGGATTGATTCTTTCCTTGTTGGATGACCTTGACATGGGAGTGACCTTAGTATGGGTACTCCCTTATTTAATAACTATTTTAAGGCAACTAATTCTCCCTGAGGTGGTAGGGTGGTGACAGTTTTTGTGATTTATATGGTGGTATATATATGGAAAATTGTTTGGAATGTATGGAACACCCCTTTTTGAACATTGAATGGGAAACTAGAATAAGAAAGAGAAATTTTGATAATGTTTGTTTCATTGGTAGTTCACGCACTGGCTCATGTCCCATAGTTGGTGGATATTCAGTTTATTACTATGGGATCGGTCCCATCTCTCTATCATGAGTTTGGGTGGCTTCGAGTTTGGGAATTTAGATTTCATCGTGTGTGGGATGCTACCAAAGATAGGTTCTCATGTATTAGTGTATTTTGGTTATCCTCTGAGTTCCTAGGTCATCCCATTTTCCTTTTATGCTAGTACTATTAGTGCTATTTGCATTGTTGTGTAGGATCATATTCAATGTAGTTGGTTTTGGTGTATTTAGTTGAAATGGTGAGTCCATGGATTTATCATAAAAGGTTTCTAAGAAGAATGTTTTGAACAAACTAGTAATTTTCACTTCCTTTCAACTTTATGAAAAAAATCATGTTTGTTTTCCCTTATACCTTTTTTCCCATGAGCCTTGTTTAAAATCTTGAAGACATTGGATAATTATTTTTTGTTTTAAAATGGAATTTTTTGGAAAAACCTATATTTGTAAATTTTATATCAAACCTGTTACTAAATGATTCTTTATTTAGAGTTTGTGCATGTGGAATATAATTATTCATGCATACCTATTGATTTTTATTCCTCATTCCTATAGTCATTTCTTTTTTTTAGTTTATTTATTTGAGTTTGATCACCTTGGGAGATAGTTTTTTGTTGATAGAACAATAAAATTTAGGGTCACATGGAGATTTTGGGATGTCAGGTTTAGTTTGGGATTTCTGTGGTTGTGGTTGTTCAGTTTTTTGTATTGTTCATTTGTATTAAATGATGTAATGTTTCATAATCATTGTAAGATTGGTTTCCTCCTTTGTTTAATACGCTTCTTTTTCTCCTTCCTATTTTTATTGGGAGAAATTGTTCCCATTCTTTACTCTTATGATGCCCTTGATGCTTGTGACTAGCCTAGGAGGATAAGGAATGCCTCTTAGGCCTTTCCAAGGATTGGATAGGGTGACTGGTTTAGGTTCCACCCATGTTTTTTCGTGAAAATTGTTATTAATGGATGTCATCTCTTTAGTAGACCTTAATTTTTAGAGAGCCCATTTTTTCTTGGGGATATAGAGGTGGAAGGATTATGATATTTGTAGCTCATGATATAAGAATAGGATGTAATTCATGAAACCTTACTCATTTTGATCCTTGAGTTACCATAGAATGTCTAGGTTTGATGGTGTATTTTCTCTTGTAGATTTTTTGTTGTTGGTGAAATGAAAAGGGAGTTGAACAAGTGGTATTTGTGAGCTCTCAAGGTCTGGAAAGCCATGTGGGGCTAGGTTAATGGTCCCAAGGAAATCATCATGATGATGGTTTGAATGGAATATGGTTTCCAACTATATAGAAAAGTCACCCATCGATAAAAGTTTCAATTTCTATGTTGTTTTGGGTGTTCTTTATTCATCAAATTATCTTGAAAACTCCTATTTTGGAATTGTGAAAAGAAGAGTTTAAATTGGTTAAGACATATTTTTTGATAAGTGGAAAATGAAATCTAATAACTCGCTTAAAGGAAGGGAAAAGTGGGTTTTTTAAAAAAAAAATATAGTTAAATGAAACTGGTATAATAATATTGGATTTTGATAAAATAAATATAGATTTTATTGAAATTGTTTGTTTGTAAAAAAATAAATTTTTCAAATGGTTTTAGAATTCATTATAGATAAGACAAAATGGTTTTTTAGTCAAATGGTTCTTAATGAGATAATGTTTCTAAAATCAGTGTAAATGTTTTGAATGAGATACATTTGTTTTATTGGGATTCATTGTATTCTATGTTTTTCTTTTGAGTTTGGTGTGATTCTGATTTAAATTTTGAGTTTTTGGTTATTTTCCCTTGAAGAATGTTTGGCACATAGTTTGGGAAAACCATTTGGCTTTCTCTAGGTAATTGTGTGAGCTTCGGTTTTCTTATATTTGGGGCTCATAGTATACTCATAGTTAGTAAAACTATATTTAAATCATAAGGGAATCCACTTCATCAAGATAGAAACATGATGCATGATTGGTTCATGGATTCCGAAATTGTGTGGCCAAACCATTCAGGTGCTCATGTGTCCAGTAAGGTGTGCATATTTGGCACCTAGTTTGGTAAACTATGCGGCATAACCGTGGATGGTTCCCACGTGTCTAAAAATGTAAAAACATGGGGATTATGGAAAATTTTTGTTTTAAATTCGATGTTTGTTTTGGAATTTATTTTCAATAAAATTGAGTGGTTTTTCAGAGAAATATTTTGGCTAAAATGGAATTTGATACGTTAGAGAAAAATGTTTTGATTGAGGTGAAAAATATTTTAGGATATAAATTCATGGGATTTTATTTTTGTGTATGATGCAATGGTTTTTAATGTGGAATTTTAATATGGTTCGTGTATTGGTAGTTAATAATTTTTTTGTAAATTTTTATAAATATTAAGATATAAAGTTTATTGGGATTTTAGAAACATGGGTGGAATGTTTTATTTTAGAAAGAGGAAATATTTTGTTTCGACCATTGGTATTTCTAGGAGTACTAACATGCATTGATATGTGTGGAAAGTGGACGGATGATGTTATGGGATGATGAGTTACAGGTATGGCATGGTTGATGGATGCCTGCAATGGTAATAGATTATGCATGTAAGTGAGACTCTACGAAATACCATAGGTGTGTTTGAAAATCCACCATTTTTTTTGTTTTTAAAAATGTTTTTAAGCTAGAAATTATAGTGTTTTTGTAAGAAAATTTTTCATGTGGCTTATTTCTCTATTATGTGGAAGTGCTGTTTATTTTGTGTGCTTCCTTATGATTTGGGGGGATGTTTGTGTTATGTTTTGAGATAAAACTTTTATTGGTAGTTTAGTCTTGAAGTAGGGTTTAATGGTTCTACAAAAAGTTTTTGAGAAAATTTAAGCTAGTTTCCCTTTTTGTTAGGGTTTTTTTATGTGAGTTTTGGTTCATGAGCTTGTTTTGATAGAGCTTATGGTTTTCTCTTTACCCTGTTTTTTCTTTTGGTTGGTCCCCCATTTGAAATCATTCTAGTTGATCAAACTAAGGATTTCATTCATGAGTTTAAAAAGTTAAATAAACCACTTCAAAGGATACACCATCCCATTTTCTATAGTAGAAATATATTTAGGTTCGATTTAAAGTTCCACCATGTTGTAGTGTTCCTATTAGTTATAGTAGATATTCTCGATGATGTTTTGCATGTTTCTTCAAGTTCCTTATTTATTATCATCCTCATTTGGAGTGAAAAGAGTAGTTTATTAATCTACCAAGTACATATTTGGGTAATTTAGTTCTGTTTTAGGAAGTGAGTTTCTTGTATATCTTGATCTTCAATTTTTTCTTGGAGTATCGTGTGACCACTTGTCGCACCAAAAGAAGGAGTTCTGATTACGGATTAGTAGTTATTGACTTTGTGGTGGTTGATGTTTTAAAAATCTAGGCTTTAGATAAAGGCCTCAGAGTGATGCTAGAGTGTATTCAATAATCCCAATGGCATGAGAAGTATGGAAAAGTTTGTTCCTACACCATTGGAGTGAGGCTGTTCTTGTAATCTATTTTATGTTATTTGGTGCTGTGAATTTCCACTTGTAACAAATATTTTTGTGGAATTAACAATCACACAATGTTTCTAAGTATTCCATCTAGAATTCATGTTTCCAATTTGTTTTCTTGAGTGGTCCTACTAGGTGAATCGGGTGAGTTCTTGAGTGGGTGGTTTTTGGTTTTTGGTTTTAATGGTCCAATCATTGGGATAGTTACCTCCCCTCCCTCAGTGGTGGAGTTTTTTGGTCATTGTAAAAACTATTGGATCGGTTCTTATCCCTTCCATTCAGGAGTGGGTAGTTTGAACGCATTGTCACTTTCTTCATAGCCTAGGTTGATAGTCCATTATGAGGGAGTTCTAGTTAGACTATGTAAGAAACCCTAGTTTTTATTCAAGTTGAATTTTCTTTGTCATTCATAGTTGGTTATTAATGGTGGGGAGACCCACCATGGGTCTCGTTGAGTTTTCTCATAATGTTTTATCATATTCTAGTTGATCTTAAATGGTGGGGAGTTAGTTCGGGCCTCCCCTCTATTGGGGATCTATTTTTGTTTTGGTTTCAGTTTGAGCCAGTTGAAGTAAATTCTTTTAAAGTTGAGGATTTTTTCAGTTTCCCCCTTGGTTTGGGTAAAAATTGAAATCTTTACATTATACCCAACAGACTTATTTGAAGTATAGTTGTGAAGGTTGTGGCTCTAATTTATTATTGATTGTCAAGAATTGTTTCCAGTTTTTGGTCTATTTTGAACAAGAGGCATAAGTTCTATATGACGGTGGGAGATGTTTTTTGATCAAGGGGATGGATCTTAGGGTTTTGAGAATCGTTAGTTATTGATCGATAAATTGGATAATGTTATGGATTTCTTGGGGTGATAATTGTTAATGGTGGGGAGAGTTTTCACATCCATATTTTTTTTAATCCATTGTAAAATATTATAATTTTTCTCAAATATTTTTTTTTGTGTTCTGGGTGTTCCATATTAAAATTTTACATTTTCAAGGTTGTGGGGGATTTTTTCTTGATGTATTCTTAGTTATCATGAAATTTATGATTAGGAGGTATCATGGAAAATGAGTTTATAACACTACTAATCACACGTTTTTATGGGCTTTGTTTGTTGGGCTATTTATCCTATTGAGTTAGATGAGTTTTGGGGTAAAAGGGTGATTTTTTGGGTACTTTTTCAATGTTGAATGGTTAAGGTGTATAGTTGGTTTGACCATATAGTAAGTGTGCAAGGGGATACACATTTTGCACACAGTTTAACTAAACATCCAGCCAAAGTGTATAGCCCAACCTTCACTAGACACGGGTTGATTTCATGATTTGCACACAGTTTTTCAAATCATGCGAGCTAACTATGAAACCTGTTTGAGAAAGGGTATTTTTGGATTTTCACATTATTTTTAGATGGGGTTTATTCCCGTATCCTCCCCCATACAATCCATATGACATTTCCCCCCTAATGGTGGTTTTGGCACCTCTATGCCTCTCCAAGTGGTATTTAATGTGATTTCTTGGTGATTCTTCACCCGAATCAAGTGGTTAGATATTCCTCTTTCTTATCCTTTTCTTTCTTTCCATTTTACTCTTCTTCCCTTACCATAGGGGGAATGTTGACTGATTTTCTTGGTTAGGATTCCTTGGTTTTTTGGGGGTTTCCTTCTTAGAAAAATATTAAAGTAATAATTCCCTAATAAATTCCTTTGACTCTTATAATTTTTCTTTACATATAGGAAATTACATTTTCAAAGTATTCACCATATATTCATCATAATTTGAATGAAAATATTCCTCATCAATAATATCATTTATTTCAACTTCTAATTTTTTTTTCTTTAAAAAATAATATTATATCCTCAATAACCATCTCCTTAAAAAATAAATTTTTAAATTTCAAAATATATTAAAATTCTATAAAATTCATCAATATTAATAGCACATGGATCCTTTAATTTTAATATAGATATATTAGAATCAAAATTATCTGGTAAGAGTGGTATAATAATTAAAAAAATAATAAAATTTCGCAACATCTTACCATAGACTATAATAATGATCCCCACAACATTATACCCAATGAATAATATCTTAAATGACTTATCACAGTGAGTCAATATGTGACATCCCAAGCCTAGATTCCTCCCAAAGGTTACTTGAGTCCAGTTGTTCGTATGGTCTAAAGCACACCTCCCCATATTCTAGAGGGTTCCGGCTAGAAGATAAGGCCTAGAGTGTGTCTACGGGGAGACTATTCCCTAATTACTAGATTGAAGCATAATGGATATATATAATAACAAATTAAAAACACAATATCATAAAAATAAACTATTACTACTAGACCAATAACACATCATAGTGGAAGAATACATAAATTACATGAAACTGATAATAATAATCAAAAGACGGAAACTGAATCATATAAAAAATTATGATGATACATATCATGTATATATAAAACTAGATAATCGGTATACATGGTATGAATAAATAAATTCTATAAAAAAGAAGAAAAACTAATCCAACCCATATCAACCATCCTGAGTGCTATCTCATTCATCTACTACCAACCTCTATCATAAGAAAGAAAGAAATATTAGGTGTCAATAATGGGATACTTACCCTTATCAACACCCACAAACATATAATCTAACATGGTACCATCTATATCTTAGATAAGGTGTGATATACATATCAATAGTCCACCACTAATGGATATTATACCATATATTCTGAGAAATATAAATTGACAATGTGAAAGTATGTATAAATTATAAAAAATAAAGTTACATAAATACCACTATACCGTATTTATAAATAGCTGGTGTCTGAATATTTAATGGTTTAATTTATTATGTTCATGTTATAATATGTACTGAAAGAGGATATATGGAATAGCCAATGAATCCCAATTAAATATGATGATAATAACATAATAACGAAGGTAATGACTATGGCATCCTTGATGGTGATAAATATGAGGTGGGTCCAAGGTAATAAACAAGACATCATTGACCCAAGTGGTTGATTCAACACAGTAATTACCTATATCCTAGGTTTACGTGGTCAACATATAATAAATGGGGTATATCCTAATTTATTATATTGTATATTTTTCTAACCAAGTCTAATGATCTCATCCATGCTAAAATGGGAGAAGCAATGACTGGGCCCAATGGGTATATCCCTGGTGCCACAGGTCTGAAGATGTCTAGTTGAATCCATGGTATATATCCAATAATAAACATATTTAAATGTTAATGATGTTATTATATTAAATCATGTTAGGAATCAGATAGTATTTAAGTATTAGGATCTAAGGTGGTTATCTCCCTTTGAATCTTTCATCATTTAATCAGAATGGTTTCCTGTCAGTGCTAAAGGAATTCCCATTGGAATACAAGGCCTGCTCAAGTCTAATCACACCTATAAATATGAAAAACTCAATATGAAATTATCACAATATAGTTAGTTCATTATTTATTTATGGTTATTTGATACTCATGCATTTTCATACTTTAGTTGATTCATTCCATTACAATGTATTAGTGTGGCAAGGTTTAACAAGGTCATGCCAACATTTAATTTGTTAATAACATTTTCATTAATCTAGTTCACCCCACTACCTTACATTAATAATGGAATGGTGTGATACAAACATGAAACCATTCTATTCAATTACATGAAATTATGAAAAGTGATATTTATGTTATACATTTCATTTATAATTGAGATTCATTTATTATATTGAAACACATACATTAGAATGTTCAACTAGAAATTATTGATGTTATCCATTTTCAATTAATAATTCATTTAATTAATAAAGGAATACCATTAGTAGGGTCATTCCATACACCGAAAAGGTGTAATAGGTACACAGACATGGGTCACTAAGGAAAAATTAATGAATCTCCCAACTTGGTTTGGAATTCATTAAGTGTTCAACCAAACATAGTGTAATAAACATGTATAGAAATGAATCTACAAAAAAATATTGATGATTATAATCAAATTATATGACTTAAATTGGATACACCAAATAATACCATTTTTTTGTATAAAAAATAGTTTATAAAATAGATATATTTGAGGGATGAGACATAAAACACCTACATCGAGCTTATAACACTCTACGAATCTAGTATCATCCTTTAATTTGACATTGACTAAGAGAAATCTATGGAATGGATAAAAAACGTAAAATGAGGCATAATATATTGCATACAAATAGCATCATTTAAGGAAAGAAAAATTATGAATAACATAATATAAATATATTACATACCGATGCACATCCAATGAGAAGAACATGGAACTAATCAAACATCGGATAAAAGTAGAAGATAAAAATCTATCAAAAGGGGATTGAGATGTTTTTACGGGTGAAAAAGGATATATTCACCTATTTGAATGCGAAAAAGAGAATGGGGGTTATGATATTAAGTCATTAAGGAAACTTTTAACATTTTTTTCAAACCTTTTTAGGGGCGCACATTTTGGAAATAGGGTTTTCCAAATTCTGATCCAATTATTATTGGATCACAATTTAAGAAGGGTACCCATATGTTTTTTCAACATGGTACTATGAATTAGGTTCCATCCATGAAATTAAGTGTCTCTAAAAACTATATACTTTCACACATATGTGTGCGACCTAAGATTCAATGTTTCCTCAAATAGTGTATCCTTTTCTACTCAAATTCAATCCCCCAAATTTTTGGTGTAAAAATGTGGCATGTCACTTTTGATTTCTCTTAATCATGATGATAGAAATTTTTTATAAACAATATGGGATCAATGCTCCGAACAAGCCTCAGTCACCCTCGAAATACTTGTAATCTCATTATTCATCCACATTAGGTCCCAATAATAATTAGAAAAAAATTAATAAGATTATTACCTAAGTGAATAAATGGGTTTGTTTATTATTACCCCTCAAAATAAATCATCCCTGAGTTTAAATTCTATGGCTGGAGAAAACATTATCTTAGAAAAACTACATCCACTAATAACGCATGTCAGCCTCTCAATCCCAAGTCTCATATTATGTCTATTCGTACTGCTTTGACTCCAACATTAAACAGATAAACTAGCCTTGGATAGGGTTCTTGCTATTATGGATGATGTATATATGATACCTATCAAATGAATCATTAGCATCTAGCTCAACCTCCTCTGGTTAAAAAGTATGAGACAGGTCGATATGATAATGAGGAAGATGTGAAACATGGAAGACATCATGCATGACATTATAACTATGAGGTAATATCAATCAATATGCTATTGACCTAATTGTATCATGAATCACAAACAGACATAAAAATTGTAGAAATATATTCCATTGCATCTGTACCAATATATTCCCAAGTCTAAATAATTGAAGGAGTAAAAACAATCCACGAACTAGATGTCTAGAGTTTATGAGTGGTAAATTTTATAATATTCGTGTATAGACTGATTTGTAGACATACCCTTCTAGAGCATCTTATTCGTATCTGAAGTCTCTTGCTCATAATGAGAAAATATTAGCACTATATATCTTGCCTATATCTAGAATAGGGGTGAACTAAATGGCCTACCATGTAAGGACACCTTGTTATCCATCTGAATTATCGCGTGGAATCTATTATTATAAGGGAACTCAATAAGAGGGATATGGTACTACCAAGAACCATAGAAATTTAAGACGTATTCTCAATGAATTTCCTCAATCATCCATAACATTTGTACTAATTGGCCATCAGTTTAATGGAGAAAATATATTATTATAAGAACCTATTTACCCATAGATCTCTATAAACCCTTCCAGAAACACAATGTGAAATGAGCATCCTTGTATGATATTTTTTTACTAGGGACCACATGTACCCATATAATCTCATTTTAATATTTTCTTAATTGCTCATCACAGGAAAATATATACTATAAAGCAGTGAATTGGGATAATTTAATCAATCAATCCATGATTTCCTTATATTAATCACTACCATAGGGTTGAAATCTATAAGATGACTAAATAATATCTGGAAATATATTCCAATTTTAATTACTATAATAGAAGTGACTATAAGAAGGTAACATGTTTCTATTATAACTCTCCAAGCCCGGTCTCCCAAACTCATTGCTTGAAAATGCTATGTAATTATTTTCTTATAAAATAAAAATAACAATTAAAAAACAGATTACACAAGAGAGGACCTTTTACCCATCTAGGTTTTAGATGATTACAAAACACCTTATATTTATCAGAGTTGACCCAAAATATAACACATGCCTACAAAACTTTCACATGTGCTTACTCCAAAAGCAGTGATATCTAATTTGATCTTTTAAGATTCAAGTGAAAATCACTTAAAAAGGGTGAGAATTAAATTTCCTAGTAAAGAGTTTTGAAATTATTTAAATACTTTTTAGAAAATATTTATTTAAAAATAACTTTGAGAAATTCCATTGTATATAACATAAAAATAATCTTCAAAACACCCTTTGAAAAACATAATTCAAATTACTTATGTTTAAAATAATATAATACTTTTGAAATTCATTATGTAACAAAATTTCATTAAAATAAATACAGTTATTTTTCGAAAAAAAACAACAAAATATTTTGAAAAGAAATCATTGTGGCTTTTGGAAACATGAAACATTAAAGGATATATTGGGCTTACCCACTTTTCAATGGATTGGTTTTCTATCCAATTCCCTATCATATTTACAACATTCAAGTGTCACCTTTTCTGAAAACATTTTTAATCTTAATTTACTTATATATATACACCATCAGTGGATTTTGATATTGAAATATTTTACTATGTTAAAATACACATTACAATTATATTTATATATATGAGTATGTATATATATATATAATAACTCTTATTTCATTTCACTTTCAATTCTAGTTCAGATTACAACTATAGACTTTTAATAAACATCCATGTACCCAAAAAATTTATGAAATAAATGATTTCATATTTTTATAACTTCTACCATTTTAAAACCATAAACTTCAATAAAAAATTACAATGTACTACTTTTTTCATTGATTTATGCATGAAATAATGAATGCATAAAATAATAGTAGTATAAAAAATTTATATTTTGTCTTATTTAAAATAAATAATCATAAGAAATTGTTAATTATGTGTTATACATAATTATACATTTATCACTTTCATGGATTTATATACACATACCAAAAATTTTTAGATCTTAACATTAAGTAAAAATATAAATATATAAACATAATTAGAAGAAAATCATGACATTGAATAAATCATTTTCTTTTGTATATATTTGAATAATATGTACTCATATATCATATACCCAAGTATGATACATGATGTAATCGACATGTGGGAAAAATAACACATCAGTATACATACATACATACTACATATATATTGATATATATTTCAAGTAAAAAAATTAAATACCAAAGTAAAAAATAGGTTACAATCACACTTATTCAATTCATAAAATATAGACTTGGAATTCATCATAATACATATATAATTATAATGTATTGAAATAAAGATTCTTGAAGTTTGGAATTAATACCTATATATGTTAAGATATATAAGGATTTAAAAATTAAAAAATAATAGATTATAAATAATCTTCTTATAATATAATGAATTATAGTATATATAAACTAATAATTCCTTATCCAAACATAAATTTAATCTTGAATTGTTAAATAAAACTACATATTTAAAATATATCCACTAGAAATAAATTATAAAAATACCTTAGATAAAGAATATTTCAGTTTAATAAATATTTTAAAACTAAATAATTTTCCTTTACCAATTGAAGAATCAAAAAAATTTACACATAAAAATATATCCCTTCTACCAAACTAGAAAATTGAGATTATAATCATAAAATAAATAACAAACATCTGTTATTTATAACCACAAAAATAAAATCATAATTTTGAAATAAATAAACTAACTATCTATTACTAATAATTTTGAAATAGATAAATTTTAAAATGAAATAAAACTATCCCTTATTAATTTTATGTGCACAAATTATATCTACTTGATAGAAGACCAAATATGGATTCTCGTGCTTGTAGAAGATAAAAATAATATGAATTCTCCCTATACCTTTCCCAATTATCTCACCAGACAAAAAACAAAAGAACATAGGAGACATATATCCCTATCATAAGTGAAAAAAATAGAGGAACATCACTCCAAATTTCATTGGTACAACATCTTCGAACAAAAAAATATATACTAAAAAATGGAATGTGTGATGTATTTTCATATGGTTCTAAATTTTATCATTTAATTGAAAAATTCATTAAAAAATAAGTTGATTTATTATTATATGGTTCTATATCTTCAACATATCATTTAATTGGAAAATTTGGTCCTAAAATGAACATCAAACAATAGATTTAAAGAACTATTTTCATCACAAACATGAAATAGATAAATGGATATAAATCATTAGTTTATCAGTTCAATTTAGATATAATTTTTTCCAATCGATATGAACTGAGTAAAATTGTTATAGGACAGAGGTGCAGACTTATTCATGAAGCATTCGACCACAACCATTTAATAACCAATTGGAATTGTTGAAAATCTATACGAAGAACATCACAGTTGAAGAAAAATAAAAAACTATGATATTAATGAAATGGAAATGGAGAAATTCAAACTTCAATAGGGAAAATAAGACTTGGAAGGATGAGAAATAAGAAGTAAATTGACAAATTTGAATTTATAACATCCTAATATATATCTGAAATGAGTTTTGGATATAAAAAAGTTACAAAAAAACCCACTTGTATATTAAAGGAAGAGACGACTAGACCTCCACATGACAAGAATCTTATCAATGTCACTCATCATTGGTCCCCATCCCAAATGTGAAATCTTTCTGACTCAAAACCCTTCCTTGAACATGGATCTGCATGCAAACTCGATCCTAGCCTTGATTGAACCTACCCTATTGCGCTTAGTCATGCTTGGATATGACACCACCAATGCTTATGGAATAACCCTTCTCCATTGTCTTCTTCTTCCACTATATTCACCCCAAAAGATGCCTTCACCATACACTCATGTTTTTAGAACTCTTCATCCCTGAAAACATAGTTGTGACTACATTTTCTTAAACAAATCATCATTATTTTAATCAATTCAATCGGATATTAATATATATAATATCATTATAATCTAAAAATTATTATATGATTATAATTACAATTCAATGTTTTCTTAATAACAAATAATATAATCTAATATAAATATATATATTTTTGAAAATAATAATAATAATTTTCTTATAAATATAATTTCATACAAATTTATAATACTAAAAATTCATATAAAGTTATAATAGTTCATTTAGTAAATTAATATCATTAATTAAATTAAATTTATTTAATAAAATTGTATTTCTATAAATATTAACATAATGAATCATAAATTTTAATATATATGTATATATAATAACTACTAGATAAATTGGTCTTAAATAAGTTTATTTGTTTATTTAAAGCTTTATATTTACTTATGTATATAAAAACAATGATTTCTCAAATACATCATTCTAATTTATAAACTTTATAAACACAATTTATAGTTATAAACCAATTCATAAATATATACTATATTGAAAATTATATTATGGTTCTTTTTAACAAAATATGTTATGTTTAATATTAATTTTGATAATCTTTATTTATCCGAAAAATTCACGTCAAGATACTATATTTCCTAAAAGTATAATTAATGTGTCTTCATATATATAAAAAGTGGCATTCTAAAAATTTATACAAATCAATGAAATAGTATTTCATTTTAATTAAATGAAAACAGATAGTTTTATTTCATATCATTAGTTTTTTTAAATGATTAAATACTTAAAATTTCATGGATGTCAAATTCTCCCCCCTTAAATGAATTGCACCGTCATGATTCATTTATCAGACGTTAGAAAATTATGAATTTCCATCTTTATAATTAATGAATTTATAAGGGATCTTAACTATTAAAAGAAAACTATATCGCTTAGATTTTTTCCTAAAAAGAAAACATCTAATCACTAGAGTTTACTAGAACATTTCTCTGATACTAATTATAATGATATGAGCCTGCTCTCCATGAATCAGTGCTTAAATATATGGTATAATTTTTTTTAAAAATAAACTAAACAATTACCCAAAAAATTACACAAACATGAACCTTTTACTGGTCAAGGTTCTATAGGATTATACAACACCTTACTTTTATCCGATTTAAACCTAAATAAAACACTTACCTACTATGCTTCTGCACACACTATCTTTAAAAGTTATGACATGTGATTAGAACTTCAATGATACCAGGGAAAATCATTTTAAAAACAATGGGTGAGCATTCAATTTCACAGTAATAAGTGTTGAAATTTTTTAAATAATTTTTATAAAATATTTATTTAAAAATGTATTTGAGAAATTCCTTTACTATCATGACCCGTCCCCCGGGGCGCATGCCATGACTACCCCAAGCATGTCTCCCAAAGGCCAGGGGTTGGTGACTAGCAATGAAGGCTTTAACCTTCAAGTGGGAGGCATTTTTCTAAGTACCTATATGCACACACACACCCAACCAAGTCCCACACACTGAACAAAGAAACAAGTATCATTAAAAAATGTTGAGTAAAACTATTAAATGTGGGGTAGAATAAAAACCCAATGGATGGGATGAAAACAAAAAATTAAACAATGGAGACTCTGATGGCCCTCTGTGGAAAACCCCACCTAATCATGAGAGTAGTGTATCTACTAGATGCCGAAGTATAATGTCATGTCCAGCCAGCCCTACTGGGCCCCACATAGTCTTAGGCCAATATGTCCACCATCGTAGCATCATTCATTCTCATCTCCCTAAGAACCTTTGGGTCTTAGTCTACCAAAGTTTCTATCAAAATGTCGACCATTTTCATCAGTTACAACACATTTGGGTGAAGCCCATGCATGGGTGATTAATAAAATACTCAGTAGGTACCCCAATACAAAAAAATAAATACCACACCACAATCCTCAAAGTAAGCACAAAACACAAGAAAACTCACACCAGGTATACAATTGAAAGAGAAAGAATAAATATGATTAGTCATAAGCTAGATCATCCGATTCTATTAAGAAGCTCGACTACTGATTCAGGATGGGTTGCTCTGCTACCGACCCATAAAGGGTCGATCAATAACTAATATTAGATGGGTATCTCTACGGATGGTCCATAACAGGTTGTTTTACTACTTATCCACATAGTGTCACTATCAAGCTGATCCATGGAGGGTCTTTCTCATGCTGATCCACAGAAGGTCGCACCATTTATGATCCACGTCGGGTCACTCTCATGCTGATCCATGGAGGGTGACACCATTTCATATCCACATAGGTTCTCTCTCATGATTATCCATAGTGATCCCTACCATTTTCGATCCATAGAGGGGTGCTCTCTTGCTGATCCATGGAGGGTCTCTCTTCACGTGACAACTAGCCACTAGATTCCTGCACCTTGTACATATGAGATCTGAAAGATCTGATCCTCTAGCCATAGGTCATAATTAAACCTCTACAAATTCTCACTTAGAAGTAACAAAAATAACCGTCTTGTCATAAGGGATCCAACGAAAGAGAGGGAGCATCGATCAGACACTTGGTCTGTAAGTTATAGGATTTTTAGTAAAAAATTGATTTGTTGGATTTGAGTCTGATCCAACCCATATGTACTCCAAAATCTACCGTAACTCAAGTGGAGTATCTCATAAAGACCCCCTCATATCAAGGGTAGTTTTTCCACAAATGGTACGACAATCGTACACCTATTATTCAAGCTATAATCATTTTAGTAAATAGGGGTTGGTTGCATCTAGGCCCTATCAGACCCAGGCAGACTGACCCATCCAACCCGGCCTAAGGGTCCCACATACCCTAGTTTAATTCAAACCACTCCACCTAACCTGGTTCGGGACTAGGTCAGTCTGGTCTGGCCTAGACATTGGGACAATCCTTATGGGCCTCGTTGGACCTCGCCCGGTTTGGTCAAGGGTTCAACCCGTCGAGTCTCCCGGTGACCCGGTCTAGTCCGTCCAAGCCTGAAGGGCGTGAGTCTGGCCTGAGGGGTATGGGTCCAACCTACGGGAACGGGTCCAACCTGCCGGTGTAGTTTGAACACGCTTGGCCATGGGTCTAGTCCACTGGCTGGTGTTGTAGCATGCCAGCCCGAAGCTCAGCCCACACGGTGCTGGCCGGTGGTGCGCCACCTGCCTAGAATATGGTCGACTACTGCTCCCAATCTCCATTGGCCCCATGGATTCACAGAGCCCCTCCTGCATCGATTGAGCAACTACAGATCTCCAAACCACCGGAAAGCCTGGATGCAGGTTGTCCCTCCACGAGGCACCTGCCTTGAACCGTGTCGCCCTACTGCCGCGACCCACCAACTGCGGACCACCAGATGCACTCTGGTGGTCTGTTCATCACACCACCAGAACATGCACACTTCAGGGAATTCCCTCTTCACCGCAAAAGGTCCCATAATCATCTTTTCACCACTTTGAGTGTGTGTCGACAAATAACGCACAATACGAAGGTGCTCAGACATTATTCTTGATGGCATGCACCCTCTACATTAGAAGTTTATAATCATGGGAGGTTCGGGGATTTCAGTTCAACCAAAAAAATATAAAATAATCTTGGATAATGAATCCCCCAAATAAAGTTACAATTGCACATAAATTCATGATTCACAGGTAAACATATTCATGGGTTGATCTACATTTAATGTTTCTAGGAATGAACGGGTAAGAAGTTAAAAATAAAACAACCCCAACCTCTTTGAGGGTCGATGCCACATCGCTTTCTCCTTGAGATTTCAAGACGTTGACATCATTCATCACATCCAGCGATGATCATCAAGGGGTGTCAAATATTTTGACGTTCGTCATTCTTCATTGGAGAGGAATTCTTCCAGGAGTTTTTCAAATAATCCCCACAGTTTTTTCCTCATTCGGCCAACACATCAGAGTATAAAAAGGAAACATGTTGTTGTGCTTCCACTACAATGTGATGTCACATTGTTATGTTGTTTCATTTATGAAACAACATCTCTATTATGCAACATTAAAGTGTCGTTACACTATGAGATAACGAGGCATTAAGGAGTTCCATTAATGTGCCTCGTCACCACCACATCGTTGAACCACAGCGTGGTGATTTGACACTCAATAGTGAGAAAAGAAATAAAATATTTATTTTAAAATATTTTATTATTTTTCCCGAAAATTAAAAAAAATATCATTTCTTATTAGTCCATTACAATCGATGTTAAGTCCTATATAGGTGAATCCCGACATTCCGAGTTCATCAGTGCCCTAATCTTTTTTATCCGAGAAGCGGTTTAAAAGTTAGAGATACCCGCTCACATGTTAATTTAAATGAACCTTAAAAAATTCCAAATTAACTTCCACCCTCAACCGACTTCGATTGAGGTTAGGATCTGCCTTAGGGGAAAACACCCCCACAAGCTCAACATAACTCTCATATTTTCTATCTGAGTTGTCGTTTAAGAGTTATAAGGATTTGATAAAAAAATAATTATTATTTAATTATTTTATTTGTAGCCAAAATCTAACATTCTATATTGGCCCCCGCCAGCAAATGTTAGGATATTCCTTAGGAAAAATACTATCATGAGTTTAGCAGCATTATAAGATTTTTAATCTGAGTCACTGATCGTTTGTTATAAGCATTTGAAAAATAAAATACTTTTATTTAATAATTTTACTTATAGTTATTCCATTTTTTGGTTTTTGTCACTGGAGGCCTGTGTCGACTAAACATAATTCATTCATAGAATAAACCCACCATCATAAACACAACGGTGCCCTAATATTTCTGATTCGGGCACTGGTTTAGGATTTATTCATTTTTTCTAGAAAACTTCTCTTTCATTCTATTTAAAGCCTAACATTTTCGACAGATCATTCAGGTAACTCCCGGGCTCGAAATGTTGTGCCGCCAGATCATGTTGTCTTGAAATAAATCCATATAATTTAAAAACAGTTATGGAAAATTTGGGACATTACATTCTCCCCACCATAGGGATTTACATCCTCGAATTCCAAAATAAGGCCTAATCAATCAAATAGGGCTACTGATCATGAATCTAAGCCTCCCACTCCCATGTTATCTTCTATAGTCTTTCGTTCTGCCAATAAATGAACACTAGAGGAATTTATTATCCTATAAGGACACACTCATGTCAATCTACTATCTCCATTGGGAACATTGCAAACATCACCCCATTGTCAATGGCCAGATCGCCCCAGTCGATGGTGTGTGATGGATCATACATCTACCTCCTAAGCTACCACACATGAAAAACATCATGCACCTAATGTATCATTGGAGGAAGAGATTGGTGGTACACCACCTTTCCAACTCTTCTTAGTATCTAAAAATTTCTGATGAACCTTGTCGATAGCTTTCCACTCGAAAACAAGGTCTCCCTCCTAAAACTCCAAGGGTCTCAGTCTATTATTATCATAAGACATATGTCGGCTTTTTGTAGTCCCCATATGCTCCGGGATGATCTAAACCTTCTTAGTGGTAGCTCGTACCAACTATGGACCCATGAGTGCTGACTCCCCTGGGTAAGTCCAGTATAGAGGTTATCTACATGGCTGCCGGTACAAGACCTCAAATGATGCCATGCCAATGGTGGAGTTATAGATATTTCTGTATGAAAACTCCAACAATGGTAGGTGTTCCTCCCAATTGTGACCAAAATCTAGGAAACAATCGCGATGCATGTCCTCTAATATCTGTATGGTCTGCTCTATCTGACCATCTGTATGGGGGTAAAAGTTGTGCTCAAGTGTAGTTGAGTCTCAAATGCCTCCTGTAACCCCTTACACAACCAGAATGTAATGTTTGCGTCAGTGTCTGTGAATATTGTCAAAGGCACCATGTGAAGCTGCACTATCTCCTAGATGTAGAGGCATCACAATCCCTCTACTGATCCTTGCTCTCGGATTGGTAGGAAGTGAGATGACTTGGTGAGTCAATCCATGATCACCCAAGTAAAAATTGTGTCCCTTGGACCTGTGTCGTAACCCTGTCATGATTTCCATCGATATACCATCTCATTTACACTCTGGTACACAAGTGGTTGCGCCATGCCTATTGGAACCTGATGCTCGACCTTCACTTGCTGAAAATTGAGGCATCGTGAATGGAAGTCAGCCACCATTTTCTTCATCCCTAGTCACTAGTACTGAAGTCAGAGGTACTGGTACATCTTCGCCACACCATGATGTACCACCAAAGGGAATGTATAGATCTACATCAACCCCTTCTCCTGCAATGTCACAGGCACTATGTTGTTCCATCTGATAAGAATTAAGTGCTATCTACCTATTGAAAATCCCTCATAATCTTGTTCTGAGGATTACTGGGCACGTTGGGCCCCGTAGTCAACATCCATCAACTGTGTCTCCCTTACTCGTTGTAAGAGTGGGGGAGTAATAATCATTGACTGAAGGTAAGAATCTTCACCATCATCCACACATGATATCTACATTGTGGCCAACTGCTTCATCTACTCCCTCAGCAGCTACAAATAGGTCCTCCTACTAAGCGCTTCTGCCATCAACTTTCTATTTCTAGGATTATAAACTATATCAAAGTTGTTTTCCTAGAAGAACTCTTTCCATCACCACTGTCTTAGCTGCTGAAAATCTTACGGGCACATTTCCATCAACGTGAAAGGCTACCCCCTTTAACTGATTAATGTTCCCATCAAACCTTTGGTAGTGGGTACTCATTCTCCACAACCACTTGGTTAATGTTCTAGTAATCCACACATAAACACAAACGCTAGGTCTTACTAATACCTCTCTCTGAAAGTCCCCAAATTATACTTTTAACTCCTGGAGCTCTGTGGTAGCCATCTGATATACTGGTGTAGATATTAGTGTTTTCCTTGGGAATATGTCAATGCAGATGTCCCTCACCCTATGGTGAGGTAATCCTAGAAGAATCTTTTGAAATTATGTTCCCACACTCCACCTCTGCTGTTGGGAATTGAAAACTCAAAACACTTGCTTCCATAAGGGCAAGGATGGTTTACTTAAGAGTGACAGGATGCAACCTTATATGCATGATTTTATCATGTGCTTTTTGGGTTTCCTTTTTCATCAACCATGGAAAACCCCATTCTAATGATGCAGATATATTGCATCCTTTTTCCTAAAATAGTGAATCAGGGCATTAACTGTGGATGAATAGTATGTACCCAAAATAACGTCATATGTCTTCAACATTTCCACCATGACTTTCCAACTAAAAATATCACCTCAAGGGTCAAATCACACTATCTGAATAAATGTGATTAAGGAGTATCCTCACATAAATATCTCCAGATGTAAGAATCAAGTCAATGGTTAAACCCAAAACTATATGTATTGAACACGATTCACTAAAAGAAGTAATGATTTGTACCTAGGTCTATTAATATGATATCTATTACTAGACATAGACAGTAACTCAAATAATTCCTGATGCCCTTGGGTCATACTCATTAACCGCATGTAGCTATTCTCTTCCCCTGTCCTCCAGCTCCCCAAGCCTTGTGGGCACCCCATTAGGGTACTTGTTGTAACATGTCAAAATGTATACCACCTCCTACTGCTCTCCTAGATTCTATTCCATGTCTACTTCCTTGCATATTTATTTTTTCGTATCAATTCCTCTTCTTGAAACATTTCACACATCCATGTCTCTCAGAATGACAGCGGTTTCCTACTTTCCCACTACTAACATTCATTGGTTTTATCATATCAGCCAAGGAACATTCAACAAAAAATGTTCTATCCAGGAGCCTAAGATAATTAGGAATTCACAGATGATTAATAACATCTCGGATGTCCCTAAACACATCTCGCTCAGAAGTCCAAGACTAGAAGCACTTTTCATTTCATATTTATTGAGTGCCTAGAATGGTCGGTACGCCGCGATGATTACTCATCTACCAACTTTTATCTCTTCCAAAGCTGTAGAAGCTCTTGGGAACACATTAACCTTATATTTTTATGGAAGGACACACCTTTTCTGAAAATGGTTCTCATGCTCTGTCCACAAAAAAATCACCTCATTGTATGATTAGGGGAATCTAAACCCTTCTACCCCCTACTGAGCCATGTAGAAGGTTCACTACTAGGACTTCCATTTGAACTAATGTTTCCATGGATATATGGAAACTCAATCACCAACTCAATCCAATCCTTACCCACCTATGAGTCGAGCTCACCTTTGAAAATGAGGGGTATCTATCGCTGAAACTTGTGTAAGGCACTAAGCCTACATGTGTCCTCTACCAGCATCACCGGTAGTAACTAATAACCAAATGGAAGTGTTATTAATTAGACACCACCCAAAGGTACTATATTAGGTAATAGTCCCTGTACCGAAGCATAATCACTATGTGGACCATCCTCATGGTCACACAATGTAATTCAAGCTTGTTGTTTGCATGGAGGCCTCTTGAAAGAGAATCAAGATGAACCGCAGTCAAATGATTATACCTATTCATATAAATTTTATTCAAAATAACATAGTAAGGCACCTATGCAACCATTTTTTCATGTATATATCCAAAAAGCATAATTCATGGTCTGATTGTATGGATATTTCTGCCGCTGCACCAACACTGGACTCCCCAAATATGGAATTCGGACTCGAAACACTTAACACTATTTCCCCAAAACAAAACTGAGTCCCCTAGTATTTATAGTAAGACCAAAATCCCTCTGATACCACTTTTTCACGACCAGTACCCCGAGGCATGTACCATGAATTCCCCAATCCATCCACTCGAAGGCAAGGGGATGGCTACTAGTGCTGAAGGCTTCAACCTACAAGTGAGAGGCATTTTCCAGAGTACTGTATGCTCACACATGCCCAACCAATTCCCACACACTGACCAGGGAAACAATTATTACTAAAAAAGGTTGAGTACAACTATTAAAAGTGTTCCGGAATAGAATCCCAACAAAAGGGATGAAAACATCAATGTACACAAAGGGATCTCTAAGGGCCCCCTGTGGAAAACCCTAGCTGATCATGAGAGTAGTGTAGCTACTAGAGTCCAAAGTAGAATGACATATCCACATAGAACTACTAGGCCCCTCCTTGTCCTATTCCACCAAGTCAACCATCATAGATTCTGTTGGTCTTGTCTCCCAGAGCTCCTTTGTTTCCCGATCTAACAAAGTCTTTGTCAAAACATCAATCTTCTGCACCAGACACAACACGTGCGGGGAACCCTGTGTAGGGGTGAGTAAGAAAATACTCAGTAGAGTCCCCAAAACAAAAAGTAAAGTTAACACAACAATCCTCAAAGTAAGAAAAAAACACAAGACAACTCACACAATGTATACAAATTAAATAACACGAATAAAGATGACTAGTCATAAAATAGATCATCTTATTCTGTTAAGAGGCTCAGCTGTTGATCCGAGATAGGTTTCTCCGCTATCGATCCACAAATGGTCTCTATGCTGCTGATCCACAATGGGTCGCTCTATGGCTAGTCCATGATAGTTTGTGCTACTGCGGATCCACACAGGGCCACTATCATGCTAATCCATTAAGGACCATTATCATGCTGATCCACAGAGGTTCACACCATTGCAGATCCATAGAGGTTCCCTCTCATGATGATCCATGGATGGTCATGAAATTGCGAGTCCATAAAGGGTCTCTCTCATGTGGATCCATGGAGGGTCCCCCCATTGCTGATCCACAAAGGGTTTCTCTCTTGCTGATTCACAGTGGGTCAATATTGACTTGACCGCCAGCCACAGGATTCCCGCACCTTGTACGTATGTGTTCCAAAGGTTCTGATTCATAACCCATCTATTATAATTCAAACACCAAAAAATACTACATAGATGAATTGAAAGGAACCTTCATGTCATAATGGTTCCAATGCAATAGATGACACATCGATCGGACACCCGGTCTATTAGTTATACAGTTTTTAGTAAAAAGGGCCTAGTTGGATTTGAGTCCAATCCAACCTACCAATAAACCAACTTCTTCCAAAACTCATGTGGATTATCTCAAAAGGACCACCTCATTGCAAGGGTACTTTCACTATAGATGATGAGTCAATCAGACACCCGTTATGAAAGTCATAATTGTTTAATTAAACAGGGGTTGGTTGTGTCGGGGCCCGGTCCGACCCGGTCGGACTTAACCGACCAACCCATCTCAGGGGTCCCACATACCCTAGTTTAATTCGAACAACTAGACATTACCTAATTTCTATCTAGGTCGTTCCGGTCTAGCCTGCCGAGTGGGCCAGGCCCAATGGGCCACGCTGGACCCAGCCCAATTTGGCCAAGGGTTCACCCCGCCGGCTTGCCCGACAACCCAGTCTAGTCCGAACCGGCTTGAAAGCTGCAGGTCCGGCCTGTAGGCATGGGTTATGCACATTGGTACATGATTTCTCCCCACGGGCTAAGGGTGTGACCTTCCAACATAAAGCCTAGCGCACGTGGTGTGGGCTGGTGGTCTGCTGCATGGTCGGGACATGACCGGTTTCCACGTTCATTCCCAACGGGGGCCATGGATGTGTGGGGCCTATCCTATGGCGGTCGAGTGACTATGTCTTGAAAAACCACTAGACGGCCTAGACGCGGGTCTTCCCTCAACATGTGGTCACATTTCCCTACTAAAGTGGCCATCCGGTCGCAACCTCCTACCAATGCGGTACACTGACAAGTGCACCGCAGACCAATAGATGTGTTCTGGTGGTCCGTTCATCGTACTACCTACGCTTGCACTCTCCTAGGAACTCCCTCTTCACTGAAAAGGTATTGGAATCATATTTACACCACATTGAAAGTGAAACCACAAAGAACTCACATGATGCAGGTGCTTGGGCCTTGTTCATGACGGCCCACACACTCTGCGTTAGAGGGTTATAATCATGGGAGGTTCGGGGATTTTAATTCAATACACAAAAGATAAACTAATCATGGATAGATAATCCACCAAATAAAGTTAACCTACCACATAAACTCATGATTAGTGGATAAAACTATTCATGAGTTGTTTTGCATTCATTTTTTATAGAAAAGAACGAGGAAGAACATAAAAATAAAACAACCCCTACCTCATTGACGTTTGATTCCACAACACATCATCCTAGAGGTTTCAAGACGATGACGTCATTCTTTGATTCCAAATCAAATCATCAAGGGGCATAAATGATGTTGACTTTTGTCATTCTTCATTGGAGAGGATGTCTTTCGGAAGTTCATCAGAGAATCCATGCAGTTTAATCCTCTTTTCAACAACGTGTCAGACTATAAAAAGGAAACATGTCACAACGATTCTGCTACGCTGTCATGTCATGTCATTACGATGTTTCATTTTTGAAATAGCATCAATGTTAAGCATCATTAAACAATCATTACACTGTAATTTAACGATCCCTTAATTAGTTCCATTAATGTGCCTCGTCACCACCTCATCGTTGCACCACTGCATCATCATCCACTTCTCAATGTTTAAAAAAGAAATTAAATAATTATTTAAAATTATTTTATTATTTTTCTGGGAAAGTCCTATTTTTTTTTCTCTGAATTTGTTGGCAAAAGTTGTTTCATTTCTAGGTGAATCTAGACATTTCGAGATAAAAAGTTTCCTCAGATTTTCGATCTGAGCATCAGTTCAAAAGTTAGAAAAACCTTCTCGCATGTTTATTTAAAAGAATCTTAAAAAGGGTTAAAATTAACTTTCACTCTTGGCCTGCGTTAGTCAATGTTAGGCTCTCCCTAAGGGGAACATTCCCCCAAGAGCTCAATGGTACTCTTGAATTTTCTATCTGAGTAACCATTTAGGATTTATAAGGATTTGAAAATAGAATAATTGTTACCTAATTATTTTATTTACAACCAAAATCGAACTTCCACTGTTGGCATATGCCATCAAGTGTTAGGATTTTACTAAAGAAAGAATACCCTCATGAGTTCAGCGATCATCTCAAATTTCGAATCTGAGTCACCGTTCGTTAGTTATAGTCATTTGAAAAATAAAATAAAATAATTTAATTATTTTATTTACTGTTATTCCATTTAAGGTATTCTCACTGGAGCCCTGTACCGACTAAATATAATTCATGCCTTGTGTTACACTACTATCTTGAACGCAACAGTGCCATCATATTTCGGATCAGGGAACCCATTTAGGATTTATTCATCTTTTTCAAGGAAACCTCTCATGGGTGCTATATAATGCTTACCATTTTTAATGGATCACACTAGGCACTCCAGAGGTCAAAATGGGGTGCCTTTAGAACATGTAGTCTCAAGATAAATCCACATAATTGAAAACAATTATAGAAATTCAAGGATATTACATTATCCCTACCATAGGAATTTACGTCCCCGAAAAACAAAACAAGTGTTAATCAAACAAATGGGGTTACTGATCATGAATATTAGTCTCCCACTCCCATGTCCTCTCCTGGATGTTCCCATGTTTCCATCGAATGCACACCAGTGGAATTTACAGTCGACGAAGGACCGGAACTTGTCAATGCTCTATCTCTACTGGGAACTGTGCAAACTTCACCCCATCATCAATTTCCATCTCGCCACTATTTAATGTGCGCGATGGATCGTTCTCGTACCTCCTCAGCTGCCACACGTGAAAAACATTATGCACCCGGTGCATCTACGAGGGGAGAGCTAGGTGGTATTCCACCTCACCAACTCTGCTTAATATCGGAAAAGGTCTGACGAACCTTGAAGATAGCTTGCCAACTCATCCAAATCTACATAATCCCCATTGGGGTGATAAGTGAAGGAAAACATGGTCTCCCCCTCAATTTCTAAGGGTATTCATCTCTTATTGGAAAAAGACTTATGTCTGCTCTGTGCAGTCCTCATCTACTCCTAGATGATCTGAACCTTCTCAGTGGTAGCCTTTACCAACTCTGGACCCATGATTGCAACTCCCTTGGGTCAGTCTAGCATAGAGGTGATCTTCATGGTCGCTTATACAAGGCCTCAAAGGGCGACATGCCAATGGTGGAGTCACAACTATTGTTGTATGAAAACTCCACTAGTGGTAGGTGGTCCTCCTAACTGTGAGCAAAATCTAGGACACAAGCATGAAGCATGTCCTCCATGTATGATATGTTATACTCCATCTGACCATCTGTCTATGTGTAAAAGCTATGCTCAAGTGCAAAAAGGTCCCGAATGCCTCCTGCAACCCCTTCCACAACCTGGATATAATGTGTGCATTATGTTTTGAGATGATCGTCGAAGGCACCACATGATGTTGCATTATTTCCTTAACGTAGAGGCATTCCATGCTCTATACCAATCCCTACTCTTGGATGTGTTGGAAGTGGGCCGACTTTGTGATTCAGTCCATGATCACCTGGATAGAATCATGGCCCATGGACATGCATGGTAACTCTATAACAAGGTCCAACGAGATAACATCTCATTTTCACTTTGGTATCTAATGTAGTTATTCCAACCCTGTTGTAACCTGATGATTGTCTCACTCAGTAGCTGTAAACCGGTCCTCTTTCTGAGCGCATATGCCACCACGTTACCGTTTCCAGGATTATAGACTATCTCAAAGTCATTTTCTTGGAGGACCTATATCCATCACAGTAGTCTCTGCTGCTGAAAATCCTATAGACACTTTTCCATCCAAAGAAAAGGCTACCCCATTTAACTGATTAATGTGACCATCGACCCATTGGAATTGGGCACTTATTCTTCACGGTCACTTGGGTAAGGTGCTGGTAATCCGCACATAATCTCGAACACGGGTTCTTACTAAGTCCTTCCTATGAAAGTCACCCAACTGTAATCTCATCTCCCGGAGCTCTGTATGAGCTATCTCATAAGTAGGTGTAGATATCAGTGTTGTCCCTGGGTACAAGTCATTACAGAAGTCCCTCTCCCTCTGGGGAGGTAATCTGGGAAGCATATTTTGAAAGGAGTTTCCCACACTATGCCACTAATATTAGGAACTGAATACTCAAAACACCTACTACCTCAATGTTATGGCTACCCGACTCAAGATTGACCAGTTTCACCCTCTTATGTATGAATTTATCCTGTCCTTCCTAGGATTCCTTTTTCACCAACCAAGGAAAACTACATTCCAACGATGTGGTTATATCGCATCATTTTTCCTAAAATAGTCAATCTGAGCATGAACTGTGGATAACTATTTAATACCTAGACTAATGTCGTAATCCCTTGACACTGTCACCAAGAGGTTCCAACCGAAACTCTCACCTCAAGGGTCAGATCACACCATCGACATATGTGTGACTATTGAGTTACCTCCCATTAATAAATCGAAACATAAGGATCAAGTAAAAGGTTAAAGCAAAAACTCTAGGTATTGAATAAGATTTCTCATAAGAAGAAACTATTGGTACCTATTTCTAGAAACATGGAATCTATTAGTAGAAAAAAAACCATACCTAAAATCATTCCTAGAGCCCTTGGGTCTTACTCTTTGACCGCATACAGCTACTCTCTTCTCCTGTCCTCTAGCTCCTTGAGCCTGGTGGGGACCACATTGGGGTGCTGGTTGTAACATGTCAAAGTGTATACCACCTCATGATTCTCTCCTATCTCCTCTTCCATGTTTTATTCCCTAAAGATTCATTTTTCCCTATCACTTCCTCTTTCTGAAACATATCACACATCCATGTCAATGATGCGGGCATCATTTTCCTACTTTCCCACCGCTGACATTCATTTACTATATCTGCTCATCCAATGAACTTTCAACAACCAAGGTTCTACCCATCACCTTAATATAATTAGGAATGCATAGAGGAATAGTTCTGGCTTGGATGTCCCTAAAAATATCTCTCTTGGAGGTCTGAGCCCTGAAGTACTGGTCGTATCGTATTCATCGAGTACCTAAAATGATCAGTACACCACGATGAATATGCATCTACGGACATGTCTTTCTAGTAAATGTATAGAATCTCTTGGGAACACACTCCCCTAATATTTTTATGGAAATAGACCCCTTCATTGAGAAATGTTCTCAAGATCTTTCCATTGAAAAGTCACCTCGTCATATGATTGAGGTAATCTATACCCTACCATCACCCTGCTGAGCCACAATAAATGTCTCACTACCAGGACCAACATCTGATCTAATGGTGCCCTAGCTAGATGGAAACTTGGTCACCATCTCATGCAAGTACTTAGCCGACTGTGATTTGGGCTTGCCTTAGAACCTGAGGGGTATCTGTCACTGAAATTTATTTAAGGCAATGATCCTACCTGTATCCTCTACTAGTAGCTCCAATAGTAATATATAACCAACGGGAAGTGGTATTTCATGGACAGTTCCTAATGTCGCCATCATGGGAAATAGTTTCTATAAAAAATCCTAATCACAATGTGGACCGTCCTCATGGTCACACACTGGAATCCTGGCTAGCTGTCTGCATGGAGGCATCTTGAAATAGAATCATGATGAACCACGTTAAAAAAGATATACCTAGTGAGTTAAAATTATTAAAAATAACATAATAAGACACTTATTCAACAAATTTTTTCATATATAGAGCTGAAAATCATAATTCAAGGTCATGGTGTATGGATACGTTGACCACTGCACCAACATTGGACTCCCTAAATCTGGAAGTGGGATTCAAAACACTTAACACGGTTGCCCTAAATCAAAACATAGTCACTCGAACTTTATGTTAGGACCAATCTCCCTATGATACCACTTTTTCATGACCCATCCACCAAGGCACATGCCATGACAACCCAAATCCCGCCTCCCAAAGGCCAGGGGCTGGCAAATAGCACTGAAGGCTTCAACCTATAAGTGGGAGGTATTTTCCTTAGTACTTGAATGCACAAACACGCCCAACCAAGTCCCACACACTGACCAAGGAAACAAGTATCACTAAAAACAAAGGTGAGTACAGCTAATAAATGTGGGATAGAATAAAAACCCAACAAAAGTGATTAAAACATTAAAGTACACAAAATAAAATCTGATGGCCCTCTGGGGAAAACCCCCCTGATCTTGATAGTAGTGTAGCAACTAGAATCCAAAGTAGAATATCTTATCCACCTGTCCCTACTAGTACCTTCTTGGCCCATGGACCCCGACTCCTCCATGGTTGGGTCTGTCGATCATGTCTCCCTATGCACCTCTTAGTTCCAGTCCACCAATGTCTCTATCGAAATGTTAATTATCTGCACTAGAAAAAAAACACGTGTGAGAAAAGCCTGTGCATGGGTGAGTTAAAAAAACTCAGTAAGGACCTCAAAAAAAAAGGAAATACCACACCACAATACTCAATGTAAGCACAAATCACAAGACAAATCACACCAGGAATACAACTTAAAAACATGAATAATGCTGATTAGTCATAAGCTAAATCAATTTATTTTATTCAGAGGCTGGACAACTAATTCGAGATAGGTTTCTCTGGTGCCAATCGAAAAAGGTTCTCTCTGCCAATAATCACTGACGGGTCTCTCTACAGCTATTCCATGCCAGGTCATGCTATATCAAATCCATATAGGGTCATTATCATGATGATCCGCGAAGGGTCACTCTCATGCTGATCCACATATGGTCGCGCCATTGTCTATCCACTGAGGGTCTCTCTCATGCAGATGAACATAGGGTCTCACTATTTTTTATCCATATAGGGTCTCTCTCATGTTCATCCACATAGGTTCGTTCCATTTCAAATCCATGGAGGTTTTCTCTCTTTCCGATCCATAGAGGGTTGATCTTCACTTGATAGTAAGCCACTAGATTCCCACACCCTGTACGTATGAGTTCCAAATATTCTTATTCACAAGACATAGATCATAAATAATCCCTTAATAAGTCCCACTTAAATTTAACCAAAATAAACTTCTTGTTATAAGGGTTCCAACGCAAAAGACAGCGCGTCGATTAGACGCTCGGTCTGTAAGTCATGGTCTTTTCAGTAAAAAGGGCCTGGTTGGTTTCAAGTCCGATCCAAACCGAACGTACTTCAAATTCTACCAAAACTCTTGTATAGTATCTCAAAACAAAATACTCGTTTCAATGGTCCTTTCTCCCTAGACGGTGCATCAATTGGACACATGGTCTGCAAGTTATAATGATTTTAGTAAACAGGGGTCGGTTGCATCTGGGCCCAGTTTGACCCTGTAAAACTGACCCGAACAATCATGCCCAAGGGTCCCACATACCTTGGATTAATTTGACTGACTCAACTTGAACTAGTTTGGGTTGGTATCGGTCCGGTCTATCTTGGCCAGTGGGGGCAGGCCCAATGGGTCTCACCGGACCTGACTCTGTTTGGTTGAGGGTTCAGCCTGCCGGGTCGGCCGATGACACGGTCTAGTCCAGCCCAGTCGGCTGGCCTGAAGCCCAACCCACACAGCATGGGCTGGTGGTGCGTTTCTTGGCCTGGACGGGTCAGGATTTTGCGTCTCGTCCCCGCTTTCCCTGTAGACACGCGAGGTACCTCTTGACTTGGTCGAGCAACCACATATCATCGACCCACTAAACGACCCAGACGCTGGTTATCCATCCATGCGTCACTTGTTTGGCGCCACGTCACACTGCTACTGGGGTCCACTGAATGGATTATGATCGTCTGTTCTTTGCACTGCCTACGCCTATGCTCTCTGGGGAACACCCTCTTCACCCAAATTTCCTGAAATCATCTTTTTGCCACCTTGAGGGTGAAACCACATTGAACTCACATGATGGAGGTTCTCATGACTTATTCATGGTAGCCTACACGCTTTATGTTAGAAGTTTATAATCCTGGGAGTTTTGTGGATTTCAGTTCAATCAAAAAAAGATAAACTAATCTCGGATAGAGAATCCCCTAAATAATGTTACCCTCCTACATAAACGTACGATATTTGGATTAATCAATTCATGGGTTGATCTGTGTTCTTCATTTATAGAAAAAATGGGGAATGACTTAAAAATAAAACAACCCCTATCTCTTTGATGGTCGATGTTGCATCTCTTCATCCTTTAGGTTTCAAGACATTGATGTTGTTCATCAATTCTGGATATGATCTTTGAGGGACGTCAAATATGATGATGTTCGTCATTCATCATTGGAGAGAAAATCCGTCAGAATTTTTTTAAAGAATCCCTAGAATTTAAACCTCATTCTGCCAACGCGTCAGACTATGAAAAGGAAATAAGTTTCAGCGCTTATATTGTGTTGTGACGACGGGTGGTTACGCTATTTCATTTATGAAAAAGCATCACTTTTACATGACATTAATGCATAAATATGATGTGAGTTCATGATCCAATAATGAGTTTCATTAATGTGCCTCATCTATACCTCATCGTTGCAACACATCGTCACCACCAGCCACTCAACTTTGAGAAAAGAAATAAAATTATTCTATTAAAATATTTTATTATTTTTATCGAAATGTCAGAAAAATAACTTTTCTGCTCGTCCTTTGGTGGATGAATTTAATTCATTTTTAGGTGAATCATCATGTTCTAAGTTCAATGGTGCCCTCAAATTTTTGATCCAAGCACTAGATCAAAAGTTATAAAAACCTACCAGAATTTTATTTAAATGAAACTTAAAAAAAGTAAAAAAATTTACTTTCACACTCGACCTGCGTCGGTCGAGGTTAGACTTTTCCTAAAGGTAACACACCCCCAGAAGCTCCACGATACTCTCATATTTTAAATCCACGTTACTAGTTTTGAGTAATAAGGATTTGAAAATTAATGAATTGTTATTTAATTATTTTATTTATGGAAAAAAGAAACATCCACAATTTGGCCCACTCCAGCCAATGTTAGGATCATCCTAAAGAAAGAATACCCTCAGGAGTTTAGTACTAGTCTCATATTTTTAATTTGAGTCATCATTCAGGAGTTATAAGAATTTGAAAAATAAAATAATTTTATTTAAATATTTTATTTATGGTTATTCGATTATCATGTTTTCTCATTGGAGGGTTTTGCTGACAAATCTTAATTCGCACCTAGGTTATACTCGCCCTCCTGAATGCAACTGAGCCCTTATATTTTTGATCGGGGCACATTTTTAGGAGTTATTTTATTTTGACTAATCATTTTGGGAACTTTAGGCATCATAATGATGTGTCATCAGAGTGTGTAGTATTTAAATAATTCCATATAATTTAAAAACAAACATACAAAAATTCCAAGACATTACATTAACAGGTAACATAAAAATAGTTTTCAAAACACCCTTTGAAAAAAATAATTCAAATTATACAATTTTATAAAAATATAAAAATTTTAAAATTACATATGTATAAAAATTGATTTAAAATTAATCCAATGATTTTTTTGAAAACACTATGTAGTGTTTTGAAAAAACATTGTGGGTTATGGAAACATGAAACATTGATGGATATCTTGGGCCTACCAACTTGTTGAGGGATTAGGATCTCTCCCTAATTCCCAACCATATTTACAACATTCAAGTGCCGGATTTTCTAAAAACATTTTTAAGATAGCATTACTTTTATAAATACTTTCACTAGAGTTTGATTTTGAATCATGTCACTACGTTAAAATTCCCATTACAATTATATTTATATACCCTAGTATATATATATATATATGACCTTCCACTTCATTTCACTTGCAATTCTGGTTCTTACCGAAACTATTGATTTTTCATAAACATCCATGTACAAATTTTTTTTTATGAAGTGCATAATTTCATATTGTTATAACTCCATCCATTTTATGACCCAATCTTGAATAAAAAATCTGCAATGAAATAATTGTTTCATTTATTTATGCATGTAATAATGATACATAATATAATTGTTGTAGAAAAAATATAAATTTTGTCTTCTTTAAAAAAAATACTCATAATCAATGGTTAATTATATATTTTGTATTATTATACATTTATCTTTTTCATGGATTTATATGTACATACATAATTTTTGTAGACCTTAATTTTATGTACTTATATAAATATATACACGTAATTAAAAGACAATACATATGTTGAATAAATCATTTTTTATATATATGTTCGGATAATGTGTCTCCATATACTATACACCCATTTATGGTACATAATTAAATCGACATGTGTGAAAATTACCACATCATTATATATATATATATATATTCATACATATATATATATAGATAAATATTCCAACCAAAAAAATTAAATATCAAATGAAGCAACAATTTACAATCACACTTATTAAATTCCTGAAATATAGACTTGGAATTCAACATAATACTTATATAATTAGAAAATATTGAAACAAACATTCTTGAATTTAGGAATTAATACCTTTATATATATTGACATATATAAGGATTTGAAAATTTGAAAATAAATGATTCTAAATAATCCCTTAATGACAGAATAATGTATAGTTTTGATAAGCATATTATTCATTATCCTATCATAAATTTAATCTTGAATTGATAAATAAGAATACATATTAAAAATATATCCACTAGAAATAAATTATAAAGCTTCCTTATATATATAAACATTCAGTTTAATAAATATTTGAAAAATAAATAAATTTTTCTACAAATTGAAGAAAAAAATGTAATAGTTAAAATCATATCCCTTATGCCGAACCAGAAAATAGAGTTTATAATATTAAAATAAATAAAAAAATTCCCATACACATAACCAAAAAATAAAATCATAATTTTTAAATAAATAAACCTACTATATATTACTAAATTTTCTGAAATACATTAATTTAAAAATCAAATATAAATATCCCTTACTGATTGTATGTGCATAAATTATCTCTTCTTGACAGAAGACCAAACACAGCTCTTATTGCTCGTTGAAGAGAAATTGAATATGGCTATTCCCTCTGCATTTACCAATAATCTCATTGTACAAAAAACAATGGGTCATGGGAGACTTATCTCTCTCTCTTATAAGTTGGAAGAAATAGTGAAACATTACTCTAAATTTCTTCTGTACAGCCTCTTAAAAAAAATATATATACTCAAAAATAGAATTGTGTTATATATTATTATATAGTTCTATAGTGTATCCTGTAATTGAAATGTTCATTCTACAACAAGTAGATATATTATTATATAGTTCCATATTTTTAGTGTATAATTTAATTGACAAATTTAGACCTGAACAAAACATCAAGAAGTTGATTAAATGAACTAACTTCATCAAAAACATGAAATAAATAAATGCATTTAAATAATATGTTTACAAGTTCAATTTAGATATAATTTTGTATTCAGTTGATTGGTACTCATTGAAATAGATATAGGATAAAGGGAAGATTAATTCATGAATAATTCAACCACAACCATTCAATAACCAATTAAAATTGTGGAAAATCAATACAAATAGAATGAAATTTAAAGAAAAATATTAAATAGTGATATTAATAACATTAAAATGAAAATGTTAAAACTCCAATAGGGAAAATCAGGCATGGACGAAAGGAGAAAAAAAAGGTAATAGACAAATAGGTATTTATTTCACAATAAAATGATCTAAAATGGGAAATGGATATAAAAAAAGTAATAAAGAAATCCTACATGCAGATTAGAGGAGGTGATGACTAGATCTCCACATGAATCAGATCTAATCGATGTCACTCATCATCAGTCCCAATACCAAATTCAAATACCTTCAAACACAAAACCCTTCCATGAACATCGATCTAGATTCAGACTTGATCCTTGCCTTGATAAAACCAACCCCACCATGCTCAGTCTTTCTCAGCTTTGACACCCCCAGTGCTTGCGAACGAACCCTTCTACTCGGGCTTCAGCTTCCTCCTTGTTCAACCCAAACTAATCCTCCAACATGGACTCGGGTTTTGAAACCCCTTCATCCTCGAAAACAAACAGTCATGATGCCTCTTTTTTCAACAAATTTTCATAATTTTTTTATCAATTCAATCGAATATTATTATTTATAATATCATTATAATATAAAATGTATTATTTTTTTATAATTATAATTCAAATTTTGCGTTATAATAACTCATAAAATTTCAAATATATATATATTTATTATTGATAACAAAAATAGTAATTTTCATATAATTATAATTTAATATAAATTAATAAAATTAAAAAACCCTATAAATTCATAATAGTTCATTTAGTAAAATAATATCATTTATTAATTTAAATTTCTTAAATAAAATTGTTTTTATATAAATATTAAGATAATTAATCATAAATTGTAATATATATGTATGTATAATAACATTTAAATAAATTGGTCTTAAATAAGTTCATTTGTTTATTTAAAACAATATAAGTACTTAAGTATTTAAAAATAATGATTTCTCAAATACATCATTCTAATTTAAAATCATTATAAACATAATTTATAGTTATAAAACCAATTATTAAATATATACTATATTTAAAATAATATTATGGTTCTTTTAAAATAAATATTTTAAATTTAATATTGATTTTTATGATCTTTATTTATCAAAAAATATCATGACAATAAACTATATTTAATTAAAGTATCATTAATACGTCATCATGTATTTAAAAAGATATATTTTAAAAAACAATACAAATCAGTGTAATACAATTTCATTTTAATTAAATAGAATTACTTAGTTTTATTTCAAATCATTTTTTTTAAAATAATTTATTAATTACATATAATTTTTGGGATGTCACATTCTCTAGCACTTAATGGAATTACACCCTCACTATTCATTTATCGGAATTTAGAAAATTCTGAATTTCCACCTTCAGAATTAAATAATTTATAAGAGGTCTTATATATCAAAATAAGACTCTATCACATTTATTTTTTATTCCTCAAAAGAAAACATCTAATATCTAAAGTTGTTTAGAATGTATCTTTGATACCAATTATAATTCCCCAAGACCACTCATTCAAACTCAATTCTTAAAAATGACTAGAAATTTTTTTCTTATAAAATAGACCGAACAATTACACAACAGATTACCCAAATGATGACCCTTTACAAGTCTAGCTTCTAGAGGATTATACCACACAATACATGTATCATAGTTGAACCAAAATAAAACAAAATCATTTTACGCTTCTATGCATGCAAACTCTAAAAGAGACGACTTCTGATTTGAAATTTAAATATACCGGTGAAAATCATTTAAAAAGGCAAATAATTCAACTGCACAATAATGAATTTTGAAATTTTTTAAATTTTTTTTACAAAATATCTCATTAAAATTAACTATGGTAAATTTTGTTGTATATAATATAAAAATAAAATTCAAAATGCCTTACGAATAACTTAATTAAAACAACTTACATTTAAAATGATATACCAATATTTAAATTACTTACATACAAAAATTGATTCCAAAGTAATCAATTGTTTTTTCTAAAAAAATTATGAAATTTTTTGAAAAAAATATCATGGATTATAGAAATAGAAAAAATTGAAGTCTATGTTTTGCCTACCCACTTCTTGAGGGACTGGGTTCACTCCCAAATTCCCTACCATATTTACAACATTCAAGAGTTATATTTTTTAAAAACATTATAATGTTTTCTTTACTTATATATATACCTTCACTAGAGTTTTCTTTTTAATAATTTTACTGTGTTAAAGTACATATTACAATTATATTTATATACATGAGTTTGTATATATATAAATATATGAACATCCATTACATTTCACTTGCATTTATGGTTCTGACAAAAACTATATACTTTTCATAAACATTCATTGTAACACCCCAGGTAAATAAAGAATATGACATTTTCATATTTATCCATATTTGTGAATAAAATATTAATATGACTTTAAAGGGGACACTATGCTCGATTGCGTACCCAACACGCAACAACGAGTTTCTTGGGAATCTTACGTTGCACTCTAATAATAAAATAATATTATTTTAAATGGTAGTTAACATGTAGCCGTTGTAATGGCGGGAATGGATATAAATAACTAAAATATGATTATATATGTTCTTAAATATTTTTACATTTATATAATAAAAGATAAAGGCTTAAAATACGGAAAGAATTCAATTTTAGGCGTATATGCCCTAGTTTTCACTAAAGGTTCACTTATCACATTTTTATGGAGAACCGTCATTAAATATAGTTTTGTTCACTCTTAAACATTCTTTTGGACCAAATAAAACTCTTATTAAGAATAGGGACATCAAAATTTACTTTGCGTAAATTTTTGGTATCTTTCCGATAAAGTTCATTTTTTTAATGAATAGTGTAAAATGTTGTATTTTAATTCAAACCACTTTTTAATCTAATTTATTTATATGATTAGATTATATTTTGAATTGGATTTAAAATGAAATTAGAAAATATTTTTACCATTAAATCCAATAGTGGTCGTTGGAATCAATTTCACTTTGAAATCAGACTTAAACTAGTGTCAATCTTTTGATACTTATTGTTTCATAAAACACGCTATTTGTCATGACAGCGGGAATTAATTATTAAATTAATTAATGTGACTTATATGGTTTGAATTTTGTAAAACGGACTTCATTTTTGAATTCATAATATCAAATATAGCTTAGGGTGAATTTTTGGGATTTTTCTGAAAAACTTCAATTTTTGATGAATAGTGAAACCACTAAGTGGTACTTATAAAAACTGATTTTCCGTTTAAATGAAATTTTTCCATCATTGTGTTTTGATTTTCAAAAATCCGACATACATGGTTGTCATTAAGAAGTAAAATGTGGTTCAATGAGATTAAAATAAATTTTTTCTGAATAGTAACTTATTATGTTTTTAATCGCGATTAGAGGTAATTAGTGTAGTTTAAGGTAAAAATGATATTATAAGAATGTGAAAACACCATGAAACTTGTCCTACACCTATTGGTTGTATCATGGATGACCTATAAAATCCATGGGTCAACTTGGGGACCCCATGGATCCACTTTGGTTGGGAAATGACATAAATAACATTTTATTTAATGTAAAAGTAAAATTGACACAAACATGATATGTTTTACTAAACCAATTTTAAAGTGGGGTTATACAAGTCATCCTTTTGATTATAAATATTCATTGGAAAGATAAAAAGATTTCCTAAATCATAGTATTTTTATTATTATTTTTAGACATTAAATAAATTAAATTATTTATGACATAATAATGATGCAGCGATGACATCATTATTTGACGATTTAAATAAAATGGAAAGATAATGTAAAATCTATGAACTACACATGTCCAAAACTTATTGGATGAGTGGATTTCGAAGCCTTATAACCTTATCCACGAATTATATCAATGTGGGGCCTTTTGAAACCGAAACACATTTTCAAATCAAGTAATATTTCTTTACTTTCCAAAAATACCCTTCCTCTCCTCTTATAAAAGGCCCCCACCTCTACCTCATTTAACACACTCCTCAAGCCTTTGTCTCGGCCAACCCCTGCCCATTTAATATCTCCACATCCCTCTCCTCATACTATAGGATTCCCTTTGGGCAGAATCCTTTCAAAGGAAGCCTTTAGGCTCAAATCAAAAGGAGTTACACTTTTAAAGGTAATTCATTCTCTCATGTTCATTTGTTTTATTTTGCTTCTCCAACCCCCTAAACTCTTTTTATTTACTTTTTTTTTGTAAAAACATTAGTATCATCAATATACTATGATGTTGTTATAATATATATTCTAGCTACACTCTCACACAACTACATCAAATGGTTAAAGAACATACGGTTTCCGTGGATGGTGAAATTCTGCCTCCCGAAACGATGATTGTTCAATACTCATTTAACACCTTCAAAGGTGGCCATTATGATGTCACTATTTTTATATATGATATATAATATTTTTATGTTTTTTTTATGATTCTGTATTTTTCATTTTTGTCTTACCTTTATGGCTTCCATTATGGGTATACGCGATATCTTCATTTAAGGAAGTGCGGACTACCGCCCCCTCAAAGTGATTTGATTCGTTAAATACCATATGTGGGATGTATAAAGGATGGAAATATGATATTATATATGATATTATACTGTAATTATAATATACCTTTTTATCATTATTATTCCATTCTATAAAATACGAAATAGAAATGAAAGTAGCGTTCATGCGTACGTACGGCTTACCGTCTCCATGAACGGTGCATTTCATTTATTACCTCTAAATGATTATGTAATGTTATAAATGCATGCATTTACTGGATATATATGACATATATGATATCTACATAATGAATACAATTCTGGATATAATAAACATTTGGCCACACGAACAACATGTAATTGTAAGAAGTCCACTTTCGACTTAAGAACCAAATATCGGCAAAACAAATATTATTAACTTAAATGATTACATAATGTTTATGACATGGTAATAAGTGGTATAAAAGTAATAATGAACTTGAAAAAGGTTATTAAGGAATTATAAATTAACTCAAGTTTATTATTCAGGAGATTAAATAACGATCGAGTCAAGTCGGACCCGAGGTAAGGGATCCTACAATTCTCTTTCTTTTTAAGTACACTCTTTTATGTCATTTATTTTAAGCTCATCTTTCTTATGATTGGGATGTTATTTTATATTAAATTTACTGTAATTTTTATGTTCATGAGATGAGAGACCATATTCTCTCTCATCAATCCATTTTGGAAGTTTTGAGTGGCGCCGTTAGGCTGCCGAACTTTCGTAAGAGATCTAACCTCTCTCTTTCTTTTTAAGTACTCTCCTTTATGTCACTTCTTTTAAACTCCTCCTTGCAATGTTGGGGGATTTTCTTTTATATTCCACATTCTGTAAATTCTATTGTAATATGATGGGATACTCTATTTTATCTCATCAATCCATATTCGGAAGTTTTATGTGGCGCCGTTAGGCTACCGAGTTTTCGTAAGGGATTTTTCATCTCACTTTTATTCCCGTGAGATTTATGCAACATTCGCCACAAATTCCATTGAGTGGTGTATGTACTGCCCATTATTCTACTCTTTGTGTATTATACTTCGTTTATGAGTATTTACATCAATGACCAATTGCCTTTCTTTCATGGGGTGTATGTTTTGAAAGATACCCAAGTCGGTAAGGGAACCTTTCACCCTCCTCTTTTTTTAAAACACTTCTTTTATTGGGTCTTTTAATTTACATATTTTTATGTTGGGATATGTTCTCATACATCCTTATTGATGTAAATTCTATGTCCAAGTGATGAGATACACTTTTTATCTCTCATCAACTCATTTTTATGTGATGCCGTTAGGCTGTCAAGGGAACTTTTTAACCCAATTTCGATTTCTTTGGGTTCAACTTGTAGTCATTGAATATTTCATCCATTGAATATGTGTGATTGACCTTTTATTGTTTTACACTTAATATCCACTTATATTGGGTGTATATATATTTGTCACACATATTTTTGAGATTTATCTGTCCTTAATTTAAGGATACCTTCTTTATAAGGGATTTCATCAAATTTGACATTTCTATTGAGGGTTCATTGTTGTTATGCCCCAATTCACTCTTATATGGTGTATATAATGTCCTTTGGAGTATTATATCATGAATCCTTTTATTCTCATGATATTATAAATTTCTGACTAAATGTTATTCCTCGATTATTGTATTCAAGTGTCTCTAATTTTGGTAAAACCCCTTTAACCAAAATATCGTTTTAAATGTTTTAATTATTTGTTCTTATTAATATACATGTTTTCAAAATGGTTTTAAGGATTTATTTATATGGATATTAATGGTTTAAAATTTTAAAATCTTCAAGGTGTTATGGGACACTTTGATTCAAAAATCTATTTATTAAATGTTTTAAATGGTTTTGGAAATGGTTTCTTTTTGAATGGATTCATTATTTCAATATCCTAAAATGTTATATTGTGATTGAAATGTGGAAATGTTATGTTTTCTTTATTCATGTTTATGTGATAAGATTATGTTATGGTTCTTGGGAATTGTTATGAAGAACGGGTGGTTCCGTGATAAACTAATGGCGGGTGAGCCAGATATAGCTCTCTAATGCATTGGGTAACGTGAAGGAGTGAAACATTAAGGTTTCTCCGAAGAGATTTAGGGAATATACTGTGATGGGTATTCCAAACGTAACCAAGAGGGTTACTCCCTACGTAAGAATGTTATGAATGCCTCAAGTTACCTTTATGTATTATGTTTTCTATGATTTATTCATGGTTTGATGAGGTATGTTAAAGTGCCTATGTTTTATGGGTAAAGTATGATTTCATTCTCATGTATATATGAACTCATGTTTCCTTTCAATATTTTTTTTGTAACCCTTACTGAGCTTTTTATGCTCATCCCAAGTTTTTGAAATGGTTTTCACAGGTCAAGGGAAAGGTACATGATGTGATGATAATGTCAAGGATGTGTCAAGAAATAATCCGTGTTATATTTTAAATATGATTCCATTGATGGGAAGAATGAATACTGTCTTTTATGTAACCAATTTGTTTAAATGTGGAATGTAATGCAAGTTTCATGATCTAATTCTCTAAAACTCTAAACCTGAAAAGATCCTCAATGTGTAATCTTGTAATAACTCAAGATTAAGTAAGGTTTAAGGCTGGGGCCTTATATTCATGTACCCAAAATTTCTAATAAATACATGATTTTATATTGTTATAACTTCAAAAAAATTAAAAACCTAATCTTGAATAAAATATTGCAATGAAATTCTTGTTTCATTGATTTATTCTTAAAATAATGAATTCATAAAATAATCAATGTAGAAAAAATATAAATTGTTTATTCATTAAAAAAAATAATCATAAGCAATTGTTAATTATTAGTGGTACATAAATACACATTTATCTCTTTCATGGATTTATATACACATACATAAATTTTCTATACATTAACATGATGTACATTTATAAATATATACATATAATTAGAAGACAATCTTGACATTGAATAAATAATTTTTATGTATATGTTTGAATAATATGTACCCATTTATCAAACACTCATATGTGATACATGATTTAATCGACATGTATGAAAAATAAAACATAGGTATATACATAAATATATTCATACATACACATATATAGGTATATAAGTCAAGAATAAAAATTAAATATCAAAATAAACTACAATTTACAATCACACTTATTCAATTCATAAAATATAGACTTGGAATTCAACATAATACGTATATAATTAGAAAATATTGAAAAAATCATTCACGAATTTTAGAGTTAATACCTATATATAAATTGTATATATATAATAATTTAAAAATTAGAAATTATATGATTATAAATAATCCTTTTATGACAGAATGAATTAATGTTCTGATAAACATATATTTCATTATCCGATATTAAATTTAATCTTGAATTAATACATAAAACTACATATTTAAAATATATCTCCTAGAAATAAATTATAAATATCCCATTAAATAAATAAAAATTAATTTTATTAAATACCTTAAAACTAATTATTTTTCCATTACTAATTAAAGAATCAAAAATTGGAATAGTTAAAAATTTATCCCTTATTCCAAACCAGAAAATAGAGATTATAATCTTATAAGAAATATCAAAAACATCCCATATAGATAACTAGAAAAAACATAATAATTTTTAAATAAATAAACTAACTAACTCTTATTAATAATATTAAAATATATAAATTTTAAAATTAACTAAAATTATCCCTTATTAATTTAATTGTCACAAATTATCTCTTCTTGATATAAGACCAAATACAGATCCTCGTGCTAACAGAAGAGAAAGAGAATATGGATTCATCCTCATCCATTCCTTATTATCACACCAGAAATTAAACAATAGAACATGGTAGACTTCTCTCTCACTCTCAAAAAAGGGTAAAGAAGAAAAGAAACATCAATCTAAATTTCTTCTATATAGTCTCATTGAACAAACAAATATAAACTCAAAAAATGCACTATGTGATATATTATTATATGGTTCTACAGTATATCATGTAAGTAAAAAATTCATTCTAGAATAAGTGGATATACTATTATATGGTTCCATATCTTCAACATATCATTTAATAGACAAATTTCGTTTATACCAAAACATCGAAGAGTAGATTCAATGAACTAATTTCATCATCAACTTGAAATAAAAAAAATTCCTTTTAAATAATATTTTTCTAGGTTTTATTTAGATAAAATTTTGCATTCAGTTGATATGTACTAAGGGAAATCAAAATTGGATAGAGTTGTAGAATTATTCATTAATAATTCGACCAAAACCATTCAATAACCAATTGGAATTGTTGAAAATCTATATGGAAAGCAGGAAAGTTGAAAAAAAATCCCAAACAGTGATATTAATGACATGGAAATGAGGAAATTAAAACTCCAATAGGGAAAAAAACATGGAGAGTTAGGGAAAAAGATTTAAATAAAAAAATAAGTATTTATTGCACCCTAAAACAAGTCTTAAATGAGATTTCGATACAAATACGTAATAAAAAACCTACATGCAGATTAGAGGAAGATACGAATAGATCCCCACATGGATCAGATCTAATCAGTGTCATTGATCATCTATACCCATAACAAATGCAAAGTCTTTCAGACTCAAAACCCTTCCATTAACATGGATCTAGATCTAAACTCAATATTAGACTTGAAAAAACCAGCCCCTCCGTACTCAGTCCTGATCAGCTTCGACACCCACATAGCTTGGGAACGAACCCTTCTCCCTAGTCTTCAGTTTCCTCTCTGTTCACCCCAAAAAAAGCCTCCACCATACAGTTGTGTTTTTGAAACCCTTCATCCCCAAAAACAAACATTCATGACACCTCCTTTTTAAAAAAAATTTCACCAGTTTTTATCAATTCAATCAGATATTACTATATATAATATCATTATAATATAAAACTCATTATTTGATAAAAATTATAATTTCATATTAGAATTAATAATAACTCATATAATTTCAAATATGTATATTATTGATAATAATAATAATAATAAATTTATTATAATTATAATTTCATATAAAATAACAATACTAAAAATTCATATAAAGTCATAACAGTTCATTTAGTAAATTAATATCATTAATTAAATTAAATTTCTTTAATAAAATTATATTTATATAAATATTAACATAATGGATCATAATTTTTAATACATATGTATATATAATAACTTCCAAATAAACTGGTCTTCAATAATTTCATTTGTTTATTTAAAAAATTATATTTACTTAAGTATTTTAAAAAAATTATTTCTCAAATACATTATTCAAATTTAGAAACATTCTAAACACCATTTATTATTATAAAACCAATTCACAAATATGTACTATATTGGAAATAATATTATGGTTCTTTTAAAATAATATATGACATTCAATAGAAAATTTGACTATCTTTATTTAACAGAAAATATCTTGTGAAGATACTATATACCATAAATGTATAATTATTTTTTCATCATGTATTTAAAAAGTGATGTTTTGAAAAATAATACAAATCAATGTAATAATATTTAATTTTAATTAAATGAAATCATATAGTTTTTTTCATATAAATATTTTTTGAAAAAGAATTAATTTATTAATTACTTAAAATTTCTAGGATGTCACATCTAGTGATCATCATTCACCTACAGATATGTGGAATTCCAAGTGAAAAAACATTAAATCTTATGTTTCCAGCCTATCCACCAATACTAAAATTATATTTCTCAATACATCTTTTAGGTTCCATGATAAACCATACACTGAGAACTGTGGGACTCATGAATCAGTTCCCCTAAAAATTGTTTAAGAACACAGATATATTCTTGTATATATATGATTTTTTCTATATCCACAGAATAATATGAAGGTGGGTCATCACCCGCAATACTCCCCCGGATAACCAATCCATATATATCTAAAAACTTTATACTGTTTACCTTATCAAGTAGGGAAGAGATAATATTCAAGGTTGAGAGATAATACTGGTTGTCTTTCATGAAACTCTTAATGAAGCTAAGAAAATAGGGCAATCAATCTTTATCCTTCATTTCCATCTTATACTGCATGTGCTTGATTTTTTTGACATAGCATATCCGTTACCCGCATTTCCCTTTTGGTTCATAAAGGAAAGGTAATAGTAAAAATCATAATTTTATTTGAACCAAATTCACTATTAATGATTACATTCACACTATGCAATGATATATTTTAGGGGCCTGTGGTCTTTTTACACCAGAAAGTGCTCACCCATCAGATATCATCTCCAGCAATCAATCGCATGGAAAACTGATCCTAGCTCATGGTCATGTGTTTGGTTGTTTCACTCATGGGGCCTCAACTTACGATATTCATACACAAAATAATATATCATATTACAATATAACTACACGATGTTGGATTCTAGATGAATTAGAAAACAATAAATACCCTCCAAAAATCTTTGGAAGAATCTAAATCAGTGATGAAACAAGACTTTAATTCAGCTCCTAAAAGGAATTCTGACACAGTTATAACCACTGGAACATGACACATTATTTGTAAGAACAGTAAGAGGTGAATTAAGGAATGGTAAGTCATGAATGAAAAGTTTTCAATATCCAACTATCCCCAAGAAAGGCCTTTTCTAATACTTATTCTTAGGATGAACTCGGGACACCACTACACTCACCTCCTCTAGGTTAACTGATACTCTTGATTCTAAGATGATATTACCCTTGAAGTGAATTTTTTCAACCCAAAAGTTTTACAAATGAATATTGTCATATAGAAGATACTCCACTAGTGTATTCAAATTAATATGAAGTTGTCTACCTTGGTCAACACTAGTGTGAGAATACACCATGATATATTCCACAAATACCATGATAAAGGTCTCCAAATAGGGTTGGAAACCCCTATTAATAAAATAGATTAAAATAGAGGTCGCATTAATAAGACGGAATTAAATAATGATATACTCATGCAGACCATACCTACTATAAAACATGTATGTAGTATGCCTGGTGGTCTGACTTGCACTTGATGATAGTCTGATATCTACTCAATAATTGAGAATAACCTATCTACTAATAACTGGTAAAAGATATCATAAATTTGAGGCAATTTATACAAGTTACTAACTGTGGTATTTTTCAATCATCTGTAATACATGAAAATCATGAGAGACATATCCACCATCTTGGGAAAAGTCATGATTGAACACCATGAAGAAGTAATGGGTTTGATAATCCCTTTTTAATCTATATCATACATCTATCTCTTATGCTCCAAGAGATTAGTTGGCGCCATCATATACGGAGGAGTGAAAATTGGGTATCCTCCTGGAATAAGCTTTTTTATAAACTATACCTCTCTCTGAGGAGGTAATCTAGAAAAATTGTTGAGAAAGATGTCTCTGAAATGATATACAATGGGAGGATAATGTGCTAGGTGTACACCCTAATCCTCTTGGAATAGATTAGGAATATTGGCAGTAACTTTATATTTCCCATGATACTCTGGTCCAGATCTACCATCCTATATCTCTCACTCATCATTGTGTTGATAACTGATTCCCTCAAGTGATGTAAACAACATCCTACTACGATATCAGCCTATGTAGGTATGATATAAAAATTAAAAATCTATTATTAGAATGATATCGAAGCCCATAATATCAAAAAAAAATGAGGTCCCATAAGAAGGTATAACAATATAACTCAAGGGGTTAGTATCTACACTGGTCTATTCCATCTTATTGAACTTCAAATAGTGTATCCATGGTTGCTACATCAATGTAATACTAAATTTACAGCAGTAGACTTTCCGCATTTGATATACTGATAAAATAGTTAGAATAATATATATCTAAAAAAATAGATAAAATAGTGAAGGCTACTAGAATAGTACCAGGTACTATAGATGGTCCAACCCTATGATCATCAGGTATTAGTTGTAATGCATGAATCTGACATGAACAATGGGCATGTGCTACATCTAAAGTATCATTCTCATGACAACTATGACAACACTAATAATAAGATGTTTGGATACAGCATCCATGACTTCTTCTCATCTATTCCTTCCACTGATACTCTTACTCCCTGCCTTACATGACAGAATTGATCCTTCACCTGATGGTGGAGTTGGAGAAGATCCTCTTCTAACTTAAGAAAATTGAATGGTCTGACGGAATCTTTAAATATTCCTCATATAGTTGGAAGAAGTAAAATATAAATGTCTCTATAACACTATGTTTGTAGATTCCCCCATTATACATAATTATAGAATATAGAGGAGATACAAATATGGTTATTATGACCACCACTTATCTGATGAAAAAACATGAGGGGACATTTCCTACTACCAGAGTAACTATGACCATATCTCTACATTGAGAATATATTTCCAAAACAATATCCTTTATTCATATTTCAGTTAGTTATAAGTTCATACTTAATGTTCTAAAAGAGAATATTAGAATACTTAATTAACCTATATAATGATAGAATATGACATCCCATTCCTTGATTAGATGAGATATAGGAAACATATTTACATGAACTGTTATAGGATTTTAAAATTCACATTCCATGCATATGCAATGACTTATAGGTGAATTTAAAAACAATAATTGCTTGTTTCTCATTTTATTGGTGAGTGATCCATGGTTTTTTATATATATACATGTGCCTTGAATATTTTATACTGGGTGGGGAGTTCATTATTTAACGTTCCATCACAAATAAGAGAAATACATTACCAAATTTTCTGATTACTAGGAAACATCATATTTACGATGAACTAGGGTTAGTCACTCTTAAGAATGAAATATGACCATGTTCCATTATGTTTCTAATATCATTTCTATATTCCCAAAAAAAATAGAAAATAAGAAACTCTTATATAATAACACTTTTTCACATCCCCAACCTGGGTTCCACTCAAATTTTCCCCGAGTCTAGTTGGAAAGATGGCCTCATGTGCAACACCCCATATATTAAGGGCAGTTGAATATCAGTGAGGTCCTAGAGAGTATGTGTGGGGAGACTATGTATTCAATAGAATAGTGTGTAACAACATATATATATATAATAATAGGTAAACATTTTTCACAATAAAAATAGACACTATAAAATTGTGAATAATATCCAACTATAGAGGAAGTGGACATAAATAAGATGCAATTGATAATAATAATAAAAATATGGAAGTTGAATCATATGAAAAACTATGATTATACATGTAATGTCTCCGTCAAACTATAAAATAGGTATACATGAATTATAAAATATACTCTATACAAAATATGAAAAAGGAAACCAAAAACTATCTGGCATAATGAGAAATGGAACAATCATATACAACCATGCTCCATCCTAAGAAAGAAAACAATATATAGTGTCCAATATTGGATACTACCCAATGGAAACACTAGAATACACATAATATTCAAGGGTACCATCAACATCCTGAATTAGATGTGAAATAAATCATAGTAGTCCCCCACCAATGGCATTTAAACCATACATTTTGACAAATATAAACACACAATGTGTAGGTATATATAAATGATATGTATTATAGTGATATAAATACCATAGTACCAACATTATCACTAGTGCAGAAAACATTTTTTATGTCGGTTATTTTTCATTATTTACGTCGGTTTTTAGGCGACGTTAATACGGACGACGTTATAAATAACGTTTTTTACGTCGGTTATTTAAAACCCGACGTAACATCCCTAACATCACTGTGTTTATCACGTCGGTTCAAATAATAACCGACGTGATAAATATGCGCGGGGGGGGGGGGGGGGTTTATCACGTCGGTTATTCTCTAAACCGACGTGATAAAACGCCTGGGATATAGTTTATCATGTCTGTTATGACATAACCGACGTGATTAACCCTTCCCCGGGCCTATTATCACGTCGGTTTCTTAAATAACTGACGTGATAAAAAGGCCTGGGAAACGTTTTAGCACGTCGGTTGTCCCATAACCAACGTGGTAAATCAATTCCCAGGCCTTTTAGCACGTCGGTTATATTAAGAACTGACGTGATAAAAGGCCCGGGAACGGTTTATCACGTCGGTTCTCGAAACAACCGACGTGATAAACCCCTACCGATTTATTTACCACGTTGGTTATTTTATAACCGACGTGAAAGCGATATATATATTTTTTTAAAATAATTGCACTTCTCTCACCAAAAAGCAACAAGAAACCAGACAACAAAAATAACCATGCCAGCCCTCCCCCAAGCCCCAACTGAACCCCACCCTCATCTATACCCACCTAACAACCTGTCCAGCCCTCCCCCACCACATTGGAGCCCCACCACAACCCTTGGACACCCCCCACCCCTTGGACAGCCCCCCATCCTAATTAACACCCCCACGACCCCTAGTACAGCCTCAAACACCCATTGGACACCACTCCCATATCCCTTGGACACCCCCCACCCCTTGGACAGCCCCCCCCCACCATCATTTACACCCCCAAGACCCCTAGTACAGCCTCAAACACCCATTAGACACCCCCCCACACCTTGACAGCCCTCCCAGACCCCTTGGACACCCCCCCGACCCCTGGACACCCCCCCGAGCCCTTGGACAGCCCCAAACACCCCTTGGACACCCCTCCCATATCCCTTGGACACCCCCACCCCTTGGACACCCCCCACCCCTTGGACAGCCCCCACCCTCATTTACACCCAACCGGCCCCTTGGACAGAACTCCTAGACACCTTGGACACCACTCCCATATCCCTTGGACACCCCCACCCCTTGGACACCCCCCACCCCTTCGACAGCCCCCCCCCCCCCCACCCTCATTTACACCCCCCGAACACTAGGACAGCCCCAAACACCCCTTGGACACCCCTCCAATATCCCTTGGGCACCCCCCCCACCCCATGGACACCCCCCACCCCTTGGACAACCCCCCACCCCTTGGACAGCCCCCCCCCCCCCCCACCCTCATTTACACCCAACCGACCCCTTGGACAACCCCAAACACACCTTGGACACCCCTCCCATATCCCTTGGACACCCCCACCCCTTGGACACCCCCCACCCTCATTTACACCCCCCCGACCCCTAGGACAGCCCCAAACACACCTTGGACACCCCTCCCATATCCCTTGGACACCCCCCAAACACCCACCCACCCCCTTGGAACCTCTCCCCCCCATACCAAAATCCAGACTAGAAAAACCATCAATAGTAGACCAAATCAAGAAGTAGAGAAAAATTAAACATTCACTTATATAACATTCAAAACATACACTGTCAACTTCAATAAAAAACTAAATCCAACCTAAACGACTACGAAATACACAATTACATTGACAATATTCAAAATTACATTTTACATTACAAACAACTAAAAGTCAATCAAACCTGTAAAATAATTTGACCACTCCACTTGTAAGGGTTTGATATCTTCAGCAGTAAAGGGTTGAGGGTCATCAAAAAGCTAAAAAGGAAAAGGATAGTAGTCAACGTGTATAATGAATAAATCAAATTGAAATATTATGAGAAAGAGGAAATCTTACCAGGTCAAAACTCAGAACTGTCCCAGTTGTTATTATTTCATACATAAATATTAACATGTAATATCCACATTCGATGATGCCTTGTTTCTCATGACATTTCTGTTTGAATGAGTGTAAATTCAATATATTATTTTTATGTAATAAATCAAAATGTACAAATTATAAATGGATATTTACCTTCGCATGTACATATTTGATCTTGAAATTCCTTTTCTTTGCGCTTTTTCAAAAGTGGACCCATGCCCTGTTAGAAAATAATACGAATGGGGTAAATTTAAAATTCATTATAATATATAAAACTATTGTGAAATTGAAACTTACGTTTCCAATATATTCTTAAAACTTTCTCGCACGTCATCATGGAGAGAGCATATCCAATAAACTGCTTTCTCCCTAGGGAAAAAAACCCCTAACATCCAATGATCCCTGATAAAAGGAAATTTAATGTTAGTAATTTTTTATGTTAAAAGATAATTAACTCTTTGAGAGGGATGTCTTTCATACCTCTCACAAAAAGGCATCATCCAACACTGTGTGATTACATTCTTTTCAAATCTATCAGCAATATAAATCATTCTTTGTTCCTCATCCAATGCACATGCTTCAGGGGAAATCAATTGTGGGTCCACGAATCCATATACATATGTCAGCTCATTCCTCTCACAAATTTTATACAGATACCTAATACAAAGCAGACATAGGTATACATTTTTAATAAATATAACGCAAGGAAAATGTGTTAAGACTTACATGATAAAAATTTGCACCACGTTGATGCCCAACTTATCTCCAGTGACAAACTCCATGATATCAGTTTTCATAATCCCCACACTTAGTTCACGTCCACAGACATGAGCTTCCATTGTAAAGTCATAATGATCCGCCAACAAATTTGAATATCATGACAATTTTTCAAGACTGCTAGTATCTGCATCTGATGTCATAGCTATCTGTCTTTGTTGTTGTCTATACAGTATTTCTTTACCTTTGAAGTATTCCTGTAAAAATAAATTGAAAAATATATTAGTTTTCAAATGATAAAACATTAATAAAAATATAAAATAAAAGATATAACATCCATACCTCTATGGTAATGAGTCGAAGAAGTCTGGATGGCCAAAGTAAAAAATGGCCGATACTATGTCCAACTGTCGTCACCTCATCTGAAGGTAATGGTATCCGAGCTGATCTATCTATAATATCCTGTACAGTGACCCTCTGATTCTCTACCTCTAACTGTTGATGATGAACTGTATCTCCTATACAATATACCATCCCATATGCAACTATATGATGTTGAGGATCATCAACATACATCTCACAATAAGTAGGTAGCTTCGGTGGAGGAGGAGGATCAAAAATGGGGTCCGGAGGCTGAGGTGGGGGAGTGGGAGCTACTGGGAGAGGTGGAGTGGGAGCTGCACCCTGAAATTGTCTTTGCAAGTCTGCAAACATAACCTGCACCGATGCTCTAATCTTGTCCTCCATTGTCGCATTAATATTATGGACTTCAGCCTCCAAGGATTCTATTTTTTTTATAAACTCCCTCAACGTTAGAAGTTGAGGAACGTGGCAACACTTTTCTTACCGATACACCTACCAGATATCCTCTTACACGGCCAGGATGTTCGGGCTTTCACAATGCCACAGATAAAATATCTTCCCTCCCAGATGGTGTAAATGTCCCCTGTGAACTCTGCTCCTCAAGAGAGTCCTGTAATAATTAATTGAACATTTCTATAATGATTGGAAATATATGACGAAAATAGTAAACTTAAATAAATAAAATAGATATCTTACAATCCTCTCAACTACGAGTCTCGATTCTTCCGAAAGATATTGTCCTTTTTTCCCTTCCGAGCTCTTTTCCATTTCTCATGTCTAGATATAGGGGATGGAGGGGCCACCTCTCCAGAGCTTGAAGACTCAGCTCTTAGTTGTTGAAATTTTTCTGCCATCATTTGTTCTTCCAATAATGCATACCCTCCCCGAGATAAACTATGAGGGTATACATTTTTAGATTGCATCTCTTGATGAGATTTCCTTGTTTGCTGTAAATTAAGAATAAGTAATCATTAACAAAACAATAATAAGATCATTTATATAAGAAAGCTTATAAAAGTTTACATTCCCCTTACCAAAAATTATTCTTCTCTTCTACTTTCAAAAAATTGTCTCCATGTGTCTTCATCTATAAAAGGATATATACGACATGGATTCTCACAACTCCTATGACCATAAATGAAATAAGATGAGAGGGTTGATTTGAAATCCCTCCATCTCCTAGCAGCCAACGATAAGCATTTCATCCTGACTCCTCCAGTGTCAGGAATATCAAATGTCATCTGATAAAAAAGAGGTTAAAAATATTATATATATTAGAAACATTTAAGGAACAGTCAAAGAATTGCAAAAGATCTTACCAAAATGGTCTCCCACAGCTGAGAAATTATTGCCTTATCCACACTTCTCCAATCATCATAGAGAATGCTTACTTTGCTCTTAGTCTGAGTTGCTACAAAACCCTTAAATTCTTTAGCATTTGGACCTCTAGGAAGATCATCATCATCAAACTCCATGACTATCCTCTCCTCCTTCGTACGGGCAAGTGATAATTTTGATAAACGTGTGCACCCACGCTTACCAACCTTTGAACTCTTTTTCGTAATAGGAGCTTGTGAATGTTCCTCCCCAGATGTATGACCAATATGCTCATCTCCAGAATCATGTGGCTGATCAACTGATTGATCTGTCATTTTCCTTCGAATCAAAAAAACAAACATTAGTTCACATATATACAAATTCAAATATTGTAATACTACTTAATCAGAAAATAGAAAAGTGTACTAAATTACATAATAGTAAACCTTGGTAATATGGTAAGCATGTTAAACAATGATAAACATGGTAAACACAGTCTGTTGTACCACTCTATCTTGGATTTTAATGATCACAATCACTCTTATTATGTTCTAACTTGTATTCAAGTGTTTTTGTTGATAGGCAAAAGGTTGCCAAGGAGTTGGCCCAATAAAGCTGAAAAGTGGACTCACTGAGTCCACCGGTCAGCCGGTGTGAGCTCACCGGCCAGCCGGAGGACCCAGGCAGTAGACTTTCCCACTGCCTGGTGTCACCGGCCGGCCGATGGATCAGGCAGAGAGCCTTCCTCTCTGGACAGCCCCCCCACCCCTCCTAAACACCACCCCCACCCCCTACCCCCTTGGACACCCCCCTGGACACCCCCCAACACCCACCCACACCCTTGGACAACCCCCCACACCCACCCACCCCCTTGTAAACCCCCCTGGACATCCCCCAACCCCTCTGGACAGCCCCCCGCCCCTCCTGGACACCACCCCCACCCCCTACCCCCTTGGACACCCCCTGGACATCCCCCAACCCTCTGGACAGCCCCCCCCCCCACCCACCCGGACAACCCCAAATACCCTCTGGAGAGGCCGCCACCCACTTGGACAGCCCCCCACACCCATCCAACCCCTTGGACACCCCCCTGGACACCCCACCGACCTCTCTGGACAGGCCGCCACCCCCTTGGACAGCCCCCCACACCCACCCATCCCCTTGGACACCACCCTGGACACCCCCCGACCCCTCTGGACAGCCCCCGACCCCTCTAGAAAGCACCCCCACCCCTCCTGGACACAACCCCCACCCCCGACCTGCTTGTACACCCCCCTGGACACCCCCAACCCTCTGGACAACCCCCCCCCACCCCTCCTAAACACCACCCCCACACCCTACCCCCTTGGACACCCCCCTGGACACCCCCCAACACCCACCCACACCCTTGGACAGCCCCCCACACCCACCCACCCCCTTGTAAACCCCCCTGGACACCCCCTGACCCCTCTGGACTGCCCCCCACCCCTCCTAGACACAACCCCCCACCCCCGAACTGCTTGGACACCCCCCTGGACACCCCCAACCCTTTGGACACCCCCCTGGACACCCCCTGGACACGCCCCAACCCTCTCGGGGATTTATAGAAAACGATGAAAAATTAGTGAAATCATAAAATTAGTCAATATTGCAAGTCGAACAAATAGATCTAGGGATGATAAATAAGATTATGGTGCCAAAACGAGTTAAAAGGGTTCGCAATCGAAGAATCTTAGCTAGTTTCAACAAAAAAATCACAACACATATATATATACTATCCACGAAAAAAAAAGAACGAGTGGGAGGATTACCTGAGTGCTGCGAGTTTAGATGATTGATCCGAGGAGATTAAATATGAGAAACGATGATCGCAAAACGAATCTAAACCAACGAAATGAACGAGCCGATTCGGGTTTACGCGCGAGAGAGACGAGTCGAGACTGTCGAAGGTAAACTCGCGAATGAAAATCCACATTTTTAAATGAGTTATCACATCGGTTATTAAATAACCGACGTTATAATTTTTTTAAAAACATTTATAATGTCGGTTATTCAATAACCGACATAAAAACCTTCCTCCAATTCGTTTTTTACGTCGGTTATTTTGATAACCGACGTTATAAAGGGCTCAAAATCCGCGTTTTTTTTACGTCGGTTATTCCATAACCCACGTCAAAAACATCTGCGGATTCTTTTGTTACGTCGGTTATACAATAACCGACGTAAAAAAGCCTTCGGAAACCGTGTTTTTTAGGTCGGTTATAAATATAACCGACGTAAAAAACGAATCCGCGCGATTTATAACGTCGGTTATAAAAATAACCGACGTAAAAAACCTCGTTTTACATATTATGACGTCGGTTTTAGATAACCGATGTAAAAAATGTTGACGTAAAAAATGTTTTCTGCACTAGTGTATCCTCATCTAGAATATAAACATGTAATATGTTAAATAACTATGTTCAATATATAATATGTTTTGTAAGAGGATCCAAGGTATGATCAATTCATCCCATGTATTGATAATAACAACAATCGATCCTAGTTAACAATGAAGGCTTTCCTATGATGTTAATAATGAAGAGGATCCATGGTATTAACCAATGAATCCTTGAATTCAGGGGTCAACTGAACTTCGTAATAACATGTTTCTTAGAAATAGGGGATATGAGTGTAATATATGGGACATATCCCATGGAATTCCATTATATATAGTTCTAATAGAGTCTAAGGATCCCATCAAAGTTAAAACGAGCTATGAAATCACTGGATCTGATGGGATACCAATGGTTCTACATGTCCAAAGATGTAAAGTTATATAAAATGATTATATCTGATGCATCCTTATATCAGAATGATAATATAGTGATCTTGTGATTTCATTCCCAGAATCCACTAGTATAAAAGTAAACGGTTCGAAGGTGGGTAACACACTTATCCATCGACATCATTGAATCAGAATGGTCTCCTCTGAATTCTTAAGTCATTCCCATAGGAATCCAAGATAGTTAAAGGCTAAAAATTCCTATATATATAAATATATCCATTTAAATGGGAACCATATATTTAATTAATTATTTAATTTAGGCCATGTAAATTTCATTTTTTTTAATAATTGAATTATTTCATTCCATTATCTTTCATTAGGTGATAAGGTTTAATAGGGACATGTAAATATTTATTTATTTAATTACGTATTCATTAATTAGGTTTAGTATGCTAACATTCATTAATAATGGAATGATGTTCTCCAAAAATTCACCCTTGTAATTTAATTACATTCAATTAGGCCAAGTGATACATATATTATACTTTCAATTTACAATTGAGATTCATTTATTATATTGAAACACATACCATAGAAGGGTCAAGTGTAATATACACATGCACGCCATAAGAAATTTGTTACTCATTTAATTAAAGATGGAATACTATTAGAAAGGCCAATCCACACACCTAAACGGTGGCATAAGTAAACCAACATGGGTTTCCAAGGAATAATTAAGGAATCATCGTACTTAGAGAATAAAGTGTTGATGTCTCAAAGTCCAATAGTGTAAAAAACTTGTACAGAATGTGATATATAATATAAGGTTGGTGATTATAAGAAAAGAATATGAATAAAATTAGTGAATCCTGATGAAATATTCATGTAGATAATTATTACATTTTATTAAATTTTGAGACTTGAGAGATGAGTCATAGACCACCTACCTCGAGCCTATAAGAATCTTATCATCCAATATAATCCTACAATTTGTCATGTATCAGACGAAATATGAACAGAATGACAATACCCACAAATATGGAAAAATATCCTTCATTAAAATAACATCATTGAGGGAAAGTAAAATGATGTATAACTCAAGATTAATATAGAATTTACTGATAATCATCTGATGAGACAAATAAGGATCAATTAGAACTTTAGATAGCATAATGAGATAAAAAAATCAACAGTTGGTTGAGATATTTTATGGGAGGAATGGAAGAGATTCATCTTATCTAATGAGAAAATGAGAAAGAGGGGTAAGATAATACGTTATTATGCTTAATTTATTCATTTTATCAAAAAAAATATTGGTGCATGGTATGACAACATGGTTGGCCACACCGTGATCCAACCTTAGTTGGATAACTATATAAGGAGTGTACCCATGCAATTTGGACACATTGTTAGGGAAACTATGCACTGAACGTGGAATTGATCTGTACTCAAAACTATAGACACCTCACACGGGTGTATGGCCTAATCTTCAATGTTTCCAAAAATCATGCAGAATTATACTACTCAATTTCACACTCTTGAATGTTTGGGGTAACTATTAATCCTATCATTCATGTTTTATCCTAATCATTTTTCCAAAATATTTCCCCAATAATTCAATCTTTGGCCTCCCAAAAATAATTGAACACCCTCAAAACACTCGTCAATTCCGTGAGAATCAATATAAGGTCAAAAAATAATAATAATTCCGAATTAGAGAGGATCCGTACCTGATTGAGAAACCATTTTCTTACACTAGATATCATCATAATTAAATCACAACTTTTTCTAACTTATTATTCTTTACTTTGGTTTATACTTCATTTATATTTTCTTATTTATCCAAAATTCCTTTTTTTTATTTTTATTCCATTAACATTCTAACATTCACTCTTTAAAAAAGTAGAAAAAATAAAATTTATATCATGCAGATAATTGTCAATATATTTCTTCTACTACATTATCAATGAATCACCTAAAACATTGGTAAAGAATGACCTACATGAATCTTCCATGATATAGTAACTGACGTATATAAGGAATGAAAATAGCTTTCCATTACATTTATGATTACTTTTCCATTGAAAATATGGTATCCCCTTCCTATTCATATTATTTAAAATATATATTTTAGAAAAAATAAATCACTAACATGTTATTATCCATATAATAGTCATATAGTAAAACTATTCTATAAAAATAATTAATATTTGAATATTTCTCTATTACCACTTATGGAATAGCTAGAGAATTTATGTAAATAACTGAGAAAGGGGTGAATCAATGATAAATAATATTTTTACATTTATTTCAGCAAAAACCTTCAACTGATTACTGTATATTTTTTATTTTTTATTATAACATCCAAAAACACCAATATTATGGAACACAATATATTTACAAGGCTTACATCTCAATAAGAAAATTTTATTATTTGTTATTTTATATATTCGTCATTGATCACACCAACTAATAGAATAATGATGTTAGTAAAAAAAATAAGTGTATAACATGGATACTTTCATTTTGATTCCTTCTAACTATACTTTTATACATCCTATAAAAAAGTACATCACATATTCTATATTGATTAATTTTTTAGGAACCAACTGATACGACATCCACCTATATACTATTTTCGAGATATTTTTTTTATTAAATTTATACTTTTTTCTTTTATTTATACATAATATCGGGTCACAAAATAAAATTTAATGAAAAAGACCAGAAAATACCACTATCCAAATCATTATCATTAGTGTGATATATTTTAATTTAGTGGTTTAAATTTCTAATTCCTCTCTCTATTGTTATCTTATTTTGATAACCATGCAAAATTATTCTCTGATAAATGCATTTGTAGAATAGTTTTGTATTTCCTTATATTTTGAATATACATATATTACATAGATGAAAAAAATCAATTAAATTACTAATTTAAATTCTAATTCCTATATTAAATTTTATTTAACTGACATTCAACTGTTCTCACCTCTAGTGGATTCATTAGAACTCATTGAATCTCCATGAAACCATTGATGGGTTTGGGAGATGTCAAATAGTGTGTTTTAGAGGATCCTGATATACTAAATGAACCACATCAATATAACCAATTGAATAACGTAATTTCATCAGGTCAAAGATGTAATTACAACATGTTAGAACCCATTTTGTTTTAATTATACTAAATTGATTATAAGATATTCTAAAATATCAAGCACTATTATATTTTTACCTAAATATATTTTGGATAAGTGAGTTTTCTATATTCAACAAAATTAACTATGAAATTACTAACCAAAATTAAGAATTACCAACCTTTTCTAACATTCCATTAAAAAAATCCATTTAATTTCAATGTTCATAAAAATAGACACCATGGAAATTCAATGAAATAGACCACACCATTTTGGAGTATCTTATAGGTAGCATGATCCTCCCCATTCCATGGTATAGTTTCAAATTTTTCCAAATAAAGATTACTTGAAGAAAAACTCTAATTGAATATTTACCATGACACAATTTGTTAAATTTCAATACGCATTACACTAATGTAGAAATAAAAAAAATTATTTCCTTTACAAATTGTTTATGATCACCTTTATATAAATGGTTATGATTTAATGTAACTTAATGTAATTAATATATAAATTCAAATACTAATATATAAGAGGTCAAATGACCTTTATGTAGCATCTTGACTAAAAATTATTTGAAAACATACCCTCTAGATAATATTTATGGATTTTAGGACATATGATAATAATAATATTTATCCAATAGGAGAAAAAAATTTCAATAAAAGGATATTATTAGATTTTTATTGAAATTAAAAGAGATTCCAATGATACTTAGAACATACTAAATTCCATAACCCTACATGATAACCCATTTTTCGTGCATGTTTCAATATGATATATGTATTGGAAACATAATCCAAGACATTTACCATACCAACTACATAAAAACCTATTTTATTTTTCAAACAATGGAAAATGAAAAAATCATTTAAAATCAAATTACATTAAATCTTATCATAACCTATTCATCACATCATAACTCATATCAAATGACATTATATTTTTAAAATTTCTAGATAACTAGGAATTAATCTAAAATAAATTCTTTCTTGATATAAATAGTAAATATAATATTTTAATAACACATCCACCACTCCAATAAAAATATTTTTCTTCATAAATCCCTTATAATTTAATATAGCTATCATAATATCTAATTTCAGTGCCTTTGTTACTTTATTTATGATTACACATAATTACTGATAGAGACTCACACATCTTAGCCTAAATTTTATCTACTAAACCTCAAATATTAAATCATTTTTTCAGGTTTACTATATACTTTATCTAATAAATATGATTTGGAACTCCAATCAAATTTTATATTTTTCTTATTTTTTTATATTTTGACAATATATATATATATATTCAATCCTTATTGAAACTAATAATTGTTAAAAAACAACAAAAAATAAAATTTGGTTCAATAATTCCCCTATTTTATTTGATAGAAATAGAAATTTTAAAAAATGATATATCAATGTGTCATTTCATTATTTCCATTTATCCTAGATAAAAATATTATAATTTATTTCCCTTATAACTATCTTATTAAAATTATATAAAAAGATCCTTCTAGAGATATATTATTGTATAAATGAACTCTTAATGAAAATTTTCATCAGTTATTTAACTCAAAGATGATGATATCCCTTTTGTAACACCATATATTTTATTTATTATGGTAATTATATATAGAAGATATTATTTAGAGACCTTGTGAGTTTATAATAGATTTAGGATAAAATTTTCATAAATTTAATTCTTTTCTAGGGGCGGATGGTTAGCCCACACAATTGTTAAAGCTTACACAGATAGTTAAATTTGATTTCTCTTGGGGTAATTAAAATTTTCATGGTTAGTGGATAGTCATTTAAATCATGTTAAATCCTAGGATTAACCATGAATAGTTATTTTGGGAGTCTATTATGGTATAAAAATCACCACATGGTCTATTAAATAGTACGGTAAATCCATACATCGAACCAATATTTTAAAAGATTAATTTTTTTCTTTTAATTTTTTTTCTCATAATAGACCCTAAACCCTTCCCTAAACCATTATGAACCTATCCTTAGATGAACCCCCAGATCACCTCTCCCCTCATATTATCTCTCTCTCTCTACTTTAATATTCCACCTATTTTGATTATGGATTAGGGTCATATATCCATTGTATAACTCTTCTCCCCTCATATTATCTCACTCTCTCCTTGAATATTCCTCATATTTTCATTATTTATTACGATCATATATCCATTTTAATATCTCCTCTCTCCCCTTATTATATTTTTTATCTTCTTTCTACCACATTAAGATGCCTATCTTGACTAGATCATATATCTAAGGTTTAACCCAATTTGTGTGGTTAACTTGGTGAACATGGGTTCATATTGGTATCCTCTTCATCTTTTGGGTGTCCTCAATAAATGGTGTCACATTTAATACCATGAAAACATGGTTCTTATAGATATTAGGATGCCTACCAAATGATTATTCTTTAAATTTAACAAGCCTATTTTTTATTTTTTAAATGAATTATCCAATTATTTATACCTATGAGTTACATTTAAATGAGTTTTTATAAATTCTACAATGTATTTTTTAATTTACATAATCCCATTAAAAATATTTTCATGTGTATCATGAAATTAATGTAATTAAAATGTAACGAAATAATTCATTAAACTCTATTAATAATATTCTATGTGGTTTAAACCCATCTGTTTTAGAATATAAATATAAAATACTCATTACATTCTCTTTTCATTCCCAAAGTTAAAATTTATATTTATTTTTCCATGGGGTTATTAAATAGCTCATTTTGTAATATGTTTAATAATATAATTTGATATGGATTTTATATTGGGATTTTATAAAGAAAAGAATTGTTCAACTATTAAATTATTCATTTTTTATGAAAAATCGCACTTCGGTAATTTGTTTCTTGATAAATATATATAATGGTTCTACACACACACACACACACAGATATATATATATATATAAATATAGGTTCAAATATATATGTGTGTGTGTGTGTAAAAATTTACATGGGAATATGAAAATTATATTAAGAGATAAATTTTAGTATATTTATATATACATATTTTTTTGGCGTGTAAATGTATATGAGAATAAATTTAAATATAATATCCTTAAAATTATGGTTTATAAAAATATATTAAAAAATGGATTTTTAATGGTTTTTAAATGCATGATTGTGTATGAAATCCTATTGAACATCGTTTGAATTTTACTAACATTGGTTATGTCCCATAGATAATGATTTGTATTTTATATAATGGGATGGACATGCCATCATGTTTGTTTACTTCAGGTGGAGTAGGAGGTGATTGTGAATTATTTAGTTTTCTCTATGAAAATTGTATTTGTCATTATAATTCATATATTATTTTTAATTTTGATCATGATTTGGTTACCCATGCCGCACTTTGGTAATGGGTACCGAAGTTTAAAGGTACGTTGACATGTTTACTATGGACTCTATTTACACTAGTTATACTATTTATATATGTTTACTCACCACTGTCCAATGACATATTATAAGAGCTTTCTAGTTAATGATGTAAAATTATGGTCGAGTATACATATGAATACCAGAAATTGGATTTAGCCCATGAAACTATTCACATTATTAATATATTGAAATAGTGGGATCCTTCTATCTTTATTGGGTTTCATTATTCCCATGATATGTGGGGAACCATGGTTTATTTTCCTTTTATAATGGTATTTTTTGTACTTTACTAATACAGTTCTCCCTTAAAATCACTAATATTAACACTCCGTTAATGGGGTATTCAATATAATTTTATTTCTTTTAAAAAATATTATTTTACTTTGAATGGGTGACACATAATGACAATTTATCAAGTGACTATTTGAATTAAAATATAAAAAAATTAATGATTAGATACTCATTTAGAAAATAAAATCTATTTTTATGTTTTTACTAAAATTTTTCATTAAATAATATAAATTATATTAATATGAAATTTTTCATTAATTTTGTTTATATATATGGTGTTAAGATTCTAATTCAAATTCCTTCTGACATTAGATAATGTATATCAAAAAATTTAGTTTTAGGAATTATTCTGTCATCAGATTAACTTTAGAGCATTGATTAATTTGAGGATAGTTTCTTAATTTTTTAAATTTGGATAATGGTTTACATTACTTGATTTTTTAGGAAATATTTTAATTTATTTGAAATTATAGCATGTTTCCTTCAAAATTATTTACCAAGGAATGTTTTTCCATTTATGTTTTATTAAAATAATTAGTGGTTCAATATATTTAACTATGGTAGAACTCGAGTAGTATTGTTAGTGGATTAGTATCACTATGATAAGGATGGGATATTAGGGTGAGAAGTGGAATTTTTATTTACATTCCTTTTATTAATATGGTTATTTTTATACATGATTGATTTTGAGGGGATGTTGGATATATTGATGAATTATGATAAATTTTAATTATGTTTATAAAGTTTCTTTTACTCAGTGTCACTGATGAAATTGGTCTCATTTTATGAATATGATGGCCTTATGATTGATCCTCCTAGTATATATTTTCAATTATCCTGGGTTAAGTGTCATACTTGTTCTGGCATTTAATGGATGGAAAAAATTGCAATTTCATGAAAAATTTAACAAGGTTTGGTTTTTAGTTCAAAACCAAGGATCTTTCATTAGTATCACTTATGTTATATGGTGGTTCAGGGTTTGATCAAGTTAAAAGTAGTTATCATCATTAAATAGCTTGAATAAAAATGGGTTCTTATTGCCTCAATCCATGATGATACATGGGTAACCATGGGGTTTTGAGACTTTTATTTTGAGATAAAAAAATTCCTTACTGTTGATCACTTATTGAACCTTACCATAATGATTGAGTTTTATTGGAGGTAATATTGGTTATTTGGGAAGAATAGAAAATGTTTTTAGTGGTGTGAGGTTCCATTTCACAAAATGATAAAATATTAAATATCCAAGAACTAAATATTTAGAGGCAATTCAGAATTTTTTCTAGAGGAGCTATGTTAACATAAAAATTATGTCGGTTACACCCTATGATTTAAAAAAATATAATAAGAATTGATAGTGCACTTGAAAGAAAAAAAAACATAAGAAACACAAAAAATAATATTTTCAAAATTTGAAAATTATATCGTTTCCATTTAATTGGTGGTTATGAGTAGTATTAACTTAATTATAAAATAATTATATGGGACTAACTCAATATATATTCATTGACTATGTGTTATAAATTAGTACATAATTTTTAATGAAATCGTTTTCTATTATTGAAAAATTAATTTCATTTATATCCATAAAATTAATAAATATTATCATAAAATAAAATATATATTTAAATAATTGTATAAAAATTACATTGGGGTGAAATTGCCAATTTTTTCTGAATAGAATTATTTTTCAATAAATACTTTAAAATATGGTTTTTTATGGGAAAAATTATGTTTGTTTCAATCAATTAAAATTTTCAATATTTAAAAAAAATATAGTAATAATTATTTCTTTTGTATTATGAATAATATAGTTATGTTCATTAGATTCAATTTCATGAATAAATTTAATATAAAAACTATATTTAAAAATCATTTTAAAAAAAATATTTTCTATTATGATTTGTGAATTTATTTTAAAATAAATTTATATAGTTTTTTTAAATTAGATGTGATTATATTAATTTAGTATTTGGAACTATGAGGTTCATAATTTTTAAATAGGGCTCTTTTATTTTTTGGTTTATATGAAAAAAAACATTTGTAAAATTTATCACCCATGTAAATGGTAAATCATGTCAATATGGGTTAAAAATAATTGATAAGGTCATAATTTTTCTTCCATGTATATATAAAATAAAGGGAATTTTAATCTTATCACCTTGCAATGAAATTTAAATTTTTCAATGTAAATAAGTATATGAATATCACCAATATAATATTTAAATATAAAAAACAAAATGTTACACTCTTAGTTTTAAATATATATTATGTGTCTACATACGGAGAAAATAAGTTATGAATGAATATAAATTTTTATTTATATCATAATAAACTTATGTTAATTATGAGAACTTATTTATAATTTTTAGGTGTTAAATAATTACACTAAATGTGTATGAAGCGAGGAGACAATATTGATTAAATTAGTGGAAAATTAAAATAAATCATTTTAAAAATGTTAAAAGTAGTAAAACATGAAAGAGTTAAAGTATCCCAAGAATTAAATATATATATATATAATTTCATAGAGTTTTTTATGTAATAAATTCAAATAAAATGTCTTTATTAATGTATTTAATGGAAAATTAAATGAATAGTGTTAAAACAGGGATTTATGATTTTTTATAAAAAATAATAGTTCTTTAAATGATTAAATATTCATAAAAATATTAAATTAATCCAAATTAATGTAATATAGTCTTAAAAATAATCCATAATTAAATAATGTTTATTTTTTCATTTTATATTCAAATTAGTAACCTTTAAATAGTCGGCAAAATTAATTTTATGGTAAATCTAAAAAGATTTAGTGGGGGTCAAAACTAAAAGATAAATGTAAAAAACTAAAAATTTCAAAATTTTATATTATGATAATAATTTTAATTATACTCAAATTATATTCAATTTATATCCATTTTTATCCACTTTTCATGAAATCCAATATAAATTAATTTAATGCATTAAAATTTCTGAAAATTCCCCTCCCTTTACTTATAAAAGAGAATCCCTTGTGTCAATTATTCATACCAAATTGGGCCATATAGAATGACCATATCCTTATAATTCCACATATAAAAATCCTCGTACTAGCAATACTCATTTTGGTAATTCAAAAATTCCTAAAATAATTCAATGAAGATGAGATATAAAGGATGTCTACTAACGAAGAGTATATCTTCTTTACCAAGACCTTCATGTTTATATCTAATTTTAATTAATATTATAGTGTTTTACCCTTCCAAATATAATATATACATTATTATCAATATTGTAAAATGTTATTATGATTATGGTAATACTATATTTCATCTCTCTTCTATCATATGAAAAGAGAAAACATCGCTTGTGCGTAAGTATGACTTACTGCCTACACATATCAGTGTAATTATTTTTTCATCAGCATTTCAATTTGATTGTCATCATGATGTATGTACAGAATATATATGAAATATATGTCCTAATAATTTTTCTTTTATTAAAATATCATATATACCTACTTACATTTCAATATGTTGGAAAGCGATAATGTTTCCCGTGTTCATGTGTGGAGTACCACCTCCACGAAGCGATGTGATCTGATTTTCATATATGCTTTACGTGAATAGTAATAAAGATATAATTAATGAATATATATGATATATATTACCCAATTATGAAAATATAAATTTTAAATATTATTTAACATTCTTTACATTTCATCTATCAAAATGTGAATACAACGTTCATGTGTGCATATGACTCATTGTCTACATGATAGGTGTAATATATTTTTCTATATCTATTTTTATGTATTAATTTAAATACATATGTAATGAATATATATTATATTTATTTCAATTTTAAAAATCAGGAGGTAATGGACCCATGATTAATGTAAAAATTTAGAATATCCATCAAAAAACATACATGAAAACAGATGTAGTCACGAACCGAAAATGAGATTTTAATAATGAATTAATAAGAAACCGATGATAAATACTTTTGATTAAATCATATTTGGTATGATATATATGATTATGGTTATATAATATATTAATAATAAATATATATTTGTAATATAAGAGTTTCAAACACATACGAAGGAATTAAAACCTGAATTAGGGGTTATTCATATCAAATTTACTTCCTTGGGACATATGTTATATTATACACCAATTTTTTTGATGTGTATCTATAGTCACAATGATATGTTATATTATTAATATTTTTAAATTCATAGTATTAACAATTTCATTTTAGTATATTATTTATAGGGATTATGATTCAAGACATACCAATGTGACTTGGGTTTATTTCACAATCTCGCTATTATTTAGGAATGATTTTTTTAAGACTCCCATGGGAGAATTGTTTGATTTTTCTACTTGAAATTTTTTATTTTATTAAACTATGGTTATTCATGAAATTATTAATAGTTATAAAATTTTACACTTTTTTAGAAAAAAAATATTAATAAAATGTTTTTATGAAAATATGATATTATTAATCCTTAGTTAAATATCATTTCTCTTCTATATCCATGATTTATAAAAAAAATTAAGATGTTTTTACTATTCCGATTTAATTTGTAACACCCCAAGATTTCATAGTGTGTTATTTCTTTAAAATAATACAATAACTTGCACTATAGGCAACACCGAGTTCAAGCACACCATGAATTACCAAACAAGCCGTTCAAAAGAGGTTATGAATAGTATTAACTAAATTTTAAACTTTATATAATCCTTATAATTTTAGAATCCATATTATGAGTTTCTTAGACATAATACAAGAACAGATTCATTTTCAGTATTGCACTTTTATCAACTTTTAATAGTGAAACATTTTTAAATAGTAATACCTACTTTTTGAATAATACAGTAGCGTGTGTTGTACGCAACTTCGAGTTCTAACACACCACAACCAATCAAACTAGCCATTATGAATAGTAATACATACTTTTTGAAATTATATATATTTTATATTTTATAATGGACTTCATTTTTGGATTCGTAATATCGGATTTAGCCTAAGGTGAAATTTTGGTACATTTCGGATAACTTTCATATTTTGATGAATAGTGAAAATTACTAAATTTTAATTAAAAACAACGTTTTTAATCAAAATAATTAATAGTGATAAATTATGAATTTAAGAGGTTTTAAAGAATATTTAGAATTTATTTTTACCATTTAATATAATTTTGTTCATTGGACATAATTTTACAATTAAACCGAACATAAACAGGTGTCAATCTTTTGAAAGTTATTATCTCTTAAAAACACGCTTTTTGTTTTGATAGCGGGAATTAATTTTAAATTAATTTCTGCCACTTCTGTGTTTTGAATTTAGAAAAATGGATTCCATATTTGGAATCATGATGTTCAAATTGTGTAAATAGGTAACTTTTATTTTTAGACATTTTGAATAATTACTGCGGTAAAATTTTTAGTTACCTTGGTTAAGGGTAAATCCGGTAAATAAGGGTTAAACAATAATATTATAATAATACTAAATTACCCTAAAACGTGTCATAACCTTATTGGTTGATACATTTTCGACCATAGGCATATTTGGGTCGATTTTGGGACCCCATGGATCCACCTGTAAGTGATAATGACACTTTATTTTAATTAAGTTAAAATGAATACAAAAATGACACATGCATATATATTTTAGCAAAACAATTGTTACATAGGGTTATATATGTTGGATTTTAGATTATAAATATTCATTAGAAAGATAAAAATATTTCCTACATAATGATATTTTATTTATAATTTTTAGACATTACATAGTTTATTTTATTTATGACACAATGATGATGTATTAATTCCTATAATAGTGAAAAATTAAAATAATTTATATTATAAATACCAAAATAAATATAATATGAAACTTTTAATGAATTAAACTAATTTTCTAGGATAATATGATATATTAGGATTGATTTAATTGACTTTTTTCGAAGTAATCAATCTGTTATGAGTTTCAAAAAAATAAACTCTTTAGTAGTGTAAAAATTGACATAAAAGAGTTCTTAAAACAAATATTATATTATTAATTGATATTAAATTCCTAAAAATCTAAGGATCGGCCAAGAGACTTATATCATGATAGGTTCATCATTAATGGTCCACTTGGGGGTCTCTTGGATGTATGTAGAAAGTTTATTAACCATATTATATAAAAATACAAAGAGACATTGTAAAAGTGAAACTAATTAACTTAGAGTTAAAACTTAAAGATAAGGTTAATATAAGTACCCAAACCTGTCTAAATTATATTGGTTGAGTTGTTTTCGACCCATACACACCTTAACCTTTGAATAATAAACTTTTTATTCATTAGAAACCCAATATGAATTTATTATAAATTAATATTTCTAGCTTTTCCAAAGGTGCCCCTCACCCCTCTTATAAAAGGGCACTCCTCCTTCTCATTTCTTCACACCTTCAAAGCCTTTTGGTTTGGCCAAACTCTGCCCAAATACTCTCCCAACTTCCCTCACTACAACCTAGGGGCCTTAGTTTCATCAGAAATCCAACCTAAGGAGCCCTTTTGATCAAATCAAAAGGAAGAACCCGAAGAAGAGGTAATGATTTCACCACACTTTTCTAAGTTCATTTCTTCTTCCACTTCTTCTTCCTTTGTTGTTACCATTCTAAAATAATAAATCCAGTATCATATATATACTGTGATGTTATTATAAATATGGTACAACCAAATTCAGTATTCTATCCACCCTTTGAATAACATGTCACCATACGTGTGTACGTACGGCTTACCGTCTCCACGTCGTGGTGTAATTGTTATTCAATATAATATTATTTGGATGGGTATAATAATGATGTGTAACTCATGTAAATAATAAATATAACATGTTAATGATTCTTTATATATGATATACCATCCATTTATATATTATTTTAAAATCAAAATAATGATATTGTCGCTCGTGCGTACATACGGACTACCGTCTCCACGAACGCGATGAGATTCATTCTCCATCGTATCCATTAAAGTATAATTATCATATGATGATTTAAAAAATGATGTTTAAGGAATTGATATCATTATGGATAAGAATAATATAAAACCTATCCTTTACAAACATGTCTTACGTAAAAAAACATATAAAAGAAAACAAGTAAGCTAACACCCGAAACAACGATAATACTAAGAAATTATTATCAAATAAATATTAAAAGATCATATATGATATCATATTAATATATATGATTCTTGTATAATTTAATAACAATAATTTCAATGTTATACAGGAGGTTAACCTACCCCAACCAAGTAAAAGTACAAGGTAAGGGATTTTCTTATCTCACATTCAATTCCGTGAGATTTCCATTATTCGCCACTAAATTATTGAAAGTGGTGTATTGTGTACTGGAATTTGATATATATTATCATGATTATCTTTATATTCATGTTATTATGTAAATAATTTGGTGGTTATTAACTTTTGGCCATACGACTCAGTTGATTAACATGGTAAGTGGTTTTCATCTCACTCTTTATTTCCGTGAGATTCATGCCATATTTCCACTATTATCTTTTGTGTGGTGTATGTACTGCCCATAATTGTATTCTTTGTGTAATACACATTAACTTATGTGAATTTACATTTTAATTGTATGATACCTCTTTCATGGGTTGTATGTTTCATAAGTTACCAAATTGATAAGGGTTTACTTCACAATCTCTTTAATATCCGAGGTTTTCTTTACGTAAGTATCTACAGGGACATATTTACTATCAATGTCCATATTTCATAAAAGAGTTTTCAAAGGGATTATTCTTAAGAGAACTTTTACTAAAACATCATTTTAAATGTTTTAAATATGTATTCTTCTAAATCATCCTCATTTATGTCCACATTTTCAAAATGGTTTGTAAGGATTTATTTATATGAAAATGAATGTCTTAAAAGTGTTAATTCCATTCAAAAGTTTCAAAGTGGTATGGGACACTTTGATCCAAAAATGTATTTAAATGCCTTAATTTCTAAATTGTGTAACATTAAAATGTTTTCATGAAAAAGGGATATTTCTCTCAATAATTTTTTAAAAAACATTTTCATCTATGTCAACATCCTTTGATGGATTTTAAGATTATTTGAAGTTGATTTATTATGATATAAAACATCCATATTGTAATGAATTTTTGTGATATGTTTGACTGTAGATGTGTCATTCATGGTTTATGAGTAATGTATTGACATTTCGTATGCTAGTTCCAATAAGAATCTTTATGCTATATTTCAACCTTTACTTCATATGAATGTGTTGGACAAGTATGTTCCAGGTTGGGGACTAGTTGAAGTAAGCCCTCCAGGTTGGGGACTGGTAAAAGTAAGCCCTCCAGGTTAGGGACTGGTAAAAGTAAGCCCTCCGGTTTGTTCTCCAGTTATTAGAGGCACTCCTGGTTGGTGTCCGGTTATTATAGGCACTCCGGGTTGGTGTCCGGTTATTAGAGGCACTCCGGGTTGGGTTCCGGTTACAGTTAGACCCAAGGTCTTGGGACGAGGCCTTGAAAAGAAATTAAAGTTTAGCATTATGCATTCCATCATTATGAAAGTGGTTATTGATTTTGCATGTGATTATTCAATTAGTAGAATATCCATGTGAATAAGTAAATGGCATTATTTCATTTTACTTTTGTCATACTATGTTGAAGTTCAAGTTTAAAAGGCTTTTGTTTTAGTAATGCATTGCCTTAAATGTTTATAATTATTTTGAATGTTCCACTATATTGTTATCCTTACTGGGCATTTGAGCTCACCCCTTTTCTATGTTTATTTTCCCTAGGATGTGCAGAACTAAGTTATGAATGACCTCCACGGATATTATCAGGGGATAATAGTGTGGACTGTGGAGATATTATGTTGTTGTAGTAGTTTTTCATTTTATGATGTAATGTAAGACTTATGAATATATCTAGTGTTTCCAAGGCTACTAAACCAATCGGTCTTTCCAGATTTGATCTTTCTTATGATCATGCCAATGTTATGTAATAATGCACCGACTCTAGGTAACTGGGGTCGGGGCGTTACAGTTGGTATCAGAGGAAGTTTAGTACAAACCTTGAAAGCTAGATTTAGATAAACTCTAATTAGAGCACGTAGACCTAAGATGAACTTTGAGGATTAGTATAGAAGAACTTCCTAGAATTTTGGTATTGTAGAGATTTTGTGAGTTTTCTGAGCAATACATCACTGTCTGGATACGAGCAGGTAGAGGCGGCTCTGGCACAGATGTACCTAGGGGTAAAACCCGAAAACACCGCTTTGAGCTAGACTCGAACGGGAACTGGTGCAAGACAACGGGCCTTGCTGCACTCTTGGTTATGACACTCCCGGGGGATATGCTTAGGATAACTCTCATTTTCTTTACAAATCATTATGAAGGGTTTATGAGTATATACTTCCTCAAAGGAGAAATTTTTATCATTATGGATTATATCCATAAACTATTTAATTTATGTTATGTGTTTTAAAAGTTTGGGATTAGGTATTGTTATTCATAAACTAATCTAGTGTATGCCAATGTTTAGAAATGGCGCCTAGTAGAAGGAATGATAACTCTAGCAATGCACATGATACAAAGAGAAAGAAGGATCATATATTTTATGGTCTTAAGCCAGAATTTACAATAGAAATAGTCTCGCATGTATTATCATCAAATGAAGAAATAATTTCATGTGTTGATAAGATAAGTAAAGAGTTTACTGAGTCCTATGGCTTTGAAGGGAAGCAAGAGAAGAAAAGGGTGGAAGAGAGAAAGATGGATAAAGGGAAGAGGAAAAAGAAGAAATTTCCCATATGTGGTAACTATGGAAAGAAACACCCTGGAACTTGCCTGAAAGGAATGGGAGTTTGTTATAAGTTTAGAGGAAAAGGGCACAAAGTACGTGACTGCAAGGGTAAGAAAATGGTTTCAAATGTACAATGCTTCATTTGCAAGGAGTTTGGACACTATGTGAACCTATGTCCCAGTCATCAGAATATGTCGCAAATGATGTTATTGTATAATAATCAAGTTATGATACTACCACAGATGAAGAGGAATGGTTAGAGTTCTTATGTTGATTATGTCAATTGAGTGTTGTATCAACAATGTACTTGTTATAATAATTATGGAGTATATAAGGATTGTACTGTAGTACTATTTCATTAAGGACTTGAGATTGTGTGGAACAAAGAAAGGTGACTCAACAGCAGGATAAATTTTTGGAAAATATATGGTTGGGAGAATGATAAACCATAATATAGTTCTGATACCGAGTTAGTGATTTTGAAATAATACATGATTGTTTTGGATAAATTATATTGGATATTCTTGGCTACCTTGGAACTGATTAATGATCTGTATATTCCATTATTGTTGGGGTTTAAAAGATTTTTGGATTGATGAGGTATATCCAGCATTCTATATGGAATAAGGGAGCATGAATGTAATCAATAAGGAATATGGTAATTCAGGATGTTTCAATGTATTAAAAGAATACATGATGAAGATATTCATATGCTATTACGTGGTAAAAAGGATCTACATTATGTTTAACTTCCTTATAAATGTTGGACTGTGAGTTTGGTCAGAAATATTTTGGATAAATTCTAGTTTGAGATTAATTTTGGATTGCCATAAAAGGACAACCCGGAGGTCGGGTGTCAACCTGTCGCGTCCGGCAAGGCCGCGAGACTTGAACCCGCAACCGAAGGGCGACAAGGGTGTATCACCTACCACTGACCCAAGAGATGTCCTAGATTAAATAATGTAGTTTTTTTTAAAAGATCTGGTAGATGAATTATAAATTCGTTTATTTTGGAACCCTGTACGAATAGTATAAGTAGAATTTTTTTTTACGAGTGAAAGATGAGTTTGTGGTAGAAATTTATTAATGGACAAAACTCTAATTATAAAGTAAGTATATCTCCTTATGATCTTATCCAATCTCATAAATAAATTCCACAACATTAAGAAAAGGAACTTAGAACAAAAATGTTGTCCTAGATGGTTCCTTAAATCATCACTAATTTATGGCTTTGGGATTGTTGGCCTTTTCATAACCATGTTCTCTACCACTCTCCATCAGATAATTGATGGTTAGATTTCTCTTCCATATCCATATTTTCCTACATGAAACCTAGTATGTGTTATTTTCGGTAATCTTCATACTTTCCACTCTTTATTTTAAATAGAGGCCTCATTAATTCATTTTTCCATGTGGGATTTCAACTAAGATATTTTGAGACGTCAAAAATGTGTTATCCTAAAACCCTATATTTTGTTGAACCGATGGTATTTCAAATCATCATAGATTGATGAGTTTAAGGACCTCAATTTTGTACTTGTTTGTGATTGATGACCTCAATCACTACCTATAAATATTTACATTTTTCCTCCAATTATATGTCTCTAATTGCAACCAATGTTCTCATAATCGAGATCATAATTTGGTGGTGACCCTTTCATTTCTCATTTCCTCATATTAAGACTAAATTTTAGTAACCCAATTTCCGATGAGGGTTTTCCCACAAAGATATTTTTTATTTTCAACGTTTTATTTTCGAAGAACAATTTCAAATTGCGAGGACACAATTTATTGAAGGAGGGGAGAATGTAACACCCCTAGATTTCATAGTGTGTTATTTCTTTAAAATAATAAAATAATTTTCACTACACGCAACACCGAGTTCAAGAACACCATGAATTACCAAACAAGCCGTTCAAAAGAGGTTATGAATAGTATTAACTAAATTTTATACTTTATATAATCCTTATAATTTTAGAATCCATGTTATGAGTTTCTTAGACATAATACAAGAACAGATTTATTTTCAGTATTGCACTTTTATCAACTTTTAATAGTGAAACCTTTTTAAATACAATATTTTAAACTTTTTGACTAAATGGAGACATCCAAAAATTTAAAATGAAACACCCCAAGCTTCCACGGTACGCTTTCCTTTGAATAATACTGTAGCGTGTGTTGTACGCAACTTCGAGTTCTAACACACCACAACCAATCAAACTAGCTGTTATGAATAGTAATACCTACTTTTTGAAATTATATGTATTTTATATTTTAGAATGGACTTCATTTTTGGATTCGTAATATCGAATTTATCCTAAGGTGAAATTTTGGTACATTTCGGATAACATTCATATTTTGATGAATAGTGAAAATTACTAAATATTAATTAAAAACAACTTTTTTAATCAAAATAATTAATAGTGATAAATTATGAATTTAAGTGATTTTAAAGTATATTTAGAATATATTTTTACCATTTAATATAATTTTGGTCATTGGACATAATTTTACAATTAAACCGAACATAAACAGGTGTCAATCTTTTGATAGTTATTATCTCTTAAAAACACGCTTTTTGTTTTGACAGCGGGAATTAATTTTAAATTAATTTCTGCCACTTCTGTGTTTTGAATTTAGAAAAATGGATTCCATATTTGTAATCAGGATGTTCAAATTGTGTAAATAGGTAACTTTTATTTTTAGACATTTTGAATAATTACTGCGGTAAAAATTTTATTTACCATGGTTAAGGGTAAATCCGGTAAATAAGGGTTAAACAATAATATTATAATAATACTAAATTACCCTAAAACGTGTTTTAACCTTATTGGTTGATACATGTTCAACCATAGGCATATTTGGGTCGATTTTGGGACCCCATGGATCCACTTGTAAGTGATAATGACACTTTATTTTAATTAAGTTAAAATGAATACAAAAATGACACAAGCATATATCTTTTAGCAAAACAATTGTTACATAGGGTTATATATGTTGGATTTTAGATTATAAATATTAATTAGAAAGATAAAACGATTTCCTACATAATTATATTTTATTTATAATTTTTAGATATTAAATAATTTATTTTATTTATAACACAATGATGATGCAGTAATTACTATAATAGTGAATAATTAAAATAATTGATATTATAAATACCCAAATAAATATAATATGAAACTTTTAATGAATTAAACTAATTTTATAGTATAATATGACATATTAGGACTTATTTAATTGACTTTTTTCGAAGTAATCAATCCGTTATGAGTTTCACAAAAATCAACTATTGAATAGTGTCAAAATTGACATAAAAGAGTTCTTAAAACAAATATTATATTATTAATTGATATTAAATTCCTAAAAAACTAAGGTTCGGCCAAGAGACTTATATCATGATAGTTTCATCATTAATAGACCACTTGGGGGTCGCTTTGATGTATGTAGTATGTTTATTAACCATATTATATAAAAATACAAAGAGACATTGTAAAAGTGAAACTAATTAACTTAGAGTTAAAACTTAAAGATAAGGTTAATATAAGTACCCAAACCTGTATAAATTCTATTGGTTGAGTTGTTTTCGACCCATAACCACCTTAACCTTTTAATAATCAACTTTTTATCCTTTAGAAACCGAATATGAATTTATTATAAATTAATATTTCTAGCTTTTCCAATGGTGCCCCTCACCCCTCTTATAAAAGGGCACTCCTCCTTCTCATTTCTTCACACCTTCAAAGCCTTTTGGTTCGGCCAAACTCTGCCCAAATACTCTCCCAACTTCCATAACTACAACCTAGGGGCCTTAGTTTGATCAGAAAGCCAACCTAAGGAGCCCTTTTGATCAAATCAAAAGGAAGAACCCGAAGAAGAGGTAATGATTTCACCACCCTTTTCTAAGTTCATTTCTTCTTCCACTTCTTCTTCCTTTGTTGTTACCATTCTAAAATAATAAATCCAGTATCATATATATACTGTGATGTTATTATAAATATGGTACAACCAAATTCAGTATTCTATCCACCCTTTGAATAACATGTCACCATACGTGCATACGTACGGCTTACCGTCTCCACGTCGTGGTGTAATTGTTATTCAATATAATGTTATTTGGATGGGTATAATAATGATGTGTAACTCATGTAAATAATAAATATAACATGTTAATGATTCTGTATATATGATATACCATCTATTTATATATTATTTTAATATCAAAATAATGATATTGTCGCTTGTGCGTACATACGGACTACCGTCTCCACGAACGCGATGAGATTCATTCTCCATCGTATCCATTCAAGTATAATTATCATTTGATGATTTAAAAAATGATGTTTAAGGACTTTATATCATTATGGATATGAGTAATATAAAACCTATCCTTTACAAACATGTCTTACGTAACAAAACATATAAAAGAAAACAAGTAAGCTAACACCCGAAACAATGATAATACTAAGATATTATTATCAAATCAATATTAAAAGATCATATATGATATCATATTAATATATATGATTCTTGTATAATTTAATAACAATTATTTCAATATTATACAGGAGGTTAACCTACCCCAACCAAGTAAAAGTACAAGGTAAGGGATTTTCTTATCTCACATTCAATTCCGTGAGATTTCTATTATTCGCCACTAAATTATTGAAAGTGGTGTATTGTGTACTGGCATTTGATATATATTATCATGATTATCTTTATATTCATGTTATTCTGTAAATAATTTGGTGTTTATTAACTTTTGGCCATATGACTCAGTTGATTATCACGGTAAGGGGTTTTCATCTCACTCTTTATTTCCGTGAGATTCATGCCATGTTTCCACTATTATCTTTTGTGTGGTGTTTGTACTGCCCATAATTGTTTTTTTTGTGTAATACACTTTACCTTATGTGTATTTACATTTTCATTGTATGATTCCTCTTTCATGGGTTGTATGTTTCATAAGTTACCAAATTGATAAGGGTTTACTTCACAATCTCTTTAATATCCGAGGATGTCTTTACGTAAGTATCTACAGGGACATATTTACTATCCATGTCCATATTTCATAAAAGAGTTTTCAAAGGGATTATTTCTAAGGGAACTTTTACTAAAACATCATTTTAATGTTTTAAATATTTATTCTTCTAAATCATCCTCATTTATGTCCACGTTTTCAAAATGGTTTGTAAGGATTTATTTATATGAAAATGAATGTTCTAAAAGTGTTAATTCCATTCAAAAGTTTCAAAGTGGTATGGGACACTTTGATCCAAAAATGTATTTAAATACCTTACTTTCTAAATTGTGTAACATTAAAATGTTTTCATGAAAAAGGGATATTTCTCTCAATAATTTTTAAAAAAACATTTTCATCTATGTCAACATCCTTTGATGGATTTTAAGATTATTTGAAGTTGATTTATTATGATATAAAACTTCCATATTGTAATGAATATTTGTGATATGTTTGACTGTAGATGTGTCATTCATGGTTTATGAGTAAAGTATTGACATTTCGTATGCTAGTTCCAATAAAAATGTTTATGTTATATTTCAACCTTTACTTCATATGAATGTGTTGGACAAGTATGTTCCAGGTTGGGGACTAGTTTAAGTAAGCCCTCCAGGTTGGGGACTGGTAAAAGTAAGCCCTCCAGGTTAGGGACTGGTAAAAGTAAGCCCTCCGGTTTGGTCTCCGGTTATTAGAGGCACTCCGGGTTGGTGTCCGGTTATTAGAGGCACTCCGGGTTGGTGTCCGGTTATTAGAGGCACTCCGGGTTGGTTTCCGGTTACAGTTAGCCCCATGGTCTTGGGACGAGGCCTTGAAAAGAAATTAAAGTTTAGCATTATGCATTCCATCATTATGAAAGTGGTTATTGATTTTTTATGTGATTATTCGATTAGTAGAATATCCATGTGAATAAGTAAATGGAATTATTTCATTTTACTTTTTCCATACTATGTTGAAGTTCAAGTATAAAAGGCTTTTGTTTTAGTAATGCATTGCCTTAAATGTTTATACTTATTTTGAATGTTCCGCTATATTGTTATCCTTACTAGCCATTTGAGCTCACCCCTTTTCCATGTTTATTTTCCCCAGGATGTGAAGAAGTATGTTATGAATGACCTGCAGGGATATTATGAGGGGATAATAGTGTGGACTGTGGAGATATTATGTTGTTGTAGTAGTTTTTCATTTTATGATGTAATGTAAAACTTATGAATATATCTAGTGTTTCCAAGGCTACTAAACCAATCGGTCTTTCGAGATTTGATCTTTCTTGTGATCATGCCAATGTTATGTAATAATGCACCGGCTCTAGGTAACTGGGGTCGGGGCGTTACATAATTAATAAGATAATATTTTCACATGTAATAGTTTTTAAAATAATTTTTAATTGGATTATTCTATTCATTTTTCAAATGAGGTATTGTTAAATTTTTTATGAAAGCGTGAGTGGAAAATAAATTAACATTTGCTACATGAATAGAAATTCATATAATAATGACCATTCATTACATGGAATATGTTGTTAATATTATACAAGGTTATTTTCTAAAAACAATTCCATATTATTTTTGTAGTTTTTAGATTTCAAATAAGTATATTTAAAATGGAAAGTGTAATTCCTTAATGAAAATTTCAAATAAAAATTTGAATTTTTTTCATTAATGTTAATATCATTTGATGAAACATATTATTTATTATGGTTATAAAATTATGAAACCATAAAAAAAATTATTTGGATTTTTTATTATCTGTTTGAATAGGCATGTTATGTTTTGATACCATTACCCTTGTTACTCTTAATTTTAATTATTATATAAATGTATTAATAGATCTTATGCTAGTTTTTATACAAATTTTTATATAGATTATATTTTTCCCCTTTCATATGATTAATTTATTTGATATAGTATTTGAATGGTGGAGATCACTATATCCCCTATATTCATTGATATGGATCATAGTATGATCCATCTTTGATATTTTATTTCTTATCATAATTCCATAATTTTCATTTCATTATTTTGGAATAAGGCCTAGAATGTATGTTTTACCAGTCCAAAATTATTCATTCCATCATTAAATATTAATTTATTTATATTATTATGATTATTTGATTTATTTAGGATATCAATGGATATTTTTCTATCCCATGTGACTATTTGTATTGAATTATTTAATCATCACTCATTTTGACCATATTATTTATTCCTTCTTAAAATCTAATGTATTCTTACCATTACAAAGCAATAGAGATCACCAAATTTTGACCATTAAATTCCCAATAATTCCATGAAGTGTATTATTATTGAAATGAAGGATTTAAAAATGTGAATAATTTTGTTCTATATTAATATACTATATTTTTTTATGTTTTCAAATATAATTTAATTCAATTATGTATTTAATTTTCCAGTACTAATAAAATATTCAGTCCATTGAGATGTGATAACTTGTAACCAGTTCCAATATAATAATGTAACCATATCTATGGGATAATTGAGATGGGGAATTTATTATTGGTATCCATGAAGTATTTTTTGAACCTTCGAAACTTGATTTAGTAAAATAAAGATTAGGTAAAATAACCTTATGCTGGAATTTTAGAATATTCCTAAAGAAACCAAGTTTATTATTATGAGATTATCTATGAATAGTTTTTTTCAATTTATGATAAGTGTTTAAGTAGTTATGAAAATAAAAATTATGATTAATAGAATTATGACAAAATAAAATTTATTTCCTTTTTCTTTGAAATGGAGCTCAGATAAAAAATATACAAACCATGCCAAGGCACGTTTTCCATGTAGGGATTGTCCTCCTTAGAAATATATTGATGATGGAGCTGGAGACGTATCTAGAGATGAATAAATTATAACTATATGGGGTATATAATTTAGGTTATAACCAATAAATATCCCCATGAATATAATCCTTCTAATAAACAATGAAGTGTGACAATTTTATATCATAACTTGAATCAATGATCTCCATGATTGAATGGGACAAAAAATATATTTATAACTGATAAATGGATATGTTATCTAGAGAATATATTTCTCAATGTTGGAATTAATCAATTTTAGAAGGTTATAAATGTATTATATCATCAATTAGCGGATTCAAGTCAATATTGGTCATTGATTTAAAATACCGAGGATACCTAGGAAATTGTAATCCTGAAATTCAAGGATTTTAAGAAAAATATATTTTAAAAATACATTTCTCATGAACAGTGAGAAAATATTTATTGACACTTCTCGATTATGATGCCAAAGGAATAAGAAAATTTTGATAAATATAAAGAAAAATTTACATGGTTTGAAATGAATGTTGCATACTATGTATGTTATATAATGATGATAATTTTTTAATTATCTAATGGGATAAACCCTAAAAAATTTAAGTGGTCTATAATCCCAAATATTATATTTATATGAGGATAAAATTAATTTTTTTACCAATATAGAGAAATAATTATCCATGTCGTATATATATAAAGCAAGGAAATAAAATCTTATGATAGAAGATAAAAAATTGATACAAGAAATAAGAATCATTAGGATTTCACCACATGGGATAATTTGGGAAAGAAACACACTTATACTTAATTAAAGGGAATTTGAGATTGCTTCAAATTGTCAGATAGTGGAAAACTATAATTTTAGTTAATGTATAAGAGATATACCTATAACGTTCAATGATTCAACTATAAGAAGAGGGGGAACTTTGCAGACAAATGCCTCAATAATTAAAATAATTTACATAAGATGATGTTAATGGATTAAGGTCATGTTTATTCTATTAATACTTTGAAGTGGAATTATTATTGGGGTTTTTTATTTTGAATCGATAATCATGTTTTAGAAGTTATTTATCAATGATATTGTGGTTCTATGAGTAATTAAATGTATACATATTGCAATAAATATGTTTTTATTTATAGTTTTTAAATCATATGATGTATGGTTATAAAAAAATAAAAATTATTTGGTAGTAAGGTGATATTTTTAGATAAAACATGAATAAAAGTTAGATAATTCATAATATATTTTTGATATTGGGTTAATAGTTTTTAGTTTAGAGAATTTTGAGATTATATAAGTAAATGGAACATTTTTTCTAACCTTGAAAATTATTCATGATTTCACGACAATGTAAATTTTTATGAAGTGTGAAATGTATTTGGATTTATTAAATATACTTGATAATATGAGATTTGATGAGCTAATTTCTCAGTGAATGTATGTTTTCATTGGGTATTCATTGTAATTTCATAGTTTTAGTAGAATATGTGATCATTCTATTCCAATTTATGGCATGTAACAATTAATAAATACTTTATGGGTTAATATTATGTTTATTTTTAATTCAGTGTGACGAATTTTTGAAGGTTCATTAGGTTAACCACTTATGGTATATATTATGTTGAATGATGTGTTAAATATTATAATTTATATAGAAATTTTAATTATTTTTTATTATTTTTAATTATTTTCAATAAATAATACCCATGGATTCTAATGTTTTACCTATGTGTGGAAAAATATGAATGTCGAATCAAAATGAATGCTAATAAGTAATTTTGGTAAGTGATTTAACTTTGATTATTATCTTATTATTATTTTAATCTTACATTTTTCATGTTAATTATTTTCAGGTGTTAAATTTACCAAAAAAATGGTCCAATTCATAACCGAGAATTCGTAAAGGAGCCACACAACACTTTTCCATCCAAATAGGGTCGGATAATCATGTAACCATATTGGAGGGCCTGAATGAGCCAACAGAGCACATGGGGAATCATGAACATGTATAGGTGAACTATAGGTGGTCAATCAATTAAGAAGAATAGCTTGGACATAGGCCCACACAGGTGTATGTGTGTGTATCCCTTGATTGGTAGTGTTCAATGTCTTTCAAGATTAATTCCCCACACTATGTGCTATTTATAGTAATATGATGACATGATTGAAATATATGTTCTCCAACATGCCTTTAAATCAATGAGGGATGGCCTTAAAGTATGTTATTTTTCATAATTTAAAAAAAACATGTGCCTTTCTTAGACATACCACACCATGGATCTTCCACCTAACATCGCTAGCATCCACTACTCCTCCCCAAAAGACACCATAAATGACATCCCAAATATTATAATCTGTCTCTAATCTCTCTGCAGAATTATAGGATCACCAGAGATAACCTCTAGTACCTTGTATAAACCACCCTGAAGGATGCAACCATCCACTTATAATGTCGGTTTAATTGGAGGTATATTCTATTACAACTATCATTCTGACTATACCACTATCATTCTTTATCACCTATGCCACACCCCTCCCACGTAAACAATTCATTTGGATTATATATAGTAACACAACATCATTCTTGTGCCAAATCAATTGGAAACATTGAATCAACCGATGTTTTGAATATTTGAACACCCAAATTCCACATGTGTGTCTAATTCTCACAATACTACCTCTCAAGAAAATTTTAATTAAAGATCTTCCATGAACACCAATGGAGGTTGAGAATCCACTCCCCTTCCTTATAAAAACACCACCTCAGCCAGTACCGAGGGTGAGTCCACACCCTCTGGAAGATATTTCCAATATTTTTGTATGACTTCCTTTTATTTTCAATATTTATATTGTAGTTTTATTTCTAAATAAAATTTTAATTTTGATGCAAATTTTTTTATAATTTCCTCATGATTATTCTTTAAATTGTTTCATAAAACCTTTTTCTTCTTCTTATTCATTGAATTATTTTTTATTTATTCATCTTATTTCTAACAATCTCTCAACTAGTTATTTTAGTTTTTCTATCCCCCTTATTTCTTCTTAGAAATTTATTTTTTTGATAAATGTGTTTGTTATAAAATTTTCACATACTCGTTATTTTTAATTTTTTTATATATTTTTTTCTTATTATATTTTTATTTTAATCGTATGTTAATATTATAAAAATATTATATTTTTATACTAAACATAGTTTCCTATTAATACAAAAAATGGGGGCCTATCCCAAGACTTGGCATAGGGGAGGTAAGTGGGGTTCTTAAATTTGTTTCATAAATTTATTTTATGTTTGTCATAGATGCGAGTAGCATGAATGTGTGTGGAAATTGTCCACAATTTCCTAAAACATGAAATTATTTCAATTCTACTTTCTATTTAGTTCCCCTATATTCATTTTATTAGTTCTTCACTTTATGAAGTTAATATGATCAATTGATGAAATGAAAAATGATGTAGTTAGGTCCTAGAAGATATCAGAATATTGAATGGGGTGTGCCATCAACATTGATTATAGTAGGAGGTGGAATTATTATTTCTTAAGGAATTTGAGATATAACAATTTCAAAATAAAATGACATGAATTCATCATGGGATTTAATGGATGGATTAACAAACTAACGTTTAATAATTAAAATATAATAATTATGGAACCCAAAACCAATCATAGGATGAGGTTATATCCTTATAATTTATTTTTCTTTATTAAAAAAAGTAATTATAAGTTTATATTTTACTATTGCAAGACTATTAATTTTCATAGAAAAAAATCCCAAAAAATTTCTATTTCCTTCATAAAATAAAAAAATTGATTAATTGAATTAGATTAAGAATGTTAAAAGCAGAAAATCTCTTCAAGTGTGATGACCATAGTCAGCCTCTAACAGGTGTGAATCAATGGGTGTTATATTTGTTTTTTAGATATTAATTCATTGTATTAGATATCATATGAAAAAAAATTTTTGTAAAAAATTTAGTGATGCAAGGAATGGATTATGGATCATATGATTTATTGAATGATTATTTTAGAGCTCCAAGAATAAAATATACATATAGGATAATAATTTCATAGAGTAATTGATAATTTTCATTTGATAAAATCACAACCATAGTATGAAATTTACCTTATGAAATAAAAATTTATCAAGTTAATTAATTTCATTGTATTTGTGGTATATATAGTGAAGAAATCTTTCAACTCTTGGAAAAGGTTCCTAAAACAAAAATTATATCCCATTTCTTTCTTGGTATTGTGGTCATTAAATTTCCCATAATCATTAAAATTATTGTAATCAATGATCTATTCCTCTCTTCATCATTATTTATAAAATAAAATTTTTTCCATGTTTATTTTTTTCACTTCCAAATAATTTTTTGATATCTAAATCCCAATATATGTAATATTGTAGATGTTTTTTATATTTCTATTTTGTTAAAAGAATTTTTATAAAACCATTTTTCATGGGGGTTTCTTAAAATGGAACATTCATATTTGAATCCAATAATAAAAAATATAATATTAAATTATGAGTATTTAATTAATTAATGGGATAATACAACATATATATAATTTAAAAAAAATATGTTAGATAGCATATTCATTGATTAATACATGAAAAATAATTACTCAATTTTCAATGAAGTTGTCTTTTTCTTCAAAAATAAATTTTCTTTATATTTTAATTACATTATATAATTTATTTCAACAATATTTTAAAAAATAATATAATTTTTTAAATTATAATATCAAAATTTTCTCAGTGTTAAAATTTCCTATTTTTCGGGAATGATTGATTTTCATGTGAAAAGAGATAGATACTGAATTTTATTGAAAACTATATTCATATTTAATTCATACTAAAAGTTTCATTTTAATTTAAAATTATTTCAAACTAGAATTATATTATATTATGAATGATGAATTTAATTATTTTGGAATCAATTTCATGATTGATTTTAGTATAAAGAAATTTTAGTACATGAAATTTTATTTTCTTAAAAACTATTTATCATTATGTTTTTTGTGTTTTATTTTTATTTGTTTTATACCTATTATAAAAATTGAATTTTATAAAATATATTCCATATATCTAATCAAGTGGTTAAATTTTTTATTATAATCTATTTTTATTTTTAGTCATTATAAATAGTATCCTTGGTAAAATTTATCACATCAATAAAAGGAAAATCAGGTTAATATTCGATAAAATGAAATTTGACATTATAATTTTTCATCCTTATTCTTGTTGTATAAATGTAATTGACCTGATCACCTTAGGTTATCATTTTATTTTGTTAATTCACACTTTTCTTTGAAAATTATTAATGTAATATATAAATCATAAAATGTTAAAAAATGCCACTCTCTTAGTTTTGAATTTATCTTACATGTCCAAATTGGATAAAAAAACTTGTGAATGAATATAGATTATTATTCTGATATTAATAATCATATATTTTTTTGTGGGAGTTTAATTATAATTTTTAGGTATTAAACTATTACACTAAATTAATACACAACTTCGAAATAGTATTTCTTCAATTAATTGAAAAATAAAATAAATTATTTTAAAAATAATAAAAGCAACCTTATTTTAATGAGTTAATGTTTCACAACAATGTTACAGTTAAATGTGATATTTCATGGATATTTTAATGGATGGTATTTGAATTAGCTTTATTTCATGATTTATTTAAAGTGAAATTATCTGAATAGTGTTAAAATGACATTAATAATATTACATTATATATTACATTATATAAATTTTTTAAAAATTAATAATAATATGTTATTAAGAAATACAAATTTGATTTTTTTATTACCAAATATGGTCAATTTATTGATCTATTTTCATTTTTAAAATAATATTAATAACCCATAATGGGTAAAGAACATTAATATTACCATAATTGTCAAAAGGGATTAGAGGTGTTAAAAACTAAAAGATAAGGGTGTAAACATACCCAAAACATGTAAATAATTTATTGGATGATATTATTTAAACTTATCCACTTATTTCATTTGAAATATTTAAATTCGTTTCCATTTCTATATGATATTGTATTTATATTAATTTAATACTTCATGAAATTCTAGGAATACCGCTCCCTTAACTTATTAAATGGAACATCCTCTATCAATTAATTTGAAATATTTTATCCATGTAACTCCAGCAAACCCTACATGTACTTATTATTAACATCCTTATCCATTTTTATGGGTTTTGGTCATTCTAAAATATATACTATAGGTCCATTAATAGGAGATCTATTTGGAGTTAAACGAAGAAGATGTAATCATATTTATCCTTCCTTCATGTTTATTCCATATTATACAACCTCTCATACTATTTTACCCACGATAATATAATAACTCATGTATCATAAATATAAAAAGTTTTTATCATAAATATTATTTATTAATAATTCAAATATATTCCCTGATATGAAATGAAAAAAATCACTCTTGCTTACGTATGACTTACCATCAACACCTAATAGTGTAATTCATTTTTCATCACCATTTGATTTTTATTTTTACAAATATAAATATAATAAATGTTATAATATTTATTACATGAATATTTTTTAATTATAATAATAAATGTAGTATGAAAGACTACAAAATATGTTTTTGATGTAACAAAATTACAAATGACCAGTTTAAGGGGAGATTAATTCAGAATGATTAAAATAGAACATATTCAAGATAATAAAAAAATATTTCCGCTGAAAATGAATAATTTTTTATCCATGATTTACTTATACTAAATTTTTATTATTATCTAAAATATCGATGACATAATTAAAACTAAGGTGAAAAACAAGAATATTTTTTATTATTCCAAATAATATAATATAAAAAAAAAATTCCACCCATACAATGCTAAATATATATTCTTCATTTAGACTCAATGGTTTCAAAATTTTAAATTAGAAAATTACATATAAGTAATTTTATTCAATTTAATTTAATTTTTTAAATTATGTCAATTAAATATAATTTATATATTCTATTATCTAAAATATCAATGACACTATTTTTATGAAAAATATGAATGGTAAATGGCCATGAAAAAATTAATTTCAAATATTTATGTTATGAGATTAACATTATAATTAATGAGGAGAATCTTGTGACATTCCTTGAATTCTATATTTTAAATAATAGAATCCTAATGAGAATTATCATACTATTTAAAACCCCTCTAATTTTAATAGCACACTCATCTAATTTTATCTAAATAAATTGTATGAATAAGTACTCTCTCTCTATCTTTCTTGTTTATTTAAATTTAATGTTTTGGGCCTCCATTTCTAAATATTACATGTGTTGTAACTTTATATCTATATGAAATCATTCACCAAACAAAACAATATATTAAGGCATAATAGTTGTGGATTAAAATTTCTTCTATATCCTTATAAACATCTTCGTGTTTCAATGAACCTTCCCTCATAGAATTAACAATAATATAGTCTATTTTTTTTTGTATCCTTATTTGAAATTTAATCATTCCACTAAATTATGTATGGTATTAAATTCATATTCTCTGAACACTACAATAGTTGTCCCTTAATTATTTGATCATGAAACTTTTAATTTTTATGATGTTATCTTGAATATAAGCATTGAGAAAATGAAATCATCTGAAAATATTTTTTTTGAATTTGGTCATAATATTATATTTTTTGGAAAATAAAAAACATCAACTAACACTGTAACATAATACATAGCCACCAAAATGTACCAATACCCATAAGATGATGGAAATGGACACATTACAAAAAAATAAAAAAAATAACTTATGAAATCCAATTTTCATGATGATATAGTTTTTTATGAACATTTGATAACCATTTTCAGTTAATAAAATCAACACCCACACAACTAGAGAAATTTTTAAGTGTAGTATGAATGAGATCATCCTGCAAAAACTTATGAGTAGTTACTTCTCCTCTATAATGGCCACCTCATGGTGTTGAATGGAAATATTCAATAATTAAAAACATATATTCTTATGACATGTACCACATATTAATTCCATCACCTAACCTGATAATTAGAATAGTTTCATCACAAAAATAGAATTTTTACCAATCATTTATGTTATTCCTATTGTTAGTGTAAAATCTCTATATATCACTTCGATAGATATTGTTCTTCTGAAATATTCACACCAATAAGAGTGGTTAACAAAAACATTGAATATTTTTTCCGCTAGAATGGATGAGTTTTTGTTCCTAGGATCATCACACTAAGTATTAAAAAACATTTAATATGTATATATAGCTAACTTTATTTCACATTTCATGAATTTGATTTCAAAATAAATTCTATAATGTAAAACAAATCTTTTATTGACTATAGATGTATACTCTTTTTTATTTATCTGGAATTTGAGTGAGGAATATTATATGAAAATACTATCATTAAAACCTATATGGTACCACATAAAATTTTCTAGATAAAAAATCACAGAAAAATACTATTTCTCGATAGTAGTTTTTTTTCTATGAGAAAAATCATTAAACAAACTATCATACTATGCTACATGTACTCTATTCTATTTCCATTGGCATAAAACTAACCAAACATCTAGATCGCTAGCATAAAATAAATTTTCAAAAAGTAACATCCAATTACATTATGTAATGATGACTAACTAAGTGATTTTATCTTTAATAAGGATTAATATTTGATGAATTATTTTATAAAAAAAAATCGGGGTATTTTCTTAATGCAGCGAAAAAGGGTATTGTTGAAATTTAAAAAATATTTAATGAATATTTGATATAAAATATCACGGTTGAGAAGAAATTTAATTCCATTGACATTCAAAAGAATGGTTAGCTTATAAATAAAATCCAAATCAACATTCTATACATAATTAACATTGATATACAATATATGATAAAGAACAATTCCATTATTAAAATAAATTAACTGTCTAGGATTCCCTATCAAAACAAGCACGTGACCAGATCGACCACATACCAAAACGGAATTACTAATCCCCATGGGTTGGAGAATAGCACTTGAGAATAAAACAATATACCTTATTAATTATTTAACCCAACTTGAAGAAACAACATGTCTTATGTACATATATAAAACATAAATAGAGAGAGAAAAAATATATGTCACAAAAGATAACTTACAAAGGAACAATTCATCTAGTAAGGTAGAAAAAATAATCTCCATGAGACAAGTCCAAATTTGGAGGAATAAAAAACTAATATCTCAACTTCAATATATCCATGTGATATAATGGGAAATCCCCTACCATATCACCTCTATCTACCCAAACCCAAGTGATAGAAAACATCACCAACTCACTATGGTTCCCTTTCATTTCCTACATTGAAAAAAACCATGACTAGGCACATCCAAAGGGGTGCATAGGGTCTGAGATAACAGTCTCAATAGAAAATCACAAAGGTGTTACAAAACAATTATATGTATAATAATCCAAGAATGATCAACTATATTAATAAAAATCATGAAAACAGTTTAATATATTTTATATTAAAAGCATCAAAAACATTTTAATTTTCCATTTTCCACAATTTAAAATAAACTATGTAAATAAATTTCAAGTAATTTCATATAGATGTATCGAAGAAGATATTTTTAACCATGAAAATCATGTGTCTCAAATCACATCATGTATATTGATTTTAAATCAAAATAGTAGAAACCAAAATCAGCCCCATTCGAATAAGAATTGTAGGTAACATCACACTAAGGATCACAATAGGTCATGAAAGCTTGTACAATAATACCTAACATAGAAAATATTTCACACATAATGAATATATACTATGAATAAATTCTATAGAGTAGTGGAAACCCTTGAAATTGATCCCCCCCAATAGGTCTAAAATGTCCCTAGAACAATGGGCCTTGGGAGTTGGGGAATCCCATTGAGTGAACTCGTCAAAAGAGGCTGAGACCAATGACTATAATTTCAACTAAATTACCCAAGGAATACAATGTTCTATATTATAGAAATCAATTTATCATAAAAAATTTATCAATCCAATATTTGAAGACCATTATATAATAGTTTGAAAACCCTTTTCATTTACAAAACATTGTGAAAACCATATTTAAAAAATACCCATTTCCCAAAAGACAAATAAAATTATTTAATAATTATAATTCATATATTAAATAATTTCAAACAATGGGAGAAATTAATTTCACTAAAATATTCTAGATAAATAACCTCTTATCTAAAAAACTGGGTTTCACACACCCACAACGGGATCCTCTATCAAGGAAGAACACAAAACAACAACGGAGGCCCAAGAATAAATCAATACAATTCATAATTGATTCAATTTAAACAAAAGGTCTGGATAATAAGAAATATCCCAACATAACTCAAGAATGCAGACCCATTTCACCCTAACCAAAAAAAATAATACCACAGAAAATATTACACAACAATTCTATAAAGGAATCAATATAATCATCCACAGGGGTCAATGAATCTGATAACACAATGAAACAACACTACCACGCTCAGAGATAATGTTGAAAAATAAATGATTACATCACTTTAAGTGGTTAAACCCAAATATAATGCAGATCAATCATTGAAAGAATTGATTCAGAATGAAAGAATGCACCAAAAATCATTAGAGGATAGCAATATGTTGATATGTAAAAAATAATGAAGAAGAATAAGAGATATTTTAGTCATGAAGCACCCTAATACCTAGATTTTAAAATTTACATGATGTGTTATCCCTTTACATGTTTTGTAACACAAGGTGTAATCATACACCAAAATATACATCACCATTTTATTTGAAACTTGATTTTTAACATAATACAATGTGTAGAATTTACACATTATGTACTCCATTCACTCTTTATACCTGGTTCATGGAATATGCTTTGTATAATTTAAATGTAATGTACTATAATTAGACTATGTTCATCTCTCCAGAAAACCTCATGAATCTGTTTTTTTTAGTAGACAATCCAAACCACCTTAGGAGATCTCTAAACTTTATAAGAGCCCAATAAATCCATGACACATTTATACCCACACTCCATTAATTCAAAAAGACACACATTTCTTGAACATTATGTCATTTTATCAAAAAAATACTCCATTCATAGGAGTACAAAAAACACCTAATTAAATAGAAAAACATGTTAAGAGAATAGAATGACATGAATTCAGGTAATAGGATGTAAAAAACTCCTCAACACAAGATATTGTGTCCCTGAGAAATCATGTGGAAGAATATAGTCTAGTAAAGTGCTGAGAACATCACTCCCACATCAATGATTAGTGCTCCCATGTCACATATTAATATGATCCATGACACCATAATACATTGACTAAAAATCATCTTCTAATGAAATAAAATCACTTGAGACTCAATGATCTACACTGGTTTCTCAATAATAGAAACTTATGTCTCTAACACAATATCTTCCCATATCAGAACATGATCGGGATTTGGATGGAATTTCATGAGCTATGATACATGGAATACATTATGAATTCCCATAACCTAAACCAGAAATGTCAATTGATTACCAACATTACCAAGAATCTCAATGACCTCAAAATAGTCCAACATATATTGGATCCAACATTCAATATTTATGAAGATGATAAATACCAAGCCATGGAATAAATTCAGTTAAAACAGGTTACCTACTAAAAATATAATGAATGATGTTGTTGATCCAAATAATATTTCTATAGAATGTGCATTGTAACTAGATGTTGATGTATATCCTTAATCCTCATAGATGTACTATGAACCAAACTTGGTCCCACCAAATAATATTCTCCCACCTAAACCCAAAAAGATGTTATCTACATGTGATACTATATAAATCCTTGAAAGGATCCATTTTTATCAATGAATTATAATTTTTTTTATATGAAAAATCCACCAGTCCCAGATGTCCATCCCAAGATCATCAAAGTCCAAGACATATGCATGGAGGATATCCTCCATGATCTGAATATAATTATTTACCTAACCATATTTATATGTATGATAAGCTATACGCAACATGATATGAGTCTCAATAACCTCATGTAGACTTCTATAGAACCTTAATGTAATCCTATCATATCTCTATAACATAATGATAGTAGGAACTCCATGTAACCTCATAATCTCCAACAGCTATAGATTACACAAATTATCAATATTTGTTATGTCATTGATCAGAAATAAATTTCAATAATGTGTTGAATTGATCAATCAACAAACAGATAGAATTTATCCATTGAGGTTTTTATGATAATAAAAAAAGTACATCAATAATTTTCCCCATTTCAAAACTGGCACCATAAGATGCTCAAGAAAACAAGAAGGCTTCAAATGCTCTACCTTTATTTTTTGGAAGCTATAATTATATGAAACGAAATCAGAAATGATATGCTACGTTTATATCATGAAAAATCACTATCTCATGTCATAATAAGTCTTCATAGTTCCCAGATTAAAGTACAATGAAGAATATTGAAAATAAAAAAATGATCTCTTCATAGATATTTGGATGAAAATTTGATCCCCAAAACTGAGAACACCATATGATGACAAAGATTAGTGATAAATAGTCACCCCCCATATAGGTTTTCTCAAATTCCTCTTACCTACCTAATATACTAATGACACTATAGAATAGATTCAAGGATAGGTGATAATAGTCAAACACTTGTCAGAAACATACATAAAACATCCATGTGGGTATCCAGATGAAACTGTGAAATATCATTATAATTATAAACTCTTACTTCAATCACAAAATATATTATTTTAGAGTCTTCTTAGTAAGGGTGTTTGTAAAAACATTCCCCATCCCCATTGTATAGGTGGTATCAATGTAAAACTTCTAATGGTTTTCCAATGAATACCTCTATCAATGATTTAAGTCAAAATAAGAAAAGCTATGGCTCAAACACTTATGGTCAAAATATAATATGAAACATTCCTCAAAATGATAATATTTCCAACACGTAAGTTAATTCATTACTATTAAGATCTATAAATAAAGAGCATGGCAATTCATCTCATGTGGTTTAAGCTCATGAGAGTCATAATCATCCACATGATAATCCTACATGAGAAAACAACCCAAACCAGTTCCAGAAGCATACCATAAAACCACATACCCTATAATAGGATAAAATATTATAAATATAGGGGCCTATATAAAAAATATTTTCAAATAATCAAAATAAGAAAAATTATTTGTATCCCATGTGAATTTCTCCCCTTTACCAGTTTGTAGGGTCAATGGAAAATCCAAATTCGATAAAATATTAATGAACCATTGATAGTAATTTTAATGACCTTAAAATATCCATATTTCAAAAAACATTTTTTAGTTCTTCCCATGAAAGAATATCCATTACCTTCTTATGATCAACTGATAAACTATTCATAGAAATAGTGCTCCCAAAGAAAATTACTACTTGGATATATATGTTTTGTTTCAAAATCTCTCCATACAAATTATGATTCCTCGGGATATCCAAACCCAACCCCACATGGAATCCATGATTTGGATAATATCCTAAATAAACCAAAATATTATACACAAACAATACCAAAAACTTTTTTATATACTAATTTAATATTTGATTCATAAAATCTATAAAAACTATAGGAGTGTTAGTCAGACCAAATGGAATCATAATATATTCATTACGGTGATACCTTCTCCTAAAAGACATCTTTAGTATATCATACTACCAAAATCTAGGATGATGATAACCCAAAAAAGATAAATAAATTAAAACCAATTTTCCTAATATAACATATCAAATAAATCATCCACACGTAGAATAGTATACTTATTAGTAAACCTTACTCAGTTAAACATTTGATTTACCATGAATAATCAGTGTGAACCATTTGAATTAAAATAAAGCTACATTGGGGTAGTCTAAGGAAAAACACAAGGTTAAATCAAACCCTTTTCTACCAAACCATCTAACTAAAGCATGGGTTCTCTCATATCTTCTAGTACTATATGATAAGAATGTACCGAAATCAGATGTGTGCCTAAAAAAATTTAATCATAAACATTTCAACCTTTTTCTTGAGGAATCATGTAGAATTCGTTTGGGTAATGATCATAAAAATCCCGAATAATAGAGGGAAGATTCACATTAGAAGAAATATCATCTTTCACAACTACTATAGTGTACAAAAAATACTGAACTCTAGGATAAAATGTCCAACATGGCTAGACCATAGATCCCACTCTCCTAGAAACACCCCTGAGATCCCATTGGCTACTAGAAATGAGACATGTTGATGATAAAAACCAATATAATCATGATGAGAAATAGGAAAATACATCAGGATAATGACATCAAACACGGCTATATCGAGAATAAGTAAATCCCCGACTAACATCACATCAAATTTTAATAGTGAACAAGGACATTAAAAACCCTACTATTGACTTTTCAAGAGTATTATCAAACTCTTTTACAAAGTACATGAGATCTATTGGATGTTTAATCATTCTTAACAAAGTGGCTAGATAAAAAGGAGTAGGAAACACTAGTACCAAATAAGGAAACCGCTACAGAAGATGAAATATTTATAGAACCTCTCACTATCACTAGATCCACATCCACCACCACTAGAAATTAATCTAATATATAAAGGTTCTTCTGTATTGAGGCCTATGGATGGATTTATATAGTCATTTAAGAATCTAGAATCCCTTTAGTAGAATTTTTTATTGATGATCCCTAATCATGTCAAGGAGTACACATAACATGATAGAAACATTACTGATGACCATAAATTCCAAATATAATACACATCCTTACAGGTGAGTAAAAGAACATCATGTGTGTTCGAACATGCCACACCGATAGCAAGTAATAGGTACGCAAGAGGCATGTTTCAAACAACCACCTCTTTCACTCCATTCATGATCTTTCCATTTTCTCTTTTTCCTTGGTTCACCACTAAATATTCTAATAACGTCGATATAAGGGAAAGAATATACAACCATTACTTTCATATTCATTTTCCATCATTTCCCTTTCCATCAAATTTTTATAGTTAGAATACTTCAAAATATATACTTGTGATCTAATAATAAATCAGAAACTCAATGTGTAATTTTGACCATTAATATGGTCATTCTTTTAATTCCTTGTGAAAAAATGAATCATCTCATCAAGAAAATTTTATTTTGAAACTAAAGACTATACCTATTACAAATAGAGTAGATCCTATAAAAATTCCATCAACAATGACTCTAGAAAAAAATATTGAAAAAGAGTTTCTTAAAACACTTCTAGTCCAAGTCCTCATTCATATCCACATTTACTATAGAATCCATCCAATGCTTACTCATACACTCGATTTTGAACACCACACACTTCATCTTAACACTCTTAGGTGTATCCATTAAGATTAATATTTGATCATTCATTTCATGCCAATCATCATCATCACAAGTTTTATTCATTAATTCAAAGGATGTTGTCTCCTCACACAAGAAATCATATTATTGATCCATTTATCCGATAGGTACTGGATATATATAAATGTCTAAATTATGATCTTGGGTCACATTTTGGTATATATAAAAAACATCCTGCATGATATTCTTGACAAGGTTTTGGTTGATGGGAGGATTCCCTTTACAAAAATCGTTTTCACACTTCAAGGGAACTCATAGAACACGTGTCAGATGAATATTATTCTACAACAAAATAGAAGAAACAATCAGAAATAAAATAATATCAGTTCAAACTAGAGAAACAATAAAAAAATAGATATTAAGATCAATAAATCAAAATAGGATACACACATCCCAACATCTCTTGGTATCATGTGGCATATCACGACAAGAGATCACCATGCAGTCACCTCAATCTACCTCTCAAGTACCAATAATTATATCTCTAGTTTAAAAAAATTCAAAAAAATGGGAAAACCCCTAACCTAGAGATCAAATACCATAATATAATGAACCATCCTATACACCCTCTCTGAACTAGAACCCAACCTGATCTACCACATTCCCAAAGGGAATTTCAGATCCCCATGGCCTAGTGACTAGAATCTGAGAATCAATAAACAACCATAGAGAATTATTTCTCCCACCCAAAAGTAATAACATGGAACATATACACATAAAAATGAGAAAAAACTGAATATAAAAATATATTCCATAATTGATAACAAACAATAGTTGTGACACAACTACCATGGTAGAGAAAAATATCCAAGATACAAGTCCAATTTTAGATCACTAATAAAATAGATAGTCTAAGATCTCCATGTGATCAAGTGGAAAAAATCCTAACAAATTACCCCCACATAACTAAACCCAGTAATCAAAAAACATCACCACCTAACTATGGATCCTCTCCATTCCATACATCGAAATAAATAACTAGGTCTACACACCGCCGAAGTGGTACACAGGGTGTGATCTTACAGGATCAATTGGATCTCACCCAGTTGTTCCATAACAAGTCTATATATTATAATCTAATTATTATCAAAATTAAATAAAACAATCCATGACAATATATTATCATTTTTATATAAAAAATATTAGAAAACAATTTAACTTCCAATATTCACATATTTCAAAATAAATCAGTTAAATCGATTTTAATGAATTTCATAACCATATATCAAATTACACATATCAAATCAAGTAAATCATGTATCACATCTCATATCAAATCCATGGATGTACAATCAAAATATCACAAACTAAAATAATCCCAATTTGACAATGAAGTATAGGCAACATCACACTAAAGATCACACTAGGCCATGATAGCTTTGAAACTCAATCCTAATATAGAAAATAGCATGTGAGTCATGACTCTAAACACATGAATTGTGTCTAAAGAGAAATGAAATAGCCAATAATGTGAACCCAAATGTAGTTATTACAAGTCCCTACAACAATGGTCATAAGTAGTACAAGAAGACCCTAAGAGAAAACTCCCAGATAGTGGATGAGGCCTATTACCATACCATCCACCAAAGTACCCATGAATTCCCATGATCATTAATTAATTAATAAATTCATGAAAACATTTTAATAAAAACATTATTTTAAAACCATTTAATAAGTCATTTAAAATCATTTTAATTTATTAAAACTAGGGGAAACCATCTTTATAAAACCAACATTCCCAAACACCCAAATCAAATTAATCAATCATAAAAATTCATTTATAATTTTTTTATCAAATATGGAGAAATGGAGTTCACCCAAAAATCCTAGATACAAATCCACCAAATTAAAAACATGGTTTCACACATCTGAAATGGGATCCAATAATAAGGAATAAAATACAACAATAAATGAGGCTTTAGAATCAATTTAAAATTATCATAATTGATTCAATTTCACTATAATTGTTGAAAAATGGAAATATAAAATCATAGATTAATAACAAACACCCATACACCACAAACAAAAATTAATGATCCCTCATAAGAAGATCACACAATAGATAAATAATGTAATCAATATAAACAACTCTTTGGGACAACAGATCTGACAACACAATGCAACGACACAACCACAATCAAAGAAAATTAAGTAGTATAAATAATTACTCATCCAAAGAGATAAAACCCAACCACAATAGTGGTCAATCACTAAACGAAGTGATTATGAACAAATAGAGAATCTCAAAATCACTATAGGAGAGATCTAGGTTGATATGGAAGAAGGTTACAAAAGAATGTAATAAATTTTAGTTGTGCTAAATACAAAACATCCAATCACTCTATTTACATGGATTTTAAATCCTCTTGAAGTCATATAATCCACTATGTCTAAATAATCCAAAAAATCATCACCTATTTATTAAAAATAATATTCTGACCGTTACATGGTTTTCACAGCCATTATAACATGTACCGGGTTAATGAATTGTTACATTTAGAAGTTATAGATCATGTACTCATATTAAAAGGAATGTATTTCTATAAAAGTCTTTAGAAATAGTAGTTTTTAATTGAAAACATAAAACACCATCGTTATTCTCTAGACTATGGGAGAAACCCAAAAATCCATTACCTATTTATACCCAGAATCCATTAATTCAAACAAATAAATATCCATGAAAAATAGGACATTTTTCTTTGAAAATGTTCTCAATTATCATGAGTCACAAGATCCACCCAATCAAAGGAGAAAACAAGAAAAGAGAAAATAATTAAATGAAAATATGTTACATAATGTTATAGAAATAATGAAATTATATTTTAATAAATTCAGAAATAGACTGATATCATATAATCTCTCTAAAAATTATATATATTTTCAAAATACTTCTCAAATATAATTCAAAATATTGATAATTCATCTATAAAAACACAATTATTCTCTAAATTAAACATGAAATTATTTCCATCATTCATCTTTAAATTTTAGTAGGTGCACCAAGCAATCAAATGAGAAGTCACCAGTAATCATGTGTCCCAAAATGTTATAATAATGTGATCTATTCATTATCTTGAAGGGATACACAAATTTGGTTGTAAAAATAATAACCATTATTAAAATAGAAATTAATTTATATATAGATAATAATGATTCTATTTGTAAAAATTGAAATTGAAAGTAAATAATTATTGTATTAGAAATCATATTTCAATAATGTAGATAGACTCTCCATTTTTTATCCTCCCAAATATAATTTTTTCCAATTTTATCCTTTATAAAAACCCAAAACACACTCTTATTATGAACCAATTAGATCGAGTTAACCCATGTAAATTACAAGATATCATAAATGATGCCTTCATTAAGCATATTTATTACCAATTATATAAAAAACTCTATTAATGTTTTGATTTTACCTTTTTGGATGCTCAAAACTTATTTCATGATCATGTTCTATAGGTATCCTACCCAAAAATATGACTGACTAATCTCTTTAATATCATAAAAGGTCCAACTTATAGAATTGTTTTACCTTCATAATATAACTAACAATTTTCCTTCCTGGTTTTTATCTAGAACCAAATAAAGATTGATATGAATAGATTATTTCACTTTATAAAATTGATATTCTAGATTTGAATGAAATAGAATGAGTTCAAAATTTATTTCCTCTTCACAGTGAGGAAGAATCTTTTTCCTATGAGGTTTATGAAAATTACCCAATTTGTTAATTTGAGTAGGAAAATTTGATAGATTCTTGATTTGATGTTCTAAACCATGTTTCAATTGAATATTATACAAAGTGGATACCTCACTGAATTTAGTGTACATATATTTTTTTAATTATTTTTTACTTATTTAATTCCTCAAATTGTTGGAAAATCAATACCTCACATGTCATAAAATAATCCTCAACATCGTTAAAAATATTAAAGTTGGATTCAATCTCCCATATAAATTTTTTATGAATAAGAGCACAAAATTTTACTTCAATATATATCTCTAATGATGTAACAAAAATACTATAAAGTTATTTAAATGCATCAGGATTTCAATTTCTAACAACTTTATAATGTAGAAAAAATACTTTCCTCATCCACATGATTTTATTCAATCAATGAATCTGTAACAGGTTCGTCTTAATGAATTATGGATTTATAAACATCAGGAGTTTAATATCATGATAATTTCTCCCAAAATTTTGTTTATATATTGGTTTTAAACACACGATACTATTTGTCTTGTTTTTAAATCATAGAAATAAAACTACCCTCTACCATATTTATATTATCTCCTCAACTGAATTATAAGTGCCTACCAAGGATGATTGGTACCTCTTAGTCACACTCTATATCTAGAATAATAATGTTAGTAGGTGACAACAAAATTCCATCTTATATAATAGTACCATATCTTATTCTATGTTATTTTTATATTATTAATCAACCATTTATAATATCATTGTGGTATGTTGTAATTATTTTAATGTAAACAATTGAAAAACTGTGAAAGGAAAAATATTATTTCTAGAATTATGTTCATAAATAAAATATAATTGGACACCATTACCAATAGATCGTGGAATGAAACAACTCCTTAGATATTTATTTTTTGAAGGGATGCAATTTCAATGAACATATATATTCTATTTTCATACACTTTTAGATTAAAAATATTTTAATATTTTTTTTCATTGTACAAGTTTCGATGAGATATTTATGAAAGAAAATAATTTAAATAAATTAATGGATAAATGGAGTATTCAAAAAGATATTTTTCAAAATACTAATTTATTGAAAAAATTGTGGTTTTTTATTTTTGGATTTAATAATTGAGTAAATGGGAGGGTTGGAGAACAATTCCTAAGAATTAAATGGATTTACTCCATTTATTCAATAATATTTTAATTCCATCTATTAATTTTCTTTTGAAAATATATTTTCTTATATTCCGTATTTAAGTTATTGATTTTTTTCAGATTCATTTTTTTCATTTACAAATTTATTTTTACATAGATTGTTTTTAAATATTCTTCTAAAATTTCTATTTGGACTTCCTTTTGGTAAAATCTATCTTCCTTTTCTGTTTTTAAACAATTTCTAGTAACCAAACCCATGTAACTCTCTGTAGGGTCTATTTATGATTTTATTGGTAGATTACCATTATCTTATTTTGAAACTTCTCTAGCTAATTAACCAATTTATTACTCCATGTTAAACAATATAAAATTAGTTTGGGCCTTATAATAAATCATTTTAATTATTATTTGAATCAAACTCCAACATTAATAGTTTATACATCCATTTTACATCATCTTAAGAATTAATGGGATCAACATTAGGTTAATTTGGAAATTGTATTCCTTGAGGATTATGATAACCTTATGAAGGTGGTTTCTATCTATGAATTATTTAAACCCTCCATATAAATTGGGTTGGCTCTAATTTATGTTACAATAATTGTTTTAAAATAAAAAACCTATAGTTTTCATCCTATAAACTAATCTCACAATAACCACATCATGTAGTAGTTGGGATAACATGTCGAAATTTGGAAAATTGATACTTCAATGTCTAATCATAACCCATTTTTGACACTTCAATCTCTCTATTTTGTTCTAATTTTGATATCCAACTTGTTCAGCAGTTTTTTTGACATTTTAACTAATTAGTTACATATGTTGGTAATTTATTTCCCCCAGTAATGCATTTATTTCAACCATTGAACTAATTTTATTTTACCTATATTCAATTTTCGTGTCCATGAGTTTTTATGTATTTATTTATGTGAAATATTAATTGATAAAATTTATCATCTTCATCAATTTTTTTTTAATTCAACCCTTTAGGTTGGTGACCCAGGATCAAACTAGAATCTGACAATCATTAATTGATTTCAAACCTATGTATGTGGGATGGGATTTAGTGAAGTTTTGCTACATTTTTAGGCCCCTGATCCAATATTAGTCCTCCTAAAAGGTATATTTATCCAATTTTTTCAATCTAGTAGTAATATTTATATTTTCTCACTTATTAAGCATCTTAGGATATATTTTCATTAAAAAAGAGGTGTAAATCTGTTCCAATTATTCAAAAAAATCCATTAAAAAAATTATTCATTATATTTTCCATTAAATGGAAATAGAAAACACTAATTTTCAGTTCATTATCACTTATCTGTTTATGTCTTAGTTTTGGAATAATTTTTTAAAAATACTTAATGAATTATAATGATTCTTTGTTTAAAATTAAATTAAATACATTGATCTATTAATGGAGTGATTTTATCAGCCCATATTTTTGGACTATATGTTTTTATGTATGAAGAAGGGTTACTCGACACATTATAGAGTTGTTAATTCATTATCCTATACAATTCAATATTTTCACAAATAAATTATTCTTAAATATTTTTTCTATTATTTCTAGAAATTTTCTCTCCATAAAATTTTCATTTTTATATTTTATATTTTCATAGATCTATTAATTGTCTTTAAATATTAGTTTACATGGTCCCTATATATTAAGAATATTATATTATTAGTATTCGATGAAATAATTTTGATAAATAATTGGTAGACCAAAATTGAAAACTTTATTTCATTTATTAATTTGAATTTGTTTTTAAATATTTTTTTGAATATAATTTTTTCTATTTTTGTTTCAATATTTTTATCTTTGGGATGCATGATGAATTACATAATAATGAAATAAAATTATTTATATAAAATTTTATTGAATATATCAGAATTAAAAACTATGAAAGATTTATCTAGTTAATGATATGGTATCAAATATTAAGAATAGAGAATTAAAAATATGCTAATGAAATAAATCAAAAAAAAAATAGAAAAACAAGAAACCATGCACATAAAATCAGCATCAATGTATATATTCATTCATGAATAATACAATAATATGTACATGATTTAAATGTAAGAATGTTGACGAAGATATTTTCATATAGTCAACTAACTTATTATCAAAGATGAAAATAAAAGGGGCTTTTAACTACTTGGTTTAAACTAAATTTATTAATTTCTGATATCATAATTCCACCCACATCCACAATATTTATTAGGTTAATTTTTTCCACGATATTTACCTATAGAGGGATGATTATTATATATCTTCACTTCCAAAATTTATCTGACAATAAAATGTTTGATGAAGTTCAAAAAGAAAAATCGTGCTAATGAATTATGATATTTTTGAAATAAATCACAATATGTTTAGAAAATTTACAATGAAAAAAAAGAAGTGAAAGTTGAAACTATAATATATAATTCCCCATGACTAATTTCTGAAAAAATATTTAAGAAATTTAAAGAATAATATTTTTAACGATCAAGTACAAGCTAACTGTGAAATGAGAGAGGTTATTCTCGAATCTTCCACTCCATAATAATCTAAGTCACATCCTCTTGCTTCGGTTATAGCTATTATTTGGATTTATTGAACAATTTTCATCAAAATATGAATGAAATAATTAATTCCACCATTGAATGGATCTCCCCCTTTTTATATTATGTTTCCCCCCATTATTGATTTTTATGGTTAACTTTTTCATATTCACTAAATGAAAATTTTTTCTTTTCCCTTATATCAATTCTAATGTCACATTAATAAAACTATCTAACCAAATATTAAAATTTTATAGTAACATAATTATTCAATATGATACAGAATGTTTTTTTACATTATTTAACATCCCAAACATGAATTCTCAAAATCATCACACAATAACATCTAATGTATTCCACATCATAGAAGAAAGGTTTAAATTCAAATAACCTTAGAATATAGAAATTACACATAAAAACATCTTATTATTCTCTAAAAAATATGAAAATTTTGAAACTCTACTGATATGACTTCAACTTACCTCCATTTACATAAATTTGTAATAACCTAGTATTATATTTCAGGAAGATAAAATATTTATTATCACTGCAATAAGAAAAATAATTATTGAAAACTAGTGTAGATCGGATCACCACAAAATCCATCATTAAATGAATTTATTACCTATCTCGAGTCATAAATAGTTAACCAGGAAACACCCATCCATATAAAAATATCAAATGTTAATTATGGTATTTCTTAGGCACTTGGATTGCACATTGTTTGAATACACCACCTATAATAACTTGAAACAGTGATTCCCCTCTATATATATTCCTTTATTAGAATATAAAATAGATAATCAAGAAAACATGATTTAATAGACACATTATTTTTATTAAGATTTCAAGCAATCCAATAACAAAAAATATTCATTATCTTCATAAATTGTTCAAACTCATCATCATTTAGCTTTCTTTTTTGATCAAAATCCTACTCACTCGGATATTTCATCAGGTTAAATGATTTTGTATTTGGATAAATAATTTTCAATGGTCTCTAGAACATCGTTTCATATTAGAAACAATAATTTTTCTATAATTTTCCTCCATTATTGGCTCAACATTGACAACAGATATTCTTTCACATGGTAATCAATGTATATCTTATCTTCAGTAGCCAATGTTAGGAAAACTTGAAATCTCCCTTTCCATCATCAACAAAATTACTTCACCCTATCTAATACACCTGGTTATCACTAAATTACTTCTTCTCTATCCCCAAGGATGATATGTGGTTCCTCAACTCTTGAATATTAAATTCAAAAAATTCATTTCTTATCAACAATCCCTTATTTCACATATGAACTTAGACAACATGACACAACACCTCGACGTACTTTGAGGAATATTTTCATCCTTAGTAAGCATTAGATTCCCTAATGAGTATTTTTCCATAAATCAATGTATTCAATGAAATTCATATTATTGTAACTCTATTGGTGGTAATATTATTACCTATATTTTATCTAGACATATCCTTTATAAAAATTATCTATATTTACACTACTGATAGCACTTGATTCTGAAAAGGGTACGGGTTAAATTTATCTAATTATGTATCCCGATCAATTTTCATAGAAATACATTATCATAATTCACATGGGGATTTTTTTATCTCATGAACATAGCCCTAATTTATCTTACAAGCTAAAAAATGTATCTCACTGAAGTGGAATATTTATCTGAAATGAAAACAAAAAATCATAAGAATCTAATTCCATTATGAAGGAATCCCTATGTATTTATCTTGTAATATATTAAGGTTTAACGTCTCATGAAGAAAGATGACATATTCCATTATGGGAATGCACAAAAATTTATCTTACATAATAGAAATTTCCATCCTAAATAAAATTGATTCACACATTAAATAAAATATTAAATCTAATGAAAATATAATATACTCTAATGAAAATATCATCAGTATTAAAATTTCATAAAAATTTGTTTTTAATTTTTATGAATATTGAAAAAAAAAATTCAATAAAAATATTAAAATTCAGATCATGGACTCTATTGATAACATTAAATAAATCAAATCACAAAGGATAATAATTCAATGAAAATTTATTACAGTAAATTATATCAATTACATCCCCATTAGGTGTTCTTCAAAAGTGTCATTTCAATTATTATTTCTAAAAAATATATATATTTTGTCCAATATAAACATACAACACTAACAGGGATCATTTCAGAAATTTATGTACCAATAACTCATGATATCAATGAAATTTTCAAGGAATTATAATTTAAGCACTAGGAAATGTATATAAATTTATTAACTAATTTTAGGCATAAAAATCTTAAAATCTGATTGAAATAATATAGTTATCATATATAAAAATAGATCCACATTAGTATTCATAGTGTGGATCTAATTTCACTTATCTGTTTATTGGTAGATTAATATAGGGTTTTCCCATATCTACTTTAGAATCCACTGTGTACATGTTATATGTGGTACATTTACAGATTCCACTCTAAAACTTGTAATTGTTCCTTTGATAATATGGTACCCTATTATTATTCCTTTTATATTAAATTTATTACTGTGGTTAACTATATAGATTTATCATCTTTTTATAATATATTATTTTAAATGGTTTTTTTGATCTATAAAGAAATATTTTCATGTGATTATTTTCATTTAAATAAAAATAACAGATGGATTTTAATGTCATTTTCAAAGTACATAGAATTTATATGTTTCTTCTAAAATCAAATAATTAAAAAATTTAGTTTAATATTTCACAAAATTGATATTAAATTTAATTTTTATACTATTTATTTAGTTTTTAATTGGAATTCATACTTATTAATACCTCAACCGTCTATATTATTTCAATTTATTTTTTTTATACGTGTGGATATAGTAGTGATCATTGATATATTTGAGGTCAGTTTTTATTTTACATTATTCAGTATGTAGTTTCTAGAAAATGATTTTTTTTAGGAAATTCATTTACTTTATTATAATCCTCATCATGTTGGACATTAAACGTTTTTCTTTGGAAAATTGCCTCATTAAAAGTTTCTTTAAATTATTGGGAATTCATTATATATGTAGTTGGAAAAAGAAATTAATATTAGAGGTGATATTTTATCTTCTTCTTATGGTGGGTGACAATGGTGAATCGAGGGATTATTGAATTACATTAAATTTAATAAATTATTTAATTTTATGATTATATAAATTCTTGTGGACATCCAATATTTAGATAGGTTATTTCATTTTATCAGTATACTCCTAATGTATAATTTACTATGAAAAAAAGGTGAAATCACTCTAATATTATATATTTGATTCCCATGTTCTTGGGGCCGGCCCATTGAAATTTTAAATTCCAATCACATAATCCATCATCCAATTCAATCATCCAATTGATATATGGCGCATGTTGGTTCGTAACACATACTCACTGTAGAAAATATTAGTGTTTAATTTAGAAAATATAACATTAAATATTTAAATATAATTTTACAGTATTGATATTTATTTCTCCATATGCTACCAATGTATTTTATTCTGATTATAATAAACATGAATTAATTAATTTTTGACATGGAACATACAACATGAATATTTTATTCAGTTTTTCAAATACACTAATAATGTTAAAATTAAAGTATTATGTTATTTAATTAAGAAATAGAATCTATAATCTCTTCCACTTTAGTTATTTTCCATGTCATACAAGAGATTAATTTATCTATATAACTGGAATAATTTAATATTTCAATGAATGAATGGTATAATATGGATACATAAGTTGAAATGACTTTTTTATGAGGAGAATTAAAAAAATCCTATATTTTCAAAATTTTCTTATGGTTATTATTCATTCATAATTTCATGATTTTATTCATTGTTCCCAACTTCATAGAGACACTCATTAATGAATACATATTCTGTAGTATCACTATAAGTTAATGTTTGGGATATAAAATGTTAATATCACACTAAGATGGAAAACTGTCAAATTTTCTCTCTAGATCTCAAAAAAAATACTCATCATAAATAGTTCTTCAATTGAGAACATACATCTAAATGAAATCACTATATATAAATAACAAAACAATATTTAAGGGAAATATGTGTGAAATAATTTCTATTTATTGTATGCAGTAGAGTAGATTATTTCATTGAAACCAAGAAACTTTTTTATTTTTATCTACATGATTATGAGGACACATCATGCATTATTTTCAAATTTTTGAAACAATATTCTTGATGTATGATATAGAATATTTTCTCTAGAAGAAAATTTTATGGAATATTAATTTTTCACATTACCCATAAAATCACATGTATCTTAGAGTTCTTTCAATATCATCTTCAATCATTTTAACATGATCTAGTAGAGTGAAATAATTAATCTTAGAAATTTTTAGATTTTTAATACACCTTATATAGAACAGAAGTTAGATTATTTTGTTATCATATACATTTAACCTCTAATGAAATTATATTTCATCTTGTGAAACCTATATTTTTTTCCTTTATAATTTTATCTTTCCTATGATTTTTCCATTTTCTTTTCCACTTCCAATTATTATTTCAAAATTATTAAATAGAAACCAAAAATTTTTTTGGATTGTTTGGAACAGCCACATGTTTTCTTAAGATAATTTTTCATTAAATTATTCCTTTTTCAGAAAGAATGATATTATATTTTATTCTAATTTACTTCGATTAAAATAGAAATACATGGATTTTATGTAAATTTACATTGTCCATCATTATTTATATAATAAAAATAGATTTTTTACATTATATATATATTGATCTTTTGGGGTTTTCATAGAATCAATCTCTTCTTTTGTATTATGCAAAATGATAAATAACTTTTATTCTTTATTGAACTACTGGGGATCTTATTTTAATCGTTTTTCTCTTTATTATTTACAAAATATATTTTCCCTCATTTTATTATTTTTTCCTTCAATTCAATGATGATTGTGATATGTAATTTACTAAATTGGGTAGGAATTTTCGACTTCTTGGACCAATATGGTTGAAACCATCATAAATATTCTTCTATATTTCAAATATGTTTGCTAATGATATATTCATATCATTCTTAATGTATTTTTCTTAAGTTTAGATTTTATAAAAGTAATTATGAATTAAAAGAAATTCTAGATGTTTACATATTATATTAGTAATCCATAACCATATAATAAAAAAATTAATTCTAAAATATCAAAATAAAAATTGATCCTTTTTTCTACAAAATAATATTTCATGATTTAATTACGTGATATTTTTTCTTTGTCATTTATTAAATATCAAAATTCATTTTAAAAGTTTTTTCAATATAGGGTTCCACCCATTTTACATTGGTTGGTGGGGTTCATCACAGATTTTTATTATATGTTTTTCTGATTTTTTGGTTATCTTAGGGTAATTTTATTTTAAAACAAGATCAGAATGAAGGTAGGGGCCCTGCCTCCTTTCAGCAAAATTAATTAAATATTAAAATATACATGTTTTTATATTTAAATTTTTTAAATTTATTTTATTTTGATATATATATATATATATATATATAACAAAACTTTTCAGCCAAATTTATTGAAAATTTAATATCCATCATTCCTACCAATAATGTTTCCTCAAATTCTGATAGAAACCCACACCCATGGCTCCCTTTTATAAGAGGGTTTTCCCTGGAAATCACTCTACAATTCTGATGTGGGATTCATGGTCTCCCTTTTTAGTATAAAATTAATAATATATTATTAGTAATCATTTTTAATCAAATTATTAATTCTATTAATTATGAATAAATAATATTATAAGACTCATAATTAATTTCAAAATAGTTAATATAAATAACATATTTAAATTAATTATAAATTTTATAATATATAATTAATAAAAGAATAATATTTATAATAAATTAGTACTAAATACTAAATATATAATATATAATAATAATTATTATCATTAATTAGTAATTAGAGAATAATTTTAACTAGTTTTTAGTAATTAATTTCTATTAGAAATAAATATTTTTTAAATAGTAAATAATAATATTTAACTAATATTATTTAGTATTTGATATTAATTCCCAACAATTAGTTCATTAAATAATTATTATTTAATAATTATTTAATAATAATAGATAACTAAAAATTATAAAAAAATTAATTAAATAATATTATTTACAAATTAATAATATTAATATCTAATTATCATTAATTACTATTTAATAATAATTACTAATAAATATATAAAATTATAATTATAATTTATTAAACAAAATTATTATTAGTTATAAATTAATTTGTAACAATGCAATATTTAATTACTTATTAATAATAGTACATACTAATTAACGAATTAATTACTATGTGATTATTAATTTATGAGTTATTATTATTCTCCAATTACTAATAAATATTAAAAATTATCATTTAGTTACTTAATATTAATAATAAGGATTAAATTGTTTAATTACTAATTCTTAATTAATTATTATTATTTCAATTTGAATTTATTAACTAATTTTTGATAATAAAAAATAATTACTAATAAATATAAATTAACAAATATGATTTAATATTTAATAATATTAATTTATAAAAAAATTACTCCTGAAGAAATAGTTAAAAATATTTTTTAGTTTTAATTTTTAAAAATAATAATATAATTATTAGTTTCTACTTAATTAATAATTATGAAATATGTAATTATTTACTAATAAAATTGGGTAAAAAATAACTAATCAATTAATTTTTAATTATTATTATACAATTATTAATAAATATATAAAACTAGTAATTAATTGCTAAATATTATTAATAATGAATAAATTATTAAAATAGTAATGATTAATTAATTATTATTAAATTATTATTAATTAATTAAATATTTTTTTGTAATAAATATAAATTAGTAAAAGATATCAATTAAATAAAATTATTTACTATTTAAATATATTATTTTCTAATAAAAAATATTTATTAATAAATATTTGAAAATATTCTTTTTGTAGTAATTAATAATAATATTTAAACATTATTTATTTACTTTTTATTATTAATTTATTAATGATATTATTTTTTATAGTTAAATATTAATTAACTTCTAATTAATTAAAACCTAATATTTATTATTAAATACATAGAAATTAATAATGTTTAATAATATTTTATATTATTAATTAATAGTATAAAAATTGTGATTAAAAAGGGTTAATAATAATAATATATTGTTAACTCTACATATGAAAGGGGGAACCTGAATCCAACATCAGAAATCCAGAATGATTTCCAAGGAAATCCATTTTATAAAAGGGACCCCAGAGTGAAGGTTCTCATGAGAATTATAAACTACTTTAATGGCAGTAATGCTAGATATGAAATAATAGAGAAATTCTACTGAAATTTTTGTTTCATTTATTTATATATATATAAATAAAACAAAACAAAATAAAAAAAAATTAAATATAAAAACAAGTATATTTTACTTATTTTTAATTTTTTATTATTTTTTGGGAAAAGGAGGCATTCCCCTTACACCTTTCTGATATATTTTTCAAAAACATTACACTATGCCTATTAAAAAAATAATAATAAAACATATTCAAAACTCAGTTCCTCACTATTTTCCCTACCCCATTTTCATATAGAAATTTATTTTCATCGTTTCCCATAAAGACAAAAAATATTAGCATCAAATGAATATTTATTGTGACGGATGATATATTTTACATAGTTCATGGTAAAGAATGATCATTGAATGAAATAATTATCTTATTTCTAGAATATGGGTCACTAATATCATAATAATAGTCATTGAAATTACATGTGGGAGAAGCACTTCTATTAGCTTGTTGTGAAGATTCAGCTTGGGTATATTCATGATTTTTTGTTTCATCTCATACTCGTATCATTTTATATTGATAATGTTTCCCTCATCATAACCATATTTAGATATATCATTGAATTTATTATTTATATTCTAATATCTATTGTTATTCATTTGGTTTATTTCATGAAATACATTATGAATGTCCTTTATCTTAATTTAATTGACCCTTAATAGGAAATCTGGAACCTCATTTATTTTTCATTCATTTTCATAAAAAACATGGTATTTTGTCAACCCTATCAATGGATTCATATCATTATATGATCGCTTCAAAACCATCCTTTCTAACATTGGTGAAAATATTTTTATCCTCCTTTACTCTAGCACTTTTTATATTACACTATTTTTTTATATTTTAAAACATCACATTTTAATCTAGTGTCGTGCCTCTTTTCTCCGAGACTTCTTCTATGTGGGAGAACTCATTATAAAATCATCTAAAATATATACAAATATAATTGACTATTTATTTTTTAAAATTGAATTTGATACACCTCAAATAAAAAATACATTCATCTTCTGAATCCTCAAATAATTCATCATCCCTAATTATGCTTTGTTCTTCATGAGGATATTTTGTAAATGAGTTTTTAATTGATCTTATTCATATCATGATTGTTTTATATCTGATGTATAATTTTTCACAAAGAATTTTTAATTTGACTCCACTATCGAAACCTCTTAATATATTCAATATTTTTCTTCATTAGAATAATATCACGGTAAAATTATTTTTTTAATCTCATTTTATAAGTAAGGTGCACTTTTCTTTAATTTTACCTTTTCCTTATATCTATTCAATAGAGCCTTAGTATATATATAATCATGTTAATTTATTGATTTATAATCACTATATTTATAGATTATAATTACATTGTAAAGAGATATTTAAATTGTGAAAGGAATATTTAAATTATAATACTATTTTGAATCAAATCAATGGCAGGACCTGATAATCTCATTCCAATTGTTACCATGTTTTCAGATAAGAATAATATTGTAGGTAATGAATTTTTAGATGAATTGTTACAAATAATAAATTTATCTGTTATTTTTACCACTTCACTTCATTATTTAATGAAAATACCAATCAATCTTGACTTCTTTTAAAGTATAAATATAGTAATAATCATGAAAGAAACATAAAAATCCTTAGTATATGTTATTGAGGATAAACTTTAATTTTGATGATTACATCAATAGTGTTTCATATTTGTTATCCCATGAACTAAAATATTCTTTTATTGAGAATATTATTTTATGAAGGGGTGTAGATATAGACTCTCAATCCTCATATGGACATGGTATAAATAAACAAAAAAACATAACATTTTAATCTCATGAACTAGCCATGACTCCAACTATAAAATAAAAGTATTATCCATTCTATTTTGAATAATGATCACCAGTTTTGGATCATATCCCTTATTTACAAATGTATTTGATCTTTTTAAACTATATAATTTAGTCATTATACATTCCATGATCTTTACTATCAATGGGATTTCTTAAACATGCAATAATCGATGGGAATCCTTTTTTTCTTCTTATTTTTCACACAAATATGATATCCTTCATAGTAACTAGATATCTATTATATATTCAATGCATAGACTATGTTAGTGGGATATTATTTTGGAAATCTATATTTGACAAATAGTTAATACACACAAATATTGTCATGAACTAGGACAAGATGCCATATAGTCGACACCTGACCTGGTATGTGGCATGGACCAAAGGGAATTCTTGATCCCCAAGGGCTAAAAACTAGTCTCGGTCATCAATGTAACCACTATGGGAATAATGTTTCCAAATAAATAACTATTAACAAATATATAAATTCCTCATGCTGAAGTACCTACAAAAACTAATTCTAAAATGATTATATAAACTGGTCCAGACACAACAACTTTTAAAAAAACAAAAACATAATACAAAATAGAATTAGAATGTTCCAGAAATACCTCCATGTGAACACTTGGTCACCACTATCCACAAGACATACCTACTCCAAGGGTGACTACATGAACCAGAAACCTGAAACCACAAAGTAGCTCAAGTCTACCGACACTGAATGGTACAAGTTGGGTGTGGGCCTAATAGATCAGTAGGTAACCACCACTGAATCTAGACATGTCCTTTCTTAAAAATTGTCCATTAACACTAGTTAGAAATACATATAAAATATGTTTTTTCTAATTTTAATACACAAACAAGGTTATCCATTTTCAAAAAAATATACAACAATTTTCCATTTTCAAAATGAGCTCCGATTTTAAAAACCAAATCCCCAATCCAAAATCCATACATTCTGGTAAAAATTAATACTAAGAATAAATGGGGAGTGTTAATATGAAAAAAGTGTAGTAGAATATAAATAATAACATATAAATAATAGACCATGGGAGTTTCTTAAATATTCATAGAGCAATCCTTGAATGTACTCGGTTTGGACTCACCTACCAGCGTATGGTGCAACTCTATAGTAAATAACTCACTGGCCATTATAACTAAAAACCTATTACATAATCCCACCTATCCTCTATAACATCAATGGGTTAAAAACTCATATAATTGGGGTTGATGATAAAACATCAATTGACCCTTTAAAAGTTTCCTAGTAAACCCATGGTAATAGTATACTATGTATGTTGGGGGCCCTCATATGCGTGACTCGCCATACATGTCTCCATCGCACATTCCTACCCCAAAGACTAACACCACCCATGAGATAACCAATATTCAGAAAATTATCAATAGGGGTTCCCGTCATACAAAAATCCATTCACAAGTGACAACTATTCATTCTCATCATAAGAGTTTCAAATAACTTTTCCAAACATTACAAACTTTCAACTGTGATTTAAATAATTTCCATTCAAATAAATTTTAAAAAACATTCCAAAATAATATAAAACACCACTTTCATGGGTATAATTCAAAATGGTTCTTTATGATGCAAATATAATTTCACATAAACCATTTTAAAACCAAGGTGAAAATATATAAATACCAAAAAGATATCGAATAGACATTCATATGATTATGAAGCCAACTGTCTTTCATTGTACTATCCTGGCCTTCATTTCAAAGATAATTTGAAACCACTTTCATATAATTTGGAAACCAAGGGAACATTTCTAATGAATCAAGAGTCTGAATAGGGGAATAAAGAGGAGGGATGATTGTTTTGGAATCTAGTATTTTAAGTTTTGAAACATCATCAAAGACCATTATGATTTATGTTATCATTCTTGTGTGCATCATGATCACAAATTGATGTTCCCACATCAAATAACACTCCATAAATATCCATGAAATATCCCAAAAGACATCTTTAATGAAAAACCACATGCTTTTAAATCAATAAAATAAAGAACATGTAAATTTGACACATGAACGTCGTTAATTTGCACAAAAAAGATTTAAATCACACACCCACAACACTATAAAAATATTTACAAGAAAAACACAACTAAAATAAAAAAATCTCATTAAAAGAAAAATTTTTATCTTAACAAATACATTCTATTCATAAATATATAACATGCATGGAGAAAACCCTTTAAAAACACTTTCACTAATTTTTTTAAAACATAAAAGCACCATACTAAGCCAAATATTAATAATAAAATCTTGACAAACACATTTATATATTATTTAACAATTAACAAGAAATGAATAAATTTAATTATAAATGAAAAGGATGGAAACATCTACCTCAATAATGTATGGATGAGATGAAACATAATGGGCTAGAAGACCTAATCCCAATGGAAAATATCAACACCCCAGATCCATTGAAATTGAATTATACACGAACCCTATCCCATAGTGTTTGACCAAGAGGGAAAACCTACCAAGAAACAGCAAGAACATGATTGTTAAGGGAGAGGGATGGGAGAAATTGACTAAAAACCAAATGAATCGCAAATTTGTCCCTTCGAGGGAATTCAAGAATTGAAGGGACAAAAATGAGGAGAAGCATAAAGGATCCCTTTGTGCACCTAGGTTTAACAAGGGTATAAAATCATAACTTTGAGTTAAATGATTAGATGGGGAAAATAATATTTCACGTTCTACGAATCTAGGAAGCTTTCTTGGTTTGGCGGCAGAGTTTTCCAGACCTTGTGGTCACCACTATCTAAATGGGAAGAACCTATCACATCGTATCGTCATAGTTTCCCAAACCATTCACAACATATGTTACTTAATTCTAGACCCCAAAACTAGTCACACAATTATCTAGTCTAAGCCTCAAAGATTCCCTTATCTTTTCTCTAACAATGTGCCACCTACTGTAAAGTCTAAAAACATTATTTTCCAAAAAAAAAATCAAAATATCATTGTGGGAAAAAACCCAATCCTCACCAAAAGTATCCAATATCATTAAAGTAATGAAATAAAAGAATTAAAAGGTTATAGTATAAAAGCAATTCCCAAAAAATCACTTTCTTCACCAAACCCAAAAACTCAGGGTGATCTTTTTTACTTCACATTTCACAACCAATCGCTTCTAAAGAAAACCGTAACATGAAGAACAATAGGAGAAAATGAGAGGTTTTTCCCCACCACAAGAAATCAATTAACACCTTTTTCATGACCTCATATCTTACCAAATAGGGAACTTCCAACACAACTATCAAACATCATTTCACGAGTGAAACAAAACACCACTAGAACTAAAAATTATCTATATAACCAAACCACCAATACATGGGGAAATCCACCTAAGAAACCTGATAAAAACATCGAATATGAACAAAAATTAAAAACAATTTTTTACTAGAATGGATATCTCTAAATGATCATGATTGAAACTAAGACCAGCCCACATTAAGAATAATCACACTCAAAGAAAAGAAAATGATTCCAAAATATAAATTAATATAATCATAACCTCCATGTTTTATAATTTAAAAATAAACTCATAGAATTAAAAAAAATACAATAGGAATATTCATATTTCTACACACAACACTTAAGAAAAAAGTTAGGCTAAGGTTTTACCACAACCTTATAGGTTTCTGACTGGATGTGAGCTTTACTCAAATGCCTGTCACTTGAGCCCTAATGACTAAATTATCTACTACCTCGCAAACAGAAGATTACATAATATTTTAAAAACTTCTTCTTTAGAAAATTATTTCTAAAAAACATATCTAGATGACCCAAACAACAACAATGATGATATGTATTTGGAGGATTGTAACAATATTTCTTCAATATGAGTGAGCAGTATAACAAATGAGAGGCCAAAACCAATAAAGAAGGCTTCTGAAGGAATGGTCCCTCTAGAATACACGCTTCTATATATGTGGAACCACCACAAGAAAAAAGAGACACTAGATTTCAAACTATCATAGTGGAAATAAACTCTACTTGAAATTAATCATCCAACAACTTCTCAAAATAGACTTCACTATATGAGAAATCCCTTTCATCAGTCTATAGAAGAAGACCACAAATGAAAAAGGGGTTCCTTCAACTGATCCTATGATTCCATCTCTGAAGATAAAGAAACCAATTCTTTTAAGTGTTCAACATAAGATTTCACTGACGAATGCCCCTACCGAACATCCTGTAGCTCTACCACCTTCCTTAGATTCACCTCCACAGGTATGGACCTTTGGAATAAAGTGGTTTTAAAGACTTTCTAATTCATCCAAATATACATCGATGATATGAAAATAATTACACACTTGTCCAATGATATATCATTACACAAACCCAGAACAACATTCACCCTCATAGATTCAGGAGTTCCAAAAAAATTGAAAGAAACACTCAAATTAATTAATCCATTACACATCCTAAGACCACATTCATCATGGAATATGGTAAAAACTATGAAAACCCAGAAATAGGATGATGCCCACAAGAAACCCCATAGATATTTCTAGGAAGAATATTCTAAAAAAAATAAAAACACAATTCCAAAGTCATAATAAACCCAAAACCTAACAAAGATGGTAATATTATTCCAAAATAATTGGCTTACTAGCCAAAAAAATCAAGCACAATAAAAAATCCTTTTTTAAAAAATCACTATTTCATTTCAGTTTCAGAACCTCCTTCTTCCAAGGATACATTCAATGGAAAAAGTCAATCGTCACATCAAAACCCACTTCATAAAAAACAACCTCCAAAATCATTTTCACTTTTCAAGAATCATTTTAGAAAAACCAATCCAAAACATTGGCCACAAAGATCAACCCATGTAATCATATGAACCATCACATATACATTCATCCCACTTATTCTTATATCAACCATGAACATGTGTTAACATGCACTTTCCTCATGTATCCACACATATGAGAATGTTTTTATAGAATATTAAGGGTATCACATACCGTCTTATCACCAAACCCATGTGTTTTCAAAATTTTCAACTCAAATAGTTTTTTGTTTTAATATTCATTTTAATAATCAGAAACAAATCAAAATAACTCATTTCAATTTTTATAATCATTTTAATTTTAAAATATCACTTACACACATTAATACCAAACCAAAAAACAACTTATACCAAAATACCATAATGAGGAACTAGTGGTCATGCCTAACTTGATGACATTTTTAGTGGTTCATGCATAAAGTTAGAATGAATAACCGAGAGGGACTTGAACCATGAACTCAGGATCTATTTGTGTCACTACTTCACGTTAGATCATGACATAACATTGGTTCACCTCCATATTCATTCCCAAATCCAAATCATTGACAAAATATTGAAATATCAAACTACCAATGGGATATCTATGATCAAAATGAGAAATGGTTGATGAAATCCTTCCCGTACCAACCTATAAAGTTCTGAAAATAAAAAACACCAGCTACCTTACACCCCAAATAACAAGAGCCACCTTTGATACCATTTTTTCACAGACCATGACATAATTCCATCTAACCCAACACTAAACCCAGTATGTGTTTTGGCCCAAAGAAATTTCCCAATGCAACAAGCTAGAAACTAGTGTTCGGAATAAATTTAATCACTATATGAATTATTTTTAACAATAAATAACCAGAATAAAATAAATAAACTAAACTTGTGGAATGACCAATAATAACGGAATCTCAAATGAATTTATAAATAGGTATATATACAATAATTTATAAAAAAATAAATACTGAATAAAAACTAGAACTAGACCATGAAAACAAGATCTCCATTTGACCACTTGTTCACCCCCAACCATAAGAAAAAACTACTCTAAGGGTGAGTACATGAACCAAAATCCTGAACCTGGAGAACTGATCGAGTATACCAACACAGAATGGAAAATGTATATTGTCTACCTAACAACTCAATAGGTAACCACCATAGAATCTATACATTTCATTTCCTAAAAATAGGCCAGTACCACTGGTTTGAAATAAATATAAAAATATTTTTTTCTCAATTAAATACACAAACACAATTTTCCCTTTTCAAAAAAATACACACCACAATTCCATTTTCAAAACTGACTTCCATTTTAAAAACCAAATCCCAAAACCAAAATATAGAAAATCCGGTACCAAGTCATTATGAGAATAAATGAGTTGTGTAAATAAGAAATAAAGTGAAGTATAATATAAACAATAACATATAGATATTACACCATGGGAATTTCCAAAACATCCCTACAGTGATCCCTAGACTTTCTCTGTCTAGACTCACCTATTGATGTATGGTGAAACTCTATAGTCAATAATTCACTAACCATTCTAACTTCCAAACTAATGGAATAATACCACTTGGTCTCTATAAACATCCATGGGGTACCAGCCCATCTAATCGGGTTTGAAAAGAAACCATCACTTAACCCTCTAAAAGATTCCCAGGAAACCCATGGTAATCGTACACACTGTAAGGGTATTTTATGAACAATGGAATGTATAATAAATTATAAGCTATGAGGACTCTTAAAAACAATTAATTCATTGAGATAAGGAAAAATATATTGAAAAAAATGACATAAGAAATCAATATTAAGAAGAATATTCAAACTACACATTGGAAGTTGGCTATTATTTTATAGATATGCATCTCTAGTAGGAAATTTCTATGTCATATTAATCTAAATACACGTTATAATATATATTATGGAAAAAATATGACAATTGAGTACCATTTATTGATTAGATACAATTCTTTTATTCTCAATAAATAGGAGAATAACGATATATATTCTCATGGCGAGGAAGTTATATTCCATGTATATTGAATTAAATTCATGGTGTGTAAATTTGATAAAATATATCCAATGAAAATTGTTTTAATCCATGATGTAACTTTGGTAGAGAAGAATTTTGTTTTTTAAAAAATTGATAATAATATATAATATATAAATAAATTAATTAATGTGAAAATTGATTCCTCTATTAGGGGTTCAAGGGGAGATCATAGTGTTACAGAGAACCAAAAATAAGATAGTGAAACTTATAAAAAAGATACATTTTATCATATGTAAATAGAACTAGTATATGAGATGATATTAGTTATGGAAATATAATCAGTGACTGGACAAATATAGTTAAAAATTTATGAATGATGGATTAATATAATGTCACGATACTATCTCTGATGGATCATATGTTTTTTTTATGAATAAGTTAATGATGAAAAACTATTTAATTCATTGAATGAAGAGTTTCACCAAACATAAAAGAATCATCTTGGGATATCATTTCAATGATGGAAGACATGAATGCCATTGGAACTATGTGGGTGTTTTTGAATAAGAACAATGATGATAGAAATGATACATGTATCAGATAAAAAATGGTATAGAAATCAATTCCCAAATTATATGTATAGATTTTTAAGAATCATTTGCACTTTTTCCTAGTTTGGGACTATATAACTTTGTTTTACTATAGTAGTGCAAATAGGCATCAATGTGTATCAAATGGATGTAAAATTATTATTATTATTAATAAAATCTATACAAAAGAAGAATAAAAATAGAGACTATATGGATTTATTATGGATTAATATTATTTCAATTTTTGTGGGGGGGTGGGGTAAATAAGTAATTGTACAGGTTAAAGAATGAATCTAAGGGTTGATAGTATCATTTAGGAAATTTTTTGAAGAATATTATTTACTATAGAAGTGGTTTTGAAAAAAAATTATATATAAGGATGTAAAATATTAATATATATCAGTTTTTTATGTGTATTTTATATCATTTTTATAGGATAAGATTATTTAAAATGAAAGTTTTTTTTACAATTTATGCTGTGAGAATTTTAATTTTATATGATATGTGACCTAAAATTTTCTCATGGAATAAAAGAATTATTTCAAGTTGATATCATATTTTCCTCTCAAATATATATGAAAAAGTAGTTATTAAGGGTTTATTTTTTAATTTTCTATAATAATAAATACTACATGGGATATATATATGAAATTTTTAGGGGATAATGATGATAATGAGGTTTATTTGAGAGTACATATAAATTGTTCTGTGCCAACTATACAAAACTTCCAGAAAACCGAACATGGTATTTTATATGATTCAAGAAACACAATACCAATCATATGATAAGGAAATTTATATTATTGGTGTAAATATGACACTTCATTATATAAAATAAATAGTGTAATGTGAATTTTATTTTTTAGAAAATCATAGTAAGAGTTACAAAATTATATGTATAAAAACTATGAAGTATAAGATGATGGTCAGAAGTCTACAAATTTTTTCAATTTTAATCATGGGGTCTCTCAAATTTCATATATAATAAATAAAACTGATTTAAATTCATTGAAAATGAAGAAACAAAATTTATAGTGGATACACAAGTATACACTTAGCTTTAATTGATTAAACAATAACCTAATGATATTGGAGATGATTCCAAATCTCACATTATATCTTGTATAAAAATTCAATTTCATCTATAATTAGAAAAAATATCTATCGCCATTCAATAAAAAGTATATATATATAAATATTTTCATAATCAATAATTAATTTTATTAAGGTATATATAATTTTTAGTAAACGATGATACAAATTTTAATTTCTTATATAATTATAAAAACACTACACAAAGATGATTTTTGAAGGAATTTTTTGGCACTTGGAGTCTAAAGGAATTCATAAACCATGAAGTAATGAAAATGGTACCAAAGTTAAAAAATGATATTTAATATCAATAACAACATTGGTTTCCCTCCTAATTTAAATTATTATATTTTAGATCTCATAAATTAAAATTCAAATAAATGAAAATTGATATTGTTAATTAATGTGTAGAATGTATATATAAATGGAAGATGGGGACTAATTAAGAATTTATGGGTTGGGAGTGTTCTTTATATTGTAAATTTGGATGAAAATCAATTTAAATGTGTGATATATGGGATGATTTTATAAATTTTAATTTAGTGGATGTGGATGTTTGGTTTATAGGTATTAAAATGGATAAAGATTAACAAATAAATTACATTAGGATTATTTAATTTAACTAATAATTCTCATTCAAAACATGTATAATATGGAAATGTTTCCATTTATTAAGGACTATTTTAGACACTCCCATCAGTGATGAGGTTCCAAAAGTGATACATTCTATATCTGGCCCTCTATAATGTTTTCCTTGAAAAATGTAATCAAAGTACTCCATAATGAAATCCTAGAAATAATACTATTGAAATAAATTGGTCGAATTTTCTTAGAATATAATTTCCCACCCACAGAGAGCTTTTTTATCAAGCACAAATATTAAAATATTAACATTATTCCCCTTTAATGAATCAATAATATAAATTATCATGTTTATTACATCCATCCACTCAACGTACATATGATTTCTTATATTTTAAATAGATATAGAATTGTTGCAACACTCGAAATTCACAAACCACAACATATTCCACAACTACATCTAAATATTGTGTCCATTCCGTGATCTAATGGAACTTATGCTAGCCCTAAAAAAAATTCATATCCACCAGAGTCTTAGGTTCCTCAACTTTAGTAACATTTTAGGACTCCCTAAATATATGCCTCTATTCTGAATTCATTAAATGTACATCTTTTCAGTGAATCTCATTTATATTCACCTTTTTTTTCAAGATTATATAAACAATTAACACAATAGTTAGTAATTAATATTATTTTCTATCAAAAAAATCACATCATACATCATTAACGATATATATTCAAAAGGTAATTATTCAAATAAATGGATGAAATATCATTTTCAAATTCATCTAATTAACTTCAAAAGGTTGATTTTTTATTAAACTATAATTCAATAATATACTGATTAGTTTATAAATAATCAAACCATTTAAATATAATTAAATTACAAATCAATCATTGTCACATATGCATATAATGATTTGATGAATATATAAACCAAACTAATGCATCAATATCCTCTTATTCATAATCAACTTGAATTAGTATTATATAAAAAAAATTATATTCATAATTTGAATGAATACAATCACATAGATCTCATGAAAATGGAATTTTACTATGGTATTGCTGATTGAGCTCATTGAATCCTCTTACATACCAAGAATCCCCAATAAATATACTTTTTAATAAATAAAAAATAAATAAATAGATAACAAATGAATATACTATGTGACCATTTAATACCATAATTCCATTATATGACTATGTTTCTAAAGTTAAGCCTCTCAACACCTCAAGTGCTCTCCATGATTTCTAGAGGCTATATTATATCAAATATTATTTGTAATTTAGACTCATAGACTGGTAAACTAGGTGTTGAACTATCTTAATAAATACTAATGTAAAAAGTATAATATAAATATGATATAGAAAAAAATATAACATTGTTAATAAAGTCATGTAACATTAAAAAATGTCCTTATGTATGATACATCTAAACATTACCTCAAACTGTGACCTATGTACCATTAAAATATCAATATAAATGAAAAATGATATAAAATTAATTTATTGATAGCCCCTTCATATAGATCCAAAATTAACAAGAATATATCCCCATGATGACTTCTTATATCATTTACATTTTAATAAATCCCTTTTTATTCATGAGAAAAAAACAATATATTTAATCTTTAATCACATGAGTTGTATACAAACAAAGTGTGGGAAATAAATACCCAGTAAAAAACAACACAACCCCTATAATTCTTTATTGTTTGACATTATCATATAAAATTTTTTTAATTAAATTTGATGATTTGATAATATAATTTTCAAGATAAAATTTAATATATTATGTGTAATCATAGTCACTAATGTAACCCCACACCACCTTTGGAAAATTCTTGTTTATGCTCTCATATCAACAATGGAACAAAGTATCCAAATAAATGGCCAACATAAATATTATTGTAATAAAATGACATATTATAACACAAGTCCTAATTAAATTTATATACAAATCATATGGATAATATATATTCAACACATGTCATAGCCTAACCAATATCACTATTCCTCCCAACCAGCATCAAGAAATTTTCAAAAAAAAAATTACATTATCATATTCAAATCCAAACCTTATCTTGAACAATAAATTACATCAATCATCCACTTATTACTTAATGAAAATAAATCAATAATTTTTTGATAAATTATACAACCACTTATGATCCAAATATTTTATTAATAAATTAATATAAAATATCAATTATTACAATTTCACAGAATAATTCCAAATTTAATCCAAAATAATAATCAATTGATATTTAAACACAATTAACCCAGAATTATAAATTTTATTAATATCATACTTTAATTAAAACATATTCATAAGATATACAGAAACCTTTGATCGAAATTACTAAAATGATTAATGATTGTAGGTTATAGACATGGAGGAAACCATTAAATGATTGATAGGTACATATAAGTGAATACCAATGATTGGAAATGGGGATGGGTGTTCACTACCAAAATGTTTTGTATTGAAAAATGAAAGGATAACTTTGGCATATTAACGATTATACATAAATGATTATATAAGGGGTGAATGAGAGTGACATGTAATATCTATTTACATGGAAAACATAAGGATAATAAGGGATGTCTAAAATCCCATTACTACTTGGAAAATTATAAATGAAAATGACATAGTAAAATGAATGTACTTGAAATAAAAAAAAGATGAGAGTGTACTCTACATAAAGTATACACTTCTAAAATATTTAGAGGAGGTTATTATGATCTTGGTAACACATTAGGATAGAATTATGGAGGTAGAGAGAGATAAAATTGATGACAAATGGGGTTTGAGTGATGTGGAGGGGGAGTATATGTGGGTATTTATTTAAAAATTGGTGGGTTTTCATTATTAATTTGTAATCATATTTTTTGGACTATATATGTAAAAAAACCATCCCAATGTTTTGCCCTTAGTTTCCTGAAGAAATGGTCGTTAAATATTTTATATGTCTTTAAACAAAAACACATAAAATAATGATTGTGGTAATGTGGATTTGATTCATTTTTTAATGGATTTTTTTAAAAAATCAGATATAATATATGTTTGGGGGATTCATTAATGATTTATAAAAGTAATTAAGTAACATCAAAATAGAATATTTTAAAACAGAAGATTATTTTGGGTCTTGGATGTCCATTATACTATTTAATATATCTAGTTTTTCCTATTATGATGTCATTATATGAAAAATATAATTATAAATCATTAATTTTTTTACTAAAAAATTTAATGTCTATAAAAATTATTAAAAATTTATACATTGGAAAATTTGGATATGCTGATTTCGAAAATAATATTTTATCAAAATAATTGCTTAAATATTTGAATTTAAAGCTTAAAAAACATCACTCATTGAAAAAATCTGTTTTTTATAATAATAAAAGCTTTCATACCCTTATAAATATTATATTGGACGTCACTATATTATATTATCATTTATGTATGAATATTATTTTTAAAACTTATTTTTTGTACCAAAAATTAAATTCAAAATCCTTAAATTAATCAAAAAGTGTGTTTTAATTAACATTATATATTTTCTAATAATATATTTATCATTTCTTCATATCAAAATAATAATTTTAGTCACTCATAAAAAATTGTATTAATTTAAAGGGTTCAATATAATCATTATTTATTTAAAAAGAAAATGATAAAAAATAAAAATACTACTGAATAAACACATAATCCCTTATTACACCATTTTATTCCCTAATGGTAAGGTGTGTCATGGTGGGGATTTCATAGTGTGGTTTGAGGAGCATTATTACGGATGTGATCATGAGAAGCCTATTCATCTCTCATAAATAGTTTTGGTCAAGCATCAGTAGTTGAATTATAGATTTAGAGTGGTCATGAGAAAATCCTAGAGATTATATCTCCCTCAAGAGATCCTATAAATGGGTTTCATAGGGTATGGACTTATTATCTAGCTCATCCCTAAGATATAATTCATTTCCCAGATATGGTATCAAAAATAAACATCTCATTTCAATCAACATGGTATACCTCAATTATTATGTCAAATGTTAACATCCATCAAGGATCCCCCCACCATATGAGTTACTATCCTTGAAACAAACTTACCAAAAGTAATAATCTTGATGGTCTACTGACCATAACTAGACTCAAAAATCATTCCATGATTCATCGTAATACCTGAACCTCATCAAGTCATCAATTTTTACATGTTTTACATCTGAAACCAACCATGTTATGCATCTCATCAGTTTCCCATAGATGTCATACATCAAAAAGTTCTCAAAATAAAACCACATCATATATATATATGAATGTACAAAATAATATTGATGCCAAAGAACATCATGAAGAACCTTCATCACATTGATTCCTCGATTCATACACACCTCATATATATATATATAACATATCATAAGAAATTCCAAACAACTAAACAATGCCTAGTTAGTGAAAATAAGACATTCTCCTAGCACGTTCACCAAATCATGATGAAGATAAAAAAGAACCTTTATCACACGCATGATGTACCACTAACTCTAGTCAGATCCTCAGACTACTTGGGCTAGGTAGTAGCTCCAATGGATGAACACAATATGAATACTAGATACCAGAGGCATGTCTGTCTATAAGAGTTGCACCAAATACCTACCAATAAACCCACTGTTAAGTCACAATATCTCTACCTAGACCTCTACTTATAGCTTACACATGGATACCAGGTCCTGGTAATGCCCCCAGTCTGACCTTAGATCCCAATGTCTTTATGGACCCTATATAAAAACTCCCAATGAAGGATTCCTATAGATCATTTTGAGATGGTCCATCTACCCACATCCCAGAGACTCCATTGGAGGACACTTACACTGTGTCTGGATATGCCTCGAATGCCCACAATTGTAGCATACATCTGAATACCCACTCCACGGTGGTTTAACTCAATCTATGGAATGAATTCCTTACTGAGACTATTAATGTAACCTATTCCTACTACCCAAATAATCCCCACTGAAATCACCTGACGTTTTCACCTTGCTAGAAGAAGACCAGTCCATCAGATTCCCTTAAACAATCAGTGCATGGATGACTTCCTTTGAAGAAGACGTCATCTTAGTGAAATTTTCTTACAACATGATATAATTACACAAGTAAATCTAAAATTATTGTGCCCTTGAGATGTCATCTCTCACCATGGTTGGTAATAAATGAGACAAATATGTTATGGTAGCAACACATTCCATGAATGTAGTACCCCCTTTATATAGATTCATTAACATCCAGGCTTTATCCACCATATGAATATCCAGAAATAATTAATCAATGAACCTACCCTCAAAATAATCCCAATCTAGTCCCTCATGTCTATCTACTTGAAGACTTACTTCGAACTTGTGATTTTCCTATCCTCTAAGAATGAAAATTTTCGGATTCACCCTCTATCTTGAGTGTGTCTCATGATGGTAAAAAATAGCAAAGATAGAGTTGATCCAATTATCAACTGCATGTGGTCTACACTCAACCAAGAAAACTAGGGGGTTTTGTCGCTCAAACCCATGATTCTGATATTCCATAGATGACATAGATCCTTGATCTCCCTGGTTGGTACACTAGATGACCTGAACCGAACTCCCCCTGTGATGCACATTAATACATGGTATAATGTCTTCCATATGTGGTTGTCCTGACTATACCAGAGTATTTACATATGGTTTATAATCATTCGTACCCTTTGGGGCCTCATCATGACACACATGGGCCTCGTCCCATGAACACTCATGTGGTACCATATCAAAACCCACCTAATGATCCATCAGATCCTGTCTTGGTGGAATCTTAATAAATTAAAATCATGATGGCCAAATATCCAAAACAATATTTATATTAAAATATTATAGATAGGAATTTTTTTAACTCAAAGTGAAAACTTCCCACCCTACACTCCACTGCCACAATGGCACATGATATTTGGGCTCAGGACACCTCACCCAACCATATCATGGAGAAGACTCATAAATGATAGTCCACCAATTCCCATTTCCAACCCAAATCAGAGTCAATAATCACATATAACCAGACCCATCTCCCCTTGTATACCCAAACTCGAGTCAAGAATCACATATCATACATCAATATGGTGAAGCTGAGTAGAATTCCACATAAGTTGTTATACATGTAATTAGTGTTTAGCTTCTCTGATAACACTTTAAATAGATCACCCCATATCACCAGTCTTAACTAATTATATCAAAGTCAAGGGCATATATATCACTTGCTTATATAATCAAACCATTATTCATTATAACCACATGCATGATGGAAGACCTCATGTTTTTATGAATTAGATTTTTTTTAATAAATTAAAATTATTTTATGGCTTGAATTGCATGCTAAAAGAAGTTATGGTATCAATATATGAAAAACCAAGCTAATAATGGTCTAAATATAATATAGATTACAACTTGAGGTAAACAAAACACTGAGTTCGGATTGTGTTACATGCAATGCCACATTTATATTGTGTAATACATGACTCTGAGAATAGCTTGCATTACAAGCAACACTGAGTTTAAATAAAACATGGTATATTTTTAAAGTATCATTATAGTTATCACTTATACATTGGAATGATGAGTGTGAAAGGGAATAAATAAATTATGAATTTTTTTATTCATGTTTATAAAATTAATTCTTTGGTGACCAATGATTTAGAAATGAAAATAATATCGATATGAAAATAATGAAATTCCTTTTCTAAAAATCTATATTTCAATAAAAACATGTCAAATATCAACAAATTAAACATACCAATTTTTATGAATGGTTTTAAAAAATAATATACACATATTAGATTCAGTAAACTATTTAACTTTCATCTTATGTGTCTTCTAGAAAAGTTATAGGAATAAATTAAAGTTTATGCATACAATGATGTATTTTTCTAAAAGGTAGTTTTAACTTTTTTTAATGGGTAAGTTATAATATATTTTACTTTTGAGACTTCTAAAAATACATTATGAAAAAATAAACTTAATTTTTTTAATAGTGTCACCTAATTTCATTATGGGTGAATTTTTTGGATTTCTCTAAAAGAATCAATTTCTGATGAATTGTTAAAAATCCTAAATTTTAATTGAAAATTTCCTTTCTTAAAGAATTATTTATACTATTTATTATATTTTTAATTAGATTTAAAGTATAATTAGATAAATTTAACTTATATTAATATAATTTATGTTATTGGAATCAATTTTTCATTAAAATTTGTTGTATAAACATTTTAATCTTTAGAACTTACACACTTTAAAAACATGTTGTCTCACCCCATCTGTGGTAATAATTTTTAATTAATCTATATCACTTATATGATTGTAATTTGAATAAATTTATTCAATAATTTAAATCATAATAATTTATAATTTATAATAAGGCCAATATAATTTTTTACTAAAATTATATTTGAAAATAGTTAAAAATAATTACGACATTTAAGAAAAAAATGAATTTATTAAGGAACTAAACATTATGAATAAGGTGATAAATGACCAATAATTGTGTAAAAACCCAATTATATATAAATAAATATACCATATATTCTATTTACTAATAAATGGTTCATTATTATTGGCACATTATGAATAAGATACCTCTAAATAATTTATTCTTTTTTAGTATTTACATGAATGTCACTCCTCCTCCACTATAAAAGGGAACTCATACCTCTACCTTATACAAACACATAAATGAATTAGGATTATAAAAAACCTATAAAATGAAATACCCAACATCAATTCCTTTATAATATAATCCTTACATTGGGTATAAATCCAACCCAAGAAGAACTTTAGTTCAAAACAAAAGGATATACCTGAAGAAGAGATAATATTCAAAAAAGAATGTTTTTGTTTTATTTATTCCTGAAACAAAATAAATTAATTTTATATCGTAATTATATAATAGCCTCATTATATTAAATATAAAAAATTATTATGTTATGGTTATAACCTACAACATTATACACTTCCATCAAATGAGATACACAACCATCGTTCGTGTATATAGTGGACTTATACCTTGCGATCCAATGTCATTCGTTCATTCATCACAACCTTTAAAGGTTAGGAATGATGATGGATATATAGTTTATAATATATATATATATATATATTATTTTTATGATTTTATTATGATTTTAATAATTTCTTTATCACACATACCTTTAGGTTTTCCATTTTCTGCAAATTTGATAGAGTTTTTTTGTGTGTACAATGGACTACCTATCACGAAGAAATGTGATTCATTCTTTATTTAGGTGAAATGTATTAAGGGTAGGTTTAATATAAATATGTGATATATATGAGATAATAATTATTCTAGAGTTATAAAATATCTTTATATATATCAGTTAGTTTAATTTCATTAAATACTATAAGAAAATTGAAATATATTTCTTGTATATGTATGACCTACAGTCACATGAAAGGTATATATTATTTCCTATTTATATCATTAATAGGTTATTATAAATTCATATATAATAAATATATGATATTTATATCATCATTTACTTTCTATAAATGAGTAAATAATGATCTGAATGGGTGAACCAAGACTAAAATGTCAAATATATATGATAAAACAAAGCAGTTGTTACCTAAAACACAACTTTAACATTGAGTTGCAAATAAACAGGTAATATAAAGTCAAAAAGTGTTGCATCCTTCCCCATAAGACACTTTTTGGAACCCTAATATGGTTGGTCACTTGACCTCAACTATTCCTCCATATATGCTGGAGGCTGACGACTTCCAAAGAGGTCCTAGTGTGTGTCCGTGGAGAGACTACGAGCTCATAGATCAGAGTGAATCATAGTGGTTAAAAATATAAATAAGTAGTGGAAAAATAATTTATAAAAAACTAAATAATAATAAATTAATAGGGAGAAAAAAATAATAAATAGATACAAAATTTATGATGATGATCCAGAAAAGTATCACTACAAAAATAGGGGAAAGGGGGTATATGGGAAACATGCATAAACCAAGTGCTAAAAAAATAGAATGACCAATGGCTTAAAGTATTATCATCATGATCCAAGGATCATTCCCGTACTCCTTTTATCTATAATAGATCTGAGAATCAATCATCAAGAGATGGCCTCTTCCTGTTATCTGTTCCTGTAATCATGATGTCATCTTAGGTACCAAATGCAGCTCAAGAAATCTGTAAGATATAATCGATATGCCACCATAAATGCTTCCTAGATAAATATATTCAATGAAATATAAAATGATATGTGTGACAAAAATAGTAAATAAATGATAATTAATTTATAAACCAGTATGGTTTGGGTTCCACGCAAATACCCAAACATTGTTACCTTCTTTGGCCTAAGATGGACATATCATAACCAAGGAACATGTAACCTTATGATATGGTATTAAAAATGGTCATTATAAATAAATAATCATGTGTGGAATGACCCCAATCATGCGATTTAGTGTAGTGGACGTGTCCCATGTACATCTATTAAGCATTATCATAAAGTAATAATAACAAATCACAATTTATATAGGTTTGGAAACCATCAAATCTAGAAAGGAATCCTAAGTCTGTATAAGGAAATAAATCAATGAATAACATGTGTCGCTACATAATCCAATGAAATACCCAATACCATAGTTCCCATCCAATTAGATTTTTAAAAGATATCCCTCGTATCACTCTCAGTATAGGGAATTTATGAACCTCTCTGTATGTCCTAGGTATCTCACAATGGGGACCGAGTATCACTTGAGGAATGGTATAATCATCTGGCCACTATTCCAATCCATAGTGAATGACCTAACTAGTGTCACTCGTGGGTATATATAATCCACTAGGATAGATCGTCCAAGTAATGACGTGTGGAACTCCCATCAGGTCCAATTATTCCATCTAAAATCATGTAGAGATCATCCATGAAATCCTGATGTTGGGACCCATGTTCAGTCTGAGCTCATAAGTATGTCACGTATAGATCACACTTCATCAAACCAGAAATATGATGTACAAAATAATAATAATGAAATTCAGTTTATTATATTGAATAAAAAACTATGACATATGGAATATGGCAAAAATAACGAAGACATAGGATAGGGGGCATATGATATATGGAAAATACAAAGGGGCCTATTTAATGGTCATTCAATTTCTCTTATGAATTTCACATTCCATTGTATTTATTAAAATGGAAACCACACACCTCATGAGAGGTTAATCAATTTATGGTAATAGGATTTATTCATCTTGAAGGAAGGGAAAACCCATAGTGTTGGCACATGTCAAATAAAAAACCTACTGTAATGATTCTCAGCTAACTATTGTCATATTGACAATAGAAAACCATTTAATTTAATTAATTAAAAAACTAGGAGGCATTTTCAAAAAAATCATGTGGCACAACATAAAAAATATATAAAGAGAAAAAACATAATAAAATAAGTTACACCCCCTACCTTAGGTTTACATAAGATTAATAATCCATTTGGATCCCTTGAATTGAGAATGAATCTTGAATTGGGAAAGAATGGAAGATTACATAAGAATTTTAAAATATCCTTAAATGGAGAAACGTAGTCCACATCATTATTTAAAAAAGGAAGAGAATAAATAGAAGTAATGGGGGTTCAAATATTACCAATTGGTCTCAAAACAATCATGTGGTGAAGTATTTAGAGATTATTTTAGGGAGAAACCAAAATACTATGGGGGTAGAGAGGAGGTGATCTTGTGTGGCTACAGTAAAAAAAATGAGCGAGGAAGAAGGAATATGGTGTATTACAACAGAATAGGGTAAAAATTGTAAATTTTACATTTACATAGGGATAATATTGTTTGGTCACACATTTGGATCAACTATGTGCTAGCAATGGGGCATTATACTTCCCAATGATCCCCCACAGATGGAAAATTCCCACAGTTTGACAAATGGTTTGTAAGACCTATAAAACAACTTTATAACCGAACCTTTACAATACTATAGAGGTTTTTAGTCCTTATTTCATGGTTTTAGAAAAGCCATGTGGCTCCTCCTATGCATTGGGTGACCAACACAGTTGAGTGTCACAGTTACCTCTAACCATTTATAATTGTGTCTATCAGTCTACTTTCAATTTATCTAGAATTATAGGCTCTGAAAAAGAAACAATTTTTTTCAAAACTATTCCATCATTTTTATATCATGTGATTATGATTAAAAGGGAGGTTTTTAAATCATAACAAAAGGATTTGTATGGATACAAAAATCTGAGATGTTGCAACCTCTCCTCCTCAAAACAAAACAACCCTATTTTTCCCTTCTGAGGGTGGTAAGAATCCATATGGGAATAGTTCTAACCACAAAGAAAGTACATCGACCTCAGGTCTCATCCAGAACCAAGTCATCCTACCATGGAACCTAGATAAGTGGAACCGACCTTCCAAAGAGGGCCTTCATGCTCTGGTAAATGATATGTGTAGGATTCATTGAAAAGGATGATTCTACCTCTAGATAAATATTCTTGGGGTCAAAATATTGAGATGGTTCATCATGATATCGTCGATGTTGTGATATGTGATTGAATTCATGCATAGCATGGTACTTTTGAGGTGACTGCAACTAATCAGATAATGACACGACCCTCTCCATGATCTCAAAAGGCCCGAGAGAAATGGGAAATAGCGTTCCCTATCAATAAATTCATCTATGAACCAATATGGATAAAAAACAGAATTACTTCATGTCCCACCAAGAACAATATAGGTGAACTAAAACGATCAGTATAAGTCATCTGTCTCAAATGTTCTATATCCAAACATTTTTCAATGAAATATAATCACTCTAAAGTCTCCTAAATGTAATGAGGACTCGGTAGTGTGGCCTCACTATCTTCCAGCCATCATAGAGGAGAAAAGAACAACCAACTATAAGATACCACATTTGGAGACATCTAAATCATTTCATGAAAAGTATTATTGAAGGAAAAAATCACTGGAGGAATATGTTTCTCCCATGATACTCAAAAATCCAGAACATATTACCGTATAATATCCACTAACAAAAAAAATTTCAAGATGGAATTCCCATCAATATAAGGGTGATAAGATTTATTCAAAGTTATCTGTGAAACTAGTGCCTTCTTCATCACAGGCCATAACCACAATGTGAACATGTCATCTCAGTCTGATATAATTAAATGATGAGGATAATAATGACACACATCTCCTAGATGTTGATCCTTCCTATCTCACCAACTGAAAAGGTCTCCTAGATTTTTAGGAAGAATTAAACCTTATTCAACCTGTCGATGATCACCCATAGTGCACCGCTTATTCAATGGCATATCAACATCCCTATCATGAAATACACACTAACATAATTCCATTTCCACTCATTAATGCATAGATGAAATAAAAATACAGCCAGTTATATGTTCTCAGGATTCACCTACTAATAGGTAGATCGATGACTAAAAAATCATTCAATATTCTTTTTTATGCCTATCCATCAATACTAATAATGCACATCTTAGTGAATTTTGGTAAGACTAGGGTGAACATCCAAAATAAAGACATGAGACTCACCCATCAACTCTTACAATATATTTGCAGGCTCCGAAACACGCCCATGGTAGAGTAGGGTCACATTATCATCAATAACCCAACCAGGAGGTGGGTTATCACCAGAGACACTATCCCTCAGGATGAGTCCCTTAGGATATGATAGTCGGTTCATCCATAGCCACTCCAGAAGAGAGGATGTCACCATAAGATATTCTAAAATATACTTTTCATGTTGTTTTGAACCACCAACTACATATCAGAAAATAATGCCATAATTTTCAACTCAATTTTGTCCTCCTAGATGGATTTTTTCTGATTTTTCAGGCTAAAGGTATCATCCAAAACATTAACCTTTTCAAGTTTATATGAAATCTCAATATGAATCGATTGTAGGTATTCAGCCCACTTGTGCTACCTTTTATACATTTTTGACTGTACGGAGATGTTTTTGAGTATTTTTTGATCTATGTAAGCAATTAACTTCTCAACCAATTATTGGTACTTCCAAAAGTATAGAGCATGAACCAAAATTTCAAGATTGAGGTTATACATTGGGTAATTTTACTCATGAGATATCAACATGCAAAACTCATATATGATAACCTAATCTTCCTACATTAGAACAAATCTTAGACCCATTCTTGATGCATCATGGTAAAAAATATATCTTATGCCCATATTTGGAAGAATCAGTATCAGTTATGAATTCATTGTTCCCTTTATCTCCTAAAATTATTTTTTACAATCTTCTGAACATAAGAGTCTAGCACCATATTTCATCAATCTTACAAGAATCCCTACTAGGTGTGAGAATTAATATATGAATTTTATATACTAAGAACCCAATCCCTATTGAAATTTCTATGTCAAACACATTATTGTGTTGTTCTGAGTAAAACACAGTGGTAAAATTCCTTGAGTTAGCTGATACACTACCTCTAAAATGATATTACCCACAGAGAGAACCTTATTGATCGAAAATTTGAATTTAATAAGATTTGCATAAAGATGATTCTCTCTGATTGAATTCATCATGATCTCATGATGGTTGAAATGTACATGTATAGTTAGAGAATACTATACTATGTGGTCATAAAGATTACCACAAATGATCGAAGAACGGGTATAAAATCTGATTCATGTAGGGCATAATGACTATCGATGCATTCATACGACCGAATGGAATAACCATATTATTGTATAATCTGTAAGTGCGTTGGAATTTTATAAATAGTAGGTTTGATGTCATCACATGCACCTGATGATAGCCCATCCGAAAATCGATCTTAGAGAGAACAATCGTTCCTCAGAATTAGTGGAAGTGGATATCTATACAAGGTAGCAGATACCTCTTGTTTACCTTGAGATGGATAAACTGGTGATAATCCATTTACAATATAATGATACCAACCTCCTTATTAGACGAAATGAATGGCAAACCCCAAGGCGATGTGGTAGTTCAGGTAAAAACTTTTGTCTCTAGATTATCTACATTATTCTAGAGTCTATGGATCTGGGACGGTTCTATAATATAAAGATGAATGGAAACAAGTTCCAGACCTAGAACGAACACCAGAATGAAATACTTCTTTCTATATCTCTCAAGAGGTAAAATAATGAAATTATCATGTAGTACATATACGAATCTATAAAAAATAGGATGAAATTACACAAGATACATTTCCTAATCGCTTATAAAGAGAATCACAATCAGGGATATTACTCTACTCAACCCATGATGATCAGGTTCTGGCAGACTCGCCTAGATAACCCATTCACCCTTATGAGTATATAAATTGTGCTTATGTGAGGAAAAATACACCATCCATTGAAATAAATCATCATGGGTGTGATGGTCCTCAAATATAGGCTACTCTGTATTGACAAGGATCAATCTATAGACCTAATACGCAACCAGACTTACTTGGGAAGGTCCACTCTATTGACACCAACATATGAATACCTCATCCATAACCACACCCTCATCATGATTGGCTGATATAAGAAAAACTACATGCTGGCTGTGGATATGCAGATCCTATTCCCAAAAGAATCATCGGTATGGATCCCATCTCACTAGATGATGTAGGAGAAGATCAGAATAAGAAGTCAAGTTAAACCATTTTGCCATAATCTCAACACATGATCGAATTACTCATGATCTGAAGCTTCATATAGAATAGACTGTCACAATTATGATGAAAAACATAAAAGTTAGTGTGTGTCACCTGGATGGCACTTCCACAATGTGCTCCATAAAAATGATGCTTCGTGCTGCCATAGGAACTATCGCCCTACCGCAGAACTGAATCATCTTGGACCACATTTCCATATTCCCCCAAGTTATGTTATGTCTTATAAGAATGGTTCACTATTTATGAAATGATAATAAATGAAAAGACTTTGAAATATGATCTAATATCATAAAAAATCCCTTCATCATATTTTGTTGCATTCGTCAACTCATCACCAGTCAGAGTGAGTGAAAAACTATAAAAATCGATGAATGAGTCAGAGTACTCTAACACAGATATATAGCCCTATTCAAGATGCATAAACTCCATGGAGAGGTCTAATCATAGATTATACATAAACAAGTGACCATAGAAGACTATCTGGAAGTCTTCCTTGATTATACCCAATGCCAATCGGCCTGAGAAATGACATCCCACCATCTCATGGAATTGTCACATATCTTATAGGTAACGAGATTGAACCTCCACTCTGGAGGAATCTCAATATGGTCTAAGATAGACAATAGGGCCTCCATCCATGAATTAGTTGCCTAAGTTCTTACAACACCTGAAAAGGTGAGAGGATATTGTTGCTAAAACACCTGAGCCTGCTCTTCCATAGTTGGGGAAGGTTGAGGAGGACCCTATATAGACTCCATGAAGAAAAATTAACTATTAGAAATCTTTGTGTCGACTTCTAGTGGATGATTTTTTGGTTGTTCCTTAAGTCTCAATATAAGAGGTCATATGGGTGGCTCAGGTCCCACCACCACTATGGGAATTTTGATTGTTTGGGATTGGTCAATATCAACGAGCATAGGGCACATTGAAAATAGTCTATCAAAAAAAAACTATTCACAATTTGAATTATGAATTGTCACAGGTAGTCCATAAAAAAGGTATTTGATATTGTCCTTCACAAATACATTTGTCACGCCATGCATGCGTTTGCGCATGAAGAGTATTTTTGATGGGGACTAAAATCCCATCGAAAATACTCTTCATGTGTTTCTATTATTTGCGACAGGGGAGGATCCCCATCATATATGTTGACAAGATATTATTTGTGATGTGTCATTTCAAATAATTTTTTCCCATGATAGTATTTTTGACATGTCATGGCACAAATAGTATAATTTAACGTCACCTCAATTAATAAATGATGAACTATTTGTGACGGTTCACGTTGCAAAAAATAATATTTGCGACCACCAGTCACAAATAATTTGTCAGAAAGACAGTATTTTCAATGGGATCCATCACAAAAAGTATTTTTTACTGCTTCCTCAATTAATAGACACCGAACTATTTGTAATGGGAGTCCGGTCACAAATGATCCAGTCACAAATGATCTAACCTATATACCCCCAATTTTTTCATTCAAATATTTTCTAAATTTCTCTCACCCTCTCTTCTGTGATGTTTCTTTATTTAGATTTTCTTCAGTTTCAGTGGTTATAATGGATCATCATTCATGTTTTACATGGGCCAAAATATTCAATTTCAAGGGTTTTTTAATATTTTATATTTTACGTTATTTAATATTAGAAATATTAATTATTGATTAGCAGTAATTAAATTTTTTTAAAAAAAATTAATTCCTTTTTTCATTAATTATTTTTAGAACTATTTAGTTATAATTTGCATAAAAGTTTTTTGTTAAAAATAATTAGTTTTAATTTTCAATAATTTATTTTAATTCAGTTTAATTTGTAATTATTAGTAATAAATTGTAATAATTTTTTTAGAAATAATGTTAATTAGTGATAATTCGTGATAATTAGTACTAATTAGAAATAATTAGTAATAATTCGTAATGACTAATAATAATTAGAAATAAAAATTAATCAGAATAGTGGTAATTTATAAAAATTCGTGGTAATTAGTAAAAATTAGTGAAAATTAGTAATAATAAGTTCAAATTATTAATATTTTGGGTTAATTAGTAATAATTAGTTTTAATTTGTAATAATTAGTAGAAAACTATATAAATTAGTAACATATTGTTACAATCTAAAAGAAATTCATAAAAGGTAATGTAAATTATTAATAATTAGTAATAATTATAGAGAATGTTCAGGGTTAAGCCCCTTATTATAAAAGAAATAAAAAGAAACAATCACATGAAAGATGGATGAGATCAAACATGGGAAAGCCCACATCCACGAAAGAGAGCTTAAAAATCAAGAACATGTCCATAATCATTATCAGAGTCTTTATCATCATCATCATCAGTTTCCAACTCCAACTTCGAGTTCCTTTGACTGTAGATAAAAAATTACTTTCCTCTATGATTTTTTTTGTTCCTATGTGACTCAATTGGAAATCCTGGTGGAAATATTTCTGCCATGCCCTTGCGTACTGGCCTAATCTCCTAAGCCACATTTTTTCGGATATCGACCCCACTACCTAGTCATAACTTGTTTTCAATTCCATCCCAACACTTCATAAGCACTTTTCTCCTTAACATTAAGATTCACAATTTCCACAAAGGGGACATCAACTTAATTGGAGCTACTAATAATTGGTGTTTCCTTCACACTAGACTCCAAAATTGGAGAATCAAGCATATCAAAGGTGACATGCACCATACCCATGTTCTGTGAAGGGGATTGTCTAGGGTTTGAGGCAATGATACTAACCACATTCTTCTTAGTAGAAAGTAGAGAAGCCAATACCATCTCGGATTTTACTTTCCTCGTCGCAGGAGTCAAATATTGTTCTAGGAAGAATTCCTTGTCCACTTCATCTTGATAACATTTTAAGGTGCACCAAATCATTAGAATAAACATATTCCTACTCACATATGTCATCGACAATGTCCTATTTTCCTATGTCTTAACTATCAATATTCTTTGTATAAGGGATAATGTGTCACTATTTTCCAACAAGTGCATGCGCACTAGGCTTCATTGTTGGATTAACTTCATCCATAGTAATATCATCCAATGTTTTTCCCAAAAAGGATGAGGAATCCATCCCACCATTAATCATATTCAAATTAGATCCACATTGTGAGGCAGAATTATGTGTATTCATCATAGTGGGAGTCCCATCAACAATTGGTTGCAACCCAGTGTCTCGTGTAGTTTCCTTCATAGATCGAGCCTTCCTATTAAAAGTATGTTCAACATGGCCATGAAATAAACAATAGAAGAAAAAACACTACTATTTTGAATCACAGTATGTCTTGACCAAATAACCCAGTGTTCAATCAGAATTTTAGGACATTCTCATATTCAACTCTCAACTCAATTTTCTCAAGATCAGTGGAGAGACATATTTTATCAGTCATAGTGGAGCCTAAGTGTAACACCCCAGGTAAATAAAGAATATGACATATTTATATTTATCTATATTTTTGAATAAAATATTAATATTACTTTAAAGGGGATTCTATGCTCGATGGCGTACCCAATACGCAACAACGAGTTTCTTGGGAATCTTACGTTGCACTCTAATAATAAAATAATATTATTTTAAATTGTAGTTAATGCTGAGCCGTTGTAATGGAGGGAATGAACAGAACTAACTAAAAAATGATTATATATGTTTTTCAAATATTTTTACTTTTTACAATAAATGTTAGAGGATTAAAAATGCGAATGAATCCAATTTTAAGCGTAAACATTCTAATATTCATTAAATGGTCGATTAACCACCTTTTGATGGAGAACCTATTTTAAATCCACTTTTTGACAATTTTATGTGTTATATTTGACAAAATAAAATTCTTTTTTAGAATCGGGACATCAAATTTACTTTGTGTAACCTTTTTGGTATTTTTCCGAAAAAGTTCAATTTTTAATGAATACTGAAAACTGTTGTATTTTAATTCAAATCCTCTTTTTAATATAATTTATTTATATGATTAGATTATCTTTTTAATTGGTTTTAAAGTTAAATTAGAATATATTTTTACTATTTAATACAATAGTGGTCGTTGGAATTAATTTCACTTTGATATCAGACTTAAACTAGTGTCAATCTTTTGAAACATTTTGTTTCATAAAAACATTCTATTTGTTTTGACAGCGGGAATTGATTATTAAATTAATTAATGCAACTTATATGTTTTTAATTATTTAAAATAGAAATCATTTTTGAATTCTAATATCAAGTATATCTTAGGGTGAATTTTTGGTAATAATCTGAAAACCTTCAATTTTTGATGAATAGTAAAACCCCTAAGTGGTACTTATAAAAACTGATTTTCCGTTGAAATGAAATTTTTCCATCTTTGTGTTTTGAATTTCAAAAATCCAACATAAAAGGTTGTCATTAAGAATTAAAATTTGGTTCAATGGGATTAAAATAATTTTTTTGTGAATACTAACTTATTAAGTTTTTATTCGCGATTAGAGGTAATTAGTGTAGTTTAAAGTAAAAATAATGTTTTAATAATATGAGATGATCTTGAAACATGTCCTACCCTCATTGGATGTGTCATGGAAGACCAAGAAAATCCATGGGTCAACTTGGGGACCCCATGGAGCCACTTTGTTTGGGAAATGACATAAATAACATTTTATTTAATGTTAATGTAAAAATGACACAAACATGAGATGTTTTACTAAAACAATTTTTTACATGGGGTTATACAAGTAATTTTTTTGACTATAAATATTCATTAGAAATATAAAAATATTTCCTACATCATGATATTTTTTTATAATTTTTAGACATTAAATATATTAAATTATTTATGACATCATGATGATGTAGCAATTACCTCATTAATAAAGGATTTAAATAAAATGAAATGACAATGTAAAATATATGACCTAAACATGTAAAAAACCTATTTTATGGGTATATATCGAACCCTTATCACCTTATCCTCAAATTATATCAATGTGGGACCTTTTAAATATGAAACACATTTTAAAATAAAGGAACATTTCTTTACTTTCCAAGAGTGCCCCTCCTCTCCTCTTATAAAAGGCCCCCACCTCTACCTCCTTACCCACTCTTCCAAAGCCTTTGGCTCGGCCAAACCCTGCCCATTTTGTCTCTCCACATCCCTACCTAACTCTTAGAAGCCTCACTTTGGGCATAAGTCTTCCCAAGGAAGCCTTTGAGCTCAAACCAAAGGGATTTGCCCGATTTTAAGGTAATGTCTTCACTTGAGTCCTTTTGTTTTATTTTGCTCATCCAACCCCCTAAACTCTTTTTATTAATTTCAATTGTAAAAACTCCTGTATCATAAATATACTAGGATTTTGTTATAAGAAAGATTAAAGCTACACTTACACACACCTTCGTCTAATTGTTAAAGAACATACTGTTTCTGTGGTTGGCGATTTTCTGCCTCACGAAACGATGATTGTTCAATATTCTTTTAACACCATTAAAGGTGGAAATTATGATGTCACTGTATTTTATATATGATATATATGGTATTTATGTTTATTATATTCTTCTGTATTTTATATTTAAAACATACCTTTATGCTTTTCATGTTGTGCAAATCCGATAATTTCATATGAGGAAGTGTGGACTACCGCCCCCTCAAGTGATGTGACTCGTAAATGCAATACATGGAATGTAAAATGAATGAAATTAATGAACATATGTGACATATATAAAATATATATTATACATTAATTAATATATATATATATATATCATTTCTTTTTAATTCTATTAATATGAAAAAGAAAAAATGAAAGTAGCGTTCATGCGTATGTACGGCCTACCGTCTCCATGAACGGTGCTTTTCGTTTTTTATCTCCAAATGATATGGAATAGTATAAAATGAATATGTACTGGATATATATGATATTTTAATCATTAATATTATTCTGGAAATTATTTACTTATAACTACATGGACAATCTTTTTTTCAAACAAGTTCATTTTTGACTCATGTACCAAACATCGGAAAAAACGTCTGGTATGAACTAACATTATTAAAAAATTATTATAACATTATAATATGTGATATGAACTGAATAATAATCTTTAAAGTAGGTCCTTAGGAAATTATAAATTGACCAATGTTTATTATTCAGGAATATAAAGAAACGAACAAGACAAGTCGGACTTGAGGTAAGAGATCCTACTCCCCTATCTCTTTTTAAGTACACACTTTTATGTCGCTCCTTTTAAAGCTCATATTTATTGTTATTGGGATATTATTTTATATTACTCTTACTTTAATGTTAATATGATGAGAGACCCTATTCTCTCTCATCAATCCATTTTGGATGTTTTGAGTGGCGTCGTTATGCTGCCGAATTTTCGTAAGAGATCTAACCTCTCTCTTTCTTTCTAAGTACTCTCCTTTATGTCACTTCTTTTAAGCACCTCTTTGTTATGTTGGGGGATGTTATTTTATATTCATTTTTTTTGTAAACTTTATGTTAATATTATTAGAGACCCTATTTTCTCTCATCAATCCATTTTGGAAGTTTTATGTGGCGCTGTTAGGCTGCCGAGTTTTCGTAAGGGATTTTTCATCTCACTTTTATTCCCGTGAGATTTATGCTACATTTTCCACAATTTCCTTTTAGTGGTGTATGTACTGACCATTATTTTACTCATTGTGTAATATAATTTCATTTATGAGTATTTACATCAATGTTGTATTGTCCTTCTTTCACGGGGTGCATGTCTCGAAAGATACCCATATCGGTAAGGGAACCTTTCACCCTCCTCTTTTTGAAAGACTTATTTTGTTATGTCTTTTAATTAACATAATATTTTGTTGGGATATGTTCTTCTATATCCTTATTGATTTAAATTTTATGTCCATGTGATGAGATACCGTTTTTATCTCTCATCAACTCATTTTCGGAATTTTGTAGTGACGCCATTAGGCTCTCAAATTTTTGCAAGGGAACTTCTTAAACAAAATTTGATTCTTTGGGATAAACATGTACTCCGTGAATATGTCATTCTATGAATATTTGTGAATAACCTCTGATTTTTTTACAGTTAATATCCACTTATATTTGGTGTATTCGTTTGTCACACATAATTATGTAATTGATTTATCCTTAAACCAAGGATACCGTCTTTGTATGGGACTTCGTCTCAATCTCCTTTCATTGAGGCATATTTTATTTTATACAAAACCTTCTTTTATACGGTGTATAAACCCCTTTGACTTTTATGTTTATTCAAAAGGAATCTATTTTATACGAAGCGTTTACTAAAAGAAAAAAAGGGAATGTTTTTGTCTTACGTATGCGGCGACAACGACTTCTCCGCCGCCGTGACCATTATTTGAGTTTCGGCTTCCTCTACAAGCCATACCTTCTTTTTAAAAGAAAAATAAATACCATGTTTTACTCTTCTCTTATCTTGGTATTGAAAATGGTTTTCATAATTTTTTTTATTATATCAATGTGTTGTATTGATATTTTGTGATTGAAATTTGGAAATGTTATGTTTCCTTTATGCATGTTTTATGTGATACGATTATGTTATGGTCCTTGGGCATTATTATGAAGATGGGTGGTTCCGTGATAAACTAAGGGCTGGTGAGCCCGATATAGCTCTCCAATGCATTGGGTAATGTGAAGGAGTGAAAAGTTAAGGTTTCTCCGAAGAGATTTAGGGAATATACTGTGGTGGGTATTCCAAACGTAACTAAGAGGGTTACTCCCTACATAAGAATGTTATGAAGGCCTCAAGTTACCTTTATGTATTATGATTTCCATGATTTATTCATTATTTGATGAGGTATGTTAAAGTGCATATGTTTTATGGGTAATGTATGATTTCATTCTTATGTATATATGAACTCATGTTTCCTTTCCATATTTTTATATCCCTTACTTAGCTTTTTATGCTGATCCAAAGTTTTTTTGAAATGTTTTTCACAGGTCAAGGGAAAGGTACCTGATATGACGATAGTGTCAAGGGAGTTTCAAGAAAGAATCCATGTTTTATTTTAAATATGTTTATGTTGATGGAAAAAATGAATACTATCTTTATGTTACCACTTTGTTTAAATGTGTAATATAATTCATGTTTTATGATCTAATTCTCTAAAACTATAAACCTGAAAAGATCCTCAATGTGTAATCTTGTAATAACTCATGATTATGTAAGGTTTAAGGCTGGGGCCTTATAGTTGGTATCAAAGGTCGGTTTAGAGAACTTTAGGGATTATGAGTTTTTGTTAGACACATGATTAGTCCATGTATCTATTATTTCAGTTAAATCCTTGTTTTATAACTTTTTTTAGGTCAAGTAAAGTCGATTACGAATGGAAGGAGAAGGACCTAAAACGACATTCCTATCTCTTCCGGATGACATGCTTGCAATAATTATTGCAAAGTCATGTTCGGATGATTATGAATCTTTTTATAGCATACAACTCAGTTGTAAGCAGTTATTTGAGATATCAAACACCTCCACTATACCTCGTTATCATCGTGGATCATGGGTTGTTTTTAGAAAAATACTTTTTTCACAATATTCTCACATTTTCAAGAAAGGTAAGTATTATCAAGGTATTTTCAAATATTTTACCTTATCACAAGGATTTGAAGCATATTATGATTTTAAAAATGGTACTGAGGAAGGGGACCCTTGCACAACCTATTTATATTTGCTTTTAAAATATAGTCTCTCGCACATACATATGGTATTTTAAAAGGACCAATAATAGAAAGTTTCAACTCAAATTCTGTCCGATTATTTTATAGAAATCATGTTTTATAAGATGTTTTGGAATTATAAGTCATACATGATTATTTTCCAAAACTGTTTTTCTGTGAACACCCATATGACCCATGATGTACAAGGTGTATTATGATGGAGGAAGAAAATGATTTTGAAGGATCTCTAAATCATTGTTGTAATGCATGGTACTTCTACCTACGTGAGCAAGATAACGATGAAACTGAGTGGATGCCATGATCAAGGTATGATGTTATTCATTTTGGGAATCGTTTTATTTTATCTTATGGTGGTGAAATAAGACTTCAAGAATTAAGATGTTGAGATCGTAATGAATTTGGATGAAAATTAGGGGTATAAGAAAACTATTGAGGTTAAAACATGTTATGGTTATTTTTGGAGTTTTATAAAAAGGACAACACGTAGACCATGTGAAAACCCGTCGCGTCGGACTAAGCTGCGGGAATCGAACCCACAACTAATGTGAGACTAGTATTTATTTCCTACCACTGGACTACGTGAAGTCCCTGGTTATTTTGACTGATTCTTTTTAGGTAGATTATTTTAGGAATGAAGATTAAGTTGATTTTGGGTTATCTATGGAAATTTATTAAACTATCATGAAGTATATGTGATTAAGTTAATTACTTTTCAATACGAGACATTAAGAGAAACTGATGTTGTTTGGAGATAAATGTTACAATTTAACTTGGAAGACAATGAGACTAAATCCTTCAAATATTTGGGTTTCAATATTAGTTTGGTTTACTTTGAATAATTTTATGGACAAATTGTCTATCGAATGGTCCTCGTTGAACTTTGGGTTTTGTTGGAAAAATTTTGGAGATTAAGAATAGATTTTGTTTTTATAAAGGGTTATCCTTTTCTGGATTATCTGATCTTGTACTATCATTTTTGGTTTTGGTTTTGGTTAAAGTCTAAAGACATGGGAAGTATATAGTTCTCTTTTGTGGATTAGGTGATTCTCAAGAAGTTTATTATAGTACTCTTAATGTGTGCAAGTCTTCCTAAATACTCGTCTTTTGGAGAAAATATGATTTTGTGTAAGGAATCTAATAATAGTTGAAAGTCAACATGATATGTCATTATGTTTCCTTATGAATAAATTCCTCAATAAAAAGTAACTTAAAAAAATGTTGTCTATTAAATTTTCCTACTGGGTAATCGAATACCGTTTAACCCATCACATGTTTGTGATTTTCTTGTGGTTAACTTTCTCCTAAACATGTTTTCTATCACTCTCCATCAGAACATGACCCTATGTTTTCTCCTCCATGTCCATGTTTTCCTACATGGAATCCTAGTATGTGTTAACTCGGGTGACCTCTGAACTTATCATTCTTTATTTTAAAGTGATTGTTTTACCGACTCTTGTTCCGATGTGGGACTTTCAAGGATGTTTCCAAGCTCAATTTTAAAGTTGCGAGGACGCAATTCCCAAAAGGGGGGAAGGATTTAACACCCCAAGTAAATAAAGAATATGAAATCATTATATTTATCCATATTTGTGAATAAAATATTAATATTACTTTAAAGGGGATGCTATGCTCGATGGTGTAGCCAATACTCAACAACGAGTTTCTTGGGAATGTTATATTGCACTCTAATAATAAAATAATATTATTTTAAATAGTAGTTAACGCCTAGACATTGTAATGGTGGGAATGAACAGAACTAACTACAAAATTATTTTATTTGTTTGTCAAATATTTTTACTTTTTACAATAAATGTTAGAGGATTAAAAATGCAAATGAATCCAATTTTAAGCGTAAACATTCTAATATTCTTTAAAAGGTCGATTAACCACCTTTTGATGGAGAACCTCTTTTAAATCCACTTTTTGACAATTTTATGTGTTATATTTGACAAAATAAAATTCTTCTTTAGAATTGGGACATGAAAATTTACTTTGTTTAATGTTTTTGTATTTTTCCGAAAAAGTTCAATTTTTAATAAATAGTGAAAATGTTGTATTTTAATTCAAAACCTCTTTTTAATATAATTCATTTATATGATTAGATTATCTTTTGAATTGGTTTTAAAGTAAAATTAGAATATATTTTTACCATTTAATCTAATAGTGGTCGTTGGAATTAATTTCACTTTGAAATCGGACTTAAACTAGAGTCAATCTTTTAATACATTTTGTTTCATAAAAACACGCTATTTGTTTTGACATTAGAAATTAATTATTTAATTAATTAATTAAACTTATATGTTTTGGATTTTTTAAAATAGAAATCATTTTTTAATTCAGAATATCAAATATAGCTTAGGGTGAATTATTGGTAATTTTTTGAAAAACATCCATTTTTGATGAATAGTGAAACCACTAAGTGGTACTTATAAAAACTAATTTTCCGTTTAAATAAAAATTTTCCAACATTGTGTTTTGAATTTGAAAAATCATACATACATGGTTGTCATTAAGAAGTTAAATGTAATACCCCAAGATTTTATATTGTGTTATTTCTTCAAAATAATACAATAACTTGCACTACACGCAACACCGAGTTCAAGCACACCATGACTTACCAAAAAAGCCGTTCAAAAGAGGTTATGAATAGTATTAACTAAATTTTAAACTTTATATAATCCTTATAATTTTAGAATCCATATTATGAGTTTCTTAGACATAATGTAAGAACAAATTCATTTTCAGTATTGCACTTTTACCAACTTTTAATAGTGAACCCTTTTTAAATACAATATTTTAAACTTTTTGGACTAAATGGGGACATCAAAAAATTTAAAATGAAACATCCCAAGCTTCCACGATACGCTTTCCTTTGAATAATACAGTAGCATGTGTTGTACGCAACTTCGAGTTCTAACACACACAACAACCAATCAAACTAGCTGTTATGAATAGTAATACCTAATTTTTGAAATTATATATATTTTATATTTCAAAATGGACTTCATTTTTGGATTCTGAGTATTGAATTTATCCTAAGGTGAAATTTTGGTACTTTTTGGATAACTTTAATATTTTGATGAATAGTGAAAATTACAAAATTTTAATTAAAAACAACTTTTTAATCAAAATAATTAATGGTGATAAATTATGAATTTGAGTGGTTTTAAATTATAATTAGAATATAATTTTTACATTTTATCCAATGGTGTTCATTATAATTAATTTCACTTCGAAATTGGACCTAAACAATTGTCTATCTTTTGATATATATTGTTTCTTAAAAACACGCTATTTGTGGTGACAGCGGAAATTAATTATAAAAATAATTAATGCGACATATATTTTTGTAATTTTGTAAAATCGATATCATTTTTTAATTTGTAATATCAATTATAGCTTAGGGTGAAATTTTGGCATTGTTCTGAAAAACATCAATTTTTGGTGAATAGTGAAACTACTAAGTGGTAGTTAAAAAAACTGAATTTTTCATAAAACATAATTGTACTTATTCTGTGAATGGAATTTCGAAAATCCGAGAGACACGGTTAAAATCAAAAAATAAAATGTGGTTCAATGAGATGAAAATAATTTTTGGTGAATAGTAACTTTTTACTTTTATTTATCACGGTTAAAAGTAAACTAGGGTAATTAAGGGTAAAAATTATATTAATATTACCCTAACACATGTCCTAATTATATTGGACAAGTGTATCTCGACCAAATACATCCTTAGGAATAAAATATTATCATTTAGATCCACTTGTATTAGATTAGGACATTTATTATTATTTTATTCAAAGAAGAGTTAAAAGAGTTAAAATCAAAGTTTATTTACTAAAACATTTTTAATATAGTGTTATACATAAGATAAATTCGATTTTAATTATTCATTAAAAAGATAATACGATTTACTACATAATGATATTTTATTTATAATTTTTAGACTTTATATAATTTAATTTATTTATGACACAATGATGCTGTAGTAATTACCATAATTGTGACAAATTAAAATAATTGATATTATAAATTCCCAAATAAATATAATTTGAGACTTTTAATGAATTAAAATAATTTTCTAGGCTAATATGACATGTTATAATTGATTTAATTAACTTTTTCCGAAGTAATCATTCTTTTATGAGTTTCACAAAAATCAATTATTGAATAGTGTCAAAATTGACATAAAAGAGTTTTTAAACCAAATATTATATTATTAATTGATATTAAATTCTTAAAAATATAAGGTTCGGCCAAGAGACTTATATCATGATATTTTCATCATAAATGTACCACTTGGGGGGTCTCTTGGATGTATATAGTATGTTTATTAACAATATATTATAAAAATACAAAGTGACATGGTAAATGTCAAACTAATTAACTAAGAGTTAAAACTAAAAGATAAGGTTAATATAGTAACCCAAAACTGTCTAAATTCTATTGGTTGAATGGTTTTAGACTTTTCCCTACCTTAACCTTTTAATAATAAACTTTTGAGCCATTAGAAACCACATATTAATTTAGTATAAATTAATATTTCTAGACTTTCCAAAGGTGCCCATCACCCCTCTTATAAAAGGGCACTCCTCCTTCTCATTTATTCACACCTTCAAAGCCTTTTGGTTCGTCCAAACTCTACCCAAATACTCTCCCAACTTTACTCAATACAACCTAGAGGAATTATTTTGATCAGAAAGCCAACCTCAGGAGGCCTTTTGATCAAATCAAAAGGAATAACCCGAAGAAGAGGTAATGATTTCAACACCCTTTTCCAGGTTCTTTTCTTCTTCCACTTCTTCTTCCTTTGTTGTTACCATTCTAAAATAACAATTCCAGTATCATATATATACTGTGATGTTTTTATAAATATGTTACAACCATATTCATTATTCTATCCACCCTTTGAATAACATGTCACCATACGTGCGTACGTACGGCTTACTGTCTCCACGTTGTGGTGTAATTGTTATTCAATATTTTATTATTTGGATGGGTATAATAATAATGTGTAAATCATGTAAATAATAAATATAACATGTTAGTGATTCTTTATATATATGATATACCATCCATTTATATATTATTTTAATATCAAAATAATGATATTGTCGCTCGTGCGTACGTATGGACTACCCTCTCCACGGACGCGATGGGATTCATTCTCCATCGTATCCATTCAAGTATAATTATCATTTGATGATTTAAAAATGATGTTTAAGGACTTTATATCACTCTGGATATGAATAAGATACAAACTATCCATAACAAACACGGCTTACTTAACAAATCATATAATAGAAAATGAGTATGTTAACACCTGAAACGACGATAATTCTAAGATATTATTAACAAATCAATGTTAAAAGATCATATATGATATCATATTAATATACATGATTCTTGTATAAATTAATAACAATTATTTTACCATTATATAGGAGGTTAACCTACCCAACCAAGGAAAAGTACTAGGTAAGGGTTTATTTCGCAATCTCTTCATTATTCGAGGTTGTTTATACGTAGTAATCTACTGAGATTTCTTTATCATCCACATCCATGTTTCTCCGAAATGTATTTCAAAACATTTTTACTATTTACAAAGAATATGGGTTAATTTCATTTATACCCTTATGTGTTTTTAAAGGAATCTTTCCATCATTTTCCAAACAAGGCACTTTTTACCTTTCGCCAAATTTAAGGTAAGAATGTTTTTTTTAACTTATACGGTAGGTGCGGCTATTTACCACCGTTATAAAATCGTCAAAGCATCCCTTACAAGCTTATAAGAATATTTTCAAAGTAAATGTTTTATTTTATAATTATGTGAATTTTAAATGATTTATAAATTAATATTTTAAGATTTTTTGAAATGTACTCTTTATCAAGATCATAATTTTAAATGTTTTAAAGATTTATCTTTCTAAATATTTTTAATTAATGTCCATGTTTTCAAAATTATTTTAAGGATTTATTTATATGGACATGAAGGTTTTGAAATGATATTTCTTTTAAAAAGTTTCAAAGTGGTATGGGACACTTTGATTCAAAAATCTCTTTCAAATTACTTCCTTTATAAATGTGTGACTTTTCAATGATTTCAAGAAAAGAGATATTTCTCTCAAATAGTTTTGATTTCATCTATGTCAACATCCTTTGATGGATTTTAATCTTATTTGAAGTTGATTTATTATGATACAAAACTTCTATATTGTATTTAAGGTTTTGTGATATGTTTGACTATGGATGTCCTATTTTTATACCATTCATGGTTTATGGGAAAAGTATTGGCATTTCGTATGATAGTTTTAAATAGAATGTTTATGTTATGCTTAAACATTTTCATACGGGAATGCATTGGACTTAATATGTGATGGGTGGAGCCCGCTATAGATCCTCGATGCATCGGTAGGTCTCATGAGACAATCTAGTGTCTTGGCACAAGGCGTTGACAAAATCTTATTTGTAGTCTTGGCACGAGGCCTTGGCTATGTGGTTATGATAGTCTTGATTATGCATTCTATCATTATGAAAGTGGTTATTGATATTACATGTGATTATTTGATTAGTAGAATATCCATGTGAATAAGTAAATGGAATTATTTCATTTTACTTTTGCCATACTATGTTTATGTTCAAGTTTAAAAGGCTTTTGTTTTAGTTATACATTGCCTTAAATGTTTATTCTTATTTATGAAAGTTTCCGCTATATTGTTATCCTTACTGGGAATTTGAGCTCACCCCTTTTCTATGTTTTATTTTTCCCAGGATGTGAAGATGTAAATTATGAATGACCTGCAGGGATATTATGTGGGGAAATGAGTGTGGAATATGGAGACAATATGTTGTTGTAGTAGTTTTTCACTTTATGATTTAATGTAAGACTTATGAATATATCTAGTGTTTCCAAGGCTACTAAACCAATCTGTCTTTCGAGATTTGATCTTTCTTGTGATCATGCCAATGTTATGTAATAATGCCTCGACTCTGGGTAACTGGGGTCGGGGCGTTACAGTTGGTATCAGAGAAAGTTTAATACAAACCTTGGAAGATAGATTTAGATAAACTCTAATTAGAGCATATAGATTTAAGATGTATTTTGAGGATTAGTGTAGAAGAACTTCCTAGAATTTTGGTATTGTAGAGATTTTGTGAGTTTTCTGAGCAATACATCCCTGTCTGGATACGAGCTGGTAGAGGCGGCTCTGGCACAGATGTGCCTAGGGTTAAAACCCAAAAACACCGTTGTGAGCTAGACTCGAACGGGAACTGGTGCACGACAACGGGCCTTGCTGCACTTTTGTTTACGACACTGCCGGAGGATATGATTAGGATAATTCTCATTTTCTTTACAAATTATTATGAAGGGTTTATGTGGATTTACTTCCTCAAAGGAGAAATATTTATGAATATGGATTATATCCATAAACTATTTAATTTATGTTATGTGTATTACAAGTTTCGGATTAGGTATTATTTTTCATAAACTAATCTAGTGTATGACATTGTTTAGAAATGGCTCCCAGTAGAAGGAATGAGAACTCCAGCAATGCACATGATCCAAAGAGAAAGAAGGATCATATATTTCATGGTCTTAAGCCAGAATTTATAAGATAAATAGTCTCCCATGTATTATCATCATATGAAGAAATAATATCATGTGTTGATATGATAAGTAAGGATTTTACTGAGTCCTATGGATTTTAAGGGAAGCAAGAGAATAAAAGGATGGAAGAGAGAATGGTGGATAAAGGGAAGAGGGAAAATAAGAATTTTCCCATATGTGATAACTGTGGTAAGAAACACCCTGGAACTTTTCTGAAAGGAACCAGAGTTTGTTATAAGTGTGGAGGAAAAGGGCACAAAGTACGTGACTGCAAGGGTAAGAAAATGGTATCAAATGTACAATGCTTCATTTTCAAGGAGTTTGGACACTCTGCGAACCTATGTCCTAGTCATCAGACTATGCCGCAAATGATGCTATTGGATAATAATCAAGTTATGATACTACCACAGATGAAGAGGAATGATTAGAGTTCTTATGTTGATTATGTCATTTGAGTGTTGTATCAACAATGTACTATTTATAATAATTATAAAGTATATAAGGATTGTACTGCAGTACTATTTCATTAAGGACTTGAGATTGTGTGGAACAAAGAAAAGTGACTCAATAGCAGGTTAAATTTATGAAAAATATATGGTTGAGAGAAAGATAAACCATAATATGGTTCTGATACCGAAGTAGTGATTTTAGAATAATACATGATTGATTTGGATAAATTATATTAGATATTCTTGACTACCTTGAAGATGATTAATTATTTGTATATTCCATCATTATTGGGGTTTAAAACATTTTTGGATTGATGAAGTATATCCAGCATTCTATATGGAATAAGGGAGCATGAATGTAATCAATAAGTATTATGGTAATTCAGGATGTTTCAGTGTTCTAAAAGAATACATGATAAAGGTATTCATATGCTATTACGGGGTAAAAAGGATCTACATTAAGTTTACCTTCCTTATAAATATTGGACTGTGAGTTTGGACAGAAGTATTTTGGATAAATTCTAGTTTGAGATTAATTTTTGATTGCCATAAAAGGACAACCCAGAGGTCGGGCGGCAACCTGTCGCGACCGGCAAGGCCGCGAGACTTGAACCCGCAACCGAAGGGCGACAAGGGTGTATCACCTACCACTGGCCCACGAGATGTCCTGGATTAAATAATTTAGTTTTTTTAAAAGATCTGGTAGATTAATTATAAATTAATTTATTTTGGAACCCTGTACGAATAGTATAAATAGAATTTTTTTTCGAGTGAAACATGAGTTTGTGGTAGAAATTTATTAATGGATAAAACTCTAATTATAAAGTAAGTATATCAGCTTATGATCTTAGCCAATCTCATAAATAAATTCCTCAACATTAAGAAAAGGAACTTAGAACAAAAATGTTGTCCTAGATGGTGCCTTAAATCATCACTAATTTATGGCTTTGGGATTGTTGGCCTTTTCAAAGCCATGTTCTCTACCACTCTCCATCAGATAATTGATGGTTATATTTCTCTTCCATATCCATATTTTCCTAGATGGAACCCTAGTATGTGTAATTTTTGGTAATCTTCATACTTTCCACTCTTTATTTTAAATAGAGGTCTCATTAATTCATTTTTCGATGTGGGATTTCAACTTAGATATTTTGAAACTTAAAAAATCTGTTATCCTAATACCTTATGTTTTGTTGAATCGATGGTGTTTTAAATCATCGTAGATTGATGAATTTAAGAACCTCAATTTTAAACTTGTTTGTGATTGATGACCACAATCACTATCTATAAATATTTATGTTTTTCCTCCAATTATATGTCTCTAATTGCCACCAATGTTCTCCTAATCGAGATCATAATTTGGTGGTGACCCTTTCATTTCTCTTTTCCTCATATTAAGACTAAATTTTAGTAACCCAATTTCCGATGTGGGTTTTCCCACAAAGATATTTTTTATTTTCAACCTTTTATTTTCGAAGAACAATTTCAAATTGCGAGGATGCAATTTATTGAAGGAGGGGAGAATGTAACACCCCAATATTTCATAGTGTGTTATTTCTTCAAAATAATACAATAACTTGCACTACATGCAACACCGAGTTCAAGCACACCATGACATACCAATCAAGTCGTTCAAAAGAGGTTATGAATAGTATTAAATAAATTTTAAACATTATATAATCCTTATAATTTTAGAATCCATATTATGATTTTCTTAGACATATTGTAAGAACAAATTCATTTTCAGTATTTCACTTTTACCAAATTTTAATAGTGAACCATTTTTAAATACAATATTTTAAACTTTTTGACTAAATGGGGACATCAAAAATTTTAAAATGAAACATCCCAAGCTTCCATGGTACGCTTTCTTTTGAATAATACAGTAGCATGTGTTGTACGCAACTTCGAGTTCTAACACACACCACAACCAATCAAACTAGCCGTTATGAATATTAATAACTAATTTTTGAAATTATATACATTTTATATTTAAAAATTCACTTCATTTTTGGATTTGGAGTATTAAATTTAGCCTAAGGTGAAATTTTGGTACTTTTCGGATAACTTTAATATTTTGATGAATAGTGAAAATTACTAAATTTTAATTAAAAACAACTTTTTTAATCAAAATAATTAATGGTGATAAATTTTGAATTTGAGTGGTTTTAAAGTATAATTAGAATATATTTTTTCCATTTTATCCAATGGTGTTCATTATAATTAATTTCACTTCGAAATTGGACCTAAACAATTGTCAATCTTTTGATATATATTGTTTCTTAAAAACACGCTATTTGTTGTGACAGCAGAAATTAATTATAAAATTAATTAATGCAACTAAAATGTTTGGATTTTTGTAAAATAGATATCATTTTTGAATTTGGAATATCAATTATAGATTAGGGTGAAATTTTGGCATTGTTCTGAAAAACTTCAATTTTTGATGAATAGTGAATCTACTAAGTGGTAGTTAAAAAAACTGAATTTTTCATAAAACATAATTTTACCGCTTCTGAGAAAGGAATTTCGAAAACCCGAGAGACACGGTTAATATCAAGAAGTAAAATCTGGTTCAATGAGATGAAAATAATTTTTGGTGAATAGTATCTTTTTACTTTTATTTACCACGGTTAAAAGTAAACTAGGGTAATTAAGGGTAAAAATGATATTAATATTACCCTAACACATGTCCTAATTCTATTGGACAAGTGTATCTCGACCAAAAACAACCTTAGGAATAAAATATTATCATTTAGGTCCACTTGGATTAGATTAGGACATTTATTATTATTTAATTCAAAGAAGAGTTAAAAGAGTTAAAATCAAAGTTTATTTACTAAAAAAATTTTAATATAGGGTTTTACATAAGATAAATTCTATTGTAAATATTCATTAGATATATAATACGATTTAATACATAATTATATTTTATTTATAATTTTTAGACTTTAAATAATTTAATTTATTTATGACACAATGATGATGCAGTAATTACAATAATTGTGAAAAATTAAAATAATTGATATTATAAATTCCCAAATAAATATAATTTGAGACTTTTAATGAATTAAAATACTTTTCTAGGCTAATATGACATGTTAGGATTTATTTAATTAATTTTGGTCGAAGTAATCATTCTTTTATGAGTTTCACAAAAATCAATAATTGAATAGTGTCAAAATTGACATAAAAGAGTTTTTTAAAACAAATATTATATTATTAATTGATATTAAATTCCTAAAAATATAAGGTTCCACCAAGAGACTTATATCATGATAGGTTCATCATTAATGGACCACTTTGGGGGTCACTTTGATTTATATAGTATGCTTATTAACTATATATTATAAATATACAAAGTGACATGGTAAATGTCAAACTAATTAACTAAGAGTTAAAACTAAAAGATAAGGTTAATATAGTAACCCAAAAGTGTCTAAATTCTATTGGTTGAATGGTTTTAGACATGTCCCTACATTAAACTTTGAATAATCAACTTTGGAGCCATTAGAAACCGAATATGAATTTATTATAAATTAATATTACTAGATTTTCCAAAGGTGCCCCTCACCCCTCTTATAAAAGGGCACTCCTCCTTCTCATTTCTTCACACCTTCAAAGCCTTTTGGTTCGGCCAAACTCTTCCCAAATACTCTCCCAACTTCCCTCACTAAATCCTAGTGGCCTTAGTTTGATCATAAAGCCAACCTAATGATCCCTTTTGATCAAATCAAAAGGAAGAACCGGAAGAAGAGGTAATGATTTCACCACCCTTTTCCAAGTTCCTTTCTTCTTCCACTTCTTCTTCCTTTGTTGTTAAAATTCTAAAATAATAACTCCAGTATCATATATATACTGTGATGTTATTATAAATATTTTACAACCATATTCAGTATTCTATCCACCCTTTGAATAACATGTCACCATACGCGCGTACTTACGGCTTACCGTCTCCACGTCGTGGTGTAATTGTTTATCAATATTTTATTATTTGGATGGGAATAATAATGATGTGTAACTCATGTAAATAATAAATATAACATGTTAATTATTCTGTATATATGATATACCATCCATTTATATATTTTTTTTAATATCAAAAGAATGATATTGTCGCTCGTGCGTACGTACGGACTACCGTCTCCACGAACACGATGAGATTCATTCTCCATCGTATCCATTCAAGTATAATTATCATTTGACGATTTAAAAATGATGTTTAAGGAATTGATATCACTCTGGATATGAATAAGATACAACCTATCCATAACAAACACGGGTTATGTAACAAAACATATAAAATAAAATGAGTAAGTTAACACCCGAAACGACGATAATTCTAAGATATTATTAACAAATCAATGTTAAAAGATAATATATGATATCATATTAATATATATGATTCTTGTATAATTCAATAACAATTATTTCACCATTATACAGGAGGTTATCCTACCCCAACTAAGTAAAAGTACAAGGTAATGGTTTATTTCACAATCTCTTCATTATCCAAGGTTGTTTATACGTATTAATCTACTGAGATCTCTTTATCATCCACATCCATGTTTCTTCGAAATGTATTTCAAAACATTTTTACTATTTACAAAGAATATGGTATAAAGTAATTTATAACCTTATGTGTTTTTAATGGAATCTTTCCGTCATTTTCCAATCAAGGTACTTTTTACCTTTCGACAAATTTATGGTAAGAATGTTTTTTTAACTTATACGGCAGGTGCAGCTATTTACCGCCGTTACAAAATCGTCAAAGCTTCCCTTACAAGCTTATAAGAATATTTTCAATGTAAATGTTTTACTTTATAATTATGTGACTTTTAAATTATTTAAAATTTAATATTTTAAGAATTTTTGAAATGTACTCTTTATCAAGATCATAATTTTAAATGTTTTAAAGATTTATCTTTCGAAATATTTTTAATTAATGTCCATGTTTTCAAAATTATTTTAAGGATTTATTTATATGGACATGAAGGTTTTGAAATGATATTTCTTTTCAAAATTTTCAAAGTGGTCTGGGACACTTTGATTAAAAAATCACTTTTAAATTACTTCCTTTATAAATGTGTGTCTTTTCAATGATTTCGAGAAAAGAGATATTTCTCTCAAATAGTTTTGATTTCATCTATGTAAACATCCTTTGATGGATTTTAAGCTTATTTGAAGTTGATTTATTATGATAAAAAACTTATATATTGTATTGAAGGTTTTGTGAAATGTTTGAATGTGGATGTGCTTTTTTATACCATTCATGGTTTATGGGGAAAGTATTGACATTTTGTATGCTAGTTTTAATACGAATGTTTATGTTATGTTTAAACATTTTCATACGGGAATGCATTAGACTTAATATGTGACGGGTGGAGCCAGCTATAGCTCCTCGATGCATCAGTAGGTCTAATGAGACAAACTAGTGTCTTGGCACAAGGCCTTGAAAAAATCTTATTTGTAGTCTTGGCACGACGCCTTGGCTATGTGGTTATGATAGTCGGGCATTATGTATTCCATCATTATGAAAGTGGTTATTGATATTACATGTGATTATTCGATTAGTAGAATATAAATGTGAATACGTAAATGGAATTATTTCATTTTACTTTTTCCATACTATGTTGAAGTTCATGTTTAAAAGGCTTTTGTTTTAGTTATACATTTCCTTAAATGTTTATTCTTATTTATGAAAGTTTCCGCTATATTGTTATCCTTACTGGGAATTTGAGCTCACCCCTTTTATATGTTTTATTTTTCCCAGGAAGTGAAGAAGTAAATTATGAATGACCTGCAGGGATATTATGTGGGGATATGAGTGTGGAATATGGAGAAAATATGTTGTTGTAGTAGTTTTTTACTTTATGATGTAATGTAAGACTTATGAATATTTCTAGTGTTTCCAAGGCTACTAAACCAATCGGTGATTCGAGATTTGATCTTTCTTGTGATCATGCCAATGTTATGTAATAATGCATCGACTCTGGGTAACTAGGGTCGGGGCGTTACATTAAATGTGGTTCAATGGGATTAAAATAATTTTTTGTTGAATAGTAACTTATTACGTTTTTAATCGCGATTAGAGGTAATTAGTGTAGTTTAAAGTAAAAATAATGTTTTAATAATATGAGATGAGCTTGAAACATGTCCTACCCTCATTGGATGTGTCATGGCCGACCAAGACAATTCATGGGTCAACTTGGGGACCCCATGGAGCCAATTTGTTTGGGAAATGACATAAATAACATTTTATTTAATGTTAAAGTAAAAATGACACAAATATGAGATGTTTTACTAAAACAATTTTTTACATGGGGTTATACAAGTCATATTTTTTACTATAAATATTAATTAGAAATATAATAAGATTTCCTACATCATGACATTTTTTTATAATTTTTAGACATTAAATATATTAAATTATTTATGACATCATGATGATGCAGCGATTACCTCATTAATAAAGGATTTAAATAAAATGAAATTATAATGTAACATATATGACCTACACATGTCCAAAACCTATTGTATGGGTATATTTATAACCCTTATCACTTTATCCTCGAATTATATCAATTTGGGACCTTTTTAATCCGAAATTAATTTTAAAATAAAGGAACATTTCTTTACTTTCCAAGAGTGCCCCTCCTCTCCTCTTAAAAAAGGCCCCCACCTCTACCTCCTTACTCACTCTTCCCAAGCCTTTGGATCGGACAAACCCTACCCATTTTGTCTCTCCACATCCCTCCCTAACTCTTAGATGCCTCAATTTGGGCAGATGTCTTCCCAAAGAAGCCTTTGAGCTCAAACCAAAGGGAGTTACCCGATTTTAAGGTAATGTCTTCACTTGAGTACTTTTGTTTTATTTTTCTTCTCCAACCCCCTAAAATATTTTTATTCATTTCATTTGTAACAACTAAAGTATCTTAAATATACTAGGATGTTGTTATAAGAATTATTCGAGTTACACTTACACACACCTTCGTCTAATGGTTAAAGAACATATTGTTTCTGTGGTTGGTGATTTTCTGCCTCACGAAACGATGATTGTTCAATATTCTTTTAACCCCTTTAAAGGTGGCCATTATGATGTAACTATATTTTATATATGATATATATGGTATTTATGTTTACTATATGATTCTTTATTTAATATTTAAAACATACCTTTATTCTTTTCATGTTATGCAAATCCGATAATTTCATATGTGGAAGTGTGGACTACCGCCCCCTCAAGTGATGTGACTCGTACATGCTATACATGGAATGTATAAAGAATGAAATTAGTGAAAAAAATGTGACCTATATAAAATATATATTTTACAGGAATTATAATATATATATATATATCATTTATTTTTAGTTCCATTAATATGACAAAGAAAAAATGAAAGTACCGTTCATGCGTACGTACGACCTACCGTCTCCATGAACGGTGCTTTTCGTTTTTATCTACAAATAATATGGAATAGTATAAAATGAATATGTACTGGATATATATTATATTTTAATCTTTAATAATATTCTGGAAATTATTTACTTATAACTATATGGACAATATTTTTTTTCAAACAAGTTCATTTTTGACTCATGTACCAAACATCGGCAAAAACGTCTGATATGAACTAACATTATTAAACAGTTATTCTAACATTATAATATGTGATATAAACTGAATAATAATAGTTAAATGAGTTATTTAGGCAATTATAAATTGAACAAAGTTTATTATTCAGGAATATAATGAAACGAACAAGACAAGTTGGACTTGAGGTAAGGGATCCTACTCCTCTCTTTCTTTTTAAGTACACTCTTTTACGTCGCTCCTTTTAATGATCATATTTCATATTATTGGGATGTTCTTTTATATTAATCTTACATTAATTTTAATATTATTAGATCCCCTATTATATCTCATCAATCAATTCTTTATGTTTTGAGTGGCTCTGTTAGGCTGCCGAATTTTCGTAAGAGATCTCACCTCTCTCTTTCTTTTTAAGTACTCTCCTTTATGTCACTTATTTTAAGCTCCTAATTGTTATGTTGGGGGATGTTCTTTTATATTCCTATTTCTGTAAACTTTATGTTAACATTATTAGAGACCTTATTTTCTCTTGTCAATCCATTTTTGAAGTTTTAAGTGGCGATGTTAGGCTGCCGAGTTTTCGTAAGGGATTTTTCATCTCACTTTTATTCCCGTGAGGTTTATGCTACATTTGCCATAATTTCCTTTGAGTGGTGTATGTACTGCCCATTATTTTACTCATTGTTTTATATAATTTCATTTATGAGTATTTACATCAATTTTTTATTGTACTTATTTCACGGGGTGCATGTCTCGAAAGATACCCTTGTCGGTAAGGGAACCTTTCACCCTCCTCTTTTTGAAATACTTATTTTTTTATTTCTATTAATTCACATACTATTATGTTGGGATATGTTCTTCTATATCCTTATTGATTTAAATTTTATGTCCATGTGATGAGATACCCTTTTTATCTCTCATCAACTCATTTTCCTAATTTTGTAGTGACGCTGTTAGGCTGTCAAATTTTTGCAAGGGAACTTCTTAACCCAAATTTGATTCTTTGGGATAAACTTGTACTCCTTGAATATGTAATTCTATTAATATGTTTGAATATCCTCTGATTGTTTTACACTTAATATCCACTTATATTTGGTGTATTCGTTTGTCACACATAATTATGTAATTGATTCATCCTTAAACCAAGGATACCGTCTTTGTATGGGACTTCATCTCAATCTCCTTTCATTGAGGCATATTTTATTTTATACACAACCTTCATTTATACGGTGTATAAACCCCTTTGAATTTTACGTTTATTCAAAATGAATATATTTTATACGAAGTGTTCACTAAATGTCAAAAGGGAATGTTTTTGTCGTACGTATGTGGCGACAACAACTTCTCCTCCGCCGTGACCATTATTTGAGTTTTGGATTCCTCTATAAGCCATGCCTTCTTTTTAAAAGAAAAATAAATACCATGTTTTACTTTTATTTTATCTTGGTATTGAAAATGGTTTTCATAATGTTTTTTATTATATAAATGTTTTCTATTGATATCTTGTGATTGAAATGTGGAAATTTATACTTCCTTTATGCATGTTTTATGTGATACGATTATGTTACAGTTCTTGGGCATTATTATGAAGACGGGTGGTTCAGTGATAAACTAAGGGCGGGTGATCCCGATATAGATCTCCAATGCATTGGGTAACGCAAAGGAGTGAAACTTTAAGGTTTTCTGAAGAGATTTAGGGAATATACTGTTGTGGGTATTCCAAACGTAACCAAGAGGATCACTCCCTATGTAAGAATGTTAGGAATGCCTCAAGTTACCTTTATGTCTTATGATTTCTATGATTTATTCATGATTTGATGAGTTATGTTAAAGTGCCTATGTTTTTTGGGTAAATTATGATTTCATTCTTATGTATATATGAACTCATGTTTCCTTTCCATATTTTTATATCCCTTACTGAGCTTTTTATACTCATCCCATGTTTTTTTGAAATGTTTTTCACATGTCAAGGGAAAGGTACCTGATATGATGATAGTGTCAAGGGAGTGTCAAGAAAGAATCCATGTTTTATTTTAAATATGTTTTCGTTGATGGAAAAAAATGAATACTATATTTATGTAACCACTTTGTTTAAATGTGGAATGTAATGCAAGTTTTATGATCTAATTCTCTAAAACTCTAAACTTGAAAAGATCCTCAATGTGTAATCTTGTAATAACTCATGATTAAGTAAGGTTTAAGGATGTGGCCTTATACTAAGTAAACCTAAACCAGAAATCTCGTATAATTTCCAAGACGAGCAAGCTCGGTCTCTTTGTCTAATTTATTAGAAACTCCAATATGAAGAGAATTATCATACAGGGCCTTTGGATGCGACAACAGCTAGTCTAAACAAAACCTTTCACCCACAATTGAGCAGATGAGCTACGTACCTCTAGTGTGTTGAGATTCTTATCTCATTGAGGGAGATGAATGACTTTAGGTTTGAATGAAATCAAACCATACCCCCCACACACATCTTTACATCATCACTGAGAAAGAGGATATGAAAAAGTCATCTTCCCAATGAAACATACCACTAGTTGCTAAATCCAAAAATTGCCGATAAACATGTAGCTAGGTCATCAATTTTCCATGGTCTGGACCCCTTTGGCCAGATTTATCATGTATTAATCGAGTGTTTACCTATATTCATGCATTCAAAGACTGCATGTGCATCATCTTTGACATGCCCAATAATTTCTTTTCTGAAAAATCACCCCAACATTGGACTCTTTGTAAGTAGAGAAGGAATTCACAGCAGTGGAAGGCGGGACACCCAGTTCGAAATCGCTACCACCATCCAAATATGACATCGGGGTCGTTGTTTTCCTTGCGACCGCCTTGAACAATGGCTTATCAGGGACCTTAGGGGAATCAGCGGCTTGAACCTCAGATGCACCATATCCATGCGCGTCAAAACACCTAAAATCTAGTAGGATTGGATCACTGAGATATGATTTACGCACATCCCCTATAATAGACGAATCAACAAGTCTCACATCATCTTGAGCACCCACGACCTGCACAAGATCTTCCCTATGCACCGCATTAATGCCTAGCCCCAAACCAGTGCCTCACACTAGATCAAACGCATCTCCACACAACGCATCAACCCAAATCCCTTCTCAGCGCCATCCGAATGCGCATCCTTTGCGACAGATGCATCACCTTGAACCCGCCCCAAATTTGACCCTCGCGCTGCATCCACGGCCGCAGGTCGTACCAGATCAGAATACCCATCTCCACCCCGTAACAAAACACCCTTTCCAACCCCAATAGACGACACACCACAAGTTGTAGTCTTCCCACTAGATCCACCAAAAAGAGGAATCCACATGGATGAAAACCCTGGATTTCCATGAAAACCCCTTCAGAGCAGAGCACCTGAGCCCATAGCGCATCCAACTCCATTGGTAATAATTATTATAAGTAATAATAAGTTAAATGTAGTGATAATCACATAAAAATTTTAATAATTACAAAAAATAGTAATAATTACATAAAATTAGTAATAATTACAAAAAAGTAGTAATAATTACAAAAAATTAATAATAATTACAAAAAATTTGAAATAATAACAAAAAATTGTAATAATTAGAAAATATTGGTAATAATTACAAAAATAGAAATAATTAGAAATATTTGTTAAAAATTTCAAAAAATTAATATTAATTAGAAATAATTCGAAATAATTTGATACATTTAGCTAATAATTACAAAATATTACATCATAATTACAAAAATTTATTAGTAATTACAAATAAATAGGAATAATTATATAAAATTAGTAAAAATTAGAAATAATTTATTTATTTTTTGAATAATGTGCAATAATTAAAAATAATTATCAGTAATTAGGAATAAATATTAATAATTACAAATAATTAGCAAGAATTATCAATAATTAGGAATAATAAGCAACAAATATGAATAATTAGCAATAATTAGCAACAATTATAAAAAATTATCAATAATTTAGAACAATTTGCAATAATTCAGAATAATTAGAAATAAGAAAGAATAATTAGCAATAATTAGGAATAAATAGAAATAATTTGGAATAATAATAAATAATTAGGAATAATTAAGAATAAATAGTAATAATTAAGAATAATTAACAATAATTAGAATATTTAACAATAATTAGGAGAAATTAATAGTAATTAGGAATAATTTCCAATAATTATGAATAATTACGAAAAATTAGGAAAAATTAGTAATAAATAAAAATAACTAGAAATAATTAGCAACAATTAGTAATAAATATTAATAATCAGTTATAATTAAGAATACTTTGCAATAATTTGGAATACTTAGAAATAATTTGGAATAATTAGAAATCATTAGTAATAATTTGTAATAATTGTGAATAATAATGAAAAAATAGGAAAAATTAGAAAAAATTAGAAATAATGACTAATTATTATGAATAGTAAGAAATAATTAGGAATAATTTCTCATAATTAGGAATAATTACAATGAATTAGGAATAATTACAAATAATTAGGAATAATTAGGAACACTTAACAATAATTAGGAATACATATCAATAATTGGGAATATTTTTCAATAATTAAGAATAATAAGAAATAATAGGCAATAATTAGCAATAATTACAAATAATTTGGGACTATTATGAGTAATTAGAAAGAATAATCAAAAAGTTGGAATAAATAGCAATAATTAGTTAAAATTATGAATAATTAGGAATAATTATAAATAATTAGAAATGATTAGGAACAACTAGTAATAATTAAGAATAATTGGAATAATTAAGAATACATTGCAATAATTTGCAATAATAGGTAAAAATTAGGAATAATTATAAATAATTATGAATAATTAGGAATAATTTTTAATAATTGGTAACAATTTGGAATAATTATGAACAACTAGTAATAACTAGTAATAATTAGCAATAACTAGCAATAATTAGCAAGAAGTAAAAATAAATATCAATAATTAGTAATAACTTATACTAACTTGCAATAACTAGAAATAAGTAGGGATAACTAGAAATGAATAGAAATAATTAAGAATAACTAGGAATAATAAGAAAAAAGTAGCAATAAATATGAATAATTATAAATAAGTAGAAAAAATTACCAAAGATGAGAAAAAAATATCAAAAATTAGAAAAAATTAGCCATACTTAGAAATAATCATGAATAATTAAGAATAAATATTGTAATTAGATATAATTAGGACAAATTATGAATTAGTAACTATAATTAGCAATAATCATAAATAATTATCAATAATTACTAATAATTATGATTAATTAGCAACAATTTGACTTAATTAGGAATAATTAGTAATTGTTAGAAATAATTAATTATAAATAGAAATACTTAAGAATAATTAATAATTTTTTCTTTTTTTGGATCATGTTTTCTTTATATCAATTTAACCATAAAAACAAATTATTTTATTTTTTTAGAGGAATGTATAATAAGGAATTCAAAAAAAAAATTATTAGATGATCATGCTTGGATAAATCATCGTAGGAATATAAACAATTCGGGTATAAATATTTTATATATTGAGGGTGTTGAATCTTAATTCTAATTTTCATCATGAAAACTATAATTTGTTTAAGAAGGGACAATTAACTGTCCATTTTAGAAATCTGTTCTGAGGACTTTTGGAACATTTGAAAACATGGGTGGTCATCTATTGTGTTTTAGTTTTCTAATAGATTATATTTTTTTGTATCAACATGGTGAACATAGTTCCAAAGAAGATACTAATAATTTCTCTATAGTTACATTAGATTTTTCAAAATTTTGTACATGATGTGTAATGTCCGTCTTTTCAACAAATTTAATCTCAAAATGATATTGATTTAACTACTGAGTTGGAACCATCTAAATTTTATGAGTTGTTGAGGTCCATTGAGGATGCCTTATATCCCGTTTTCAATATATGAAAATTTATAATAGTTGAAAATTTTATATATATTAAATCAGATAATGAAATATCAAATAACTATTTTGATTATATATTCTCTTTGTTTAAAACACTATTACCTGAATGAAATCAGTTGCAAAAAAAATTCAATGAGAGTAAGAAGATGGTTCATAATATGGGTCTTGGTTATAAGGAGATAAATGCATGTTTATGAAATTGCATCATATATTATGGTGAAAATGATTAATTGGATAGTTATCTTACATATGAAAAAATCATGGCATAAAGAGGATCAACTAGGGATGTTTGGATTGATTCATGTAAAACAATTGAGTTATTTCCCACTTACACCCATATTGAACTGTTTATTTATGTCTCAAAACACAAATTTATTGATGTCATGGCACAAAACAAATATTTTAACTGATAAAAACTTAAGTCATCAATCTGATGGAGATTCAAGGAAATTCTTTGACCAAGTACTTCCATATTTTTCTATAAAATTCCGGAAACATGTGATTGGTTCTATCTACTGATGGTTTTTTCCATTTGGTTGTTACAATAGTCAATATTCTTATTAGAAGGTCCATATAACTCTGTAAAATTTATCTCCCTGGACATTGATAAAATTTCCATATATATTTTTTACTTTATTAATTCATGTTCATATGAGAAAGAATATTTATGTTTATTTAAATTCTTTGATTGATTGGTTAAATTTATTTTGGAGTAATGGTGTTAGTAAATATGATTTTACTTGGAAACAAAATTCCCTACTGAAAGTTACATTGATGTGGAAAATTATTGACTTCCCATCATATGGAATGCTATTTAGCTAGATTACATATGGTTTAAAATCTTTTCTGTACTGTATGAGAGTCATAAAAGCATTTATGCACATAAATGGAAGGGAAATTTTTTTCCAACTATTATCGTATATTTCTTCCAACCAATCATTATTTTTTGAGGAAGAGATATAATTTCAATAATGGAACAATTGAAAGAGATTAACATACAATAATGGTCTCAATTATAAAGCTAAAATAATTAGTATCTTCATTACCTCCCATTAAATTTGGATCATCTATAAACCAATTGAAAATTTATGGATTTGAGAAAGAACACAATTAGATAAAATAGATCATTTTTTTGATCTACCATATTAGTCATATTTCTTGTTCATTCACATGTTGGATGTAGTTCCTATTGAGATGAACTATTTTGATAATATAATTTATACAGTTTTGTTTAAACTATATAAGAATGATGATAATGTAAATGCACAATTAGATCTTTCCCAAATTTTTAGGTGACGAGAATATGAACTATATGAAAATTTCATGTAAGAACATAGATCTTCTTTTCAGGAATGTTTTTCTCTTTTCAAGTGTTTTTGAGAAAAAAATGTGTTTTATGGAAATTTTGGAAGTACACACCATGTAATTATATGTACATTCCATGTGCTCTTTTCCCGCACGTAGCCATGTGATGGCCATTTAACGACCAAGAACACAATCATGTGTGCTGACCTGGAGACCACTGTATGTGGGGGCCAGTAAGGGCAAGTACACGCCATGTACTTTTTTTTCATCAAACAGACCGGGGACATGTCTAATTGGTAGAAGCATCTTCCTTTTCACCTTCTCCAACCGAGAGTGTCCGTACGATGTCGATCCTCCCCTGAGCCCTCGATCGAGCATCCGTTCTCCGAATCGAACTCCGTTAGTTGTGTTGGAATCGCATCAGTGAGTTCTCCTTTATTCTTGAACCTCATTTACTGGTTTCTCTTCTCTCATGAGTTATCCTTGGTTGAAAATTTTATATTTTTTTTGTATATCTTCCATGTTATAGGTCAATCCAAGGGTCGACGCTGGAGTATATCAATCATACAACACCGAGGTAGGTGGTTTGTTCCTTTCCGTAGATAGTCTTTGAGTTATAAGTGAAAAAGTGCCCAGTACCCTTGATCGGGGTATTTCATGTTTACGGTTTTAACCATGTTATTTACCTACAATGTTTTATATTATTAAGTAGAGGTCAATTGAATGTGAATTTGGTTAATTGATATGCTATGGATGTCTTTCTTATGCTTGTATTGTTTATGACTGTTTGGCCTTGCATAGCCTGTTAGGCAGCTTTCTTTCCATTCATAGTGATGATAGGATGGAGTAATATTATGTATCTGACATGATTCTATGTTGTATAATGTTTATTCAAGTATTTCTTATGGTATAATTTGGCCGTTATACATCATTGTTCTCGATTGACTTACACTGGGCTGTGAGAACCCGGTGTAGAAGACCATACAGAGAATGGAAGTTGAGGGATTCTCCAATGTGTCTGTTTACTGTTACAATGTGAGACCATAGGGGGAATGAACGTAATTGATTCCTCAGAGTGTCTGTAGTTCCTCGATGTGGGTCATAGGGGGGATTGGTCATTGAGTGCTTCCCCAGAGCACCTTTTTGTTACCGATACAAGACTATCAGAGGAATTTATGGTGAGTGCTTCCTCAGAGAGTCTATGAAAAAGCTGAACCAGAGGGGTTAGAATGTGTGTACTTCCCAGATGGTTGCCTGTGTTTGTTTTGGTTGGACCAGAGTGGTTAGGTTGTGAGTATATTCTAGAGGGTTCCCTTTTTATGATTAACTTCGTAGTTGATATATGAAAATTGAATGCATTTGAAACTATAGGATTGTTTTCTTTTGAGTACTTCCTTGTTTACTCCATCATTTTTAATATAGCCTTCCATATATATTCACTGATAGTTAGACATAGATCTTTGGGTGGTTTCCTATGGAGATTAAGTCTCACACACAGTTTGGGTCATGCTTTTGGGCCCAAATAGATTATATTACTGCGGGTATAGATAATGGAAAGCACCCCTATACTTCAGGTAGTTGAATGATGTGGAGATGGGGAGCATGGGATGAAGCTGAAGCTTGTGATGTTGTGGGGAATTTTTTTTTTATATTGTACTTTGGTTTAGTATTTAATTCCAGAATTGTGACTTGTTTGGCTATTTTTCTAGACATATGTATCATGCATCATATATATATATATGTAGATGTGTGCTCCAGTTATTTATTACTTCCACTGTTTACCTATTGTATGTTTTATTTCATTCCCTATTGCTATCTGTTTTACTCCTGCTGTGTTACTTTGACAATGATGGAATAGTTTCCCCACAATTATACCCATGTCCCTCACTGCTAGTTGGCAGCCTCTGACATTTGGGTAAATGCGCTTGAGACCATTGACCAACCGGGTATGGGGTACCTCTGGGCAGCTTTCGGAACTGGGACCTTAAAAAATGGTATCATAGGAATTCTTTTCATCGTGAAATACTATTTGGAGCCTATATGCAGGGATAGGAAGGAATAGGTACTTGGTAATATGTTTTTTCTTGGAGTATCTAACCAGTGTATAGGGAAAATCCAATCGACCTTTTTATTGATTTTTTTTTGGTTTTTTGAAATATTGTAGTTGATTTGACTTCACCATTGGGAGATTCAGATGTTTTCTGTTGTTATAATTGATATTATTAAGGTACTATTTCTATTTCAACATGATGAGATGAGGGCATGACATCTCATTTATCATGTAGGCACTCGTTAGAAATCACATGTCATGCATTCCTTCCATACCATTTAGGGTGAATTCATGATTTCATGTTGTTGTGATAGAGGATGTGTTATATGTGCATGTTGTTGTGATATATTACTTGATAGAATACATTCTTTTTGATATGATATTTTTTGTGTAATGTTTTGATTGAATGAATGCCATGATTTGGTTCTTGAGGAGTTATGGGCCCTCATGGAACGTAATTTGGTGGATCATTACATTTTTATCCTTGAATATGACATGTATAAGATGCCAAAATTTGATTTTCGGGGAGTATGGTTCCTCAAAGATCTGAATTTGGAACATTAATGTTTGTTTCAGTGTTTTTCTGGGCTTCCAGAGTAGTTTCTGAGGCCTACTATCTCGAAAAACCTAGCATACATGGCGTATAATGATTAATACATGACATGTGTCCTTCTGTTTGGGAAAGAATTGTTTTTCTTGAGTACATGCCATGTACTATATGTACACTCCATGTAGTCTCTAACCGTGTCAATGACTGTGTGGGAAAAGACACAGGGTTGAGAAATCATTGGGGAAACACGTTGTGTACTAGTTTCACACACCGTGTGGTGTAGACCTTGTGTCCACCCATTTGACTAATGACACATATGGATGAAAGCTTAAGTTATAAAAGACATGTCATGTTTGAACACACCGTTTAGTGTAACCTATGTATCCGGATGTGTAGTGAACAACATGGGTCAGTGAAATTTGTATAGTACACATTGGGTCTGGCACAAACACGCCATGTAGAGTGAGCTGTGTAACCAGCCATGTGAATAACAACACGGGGCGGTGAAGTTCATATAGTACATATCATGTCTGGCACTAACAGTCCATGTAGTATTGTTCTAGGAGAACCATGTGGCTTAACCGTGTTGATGAACTCAGGAAGGGGAAGAGGATTCAAGTACACACCGTGTGTTAAGACAACACGTCGTGTGTATGGGGTGTTACATGACATAGGTTGGCAGAAGTACACACCCAAGTGAAGGCTGAAGGTAATGCATTGTGTAGTCGTTATACATACCGTGTAACCTTGTTTTGTAAAAAATGAGTGATTTCTTCCTCTTGTTCTCTTATAACACTTCTATGTTTCAGCCCTTTTTAATCATGATCTAAGGTGTGCACTTGACCGTGCAGAATCATGCCACCATGACGTCCTCTGGTTTTCTTCCAGTTATAGGGCAGTGATCAGACACCAGATATGGATGATCAAGGACTTCCATTAGATCCACCAGTTTTTCCAATCTTGGCACCATCCATCATTCCAGACATAGGTGTTGATTTCCAGTTATGAGAGGGCTTTATAAGGTTTATAGAGACCTTATGAGGAGTACCACATCCTTCCCCCTATATGGAAAAACTAACACAGGTCATTCAGCAGTATCATCCCCCCACTTTCATAGGATATAGAGGACCCTTGGCTGAAGAGTCAAGGATAGAATCCATGCTGACGATATTTGAGCATCTAGAGTCATCTCCAAAGTGAAGGGTGATGCTCGCTACATATATACTTCATGAATCCGCCAAGATTATGTGTGATATGATCTCCTAGGCGGGATGCCAGCAGGTTATGGTGTGGGATGAGTTCCATCATGCCTTCTATGACTACTTCTACCCAAGGACCATGATGGCCGAGCGAGCCCAAGAGTTCATGAGTCTAGAGTAGGGCACACTTTTTGTTATGTAGTATTCTTCTCGCTGCACAGAGTTGTAGTTCTTCACTCCTATTTCAAAAGGTGATGAGTTATTTTTGGAAATAAATTTTGAGTATGGTCTTAGGAATGATATCTGAAATTAGGTGAACATCTTCAGGTTGACTTCCATCACTTCTATAGTCAGCCAGACACTGATCACAGAGTGCAATCTGAGGGATTATGGAGTTGTGATCCAGGGAGGCTTGACATCCAGAGTTGGAATCCCTCCTACTGATAGCAGGAAGTAACATAGGAAATATACACATGGAGATTCGAGGAGGTGGGACACTTCTTCTAGTAGCTAGGTGGTGTGCTACCAGTTCAGGAAGAGTGGGCATATGAGGCCGCATTGCCTGGGAGATCCAGTGGAGTGCTGATCTTGCGTTAAGAGAGTCCATCTTCAGCGCTTATGTCAGTTATTCTCACTAGCACCTGGTGACATGAGTTTTTCTATGAATCTTCATTCAAGAGAAACACCACAAGTTTCTCCTCAATCAGAGAATTGGAGTTTTTCTAGCCGTTTAGGCAAAGGTGGAGGTCAAGGCCATGGTATCCAGTCTCCAGGAATTCAGCGACAATAGGGTGGATCATCTCAAAGTGCTCAGGCAGGGTCGAAGGGCCACGATGCAGGTTGGACTTTTTTCAATGGAGTAGGATCCCAGAACCTCAACATTAGTAGTTGGGATCCTAGATTCCTTAGTTCAGCTTTTTCTCTTTTCGATACAGGGTCTTCCCATAGTTTTATATATGTTTCCATTATGGAGAGTCGTGTACTCCGTATCTTTTATTCTACTGATTTCTAGACACCAAACACTATGTTTGGGACAAGAAAGGATAGTGTATGATAGTGCAAGGATTTCCCTCTAGAGTATAGTAGGTGTCACTTCTTATGGGACCTTTATGTCCTAGAGATGACAGTCTATGATGTCATTCTCGGAATGGACTGGTTAGTTCCCTTCCAGGAAGTTTTCGATTGATATCATCGTAGATTGAGTTTTACATAACCAGAGGGTGGATCATTTCTTCATAAGGGTTAATGGGATGTCTAGGGGAGCAGAGTGGGACCAACACATCATGGGTTAGGAGGAGTTACAACCCAGATTTCTTGTATTTATCTGGATGACTAGGGGACTTCACAGATGGACTTTCCTCTAGTGGTGGATAGTTTTAGGTATGTCTTTCTAGAGGAGTTTTTAGGTTTTCTTCCAGAGTGAGAGGTGGACTTTTCAATTGAGCTTGTGCCATGAGCGGCACTGATGTCCATTCCTCCTAATAGTATGTCTACACCAAAGTTGTAGGAGATCAAGAGTTAGTTGGAGGAGTTACAGGAAAAGGGTTTCATCTAACCCAATACTTCTCCTTGGGGGTTTCCTATCCAGTTTGCGAAGAAGGCAGACGATACCCTTAGACTTTGTGTGAGATTTCGAAAGTTTAACCAATTGGTGGTCATGAACCAATAACCTATATCGAGGATTGATGATCTATTTGATCATCTTCAGGGATCCCAAGTGTTCTTGAAAAATGAATTGAGATCCAGTTACCATCAGTTGCATGTTAGACCATCTGATGTATCCCTTATAGCCTTTCGGAGTAGGTATGGTCTATATGATTATGTGGTTATGTCGTTCGGTCTCACGAACACACCTGAAGTTTTCATAGAACTAATTAACTGAGTGTTCCATCCATACATGGATTTTTTTGTGGTAGTCTTCATGTATGATACCTTGGTGTACTATCATACTCGACACATCCATGCCACACATCTTGAGATCATTTTGAGTACAGTGAGATAGCATCAGTTATATTCTAAGCTCTAAAAATTCCACTTTTGGATGGACCAAAATCACTTATTAGGTCATGTTATCTCAGAGACAGAAGTATTAGTAGACCCAGAAAAAGTGATAGAAGTAGTTTCTTAGGATCATCCAAAGAATGTATTTGAGGTACAGAGTTTATAGGGCTTTCTGGTTACTAAAAACATTTCATATAAGGCTTTTCACGCTTAGAAACACCACTGACTGGCATGACTAAGAAGGGTGCAAGGTTCTTGTTGTCAGATTCTTGCGAGTCATCCTTTCAAGAGATGAAATAGAGGTTGAATTCAGCACCAATACATGTATTTCCAGATCCAGGAAAGAGATAAACAGTTTTTGTGATGCATCGGGTATTGGGATGGGAGTGGTTCTGATGAAAGGGGAAGGGGTTGTTGCGTACGGGTCTCGGAAGTTAAGGCAACATGAGAGGAACTACCTGACGCATAGTCTCGAGCTGGCTGCAGTTGTTCATGCTTTACATTGTCGGAGACATTATCTTCTAGGAGAGAATTTTGTGATTTTCACCGACCACAAGTGTCTCAAGTATATATTCACTCAGCGCGAACTGAATTTGAGGTATTGAAGGTGGGTTGAGTACCTTCTGTACTTTGACTTTGACCATGCCTACACGCCTGGGAAGGGAAATGCTCTGGCTGATGCATTGAGTAGAAGGAATCAGACACAGGCAGTTTTGGAGGCCATAAATGAGTGGAAGCTTATGGCTCTATTCTCTGAGATGCATTCGGAGGTTCACGATAGGCTGGGGTAGACATTTCATTCTTCTGTAGCTGTTACCTTGACTCTACTTGATCAGGTATGAATGGGGAAGCTATCAGATTTAGAAGGCATAGACCTATGGGAATGTGTGTCATGAGAGGACCTTATTCTTGTATAGACCATATGAGAGGATGATATCATGCGTCTTCATGGTCGCATATGGGTTCCAGTAGACATATATGAGGATCCGATTCGAGACATTCATTACTCAGTTTGGGTAGTTCATCTTGGTGTCACGGAGATGTATCGAGATCTACACTATCAATACTGGTGGCCCGGTATGAAGAGAGATGTTTCTAGTTTCATCATGAGGTGTTCCACCTGTCAGTAGGTGAAAGCAGAGCATCAATGACAAGTAGGGATTTTGCAGCAGTTACCAATTCTCGAGTAGATGTAGAACGATGTGGCGACGGATTTTGTGTCATGTTTACCAAGGTTGCCTCAAGGGAATGATTCAGGGTGGGTTCTCATTGACAGAGTCACAAAGGTGGATCACTTCCTGCTGATCAAGGAGACCTTCAGTGTTGATGAGTTGGGAATGTTGTACATTCGAGATATTGTACGTTTACATTGAGTTCTACACTCAACTATTTCTGACAGAGATTCCCATTTTACTTCTTGGTTCTGGTATGGATTACAGAAGGATTTGGGTACCCAGATACATCTGAGTACGACATAACATCCCTAGATAGATGGCCAGTCCAAGCGTATGATTCAGGAGCTTGAGTACATGCTTCGAGCATGTATCCTAGATTTTGGAGGTTTGTGGGAGAATCGCATACCTATTGTGTAGTTTTCTTACAATAATAGTTTTCAAGAAACTATTTAGAGGACACCTTATGAGGCATTGTACAATAGGCCATGTTGATCACCTTTATGCAAGACGGAGGGAGGAGAGGAAACTATGCTAGGACCTCGTCTTATCCAGGAGACCACAGAGTAGATAGAGGTGATTTAGAAGAGGATGTCTATAACACAATCTTGATAGAAATCTTATGCTAGTCGAGAGAGATGACTTCTGGAGTTCATGGTCAGAGATCATGTTTTTCTACATCTGACACTGAGGTTGGGACATAGGAGGATTAGGATATAGGGAACGCTTTCACCAAGGTACATTGGTCCTCTTGAGGTGTTGGAGAGAGTTGGGTTGGTTTCATATCAGTTGTAGTTAACTCAGAGGTACCAGGCTATGCAAAATGTCTTACAAATTTCTCAGCTTTGACGTTACATCTCAGACTCATCTGATGTTTTTAAATATGAGGAGGTTCAGTTAAAGGTGGAATCCTCATTTGATGAGAATCCTATCTGGATTGTTTATCAAAGTATGAAAGTTCTCTTGGACATATCTGTTCCTATGGTACGAGTGTTATGGAAGCACGAGCGAGTACAAGACGAGTCCTAGGAGAGAGAGGCTGATGTATGGTCACGGTGGCTAGAGCTATTCAAGGATTCATCTATTACACCGCCTGGCTAGGGAAATTCAAGGAAGTATTTATTTAAGGGGGGAAGTTTGTAAGAACCAGAATCTTATGTTCATGTATATTTTACTCTTTTTTGGTGTTTTTGAGAAAAAGAGGACTTTCGGGAAATTTTGGAAGTACATTTCATGTACATATATGTACACACCATGTACTATTTTTCCGCATGTAGTAATGTTTTGGACATCTAACAGCTGAGCACACGGCCATGTGTGGTGACGTGGAGACCACCTTATGTGGGGGCCAGTAAGGGCAAGTACACGTCGTGTACCTTTTTTAATTAAATGGACCGGGGTCGTGTGTAATTGGAAGAAGCATATTCATCTTCACCTTCTTCGACTAAGACTATTTGCACAACACCAATCCTTCCTTAATCCCTCGATCAAGAATCTGTTCTCCGAATCAAACATCTTCAGTTTTGTTGGAATCACATCAGTGAGTTCTCTCTTCTTCTTGAACTTCGTTTCCTAATTTCTCTTCACTTGTGAGTTATCCTCAGTTGAAAATTTTTGACTTTTTTGTAGATCTATCATGTTCTAGTTCAATCCAAGGGACGATGCCAGAGTATATTGTTCATAAAACACCAAAGTAGGTGGTTTCTACCTTTCCATAGATTGTCTTTGAGTTATATGGGCCAAAGTTCCCAATTCCCTTGATCGGGGTATTGCGTGTTTATAGTTTTAACCCTGTTATTTTCCTACTATGTTTTATATGCATGAGTAGAGGTCAATTAAATGTGAATTGAGTTAATTGCTATGTTATAGATGTATTTCCCATGCTTGTATTGTTTATGACTATTTGGTATTGCTTAGCCCGTTAGGCTGCTTGCGTTCCATTCCTAGTGCTGATAATAGGGAGTAATATTATTTATATGACATGCTGCAATGGTGTAGACTATTTTTCCAAGTAGTTCATAAGGTATACTTTGGATGTTACATATCGATGTTCATGATTGACTTACACAAGTTCTTGGGAACCTGGTGTAGTAGACCGTAGGGAGAATGGACGTTGAGGGCTTCTCCAGAGTGTCTGTTTACAATTATGTTTTGAGACCATAAGGGGAATGAGAGTAAGTGCTTCCTCAGAGTGTGTGTAGTTCCTCGATGCGGGCCACCAGGGGGATTGGACATTGAGTGCTTCCCCAGAGTGACTTTCTGTTAATGATATGAGACTATAGGGGGAATTGATGGTGAGTGATTCCTTAGAGAGTCTGTGAAAAAAGATGAACCAGAAGGGTTAGACTGTGTGTACTTCCCAGAGGGTTACTTGTGTTTGTTTTGGTTGGACCAGAGGGGTTAGGCTGTGAGTATATCCTAGAGGGTTCCTTGCTTATGATTATTTTCTTACTTGATATCTGAAAATTGAATTCTTTTCAACCTATAGGATTGTTTACTTTTGAGTAATTCCTTGTTTACTGCTTCATTTTGATTATATCCTACGATATATATTCACTGACTATTAGGCACATATATTTGGGTGGTTTACTACTAGGATTTAGTCTCACACCCTGTTTGGGTCGTGATTTTGGGCCCAAATAGATTTTATTGCTGCATGTATAGATAAGGGAAAGCGCCCTTCTACTTTAGGTAGTTGAATGTTGTGGAGGTGGGGAGCATGGGAACAAGCCGAAGCTTGCGATGCTGTGGGGATTTTTTTTATATTGTACTTTGGATTAGTATTTAATTCCAGAATTGTGACTTGTTTGGCTTTTTTCATAGACATATGTATCATGCATCATATATATATCTGTGTGTGTGTGTGTTCTCTAGTTGTTTATTACTTCTACTGTTTACCTATTGTATGCTTTACTGCTTCCTCTACTGATATATATTTTACTTCCACTATGATACTCTACCAATGAGGGAATCGTTTCCCTACTATCACACCCAAGGCCCTCACTGCTAGTCAGCAACCTCTGGAATTTGCAGAAATGCACTTGAGGCTATGTGGCCAACTGGATACGTGGCACCTCTTGGCAGCTTTAGCAACTAGGAAGTTACATGGAAGGTCATAAAATTTAATGAATCCCAAAATAGATTATTAAATTTATAAGAAAAATTGATTAATAATTTGTTATTGGATTGGAAATTTAATATTTCAATATATTTATGTTTCCAATTTGGAAAAATGTGTCAGAAATGGTTACATTACTGGATTAAAAATTCATCAATATCACTTTATAAAGGAAGGATTTATAATTATTATATTAAAAGGTTTATTTAATTCTATGATTTGTGATGTTCTAAAATACCTATCATATTTTTTCTGAGATAGGTGACAATAGACTACAATGACCCATGTAGACTGAAAGAAAATGTTGTTTTAATATTATGTAAACTGGGAAAAATCATCCCACCAACAATCATTGACTCAGTGGAATATTTGATATTAAATGTTCCTAATGGATAAAAATTTTGTAGGTCCAGTACAGTTCTGATGGATGTAACCATTCATGATATTCATGTAGAAATTGAAGAAAAAAGTATGTAACAAAGCATCAGTGGAATGATCTATTGGAAAAACATATTCTTAAGAGGAAATTTATTTTTTCTCCTCTCATTTTGTTCAATTTGAATATCCCAAAAAAACATAAATACATGGGTGGTAATGATGGAAATAATGATGATGAAATGGAAACTAATTTTTTTCTTTTATTTCAGCTAGAACATGGCTTTAGTGGAGTTCATGAATGATGTCTTTCATATGATTAACGTTACAAATCTCATAAAAATGTTCGTTATAAATGTGAAGAAAAAAAACCATTTGTACTGTGAGTGATACTATCAATTATTCTACAATCCTTGTTATAATAAATTAAAATTGTTTTATTTGTAGATAATTTGATAATAATTAATGAAATAGTTTCCACAAAATATAACATTTTCTCTTGAAGAACATCGTTAAAATATATTTTCCTAATAGTTTCAAAAACTAGTAAAATAAATTATTTATGGTTTAACTTATAAAATAAATTTAATACATGATATATTAATAATTGTTTTACATATATTCAGGTATCTCAATATGCTGATAAAATTGATAATGGATTATTTTTATTGACTAACCGACAATCAAAAATTGTTAAATCATTTAATACATATGTGGTAAAAGGTTTTTAATTTGATAAACATGCATATGGGGAATTAAAAATTGAATAGTATTTTTTTGTTGAGAGGATCTCATCATTGTGAAATTGAGGTTGGCTTTTATGGAGTGTTGGAAAAAATTACTTAAATTTTTTATCTAGGACAGAATTACATAATGATGTTTAAATGTTATTGGTTGGATACTGAGAGAGCGTTGCGTGTTCATCTGTTTCATTAAATCATTGGTATTAAATATAATATCCTCTTTGTAGTAAAAGATCCATTTTTATTGGCTCATAAAAAAATTAAAATTTATTAAAAAAAATATTTTTATACTTCAAGAGATTTAAGTAATTGGTGGTGTATAATAATAATGAAATATTAGGAGGATTAGTTGATTCATAGAGAATGTGGTTACCATGAAGTGAAAGGAATTGAATTATTTCAAGAGACAACTACAAATATATATTTTCCATGAAGAGACATAAATATCAATGATGACACCCCATAGTTATGGTTTTATGGTGATGGTGATGTTATTGATTTAAAAATGAATTTGAATTGAAAAGAGATGATTAAATTGAAAATACTATGTAAATTGATGATATTGAGGAGGAATATGAAGATATTGACACCGTTATTTATGAAGATGACCTTGGAGATGAAGATTGACATAGTTTAATGTTGGGAATAATAATATATAATATATATCTATTTATTATAGTTTATTTCAACTATTTTCTAACAAAGGTAATTAAATATTCTCTAACAATAATCGTTTCATGTTTTAGATGGGCTCGAATCTATTTTATGAGTGGGAGGGGGATAATATACATAGTGACAAGCATGATTTTTGATCATCTAAAACTCAGACTATTGGTAGTTCAGAGATAACATAGAGGGGTTGTGGTCGTTTAAGATTGATGTTTAATAACCCCATCCCATAAATATGTCCTTGTATTGTCTTTGATCAACACATGTAGAGGTATTTTTACTTGGGTATTTTTTTGTTTTCATTAATTATCATTAATTAAATTATATTATAAAATATTGATTATTGTTTCTCTATATTTTTGTATATATATGTTTGACAGTGGAGTGCTATATTGCATAACTATTTTTCTAGATCATGGGTTATATGGGATCAGAGTCACATTGATGTTCAGCTCCATATGTTTGATTATTGGCTGGAATGTAAATATAAAATATTTATTTTGGAATTTATTTAAATTACAAATTGATATTATTAATTATTTTCAGTTTTCATTGTATCAAATAAATTATATCAAATGTGACTCTATCTGGGAGGAATGAGAGGGTTTTATGCGTGAGAATTTCCATTAGAGTTTAAAAATTTTAGGAGGGTAATAATGAGGAAAACAGGAGTCATAGAATTTGATAATTCTTACTGCACCCACCGACATCATTTCATTAAATCTCTAGTTTGGGATGAATAATGTTCATGCTCTATGGGTGGTCATTTTTAAATGACATCATCAATAGGTTAATAGAACTATGGGATATAGGAGGTGAAACATCAAGCTAGTAGTTGTACATTTAGTGTGCATAGGGAACATATTGTAAGTATCTTTTTAAAAATAATTTATATAACTTTAAATGTAATCTGTTTATTTTATATTTATATTGGTAGTCGAACATATCAATATTATGAAGTTCTCTATTTTTATAGGGATATAAAACGATCCTGTCATTGGAGAGATTAGAGGAGATCACCAACATATAATTCTGGTCAGTATAATTTCAATTTTAGTTTTGAAATTAACTAAAAATAATATTTTAACAATTTTAATTTTAAATTGAATTTGAAGGATTCATATGATGCCGAGACATCACAGACATAGGCTAAGAGTCAGGAAGAGACTGAGGATTAGACCAATATAGTATGATTTGATGAGGCATCAAGAATACATGCAACCCAATATGCATTAAAGAAAGGATGAGTTGTTGGTATCATCTCTTGATTGAGGCCTAGGAGTTATTATGGAATTGTTGCGATGATTTCATGTATCTAGAGAGGAACTCTTGAAGATTCATCATTATCTACTTTACAGTATGAGAAGATATGTGATTAGGGTGATCTTAAAGAGAGTATGCAGTGGGAGTAGGAAGTGCTCCATTGATAGTAGTAGTACCAGCCGGAAGAGATGTGTAGATGGAATAACCAGCAACACAAACAAATGATGTAGTACATATGACGCCTAACTCATTGTCTAGGGAAAGAGTTACCTCATCCATCTCTTCCAGATGACCCACCCCCTTAGTTACATATTTTGTTTTCATGATAAACATTTTAATTGAATATTTTTTAAATATTTTTATTATTCAATTTATTTATATTTCTATATAGTTCATTTTTTATATTGTTATGAATATTTATTATTATCATTATTATTATACCATATTATTTATTATTTTATTATTTTTATTTTTATTTATTTATATTATTGTGAATATATTTTTTTCTATAATTCTATTATTTTTAATATATTTTTACATATTTTATTAGTTATTATTATTATCAATATTTTATAATTTTGTATTTTTTATTTTATTTTTTAATTATTATTATTATTTTATTAAATTTTATTAACATTATTATTATTTATTTATTTAGTTTTATATAATGGCCCCATCACGGAATGTTTTTTTTTTAAACACGGATAAACTATATCTGACACGAAGGATTCCCATCATAAATATATTTATTTGTAATGGGTTGTCGCCAAAAATGGTATTTTCGATACTCTTTTTAGTGATGGAGGAATTGCGATGGGACACAATCAAAAATGAACTTTGGTGATGTGATCTCGTCACAATTGTCCCGTTGAAAATGGTCCAATTTGTAGTTGCGTACCTCCACATCATGCATAATTCTACATTCATAACATAATATGTGAGGACATCATGTTGTCATAACTCTACAATTTCCAATAACACGCCTCAGATAAGATCTATAACATATAGAAAAATAAATTACAAGGAAGGACATGTAAAAATCCTTTCTATAAGTGAGTCTCACCTCTCTTCCTAATCCCAAGCTTTGTCTGTGTGGTAAGAAGAGTCAAAAAAGGATCACATTAGACATAACCTACTTCCCACTACTATGTCTAGTTAGGGTAAAGGTCACACATGGAACATTAGATATTATGATATTTTGAGTGTAAAATGAATAGTATAATGGAAAATGCCATTAAATTGGAATTTAGAATCCCCATATAGTGGTCACAATTTATTTTAAGGAATTACATTATTAGAATTTATTTTTATTTATTTAGATATTTTTTTCTTAATATAGTTAATTGAGTCTCCAAATTCAAATTTATAAAGGGGCCATAATCTTTATAAACTGAAACTAGCACATCGAGAAACTATGTTATGACCTTTACATTTAGTAATAGAATGTAATAGATCATGTATAATTTTTAAAATAATGAACTAAGATTTAAAATTTATTGAAATATTTTCCCCATAAATTTCCAATGGAATTTATCAATCAAACCAATAAATATCCCAACCCATATAACAGATGGATCATGCCTCAAACGTGGAATAATTATTTGATTATGATGTTATCAATAGTACATGTAGGAATATACCATTTATATTGAATTAGAAACACTAATTAATCATATTATGTCCTTCCTGAAAAAGAAATTATCACATTTCAAAATATAACATGCCTAACACACACTACAACACATGAAATACAGACAATGCAAGAGAAAATGTAAATATGGATTAGTAAAATTCCTGAAATTTATGTTCTAAGGTACCTAGTATCATGCATTAATTTATATTCCCTCATATCATCGATCTAGGATATAGGAAATACCATCATAAAAATATCAACAATAGTAGAAAAACAAAACAAGTGCATCACTAAATAGTGAAATCTATGAACATTAAGTGGTGAAAACTATAACATCATTAACCCAACCAATGTTATTTTCATTTACAATATACATGGGTTAGACCAACCCATGTATAAGATCATTACCATGTTCCCTTTTTTTCATAGTCTCTTGACTAAACCCAAATAGTAAAATAAAGGAAAAACAGAGGTGTCGATACAACTTTGAAGCATGTGACCCAAGAATCCACTTGGTAGCGCCCTAAGATAGTTTTCCACAAGACATCAGGCATTCATCCCTATACAAAAAAAGTTAGCTAAATAGTAGTGTGTTTCTAGCGCGCATCTATGAGGATACTATACCATTATAGATAATACTACATAGAAAAACTAATGAATATAGATAATTACTATTAAAAAATAATTAAGGAACAATAGAAAAATAAATGAACTGGTGGAATCAAAATAATACATAGATAGAAAAATGATAATGATGATAAACAAATGAATCTTTACGAAAATAGGTTACAAGGGTCAAAAGGGGTACATACATATAACACCTGATATAGAATAATAAAAAAATGTCCAATTGGAGGAACTATTAACATCATGAGAATAGGCTCAGTCCCCCACTCATGTACTTCATCTTAGAACTCATATTCAATCATCATATATTGGATGCATCCCTTTATATATTCCTATAATCATGAAGTATACAAGTGTATAAAAGTAGGCCCAAGCAGTTTGTGACATATACCATGTAGGCCTCCACCAACGGTGTCAAGATAAATCAAGTCTATTCAATATAAAATGAGTAATGTTCCAAAAATAGTAAATTATATAAAATAATTAATGAAAACACTATCTTCTAGAATCCCCATAGATACCTGAAATCCACTACCTAATTCACCAATTACAGATATCTCTAAAATAATGAACCTATACCAATGTGATAATTTATGTTCCATGGTCATCATAAATAAATCGTCAAATGTTGTTGACCCCAAGAATGTGATTTGTCTTGGCATACATGTCCTGATGACATTAGTTATGAATTCAAATGAATTAAAAACAAGACACCACATGTATTATAGGAATGAAAACCATTGAATCATGTATGGAATCTGAAGACCATCCAAGATGATCTATAATGTGATTCCATGTATATCATTCAGATCTCCCAAAATACCAAACACCGCAAGCCCATCCAATTGAATCCGTAAATTGAGACCCTTGTATCAATCTCAACATTGTGAAGGAATGAAACTATAATTTTGGAGATCCATATAACACAGGGGACCATGATTAACTCTAATTGTGGTATAACAATCTATCCACTGAAAACATCCATGGTGAATCACCTACGGAAGTAGTCTCACTCATGGGAATAAATAATCCACCGAGAGAGCACATCTAATAAAAGAATAATGTCACTTCTGTTATTTTCAATAGTTTCAATACAAAGGACGGTGATACCATAAATAATTTCCTTATGTTGAAACTTGTGTTGGCTCCCATATCATATGTTGGTATGTCTTTATAACCAAGATCCTATGTTATCTGACCAGGGATAGAATGTAGAGAAGATTAATCAAGAAATATAGTTCATTAGATTCATTCCAAAAACTATAAAATATGGGATATGCAATAATACACAAAGAAATAATTAATGGGTCATATAACATATGGAAAACCCAATGGGGGTAACTCATGTCCATTCAATTTCCCTTCTGCATTTTACATTTCAATATATTAATTATGGGGGGAAACTAAACACATGAAGGGATATTTATCAATTTATGGCTAAAAAATTTATAGATCTTAAAGGATGGGAACACCCATTATTATAGATCACATCAATGTTTACAAGAAACTATATTAATTCCATGATAGCTATGATAATATTCAGCATAGAAAACCATTTTATTTAATTTATTAAAAAATATGTAGGAATTCCGAAAAGGCTAATGCATGGAACAATGAAAGACAATATAGAAATGTGAAAAAACATAGGGAAATAAGCTATACCATCTACCTTAGGTTTTGAGAAGAAAACATATTTATTTTCAGCCCTTGAATCTAGTAATAATGTCAGATAACATAAAAATCATCAAATATCGTGAAAATGAATAAAATTATTCCCACACAAAATATGTCAACACATGTTAATATAAAATAGAAATAAAAGGAAGTGGATTACATAGCTTACTGAGAGGATTCCAATGCATCTAGAAGTGAAGGATTTATAGATCATATGAGGGAGAAACCAAAATACTAAGGGGAAGGATTTAAGGGGAGTTAATATGGATGATGGAGAAGAGAACAAGGGAGGATGGATGTGTAAGGGATAATAAGGCATAATGGGGGAAAATAGTAAATTGCCCTTAAAAATTGAGGTCGCATGGTATGGTCGCATGGTTGGAAAAACCCTATGCCAAACATGCAGAATTATAATTCCCAGTGAACCCCCTAAAATAGTATAGGAACCTGATTATATTGACCATACACAAGCCATGAGAAACAACTCCATCTCCCAACCTCTACATCCCTGGATGGGCATGACATTAACCTTTTATGTTTTCACGAGCGATGTGCGAATTCATTTATGTACTAGGTGACCCACATAGTTGAGGCACACTGTTTTCCCTAATTCTTAATTAAACATGTAGCATTGTCTTTTTTCCCATATTTTGGAACTCCATTCTCCAAAACATTCTTTTATTCTGCAAAATCATACCTTATCCTTTAACACCCATGACAAGAATAAAAGGATAGGGTTTTAAATAGTAAAAATAGGATATGTACCAATATGAAATGTTGTGACGTTATAAGGAGTAAATAATATATGGTATAATATATATTAATATAGTTATTTGATATATATATATATTATATATCATATATTTATTATACATGAGGTTTGAGAATGCACAATGTGAGTCAAGACTTATGTTATTGATATTTCTTAACCCACTTTTATTTATATGAGACTTATGACCTAATCACCAATAGTTTCATTTGTGTGGTGTATATACTAACCTATAAAATGTTATATCATGAATTTATTTTATTTAATTATATTTCAATATCCAATTAATTCTATTCTTTTATGGGGATCACTATTTCAAAGATTCTTTAGAAGCAAGGGATTTCCATTTCATTTTTATTTTCTGTGAGACACGATCTATGTTCACAACCTATTTCATATATGTGTATGTATAATTTCCATGTATTTTTATTATTATTATTCCACTAATATATATTTGTATTAACATAACCATTTTAGGATATCCCTTTCATGTGTTTTATAGGTTAAAAGTTACCAATTCAGTAAAGGATTATTGTCTCAATACCCCTTCTTTGAGACATATGTTATGACATGAACCTATATTATTAGATATGGTTTACATAAAACCCCTTTTACATATAATATCATGAATTTATATATCCTCATGATATTTTTTTGTTCCATTTTATGATATTATTTTAGGTGTATTACTATTCAAGGTTACCAAATTGGTAATAATATTATGTTAAAATCTCATTGTTTATCAAGATTGTTTATTATTATGCTTCCAATGATAAAAAATATGATCTATCTATGAATAATTATCATGAAATTTATCTTTCATCTAGTTATTAATGATATATTCATGTAATGTTTCCAATTTCCATCTCACATAATATAGTTAAGAATGTTTTTTATAAAAATAAATAATTATTTCTCTCTTCAGTTAGAAATATATTTAATCCATGAACTCTATATTCTATATTTTTTTTTAATTTTTTTAAAATAAATTTTAATCTCATTTTCTTTTAAAAGTAATTTGATAATGTTTTATTTCTTCAAATTGATTTTCAATGAACTGTGATTTTCATTAAAAAATGGTCGACAGAATCTTTCATATTCATTCTCCTTCTAAGATGAAATCCTTCGATATAATTTATGATTTAAAAGAAATATTATCCAAGGACACCATTATTGTTATTTTATTGAATAATTTTTGTATACATTGAAAAGTTATTTAAGAAACCCATTTCTCTTGGACGGGTTATACCATGATAAGGTTCATATGAATCCAACTTCATTTCATGAGTTAATCTATGATGAAATGATTTTGAAACCTTTATTTTTTACAAAAGTTATGAAATTATGAAATGTTTATGACAAACAATTTATTTCATGGGTTATGATATGATGTTTATTGAACCCATATCATTTTATGGGTCAAGATATGATGAATGTTTTATTATCTTATGACACAATTAGATACGGTTTTCGTTATGTGATCCATAAGATCTATATCTACCTCTAATTAAGTTTGTAATGAAAAATGTTCTATGATCTAAAAGGTTACATAAGTGGTGGGAAAAATCCCATAGAAATACGGTACATGGGAGGGAATACCATTCCCATAACCTAAGGCTACATTAGAGGGCATGCCATGCCCATAATAAGAGGGCACACATGATGTCATCCAAATCCTATAATAAGGGGGTACATATGAGGTCATATAATGGCTAATACAAGTACATTAGTGAATATCCAAATATTAACATGCTATGGAGGTCTTGGATGCTATCTTGTGGATAATATTTTATATCCTTATGTGAATACCACAATTTGACATCTTATTTCTATTCAATTCTCACTTGGAATATGCCGCTAATTCCCTTATGATTCATGTCTTATATTATACCAATATTTATGACATGAATCATGTGTATTATATTTGATATATAGGGTATGTTATTAAAATGTTATTATAATGATCTCATTAAATTATGTTCACTTTATGTATATGTAACTCTTTTATTTACTATTTTCTGAGAATTTGAGATAACACTTTCTTATTTTTCCTTTACCTAGGTTATGAAGAATGTTTTTATGTAGGAGAATTAAAGAGGAAGATCTTTATGGGATACATTTAATGTCAATAATCAATTTAGAATATTGTGTTCCATGTTTCCAAAGACACTTAACTATTTTATTCCTCAAGAATGTACATTTATAATTTCATGAATATTCATTTAAATTGATGAAAAATCAATATAGGTAATGCCTACGTTGATATAGTTGCTATAAAAAGATTTGTTTAGTAAACCTTTGGATACTAGGATTAGAATTTTTATGATATCTCTAGGGATATTTATAAGGATATGTATAGGGATGTCTCTATGTATATGTCTAGGTATTAATCTATGTATAGGAAATTGCCATGGAAACTTGGTAAAGTATAGACCATGTGGTTTCCTAACAATACATCTCTGTCTAGATAATAAACATGGATGAGGCTTTGGAACTGATGTACCAAGGGGTCAAAATATAAAAAATAGTGCATTGACCTAGACAAGAATGACAATAGGTGCATTAAAAATGGCATTTCTTCAAACCTGGTTTGACACTCCAAGGGGACATTCTTTTGAAGTTAACAAACATTTTTTGGACCACAAAGAAGGATTTAAATAAAATAAGACTATGAATCACCTGGTATAAACCTAACATATCAATGATTAATGAATAATGTGTTATGATTTATATAACATATAATTTATTTTCATTATTATGTAGTTTACCACAAATATTAGTGTTTCTTACACTGTGATTTTGGTTTTAGTCGATGTTTGGAACTAAAGGAAGCATGTTATAGTTGAGTGTTATACATTACAAAATGATTATCCTCTAGAGAATCCAAATGATATGAGATTTGGAATAAATAATCATGATGATAATATCAATGAAAATTCTTTTTCTATGAATCATATTTAACTTATAAACAATCAAAGGAGGGGAAAGAATTATTTTGTGCATCATAGGGAAATATCCATCTTGATTTAGTTATTCCAATAATCCACTAATTTTGGAGAAATGGAACTATACAACTAAAAAGATATTTTCGATTCTTGAGTGTTCAATGAATGAAAATTCCATTTTTTGGTTGATAATTTGGATAGATAAGATTATCAATGGAGGACTCTTATTAAGAAAACAATGGAACTAAAAAAAATTGACTTTATGTACTGGGTAGAGATTAAGGGGGGTATTTTTGAGTATGTAATTCGAACATATTCTATGAAAAAATATATATAATTGATTACTTGATCATATGAAAAGGATGATGAATCTATTGGTACCTATGAATCAAATTTTACAAGACTTTCAATGTAGGAATCTGGCTAATAATTAGTAATGAATGAAAAATTTATAGATTCTTTATTATTCTTAAAAGAATATGTAGAATGGCCTTAGATATATGATATATTATTATCTATGATGATTTTTTTGATGTGAATTGAATATAGAAATGAAAACTCAATATTCCCACTATCTCCCTTTTTTCCTCAATGAAATGGAATATCGGGTTTCATGAAAACATAAATGGTGGAAATACATTCTAAAAATATGTTTATCATAAATCTAAGAAGAAGCACATAGGTGACTTCCAAAAAAGTAAAATATGGTGTCACATGTGTGCAACATAAAGACATTAAGTGGCTAAATGATGAGGTAATGGCATGAATTAATATAATTATGTGAATAATGAAAATTCTATACAAAATACACCTCCAACACTTTAGTCTTTCAATTATATTAAGTTTGGGAACTTTGATAACAATTTCACTAATCCAAGGAATAATGTAACTGAAAAGATAATAAAATATCTGAGGGAAAATGAAAAGTGAAATCTTTTAAAATCATAATGGATAAATTGAACCATGATAAATATGTAGTACTTATCCACCTATCCGTAGCTGGGAATATAATGTTTTAATTTGTATGAATAGTCCCTTTGAAAATCTTATTATTCATCTATAGAAAAATTTCCTATGATTGTCTAATAATATTTAAGAATAATGAAATCAGATATTCTATCGATATAAATATCAACCTAAGATTCCATGGAAATATTTTTTGTATTAGATAAGACCTTATATATGGAAATTTTAATCATGTATGTATTAAATATGGTTTAACGGAAATTTACATTACCATCATGTTTCAAGAGGATACGTGATGAATGTATTCCCATGTGTGGTATTTGGAAATAAATATCTAAATTGTGATATTTGGGGTATTAATTTAAATTTGTTTCTGAGAGTTGTGTTAAACTTATTTATAAATTTTGAATTATGAAATGATTTTAAAATTAATCATTTATTAAAAAATTTATATTGAACATTGGTTTAGGTTTTATAGATTAATATAATTATTTATAACAAGAATATTTATTTGTATTGGATAAACTCTGCTAACCATTTCATATTGATGATGAAAGAAGGTAGAGGGAATGAATTATCACTCTATTTTTGGATCTTATGATATAGTAGTGCTTCAGAGACAACAAAGTCACATTTATTTATTAGAGTAATAGATAAAGTGAAAATTGAGCATGGATCAATTGAAAGATGGTATTTTTCTTATGAAATGGTATGAAATCAAGTAAGTATATCTTCTTGAGAAAATTATTAAACTTTATAAAAACGTTCTTGAAATAATATTTTTTCCTATTGCCATCAATTTTAATAAAGTCAATGATATTTTAAAAGAAAATTTGGTTTATAACTTTGGGATCATGAAATGTATCCTAGTCATGTTCAATATCATTGTCTATTAGTGTTTGTATTTTATTTTTCTCTTATATTTTCATTCATTAAATTAATACCTATTTTCTCAATGTGAAAACCATATAATATGTTTCATTGGGTAACCATTATATTTTCAACATCATCTCTTTAAAGGATTTCATAGTATTAATTTCCTATGATGTGAGTTTTAATGAAGGAATTCCCCAATGTTAATATGTTGAGGAAACAATAGAATTTTGAGGGTTATATACACTTTTTTGGGGGAAGAATATAACATCCAAGATTTTTATGAATTCCTTTTTCGAAAAAATTAAAATTCATCAATGGAATGCATTTCACTCTAAACAATTTTAATCATTCTTTATTAAAACACAACATTAATATAGTGGTATACAAAACACCGAGTTTCTCCTAAGTTACACAGACACCACATTTGGATTTTCATACATGAAATACTGTGTTTAGATTGAGTTACGTTCAACATAAATCTTAGCTGACATTACATGCAATAATGAGTTTAAATGAATCATGAAATATTATTAAATTATTATTATTATTATTATCATGTATCAACTGAAATTAAATGAATTAAATTTATTAATTAAAATAAATAAATAAGTTTTTTTCATTTTAATAAAATGAATTCGTTGGTATCCATTTGGTTAGGAATGAGTGTAAGAACTATTTTAAAATGAATAAATTCCATTTCTAAAAAACATTATTCCTATGCACAAAAATGTTTCATCTCAATCAATTGAACAAACCACTTTGATGATTTATTTTTATTAAATAATTATATCTATGATAGTAAATCAACTACTTAAAATTCATCTTATGTGTTTTTTAGAGAATAATATAATAATTGATCCAATTTTACACATAAAAAGAACTATTTTTTTAATTGGTGATTTTACCAGCTATTAATGGTACACTTATATTAAATTTAAATTTGACACTTTTATATATTATATTTTGTAAAATAAACTTCATTTTATAAATAATAATTTTATAATTATCCTAGGGTTTTTTGGGGGGTTTTTCTGAGAAGTTTCATTTTATGAAAATAGTGAATAATATTTAATTTTAATTGAAATCATCCTTTTTAATGAATTATTTATATAGATAAATTGTATTAAAAAATGGTTCTAATGTATAATTATATTAATGGTTCATATATTAATACGATTTAGGTCATTGAAATCAATTCCACATAGAAATTGGATATAAAAACATTTCAGTCTTATAAACATTTTTACCTTAAATACATGTCGTCTAATCCCATCTTTGGGATTAATTTTAAATTAATTTATGACACTTCTTTGATAGGAATTTAGAAAAATTCATTTCATATTTCAAATATGAAGAATTTATAATCACTAGCTTATACAACATAATTTCTAATTAAATTTATTATAGAATATAGTTAAAACTAATCATGGTGACTAAGATAAAAATGATTTTACTAAGGTGTTAATATTCAATATTAAGGGAAAAAAGGACATAGAAACTTGTCCAAAACCCATTAGCTTGATATTTATACAAAATATCCCTTCATAAGTAAAAATTAGTTCAATATTGGAGTCACATTATGTAAGGGATTCCTACAAAGAGTTTTTACCTATTTGGAATTTATAATAATTCCACTCTTCCACCAATATAAAAGAGAACTCACCCCATTCACTTATTAACACCACTGAATCCATTTCTATAATCCAAAAACATCCAAAAATAAACTCCCAAAATCCATACCTTAATCCTATAATCCTTACATTTTGCATAAATCCAACCATGGATGTCCTTCTTGGTAAAATAAATAGAGATATATGAAGAAGAAGTAACATTCCTCAAGAATTTTTTTGTTTAATATCCTATAAAAACATAATTTTTTTTATATAATGATAATATGATAAAAATATAATATTAAATATATTTTAAATTATTTAGGATAACATTACAACCTAAAATATCACACACTTTCGACAAATGGGATACAAAATTGTCGTTCGTGTGTATCAGGGACTACCGCCTTGAGAATCGAGGCCATCCATTCTTCCATTACAATATTTTCTGGTTAGGAATAATGAGGTATTTATATTTCATATAATATATTTATAATTTTCAAGATTTTATTATGATTCTATTTTTTATATTATACATACCATTAGGATTTCAATTTTGTGATAATATGATAATGTCGTTCATGTGTAGAGAAAACTATCACCTCGAGAAGCAATGTTATTAGTTCACCCTTTACATGGAATGTATTATTGAATAGTTTAATATAAATATGTTGTATATATGAAATAATAATGATAATATAATTATATTATATACTTATATAGATATATATCATTTACTTTCATTTCTATCAATAATACGAGAAAGTGGAAATTGCATTCTTTCCTACGTATGGTCTACTGTCTACATGAATGGTGTATTTCATTTACTATTTATATATTCCTAAATTATTATAAATACATATATTAATAATATATATGATATATATATAATTTTTTAAGATATTTAAATGATGAAATAATTATCTAAGTAAGAGTACCCAGAACAACAAGTCAAAACATCTATGAAAAAGAAAATCTTTTACTGCCCGAAACATAACATTAACATGGAGTTGTTAGTAAAAAGATAATATAAAGTCATAATTAAATCATATTTTTTATTATATATAATAATATGGTTCTGTTATTGATTTATAATTACCCAATATTTATTATAAAGGAGGTTTTGACAAGTATGATGAGAGTCAATACTCAAGGTAAGGGGATTTCTAGTCTACCTCTTATTTCAAAGAGACTTATTCCATGTTCAACACTAATTTATTTTATGGGGTGTATATACTTAAATATAAAATTTTATATAATGAATTTAATTTATTTCATGATATTAAAAGTTTCAGTTAGTTTAATTTTTTTCACATGGATCATGATTCAAAAGTTACTCATGTTGTAAGGGATTTTCATACCACTTTTATTTTCTGTGAGACGGAAGCCATGTTTACCACATAGTTCATGTATATTGTTTGTATAATCCCCCTATATGTGTTTTATGATTCTTATACCTAGAATTATTTGATTTGAAAATCCATTATAGGATCTCTCATACATTAGGTTGATAGTTCAAAAGCTTTCAACTCGTTAAAAGATTTTTGACTCAGTTTTCCTTATTTGAGACATATTTTATGATACACATACATATTTTTCATGAGTTGTATATAAATACCATTTGAAATGTAATGTAATAAATATATATATCATAATGATATTTTATATTTGATTTTATGTTATTTCGTCATGGGGCTTATGATTCAAAGTTACCAAAATGTTAATAATTTTATGTTTCAATCTCATGATTTATCTGAATTTTTTTATGATTATTCTGACAATGATAAAATAATATGATCTATCTCTCATGAATTATAATGAAATTTATTCTACGCATTTAATTAATTATATCTTCACAAAATGGAACTATTTCCCACTATTTGGTACTTTATATAATTATAAATGTGGTTTTTTAAATCCAACTTTATTTCTCTCTTAGATGAAAAATCAGTTTATTTCTAAATAAATGTTTTATAAATTGTTTTTTAACTAAATTTTAAGCTCATTTTAATGAAATTTATTTTTAAAATGGTTTATGTCTTAAAAAATTGATTTTCTTAGAAATGTTCTTCCCTTAATTAATGAACCATGTAATATTTAAAAATCTTCCTCCATCTATATTGACATCATTTAATATAGTTTATGATATAATAGGAATTAGAACCAAGTAAATCAATCATATTAATTATTAGAAATGTCTATATTTAATATGACATGTTATTTATGAAACCTATTTTTCTTCCTTGGGTTATACAATGATAAGACTCTTATGAAACATGCTTCCTTTCATGGGTTATTATATGATGAAATGATTATTAAAAATATTTAATGTCCACATGTTATGATATGATGATATTTTTTTGATACTAATTTCATTTCATGGTTATGATATAATATATTTTTGACTAGTTTATTTTTTTCGTTCATGATATGATTAATTTTTTATTATAATGTGGAACTTGTATCTCTGAGTTCATTTTATAATATTTGGGACATATATCTCCGCCAAATTAATTGGTCAACGATACATGTTCTATGATCTCAAAGGGTACATGACTGGTCTTCTTACACAAACAATAAGAGTATAAGTGAGAGATATTTTCTTTCCCACAATAAGAGGATACACAAGAGGACATCCCTAGCTAAAAACATGTCGGTACACAGGAGGTCAACCCAATCAAAAAATAAGAGGGAATACAGGAGGTCATCCCAACCCCGATGCAGGTACACAGGTGATTATCTAAATCCTAACATGTTTTTGAGGTCTTGGTATGTTTCATTGATGTAATATTTTCTATGCTTATTTTTATGCAACAATTACCTATATTATTAATATGATATTCTCTTATAGCTTATTCTCTTGATTACCCTATGATACATGACATATGATATGGAAATATTTATTCTACTAATCATCTGTATGAACTTTTAAATATAGGGTATGATCATAAAATGCTTTTCTCATGTTCTCATACCCTAATGTTCATGTTATGCTTATATATCTCCATTATTTACCTTTACTAAGCATCTGAGATCACTTTTTCTTATGTGTAAGATACTGAAAATTTCTAGAGTTAAATCAAGATGAATATATAGGTACTATTTGTCCTTGTTTGGAGTATATATTTTTGGGTATTACTTTGGGAATATTTTGGGTGAAGCTGGATATAATTTGAAGGGTTTCTACATAGCGCATGTTGGGAATATGTTTTCCCCAAACCATTTTCCCCAGGCCAGAAAACCATGAAACCACAGGCAGAAGGGGATATCAAAATTTCAACATAGTTTGGAAAATCAAAAAAACTATTATTAGTTACTATGATATCCATAAGAGGAGGCACATAGTTAGCTTCATGGTTAGGGTAAATCATGAACCACATAAAAAAACCAAGTATACAAAAAAATAAACCATTAAAAAACAATTAAAAATTACCAAAAAACCTTCATTATATCACTAAACATACCTTCTTGACCCTAAAATTTTTATCTCTTATCTCGAGGATCATTTATGGATTTAAAGGCCCTTATAAATCTGTTCCAAGAGAAAAAAATATTTTCCTTATAGATATGCCACTACCCTGGTATGAGATCTCGTCCCAATTATCTTCCAAACTCTCTCCCTTAATTCTATCATCTTTTGAAGGGATGTTTTCCTCTATTGGTGATGGATATAGATCTAGGTTTTGATAGATCTTTTTCTTTTTATTTTTGGATCTAGATTTTTGATAAAGATCTCGTTCCTCATTCAGCAATTGAACATTATGCTTTAATTTTGGGAATTCCGTTGTCAAGATTCTGTCAACAATCATGAGGTAGGTGTTCTATTGTTCAATTCACAATGTCTTTATTTTTATTACATGTATGCAATTATGAATTTTATATTTCACATTTAGAAATTACATCTTGAATTAAATTAATTAATTTTTTCAATTAACTAATTAGTGGAATGTGGAATTGATTGACTAATGGGGCAATGAAATTTATCAATTTATGGAATTTTTAATCGGTAGATTTATTGGATTCTGGAATTGATTAATTAATTTAATAATGAATTTTTTTAATAGGAATTTAGGTGTGTTTTTCATAACCTTTAATGGTTGATGAATTATATGATTAAGGTTGATATATTTTTTAATAGCGGTTTTTTCATACTATTCAATGTGAATTAAAGTGATGGACCTTGATTGCAATGATAATTGAAATTGTATACCATGTTGTGAATTTTTTTGAGGGTTTTAATGATTGTTATCCCTATTAAATGTGATATATGTGAAATGTGTTATTTTTTGATAAATGTGATGTGGGATATAGAATAATTCTTCAAATACCCATAGGGTGGTAGATATAGAAGTCAAGAACCAAATACAAGCTTGGGATAAATGTTTGTGGGAAACCAAATTTTTTTTCCCAATTCAACTTATAATTTATTGAAATTTGGGTTGTGGTATATGGAATGATGCTTGAAATACCCACGTGGTGATAACAAAGGCAATGTAGAACCGAAATTTTATCCTTGTACTATGGTTCTAAGTGTCCAAAATTATAAAATTGAAGTTTAAAGGTAAATAAAAGGCCATGATTATAATAAATTTTGATTTTCCAAATGTGATATTATTGAGACAATACCCTGGGATGAAGAAGGTTTTGATGGATCAAGTGTCATTATGAGCCTGTGTAATTATGTGGTTAATTAAATAATAATGAAATATGATAACTATCTAACATATTATATATTGTCCTTTATACAACTACATAAAAATTTATAGACAAGATATTTTTTTAGACACTGTCGGTGTTGGTATACTAAGTTGTTCTCATGCCCTACCCAGGCTTCCATATTTTTACCTAAATAGACATGAATTTTTCATGTTAGGATAAGGGATGGAGCCCAACTTTATATGGATAACATGAGATGGAGCATGGATGATAGGACTAGAAATAGTCTTAGAACCCACATGAAGTCTTCATTGTCTTTATTTTGGGTTTTTTCATTTTACACTTGAAACATACTATGACATGACATATTGAATGCTTTAGTTTTGATATTCATTCCCATTTTGGTTCATTATGTGATACTACTATATTATTGATTATAGGATAATTATGTTTATTGTGTATTTTTCATTTTGAAATTATTTCTCTATTTATTCTAATCTATTAAATTGATAAATAGTATATAGTCACCCCATATTTTATATTAAACCCCCACTACTATTCGGTAGCCTATAGAGTATAGCGAGGTGTTCTTGGGGTCCTGTAACCAACCATGGAATCCTGGTTTGGGATGTTACAAAGAGAAATCAGATCCCAGTTTTATTTTCATTTCTATTTTTTTACTATTTGGGATTAGTAGAAATGATACTAAGAAGGTTCTATCTTTGTCATTATCTCATTCATTGGAGTATAAAAACCCAGGTATAGGGGAAAACCCATGTACATAGGGTGGAATTGCAGTTATTGATGTTTGATGTTATAGTTGGATGTTATTTCACCTTGGTTGATGCACTTATTATGTGATGTTATTATTATTCTCAGAATTTACCCATGGATATTATGGAATGATATCTCAACATTCCTTCATTATTTTAGGCACTTTAGAATTATTGTGACATGCATCAAATTTTACACACCTGAAAAATACAGTTTTTCATATGTTGTTGAAATTGAAATGATTTCCTTGATTGTGTTGTTTTACTAAGAAATATGCTGAATATTAAAATAAAAATTTTAAATTATTCAATATTTGTTAATTTGAATGTAATAATTGTGTGTCTAATGAGATACATGAAATGATACTTTTTTACCATTTTTAACTTACAACTTGATATAGGATGATTAAGGGTAGTGATATCCCATCAGTTTTTATCATATGGTATGAAATATGAGGAATATTTTATGAAATTATTTGAATACCGCGTACATAAATGTGTTAATATTTTTCATTGTTTCCTAATACATGTGTTCTCAATTATAGAGATATTCCTCCATGAATAATCTTATTAATATTAAGTTAATAGGAAATGGATATAAAATATACTTCAGTAGTGGAACCTGTAGCACTAATTTTACTATGCAGGGGAGAAGGAGAGTAGCTTCATGAAAACATCATTCACTATGTGCAGTTTATGGAAATAGTCCTAAGGTTGGTTAATAAATTTTTATCTGATGTGACATGAGAGTTTTAGTTGTATCACCCTCTGACTTTCATCATAGTGGGTGTACATGAGGAAACTGATTTCTATATTGATCCATTCGAGCCGATTATTGACCTCATAAACACTATTTATTAGAGGGAACTCAAATTGGACACATACCAGTTACATGGTCAAGAGAATAGCAAGTGGAAAATCCAAACTATGATGGAAAGGTGGAAAACATGGTTTTGAAGGTAATTTAGGAGATGTTATTGGATCAATTTTACGTAGAGATGCTTAGAAAGAAGGGAATGACCTTGTTTTTTAGGTTGATATAGGGGATTATGCATGTGATAGATTATGATAGTCAAATTTTAAAACATCATTCATTTTATCTTGTATTGGCAGGGGATAAAGATATAGTGGAAAAACAGTTTTGGGATGGCTATAAGTTTGAAATTATGTCCTAGGTTAATATTGATTTGATAAAAATGTTTTTAGAAGTGTTAAATCATGATATTATATATGAGGAAAACTTGAAGGGTGATTCTTCTGAAAATTAGGCGGATTAATTTGGATTATTAGGAGGTATGACTTTCGAGGGTAGGATGTGTCGCTTTAAGAATTATATCGACGGGAATTATAAGTGGAGTGTCCATGGAGAAGGGTTGGTCCAACATGACATTAGAGGAGAGTCCTGTCAGAAATATGATAGACCAGTTCAATTTCATTGACATTATACCTGATCTCTAGAAGAGTGTTCGAATTATGGAATGAAGGGACATCTATAATGGTTATGTAGGGAACCCGCCCAGATGCGTACTATTTGATTATCTTGGTAGAATAATGTGGTATGGGAATATTCTTCCACATATCCTTCTACAAATTATAGTTATACTATCCATGGAGGCCGATTTTATAACGACCCATACTTTACATACATTGTTAATACTTCGAAATTGAAGCATACTTATTACAACATATGACAAAATCACAAAGGACCGTATAGGTATAGTGTCTTTAGAAACTGGGAAACATAAACAACTGGTTCATAAATCTCCTACAGTGTCTCCCATTTATTTCATCATATCTAGGGTCCCTTTTAGCATATTATACTTAATATCCATCTTCCTGACCTGGGGAAAAGAAAACATAAAAGGGTGAGCTCAAATGCTCAGCAAGGGCAAATAAAGGAAATAAAAATCATATCATATCTTTATGAAAATCAAAACCTACAAAAGAGATCATAATATCTTAACATGGAATAAATCATAGAAGTGAAAATGAGATCCCCATAATCATAACATAAAACTTGAATCTTTTTGGCATGCACACATAATCATTTAAAATCATTTCTTGTTAGTCATGACTCATTGCCAAGACTATCTTAGTGGACAAAGTCCCTTTCTGAACCGAGTTCACTCCTCGTTTCAGTCCTGTATCACTGAACCGAAATAACCTTCCGTTCCAGCCATGTCTATCTCATGAGATATAAAATCATTACCCAATGCATTGGAGGGAGATATAGGTCCCACCCATCTTATAATGAATCCTTTCTTATGTGTGCCACATAATCATAAAACATACATCATCGCATAACACATGTAACAAAAATGGGATTCTTGAAACATCATGACATCATAAATCAATTCATATAAGATAAAGGAATTCATAAACATAATTCCATCACAACATAGTCAAATCAATGTAAAAATATGGATAGAAACAGAACCCTTTATTATCTTAGATGGAAAATAATTTTGATAAAACACTTGAATTGAATTCTTGAGGAAAATATCCTTTCTTCTTCAAAATCAATTTCTTTTCACAAAACATCATGCAATTTTAAAAGAAAGAGATTTTATTGAAAATAGTCATGAAATCTTTTAGAGGAAGCTTCATGAAAATAAGGCTTTATAAAACAGTAGAAATCCGTTCGTGCCGTATAAGTTAAAAAAACATTCTTCGTACTTTTGTCGGAAAAGTCAAAAAGTACCTCGTACGAAAAACGACAAAAGATTCCTTTCATACGTATTACTAAATACTCACCGAAGGGTAAAAATGGATTTAAAAAATTTTAGGTGGATGGAAATAATATTACATATTGAGTAAACATGGATGTGGATGATAAAATACACCCCAGTAAATACTTACGAATAAACAATCTCGGATAAAAATGAGATTGTGATATTTCCCTTACCTTAGGTCCGATTTTCTTTGTTCGTGTCCGAAGCTCCTGTATAATGGTTTAAATAATGTTATTGACTTATTACAGAATCATACATATTGATATGATATCATATATGGTCATATTATTAGCTTCTTGTTAGTAATATTTCATTGTTTCTTGTTACTCGGGTCTTTATAACTTTTTGTTCTTATGCGTGTTTTGTTGAATAAATTCTTATTCTTATCTTTAGGTTATAGATAATTCATTTCCAGAATGGTATTATTGTAGTATATACCATATTCATTCATTCAATTCATTTATATAATCATTATGAAATGAAGATCATGTAGAACGAGTCGCATCACATCGTGGAGATGGTATTCCGTACGTACGCACGAGTGATGATATCATTCCTATGATCGTGGAATTGTATTGGAGTATATATATATATATTATTTCAGTATCAATATTACTTAATAATAATCATATATAATTACTCATTACACCATTATACCCATCCTTGTAAGGTGATGGTGGAAAATAGATTACACCACGGCGTGGAGACGGTATTCCGTACGTACGCACGCGCGGTGATTTCATTTTTCCGTAGGATGGATAGAAGGTGAATTATGGTCGTTTCATATTTATAATAACATATCAGTATGTAAGTAATACTTATGTTATTACTTTATCATGAAACAACTAAAGATGAAGAAGTTGAAGAAGAAAGAAATTGAAAAGATCGGTAATGGATATTACCTCTTCTTTGAAACGCCTCTTTGAATCCTCCACTTAAGGAACTAAGATTGGTCTTTGGAGAAGACCAGGACCTCTAGGATTATTCTAGGGAAGTGGAGAGGAGAAAATGGCAGGGGTTGGCCGAGCTTGAGTGCTCAAATTGGTGTGAGGAGGAGGGGGCGGAGGTGCCCTTTTATAAGGGAGGAGAGGGGCACCTTAGGAATATCTCAAAATATTATTTTATATTAAAGTCAAAATCGGTTTATAATGGTTCCAAAGGGTCTTATTTCGAAGCTAAAGTGGGGATGGGTCGAAATCCTATCAACCAATAGGATTTAGACAAGTTTAGGGTATAATTTTAACCTTATCAATTAGATTTAACTCTACGTTAATTAATTTAACTTTTACCGTGTCTTTTTGTTTTCTTTCACTATATGGTTAATACACTTACTATAACATGCCAAACGAACCCCAAATTGTTTATTATTAATATATATATCCTTATCTAAGTCATTTGGCCGAACCTTAGATTTTTATGAATAAAATAACAATTAATAATATAATATTTGATTTAAAAACTATTTTGTGTCAATTTTGACACTATTTGATATATGATTTTTGTGAAAGTCATAACAGAATTATATGTTCGAACCAAGTTGATTAAATCAACACTAATATATCATATTAACCTAGAAAATTAGTGGAATTCATAAAAAGTCTCAAATTACATTTATTTTTGTGTTTATAACATCAATTATGTCAATATTTCATTAATAAGATAATTACTGCATCATCATTGTGTCATAAATAAATTAAATTATTTAATGACTAAAAATTACAAATAAAATACCCTTATGTAGGAAATCTTTTTAGATTTCTAATGAATATTTATAGTCGAGTTTATCTTATGTATAACCACATATTAAAAATGATTTACTTATTAGACATTGATTTTAACTATTTTAACCCTTCTTTAAATAAATTAATAATAAATGTCCTAATCTAATCCAAGTGGGCCTAAATGGTCATATTTTATTCCTAAGTTTGTTTTTGGTCGAATTACACTTGTCCAATAGAATTAGGACATGTTTTAGGGTAATATTAATATCATATTTACCCTTAGTTACCCTATTTACTATTAACCGCGGTAAAAATCGTAAAAAGTTACTATTCACCAAAAAATTATTTTTATCTCATTGAACCACATTTTACTTACTGATATCAACCGTGTCTGTCGGATTTTCGAAATTCCATTCACAGAAGCGGTAAAATTAAGTTTTATGCAAAATTCAGTTTTTAACCTACCACTTAGTGGTTTCACTATTCATCAAAAATTGAATGTTTTCAGAAAAATACCAAAATTTCACCCTAGGCTAATTTCGATATTCTGAGTCCAAAAATGAAGTCCATTTTTAAAAATAAAATTTATAAAATTTCAAAAAGTGGTTATTACTATTCATAACGGCTAGTTTTAATATCATATTGTCGTTTAGTGAAACTCGGTATTGCGTACGACGCAAGCTATCGAGGAAGGTCGCGATTGCGTGTAAAGCAAGCCAAGCAAGTGTTGTGTAGAAAAAGATTCCTTTGATGATTTATGTAACATAAAAGTCTCGGGTGTTACATTCTACCCCCCTTAAAAAGAATTTCGCCCTCGAAATTCGTCACTTTGCAACAAACAGATGAGGATACTTCTCCCTCATCATATCCTCAAGCTCCCATGTAGCTTCTTCAAGTTGGTGGTTTCTCCATAAAACTTTCACCAAGCGAGTGGTCTTGTTTCGTAGGACTTTTTCGCTACGATCCAGAATCTCTATCGGTTGTTCTTCATAAGAAAGATCTTTCTCCAGCGGTACAACTTCTGAGCTGAGTACATGTGAAGGATCTGGTATGTACTTTCTCAGGAGAGATACATGGAAAACATCGTGAACTTGAGAGAGATTCGGTGGAAGCGCCAATCGGTAAGCTACCTTCCCAACACGATCCAGTATTTCAAAAGGACCGATATATCTAGGGCTCAACTTCCCCTTCTTTCCAAATCTCATAACCCTCTTCCAGGGAGATATTCGTAAGAACACTTTATCGCCCACTTCAAACTCTAGGTCTTTTCTTCGGTTGTCGGCATAACTTTTATGTCGACTCTGAGCTGCTCTTATGTGTTGTTGAATAGATCTAACCTTTTCTGCCATTTCATCAACGAGATCAGGTCCTAATAGCTTTCTTTCCCCAACTTCATCCGAGCAAGTTGGAGTCCTGCATTTATTTCCATAGAGAGCTTCATAAGGAGCCATCTGAATACTGGTGTGAAAGCTATTATTATAAGAAAATTCCACCAAAGGTAGGTGTTGATCCCAACCTCCTTTGAAATCCATAGAGAAAGCTCTCAACATATCTTCTAGGGTTTGAATTGTTCTCTCAGACTGACCGTCTGTCTGGGGATGATAAGCAGTGCTGAAACTCAACTCTGTATCCAGAGTATGCTGAAGACTTCGCCAGAACTTCGAGGTAAATCTCGGATCTCGATCAGATATAATAGAAAGTGGTACTCCATGAAATCTTACCACTTCCTTTACATATATCCTGGCAAACTGATCTAGAGAGAAATCATCTCTAATAGCAATGAAGTGTGCAGACTTTGTAAGACGATCAACTATGACCCAGATAGCATTATTGCCTTTGGATGTTTTAGGATTTACTGTGACAAAGTCCATAGTGATGTTTTCCCATTTTCATTCGGGTATGGGTAATGGTTGTAACATCCCCTTAGACTTCTGTCTCTCAGCTTTAACTTGTTGACAAACCAAGCATCGAGAGACATATTCAGCAACATCTCTTTTCATGCCATCCCACCAGAAGTACTCTTTCAGGTCCCTATACATCTTCGTGCTTCCAGGATGAATAGAGAATGAAGAACTATGAGCCTCATCCAGCAGCTCTTTCTTTAATTCGGGGATGGGAGGAACACAAACCCGATTCCTGAACTTTATTATCCCATCACAATCAAGGTTGAATTCAGGAACATTTCTCACCTTCTTTTGTAACTCGACATCTTCTTTCTGTGCCTCTTTAATCTTCACATGTATAGATGGTTGAACATTCATTTGAGAAAGATAAGATTTTTCCCCTTCCATTATAATTCCAAGATCCATCCTTTGTAAATCCATAAATACTGGATCTTTTGTGATCCTCATCATGGATAAACTAGCATGGTCTTGTCGACTTAATGCATCTGCCACCTTGTTTGCTTTCCCAGGGTGGTAATGGATTGAGCAGTCATAATCCTTAATCAGCTCCAACCATCTTCTTTGACGCATATTCAACTCCTTTTGTGTGAAAATGTACTTTAAACTTTTATGATCAGTATAAATATCACACCTTTCACCATAAAAGTAATGCCTCCAAATCTTTAATGCAAAGATTACCGCAGCCAACTCCAAATCATGTGTTGGGTAATTTTGCTCATGGATTTTCAACTGTCGTGAGGCATAAGCTATCACCATATCATTTTGCATAAGAACACACCCCAATCCCTTCTTGGATGCATCACTGTAGATCACAAACCTTTCTCCACTACAAGGCAGTGTGAGCACAGGTGCACTGGATAACCTTCTTTTCAACTCCTTGAAATTCTCTTCACATTCCTCTGTCCAGACAAACTTAACTCCCTTCCGAGTCAACTTGGTGATTGGATTAGATGATTGTGAAAAATATTTTACAAAACGTCGATAATATCCAGCCAAACCAAGAAAACTTCGGATCTCAGTTACTGTTGTTGGTCTTGACCATCTTTCGATAACCTCTGTTTTTGCTGGATCCACAGATATCCCCTCTTTTGAGATTATATGACCCAAAAATGCAACTTTTTGAAGCCAAAATTCACACATGGTAAATTTGGCATAAAGCTTCTCCTTTCTCAGGGTCTTCAATTTAATTTTCAAGTGATCTTCATGCTCTTCCATGCTCTTTGAATAGACAAGAATATCATCTATAAAGACTACCACAAATTGATCAAGATAGTCTCTAAAGACTCTATTAATTAGATCCATGAAGATAGCAGGGGCATTAGTAAGACCAAATGGCATCACTATAAATTCATAGTGTCCATACCTTGTACGGAAAGCCGTCTTTGGTATATCCTCCCTTTTGACCCTTAATTGATGATACCCTGAACGAAGATCAATCTTGGAAAAGTATTGAGCTCCGCGTAGTTGGTCAAATAAGTCATCAATGCGTGGGAGAGGATATTTGTTCTTGATAGTGATCTTGTTAAGTTCTCGATAATCAATGCAAAGTCTCATTGATCCATCTTTCTTCTTAACAAATAGAACAGGTGCTCCCCAAGGTGACGCACTAGGGCGTATGAATCCCTTATCAAGATTCTCTTGGAGTTGCTTCTTCAATTCCTGCAACTCAATTGGGGCCATTCTATAAGGTGTCTTTGAAATAGGCAAAGCACCCGGTACGAGTTCTATTGAAAACTCAACTTCATGATTTGGTGGAAGACCCGGCAATTCCTCCGGAACGATATCATCAAACTCCCGTACAATGGGCATATTCTTAATCGTGAGTTTCTCACCAACCATTTGAGATAAATAACCTTCATTTAGTGGAATCCATACCCATAAGATGGAAGAAATTTCCACTGGAAGGTTATGTTCATCCTTGCATTGATAGACGATCGTAGATTGATCTTGAATATGAAATGTGACTTCCCTTCTTTGGCAATTGATATGAGCTCCATGTAGAGAAAGCCAATCCATGCCAAGAATCACATCAAATTCCACTAAAGGAAGGATCACAATATTTGCAGGAAGCACTTTCCCACAAACTTCGATCGGAGAAGAATTATAAACTTTTGATGCGATTGATGTGCCATTAGGTGTTGTCACAGCTAACTCAACATCTAATTGTTGAGGTAATACGGTGATACCCTTAGAAAAGTCTTCAGAAATAAAAGAGTCGGTGGATCTAGAATCAAATAAAACATTTTCTACTTTAGAGTGGATGGTAAGTGTACCTTTCACCACATCGTTATCGTACTCCACATCGCTGATAGGAATTGCATGTGACTTTCCATTGTCTTTAGCCTTAAGAGTTTGTTGACATCGACCATCATCATCAACCCTTGGATTTGGGAATTGATTGGCATAATGCCCCCATCTCCTTGCACTTGAAACATTGAAGTGTAGTAGGTTCATTCTGTGTATCCCTTCCTTTGTTTTCATCATTAGACATCTTCTTCCCATTATCGCGGCATTCAAATGCCCTATGACCTTCCTTTCAACATTTAAAACATTTACCTGTCCCTTTAAGACAAATCCCTCCATGTTTCTTTCCACACTTTGAGCATAAGGGAAATTTCATCTTCTTTTCCGTGTGCTCTTTAGATTTTTCTTTGAATTCCATCTTCCTCTTCTTATCAAACCCATGTGACTGATGGGTTACTCCAATCTCCATCTCGACTTTGAGAGCACATCGAACGATTTCCTCGTAGCTATTTAAGTCCCTTATGGATAACGCCCTTCGAAGACTTGGTTTTAAGCCACTAAAGAATCGATCGATCTTACTCTCAGGTTGGATAATAATACCAGAAGCGTACCTTGCAAGTCTTGTAAAATTTGCTTCATAGGTACTAACAGATTCATCATCCCTTTGCTTCAGTTCAAGGAACTCTTTCTCCATCTTTGTTCGTAGAATACGAGGGAAGTACTTATTGAAAAATAAGTTATTGAACTCGTCCCATTCCATAGACTCAATTTCATCCCTTTGCCTCGTATTCTTAACAAGATTCCACCATTGATCCGCATCTCCTTCCAAACGATACACTGCTAGGATGACTTTATCATGCTCAGAACATTGAAGAACTGAAAATATCTTTTCAGTAGTACTAATCCATTGTTCAACAACTAATGGATCAGTAGACCCGCTGAAAGAAGGTGGACGCTGCCTCATGAAGGATTCAACAGAATGTTGCTCCCTCCTTTGCTCGTTTGGAAATCCTGCATGATTCATAACTTGAGAAAGTTGTGTGAGCATGGCTACAAGATTTTGCATTCCAGCTCCCATATCGTTTGGTTGCTCAGGGGGACAATCATTGCATTTCCCATCGCATTCCGCATTAACATGGTTCCTTCGGGTTCCAGCCATTGACTAAAACCAAGAAGAATAGTGTGAGCAACACTAATTATAATAGGAAACCACATAATTCAAGAATAAAATTTTCATGCTTATGGTCTTATCCTAGGTTATTCAAGGCCATTTCTAAAACACTAAGATTGTGTTCTATGCTTTGACTTATCCTTAGGGTTCTTACTAAGGCTTTCACATCCTAGTTTCCAAAGGTTGACTATACCTTTCCTCTGATACCAACTATAACGACCCATACTTTACATACATTGTTAATACTTCGAAATTGAAGCACACTTATTACAACATATGACAAAACCACAAAGGACCGTATAGGTATAGTGTCTTTAGAAACTGGGAAACATAAACAACTGGTTCATAAATCTCCTACAGTGTCTCCCATTTATTTCATCATATCTAGGGTCCTTTTTGCATATTCTACTTAATATCCATCTTCTTGACCTGGGGAAAAGAAAACATAAAAGGGTGAGCTCAAATGCTCAGCAAGGGCAAATAAAGGAAATAAAAATCATATCATATCTTTATGAAAATCAAAACCTGCAAAAGAGATCATAATATCTTAACATGGAATAAATCATAGAAGTGAAAATGAGATCCCCATAATCATAACATAAAACTTGAAACTTTGTGGCATGCACACATAATCATGGAAAATCATTTCTTGTTAGTCATGACTCATTGCCAAGACTATCTTAGTGGACAAAGTCCCTTTCTGAACCGAGTTCACTCCTTGTTTCAGTCCTGTATCACTGAACCGAAATAACCTTCCGTTCCAGCCATGTCTATCTCATGAGATATAAAATCATTACCCAATGCATTGGAGGGAGATATAGGTCCCACCCATCTAATAATGAATCCTTTCTTATGTGTTCCACAAAATCATAAAACATACATCATCGCATAACACATGTAACAAAAATGGGATTCTTGAAACATCATGACATCATAAATCAATTCATATAAGATAAAGGAATTCATAAACATAATTCCATCACAACATAGTCAAATCAATGTAAAAATATGGATAGAAACAGAACCCTTTATTATCTTAGATGGAAAATAATTTTGATAAAACACTTGAATTGAATTCTTGAGGAAAATATCCTTTCTTCTTCAAAATCAATTTCTTTTCACAAAACATCATGAAATTTTAAAAGAAAGAGATTTTATTGAAAATAGTCATGAAATATTTTAGAGGAAGCTTCATGAAAATAAGGCTTTATAAAACAGTAGAAATCCGTTCGTGCCGTATAAGTTAAAAAAACATTCTTCGTACTTTTGTCGGAAAAGTCAAAAAGTACCTCGTACGAAAAACGACAAAAGATTCCTTTCATACGTATTACTAAAAACTCACCGAAGGGTAAAAATGGATTTAAACAATTTTAGGTGGATGGAAATAATATTACATATTGAGTAAACATGGATGTGGATGATAAAATACACCCCAGTAAATACTTACGAATAAACAATCTCGGATAAAAATGAGATTGTGATATTTCCCTTACCTTAGGTCCGATTTTCTTTGTTCGTGTCCGAAGCTCCTATATAATGGTATAAATAAAGTTATTGACTTATTCCAGAATCATACATATTGATATGATATCATATATGGTCATATTATTAGCTTCTTGTTAGTAATATTTCATTGTTACTTGTTACTCGGGTCTTTATAACTTTTTGTTCTTATGCGTGTTTTGTTGAATAAATTCTTATTCTTATCTTTAGGTTATAGATAATTCATTTCCATAATGGTATTAGTGTAGTATATAACATATTAATTCATTCAATTCATTTATATAATCATTATGAAATGAAGATCATGTAGAACGAGTCGTATCACATCGTGGAGACGGTATTCCGTACGTACGCACGAGTGATGATATCGTTCCTATGATCGTGGAATTGTATTGGAGTATATATATATATTATTTCAGTTTCAATATTAATTAATAATAATCATATATAGTTACTCATTACACCATTATACCCATCCTTGTAAGGTGATGGTGGAAAATAGATTACACCACGGCGTGGAGACGGTATTCCGTACGTACGCACGCGCGGTGATTTCATTTTTCCGTAGGATGGATAGAAGGTGAATTAGGGTTGTTTCATATTTATAATAACATATCAGTATGTAAGTAATACTGATGTTATTACTTTATCATGAAACAACAAAAGAAGACGAAGTTTAAGAAGAAAGAAATTGAAAAGATCGGTAATGGATATTACCTCTTCTTTGGAACGCCTCTTTGAATCCTCCACTTAAGGAACTAATATTGGTCTTTGGAGAAGACCAGGACCTCTAGGATTATTCTAGGGAAGTGTAGAGGATAAAATGGCAGGGGTTTGCCGAGCTTGAGTGCTCAAATTGGTGTGAGGAAGAGGGGGAGGAGGTGCCCTTTTATAAGGGAGGAGAGGGGCACCTTAGGAATATCTCAAAATATTATTTTATATTAAAGTCAAAATCGGTTTATAATGGTTCCAAAGGGTCTTATTTCGAAGATAAAGTGGGTATGGGTCGAAATCCTATCAACCAATAGGATTTAGACAAGTTTAGGGTATTATTTTAACCTTATCAATTAGATTTAACTCTAAGTTAATTAATTTAACTTTTACCGTGTCTTTTTGTTTTCTTTCACTATATGGTTAATACACTTACTATAACATGCCAAACGAACCCCAAATTATTTATTATTAATATATATATCCTTATCTAAGTCATTTGGCCGAACCTTATATTTTTAGGAATAAAATAACAATTAATAATATAATATTTGATTTAAAAACTATTTTGTGTCAATTTTGACACTATTTGATATATGATTTTTGTGAAAGTCATAACAGAATTATATGTTCGAAACAAGTTGATTAAATAAACACTAATATATAATAGTAACCTAGAAAATTAGTGGAATTCATAAAAAGTCTCAAATTACATTTATTTTGGTGTTTATAACATCAATTATGTCAATATTTCATTAATAAGATAATTACTGCATCATCATTGTGTCGTAAATAAATTAAATTATTTAATGTCTAAAAATTACAAATAAAATACCCTTATGTAGGATATCTTTTTAGCTTTCTAATGAATATTTATAGTCGAATTTATCTTATGTATAACCCCATATTAAAAATTATTTACTTATTAAACTTTGATTTTAACTATTTTAACCCTTCTTTAAATAAATTAATAATAAATGTCCTAATCTAATCCAAGTGGGCCTAAATGGTCATATTTTATTCCTAAGTTTGTTTTTGGTCGAATTACACTTGTCCAATAGAATTAGGACATGTGTTAGAGTAATATTAATATCATATTTACCCTTAGTTACCCTATTTACTATTAACCGCGGTAAAAATCGTAAAAAGTTACTATTCACCAAAAAATTATTTTTTTCTCATTGAACCACATTTTACTTACTGATATCAACCGTGTCTGTCGGATTTTCAAAATTCCATTCACAGAAGCGGTAAAATTAAGTTTTATGCAAAATTCAGTTTTTAACCTACCACTTAGTGGTTTCACTATTCATCAAAAATTGAAAGTTTTCAGAAAAATACCAAAATTTCACCCTAGGCTAATTTCGATATTCTGAGTCCAAAAATGAAGTCCATTTTGAAAAATAAAATTTATAAAATTTTAAAAAGTGGTTATTACTATTCATAACGGCTAGTTTTAATAGCATATTGCTGTTTAGTGAAACTCGATATTGTGTACGACGCAAGCTATCGAGGAAGGTCGCGATTGCGTGTAAAGCAAGCCAAGCAAGTGTTGTGTAGAAAAAGATTCCTTTGATGATTTATATATCATAAAAGTCTCGGGTGTTACAGATTTAGTGGACATCATACTTCTAGTAAATAGAGAATGTGTGAGAAGAGTGGTGCAGCTCAAGGGAATCATACTCTAGCATAGGGATGGAGGGAAAGATAGTTGCATGTAGTCTAGTCCACACATTTGGATAGTAAGATAGGACCATCAATAGGTAGCGATACTATTCATTAGCTTCTATGGTTTCTAGTTCCATATTTGATAATTATTATAACTCTCATTTATATATGAACAACTTGTCAATGGGTTGATTCTAGAAGCAGAGTTTGTGAGTGGGGTTTTGATGATTGATACAAAATTGGGGGTATGGTTGAGAGACATCTATTTGTGTAAGGAGTATTCCCCAAAGGATTTGGGTATCATTTTATTTGAGATATCTACATCCTGGATATGTCAGGAATTAACATGATATTGGTTTTTGGCAAGTTAGTGTCATAATGGGAACTTATTGATTATTTCAATTGGAGAGTGAATTTTAGGTCTCCAAAGGGTAAAATTAAAACTCACCATGGAGAGCGGGATATCAAGGAGGGTCGTGTAGTGGAAATTATTCAAAAACTATGGGAGCACACTGAACTGGTTTCAAGTCCAACATTGGATGATGGGGTTGTGTATAATGATTTTTATTCAACCTATAGTACACTGTTTCAAGGATGTTTTTCCTGAGGAATTATTCAGTCTTCCAAATGAGAGGTATGTTTAGTTTCTTATTGAGCTCATGATTTGATATGAGATGAATTCCATTCCACATTACAGAATGCAACGAGTTTAGCTTCAAGAGCTCACAACATAGAATGAGGAGTTCATGGAAAAGGGGGTTATATAATGGAGTATGTTGCCTTGGGGTAATATAGTATTTTATACAAATAAGGATAATAGAACCATGGAATTGTGTTTTTATTACTGAATGTTGAACTACATGATAGTGAGGAACCAAAGTCATCTTTCATGTATTGAAGATCTGATTGTCTAGTTGAGAGGGGCTGGTGTTTCCACCAATATCTAAATGAGATTGGGGTATCATCAGTTGAGAGTTAACCATTTTAAAACACCTTAGACTACATTTAGAAGTAGGTATGGACTTGATGAGTTCATTTTGATGTCTTTTTGGTTGATGAATGCTCCAACTGTGTTTATTTCCATGATGAATAGAATATTCCACCAATTTATATATCTTTTTTGGTTATTTTTGTGGATGAAATCATGGAGTAATTCAATACACATGATGATCATGTGAAATTTTTTAAAATCATCCTCTGTATACTAAGAGATCATTATATATACCAAAATCTATCTAAGTGTCAATTTTGGATTGACCAGGTAGATTTGTTGGTCACATAATCATAGAAAAAGGTGTGTTAATGGACCCTGAGAAGGTGCATGCATTTATTTCTTATGATTAGTCCTAGAACTATTTTTATATCATTAGTTTTCTAGGATTAGAGGTATAATTCCGTAGGATTATCTAGAACATTTTTTATTTGGAAGAACCTAGTTTGTGATTGACTAAAAAGGTGATTAAATATTAATGCCTAGGGGCATGTGATAATGCATTAAAGAAGTTGAATAAGTGGTTGATAAAAAAACAAATCTTGATCCTACATGATCCACGAGAAAAATATACATTGTTTTATGACACATATGGTATAGGAATTAGAGTAGTGTTTATTCATGGATATTGAGTTGTGGCATATAGGTCATCACAGTTGAGGCCACATGGGCGTAATTACCCTACACATTACCTAGAATTAGCTAATGTTTTTATGCTTTGATGTTTTGTTGACATTATTTGTTGGGAGGAAATTTTATTATGTTTACTGATCATAATAGAATAGTGTATAACTTTAAAAAAAATATTTTAATCTATGATAAAATATATGGGTTGTGTATATGCATTCATTTGAATTTGAGCGAGAATATATAATCAAGATGGGAAATAGTGTTCTGGATTGTTTATGTAGGAAAAATTAGACTCAAGAAGTTCATGAGACATGTTCAAAGAGATATATGATGAATATTATGACTGAGATACGTGTTGTGGTTTAGGAAGACCAAGAGTGGATGACTATCATGTTAGTATTAGAATAGTTTAATCCCTTGATCCAGATCAGGGAAATGTAGTATCAGGATTCATAATGCTTTTCCTTGAGGGAAATCTTTCAAGGTGGGGATTCAACTTTAAATTGGAATATATATGATGATGATATCATATTTTTAGGGGTCCGTGTTCTAGTTCCAAAAATTATGCAGGAGGAGCTGATGTGCGAATTTCATGCCTTCAAGTTGGTGGTGCATCCAGGTTTGAAAAAGATGTACCATGACCTACATCTACAGTACTGGAGGTTAGGAATAAGAAATGTTATCATAAGGTTCATGACATGATGCAACAACTATCAATTGAGGAAGGTCGGGTATCAATGTCTCAATGGTCTGCTGGACCTGTTGACCATTACATAACAAAAGTGGGATGATGTTTCCATGAATTATTTAGTGATTCTACCAATGGATCCTCAAAATGATGATGATATATGGGTGGATTGGACCGACTAATGAATGTAACACATTTCATGATTATGTGATAGATATATCCATTGATTTGTTGGAATAATTATACTTTTATGATATAGTATATCTATATAGGGTTCCAATGAGTATAGTTTCAAACCAAAACTCTTGTTTTACTTCACACATATGGGAGTTCTGGAAGATGTTTCTTGGTATATAGGTTTTTTACTACAATATTCTACCCACATACATATGGGAAGTTATAATATACTATTCAGGTACATGACCATATTATAATATAATTCATTATTATAATTGGTGAATCATGGGAGAATCACTTAGAAATTGTTTGGTTTTCCTATAATAATAATAATTATGAAACTATTTATGTGGAACTATGTGAGGCTCTTTATGGTAGGCCAGTCAGATTACCTCTATGCTAGACAATGGACGGTGAGTTAAATTTGTTGGGAACGAGTATAATGTAGGTGACATCAAATCTTGTTTAGATAATATAGAAATTTATGGATATATATCATAGTGGAAAAAATTAATATATTTATAGACGTCGATAACCCCTTAAAATTATAATGGGTTATTGTGTGTTCCCTCAGGTATCTCCTAGACTAGTTATCCGCAGGATTTAGAGGTAGGAAAAGTTAGCACCTAGGATTGTTAGACCATTTTTGGTAATTGATAGAATCATGTAGGTTTCATATTGATTATATCTTAAACAGAAGTACAATGATATGAATGACGTTTTTAGGTGTAAAAAAATAAATAGTTTCACCAAACACCTTCACGTGTGATCGATGTGGATGATGTTGATCTTGTGTCCAAATCATTCTTTCAGGATCATTCGATACGTGTAGTGGATTACAGTGACATGTTTTTTGGGGAAACATCATTATGATAGCTCATTTATTTTGTTAACATGGGAATGTTTAAGTGGAAATGTGTGAGATAAAACTAGATATTTAGGCTCAGTAGCTTGATATTATTAACTCAGATTCTTAGAGATGCTTGGGAGTAAATATTGAGGACAAGCTGATATAAGGTGGGGAGATTATCAGGACCATAACTTTTCTAGAACTGACTGATTCTTGGTTTTGATGTAAATTTTCTCTGTTTTTATAGTATATATTGTTTAGGTATTACATGGGAAATTTTTTGGGTTAAAGTATATATTTATAGGGGGTTTGGGAACTTCCCAGCTAGCACATAGTTTCCAAAAACTATGTACCCTACCCCAACAAACCCTGAAACCCAAGTTAGAGAAGTATTTCAGATTTGGTATAAGGATTGGAAAACTGTGAACCATCTTTTAAGAATATATATGACCCCAAATAAGAGGCACATAATTTTGGAAAACTATGCACCTCATAATGGAAACCGGGCATGAAGAAAAATAATCCCCCCATAATTAATTAACAAATTCCCAGACCCCCATATTATATCCCTAAGCACCCCAACATGAAACCGACTCATTTATATTGTCATTGGAGTCTCCCAAATGGATTCCAGGGTAATTATCATTCAATTAGTGTTGAATAGATTATCTACTTTATAAATATGCACCCCTTCCAGTAATAGATCTTGTCCTGATAGTTTTCCTCAATATCCTATAAATTTTACTTTTATTTTGAAGGAAGTTTTTCCCCCACTGGAGATTGATAATGATCTAGGTTTTTATAGTTCATAATAACTTGAATTTTGGATTTGGGTTTTAGATATAGACATCATTCTTCATAGTGAAATTTAATATTCCACATCAATTTGGGGACTTTGGTTGTTATGTTTCATTCAAAGTTCATGAGGTAGGTGGTATATTATTCAATTACCAATGTATTAATTTCAATTAAATGTGTGTAATTATGAAATCACTTTTTCATGTTTTGAAAGTTCATCTTGAATTAAATTAATTAATTTTGTTAATTAATTATTTATGGAATGTTGAAATTTATTGATTAATGGGGTTATGAAAATAGTCAATTAATAGAATTGTGTAATTAGATAATTAATGGGATTAGGGATTTGATTTATTAATTAAACAATTAATTGTTTTGATAATGGGATTTAAGGGGGTTTTAGAATAACCTTGAAGGTTTGATTAATTATATGAATAAATGATGATAAATGGTTTAATAGTGATTTGTTCATATTATTCAATGTGACTAAAAGTGGCAGACCTTTATTTTTCTTATAATTGAAATGTAATTCCAAAAATGTGAAATTTTGTTGATATGGTTAATGATTATTAACCTTTTTAATGGAAATATATGTTAAATGTGTGATTGTTTGACAAATGTGTTGTGGGACCCAGGCCTATACTTTAAATACCCATGGGGTGTTAGACATAATGTTCCAGACCCAACTGCATGAATGTGATAAATTAGTGTTGGAAACATATCGATGCTTGAAAATCATAGTTGTGATTGATTCATATTAAATTTGTGGGACATATACTGATACTTAATGTACTCATTGGGTTCTATCTATTGCATTCTAGACCCAAAATTATGGCATTAGAATATGGTTCCAAGTGTCCATAATAATGAAATCGAAATTGAATAAAAAATGAAATCCCATGATTATAATGATTTGTGATTTTTCATATGTGATATGGTTTAGACTTCATCATGGGACAATGTTGGTATTTATGGTTCAAGATCCACAATGAACTAAGATAATTATGTGGATAAAAAGATAATAATGAAATATTATAAATCATTACATTATTATACATTTTTATTTATACAAATGGATACACTATTATATATTGGATATGGTTTTAGACACAGTTGGTGGGGGACTACTGAGTTTCACTCACATAATTCACATTCTTCCTGATTGGTACCAAAATAGAATTCATGTTTTCTAGATTGGATAACGGATATAGACCTCTGTTCGATGGATAATTTGGGATGGATGATGGGTGAGTGGAACCAAACATGGTATAATGTCTTTAATTGTGTTCTCATTGTCTTTTCTGTGGTTTTTCATTTGAAACATGACACTAAATATGGAATTTAATATTAACTGCTTTATTTTGGTTATTGTTTCCTATTTTGGTTCTTCTTGAGATACCAATTTTTTCTTGATTATAGTATGATTATGGTTATCTATTATTTTTATTTGGTTATTTTTTATGTTTCCTCTATTGTATTAATCTAATAAAGAGGGTATAGTCTCCACCTATTTTATATTAGACCGTAACAATTATTATTTATTCTCCATTGTTTGGGGAGGCATGCTTGAGGTCATGTTACTAGTCAGATTGGGGAACCAGTTTGAGTTACCCATGTTGGAATGTTTTGTTATGCTTCTTTTCCCCATGTTATAATGAATGGTTTTAATTAGGAGTTCTAAAGGGGAATATATTTTTGTGAAACATTATAGATATTTCACCATACTAGAAGACAATGTTCCATGTTTTTATAAAAACTACACTATTATGGTCCTTCCTCATAGGATTGTTTAATGTAATGAATATTTTTTTAAAATATGTAATATCTATATATGAAAAGAATTGGTCACTATAACTGGGGTGGATGAGAAGAATTACATTAACAAGTATCTAAGGAGGAAAACAATGTTTTCCCCCATTATTAACACATTAAAAACCCAAAACCTCTTATTACATTCTAGGTTCCCAATTAAAATCTTATTAAAAATCATAATGTATATGATCCTAATTGAATATCATTACGCATAATCAAATATACCATTCCATTCCTAGACAAGGTTAAAAATCCACATATCATATAACAATATCACCCACGTGCACCATTCAAGGTGGAAATCTAATATACTATAAAAATTATATGAAAATAGATTTTACCTATTGAAAACCTAGTCTTTTCCCATTGTATGGGGATATAAGGACCCAAAAAAGATATATTTAAGAAGTTTAGACCGCATCCCAATATCTAGTTTACTATGGGCCTTTTATTAATAAAAAAATGAAAAAAATCATCTGATATCATTTGTAACCATGAAAATATTGTTACCATTTAATACCCATGACATATGATGCTTCCAAACAAAAATAATAAGAACCTTCTTTGTTACTATTTCTAGAACCCTGACCTGAATTCTACTTTAAAACGTCTATATGGGCTAGAGTACCATGATCATTTTGAGTGACTCCCCATACTCCAAAGGACTGAGACTAGAATTGTGGGTCTAAGAGGTGATAGTAGAGATATTATACCCTGAAGTAATTATAATAATAATAGACCATATTATAATATAGCTTCAAAATATGATCATTACATAGTGGAAGAAATTTCAAACTCAGAATATGTATAACAATCAAGAAACAATAAGTAATTATATTTTTTAAAAATAAAAAATCTATGATAGGTCAAAAAAATAATAATATAATAGCTAGGTTTATGTGGATGAACATAAGTACATTATTATAAAAAATCATACTGAACACAAAAAAAACTCATGTTGATGAAAGAATCACCACGGTCCCATTCAATCCATCCCATGCTAAGAAGTATGACATGATCACTAATGTCTATCCCCCAAGCATGGTACCTTACTTGATCATAGAGATATAATGTCAACATGTGTCCTAAGGGATCACATAGGGTGTGATAATATACAAAATTAGGCCACCACTAACACATGCCTATCTAACATCCTTAAGTTTTCTGGTGTATATATAATATAAATAATAGTTTGAAATTGAACACATTTATAAAATACATGCTTACCTTGTGCACAATAGCCACAAGGATACAATCAACTTCTTTGTAAATTAGTGGTATCATTGTGAAAACGTGACCCCAAATATAGAAATAATAGATAAAAAATATAAGCACATGTATATTAGTAGTGGTGAGGATCCTTATCTTAGATTCCAGGGAATCCTTTGATGAATAACATAATTGTTTAACCCTCAGGTTCCACCTATAATTGATTCACCGACACCTCATTCCATTAATCTTGAATCCCAAAGTCCAAAATACATTCCAAATAAGTCCCTAAACTATAAGAACTCATTTCATAAATTCCCCATTTGATCAATGCCTGATTTCCCAATTCAAAGTGATGCATTTCCTCTAATAAATAATCACCACAGACTAAACATATAACACACCGAGGCATTAAAATATATGTACATTCTCCAAAATTCATATCCAATTATCCTCAAGTATTACAGTGATCCTTATCCACCAAATAATAGTCTCATCACTATTAACTGATAGTCCATCACCATCTATGTGGATTTTTACGGTGAACACCCCCAACATATCAAATTGGAATCAAGAGTATATGGTGACCTCTATCCACAGTGAGTGGTCAATACCAACTCAATCTTAGTCCCAGCTATGTGCATATAACTATAATAGTTAGTCATCCCACAAATGGTGAGTGATAATCACCAACTTTCACTAATCCTGGTCATCCAACACCTAATTCCCTAGTGTCTATGTTGGTAAATCATGATGGTCAACAACTTCTCATATCACCCAAGGCATTCCCTCATCACAAAACCTCATTTACTCAATCTAATGACCATATTTCCAACCTAGAAATCATCATATCTTCAAATTTCTAGGGCCTCTCCAAACTTAATGAACAATGTTGCCTCAATCCAAGTTATCATCATTGCCTCAATCCTCGGTCAAGAACATTATATTTCCATGGAACCAAGAAATTCAATATCTCCAATGTAATTATTTTAAATCATATGGATATATTAATCTTCCCAAACTAGTCTAAGCCCCTTACCCTGATTTACCATGTGTAATATAACATAAGAATTACCATTGGAATCTAACAACATCCATTTAAATATTCAATTAAAAAAATTATTTAAATAGGGTCCTCATAAAACAACCCAATTGGTGTATATGAAAAAACCGATAAAACACTCACAAAATTATAGATAAATATAGGAACCACCTACCTTGTAACAGTCTTCACTAGTTCTTCTAATAATAGTTATAATCTTGAGGTGAACAGATAGAAAGCTGTATTTTAAATGAGAATATTGAAAATAGAGTAAAAGAGATAACATGGATTTAGTCTTCCATTTGGTGGGATAAATGACGAAAATAAGGTAATAGAGTAAAATTCATAGGAAGACTAATATTTAGCCACTAGATGATCAATGATTAAAGTTTGGATGAAATATTTATCTCAATTACTTGGTGACATATAAATGGAGTATTCCTACTCCACTGTTCTCATGAAGGGGAGAAGGAGGGAAAAAATATGTAAATAAGAGGGGAAGATTCATAATTTTTTCCTTTTAAGTGAAATTAATGGTATAGATACATGTTTTGGAAAAACATTCCATATGGTTTGGTTCTATCTGCATAAACACCACACACACACCGACAAGGCATAGGGTTTTCCAAAACATGCACAGATCATGGGGATGACCTTTGTTAAAAATTGTAGAGGCCTCATGTTGGAACCAGGAATGTAGGGGAAGCCCCAAGTAGGTGGGTTTTAAAAAAATTTCTACCGACGGTCGACGTAAACTTGTCGACGTCGGAGAAGAGCAGCCCGGTCTTAGCCGAGGACCACACGTGGAGTATTTTAAGAACAAAATTAAACCGTAAAATACCTAGTTTAAATCCGAAGCTGCACACAACGTCTGCTCATCGTTGGAAATCGCTGCTCAAAGAATCTGAAGTTGAATTCCAATAGATCATCCACACGCACTTCAAGTAATCTGTGGGAGCTCTGTTCGTCGTAGTCCGGGTGCTAGCGCAGATTTGCGACGATGCCTTCGACACTCCAATGACCACCGCATCGCATCTCTAGTGATTCCTGAGAGAGAGCTCCATATGAGCTTCTTGGATCCAAAGCATCTCTCTCTAGAATGTGGGAGAGAGGAGAGGAGAGATAATCTCTATGAATAGTGTTTTTCAAATGCCCCTCCTCTTCAATTTATAGTGAACAATTAAAATACTCTGTATCGCCTCGCCGGCCCCTGAATACATAACGCACTATCAAAGACATTTATGACTACTAATCTGACTCATAAATATTATTATCACTTACTTGTAATATATTAAAATATATTACATGATAGTAATTGACTCATTAACTAGACTCGTCACTCCCATAAATATTAATTGAACATAGAATAATTTAATATTCGTCAATGAATATTTTTTCATGTATTTACCTAAAACTCGTAAATACATTTAATAAATAAAGTCAATACTTATTATTCTAAACTATAATTATATGAATTTATTTATTGCATTGGTGATCATTTAACTTGTGAAATTCTCGGACCCATGTGGTGGGGCCCACTATGTCCAATACTCATATTCAACTAAATAGGGCAGATTCTTGAATACGCTATTGTGTGTGACCCTCTAGGCCCTTATTTCGACAGCTGTGAATAGTATTCACAGACCAAGAGTGAGATCTAGCAACCCATCATGGCCACTGAAGAAATAAAGATTGTCACAATAGCGATAACCAACCTACGAACACACACTGTGTAATATAATCTCTTTGTCTATAATATCTCATAAAGCATGACGCACTCACGTGTCATCGTCCTTTTCTATCTTTATAGTTTGTTGATGTAACTGGATGGATTTACCCTCGACTGCCATGGACATGGTCTTATAAAGGTACTTCCATCCACATAAACATGTCCTGAGAAATATTACTTCCATAACATGGAAGTGAAAAATCATTTCTTGACCATTCAACCAATGTCATGCCACCAATGACGCACCTGACACAAACTACCTCACCAAAACTTCATCGTCATGGTTTTCGTCTTGCATCAAAGTATGCAATCAAATGACATACATTGGTAATGATCTCAAGTCAGGAGAACATTACACATGATCGTATATAGGAACATCCAATGACACCTGAAGTATGTGGTGTTCCTATTGGTGGGTCAGTCCTCATGATCTCACTACTAGAGATCACCAAGGGAAAACTTCATGAGAATAAGTCTCAATGCTTATGAGCCCGCAGCACCTGATGGTATGAAATCTACTATGTCCAATTAGTAAGATTTATCTAGACCATAGAACATTTATTTAAGATTAATGTCATAGTATCTACTGGTTCTCATTATAGACTAGGAACTATTATAACCTTTCGATACGAAAATTAATCTTTGGAGATTACCATTTCAATAGTGGACACAAAAAAGTCTACACTATAATGGTAAGATAACATCATGCATATTTAACTCTATACATGATATGGTAATCAAAAGCATATAATAGTTGGGTCTAGGGAACCCACTATTTCAACACCTCACACTACAATTAACTCACTCCATCACAATTTTTTTAAACAATGTGCAATTTAAATATAGGTTTACATAGTTTATCCTTGGAGGCCTTATGTTTTGTCCAAACTATGAACCTCATTTAGTTCTCTCCAAAAAATGGATTTTCTAGGCCACACTACCCTAGAAACCATAATACATATAAGAATCATCCAAACCCATCTTAAAAAGGCATTGATTATAGTGACTTCAAGAATTATGTATCCAAGATCAAAATAATATTATTTTTCTATCCAAATGAAAAATTTTCCCAATGTTTGGGAATTTACAACCCTCTTTAATCCCATGAAATTAAATTATGATTTATTTCATTTTATTTTATGAATAAAAATATTGTATAACCATAATCTATTACATATAGGATATTATCATATATTATTTTTTATTCATTCACATCCCTTAGATAAATTTATGTCATATCCAAGAGCCATTACAACCCATATATATAAAAATACAATAACTATAAGCCAAAAAATCCTAGATATGACCATATAAGAAATATATTAAACAACGAGACAATGGGTTAGGTTGAGTCTTCATTCATCCAATTCCTAAAAAATATAAAATTTTCGAATAACCACCAATTCCCATGTCAAAATATCATTGTCATATTTCTTGTGCGGGGCACGGTGTGACGATGCTCTTTGATTTCGCGAACCCAGAGCTCTGTCGACAAAGATTGTAGTTCAACCTCCTCCGATGATTCATGGTCTCCTCTTCAACGCCCACAATGATCTCACCCTCTTCTCCTATGGATCCCCATTTTTCTTCTGGTTTGGGTTTGGCAGGGTCGTTATCTCCTCCCGGTTCATTACGAGGTCGCAGGTGGCATCCTCATGAAAGCTCGGTGCAGACGACGTCTCTTTCTTGTTTGGGTTCGCAGCTCCGACAATGACTCCGTGTCAGTTCTGGTGAAGTTAGGTTTTTTTCTTGTGTGTTCTCTGCTTCTTTTGGTGAAGATCTGGTTGTTCCAGTTCATTGGCCTCTGTCACAGTGGTGTTTGAGTCGTGGCAACTTCAGCTCTAGTGAGGCATCGACTAGATGCACGGTCCCATGGTGCGGTGATGGTGTCAAGCGATTGTACAAGGTTGCGATGGTTCAAGATTTTTGCCTAGAGTTTACATGGGCAGCTACGGTGCAGGATGCACATAGGCTCTTGCACAAACACCATCCATTCAATCTGGGACTAGTTTGTGCTTTGTGGATGTCGTGGAGTTCTTCACCTGGATAGTTCTGCATTTATTTGGTTCCCTCTACTATTTCATCATGCTCCATCGCGCACGACCCCAACATGGTTGGGTTCGATGGATTCCATGATTCTTTGGATTGTGCAGGTGGTCATGGTTATATTTGAACTTTTTGTAGTGCTATTTTGTTAGATGTATGTGTTGAGGTGTTTTGGGAGGATTTGTTTGTTGTCTGGTTTATCTTTTAGGTGGGTCTGGACTTGGACTTGGTTCCAAATTCAACCCGCCTATGTTTCTCATTGATTGTTCGGTTCTCACTAACCCAAAAAGTGACTTATTTGAAAAAAAAATATGTTCAGTCATTCTAAGAGTAATTTTCTTACCATATTATTTTACTAAAGGTAACATTTCAATTGAAATCCCAAAAAATATTTATAAGGAATATAAACATAATTATGACCTTATAATGTAAAAATAAATAAATATACCATCATTATGTATTTTTGTTTAACTAAACACAGATATTTGATTAATTCTCCTTCACCAATTTTGGGGTGGGAGTTTCATTACCAATAAAATAAAAAGTATATTTATATTAAAAAAAATTTAGTTACAATTTTCTTACAAAGAACATAATCAATTTTAATCATTAATAATAATAATAATAAATGCAATTTTATTAATCCATTATTTCTTAACATGCCAAATTTTTGGTTTCTAGTGGTCAACTATATATAACATATGGAATTCAATCAATAGGCCACATGCTATAAATAAGAATAAAATTAATATATATGTATAAACCACCAATTATTCTCTCAATCCAAAATACTGTATTAAGATCATCCCAACACCTTTCCAGGTCATCTACACTATCCCATCATGAACCACATGAATCAACTACCAAAACCATATAAAAACACCCAACAATCACTTTTATAACTAATCATTCAAGTTTTATTACAATGAAACAATTGGTTATCTATCATTATAATTTATGAAAGAAAATAATTTATATTTATATAAGTAATAATTATCAAGAGAAAACCTGTATTCATCAATAATTTTATATAATTATATTGAAAATAAGGATGAAATGTATTTAGAAACTGGTTTTTTATTCCTACAATCATTGTCAATACTTACCCACATTATTAAATAATTAATTATATAAATATTTAAGAATTTTAATATAATATTAATCAACTAATAATTTAATAATATTTATTAATATAACATTAGCAAATAATCACATTGTTATGGAATTAAATTCCCATAATGTAGGATAAATCCATTAACTTATTCTTTCATTATTTTCCATACCATACATTATTTTTGTTTTAAATCAATATAAAGATTGAAAAATGTTATATTGAATCACAATTAATAAAATTAATGACACTCAAACTATCAATAGGATAATATGTGGAAACCATCACACTAAACAACATAACTACATTTGAATCACAATCCCACTTCAATGACTTCGAGTTCATTAATTAAAAATTATTACCTAGTTTAGGATAAAACTAATAATTTACTAAATAATTATAATTCTTTCTATTCCCACATTAAAAAAATTATTTTATTTTACTAATCCTCTATAATAATATGATTATTAATCATTCAACAAATGTGAACTAAATTATGGATGATAAAAAAACAAAACAAACCATAGCAGTGAACTTTAAAAACATAAGGGCATTATACATCATTAATTAAAAATCAAACATCATCAATAATACCAAAAAAATGGATGGGATGAACATTCATATAATGGAATAATGAAAATGGATAATAAAAAGTGGAACATAGAGTAATACATGATACACCCCTTCAATGATCTTTAACATAGATTTAATGTCCTATTAATCATTAATATATGCATAGTGTTTTCCAAAATGATTCCCCATAAAACTAGGGTTCAAAAAAATATGAAATATAAAAATTAAGTGGTTTTTTGAATTTATAGTTAATAATTGTAGAAATAGAGTCACGTTATGAAAAAAAATGTATCATTTCATTTGAAAAATGATCTACATACCAAACCCTGATTCCCTTATATGGATCCTCCATTTACCTAGATAAGAATCATTTATTTAATGAAAAAAGGGTTTATAACATTACGTAGTGTTCCACACCATTATGTTCAAATTAATAAGAATCACATTTTGATTCCCTCAACCTCTATTTTAATATCATCAATCATAAAAAACACTCTGTGTGGCCAAAAAAAACATGAAGAAATTGTTTATAATATAGTAGGAGTAAGGTACTCGATCTCCATTCCATCATGACAAGAAAAATATATTTCCTGAAATTGATGCCAAAAAATAAAAGGAAATATCTATAATATTAGAATATATATGTATGTTTATTTCTTCACAATAATTATCCATAAATAATCTTCATGATAATTCATATCGTTCCCAAGGAATGTTATGATGTGAAAATATTGTTAAACTGAAATATATTAGAACTTAACTCCCACGTATTACACCCCCATTATGTGACAATTTTCAATGTAACGACACATAATCATAATAAAATATCACAATGAGAAACTTAACATTATTCCCTAAAAAACTCATCCAATATAAATTTTGACACTATGATCTCCATGATTTGGTAAACCACATGATTTCCACAAAACACTACCATGACTTTCTCTACATATGAGAAATAACTAAATATGGATTTAGCAAGATAGAAACATATATAATTTATTTTATTTAATACATTTTATATAATTTATATGGATATAATAATTTTATTAATATCTCTAAATCATCTATATCTATCTGTCATCACTAATTATCAAAATAGATACTCTATTTAATTTTGTCTTCATTGATATTGATTAACCCATATTACCATTATCTTTTGTATATCGTAAATAAGGATAAAAAGTATCATATTAATTAGTATATGTATATATATTGATATTAAGTGTCTTGGATATAGTTTTAATTTCATAAAATATTCATGAGAATTTATTCAACATGGATGCTGATGATAGTGACCATGCACATTGGCGAAGAAGAAGGATACAATTTCATTATTGTTGGGAGTTCACATGAATATTGATAAGGAATAATTATAGAGTTAAAAATCAAGGTATCATAACTTTTTACTATATTTTTAATAATTTATGATGATTTAATAACAACCTTGATGATTTGAAGAAGTGTTGTAATAATATTTGATGAATCTTATTTGAATGCATGTGCAGAATATATTAGAACTGATTTAATGATTTTTAGTATTTCAAAAATGAGATTCAATGAAATCCATTGAAATTTATATGATCATTTTATAATTAAATATTATGAAATATAGAATTAGATATAAAAATTTAATTCATGAAGAATAATATAACATAGAAAAAATGATTCCATGTAGTATTCTTAATTATGAATATTATATCTCTATTAAAAGTATCGACCCTATGTTCTTTTTAACAAACATTCATCATGTTTAAGACATGTTCTACTATTTATATTATTATATTTGATGGACATGAATAATTTGTTAAGATGTGAAACCATATAGTTATTTGAATTTAATGAAATTCATATTCATATAAAATGGAACATGATGAGGTAATTCTGATGCATTTATAAATCTATGTATAATGATTTGAAATCATTTAATGTAAATGTGTAGTCTATGAAATAGATTATAATATCCCTTATATTGTTTATATTAATTATGAGACACTTTTGGTGCTCATATGATAGATGATACGACTTGATAGGCCACAAACATATGAATTGGGGATTCTATATGGAATAAATAAATCATATGAAATCGATATAGTTTATGAATGGAATTAATCATATGATAATATTTTTCATATGATACCTGTTTTGAATAATAAATAGGCGTCTCATTTGAAATAAAATATCATAAGATGTTTTCATATGATGAAAATAACATAATAGTGACACATTATTCGATAGTAAACATCATATAATAGAACATTTTGTATAAAATTGAATTCATAAGACTTGTGAAGTCTTATAATAATTTTCTAGGACATTTTGATAGAGAAAACTGATATTTAGAGTATAAAACTATGGAATTTCATATGAAAATATTTTGGATCATAGGATATTATATATATATAATGCTCATATGTTTTTCCACATTAGTCAAACATTATGATGATTCAAATTGAGCATGATGAAATAGATATTTGTAGCCTGAAACAGAATTTTATGTTTTTAGAAGTATATGGGGTTGAAAAAACACTAAGGATAAGTATAAAATGATGGTTTTTTATGTTATATCTATAGTTTCTCATGATATTGATTTTTAAAATTGGATGGGAAGGAGCACAAAATTATTGTAGTTAGTTTTTCATCAAATTATTTTACCTATGAGAAAAAATGAGTGGAAATAATCCATTTTTTATAAATTATTATCATTTTTATTTTTTCCTCTATACATGAAACTTCTTAGATTCCAACATGAGGAGATCTATGTCGTGTAAAATGTTATAGTACCTTGAATTCAACGATTATGTAGAATTATTGACTTAAGAAAAATTTACTGAATTTTATGAATAATCAATATATTTTTCATCACATTGAATCAAATGAATATGTATTTAGGGGATTTTATAAAAGTTTATATGAAAATTTTAATATATTGAAGAATAAGTCTTCATAAAACATAAATAGTTAATAAATGAGAAAATAATATACATTAATTATATGTTGAATATATATATATTAGATTTAGGAATAGATGAAAATGGGAGTGGTAGATCTAATACTTTCTAAACTATATAATTATATGTACCAGATAGAACTGAGATCTAATGGTCTAATGATTTTTAATATTAAAATTTTTTTAAATAGAGGGATGAAGTCCAAAAATAGGATATTAATGTACTAAATAATGATAATTGAAAAAATATTTGATACATCAACATAGTTTATAGGATTAGGATGTAAAATATGTTAGGTATCTAGTCCATTATGTCCTAATATATTAATTATTGTATCCAATTAATGTATCAATTCTAATTGTTGTAGTCTATCGGAGGTTGATCTAATATATTTAATATTATAAGAGATACATTATCTAAATAAAGCAGATATTGAGTCTTGAGTTTCATGATGATATATATTCATCATTGAGAGAAAAGTCTTGTGATTATAAAGTATAAATGGCTTGTTGGTGATTACATTTTACCTTATCAACACCTCATTAATATTTCCAAGGATATATACTTTACCATGTTCTTCTATGATAAAATGATTTGATATATATAGGTGGGATAATAAACCCATGTCAATAGGTATATTACCACTTATAAGAAGGTTAACATCATTAAAAAAATTCAACATTCCTTGTTGATTTCATTATTTCATTCATCACATTCTTTAATGTAACATGCCGTATTTTTAAAATGAAATGATTTAAGTGATAACATATATGATATTCCATTTAAAGCTTATATATAAATCTAAATATTATTATTTAAATGTTACCATTATAACATGGTCATTAGAATGGAAGGAATAAATAGTATTAACTAACTATTGAAAATAGGGTTTAAATATGTTTATATAATGAACATTCTTCATTTATCAAATTAATTAGAAATGAAAATTAAAAAAAACCATTTGAATATAAAGGATGCGTTGTTATGAAAAAATATTTAAGTTCAAATCATTATTCTTATAACATAATAAAATGAATATTTTCAGATTATATTAATTAATTATAATATTAATATGATATTTGAAATTCAACTTCTATGCTTTCTAGACATGATATAAGATCAAATTCATTTTTATGCATAAAATGGTATTTTACCACTTTTTAAGGGAGAACCCATTTTATGTCTAGTTATTATCACATTAATAAGTTCTATTTGAAAAAATATGATTCTTATTTGCAATACGGACATAAAAATTTAATTTGGTTAAATTTTTGGTATTTTTCTAATAAGATAAATTTTTGAATTTATAGTGAAAAATATTCTATTTTAATTTAAAAACTCTTTTTGTATAATTAATTATCTTGTTAGATTTTAATTTTAATTGATTTTAAAGTATAATTAGATTATGTTTTTATGTTTTTATTCAATGTATGTCATTATAATTATTTTTTATTGAAATTTGTTATAAACACTTATTACATTTTGAATGTCTATTTTATCCGCCTTCTAGCAACATCTACAGGATTAACATTAAACATAATTTATCCACTTATGTGCATTTAATTTTAAAAAGTATACATACATGGTTGTAATAAATATGAAAATATGGGTCAAATAAGATCAAAATATTTTGTGGTGAATATTAAAATTAGGATTTTATTTACCATAGTTAAAGGGAAAATCAGGTAAATAAGGGTAAAAATAATATTCTAATACTATAAAATTACACTAAAACTTGTCCTAACTTTATTGGATGAGTTTTTTTCGACCAAAATAAATGATACAATGAAATTATAACCATTCTAAACAAATTGGGTAAGAATGTGACAATTATTATATTTTCTTTAATGATAAGTTAAAAATATCATACTCATATTCTTATGAAGTAAATCATTTTTAATATGGGTTCATATAAGTTATATCAGAAACTATAAATAGTACATAGAAATATAAAATGTTTAACTACATCATGGTAATTTATTTATAATTTTTGGGATAAAAAATTTAAATGTAATTATGACACTATGATGAAACATTAATAGATTTAATAAAGGAACTATCAAATAAATAAATTTAATATTATTAAAAAAAATAATTTTAAATATATTATTTAATCCAAAAAAATTATCGATTACTTATATATATTACATACGAGTTAAAGTATTTAGTTTTAATTAATAAAGTTGTTCTGATTTTTAAAAATGTCATGAAATAAATAGTGTCAAAAACGACATAATTCATATCTTAAAATATAAAATAATTAATTAAATGATATAAAATTTATAAAATTATAATATTAGTTCCAAAAGTTGAAATATGTCTACAAATATCATCAATTACTATTTAATACATATTTTGGAATGTTATTATAATTATTTGAACCCTCAAATTGTAACTTACTTGATAATATGGTACGAGTTAAAAGTGGTTAAAATAAAAAAGATAATGATTAAAAAATATTCAAAACATGTCTAATTTTAATTATATGATTTTCATTTAACCTAAAATTGTAATATATTGTAAATAAATCAGTTTGGGACCATTTTTAATTGATAATGAATTTATATTAATTTAAAACTTTTTTATAATTCCAAGAGTGCCCCACCTCTCTCATATAAAAGGGCTCTCATTCCACTCTATTACTCATACATAAAAACCATTTGGATCATCCAATATCAACCCAAACCCCTTAACATAATATCTAACCACTTTATTGAATTAATTGTTTAGTTAGAACACCCTCCTTAGAGGTGTTAAGATGTTAAGAAGGGTGATCATCCAAAGGAAAGGTAATGTTCTTTTATGTGTTTCTACTTATTTCTTCTTCCTCTTCCATAAAATCTTCTTCATAAATGTTGAAATAATAACTATAGTTTCCTAAATATAATTATTGGTTATTATGTTAACATCATCACCTAAATACATTCTCCAGTTTCACTAAATGGTAACGGAATTAATCATTCATGTGTTTGTGTGAACTATCACCTCCATGGACAGATATAATTCGTTTTCCATAACCATCTCTTGAGACTGGTTATAATGATAGAATTATTATTCATATGTGATTATAATGAAATATTTATCATTATAATAGAAAAATTTATCAATTATTATCTTACATTCCATGCACATTAAAATGATAACGATGTTCGTTCTTATGTGTGAACTATCATCCCCACGAAGCGATGTGAATCATTTTTAATCACCACATCAATTGTATGATATATATATATAAGAATATTTAAATAATTAATATGATATTAATTATTTTATTTTCCTTATATAGAATTAAAATAATAATTACCTTCTTTCCATAATGATCAATCAAAAATGGAAAACATTACTCTTGCGTACATATGGCCTAACGTCTCTATGATTATAACACAATTCATTTTTCATTACCATAATTCGTGGTTTTATTATAAATTATAATAGATGTTTAAAAAGTGATAATTATGTAATGAATATTATTCTTTAGGTGGTGTAATTAATTCCAAAAGGAACATTGACGTCATACCATGTTTATTTTCGATCAAGTACCGAATATCAAAATAACATCCGATATGAATTTAAATAATTATGTAATTATAGTAAAATGTTTTTAAGTGATATAAAAGAAAAAATAAACATCAAAAATTTCCTCAAGAAAGTATAATTTGCCTATGTTTATTATTCTGGATGATAAAGAATGTGTGAGACAAGTCGACCTCGAGGTAAGGGATTTCATCTCAATCTCCTTTCATTGAGGCACTTGTTGATAATATACACATTTATTAATTTATAAGGTCTATATACAACCACTATGGAATTTCATATAAATTTATTATCTATAATAATGTAATTTAATATTTTTTGTAAATTAATTAACTCATGGAGATTAATATTTAAATGATAAAAGTGGTATTAGACACCTTAAATATTTAACGATTTAATTATCAAATATTTTTCATCATGATATTAATTTAATTATTTATTATATGAATATATATGTATTTTAACAGAATTTTTTATATATTTTAAATTTAATTCAATGGTTTTCAAAAGGAATATTTTTATGTGTTTCATATGGAATGATTTGAAAAATGACAAAAGGAATGTTGTTTTTTAATGTATACGACAACAACTTCTCCACCGCCGTGAGAATTATTTGATATTTGGATTCCTCTACAAGACATGACTTTTTTAAAAGGAAAAGAAATCCCTTCTTTCCTTATTTGTTTGGGTGTTTTGGTATTGAAAATGGATTTGGAAATTTATTGATTAATTCAATATCTTGAAATGATTTCATGTGATTGTAAATGAAATTTTATGGCTATAATATTTTATGTGTTTTTATTATCTAATGGTACTTGAGAAGTTTATGAAGCTGGTGAGCCTGATATAGCTTATACGAAGGTTCAGGACCCATTATAACTCAGGGGTGGGCCTGATATAGCTTATACAAAGGATGATCACTATTATAGATCTCCAATTAATTGTGTATTCATGTCATCCATATAGATATTACATTTGTAAGTATGACATGTATGGAGGTTGGCCACATATTTATTCCAATTAAATATGATTATATCCCAAGTAAACTAATTATAAATTGTATATGATTTTATGTATATATTTAAAATACAAGGTTACTTAATTTTAAGTATGATTATGTCACAGGTTACTGTTATATGTTTTATATGTTCACTGTGTGTTTTATGGTAATATTTTGAATATAAAAGTGGTATTAAATGAGCTTATATTCAGTGAAGAGTATTTACTACTTATTAGAGGTGAAAAGTATTACTTTATTATAAATTATTCATGGTTTACATGTTTTTAAAGGGCTAACAATTATCCTTCTTTGTGTATTCATTACTGAAATTTTTATGCTCTTCCAAAGATTTAAAATAATTTTCATAGAATTTAATGAAGAATTGAGACAGGTTTGGGATCAAGGGAAAAGTTTTAATTAATGAAAATTAAAATCAATGATGTTTCATTTTAATAGTTTTTCTGTGTGAAAAAAGTGGATAATGAGTAGAAGATTCTACTTTGTAATATTTGAGCTGTTTTGTTTGAGTTATGAATTAATTTTCTAAAGATAAAATCATGAAGATATCCTCATTGTGAAATAAAGTAAAATTATTGACATAACTCTTGATTGTGTAATATTTTAAGGTAGAGTCCTTGTAGTTCGTATAAAATGATATTTTAGATAACATCGAAGATTATGATGCTTTTCAAAGAGTTATGGATATCATTATGAGTTTATAATTTAATATTTGATTATAAGTTTAATTTCATACAATCCCTTTTGAGGATATATGTTATGAAATTTTAATGTAACTAATAATATTTTTCATGTGATTCACTATTGAGGTAATTATGAGTTATTAATTTTTTGGAATGTTATATGAATTATATATTTATAAAAAAAGGACAACCAGTAGGACGAGTGACAACCTGTACCATCTGGAAAGGCTATGGTAATCAACCCCACAAAGGAAGGCCGAAAAGGTTTCATCACCTTCAAATGGCCTACGTGAAGTCTATGGATAGTATGACTTCATCATTATTTTTATTTAAAAAATTTATGTATTAATATTAAGTTGATTTTGGGAGCCCATGTTCTATTGAATAGATAATATGGGGATTAGAAAATGATTTAGTGATTAAGAGATAATTGTTATTTTGGAATACTTTCACTAATTTTTGGGAAAATTATATGATTAGGTAAATAGAATACAATGAGTTTTTTAGGAGTAATGGTTGAATTTATTTTTTGTTGGGGAAGAATCTATGATTTTATTATGTACTTATTTGGAAATAGGTTATTTTTGGAAATTATTATCCTATCATGGAAAATATGTGACTAGTTTAATTAATTTTTGGTATAAGACACTAAGAGAGGTATTTGATGATAAATATTAATATTTATCTTGGAATATTATGTGATCAAATCATTCTGAATTTTTTGTTTTAATATTAGTTTGGATTATTTTGAGGAATTTCAAGGAAAATTATTTTTTGGACAGTCTATGTTTAACTTTGGGTATTACTATTTAATTATGGAGATTAACTTAGTTTTTAATTATCTAGTGGTTTATTTTTACTGGATATTTTTTTTAAATTATTCTAACCATATTAGTTTTTTTTAATATTTCAAGACAAGCGGAATAAAAATTTAATATTTTGGGGATTATTTGATTCTGAAAAAGTTTATTCATCTTGAATACTCTTTATTTGGATAAGAAGACAAGTTATTAGAGGAAATTGATTAAAGGAATAAAATATACTTTTAAAGTAGGTATGTTTATTTTTGTTCTAATTTAGTTAAGTAAATGAATTCCACAACTCTATGAAAAGGATCATAACAAATGTTTTCTAATTTTCTTACAACGAAGTCAAAGACATTTTCATTGGGTTTTGTCATTGTTAACATTGTCTTAAAAATTTATTATATCACAATTTATTAGAACATTATAGTTAGTTTTATCTTCCATATCTATATTTTTCTACCTGGTAACCTGGTATTTGTTATCTCAGGAGACCTTTGTACTTCACTTTACTTCTTTTAATGTGGAGGTTTTATTGTCTCTTTCTCTAATGTGATATTTGAATGAATAAATTTTAAAATTAAAACCATATTTACAAATAAAAATTAAAAACTATGAGGATGAAATTTACAATTGGGGGGAAAATGTAACATCCCCTGTTTTTAGAAAGAAATAATTTTTTTCGATCACGTATGTGATACTCCAAATCAAGCATAAACAAACTACTAAATATTATTATTTTAATGTTACTATTATAAAATATCTATTAGAATAAATGTAATAAATATTGTTGATTAAATAATGAAAATAAGGTTTACACATGTTTATATAATGATGATTCTTCAGTTATCAAAATAATTAGGAATGAAATAAAAAACCAATTGAATATAAAGGATGTGCTTAAAAAAACTCTTTAAGACTGAATAATTGTGCTTATAAAATAATAAAACCAATATTCTCGGATTACATTAATGAAATATAATTTCAATAAGATGTTTAAAATTCATCTTATATGTTTTCTATACATGATATAATATCAAAGTCAATTTTATGCCTAAAAGGAGTATTTTTCAAAGAAGACAATTTTACCATCTCTCGATCAAGAACCAAATTTAAATCTATTTTTTGTAACATTAATAAGTAATATTTGACAAAAAAAAACTTCTTTTTTGGAAGCAGGACATAAAAATTTAATTTGGATAATTTGTTGATATTTTTCTGATAAGATTCATTTTTTAATGATTATTGAAAAATATTGAATTTTAATTCAATAACACATTTTTTTATAATTTGTTTATATTTTTGGAATATTATATTAATTGTTTTTAATGTATAATTATGTTAATTTTTTATAATTTAATTAGTTGTAGTTCATTGGAATGATTTTCTGTTGAAATTATAGATTAACATTTATAGAAAATTTGTACCTCTCTTTTACCTACATTATTGGCACATCTTCAGGATTAACATTAAATATAATTTTACCAATTTTGTGAATTTAATTTTCAAAAACAGACATACATGGTTATAATAAGAATAAATATTATGACCTAATATGATCAAAATAATTTTTTATGAATAGTAACTTTAGGGTTTTTTAGCACAGCTAAATGGTAAATGAGGTAAATAAGGGTAGAAATAATATTATATTATTATAAAATTACCCTAAAACTTGTCCTGATTTTATTTTATTAGTGGGTTTTGACCAAAATAAATCATTGGTAAAAAAAATATAACCTTTTTAAATTACTTGTGATAGAATATGACATATATTATATATTTTTATAATGATATCTTTAAAATAGAAGACTCATATTTTTATTAAGTAAATCATTTTTTATATTGCATTATATAAGTGATATATTCAATGATAAATTGTATTTAAAAAATATAAAAATTGTACCAAAATCATTGTAATTTATTTATAATTTTCATGAAAATAATACTGAAATTTAAATATGACACAATGATGATGTAATAATAGATTTATTAATGGAAGAATGAAATAAATGATAATAATAATATTTAAAATAAATATAATTTCAAATATTTGATGATATACACTAATTTTATGTATTAATTTAACATTTTATATATAAGATAATGTATGTAGTTTGAAGGAATAAATTTTTTATTATTTTTTAAAAAGACATGTAATAAATAGTGTCAAAATTGACATAATTCATATCAAAAATTATAAAATATTTAATTAAATGACAAAAATTTTATAAAAATATAATATTCAACAAAGAAGTTTATATATGTCTAAAAATTTAATTGGTGAGTTAAATAATTATTGTTTTTCATGTTATGGAAATTATTTATCCCTCAATGTGTATCTTACATGATAAAATAGTAAGAGTTAAAAGGGGTTAAATAAAAAAGTTAAGGCTTAAAAAATATTCATAACGTTTCTAACTTAAATTGGATGATTTTTATTCAACCGAAATTTATAATATGTTATAAATAATCAATTTTGAAATATTTTTAACATAAATTTAAATTATATTAATTTAATACTTTTTTAATTCGAAAAGTTCCCCTCCCCTCTCTTATAAAAGGGCACTCATTCCACTATATTACTCACAATTCGAAAACCATTTGTTTTAGCCATAATCTTACCAAACCCCTTACTAAAATACCATCCCACATTATTGAATCATTATTTTAGTCAAAACAACCTATTTATAGGCGTTAATGTGTTAAGAAGTGTGATTATCTGAATGAATGGTACTGTTTTTTACTTAACTGTTTCTATTTAATTTCTTCTTACTCTTCTTAAAATCTTATTGATACATGATGAAATTATAAATAGAATATCTTAAATTTGTAGAGTGTTTATTTGTAAAGACCCAAAAATTCTGGGGAAATTTTTTCTTAAACGCACGGGACTTTTACAAGTCCATAGTTTCTTATGGGGCTAGATTCCGATGCCCGGTGTGCTCAGAATCAATCTCTGATGTTTTGTTCAGGTACGTTCAATAAACGTACGAGTGGGATTTTATATCTTTTGAACCGGTGCTCGGAACTAAAATATGAGGGCACCGTTGAACTCGCAGCGTCAGTGATTTCTTAGTGAGACCCTCACCGTAGTTGCATTCTAACGAGAATGGAAATTAGATTTTGGTGTTTTAAAATAAATTAAATAAAAATAAGAGGATAACTTATTTTTATTGTGGGGGTTAGAAACCTCAAAGTGGAGGTTGGGGGTAAAGGCCACCACACCCTAACCTCCCATGGGAGGTTATCGTGGTGGAAACCACCTGAGCATAACCTCTCTTGGGAGGATAATTAAGTTGCGGGCCACCTGGGCTTTAAACCCCCTTTAACCCCCCATTTATGTGGGATGAAAACTCTTCACTTTCCCCCATTATTTTTAATGTGACAACTCCCTCAATTAATTAATTTATGCCTTGCAATTAATTCATTGAATCCATTTGAATTCTTTCCCACCATTAAAATAAAGTATATGATATTATTTTATTTTGGTTGGCATAATCTTTTGGGTGGAGCTTGGGGAAGGAGGAGAACTCTTCAATGAAGAATGCGAAGAATGCCATCTTCGACTTCGTCACCTATGATCACTTTCCAACACATAGGCTTGAGAAATGGGAGTGTATGACGAACGCCGATGACACCACCATCACTGACTTCGTCTTCTTCCACACACCACCTCCATCGACGATCGAGGTAGGGTATTTTTACGTTTGAATTTGTTTTCATAGTTCAACGTTGTTCAATCGTGGGTATTTGTTTCACCAAATTTCATCACCATAACGTGGAAGGCTCAGGCCGCACGAACATGGCCTGACCCTCCCCCTTTGATTATTCATGTTTGTTGAAGACGAAGGCGGTGAAAATGTGTCCGGTGTCGGGCCGGCTGCAAAGAGTTCGACGGTGAAAGGTCACCGGATCGCCAAAAGGGCGTGGCACCGTTGTGCCCTGCAGAAGGGAAGTTGCGGCTTTGTCGGGCCGTGGCGGAGGGCGCGGTGCTGTCGCGTGGTGCGGAGGGTAGTAGGTGTCCATGGTGGAGGCGGTGCGACGCCTTTATGTTGCATGGAGGAGATGGAGGCCGCGGCCCGGCCGGGACGCGGTGGAGGAGGCGCGACGCTGTCGCACCGTGCAGTGGAGCAGGATTGTGGTGCCGTCTCTCCGAGACAGAAGAGCCAAGGTGGCTGCCCCGGCCGGCCGTCGGAAGAGCCGAACGGTTGGACACTTAGCTAGCTGGGAGGAGCGGGACCCTCATGGTCTTGCGTGACCTGGACCGGCGCCACGTGGCACCGGTTAGGGTCCCCACCCGAACGGCTAAGTCGTTCGGGTGCCATGGGTCGCGCGGTTCCTCCCTGGTCGTGGCTAAGGCGGACCCCCGCCATGTCACCGGTTCGCCAGGCCGACTGGGACGTCGGGCCAACCGGGTTTCCAGGCCGACCGGGCCGCCGGGCCAACCGGGCTGCCGGGATGCCATCGGGCCGGGCCGCCCCCTCGGGTCGGGCCGCCCACTCTAGGCGGGCCGCCCACTCAGGCCGGCCCACCCCCACAGACCGGGTCAGACCCCAGTCCGATCCTGATTAGCCGAATACACCTTTTTGCCCATATCATGGGCTACGGGTGTCTGATCAACAAACCTTCTACGGTGATGGAAATCTTAGAACAAGAATATTCTTTTGGAATAACCCACTTGAGGTTTTGATACAATTGGGGTATGGTTGGGTAGGATTGAACCTAAAAACCAAACGTGCCCCTGGAATGGAAATGCCAAAAACTCATAGAATGGGCGTCCGATTGATGCGTTGTCTGTTGCATTGAGATCCCTATGATGAGTCGGACCTTTGAGATAACAATACATGGGACTTCGTGACAGTTACAGTATAGACTAGTAGATTGTGGAGTAGATCCTCCCGGAGACGAGCGAGCGGAGTACGGAGACCTAGTATCTGGATGATACCTGAAGACTTCTGACCTTTCGACTCAGAGTGATTCGACTAGCACAGTAGGGGAGTGCCTCTGTGTGAGCGCGGTAGACCCGTAGTGGGGAGCGCCTCTGTGTGACGTGGCAGGCCCACGGTACTCGACAAGAGGAGTACATCAGTAGGCGACGAGGGGGAGTGCCTCCGTGTGAGCGTGGCAGACCCACAGTGGGGAGCGCCTCTATGTGACATAGTAGACCCACAGTACCCAATAGGATGAGTACCACAACAGTCCTGGAAAGTGGGAAGTGCCTCTTTGTGACGGGGCATTCCCACAGTACTCTATAGAGGAGGAGTACACCAGTAGCAGAGGTTTCGACAGTTTGACTGGGAGTGTTACATGTTAACACCCCTAGAATAAAATTCTGGTTTGGAGCTGAGTCAGTGACTTTTGTGTTTATCACATGATTGAGATAGGTTACTAGATAACTTAGGTATATGTATGGGCATATAACTAAGTAAGGTTTATCCATTGAATCTTTACTTTGTGGTTATACATGTTGGATATTGTGAGACCTTGAGGGTCTCGGGGTTCCCACTAAGTATCATTATACTCACCCTTGAACGGGCTATGCCCGCACCTCGTTGTGTTGGATTCAGATGACAGACATCGCTGACGGAAGCCGAGAGCTCCAGGACTGGATGGTACTCGAAGGTGGACCTTACGACGAGTCGGTACACAGAGGAGTCTGACAGACGTGGAGTGCTGAGGTGGCCATCAGTACCTACCCTTTAGGTAGGAACCCTAGAGGATGATCCAGGATCTTCTCTTTACCTTTCAGCTGTTTTTCCCTTTTCCAGTTTTACTTGCTTTAGGTTGTACCTGTACTTTACTATTGGGCTTGTATTTCTGGCCCCTTTTACCTCCCAGCACTTCTTGTATATTCAGTATTTCTTAGTTTTTTGCTTCCATTTCTATACTCTGTTTGTGTATGTTTACTTTTTATAAAGGAAATGCCTTCCCAGCTTAGGGATTTACACCTTTGGTGGTAGTCACCAGCCCCTGGCCTATGGAAGGTGGGCTTGGGGTAGTCACGACACGGGTCCTGAGGAAGGGTTGTGACAAATTGGTATCAGAGGAGTTAGTTCTACCACATAACATAGGACTCTGATCTTTATTTTATGTGAAGAAATAGTGTTGAGGGTACTGAGTGTGGTTTTTAGTTCAGGGAGTCCAGTGTTGGTGCGGCGGCCGACGTATCCATACCCCAGGACCCTAGCTACTGATTTCCGACTTAGTGCATGAAAACATTGATTGCAAGCCTGTCTTTAAAAGTTTTCATAAGTCATATCAATCTGGTAAGTTCACCAGGTATAATCTTTTGACCGTGTCAAATCTGTTTCTTTCAGGATGCCTCCCTGCAGAGCCCCGAGATTCGTACGTACTAACAGCCCACCGAGCTATGAGGCTTTGATGCAGGGCCCTTTTCCAGTTGAGGCACCAACGGTACCACTTCCTGTTGGTCCACCGATGCCACCAGCCCTAGCAACAGACAATGCACGTTGTTTGAGCGCATTTCATTAGTTCCAGTGCCAGAGGCCACCTAGGTTATGGGGAGAGACGGACCCACAGGTGGCTGAGGAATGGCTGGAGGTTGTGGTGAGAGTTTTAAGGCTAGTATGGACACCAGTAAACTACATGGTGATACTTGCTACCAGTCTCCTACTGGCAGTAGTGGGCAGATGGTGGATCCTAATGCTCCAAGTGCATATTGAGGAAACACTTCTTTGGACAGACTTCGAGAGCCTGTTCTAGGGAGAGTTTGTACAAGCCACCCTTCGAGCAGTGCCGATACATGATCTACATCATCTATAGTACGACAACATGACAGTAGCACAGTACTCAGTGAGGTTCACCGACCTCTCGTGATACTCCACGGATATGGTATGGGACCCAATCTTCAAGGCCCAGTCCTTCTAGAAAGGGCACAGGTGAGAGATCAGAGCCTCAATGATCTCCATTAGCATCCCGACGTAGGCGGTGGTGTTAGAGAGATCCCTTATAGTAGAGAGTTTCTTGGATGAGCACTCACCAGCAGCAAGACCCACTACTAGTCGACATGAAGAAGTGTCTTCTGCAACCAGAAATATAAAGATGACATAGAGGTGCAAGAGGACCAGACCCACGGGTGAACGATCGCAAGACACAATATCTTTTGTGCAGGGCACCCCAGGCAGTGACTTACCTGTCAGGAGTAGACAGTGTTACTCATGCGGCGGGCAGGGTCACATTGCTCGTGACTATCCAACCCTCCGTTCAGATGATCAATAGAAAGTTGAGAGACCTCCCAGGAAGAGGCATAGGTACAATCGAGGTGGTCCGTATAGAGCAAGCATACGTGGTAGAGGAGTTGATCGTGCAGATGGTGGTGGACGACGTTACGAGGTGCTACATCCACCACCACTAGGAGGTCCACCCCGACCATAGGGTGTAGGTGGACAGGGGAGAGCTCATCTTCAGGAAGATAATTATTATGACCACGACACACTAGTGATGATTCGAGGTACAATATGTGTCTAATCCTTCTTAGCTGCAGTTCTTATAGAAATAGGTACCGATCATTCATTCATAGCCACTACCCTCATTCGGAGCTCTGAGATTCCGACAGAGCAGTTGGCTAGATCCTTACGTCTAGAGACTCCTATGGGAGCAGACTCGATGATTAGACCTTGGTGTCGGCAGTGTGATATTACTCTAGGAGGTGAGAGCATTGGCTGGGATCTCCTCGTAGCGGCATCAAGGCCTTTTGACGTCATCTTGGGTATGGACTGGTTATCTACATTCTATGCTCAGATCGACTGTATTAGGCACAAAGTGCGGTGTGTCTGCACAGATGGGACCAGGTTTACCTTCACCGGCGAGAAGGGAACCATTGCAGCATAGGATGAACTTACTCAGAGGAGGGTACATCTGATCACTCACCAGTTGTCTTGCCTTACCCTCAGAGCAGTTGATGTGGAGAGTCCTACTTATCCTATAGTGGTGGACTAGTACGCGGATGTTTTCCCCGAAAATTTTCCAGGACTACCTCCTCACAGAGAGGTGGACTTCTACATTGATCTCTACCCCGGGATGACACCAATATCTACTCTAGCATATAGGATGGCTCCCACTAAGCTTCACGAGATGCAGGTACAGCTAGAGGACTTTCAGGGAAAGGGATTCATTCGGCCCAGTGTTTCTCCCTGGGCAGCCCCAATTCTGTTCGCCAAGAAGGCAGACGAGAGCTTGAGGATTTTTGTCGACTACCGTCGCCTGAATCAGGTGATCGTGAAGAACAGGTACCCACTTCCAAGGATTGATGACCTCTTTGATCAGCTCAAGGGGGAATGATGGTTCTCAAAGATAGACCTTAGATCAAGCTATCACCAGCTCAGAGTTCAAGATGAGGATGTGCAGAAGATGGATTTATGGTGTCGATATTTTCACTATGAGATCTTGGGTATTCCCTTCAGTGTAACCAATGCTTCATCAGTGTTCATGTGTCTCATGAATAGGATCTCCCCAACTTACCTTTATATCTTTTTCATAGTCTTCATCGACGACGTTTTTATCAACTCGACTACTGAGGAGGAGCATTCCTATCATTTGCAGGTAGTATTGGGCACACTCCGAGAGCACCAGCTTTATGGTAAGCTCTCGAAGTGCCAGTTTTGGATTTGAGAGGTTCACTTCATGGGACATGTCATCTCAGAGGCTAGAGATGCAGTGGATCCAATGAATATTGATGTGGTACTTTTTTGGGAGCCACCAAGGTGTGTGACAGAGGTACTGAGTTCTCTGGGCTTGGCTAGATACTACCAGAGATTCATTCCAGACTTCCCCAGAGTTGCAACACCACTATCAGCCTTGACGAAGAGGGGGAAACCCTTCGTTTGGTCGAAGAGATGCCAACAATGCTTTCAAGAACTAAGGTAGAGGCCGAATCATGCCCCTATCTTAAGGCTTCCATAGAAGGGTGTAGGGTATGTAGTTTACTGCGATGCATCAGGAACCAGAATTGGGTGTGTCTTGATGCAGGAGCGAGCAGTGATCGCATATGGTTCTCGGCAGTTGAGACAGCATGGGTAGAACTGTGCTACCCATGACCTTGAGTTAGTAGTAGTGGTCTTATCCTTGAAGATGTGGCGACACTATATGATGGGTGAAAGTTTTACCATGTTATCTAATCACAAGAGTCTTAGGTATATCTTCTCTCAAAAGGACCTGAACCTGAGATAGCGGCGTTGGCTCGAGTTTCTCCAGGACTATCACTTTGAGATAGTCTACACTTCTGGGAATGGGAACATTGTTGCGGATGCGCTGAGTAGGAAGACTGGTATTCAACTGCTATGAGAGGCGATATAGTAGCTAGCTGCCTTACATATATTGTTTGTGGATAGTGATGGAGAACCCTATCCACAGTCTCTTACAGTCACTCCTCCACTTCTTCAGTGAGACAAGGAGTCATAGTGTGGAGACGCTGATTGTGAGATGTGACGTGCTCAGATATCCATAGGTCAGGCACCTGATGGATTTTATGAAGGTGGGGAGCATGTCATCCTCTTCAGAGGATGTACCATGGTACCAGTAGCACATTTTGAGTATGTTTTGAGAGAGTTCCACACTTCCCCCCTTATGGTACATCTAGGAGTGGCGAAAATGTACCAATACCATCGACGATAACACTGGTGGCTAGGTATGAAGAAGGAAGTAGCTGATTTTGTCTCACGATTCCTCACTTTTCAGCAAGTGAAGGTGGAGCACCAGGTACCAGCAGGAATGGTTAAAAACATAGAGGTCCCATAGTGGAAGTGGGATGGGATATCCATGGACTTCGTGACGGGTATTCCACGTACATCCAGGAGTCACGTTCTGATTTGGGTGATCATCGACCGACTCCCCAAGTCGTCCCACTTCCTACCGATCAGAGAGAAGGGCTCAGTAGAGAGCTTGGGACGCCTCTATGTGCAGGATATTGTGTGTTTTCATGGAGTACCTACTTCAATAGTCTCCGACCGTGACACATGATTTACATCCCGGTTATGGAAGGGGTTGCAGGAGGCTTTCAGGATGTAGCTTCGTTTGAGCACCGCCTTCCATCCTCAGACGGATGGTCAGAATGAGTTGACCATCCGGACCCTCAAGAACACGCTACGTGCTTGTGTCCTCGACTTCAGTCACTCCTGGGAGGACCACTTGCCTTTGGTGGAGGTTGCATACAACAACAGTTATCACTCCACCATAGGGATGGAACCTTTTGAGGCCTTGTACGGGAGACCTTGAAGATCACCCTTGTGATGGAATAACCCTAAGGAGTCAACACTAGTGGGACTAGAGATGGTACGGGCTACTACTAAGAAGGTGCAGATCATCCAGGAGCGGATGAAGGCTACATAGAGCATGCAGAAGTCATATGCTGATAGAAGGCGGAGACCTCTAGAGTTCAAGGATAGTGACCACGTCTTTCTACGGGTCTCACCTCGATGAGGTCTATGGAGATTTGGCCGAGACAACAAGTTATCTCCATGATTCATCGGACCTTTCCAGGTCCTCAGTAGAGTAGGTGATGTGGCTTAGCACTTAGCTCTTCCACCGTAGTTGCACCGGGTGCATGACGTCTTCCACGTATCTCACCTGAGAAGATACGTGCACGACCCTTCCCACATCATCGACCATGGGGAGCTGGACATCTATGATGTGGATAATTTTACGGAGGTTCTAGTGGAGATTGACGATCGAGAGAAGTGGGTACTATGTGGATGGTCAATACCTCTGGGGCGTGTTCTCTGGCAGCACAGGACCCTCCAGGAGAGCACATGTGAGCGGGAGGCTCATATGCGTTCTTAGAATCCCCATTTGTTCCCTTAGTGTGATTTGTAGCTTACTGGGACGTAAAGACCTGAGGTGAGAAGAATTTAAAGAGACTAAAATTCTATGGAAATTTTTTTCATAAATGCACAGAAATATTTTGAGTTCGCAATTTTTGACGGCGCTTGATTCCGAGGCCCGGTGTGCCCAGAATCAATTTTTAAAGTTTTATTTGGGTATGTTCAGTAAACTTACAAGCAGGATTTCATATCTTTTGAACCGGTGCCTGGAACTAAAATCTGAGGGCACCGTTGAACTTGAAACATCGATGATTTCTTAGTGAAACCTTCATTGTAGTTGCGTTTTAATGAGAATGAAAATTAGTTTTTGGGGTTTTAAAATAAATTAAATAAAAACAAGAGGATAACTTATTTTTATTTTGGTGGTTAAAAACCTCTAAGTGGAGGTTGGGGTTGGGGGCCACCACAACCTAACCTCCCATGGGAGGTTATGGTGGTGGATACCACTTGAGCATAACCTCCATTTGGATGATAATTAAGGTGGGGGCCACCCGGGATTTAAACCCAATTTAACCCCCCATTTATGTGGGATGAAAACTCTTCACTTTCCCCATTATTTTTAATGTTCCAACTCCGTCAATTAATTAATTTAAGCCTTCAAATTAACTAATTGAATCCATTTTAATTCATGTAAACCATTAAAATAAAGGATATGCTATTATTTTATTTTGGTTGGAAGATTCTTTTAGGTGGATCTCGGGGAAGGAGGAGAAATCTTCAATGAAGAAGGCGACGAACGCTATCTTCGACTTCGTCACCTTAGAACACTTTTTGACACACAAGGTAGAGAATTGGGAGTGCATGATGAACGCCGACGACACCACCATCATCGAATTCGTCTTCTTCCATGCAATACCTCCATAGATGATTGAGGTAGTGGATTTTTACTTTTGAATTTGTTTTCATAGTTCAACGTCGTTGAATCATTGGTATTTTTTTCGTCAAATGTTATCACCATAACGTGGAAGGCTCGGGCCACATGAACATGGCCTGACCCTCCCCCTTTGATAATTCCAGTTTGTTGATGATGAAGGCAGAGCAATGGGAACCGGCATTGGGAAATCCATGAAGATTTCCATGGCGCAAGGTCACCGAATCGCCAAAAGGGTGCAACACCATCGTGTCGCGCGGCGCCGTCGCACCATGCGGAGGGCAGTTGGGGGCCGCGACCATGCTGGGCCATGGAAGAGGGGGCGCGACACTGTCGTGTCATGAAGAGGAGCTGGATGTCGTGGCAAGGCCGGGCCGCAGTGGAGGAGGTGAGGTGCCGTCGCGCCGTGTGGTGGAGCAGGACCGTGGCACCATGAAGCCGCGGTGGAGGAGCCGAATGGTTGGATGCTTGGCTAGTCGGGAGGAGCAAGACTCTCAGGGTCCCACATGACCTGGGATGGCACCCCTGGCACCGGTTAGGGTCCCCAACTATACAACTAAGCTTTTCGGGTGCCAGGGGGAGCGCAGTTTCCTCCATGGTCGCGGCTAAGGAAGACCCTCGCTGGGCCGCTCGGTCGCCAGGCTGACCGGGCCACCAGGCCAACCAGGACAACCCGGCCTTCGGGCCACCATCAGGCCGGGTCTCCCCTTTCGGGCCAGGCCACGCCCTTGGGCCGGGCTTCCTACGGGCCAGGCCGCCCCCTCGGGTCGGTCCGCCCACTCTGGTCAGGCTTCCCACTCGTGTCGGGCCGCCCACTCGGGCCAGAACGCCACCACATACCGGGTCAGAACCACCGACCGGGTTGGACCCGCGGACTGGGTCAGAGCCCATTCTGGTCCCGATTAGCCGAATACACCTTTTCGCCCATATCTTGGGCTATGGGTGTCCAATCGATGAACTATTTGTTGCGAAAAAAAATCATAGAAATAGACGATTCTTTTGGCACACACCACTTGAAGTTTGGATACAGTTGGTGTATGGTTGGGTTGGTTTTAACCTAAAAACATACCGGGCCCCTAGAACGGAAACACCAATAACTCACAGACCGGGCGTCTGATTGACACGTTGTCTATTTCATTGAGATCCCTATGACGAGGCAGACCATTGAGATACTTCTAATTGGTACTTCGTGACAGTTGGAGTATCGAACAGTAGCTTGTGGAGCAGATCCTCTCGGAGACGAGTGAGTGGAGTACGGAGACCTAGCAGCTGGCTGATACCTGACTACTGCTGACCTTTCGACTCAGAGTGATTCCACTAGACCAGTAGGGGAGAGCCTCTATGTGAGAACGGCATACCCATAGTGGGGATCGCCTCTGTGTGACGCGGTAGTCCCACGGTACTCGACATGAGGAGTACCTCAGCAGGCTATGAGGGGGAGCACCTCTTTGTGAGCGTGGAAGACCCACAGTGGGGAGCACCTCTGTGTGACACAGTAGACCCACGATACTCGACAGTAGGAGTACCACAGCAGTCCAAGAATGTGGGAAGCACCTCTGTGTGATGCGACAGGCCCACATTACTCTATAGAGGAGGAGTACACCAGCAGCCGAGGTTTCGACAGTTTGACTGAGAGTGTTACATGTTACCACCCCTAGAACAAAATCCTAGTTTTGAGCTGAGTTAGTGACTTTTGTGTTTACCTCATGATTGAGATGGGTTACTAGATAACTTAGTTATATGTATCAGAATATACCTAAGTAAGGTTTATCCGTTAAATCTTTAATTTGTGGTTATCCTTGTTGGATATTGTGAGACCTTGAGGGTCTCAGGGTGCCTACTGAGTATCATTATACTCCCCCCTACACGGGCTATGACCGCACCTCGGTGTGTTGGATGTAGACAACAGAAATCGCTGACAGAGGCCGAGAGTTCCAGGACTGGACGTTACCCGGAGGTGGACCATACGACGAGTCGGAACACATAGGATTCTGACAGACTTGGAGTGCTGAGGTGGCCATCAGTACATACCCTTAAGGTAGGAACCCCATAGGATGATCCAAGAGCTGCTCTTTACCTTTCAACTATTTGTCCCTTTTCAAGTTGTACTTGATTTTAGTTGTACCTGTAATTTACTGTTGGGGTTATATTTTCAGCCCCTTTTACTTTCTAGCACTTCTTCTGTATTTAGTACTGTGTAGTGTTTTGCTTATAGTTGTGTACTCTATTTGTGTATGTTTACTTTTTATAAAGGCAATGCCTTCCCACCATAGAGATTTACGCCTTTAGTGCTAGTCACCAGCCCATGGCCTGTAGAAGGTGGGCTTGGGGTAGTCACGGAATGGGTCCCGAGGATGGGTCGTGAAATTATTTTTGTTAAAATAATCACTTAAATCCATCTCTAATTCAATTAAATGGTAAAGGAATTAATCATTCATGCCTAAGTGTGAACTATCACCTCCACGAACTGATCTATTTTGTTATCCATAACCCTCTCTAAAAAATATTTATAATTATGGAATTAATGTTCATATGGGATATTGATGATATATTTATCATTAAAATAGAATAATATATCAATTATATTATTACATTCCATGCAGATAAAAAGGATAACGTTGTTTGTGCATACGTGTGAACTATCACCTCCATGAAGCGATGTGATTCGTTTTTAATTACCACATCACTTGTATGATATATATAAGTATATTGAAATAATTAATATGATATTAATGATTTTATAACAATTATATAAAGATAAAATAATACTTAACATTTTTACATAATGATCAATGAAAAATAGAAAATTCTACTCATGTGTACGTACGACCTACCGTCTCCATGATTATAATATTGTTCATTTTTCATTTCAGTAATTAATGGATTGATTTAAAAGTTTAATGGTTGAATAATGTTATCATTATGTGATGAATATTATTCTATATATGATGGACTTATGACCAGATAGACTATTAATATGTAACCATTTTCATTTTTATCAAGTTCAAAATATTAAAAAAACATCTAATATGAACATAAATAATTATATAATAGTTATGACATGGTAATAAGTGATATAAAAGTCATAATAAACATTTAAGAGGATCAAAATAAATTATAAATTAATCGAAGTTTATTAATCCCGAAGATAAAGAACGCATGATACGAGTCGAACTTGAGGTAGTGGATTTCGTCTAAATCTGCTTTCATTGAGGCATTTCTTGATAATATGAACCATTATTCTTTTATATGGTGAATATACAACCAATAAAACATTTAATATCCACATTGTTTCTATAATAATTATATTTAATATTTTGGTAATTGTATTAATTAATGTAGACTATGATTTAAATGTTCAAAGTGGTATGGGACACCTAGAACATTTAATGATTTAATTATCAAATATTTTTTTTCATTTTATTAATTTACATATTTATTATGTGGATATAAAATTATTTTAAATGTTTTTTTTACATTTTTAATTTAACTAAATCATTTTCTAAAAGAATCTTTTTATGTGTTTTATATAGATCAGTTAGAGAAAAGAAAAAAAATTAATTTTCATTTCAACTAATACGGCGACAACAACTTCTCCACCATTGTGACCATTACGTGATATTTGGATTCATGTACAATAATTAATGTTTTTTAAAGGTAAATAAATCCATTATTACATAATTTTTTTGGGTATTTAAGTATTGAAAATGGATTTATTATATGAATATCTAGAAACTCGTTCTTTTGATTGAAAATGATATTTTATGATTATAATATTTTATGTGTTATGATTAGTGTAATGGTACTTTAGAATTATATAAAATGGTTGCACCTGATATATCTTGAATGAATGTTTGAGCCCTATTTTAGGTCATGGGTGAGCCCTATATAACTTATGCGAATGGTTGATCCCCATTTAAGCTCATGTATGAGAATGATACAACTTATACGAAGTGTTTATCCCCATTATAGCTCATGGGGAGCTATATATAAATTATATGAAGGGTCACCCCCATTATAGATCTCCAAGTCATTGGGTATGGAGGTAGGCCATAAATATTTTCCATTGCTATGAGTGAAATGTATGGATGTTGACCACATGCTTATGCCAATTAACTAGGACTATTTCCAAAGTCACCTCTTTATATGTTTTATGTTCTTTTATCTATAGAACTCGATGACATGGTTATTTCATTTAAGTATTATTATGTATCAAGTAACATTTATTAGTATATGTGCTTTCTATGGGTTTTATGAAAAAACTTTTGAATAAATAAAAGTTAATAATGAACTTATATTCGTTGAAGAGTATTTACTTCTTATTAATAGTGAAAATCATTACTTTATGACAATGTATTCATGGTTTACATGTTTTTTCATGGAAAAAAGTTTTCGTTCTCTATGTATCCTTTAAAAAAATTACGCTCATCCAAATTTTTAAAATGTTTTTCATACGATTTAATGGAGAATAGAGAAAATAATGGGATCACAGGAAATTTTTTGATGATTGAATATCAAAATAAAAAATGTTTCATTTTAATAGTTTTGGTTTTGTGTAAAAATGGATATTTTTAATATTTTAATTGTTATGTATGAGTTATGACCTAATTCTATAATGCTATAAACAAGAAAAAGATCCTCAATGTGAAATAATGTAAAATCATCACAAAACTCAAGATTGCATAATTTTTTAAGGCCATGTCCTTACAGTTGGTATTGAAGGATGGTTTAGAAAACATTAGAGATTATGATGTTTTATAAATAGTTAGCGATATCATTATGAGTTTATAATTTAATGGCGTATTATATCTTTAATGTATTAAAATTCATTTTGTGTCTATATGTTGTGAACTTTTAAGGCACGTAACAATATTTTTGGAGAGATTAAACTTTGAGGTAATTATGTGTTATTACTTTTTTGGAATGTTATATGAATTATCTACTTTTAGAAAAAGGACAACACACAGGATGGGTGACAACCTGTCACATCTGGCTAGATCACCGGAATCAAACCCACAACAAAAGAGAGACAAGGGTGAATCCCCTACCAGTGGCCTATGTGATTACCTGGATAGTATGAAATCATTCTTTTTAGTTAATCAATTTTATGTTTTAAAAATAAAATGATTTATTGAACCCATGTTTTATTAAATAATTAATCTTGGGACTGTAAAATTATTTACTGATTATGTGGTAAATGTTTTTTTTGAAGACATTCATTAATTTTTGGGAACATTATATAATTAAGGTAAATAGAATACTCTTGGATTTTATTTGAGGAGTAATGGTTGAATTTATTTTGTGTGTGTGGTAGAATCTATGATATTATTATGGACTTTTGGGGGAATTAGGTTATTTATGGAAATGATTAAACCATTATAGAGAATATGTGATTAGTTTAATTTTTTTTTTGTTATAATTCATTAAAAGTGGTTGATTTTATTTGAATATAAATGTTTCAATTTATCTTCAAAGACTTTGTGATGAAATAATTTTGAATTTTGGGTTTCAATGTTAGATTGTATTATTTTGAGGAATTTTAAGGACAATTATTTGTTGAATAGTCTATGTGGAAATTTTTTCATTACTGTTGAATTTTTGAGATTAAAGGTATTTTTTCATCATGAAATGTTTTATTCATTTTGGAGAATTTTTTTATCTTATCATAACCATATTATATTGGTTAATGTTTCAAGCTACGATAAATTTATATATTTAATATTTTCTGGATTATGTGATTCTATAAACATTGATTCATCTTGAATACACATCATTTGGATAAAAATAAGAGTTATTGGTGGAAATTGATTAATGTATGAAAATATACTTCTCAACTAAGTTTGTTTCTTTTTGTTCTTGGTAAATTAATTAAATGAATTACACAACTCGATGAAAAGGACCTTAAAACAAAAATGTTTTGCATTTACTTTTCCAACTGTGAAGTCAAAGACTGTTTACCTATCACAAATATATGGTTTTGTTTGTGTTATATTTCTCCTAACAATTTATTCTATCACAAACCATCAGAACTTGATGGTTAGTTATTTCTTCCATATCCATTTTTCCTATGTGTAACAATAGTATTTGTTATCTTTGGTGTCCATTATACTTCACTTTCATTCTTCTAAAGTGATGGTTTAATTTACTCAATTTCCAATGTGGTATTTCAATGAAATAAATTAAAAAATTTATACTGTAGTTACTAATTCCGAATTCAAAATTTCAAGGATGTAATTTCTAAAGGTGGGGGGGGGGGTTTAACATCCATTGTTTTTAAAAAGAAATACTTTTTTTCAATCTCGCATGTGATACGCTATATCAATCTTAAATAGACAACTAAATTCGGTAATTTAAATGCTTCATTTATAAGATAGAAATTCGAAGAGTAGGAATGAAAAATATTAACTAAATAATAAAAATAAGGTGTATATGTTTTTATATAATGATTATTCTTTACTTATCCAATTAATTAGAAATGAAATTAGAAAAACAACTAAATATAAAGGATGTGTTTTTAGGAAAAACTATTTATGTATGAATAATTGTGTTAGAAAATAGTCAAATTAATCTTATTGGATTCTATTAATGAAATTTGATCTCAATCTGATGTTTAAATTTAATCTTCTATGTTTTCTAAATGTGATATAAGATCAAAATCAATTTTATGCGTAAAAGGAGTATTTTTCAAATAAGGCATTTTACCACCCTTTAATGAAGAACCCAATTTAAATATAGTTTTTTCACTTTTATAAGTTCTATTTGACAAAGTAAACTTCATATTTTGAAGCGGTATGTTAAAATTTACTTTGGTAAAATTTGTTTCCTTTTTTGATAAGATTTAATTTTTAATAAATAGTGAAAAATAATACATTTTAATTAAAAAATGATTTTCTTCAAATTTATTTACATTATTATATTATCATTTTAATTTCATATACAGTATAATTATATTATGTTTTATCATTTTAATCAATTTATGACATTGAAATGATTTTTTTATTGAAATTATATATAATCACTTATTGAAAATTTCAATGTCTCTTATACCCGCATTCTAGCCACATATGCTTGATTAACATTACACATTATTTTACTGCTTCTATGAATTGAATTTCGAAAAATGGACATAAATGGATATAAAAAGTAGGATAATTTTTGTATAATATGATTAAAATATTTTTTGGGAATAGTATCTTTGGGATTTCATTTAGCACGATTACTGGTCAAATCAGGTAAAATAATGATAAAATTAATATTACAATATTATAAAGTAACCTAAAACTTGTACTAATTTTATTATATGAGTGGTTTTAGACCAAAATAAATATTATTTTAAATTATAATTTTTTAAAGCCACTTGGGTAAGAATATGACATATATTATATATAATTTAATGATAACTTAAAAAATTCATTCTCATATTTTTAATAAGTAAGTAATTTTTAATATGGGTTTATATAAGTGATATCATACACTATAAATAGTATATAAAATATTAAAATATTAACTACATCATGGTAATTTATTTATATTTTTTACAAAATAAACAATAAAATTAAATTAAGAAACAACGATGATGAAGTAATATATTTATTTAAGGAAGAATAAAATAAATGATATTAATAATACTAAAATAAATATAATATGAAATATTTAATGCTATCCACGAATTTTATTGATTAATGTGACCTGTTATATATGAAAAAATGTAGTTAGTTTATAGGAATCAAGTTTTTTTTATTTTTGAAAATGTCAAGTAATAAATAGTGGGAATATTGATGTCATTTATATATTAAAATATATAATATTTAATTAAATGATATATATTTTTTAAAAATAAAATATTTAGTAAAAACGTTTATATATGTAAAATATCAATAATTATTTATTAATAGTTCTATTTTCATTTATGGAAATTATTTTAACCCTCAATGTGTAACTTACTCGATAAAACTGTAAGAGTAAAAAGTGGTTAAAACCAAAAAGATAAGGACTAAAATATATTCAAAACTTGTCTAATTTTAATTGTATGATTGGTATTTGAGAAAAAATTATCATATAATTTAAATAAATCAGTTTTGGACAATTTGGAATAGAAATTGAGTTTATATTAATTTAATACTTTTAATAATTTCAAGAGTGCCCCTCCCCTCTCATACAAAAGGGCACCCATTCCATTTTATTACTAATACTTCAAAAAGAATTTAGTTATACCAATATATTCCCAATACTTTTACTAGAATACCTCCCCAAATTCTTGAAGCCTTATTTTAGCTATAACACCATCCTTAGAGGTATTACACTGTTTGGAAGGGTGATCATCTGAAGTAAAGGTAATGTTTTTATTTCGGTGTTTCTATTTTATTTCTTCTTCCACTTACATTAAATATTATTCATCCATGATGAAATAATAACTCTAGTATACTAAATATACTAAGTGGTTATTAGGTTAATATCATCACCTAAATCTATCTCCACTTCCCTTAAATGGGAAAGGAATTAATCATTCATGCATATGTGTGAAATATCACCTATACGAACCGATATAATTCATTTTCCATCACCATCTGTAAAGATTGGTTATAATGTTGAAATTAATGTTCATATGTGATATTGTAGAAAATTTATTATTATAAGAGTATAATATATCAACTAAATTCTAACTTTCCATGCACATAAAATGAAAATGTTGTTTGTGTGTACATGTGAACTATCCCCTCCATAAAAAGGTGTGATTCGTTTTTAACCACCGCATCAAATGTATGTTATATATAATAATATTGAAATAATTAATATGATATTAATTATTTTATTATCGTTATAAAATCGTAAAATAATACTTACCATATTTCAAAAATGATCAATGAAATATGAAAAATGTTACTCATGCATACATACGACCTACTGCCTCAATGATTATAATGTTGTTTATTTTTCATTACCATAACTAATGGTTTGATTTAAAAGTATAATATATGTATAAAATTTATAATAATGTGATTAATATTACTTTGGATATGATGGAATTATTACCACATGGACGATTGACATCATACATATGTCAATTTCGATCATGTTCTGAGTATCGACAAAATGTCCGATATGAATTTAAATAATTATGTAATTATTATAATATTGTGATAAGTGTTGTAAAAGAATAATAATCCTGTAAAATGTTCTCAAGAATGTATAAATTATCCTAAGTCTCTTATTCATGAAGCTATAGAACTTATGAGGTGAGTCGAACTCGAGATAAGGTATTTCATCTCAATCTCCTTTCACTGATGAATTTCTGGATGATATGCACCATTATCCTTTTATAAGGTGTATATAAAACCACTAATTCATTTAATATCTATATTTTATCTATAATAATGTTATTTAATTTTTTGATAAATGTATTAATTCATGGAGAGGAATATTTAAATTTTCAAAGTGTTATGGGACACCTTGAATGTTTAATGATTTATTTATAAATTATTTTTATTCATGATATTAATTTAAATATATATTATATGGATATTAATGTATTTTAATTTTTTTTAAATATTTTAAATTTAATTAAATGGATTTAAATAGGAATAATTTTATGTGTATTATATGTAATATTTTTAAAACTAAAAAAAATAATGTTCTTTTAAATGCATACGACGATAACAACTTCTCTGTTGTTGTGATCGTTATTTGATATTTGGCTTCCTCATCAATACATAATGTTTTTAAGAAAACAAATCCATTAATACTAATTTTTTTGTATTTTTGTATTGTAAATGGTTTTTAAAATTGATTGATTATTTCAATATCTTGAAATGATTTCTTATGAATTCAAATGAAATATTATTATTGTAATCTTGTGTGTGTTTTGATTATTTAATATTAATTGGGAATTATATGATACAGTTGATATTGATATATTTTATATGAATGGTTCATCCCCATTACAACTCAAGGGTGAGCCTAATATTGTTTTTATGTAGTTTTAAACCCCATTTCAGCTCACAGGTGAGCCCGATAAAACTAATACTATGATTTTATCCCCTATATAGCTCATGGGTGATCCCGATAAAGCATATACAAAGGGTGTTCCCAATTATATATATCTAATTCATTAGTTATTGAAGTCAGACACATTGTTATTCCATTTTTAAGAGTAACATGTATAGAAGTTAGCTAGATGTTTCTTATAAATAAGTGTGATTCTATCCCAAGATAAATTTTTATATGTTATATATGATTTTATGTATGAAAGTAAATTTCATGGTTATTGATCGCATTGTTAAGTGAGTCAAATTAGATTTTTATTTTTCAATGTAATTTTTTATGTATATCAGCAACCCTATAACATCTCTTGATAGAGCCTTAGATCATTAATTTAAAAATATGGTTTTGATTTTAAAATTAAATGGGGAATGGGGTTTTATAAAACATCGATTTTGTTGATTTTGAAATAGAAACTGAAACTCTATTAATAAGTCAGAGAAATGGGATGCAGAAATCATGATCAACCTAGGTATGTTTCCCTGGATGCTCAATCCTCCATCTCTCTCAAGGTAATGGGTAGGTTCATTGATTACTTTATTTTATAAAAAATTTAACTAGTGTGGTATGTGAGTTCATATTAGGTTACCACCTAGGATTTTATTGACCAATGAAATTTATTATCTGCAACCACTCAAAATCAACACTATTGAATCGATGTAAAAGCAGAACTCAATCATGTAATTACACAAACAACATGATGAGATGACCTGATTTGTGTCAAGGATAATATTTGCAGAAGAAGAAAATGTACATAATCTTGGGATATAGATTCTGGATTTTATCAACTGATGTGGTCCATCTGCATATCAAAGAAAGGGAAGGGGTGAGAAAAGAGAAAAACATGCTCAAATCATCAAAAGATCTAGGTCATGAATGAAAGAATAAGGATTCTTTTTAATACTATTTTTACTTGTTCATATCAGAATAAATACCAATTAATAATATAGAAATTAAGATCAATAGAAAATAAACCTAGAAATTCAATTACCTTACTATGATTATAAGCATAGAGCTCGATATTATAATAAATGACACCACTAAAACTGATCACCAAGTGGCTTAGAAGTATATGATGTAGAAGAGAACTAAAATGGGTGAATAGAACTTTTATGTTTGGATCACCCATAAACATGGTCATTACACATGATATAATGAGGGTGAAGGGATATTTTTTGAAAAAAAAACATTGCACTTTCCATAAAATAAGTCATGTACCAAAGGGACTTGGTGATTATTCAGGGCAGAATTCTTCCTCCTTTATTATCTTACTATTTGACCCACCAAAATGAGAGAAAATAAATTAAAATTATGTGAAATGGTGGTTCTTCACGTTAGCTATACAATGGAGGTGGAATAATCCAAATCATATTTCTTATGCCCGAGTTATGGCCTAAATATAGAAGGGTGGTCCAATACAACCCTCCTAGAATTTCATCACATTGTGGGCCTATTTTGATCCTTGAAATGGATCAATTGGGATACATGGTCTTATAGAAAAAATTATTCCAATTTTTTTTCATTCATACATCCATTTTTATTCCTATTTGATGAACTTATTATACATAGTACATATTTCTGTCCATGTGCATGCTTGGGCACTCGCGTAGTTTGGCCCATTTTGCACGAATTCCATGATGGGATCTCAAAATAACTTCCTTGTACAATGTAAACACTAAATAATGTAAAATAAACCTATTAAATAGAGAAAAAAAATTAATTAATTGAATCAATCATGAAGTTAAATTTATTATTATATTGGTAATATTCATTATAAAACCACTTCAAATTAGTGGTGTAACTTTGAGAATGAATAGTGAACCGCTATACGATAACACCCCACACCTAATCATTTACACTGTTGGGAAATTCCACATATCCAAAAAAAATTATTCATGTATATATTCACAACTTCATGAATATTTAACAATCAAGTAAATTTTAATTCATTTATGTAATGTGATCAATGCAGAAACCACACGAATGATTTATTCCTAGTAAAAATGGAAAAAGAGGTATCATAAATTAGATCAAAATGAAATTACAAGATATTAATGACACCAAATTGAGCATGGAATAAAAAATTAAAACATTACACAAACTCTCGATGTGTTTGAAAACCATTAGATGCTATTCATTCCAAATTTTATCTAGTAAATATAAGTTATTTTAACATTTTTTAGCTTAAATGATTTTTTCCACTAAAGAACCTCAACATCCTTTGTAATCACATTTCATTACCGACTCACATAAGAATTACCATAAGTCAAAAATTAATCTCTAGACCTAGATATCCAAATTTTTTTCACATTTCATAACCGCCCTCATTTTTTTGTTTTTTATTCAAAAGTTAAATTTGGAACAAATCTAACAAAAATCTCTCAACCTTCATATGATTTTCTCATGAAACTAATTGTAATCATTATAAAAAGATAAAAGGTTTATGTGGAGTGGTTTTTCACCTACCTAATACACAACCTAATTTTTATATATATATTTTTTATATTTTTTAGGGCATACAACAGTTGTATATTATGTACACTCACATAAGTCAATCCAGTATTGTAATGAAATGTATCAAATAAGGAATGAATACAATGAAAAATAATTTTAGAAAGATGATAAATATTTACCTAAAATATATTTACCTTCTATTAAGTAAATAATATTCATGCATTATGGATTTGTGCAAAAATGAGTGAAGATATTAGCGACACAATTTTCCAAAATACTACTCACATAAGGGGTATCAATCATCTCAAAAGTTTCATAGAGATACAAAAATTTAGATCATTGAATTAAAACCAATTTACTAAAAACCAGTCCCCGATGTTAAATTCATACAAATATTCATTCCATAACATAGAAATTTTTTAATCAAATGGTAAAACAATATGGAATCCAAAAGTTCAACAAGAATTTTCTGTATGTTCCATGATTTTGTTATCATAATAGAGAGGGAGAGTAAACATACAATAAAAAGGAGAAAAAGTGAATAAAGAAGAAAGACGATGATAATCCAAATGAACTAAAAAAAAATGGAATGTAGAAATACAATAAATTAGGAGATGAAGAGAATAAAAGCGAAAGACATTGATGTCACAACCCGTCCCCCGGGGCACATGCTATGACTACCCCAAGCCCACCTTCCATAGGCCACGGGTTGGAAACTAGCACTGAAAGGCGAATTCCATATAACCAGGAAGGGACTAAATTTATAACCTTTAAACACACACAACCAAGCACACATCAAGATACGAACACAAGTAAACTATATAGAAAAAAGTGGGCTAAAAGTAAAAAAGGGGTTGGAATACAATCCAAATAGTAATAGTACAATTACAACTGAAATACAATACAATTGAAGAAAAAGAAAGGCATACACTGGGTCGTCCAACGAGGTCCCTACCTGAAGGGTAGGTGTAGATCGCCTCATAAACACTCCACATTTGCTTGTCTCCTCTATGTACCATCATGTCGTATGGTCTATCTCCAGGCCCTGTCTAGCCCTGGTACCCTCAGCCTCGATCAGCACTGTCCATCGTCTGCACCAAACACAACAAGGTGCGGGCATAGCCCGTGCAGGGGTGAGTATAACGATACTCAGTAGGGACCCGAGACCCACTTGGTCTCACAAAATCCACCAAGGATAAAACACAAGGCATGAAATCAACTAACAACCCTACTTCGGTATATTCCCATACATATACCTAAGTTATCAAGTATACCAATCTCAATCATGAGGAAAACACAGAGTCCAACTCAAATCCCAAAGCTCAACTGTTCCACCAAGGAAGGAATACCATGAAAGTAAGTACCACATAGGTATGCAACACAGAAGAATACCACCAAGGTATTACCCCGAAGGAAAGTACCACAAGGTAAAGACTCAGCTCACACAAGGTATTTCTTATGTACAGTTGTAGAGATGATTATATGTAACTACTGAATCATATTACCCAGTTAAGAGGTAGAACCGCGAAGGATCCCTAATCATCATCAGACCCATGGAGGATCGTATTACATCGTCAGACCCACACATGATCCGAGTATCTCATGAGTACATCATCAGAACCACATAGGATCTCTAGGTGTTGACCCACATAGGATCACTCACTGTTGACCCACACATGATCTCTCAGTACGGACCCACACAGGATCGCTCGGTGCTAACCCACACAGGGTCACAAGGTGCTGACCCAAATAGGATCGCTCTATGCTGACCCAAATATGATCTCTAGGTGCTGACCCACACAGGATATCTCAGTGTTGAACCACACAGTATTTGTATTCATTCTTCACATCACAACCAACTACTGGGTTCCCTCACCAAGCTTTCTCATCTATTTGATGATATGCTCCTTAAGCCACTGATCGATACTCCAGCTGCCATGTAGTCCCATGAAGAAGTAACACATAGGACCGTAATGTCTTAGGAGTCTCAATGTAATAGGCGGTGCGTCAATCGAATGATCGGTCTGTAATTTATTAGCCTTTTAGTCTAGAGGGCCCAGTTGGATTCATGCTCGATCCAACCTAACCATATCCCAACTATATCCAAATCTCAAGTGGGGTATACCGAAGGGAAAATATCACTCTAGGGTTTTTGGCACCATATACGGTTCTTCAAATGGACGTCTGGTGCCAATGTTATGGACAAAGAGAATAAATGGGTCGAAGTGGGTCTAGATCAGGTCCGACCAGGTCGGATCGACCTGGAGAGACCCGTCCTAGGCCAACCCGATTTTGGTCAACCCAGCCCGACCCGCTGGGTCCAGCCCAGCCCGCGGTGCGGCCCAGCCCGTGCTGGGTGGTCCGACCCGCACTGGGCGGCCCATCCTAGGGGGCACGAGGCGCCGCGGAGGCCGCGGGGGCCGCGATGGCCATGGGGCGGTGGAGGCCCTAGGGTGACGGAGGTCAATGAATGGAGGAGGCCATGGATGGCGTGATACCACAGGGAAATGGAGGCCGCAGATAGCCTGAGGCCATGTGGCAGCGGAGGCTGCGGGTAGTGAGAGGCCGCGATGTGGCGGAGGCTGCGGACGGTGCGAGTCTGTGGGGTGGCGAAGGCTACCGACGGCGCCAGGCCATGGGGCAGTAGAGGACATAGAGTCCACTGAGGCCGCAGCGCGGAACAATGCAATGCGGAGGCCGCAGTCTGGTGGGGAAGTCGGGGTGCGGCAGGGCGGCCGCATTCCGGCGGTCCACCGTGGCTGGCTGGATGGCCAGCCATCCTCTCCGCGGGGCGCGGTCGCGCGCCACGCCTTTGCTGGTGACCGGTTCTTCCAACCGCTATTTGTTCATCACTGTGGCACAAAGCCACCTTCTTCTATCACAAAGAACACACCATTCATGAAGAATGGCGGAGGTGTCGGTCCATGTTTGTTTGGCCCACACCCTCCGCATGAGAGTGGTATCAAGCGACTCAAGGGGGATGATTCAATGTGAGGGAAAAAATTAACATTGATCAATTTAAAACACACCCCTACCTCATTTGTTTTTTTATTTCAATGAGGAGGGAAGGACGGTCATCGATTGAAAATCTCCCACGTTGGAGGATGTCCCGAGGAAGAAGTCGAAGACGTTGGAGAATGTCGATGTTCTTCATGGGAGAAGCGTTCTTCATGGAAGAAGTTCTTCGTTGGAGAAGTGTAATACACCCATAAACTCTCCTATTCTCCTTTTGCAAATACTTTCTCCCAATTCTCACCAAAAAGGAAAATAGCCAACATAATAGAATATGTTATTTGTTTAGTTTGTTTGAATAATTTCAAATTGGATTAATTAATTAATTGATGAGTTGGTATAATTAATCAAAGGGGGTGGCACAATTAATGTGGGGGAATATCAAGAGGCTTCACCACATTTAAGATGGAGTTTAAGGTTTTCTCCCATTATGAGGGTTTGGGTGGCCCCACCATTATGAATTCAAAATTCGGGGTTTTAGTCTTGGGTGGTCCCCACCAGCATAACCCATGTTTGAGGTTTTAACACATAAAAATGTTAAAAAATTTTATTTTATTTTATTCTTTCATGAAAAACACAAAAAATAACTTTCACCCTCGACTAACTGTCGTCGAGGTGAAATTCTCCTTAAGTGAATACTGGCGCTATGGTTCAACGGTGCCCTCAGATTTCAATCCCAAGCACCAGTTTAAAAGATTAAAAAACCAGCTCACACGTTTACTGAACGTACCTAAAAAAAGTTCTAAAATTCATTCTGGGCACACCGGGCCTCGAAATCACGCACCGTCAATTTTTGCGGACTCGTAAAATTCCCATATAATTTAAAAAGATACATGAAATTTCTGTGTCTTTACATTCTCTCCACCTTAGGGTTTTGCGTATCTGTAAGCCAAAACACAAACAAAGGAACAAGTGGGGGTACTGAGCATGAATCTAAGCCTCCCTCTCCCATGTGCTCTCCTGGAGGTTCCCATGCTGCCATAAAACGCACACTAGAGGTATCAACCGCTAAAAAAGGACCCTATTCTGTTGATCCCCAATCTCTACTCGAACCTCTGTAAATGTCGCCCCATCGTCGATGTCCAGCTCACCATGGTCGATGATGTGAGGAGGGTCGTGCACGTATCTTCTCATCTGGGATTTTTGGAAGACATTGTGCACTTGGTTCCACTGAGGTGGAAGTGCTTAGTGGTAAGACACCTTGCCAACTCTACTAAGGACCTGGAAGGGTCCAATGAACCTTGAAGATACTTTTCCACCTGAGCCAAATCTCCGCAAAACTCGTCGAAGTGAGACCTGAAGAAAGACGTGGTTTCCATCCTTGAACTCTAGGGGTCTCCATCTCTTGTCGGCATATGAATTCTTCCTTCTCTATACATTATTCATTCTCTTCTGGATTATCTGCACTTTCTTTGTGGTAGCCCGTACTATCTCTGGTCCCACTAGTGCTGAATCCCCTGGGTCAGTCTAGCACAAATATGATCTGAAAGGTCGCCCATACAATGCCTAAAAAGGTGTCATCCCAATGGTGGAGTGATAACTATTGGTGTATGAAAACACAACCAAAGGAAAGTGATCCTCCCTGATACGACTGAGGTTGAGGATGCAAGCAGGTATCATGTCCTTAAGGGTCTGAATGGTCCGCTATGTCTCGCCATCCATCTGCAGATGGAAGGAGGTGCTCAAATGAAGTTGTATCCCAAAAGCCTCCTGCAACCCCTTCCATAGCCGTGAAGTAAAACGTGTGTCATGATCAGAGACAATCGTTGAGGGTAATACATGTAGCCTCATGATCTCTTACACCTAGAGGATTTCCAAGCTCTCTACTGAACCTTGATCTCTGATTGGTAGGAAGTGGGATGACATGGTTAGTCAGTTAATGATCACCCAGATTGAGTTATGAACCCTGGATGTACGTGGATGTCCTGTCATGAAGTACATAGATATCCAATCTCACATCCAATCTGGGAAATCAAAAGGCTGAACCATGCCTACTGGTCCCTTATGCTTCACCTTCACTTGCTGACAAGTGAGGCACCGAGAGACAAACTCTGCAACTTCTTTCTTCATTCCTGGACACTAGTGCTGTCGTCGGAGATCTTGGTACATCTTCACCACCCTTGGATGTACCGCTAGAGGTCATGTGTGGAAATACATAAACACTTCCTCTCTAAGTGACTCTGGTACCATGGTACGTCTTCTGAAGAGGATGACTTGCTCCCCACCTTCAGAAATCCATTAGGTTCCTGTACTAGGGATATCTGAGCACGTCGAGTATCACAGTCAGTGTCCCCACGCTGCGCCTCCTTAACTCACTAAAGAAGTGGGGGAGTGAATGTAAGAGACTGAAGGAACGTTTATCCATCACATTCCATGAAGGATATCTGCAAAGCGGCCAACTGCTCTGTCACCTCACCTATAATATGTATACCAGATCTCCGGCTAAGTACATCTGCTACAACGTTCCCCTTCCCTAGAGTATAGACTATCATGAAGTCATAGTCCTAGAGGAACTCAACCCAACGTCGCTATCTCTGGTTTAGGTCCTTCTGGGAGAAGCTATACCTGAGACTATTGTGATTGGAGTACACTATAAAACACTCGCCAATCAAGTAATGTTGCCACATCTTCAAGATGAAGACAACTACTGCTAACTCAAGATCATGGGTAGCATAGTTCTGCTCATGACGTCTCAGCTGTCGAGAACCATATGCAATCACTGCTCGCTCCTGTATCAGGACACATATAAGTCTGGTCCTTGATGCATCAAATTAGACTACGAACCCTATTCCCTCCTATGGAAGCCTCAAGAAGGGGGCACTAGTCAGCCTCTACCTCTGCTCCTGAAAACTCCACCAGCATCCCCCCGACCACATGAAGGGTTGGCCCTTCTTCACCAACACTGATAATGGTGCTACAAATATGGAGAAATCTAGCATACATCTCCAGTAGTATCTAGCCAAACCCAAGAAACTTCGTACCTCCATCACACTCTTGGGTCTCTCCTAAGCAAGTACCATCTCAATCTTTGCTGGATCCACTGAAACTCTAGCCTATGAGATGACGTGTCCCAGAAAGTGAACCTATCGGATCCAAAACTGGCACTTTGAGAGCTTACCATAAATTTGGTTCTCTCAGAGTGGGTCCAGTACTACTTGAAAATGATAGGAATGCTCCCCCTCAGTATCTGTGTAGATTATAATGTCATTGTTTAAGACTACTACAAAGCAATCAAGGTATGGATGAAAGATCCTGTTCATGAGTCCCATGAACACTGATGGAGAATTGGTTACACCGAATGGCATAACCAAGAACTCATAATGGTCATGCCGACATCTGAAAGCCATGTTCTGCACATCCTCATATCATACTCTAAGCTAGTGATAGCTCGATCTGAGGTCTATCTTCGAGAACCACCATTCTCCCTTCACCTGATCAAAGAGGTTTTCAATCCTTGGAAGTGGGTACTTTTTCTTCACTGTCACATGGATCAAGCACCGATAGTCAAGAAAAAGTATCAGGCTCCCATTTACCTTCTTGGAAAACAAAATCGGGGCTTCCCAAAGAGAAACACTGGGATGAAGGAAACCTTTCCCCTGTAAGTCCTCCAGTTGTACCCACATTTCACAAAGCTCCATGGGAGCCATCCGATACACTGGTGTAGATATCGGTGCCATCTCAGGGTACAAGTCAATGTAAAAGTCCACTTATCTGTAAGGAGGTAGACCCGGAACATCCATGGAGAAGACATCCGCATACTGGTCCACCACTATAGGATAAATCAGACTCTCCACATCAATTTCTCCGAGGGTAAGGCTAGAAATATGATGAGTGATCAGTTGCACTCTCCTCTAGGTAAGTCCATCCTGTCCTGCAATGGCTCCCTTCTTGCTGGTGAAGGTAAAATTGGTCCCATCAGTGCGGACACACCACACATTGCACCTAATACAGTCAATCTGAGCATGGATTTTAGATAACTAGTCCATACCCAAGATGATGATGTAAGGACTCCATGCCGCTACTTGGAGATCCCAGATGAAGATCTCGCCTCCTAAAGTAAGCTCGAACTACTAGAACCAGTTCGTAATCATTGAATCCTCTCCTGTTGGAGTCTCTAGACATAAGGATTGAGCCAAAAACTCCATCTGAATATATGAGATCTGAATGAGGGTAGTGGAAATAAAAGAATGACTAGAACCTATGTCTATAAGTACTACAGCTAAGGGGGAGTAGACACAGATCGTATCTCATATCATCTCTGAAGCACCATCATCATAGGACTCAAATGCCTGAAGCTGAACTCACCCATGTCCTCCTACTCCCTGCGGTTGGGTTGGACCTCTTGGTGGTGGTGGCGGTAACATCTTGAATCTTCACCCACTTCCAGTTGCATGGCCAGCTCTTCTGCCACGTCCAACTGCTCCCTCTGGAATTCCTCAGTTGAACCTCTATCTCTTCCTGGGTGATCCTTCGACCATCAGTTGATCATCCCAATGGCAGGTTGGATAGTCATGAGCCATTTGACCATATCCTCTGCATGCGTAAAAATTCCTTCTCTTGGCATGACGGGCTCTGCCTCGGGTGCCCCGCACAACCGACCCTAAATCTTGCAGTTGTACACCTGTAGGTCTGGTCCTCTTGGACCTCTGTGACATCTGTCTGCTACCAGCTATAGAAGACTCCGCTACATGACGTCCTGTGGTGGGTCTCGCTGCTGGTGACTTCTCAGCAAGTAAACTCTCTACTAAGAGGGATTTCTCTAACACCCCAACCTTCATCGGGATGCTAAGAGAAATCATCGAAGCCATGATATCTTTCCTAAGTCCCTTTTCAAAGGTCTGGGCCCCAAAGAATGGGTCCCACACCATATATGTGGAGTAGCGTGAGAGGTCAGTGAACCTCACTGAGTACTGAGCTATAGTCACTCTACCCTACTGTAGATGAAGATGATCATGTATGCGCATTGTGCGAAGAGTCTCTAGGATAAACTCTGCCCGAAACAACCTCTCAATGTCTACCCAGAAAATCATCACCTCGTCATGAGCTTAGAGAATCAAGCTCCACCATCTGCCTGCTGCTACCTATAGAAGGCTAGAAGCATGGATCACCATGAGATCAGCTGGTGTCCCTACGAGTTGGAAGACTCTCGCGATGGCCTCCAGCCAATCCTCAGCTGCCTGTGGATCTATCTCTCCCATGAACCTGGGTGGCCTCTGGTTCTGGAACTCATGCAATGCACTGAATTAGTGTGCACCCTATACTGCTGGGGCTGGTGGCATCAGTGCCCCAATGGGTAATGGAACTGCTGGTGCCTCTGCTGGTGCCTCTACAGTAAGAGGACCCTGCACTGAGACCTCATCGCTCGGTGGGCTATTAGGGTGTACTACTATAGGAAACATTGATATATGTCTACGTGAAGGAACCCTGAAAAGAAATAGGTGTTACGTGGTCAATATGTTATACCTGGTGAGCTGACTCAAAGAGACCATAAAGAAAAATCTTGAAAACACACACGCAATCAGTGTTTTCATACATTGAGTCAGAAATCAGAAGTCAGGGTCCTGGTGTATGGATACATCGGCAACCGCACCAATACAAGATTCTTTAAACTAATAACCACACTCTCTACACTTAACATTATTTCTGTTAAAAGGAAAGATCAGATTCCTATGTTCAACGATAGAACCAACTACCTTTGATACCAATTTATCAAGACCCATCCCCCGAGGCCCATGCTATGACTACCCCAAGCCCGCCTTCCATAGGCCCGGGGCTGGCGACTAGCACCAAAAAGGTGTGGTCCCTATAAATGGGAATGCATTTCCTTTATAACCTGTAAACACAAGAAACCAAGCACATAGAAAGATACGAACACAAGTAAACTATATAGAAAAAAGTGTGCTAAAAATAAAAAGGGGCCAGAATACATACCCAATAGTAATAGTACAAGTACAATTGAAATACAATACAACTAAAGAAAAAGAAAGGAAGCTACTAAATCGTCTTTCGTGGTTCCTACCTGAAGGGTAGGTACAAATAACCTCCTCAGCACTCCATATCCACCCATCTCCTCTATGTACTGTTACGCCGTATGGCCCAGCTCTGGGCCCCGTCTAGCCCTGGTATCCTCAGTCTCGATTAGCGTTGTCTGTCATCTTCACCAAACACAACAAGGTGCCGGCATAGCCTATGCAGGGGTGAGTATAAAGATACTCATTAGGGACCCCAAGACCCTGAAGGTCTCACAAAATCCACCAAGGATAAACCACAAAGAATGAAATCAACTCACAACCCCACTTAGGTATATTCCCATACGTATACCTAAGTTATCAAGTATACCCATCTCAATCATGAGGAAAACACATAGTCCAACTCAAAGCCCAAAGCTCAACTGTTCCACAATGGAAGGAATACCACAAAGGGAAGTACCACATAGGTACGCCACATAGAAGAATACCACCAAGGTATTACCATGAAGTAAAGTACCACAAGGTACAGACTCAGCTCACACCAGGTATTTCTTAGGTACAATAGTAGAGATGATTAGATGTAACTACTGAATCATATTACTCTATTAAGAGGCAGACACATGAAGGATCCCCGATCATCATCAGACCCATAGAGGATTGTAGTAAATCGTCATACCCACATAGGATCCTAGTACCTCTTTAGTACGTCGTTAGACCCACATAGGATCTCTAGGTGATGACCCACGTAGGATCGCTTGGTGCTGACCCACACAGGATCGCTCGGTGAGGACCTACATAGGATCACTCAGTGCTGACCCACACATGATCACTAGGTGCTGACCCACACCGGATCGCTCGGTGTTGAGCCACACAGGATCACTAGGTGCTGACACACACAATATCACTATTCATTCTTCACTTTAGAGAAAGCTACTGGGATCTCGCACTAAGCTTGCTCGTCTCCGTGAAGGTCCGCCTCTCAATCCACTGGTCGATACTCCAACTAACATTTAGTCACACAAAGAAGTAACCCAATGTACCGCCACGTCTTAGGGGTCTCAATGCAATAGATGTCGCTTCAATCGGATGCCCAGTCTATATGTTATTAGCTTTTATTCCAGAGGGCCAAGTTGGATTCGTGCTTGATCCAACCCGAACATATCCCAACATTATCCAAATATTATTTGGGGTATAACAAAGGGACCATCTTGCTCTATGGTTTCTGGCGCCACAGATGGTTCATCAAACGGATGTTTGGTGCCAAAGTTATGGTCAAAAGAGCTTAAAAGGGTTTAATTGGGTCCGGGTTTGGTCCAACCCAGTTGGATCGACCCGGCCTGGGCCGAACCAGTTTGGGTCGACCCGGCCAAACCCGTTGGGTCTGGCCCACGTTGGGCAGTCCAAACCATGCTAGGAAACTCGGCCCAGTGGCCCGACTTCAGTGTCGCAGAGGCCATGGGGGCCGCAAAGGCCACGGGAGCCGCGGGGGCCGGGGGCGCGGTGGTGGCCGGGGCACGGCAGAGGCCGCAGATGGCACGAGGCTGTGGGACATCAAAGGCAGCAGATGATGTGAGACTGCGGGGCGGCGGAGGGATCAGGCGGCGTGAGGCCTACGGGGTAGCAGAGGTGGATGACGACATGAGGCGGGCGGGCAGCGGAGGCCGTAGATGGCATGAGGTCGCGGGGCGGCGGAGGACACAGAGTCTGCAGAGGGTACATGGCGGCTCGGAGGACACGATCTAGTGGGGCCACCATGGTGTGGTGCGGTGGCTGTGGTGCGGTGGTCCGCCGTGGCTAGTCAGATGGCCAGGCGTCCTCTCTACATGGTGCGGTCGCGTGCTGCGCCTTCGTTGGTGGCAGGTTCGGCTGACTGCTCTTCATTCTTCATCGTGTCACAAAGCCACCTTCTTCCATCGTGAAGAACACACCATTCCTGAAGAACGGTGGAGGGGTCATGCCATGTTTTTTCAGCTCGCACCCTCCGCGTTAGAGTGGTAACAAGGGCCTCAAGGGGGTTGATTCAATGTGAGGGGAAAATTTAACATTGATCAATTTAAAACACACCTCTACCTCATTTTATTGACGTCAATGACGAGGGAAGGATGTTCATTGATTGATAACGTCCTATGTTGGAGGATGTCCCGAGGAAGAAGTCGAAGACATTGGAGAATGTCACCATTATTCATTGGAGAAGCATTCTTCGTGGAAGAAGTTCTTCCTTGGAGAAGTGTAATCCTCCAAAAAACACTCTGCTTCTCCTTTTCCATATACATTCCCCCAATCCCCACCAAAAATAAAAATAGCCAACATAATAGAATATGTTATCTATTTAGTTTGTTGGCATAATTTCAAATTGGTTTAATTAATTAATTGATGAGTTGGTATAATTAATCAATGGGTGTGGAAAAATTAATGTGGAGGAAGTTCAAGAGGCTTCCCCACATTTAAGAAGGAGTTTAAGGGTTTCTCCCATTATGAGGGTTCGGGTGGACCATCTTTAGGGATTCAAAATTGAGGGGTTTTAGGCTCGGGTAGTCCCCACCACCAGAACCCCTATGGGAGGTTTTAGTTCTTGTGGTCCCCACCACTATAACCCATGTGGTAGGTTTGAAAAAAATAAATACGTTAAACATTTTAATTTAATTTTATTCCTTCACAAAAAACACAAAAACTAACTTTCACCTTTGACCAACTGCCATCGAGGTGAAAGTCTACTTAAGAGAATATCGGTACTATGAGTTCAACGGTGCCCTAAGATTTCAATTCCAAGAAATATTTTAAAAGTTACCAAAACCCGCTCACACGTTTTCTGAACGTACCCGAAGAAAAGTTTAGAAATTCATTCCGGGAATAATGGGCCTCGGAATCACGCGCCACCAATTTTCGCAGACTCGTAAAATTCCCATATGATTAAAAACAATTACATGGAATTTTAGTGTCTTTACAGTTTAAAATACATATGAACTCAACAAGATTAGGTGAGTAAAAATACCATAAAGAAGAAAAAAAGGTGAATAAAAAAATATGATGAGAATCCTAATGAACTCCACATGATGGGGAGAAATAAAAATACCATAAATAATGAGAAGAAGAGAATAAAAAATAAAGATGATGAAAATACAAATGAACTCAGGAATGTATCCACCCCCCAAACCAAGAATGTGAAGTTTTCTCTTTATAATAAATGATAATGTGAGAAGGAAGGATAAAACCAAGAATATTTCACTATATGTTTCTTTTGAAGGTTTATTTCCTCCACCTGATTCTTTTGAAAATCCTCATATATGTGTTTATGTCTCTTTCCATTGACAGTAATACTTTGTCCAATATACTCATGAAAAGCATGTATTTCAACAAAATGGTGAACATTACTAACCTTATAAGGACAGAGCCATTTGGAATGAAGATTACCTGGAAGGTGATTTATCATGGAATTGTACATGAGGAACTTATCAACAATATGGAACATTAACTTATGAATGATGATATCATGGATACCCTTTGTCTTATCTTTATAGATATGGGAGTTATCATATACCTCACATTGAATTTCATCTAACTTGTAAATTTAAATCTTCCTATTATCACCTATATATTAATGATTCATATTCCATTGTTTATGATCCCGTATGAACGGTGTTATACATCCACAGGGAGGTGAAAATAATTTCCATACACAATCCTATATGGTAACATTTTTATTGTAATTTAAAAATTTTTATGGTACATCCAAAGTGAATCATCCAGTGTAAAGTCCAATCATTCCTGTTGGGTTATACAATTTTTTTCAAGATTCTCTTAACTTACAGATTTCAGATTTATATTTGTCCATTAGTTTCGGTGTGATATGAAATATAGAATTTATGAACAACCCAATACTTATGAAGTAATATTTTCTCAGGTAATGATTGTAAAAATGTGAACCCTGATCAATAATGATGAATCTCGGCAAACAAAACCTACAAGAAATATGAGACCCCACGAAATAAATAACAACTCTAGAGTCATCTCTACTAAAAGCCATTTCTTCCACCCATTTATACATTTAGTCAATATCTAATGAGTTTTACATGAAACCAAATTATTTTTGAAAGGTCCCATGAAGTCAATTCCCCATGCATCAAAGATTTCACAGAATAACATGGGTTGTTGGGACATTTCATTCCTCTAGGAGATATTCCATATGAATTGAAAATGACTACATGATATCAAAAAAATAAAGGAATACCTATACAGTGTTTTCCAATAATGTCCTATGTCAAGGAAATTTCAAGCTGTATAATGATATCCAAAGTGTCCCCCACAATCCAAAGTGTGGCAGATTGTTAAAAAAAAGGTGAACACATTGTCGGGGACACACTGACGAACCACTTGGACACTAAAAAATCTCCACAAATATGGGTCATCCAAAATGTACCATTGAGAATTAGGATATTGTCAATGGGATTATGAAGTGCACAAATCAGTGGAGACACTATATGTTTTTTTGAAAATTTACAATGTCTGCAAACCATGGGGTAAGGTCCACGTCATCACAAAGGTTCTCCTAAGGGATAATTCTCCAATGGGAGGGATGATTCAACATGGTGGTCCCGTGGTGGTGAAATCCAACTAATGTGGTTAGATATAACATTTTCCACTCCCCTCTTATCTCTAATATCAATGTCAATTTCTTGGAGGATGATAATCCAATATATGATTCGGGGAATAGCTTCAGGCATATTTTTGAGAACACGAAGGGAAGTATGATAAGAAAAGACAATGAATTTTGACTCAAGAATATATGAATAAAATTTTTCCATGGAAGAAAATATAAAAAATAGTTCTTTTTAGTGGTTGTGTTTTTTACCTATATATGGTGAAGGGTATGTGAGGAATATGGAATGACATGAGGATCCTTCTCAACCCTTTGTGATAAAAATTCCCCAACTAAAATGTTATAGGTATCACACATAAGATCGAAGGGGGTATCCCACCTTGGTTGCTGGATACTAGGAGGTGATGTAAGACTCCTTTTTAGTGAATTTAATGTATCCTCACAATTTTTATCAAACAATAACTCAGAATCTGTTAGTAAAAACAGAGATAATGTAATTTCTATCTTACTTATTTCTTTAATTAATCAACAGTAAAAACCAGCATGACCCAATAAATATCACATCTCAAGAATAAATATTTGATATGAATGGATTGAAATTAATTCAATTTTTAATTCATCCACTTGAATTACCTCATTTAAAATAACATTCCCAAGAATTATCCCATTCAAAACCATGAAATGAAATTTTTCAAAATTTAATACACTATCTATTTCATTACAATAGTGGAGGATAGAACCTAGGTGTGCCAACCAGTCGTCAAAAGAGGATCCATATTCCATGAAATCATCCATAAATACTTCCATACAATTATCATGGTACTTATAGAAAAATAATCATCATATATTTCATAAAAGTACTTGAAGCATTATATAAACCAAAAGGAATTCTTCTGTATGAAAATATACCAAATAGATAGAATTTTTTTTCTTTTATTAATCCTTAAGGGATACATGGATTTGGAGATAACCTAAATAGATATCAACGAAACCAAAAATAAGATATACTAGCCAATCATTCTAACATTTGGTCAATGAAATGCACATGAAAGTGGTCCTTTTGTGTGGATTGAATTAGTCAATTGTAGTCAATACAGACTCACCAACTATTTTTCAGACATCTTGGGACCCATTTATCTTGTTCATTTGACACAACTATTATTCTAGTTTTTTTGCGAATAATTTCAATTAAGCTAACACATTTACTTTCAGATATAGGATAAATTATCACAGTAGTAAGTATTTTACTGACTTCTAATTTTGCTACTTCACGGATAGTGAATTTCAACTGGAAATGAGATTGCCTTATGGACTTAGCTTCATCATCTAAATTTATATTGTTCATAAAAATAGATATACTAATCCTAGGAATTTTGTCTAATTTTAATCTATCAAATTTTTACAATCTCTCAAAAGGTCAACTGGTTTCGATCCTTAATGTGGAGAGAGGTAATTGGAAATAAGGAAGGGTAATTGGTCAATACCGTCAACATAGGAATATTTTAAATTATAAAGAAGGATCTTTAGGTCTAACACTGGTGGTTTTTAGATTGAGGGAGGGGGTTTAGGGACAGTGAGCTCCATGAAACTGTTTATCTACTCTTGTTTATTCATTTACGTTGGAGAATCTGTAGAAATGAGATTTTATGAATCATCGATAGTAATGGGTACATCATAATGAACAAACTCATCAATTAAATATTGTTTTTACATTTTTTAGAATCCACACAATAGTCAAAACATGAATCAAAACTCAAATAATATACAGGTAAATAATATGAAAATGAGTCAGATGATGGGTCAAGGAGAGAATTTTCTCTGTGTGTCATTATATAGAACATCCATAAAATATATAATAATATTGGAGGGATCTTTAATGTGGTGTTTCATTACATCAAGGATGTTAAAACATACATTTTCTCTACCCAGATCCATAGATAATGTACCATTATGAACATTACAGATCATCTTTGTTGTTTTAAGGAATGGCCTCCCAAATATGAGAGGAGAATGTCCTTGGGTTCGAGTATATTTCATATAAAGAATGTAAAAATCGGCAGGAAAGGTGATATGCGTCAATCTTATAAGGATGTTGTTAATCATTCACGTTGGGTGCATAGTGATCTATTTGGAAAGTTTAATTACAATAACTATCAGTTGAAGATCTCCAACATAAATAGAATTATACAAAGAGTGATGAATTAAATTAATGGATTTACCTCAATCTAACATGTCATCTGAAATGAAATTATTCCCTATGCTACATGGTATCATTAAAGTGCATGAATCCATGAATTATGTTGGGATTTCTTGTTGAATCGAGGCTAAGACATTCATTCCCAGTTTGAATCTCTCATTCCCCTTCACCCATCATATATGGGTGCAAAGCCCTTTATAAAATTTGTAATATTGAGGGAATTGTATAATTGAATCCAATAAAATAATGTTAAGTTGAGAATTCTTAAATTTATGCATGATTTCTTTATCAATCTCATTTTAAAATTTTTTATTATATTTACCGAGAATTTGGGTGAAATTAAGGTGAATATATTGTTCATATGATTCATCAAGGATAATTTGACTAAACTTTTTTTATTTTTCTTCATTAGAATATTTTATGGGTGGAGAATGAGTTTTTTCAAGAGGGGGACTAGCCTTTTGGGAAGAATCATTAGACGAATAGTCTTCCATACCACTTAGAAGTGTTATTTAACAAACATTACATTTGACTTTTTTATTTTAAATATGTTTGGAAGATAATTTTCCATAACCTTTCATCTTTATTTCACCGACGGTGTTCACCAATTTCCCCACATGAGTTCATAAGTCATGAATTGATGATTATGTGGTCTGTTGGAACTGGAGATTCTGGGTTTCCATTTGATTCACTATATCCTCAAGGATTGGTTCAGATTTGGGAGGACCATGAAAATGAGGATTGTTTCGATAAGCTTAAGGATAAGAAGGTTTCATACCACGGCCTTATTGATACCAATTATACTTGGGGTTACTTGAATTTCCTCTGTATCGAGACTATTGTTGTTTTTTATACTAGAGGTTAGGATTTGGCTTGAATGGTTCTTTCTTGAATGGTGGTGCTTATTGGAATTGACTCCCTAGGAACACTGCTACATAAAACATAGGTGAATCTTGATAATGTGGGCACCGGTCATAAAAATGAGTATTGTTAGAATGAATACCACAATGTAATGGAACTGAAGGAGTGTGTGTGTAACCTTTTTCTTGCGAAAAATTCATTATTAGGGTGTCGTTTTCATCATGCTTATCATCTAAATTTTTTATAAGGATGAATGAATTACCTCATGAACTCTTCAAATTCGTGCAGTAGCTCTTGTACCAAATTGGTGTTCATTTTGAGTTGTGTTGGCTATTAAGTCACAAGTGGTGGAACAAGTTTAATCAACATGGGAACGACCAGCTATATCATCAATCATTCCACAATCCATAAATATAATTTCCTCATAGATATATTGTATTAATATTTTGTTCACGAATTGGGTGATAGGGGCAGGTTGAGATAATTCTTGAATCTATTGCAGTTTTAATGAAGGGTATCTCCTTATGATTTATTAATGAAACAAATTTCTTTCTCAATTGATGTAGTTTAGTAGACAGGGAAGAAAGATTCAATAATGATTATTTTCAGGTCATTCTAGCCCCCAATTGTGGTAGACATATACTATATCAAGTATTTGGATACACCATCAATGGGAAAGGTAATAACCAAAACATCATGAGGCCCTTAGACACATTTTGGCGTTTCATGGTGGATCACACTATGGGAAACTTTTTGATATTCTTATGAGGTTCCTCGATAGAAAAAACATGGAATTTGGAAAGGATGTGGATGAGGCATGATATCATCTGAAAGCTGGGTTTTTCCTTAGGATATTGGATGTATGTAGGCTGCTACTCTATATCTAGTTGGTCAGTTCTTTTAAGGTCTGGTTATTTGTAGCCATCATTTCTGGGGATTGAATTGGTTAAATTTTTGATTGGGTTAAGACCACTTGATGTTCAGAAATTGTTTCCTATATGTTACATTATTTTACAAGATTGGATTAACTAATTTTTGATTGTTGTTCTTTTCAATTTTAGGGTCTATTTCAAACAATTTTTATTTTCATAGTTGGGTCATACAAGTAACTTGTGAAATTTTTTTGTTTTGTTTTTTAATTTTTGAGATGTATGATGGATAAAATAAAATACTAAATAATAATTAATGAGTAAAAGAAAATATAAATATATATTATAGAATTATATATATTGAGGAGAATAAGAGAGAGAGAGATATTGGAAGAACACAAAAAATGAACAAATGTAAAATAAAAAACCAAAAAAAAGAAAATGGGACAGGTTTATTTTTAAAGGAGTAAAAAAATATTAAAATGAAAAACATGATCTTGGATCCTCAGAAACAGTGTCAAACTTTGATCACTTTTTCAAGAGCATCAAATTTGATGATTATTTTTAACTAGAATTTCTGGAGTATAGCAGCAACCCTAGGTCAGCTCTTCAGTGAGACATAGATAATTAAATAAAAATGTGGGTTTTGATTTTGATATTAAAAGGGGAATAGGGTTTTATAAAACTTTGGTTTTACATATTTATAAATTGAAATTGAAACTATATTACTATGTGATAGAAACAAGATGGAGAAATCGTGATGTACTTGGGTAAGTGTCCCTTGATTCTCAATCCATCATCTCTCTCAAGAGAATGTGAAGGATAATTGATTCCTAGATTTTATATGCACTAAAACTAGTTTGGTAAGTGTGTTCTTACTAGGTTATCACCTTGTATTTTATTGACCAATGATATTGATTATCGGTGACCGCTCAAAATCAACACTATTTAATTGATGTAAAAATGAAACTAAATCCAGGAATAACATCAACAATGTGATGAGATGACCAGATTTGTGTTAATGATAATATGTGAACTAGAAAAAAAACATGCATATTCATGGGTTATACCTTCTGTATTTTATCAACCGCTCTGATCCAGCCACATACTCATGAAAGGGAAGGGCTGATAAAAGAGATGAACACACTCAATTCATCACAAGATCTTGGTTTTTCATGAAAGAATGAGGCTTAATGATCCTTTTATTTGAATTTGTTATTAAAATTATACAAAAAAATTCAGAAGGTATTAATGAAAAACAATAGACAACAAAATTGAAAATTCAATTACCTTACCGCGATTATAAGCATGGGGATCAGGATTACAATAAATGATACACCCTAAATTGATCACTAGGAGGATTAAAAGTACATAAAGGAGAAGTGAAATAAAATGGATGAAGAGAATTCCAATGTTCCACTAACCCTTAACCCTGGTCATGCAACATGATAGAATGAGGGTTAGGGTTATTTTATGGAGAGAGACATCACACATTCCACAAAATTAGTCAAGTCGTTAAGGGACTGGGTGACTATTCTTCAAAGACGTCTTCCTCCTTTATCCAGATGGTTATCTAATCAAAACGCATAAAAATGACTTCAAATTAGGTTTATAGATGGGTATTATAGTTATATGTCCAATGGATGTGGAATAATCCCAATTGGAGTTTCACGACCCGTGTTATATCCCAAATACAGAAGGGTGGTCCAATCTGGGCCACCCAAGATTTCATCACATGGTGGGGCTAGTTTGGGCCTCAAAATGGACGAATTGGGATCCATGGTCTTTTAGAGAAATGTATCCCACATGGTTTTTCATTCACACATCAATTTTTAGCCCAATAGGATGCACGTATTATACAAAGTACATATTTATGTGGATGTGAAATCTTGGTCTCTATCGCAGTTTGGCCCATTTTGCTTGAATTCTATAATGGGCTCTCCAAATCACCACCTCCTACAATGTAAACACTAAAACAAGTAAAATTTTCCAATTAAATAATGATAAAAATTAATTCATTGAATATAAAATTAAGTGATATTTATTGTTATATTTTTATTATTCATTATAAATCCAGATTAAAATAGTGGTGTAAGGGTGTGAATTAATTGTGAATTGCTATGCGATCTATTATTCCATTTAAGTATGATTATGTACCAATATACATTTATAAAATATATATTATTTATTTGGGATTTATTATAATATTTTTATTACAAAAAAGGTATTTAACAATATTATATTCAATGAAAATTATTTACTACATCTTGAAGGTGAAAAGTATTATTTTATGAAAAATTATTCTTGGTTCACATGTTTTTGAAAGGCTAACCATTTCAACTATTTTTTTATCCCTTAATGAGATTTTTTATGATCATAAAAAGTTTTAAAATATTTTTCACATAGTCTAAGTGAGGATAGAAACAATTATTGGATCTTGGGAAATATTTTGATGATTTAAAATGAAAGGAAACTATGTTAAATTTTAATAGTTTTCATTTTGTGAAAAAATATATAGTGAGTAAAAGTGTGTACATTGTAATATTTGAGTTATTATGTATCAGTTATGGCCTAACTCAATAAATCTCTATACATAAAAATATCATTAATGTGAAATAATTTAATATTCTTGAATGAACATAGGATTATGCACTATTTTAAGGCAAGGTCCTTAGAGTTGTTATCAACAAATGGTTTAGAAAATGATGAAGATTAGGATGTTTTAAAAGATTTAGGGATTTAATCATGAGTTTATAATTTTATGGATGATTATATGTTTAATGTATTAAAATACATTTTGATGATATATGTTATGAAATTTTAAGGGGACTAATAGTATTTTTGGAGACATTAACCTTTGAGGTAATTATGGGTTATTACTTTTTGGGAATGTTATAATAATTATATAGTTTTATAAAATGGAAAAACCATAGGATTGGGGACAACCTATCGCATCTGGAATGGCGGTAGAAATTGAACCCATAACTAAATGGCAACAAAGGTGTATCTCTTACCACTGGATACTTGATGTCCCTGGTTTGTAAGACATTTTTCTATTTATTTACGTAATTTGATATATTAAGAATAATATGATTTTGTGAACTCATGTTTTATTGAGTAGATAATCATGGGATTGGAAAAGGATTTATTGATTAAGTGATGAATTTTATTTTGGAAGACATTAACTATTTTTTTGGGAACATTATTTGATTATGGTAAATAAAATACTATGGTATTTTATAAGTATTGTAATGGTTTGACTTATTTATTTTTGGATGAATCTATGATTTTATTATGGACTTATGGGGAATTAGGTTATTTATTTAAATGATTAAACTATCATGGAGAATATGTGATTAGGGTTATTACTTTTTGGTATAATACATTAGAAGTGTTTTATGTTATTTGAAGATAAATGTTAAAATTTATCATAAAAGACTATGTGATCAAATATTTATGAATTTGGGGTTTCAATATTGGTTTAAATAATTTTTTGTAATTTTAAAGAAAATTATTTATTAAATTGTATATGTTGACCATTGGGTATTACTGTTGAATACTATAGATTAAAAGTAGTTTTTCATCATCCAATGGTTTATTATTTTTGGAGGGTTATTTTATCATAACATAACTATATTATATTTGGTTAATGTTTCAAGATATTAGAAATCGATATTAAATATTTTTTGGATAATGTGAATCAATAAATGTTGATTCATATTGAATACACATCATTTGGATAAAAATATTATTATGTCGAGGAAATTGATTAATGAATAAAAATGTACTTATAAATTATGTTTCTTTATGTTCTTAGTAAATGATATAAATGAATTCTATAACTCAATGGAAATGATCTTAAAACATAATCTTTTTGCATTTACAATTCCTACAACAATGTCAAAGACTGTATAAACTATAAAAAATTATTTTCTTGGGATTGTTTGCGTTCTTTTAAAAAAAGTCTGTCACAATCCATCAGAACCTAATGGTTAGTTTTCAAATCCATATCCTTGTTTTCATATACGGAACCATAGTACTTTTTTTATCTTAGGTGACCTTTGTACATCACTATAATTGTTTTAATGTGGACGTTTTATTGAATCTCTTTCTGATGATTGATTTCAAGAAATAAATTTTAAAACAGAAAACCTTATTTACCAATACCAATTTCAGAGTTTCTTGGATGCTACTTCAAAAATGGGGGGATAATGTAACATCTTGTGTTTAAAAAAAAATACTTTTTTGATAACATATATGATACGACATATCGATCTTAAACAGACAAAAAAATATTATTATTTAAATGTTACCATTATATCCTAGATATTAGAATGGATAGAAGGAATAATATTACATAATTAATGAAATTATAGTTTACACATTTTTATATAATTATGATTCTTTGGTTATCAAATTAATTAAAAATTAAAATTAAAAACGAATTGAAAATATAAGATGTGTTTTATGAAAAACTATTTAAATTTGAATAATTGTGTTTATAAAATAATAAAAACACTATTTTTGGGTTATATAAATGAAATTTACATTCAATCAGATGTTTAAAATTATTCTTCTATGTTTTATAGACATGATATAAGATCATATTCAATTTTACGCAAGAAATATGGATTTTTCCTAAAATATTTTTTTATTGCCTTTTGATGGGGAACCCATTTTAAATATAGTTCATGAAACTTTTAAATGTTATATTTGAAAATAAAATTCTTTTTTGGATGTAGGAAATCAAAATTTACTTTGGTTAAATTTTTAGTATCTTCCTGATAAGATTCATTTTTAATAAATAGTGAAAAATACTGCGTTTAAATTCAAAATGATTTTTCATTTAATTTATTTAGGTGGCTAGATTATCCTTTAAATTTATTTTTAATTATAATTAGATATTTTTATCATTTAATTAAATTTAGGTCCTCAAAATGATTTTTGAGTTGAAATTTGATACAAACACTTATTTAAATTTTGAATGTCTCTTTTACCTGCCTTCTAGCCACATTTGCGGGATTAATAAAAAAAATAATTTTACCCTTTCATTGAATTGAATTTTGAAAAAGTAAAATTCAAATATATAATTAGAATGAAAATTGTGGTGTAATAGGATCAAAATAATTTTTTTTTGAAAAGTAACATTAGGATTTTATGACCATGGTTAAATGGTAAATCATGTAAATAAGGGTAAAAATAATATTAGAATATGATAAAATAACACTAACACTTGTCCTAATTTAATTGGATGAATAGGTTTTAACCATAATAAATCTTAGGTAAAAATTATATCCTTTTAAAACAACCAGGATAAGAATATAACATTTATTATATGTTATTTAATGGTATGTTTACAATTTCAAACTCATATTTTTAATATGTAAATAATTTTAAATAAGGGGATATATAACAGATAAATTAAATATAAATAGAATTTATAAAGATAAAATGGTTACCTTCATTATTTTTATTTATTTATAGTTTTTAGGAAATAAATATTTAAATTTAATTGTGACACAATGATGATGATGTAATAGATTTATTAATGGAAGAAGCAAATTAATTATATTAATAATTTTAAAATAAATATAATTTGAAATATTTTACTCCATAAATGAATTTTATGGAAGACTTTGAAATGTTATATATGATTTGAAGTAGTTATTTATTAGTAATAATGTTTTTATGATTTATGAAAATGTCGAGTAACAAATAGTTTCAAAATTGACATGATTCATATCTAAAAAGATAAAATATTTAATAAAATGACCTAAAGTTAATAAAAAAATTAATATTTGACCAAAATGTTTAGATAAGTATAAAAATCTCTTGAATTACTTATTAATTTGTATTTTTTAATGTTATGGTAATAATTGAAACCCTCAAAGTGTAACCTACTTGATAAAATAGTGAGAGTGAAAGGGTGTTAAAACAAAATGATAAGTGTTGAAAAATATTCTAGACAAGTTTAATTTTAATTCGATGATATGTATTAGAAATTATATCATCATATATTCAAAATTGATCAGTTTGGGAACATTTGGAATAGAAAATGAATTTATATTAATTTAATACATCTTGTAATTACATGAGTTCCTCTTCTATCTCCTATAAAAGGGATCCAAGTACACTCTATTACTCACACATAAAAACCATTTGGTCTAGCCAATATCTTAAAAAAATACTTACTAGAGTAAAAACCAAAATTCTTAAATCCTTATTTTAGGCTGAACACCCTCCTTAGAGGTGTTAAGGTGTTAAGATGTTTGATCATCCTAATGAAAAGTATTTTTTTATTTAAGTGTATTTATTTTATTCATTCTTACTATTCCTTTAAATCTTCTTCATCCATGATGAAATAATAATTAAAATATCCTCAAAATTATAAGAAGTTATTATTTTAATATCATAACCTAAATTCGTCACCATGTTCATTAAATTGAAAATGAATTAATTGTTCCAGCGTACGTGTGAACTATCACCTCCAAGAACCGATATAATCAGTTTTCCATAAAGGTCAATCAAGAATCAAATAAATGATATTAATAATTAGTTTTCTATAACATCATTCCTGCGTACGAGTGAACTATAACCTCCATGAAGAAATGCGATTATTTTTTAATCACCTCACCACTTGAATGATATACATAATCATATTGAAATAATTAATATTATATTAATGAAATTATGATAATTCTGTAAATTTAACATAATAATTACCTTCTTTACCCAATGATCAATCAAAAATGGAAAAAATTACTCATGCGTACATATGACATATCGTCTCCATTTTTAAAACATTGTTCATTTTGCATTACCATAATTATTGATATGATTTAAAATTATAATTTATGTATAAAAATTATAATTATTTGATGAATATTATTATGGATATGATGGACTTGTGACCGCATAGATTATTTAAATCATACCAAAATATGTTTTGAGAAAGTAACAAATATCGAAAAAACATCTGATATGAACATTAATAATAATATAATTGATATAACATGGTAAAATGTGATATAAAATGAATAATAAACCTGAAAAAGGTTCTAAAGGAATTATAAATTAACCTATGTTTATTATCTAGGACGAAAAAACATCATACAAGATGAGTCGAACTCAAGGTAAGAGATTTCATTTCAATATCCTTTTATTGATGCGTTTCTTGTTAAGATGCACTTTTATTATATTATAAGGTGTATATAAAACCACTATAGACTTTCAAATCCATATTTTTTTATAATAATTTGATTTAATGTTTTGGTAAATTTATTAATCCATAGAGATTAATATTGAAATGTTCAAAGTGGTTTGGGACACCTGGAACGTTTAAATATTTAATTATCAATTCTTTTTTCTTTATGATATTGATTTAAATATTTATCATATGCATATAAAAGGATTAAAAATGGTTATTTTTATATATTTTTTACTTAATTAAATGTTTATCATAAGGAATATTTTAACATGTTTTATATGGAACTTTTTCAAAAATGACAAAAGTAATGTTCTTTTCAACCAGTATAGTGACAACAACATCTCCACCGTTAAGGAAATTAATTGATATTTGGATTCCTATACAAACCTTAATGTTTCTAAAAGAAAAATAAATTCTTTATTAGCTTATTTTTTTGGTATTTTGGTACTGAAAATGATATCTCAAATGGACCGATTATTTCAATATCTTGAAATGATTTCTTATCATTGAAAATGAAGTTTTATGATTTTAATCTTTTATGTGTCATGATAATGTAATGGTTCTTGAGAATTATAGGAAACAGGTGAGTTCGATATATCCTATACAAAGGGTTTATCCCCATTATTTCTCACAAGTCTGCCTGATATAGCTTATACGAAGTGTTCGACCCCATTTTAGCTCATGGGTGAGCCCGTTACATATTATATAAAGGTTTGAGCCCCATTATAGATCATAGGTGAGCCTAATATAGCCTATACAATGGGTGATCCCAATTATAGATCTCAAATTCATTCACTACCCCAAAATTGGTGTTTATCAGTGGTTTAATAAACCACCTCTAATTTGTTATAAATAATTTAGCATTAGATTATTAAAAACCACTGCTAAAACATTTATTATTAAAAAAATATGACAATTATCCCCCAACTCCCACTCCCCCGAACCCCTTGAATCCCTACCCTCACCACACCTCACCACACATCACCGCTGGTCCAACGCCTCAACGCACCTCGCCTCCTCTCACCACACCTCGATGCGCCTCCCGACTCATGTGACCCCCCCAATGTCGTACCCTCACCGCACCTCTCCACCCCTCACTCCCTTTAATCATATCTATTGTGGGTTCTAACCTATTGGTTCATTGAAAAAAATATACCCATTAATCAAGGTACCTTCTTCTTCCAATTTTTTTATAATTTTATTTTTTTGTTGGGATGTTCATTCACGTGAACCCATATATTTTGGAATAAATATCTATTTGAGGATGGAGTTTTCTTAACAAGGACAGGATATTTTATTTTTTTCTTTATCCATGACGATGTTTCATTATTCGATTATTATGTGGTAATCATTGTTCTCCATGAACATATAATCATGGTAGGGAATTCTCCTTCCCTCCTATTTACTAAATTTGTTGAAAATGTATAATTTTTTAATCATTATTTTTGAATGAATGGGTTGGTGTAACAAGATAATGAATTTTCATATCAAAATTTAATGAGAAGTACAGTATTCACTTAAATTCACTATTTTTTTTGTTTTTGTAAATGGAATTAAATTTTATAAATAATTTTTCTAAAAATAATTGTTTTTAAGACTTGGAATTCTGTTGGATTTTTTTATAATTTCTAAACCATGAATCTATTAACAATTTCAAATCAGAAATAATAAAATTTTCAGATAATATAAATGTATTATGAATTTTTTTGATGGAAATATAGAATTATATCAAAAAACCTTAATAATTACGGTATTTAATGAATTTCATTTTTTTCAATTTGAAATGTGGTATTGTGCATGTTGTAATATCATTTATATGTTTATGTGATTGATGCATTTTCCAGGATTTATGTGGTCTTTTTGGGGATTTTACCTGTATTTATGGTTATTGGGTTTGAGTTATATTGTGTTGTTCAACTAAAAAATGGTTGGTTCGAATGATATGTGATTTTGTATGATGTGTGATATAGTTCTTTTATGATCATGGTTTGGGTGATAATCTGTGATGTAGGAGAATTGAGTTGGTATGTGAATTATTTATGGGATTTTGTATTGGCTTAGTTGTTTCGAAGTAGTTTTTGATTTACTGAAAAGTCTCATTCTCAAATTAAATGAACTTAACATGTATTATGTTTATTGGGGAGGGAAATAAATCGATAATAGAATAGTAAATGGGATAATACTAATTAATTCACTACACCAAAATTATTGTTTAGTGGCGGTTTAATAAACCGTCGCTAAAACATTTATTTTTTCCACAAACCCAAAAAATTCCTCCTTGACCCCCACTCCCCTAGCCCCCATGATCCCCCAAATACCTACCCTCACCATGCCTCACTATTGGTCTCGAGCCTCTCCTATAGTCTTAAGCCTCTCCATGCCTCCCCACCCCCTCGCCACGAGTCCCTACCCTCACCCCCACCCCCGATCCTCGCCGGCCCTGCCCCTCACCACCAGTACCAAGACTCTTTCCCTATCTGGAATCATTTATATTTTTATTAATAATTTATTGTTCTATATCATGTATATTATTTGTAATGATATTTGTATGATGGAATATGGAATTAAAATGTTTTATTTATGTAAATACGAATGTATTTTAAACAATTATAAAAAATATTGGTTTCTATCACACAATTGTAGTATTACAATAGTGTATGGTGAGAATTTGCATTATGATATCCTCTGGAGAATGTATTTTTTTATATGAATAAATTATAAATATATATTGGTTTGATACTAAACATGTTAAATCATCTAATATAGGTCATGTTTATTGTTTTTATATGAATCATGTCTATGGTTATGATGTAGAGAATGTTTATTGTGTAAATATAAAAAACATTGTGTTTCTATATCATTAATTGATTTCATTATGATCACTTTAGGTTTTCTTATTTTGAATTTCAAATTTACAACCTTGATTTTGTTATGAATATCATATAAAACATTTGAGAATTATCTTATAGGTTTCAGGTTGAAACATTTCTTCTAGATACACATAGAGGTTTATCTATATGTATATCAATATCCTCCATATGAAAAGTCAATACCTTCTATAGAGTAAGGATTACATATATGTATAATATTATTGATATATATTTGTTATTCATAAATATTTTCTCTCATATGCTATTATGAGGGCTCCTGTGTACGGATAATAAACATATAGTTCCTTCATATGAGAAGATGAGGCCAACTACATAAAAATTCTATTAAAAAATTCCATCACATGGTAAGATGTAGTCTCTTAGCTAAGATGATTATAAAAAATCACAAATAAATATTGATATGTATGTGTGTGTGTGTGTGTGTGTGCACCTCTTCCTTTAGAGGATAGTTTTTGACATAAATTCTTGATGGAAAGGTCCACCATGATAGAAAAGTACACTATATGGGTTTTGAGGGCATATAAAAGAATAATTTGATGATGTTGACGAAATTTTTTGTGTCTTAAAAAAGTATATAACTTGATTAATATAGTCTGTTTTTATTATTATGTTATTCTATTTCCATAAATAATTATTTAAGAAGAAGAGGTGGTTGAATGGGTAATATCAACTCTTATGGATTATGTGGTTTTGTATATTTAAATGTATATTGGAGGAGAGAAATTAGTTTTACCTTATAAATGTACTCAGAAATAATATATATAATAAGTCATTCTGCATTGATCCCCCTCAATTATGCTAGTTATGATTTACATTGGTTGAATATATTTTTTGTGAAAGAGTTTCAATTTCCATAAGTAGTGTGTGAGAAATGGATGCAGTCAAACATTTTTATTTCACTTTGTCTACGGAAAATTATATAGGTGTTACTTGGTACCTCATTATAGTTATGAAATTATTAGAATTAATTTTATTTCATGAACTTAGGTCGTTATCTTTAGAGCATATCATTTCTCATTTGAATGACTCGTTAGCATGTCCCATGATGTCATGATCATTTTAAACATAATTTTCAATGTGGTTATCATGATAGTCCTCTAATCAATTATTGACATTGGATTATGATACATTGTATGTGAAATTATCCATTCATTTATTAACCACCTATGTTATTTTTATAGTAATTAATTATCATTGATATGTATATTTGGTTTATTAATACTATGCATATGTTATCTTTTATATTTTTTACGCATGAATTTTTTGATATATTTATTCTAACCATAATTTTAGTTGGTTAAATGATAGGAATTCTGAAGAGGATTCATTATAATCACACTGTATTGTCAAATAGATTTTCTTGAAGACAATAAACATGGGTAATGTTTTCATTAGTTTAAATATTTATTAGACAATGTTATCTATTTATTATATTAAATTTTTGATTTATCATTGTTTAATGTAGTCATAGATTTTTGGCCACTATACATCCTGAACCAAATTGTGGTTGAATGTTTATAAAAAATATGATTGGAGTTTTATTAATGAGCCTCCCCAAAATGTTTGGGTATGAATTCATTTTAATTATAATAACTTATTATCAGTTATCACTACGTTAATATATAATGCTTTTGATATGGTTTGAAATTTGATTTATAGGTAAAAATTATATAACTATGGGATTTTTATCCAATACAGTCCTACTCAGTCTCCCAAGATGACTGAGTTGGTAAAGTCAATGGGAAGGAGCATCCTGGTCGAGGTCATGGGATGGGTTCGGTACCATCACCATTTGAGGTCTGTGGAAGGAAAATGGGGATTGCAATTGATGAATGGTATTGCGATGGTAAATCAAAATACATAAAAATTATTTATTTCACATACTTTTATTGATTTTAAATTTAAATATTAATATACAATATTATTTAATTTTCAACTGGATATGGATATTAAAATATTTTTGTGATCATATATGATGTTTAGTTTCTTGCCTCTATTTTACATATAGTTTAATCTAACTATTATATTTTAAAATTTCTCACTTTTTTTCATAGTCCCTTACTATGTATGTTTATACTCACACCTCCATGTCCTTTGCATGCATTATTTTTTTCTTATACAGAAAACGAGTAGATGGTGTCCATAGTGGACCTAGTATATATGAAATATTGAAGTATGTGGAGGCACTGACCATGTTTGGAGGTCATACATAGAGATATTGACTGGGGAACTCTTATTTTTACTTTTAGTTGTTTCTATATTGCGACCTACTTTCCTTCTTATTGGATAAGTATGTATTTTACCCTTTTCTATAACTGAATATTTCTCATTCTCATTTTGATGTATTTCCTAGAGGTTACTATATGATTTTTTACACTGTGGGATTTTATTATATTATACCTATGTAGTATTTCATGGGGTTGAGTGTGTGTGTTTGTGTGTGTATATACCATAGGATAAAGCCACCCACTTTAGTGATATTCTTACTTTTTTCTTATCACTATCCCTTAAACTATTGGGGTGAACATGTGGTGTCACACTCATTTTACTAGGGTCCTCATAGGTCAATTCATGACACAAAACCCCATGGTTGTCTCTAAGACCATAATATTTATCGTACACCATCCATTATAGGAAAGTCTATACCACTTTCTAAATCTCACATCATGACCTAGTCCTACACAACAAGGATTGTTCTCTATTATCTCTCACCATACTAAGGTCCTATATCACTTATCCATAAAATTACATCTCAAGCCTATGACATATAGGATAAACCCTATCTATCAAAACCTCTGTTTGACTAGTATCCTATTTTTTCACCTTCTTGGATAGAGCTCAATCTTCATGTGTTGAGTGATCTTCCTTTTGGGATATTTTTGTGCTCTATTTGTGCATGGAACCTACTATTTGAGCTCTGTCTTATTAGACATTTATTAGACATGGGTATGTAATAGTTAACTCAAACTATGTGGACTCATGTCCAAATAAGCACATGGAGGCATCTATGTTGTTTTTGTGATCTCACAAAGGTGTGGGATCCGTGTTGTAAGCCTAAGGATTTCATAATGTAGTTACCCATTCTATAAATCCAAGACATTTTAAATACTCACTTGTGGAAGTATAGATAATTTATGGGTTTTTATGTTGATTTATATTTTGGATAAGCATTTACTATTGGTTTTGAATCATCAATGGACCTTTTGATGAAAATGGTATTCACGATGGATGGTTTCATGTTAAGAATTATTTAATTATTATTAAATTAATTTATCTTATTTGTAATTTTGGTGGATTTAGTTTTAACATTTGATTCCTCATTTTAATGGAAGTACGTTGATTCTTTATAGCTAGTTTTAAATGTATTAAATTTATTTTTTCCTTGGAAATGTGTTGTGTAATAGTTTAAAGAATAAATGTACTTTCAATGAAAAATGTATTGATAAATGTATTGATTCGTTTAATGTATTGACAAATATATTATTGATTATTTCAATGTGTTAATTCTTTCAATGTATTTGTCTATTATTTATTCTATTAATGTGTTTTTTCTGGTTTGATTTTTCAAATGTATTGAGAAATGAATTATTTTTGTTAATGTGTAGTTTTCCATGCTCAATATGATGGTTCTTTATGTTTTGGTGAGAATCAACATACATTGATTATTTAATTTTAAAAAAAAATTTCCTTGTATGTTGATGATATATTTGATGATATAATAAAAAATTTTGTTTTATGGTTGTATTTTTATTGATAAAGGTTCTAGGGATACAGAACCTATAGCTTGTTTTTTGTAACTCATGATATAATGGTTGTTTAAACAGCCTCTAGATATAGTTTTTTATTTCATGGTGGTTAAAACTGATGCTAAATTATGGTACTATTTAAAGAGGTGGTTAAAACAGCCACTAAATATGATATTTTTTTACATAATAGTACTTTTATCCATATCAGTGGTGGTTCTATTTCGGTAAAAAAATCAGACTTCAATAGTGGTTAAAAACCACCACTTTATCGCAGTTATTTTTTAAGTAAAAAATATCTCTAAAGCTAAAAGAACCGCCACGAAATAGGCATTTTATAAAACTTTATTGAAACCTCTTCTAAATGTATGTAATGATCATGTGTTGAATACTGACACCAATTTTAGTGGTGTTTTTTTGAGACCATCACCGAACTATCTAGTAAAGGTTTAAACAACCTCTAGATAAAATAACCACCTCTAAATGTGAATATTTTTATAGTAAAGTCATCCATATGGCTATTCCATTTTTAAGGGTTAAATTTATGGACATCGACCACATTTTAATTCAAATTACATAATATTATGTCCCAATTTAGTTCTTTATATGTTAATTCTTTTTGTATGGAATTGACCCACATGGTTATTCCATTTAAGTGTGATTATGTCCTAAGATACCTTTATATGTTATATGTGATTTATATGGGTTTTATGGTAATATTTTGAATAAAAATGGTTAGAAATGATCCTATATTTGGTGAAGTGTATTTACTACTTCATAAAGGTGAAATGTATAATATTATGAGACAGTATTCCTGGTTTACATGTTTTTTCAATGCTAACAATTTTCTCTCTTTTTGTATCCCTTACTAAACTTTTTATTATCATCCCATGTTTTGAAATGTTTTATAGTATTTTGGGGATAACAGAGACAAGGATGGAATCAAGATAAATATTTTAATGATAGAACATGAAAAGAAATTGTGTTTCATTTTAAATTTTTTTTGTGAAAAAATAGAAAATGAGTTTATGTGTATACTTGGTAATATTTTAGTTTTTATTTATATGTTATGGACTAATTATCTAAAGATATAACCTTAAAAAGATCCTCAATATAAAATAAAATAAAATTCATTACATAACTAAAGATTATGTAATGTTTTATGGATGGGTCCTTACAGGTGCAATCAAAGGATGATTTAGACAACTTTGGAGATTATGATGTTTATTAAAGAGTTAGGGATATCATCATGATTTCATAATTTTATGTTTTGTTATATGTTTAATGTCTTAAAATCCAATTTTTGTTAATACGTTATATACTTTTAAGGAGACTAATACTATTTTGGATACATTTACATTTGAGGTAATTATGCGATATTACTTTTCTGGAATGTTATAATAATTATATAGTTTTAGAAAAAGGAAAACCCACAGAGTGTGTGGAAACCCATCATATCTGGTAAGGCTATGTGAATCAAACCCACAACTGAAGGGAGAAAAGGGCGTGTCTCCTACCACCTGACTATATGATGTCCCTGGTTAGTATGACTTTATTCTATTTAGTAATAAAAATTGATGTATTAAGAATATGTTGATTGTGGGAACCCATGTTTTATCGAATAGATAATATTAGGATTGGAAAATGATTTAATAATTATTTGATACATGTTATATTGAAATATGTTGACTATTTTTTGGTAACATTATATGATCAAGGGTAATAGAATAATATTGCATTTTATTTGAGTAGTAATGGATGAATATATTTTTTTGTGGAAGAATCTATGATTTTATTTTGGACTTATGTGGAATTTTTTTATTTATAGAAATGATTTACCTATCATGGAGAATATGTGATTAGGTTAATTACTTCTTGGTATATCACATTAATTGCATTTGATGTTATTTTGAAGTAATTGTTAATTTTTTTTTATCTTGGATGACTATGTTATCTATAAAATCTTTATAAATTTTGGCATTCAGTAATAGTTTGGATTATTTTGAGTATTTTTATGGATAATTATTTGTTTAAAATACTATATTGAACTCTGGGTATTGATTTTGAATTTTGGATATTAAATGCAGTTTTCATCATCAAATGGTTTATTATTTTTCGATAATTTTTTTATCTTATCCTAACCATATTAGTTTTGGATAATGTTTCAAGAGAGGAGAAATATATAGTTAATATTTTATAGATTATGTGATTTTATAAATGTTGATATCTTGAATACTCATTATTTGGATAAAAGGATGAGTTATTGGTGGAAACTGACTAAAATATGAAACTATACTTATCATTTAAGTATGTTTCTTTATGTTCCTAGTCATGTATGCGAATGAATTCCACAAATCGAGTAAAATGATCTTAAAACAAAAATAAATTTTGTTTAATTTTCATAATACGAAGTCAAATACTATTTAACTTGTCACAAATTTATGGTTTTTTATTATTAACTTTTTCCTAAAAATTTCTTCTATCACAATTCCTCAATACATAATTGTTAGTTTCTCTTCCAAAATAATGGATTCCTACATGGAAACCTTGTATTTGTTATCATGTGTTACCTTTTAACATCAATTTTATTCTTTTAATGATGAGTTATTATTGACTCTTTTTCCGATGTGGGATTTCAATGATGTAATTTACAAAGTAAAACGTTACTTACTAATACTAAATTAAAAATTGTGATGAAGTAATCTCAAAAACATGGTTATAATGTAACATCCTGTGTTTTCAAAAATATATACATTGTTTGATAGCATATGTGCCACCCCATATTGAGCGTAAAAATATAACTATATATTATTATTTAAATATTACATTTAAAACCTAGACATTAGAATGTAGGGAATTAATAGTATTAACTAAATAACGAAAGCATGTTTTTCATGTATTTATATAATGATGGTTCTTTAGTTATAAAATTATTTATAAATGAAAATAAAAAACCAATTGAATATAAACGACGTGTTTTTATGAAAAACTATTTGTGTGTGAATAATTTTTTTTATAAAATAACAATATCACTATTTTGGATTATATTAATGAAATATAATTTCAACAGGATATTTAAAATACAAATTATATGTTTTATATAAATAACATAGGATCAAATTCAATTTTATGTATAAAAGGATTATTTTTCAAAAAAGGAATTTTTTATGCCTTTATATAGAGAACCCATTTAATTTTTTTTTTCAGTTTTACAAGATATACTTGAAAAAATGAACTTTTGATTTATAATGAGAACAAAAAAATTTACTTTGGTTATATTTTTGATATTTTTCTGATAAGATTCATTTTTTAATTAATAACGAAAAATATTACATTTTTATTCAAAAATGCCTTTTCATTTAATTTATATATATTGTTTCATTATCATTTTAATTGGTTTTAAATTATAATTAGATTATTGTTTATCATTTAATAAAATTTTGGTCATTTTAATGATTTTTGATTGAAATTATATAAAAAATCTTTTTGAAATTTTGAACGTCTCTTTTAGCCACCTACAAGACACAAATGTAGGATTAACAATAACATAATTTTACTTCTTCTGTGAACTAAATTTTGGAAAATGGAAATACATACTAGTAATTAACAGGAATATTTTGCTCAAATGGGGTCAATTTTTTTTGAATAGTTTCTTTTGGATTTTACTTTCCACGTTTAAAAGCTAAATCATGTATCTAAGGGTAAAAATAATACTATAATATTATAAAATTTCCCGAAAAATTATCCAAATTTTATTGGATGAGTTGGTTTTGACCAAAACCAATATTAGGCCAAAATTATAATCTTTTTCAACCACATGTGTAAGAATATGAAATTTATTATATTTTATTTATTGATATGTAAAAAATGTCATTCTTGTATTTTTAATATGTAAATAATTTTTAATATGGGGTTGTATAAGTGAGATCTTAAACTATAAATAGTATTAAGAAAGATAAAAATATTATCCAAATAAATATTAAATATATTTATAATTTTTAAAAAATACATAATTAAATTTTATTACTATTTTATGATGATGCAGTAATAGATTTATTAAAGGATGAATCAAGTAAATGATATTAATAGTATTAAAATAAATAACATTTGAAATATGTGAAGCCATAAAAGAATTATATGGATGAATTTAAATTGATATATATGATTTAATGTAGTTATTTTTATGTAATGAAGTTGTTATGATTTTTGAAATAGTCATGTTATAAATAGTGTCAAAATTGACATAATTGATATCTAAAAATATAAAATTTATAATAAGTGATATAAAATTTATAAAAAATCATATATTTGACAAAAACATTTATATATGCCTAAAAATGTAATTAGGGACTTATTAATTGGTTTTTTTCTATGTTATGGTAATTATTTTTACCCTCAATGTGTAACTTACTTGATAAAATGGTAAGAGTTAAAAGCGGTTAAAAAATGAAAAGGATTAAAAAATATTCAAAAATTTTTATTTTTAATTTAAGATTTTTATTCGACCAAAAATAATTTTATTTTTTAAATAATTCATTTTGTGCAGATTTTAACATGAAAATAAATTTATATTAATTTAATACAATTAATAATTTTAAGAGCGCCACTTCCCTCTCATATTAAAGAGAACCCATTCAAAAGTATTACTCACAATTAAAAAACAATTTGGTTTGGGAATGATATAACCAAAACCCTTTCTGCAATACCTTAAAACAATTTTTAAGCATTGGTTTAGGAAAAACACCCTCCTTAAAGGTGTTAAGGTGTTTAGAAGGGTGATCATCCGAAGGAAAGATAATGTTTTTATTTAAGTGTTTCTATTTTATTTATTCTTAATATTCCTTAACTTATTATTCATGCATGATGAAATAGTAAATAAATTATACAAAATATAATTATAGGTTATTATGTTAATATTATCACCAAAATTCATCTCCATTTCCATTAAATGGAAAAGGAATTAATAATTCATGCATACCTGTGAACTATCACCTCCACAAACTGATATAATTTGTTTTCCATTACTATCACTTAGGACTGGTTATAACGATGTAATTAATTTTAATATGTGATATAAATGAAATATTTATCATTATATAATAATAATATGTCAATCAGGTTCTTACTATCCATACACAATGAAATGATAATGTCATTCGTGCGTATGTGGGAACAATCACCTCCACAAAGCGAAGTGATTCATTTTTAATTACCAAATCACTTGTATGATATATATAAGTATATTGAAATAATTAATATGATATTAATTATTTTATTATCATTATTTAAAAGTTAAAATAATACATACTTTCTTTCCATAATGATCAATGAAAAATAGAAAACGTTACTCATGCGTACTTACGACCTACTGTCTCCATGATTACAACATTGTTCATTATTCATTACCATAATTAATGGTTATAATAAATGTATAATAGATATATAAAATTGATCATTATTTGATGAATATTATTCTATAGATGATGGGATTATGACCACATGGATTATTGACATTATACTAAGTTCATTTTCGATCAAGTACTAAATTTCAAAAAGTCATCCGATATGAACTTAATTAATTATTTAATTGTTATAACGTGGTAACAAATGATATAAAAGGAATAATCATCATGAAATATTTTATAATGTAAGTTTAAATTAGCCTATGTTTATTTTTTAGGAAAATAAATAATGTATGAGATAAATCGACACAGGGTAAGGGATTTCATCTCAATCACTTTTCATTGAGGCATTTTATGATAATATGCACCTTCATTATTTTTTATGGTATATATACATTGAATACATTATGTCATGTACTTATGTTATCTATAATAATTTTATTTAATGTTTTGGTAAATTAATTAATTCATGGAGATTAATAGTTAAATTTTCAAAGTGGTATGAGACACCTTAAATGTTTAATGATTTAATTATAAAATATATTTCATCTTGATTTTAATTTAAATTTTTATTATATTGATATAAAATGTATTTTTATATATATATTGAATTTAATTCAATGGTTTTCAAAAGGAATATTTTTATGTGTTGTATACAGAACATTTTAATGAACTACAAAAGGAATGTTCATTTTAAAATATACGGAGAAAACAACATCGCCAACGCCATGACCATTATTTGATAATTGGATTTCTATATAAGAGATGATATTAAAAAAAGAAATAACTTATCCCTTTTTTTGGGTTATTTGGTATTGAACTTTTTTTGAAAATTGATTTATTATTTCATTATCTTTAAATGATTTTGTGTGACTGCAAATGAAATTTTCCAATTGTAATATTTTATGTTCTATGATTATGTAATGTTACTTAAGCATTATATGAAATAAGTTAGACCGATATAGATTATACTATTGTTTGAGCCCCATTATAGCTCACGGGTGAGCCTGATATAGCTTATATGAAGGGTTCATCCCCATTTTAGCTAATAGGTGAGCCTGGTACAGATTATATGACGGGTGGAGCCCTATTATAGTTCACAAGTGAGCCCGATATAGCTTATTCAAAGGGTGATACCCATTATTGATCTATAATTAATTTGTAATAGAAGTCAGCTATATGAATATTCCAATTATATAAGTGACATATAAGGATGTCAACCATGTGTTTTTTTCAATTAAGTATGATTATAACCCATTTTATTTCGTGATATGTTATATATTATTTTAGGTATGGAAGTCTAGCACATGGTCATTCCATTTATGTAAGATAATTTCCTAATTTGACTTTTAAATTTATATAATATTTATATTTGTTTTATGAATACATTTTAAATTAAAATGGTAATAAATGGTTTTATATTTAGTGATGAGTATTTAATACTTCTAAAAGTTTAAATTATTACTTTATTTTAAATTATTCATGGTTTACATGTTTTTTTCATAGTTAATCATTTTCCTTTATTGTGAATCCATTACTGAGTTTATTTATGATCATACCATGTTTTAAAATGTTTATCAAAGGATTTAAGGGATAATAAAGACAATTATTTGATCATGGGAAATGTTTTTATAATTGAACATGAAAAGAAACCATGTTTCATTTTAATTGATTTTGTTTTGTAAAAAATTCAAAGTGAGTAGATGTTTCTACACTGTAATATTTGAGTTGTTATATATGAGTTTTGGCCTAATTATCTAAATCACTAATCTTTAAAAGATACCCAATGTGAAATAAAGTAATATTGTTGAAACAAATCAATATTATATAATGTCTTAAGGTCAGATCCTTACAATTCATACAAAAAAAAGAATAACTAAAATGAATAAAATGATATGTACATTGAACATGTGAAGTGGTATAGATATTTAAGGATAAATATGATTGAAAATTTCCTAAAGAGTCATACACCACCTATCCGTGTTTCCATCATCCATATTAATTATAAAATATTACAATAGGGATGGGCAATAATTCTGATTGGGTTATCACCATTATTTAATGTTATAGATTTATATTTTTATGTTTTCCTTCCAATGGAATCATGGAGTGAAATATTAATGGATTTGTAACAATAATTATCATATATCTATCACATGGAAGGCAATGTAAATAATAAAGATATAATAAAAATAATAATAATCTATTTCTCTTATGTAATGAGGATGAGAAGTTAGTTTACAAATTATATAGTTATAATGATAAAAATTATTGTATGGATGGAGAATTTAAGGTTTTAAATACATCTATCAAGGAAATTAACATCACTTATACCATATAATATTCAATTAATTTACATGAAGATTATATAACATGTATATTTCTACATGTGATTTTCATATAAGATCAAAACACTTATTAGAGAGATAACATTTCTAATGATTTAAATTATGTGTTAATATATCAATGAAAATAAATCATGAAAATTATCCCAACATATATAGTCAATTATATTCCAATATATCATAGAAGTCTTCCCACTATGATTTAAAAATATAAAGAAGAATCATCTAATGTTTTTAGGTATCAAGTTTAATGGTGATAATGAGTGCACATATCACCAAAAAATGTTATTCCATGAGTGAGAGAGTTTAGGATCATGAAGAATATTTATGGAAATTGGAGATATAATTGGGAGAAAGAGACCATGCATTCGAAAAGATAAAAAAATATATTAGAGACAATGGACCAGTAAAAGTGCATGATAAATAATAGTGCACTTGTTTTTTGAATGATTTGATCAATTTGGGAACTGAAGTGGAATAATCAATGAAAACATATGAAGAGAGGATCTATGCAAAAAATGTAATATTTTTCAATAATTCACCACTAAAGATCATTGTAAAAAAGATAAAAGTGACTGAATATTTTTTCTTGTGTAGATTAAAATATATGAAAATATTGGGAGGTATACTGATAAGATAAAAATTGAGGGTGAAGTCATAATATAATCAGTAGTGGAAGATAAAAACATCCACAATATAAAATATCTAGAAATTAAAACAAGATTAGAAAATATGTATAATATTTATAATGACTCTTAAAAATATATTAAAGAATAGATTATTATATAAAAATTTAATAGGAGGATTATTATTCTAAAATAAGTTATCTAGTGGAATGAATATCTTGAGACCATTTAATTATACATCACTAGTAAATTAAAATTATATTATATTATCCACATCACAAAACATTAATTGTGATAAACATGGTTTTATTTAAAGTGAAGGATTAAATATAAAATATATTTAAATTTGGATGAGTAAAGGTGTTTAGATTTACCCCCACAACATCTATGGTGGCTAGAAGCAAGAATATGATAAAATTAATCTTTAAACAAGTCTCTAGGATGTTAATAATTTAAAAAGGGTAAGTTGAAAATATATATAATACTATATATCACATATAATTTTTTTTCATTATTTGTAATGTAATTGGTTTTGACAGAGGTATTGAATTTTTCTCATAATTATTCATCCTATGGATGAAAAAAAATAATACATATTGGGGGAAAAAGTAAGTGTCAAATAAAATATCATAAACTTATTGAAATTAATCTGTTTTCCATAAATATATTTGAAATCATTGTAGGTCAAAATGTTACATTCAAACATGGTGGTGAATTGGAGAAATCATGTAAATAAAAATCATTCTAGCTTGTATGAATATAAAATGAAGCATGAAGGCCACACATTCCAAAGAAATTGAAGGTCTAGGAGAAATGAATTTTTTCTATGGGAAATAATCAAATTAATAAAGATGTTGAATACATGATTCAAAATAAGATAAGCTTACCTTTAGGGAATAAACAAAGGAGATATGTTTTTCTAAAAACACTAGAAGTTTGATAATGGTAAAATATCCAAAGAAATCACTTAATTTTTTATGTGGATGAATGTTAAATATCATATAATACTTAAATATAATCATGGAAGTATATAATAATGGAAAACATACCAAAATAATAGAGATATTAGTCTACGAGATAAAAAAAGTACTAAACTAGTGGAATACTCTATTGATATTCCTTATAAAGGAATAATTATTCATGATCAAAAAACTTGAAAATTTTTTGTAATCTTGAGAGCCTAATTGAAAAAAAAAATATAGAATTTACAAGTGATTTCATGTTATTATTGTAAATATAATATTTCAAATGAAAAAAAATCAAATATAATGAGGATTTTTCTAAAGATGATATCCTTGCATCACCTGATGTGGTGTGTGGAATGTGAATAAAGGATTTACAAAAATCAATGGACTATATAAAATATTCCTAATAAATATGCTATACATAAAAATATGAAGACTTCACTGTTTAATGCATGTTATTTTAAGGAACATGTCAAGACAAAAACCCCAATACTGAAATGATTGAGAGGACTAAAATTTATATTCAACATAAGTCTTCATTGAAGCCCACATAGGCCAACGAGAATGAATCCCTAATAATTGAAAACAAGAAAAGTGAATCATGTAGTAGAAGTTATTCAAAATTTTATTTCTCACTATGACAGGAAAAATATGTTTAATGATATTAACAATTTATTTGTATCATATTTTTTTAATTTCATTTTATGGAATTAAATGTGATTATAATTCCCAAATAGAGAACAAAGGAGATAATTATTCCTAGAATAAATATTATTAATTTAAATATGTAACCATATTAATATAATTTATCAATTGGAACTCTAATAATCAATATAATAAGGGTTTATATTGAGGATGTTGTGATGGGGATCTTACATTGAGGGGAGGTTTTCTTGAGAAACTACCAACACATATATCTCATTCATATCTAAAATTTATGTAATTTTGTTGATAAAATAACATCATGGTCATGTATTAATATTATCCAATCATTGGGTTCTCAAGAATAAATTATTATATTATATGGGAGAAAACATTTTTATCAATGACCTAAACTGTAATGAAACATAAAGGGATCTTATTGATTTCTTTTCCAACATGCAAGATATACATGAACTATTTTCCATAATATTTAATAATAGTGATGGATATTAGACTTTTATTACAATGTTAAATAATTTTATCAATACGTATCATTTTTTCATCCTGAGAAAATTTTTATATTCTATAAATGTGTTGTGGTAATTGTTTTTGGGTTTTATCATTTTCATTTGAAAATTGATAAAATTGAAATCAAAATAAAATCCTCATGTTTTTTACTTTAATGATGGATCACTTAGGCATAAGTGTAATGATTGATGAAACATTTATCATGTATATGGAGATAAAATAATTTTCTATAAAAATTTTATTTATTTTTAATAGTGGGTTTTGATGAAGAAAATATAATACATCATTGATAAAATTGGGAGAGAATAAAATCATATTAATACATCATTATCTATCATTGGTATTAATACACAAAGGGAGAGAATGCTAAAAATACCTTCTTTTTTTCTATATTTGTTTTCAAAAAGAATCATAAGCATTAATTATAGTTTCTTAATGTCAATATGTGGATATTTAATGTAATGTATATAGTTTGAATATCCTAATAATATTGATGAGATGTTTGAATTATATTAATGTTGATTGTAGTGTCCATGAATTTCAATGTAGAATTATATACTTCACATGTTATTGATACTTCCAAAGAATATTGATGAAGAATAAGGATTGATTTCTCATGAAAGGTTTCATTTTTGTGTGATGTTTGGTGAAAATAATATGTTTTTTTGAAAAAAACCATTAGGCTAGATGAAGTAGTGTTTACTTATTTTAGTAAGCTGGTAAGAGTTGATTTATAGAATCTATTAGAGAATATTTAATAGGATTTAGTATTTACTCCATGAGGTTCAAGGAGATCCATTCACTTGGAAATGATAATTTGAAATGTAATGATTTATATTATTAGTAGTCAGTATACCGACAAGATTATAGTAAATTTTAATATCAGAGGAGTAAGGGTTACATAGGTAATTGATAATAATAAATTTTATATCTCTATATATATATTATAAAACATATTAAATTATTAATGAACATTTTTTCAGGTATAAAACTTTTTATGCGAATGATTTTACTATATTCAATATATAATAATATATTTGGGAGAAGTGAATGAATATATTGATAAGTAAATAAAAATATTTTATCATTAGATTAAAGATAACTATGGTATAATGATGATCCACCCATTAAGAATTGGATGACTATTTAATTTGAGTTAATGTAAATGAAAAAATTTGAGAAAAAATTTGAGTATCCCTTGGTAGATCAATGAAAAATCTACATTTACATGTAGAAAATTTATGAAAGTCAATTTCATTTTACAAGATGTGAATATATGGTATAAGGATTTATTATGGTAAATGAAATTCAAAAGGAAAAAAATTATCATTTAAAATGAACCCTTAATATGCTAATCTACCACATCTGATATAGGTAGAATATAAGATATATGTATATTGAATGAATGGAATTTTCGAATGACGAATGTTGAATATGAGAAACACATATGAATGAAACATTATAAGGTATAACACATCCTATGATAGACTATATCATATGATTTGAAAACTAATATAATCATAAATAATTTTGAAAACATCCCATTACTTCATGAGATGGAATTATTAATTATAAAAAATGATATTTATGAAGAAATCAAATTAGATATAACGAGATTAAATTCAGATGATTCTCATGTATCTTTTTTCAGGGATAAAAATCCCAGATCATTTAAATGGGTCATGATTTAAACCAAGGATAAGTATACCAACACCATGGTGGATTTAATATTTGAACTTCTTCACTTTATATAGTGGTCAAACAAGAATGAAATGAGCACCAACTTATTCTAGTGAGATTTTCATATAAAATATGAGCATGTGAGAAACAATGGCTTGAAATATGATGTGGTTCATTTTGTAGGATTTTTGTATTTGACCTTAATACTAGTTGATTTTTTAGGTATAGTAAATGGAACATCAATTTACAGTACATATCATGACCAATATATACTATGTATGTAACATCCCATATATTTCTAATTGATCAAAAAATGAATTATAATTTAAATAAATAAAATATATTTTATAAAACAATGTAATTCCATTTAATCAAAATGGAATTTTCTTATTTTTACTTGTTTCAATTTTTTAAAAATGTCATTTTTAATACATTATAATGTATTACATTAATTTTTTTTTTATTTTAAAAAAATTAAATATAGGTTTGAAATAATATTAAATAAATTATTATATTTATAAAAATTAAAATAATATTATTTTACGTTATATTTTAAAATTATAAAGAAATACTATTTTTATAAATTTCGTATAAATAAAACATGTCATAATTAAAATAAAAAAAATACATTTTCATAAAAGTGTTTTTAAAAATGTTTTTTTAATAAATGGTTTGTCTTTTATATAAACAGTAATATATAATGATATTTTTTTAAATTGATTTTTATAATATTTTGTAATTTATCACTTTAATAAATAATTAATTAATTGCTATATTAAAATAATATATTAATTTAATTTTATTGTAAGGTTTTGAATTAAATTAATCTGAATATCATACTTTGAGAATATAATTTTGAATTAATGAAAAATAATAATAATACTAATATTATTAATAGGTAAGGATACAATTTTTTAAAATAAATTATTGTTATATATATAATTATATTATTTTTTTGATTACTAATTTTTTTTAAATATTTAAATATATAAAATTTTATCAAATAAACTAAATTATATATATATATATATTAAAAATAAGTAAAAACAATAAAATAAATAAAAAGGGGGATGAATGTGGTTTAGGGGACCTGTAAGGGTTGAGTCACGCGCAGAAGGGCACTAGGTCTTTTGTTGGTTCTTACAGAGTGGAGAGTTCGATCCACAGTGTCTCAGAATCTTCAAGATGAGGCTTTTCACGGTTGTAGGGATCCTAAGAAAGTGCATTGAGACTGAAATTAGGCCAGGAAGGGGAGTCGATCCCGTAAGGGAGGTTCGACTGACTTGGAGCATCGTCCAAGTGTCGCAGTTGCAGTTAGTGTTTTGGATGCCGGTGAGGGTTGATCTGTATGTGTCGAAGAATATCCAAGGGTCATCAATGGGTCTCATTCATGGTTAGGGATTCGATTTTGTTTTTCCCTAACCTAATAAGTAATATTTTTGTTTTTATAGGTTTTCGAATGTTCTTCTATTGGTCCGTTATTTAATTTTCTACCTATTTCTTTGTCAGTATAATATTTATTAGTTAATATTTTTATGGTTTATTTGTTGGATAATATGTTTCTTTTGATTTTTTAAGAAATTTTAATGAATTTGATCCACATATGTAGATTATATGTCTCTATTTACATCATCTTTTATTTAATCAGTCAACATGGTTGTGCTATGTTCAGATTAATCTATTAATGTTTTTGTTGTTTTCACTAATGAATTGATATGTGTTATTTGATTTCAGCATCTATAAAATCAAAATTACACTGAAGGATGAAATCTAATTATATATCTACAATAATTATTATGGATATAAATTCCTTACTCCTTTGTGCAATTGCAAACAGGAATACCATTTTTTACATTATGGGAGAGGATAGGAGTGTCTGCTATGCCGTAGAAGGCATGTATATTGTATTCTAGTGATAAAGTAAGGGATAAATTTATTTATATTATATATTTTTCTATGTTTAACTAAATTATGTTATGAAAATATTAGGAAATGGTTTTTTTTTATGAATCAAATTTTTATTTTGAAAATTTTATTACATTGGTTTTTTGAATTTATAAGGGTTAATTAGATTTATTATCAAATTATAGATTTATATTTTTAAATTCGTAAGGGGAATTATCATTATATTATTTCTAATTTACATATTTATATATTCCTTCTAGTTTCTATGTTTGCACATATATAAGTATTATTTTAATCAAAATTATACTTGTTTTATTTTAAATAAAATATGTACTAATATTATTATAAGGTTATATTATATATGGGTACACATATTAATATATATACACACAATTTCATTTTTTCAAACATATGTATATATTATATGCATATGTAGTGCTAAATATCTTCAACATAATCTTATCCTAAATATTTTAATTCATGTAAATAAATTTGTTTAATTCAAAATTTTACAACTCCCAATTGAATAATTTTTTTAATTCTTGATTGACATACATAATTATATAATATTTTTAATAATTATTAATTTCAAAATAATTTAAGTGGTTTTTTATGGGGGTGTTATTATATATATATAAAGAAGAATTTTGTTCGTCAAGTTTATAATTATATTTTCATTTATCTAAAAGAGTACATATTAAAAAATAGGCATGTTGTCATTTTATATTTATATTAAGGACATATCATTTTCATATCGTCATGGCCATGAGTTATTAATAACATCGAAATACCATGAATTCATAATATATTAATGATTTCAAATTAAATTTTAAGGTTTACTTCTGAAATTATTAAGTAGTTGAATTTATTCATTCTTTAAAATGAATTATTTAAAATGTTTATTTAATAATTTTATGTGTGAAAAATAATTATTTAATATTTATGATTATTTTATGAAGTCAAAAATATATATTCACTTTTAGATTAAGTGTGCATTCATTTTATTTTTAGTTTTAATGAATTTTATATAAGAATATTTATTTTTAAGCATGGGATTTTCCTAAAAATGGTTTTAGAAATTTTCAAGGAAATGTTTATGAAATTTTATAAGAAATGTTATTTTATTTTAATGAAAATAATTTTATGTGTGTATTTTTAAAAATTTTCGGGTTATTATTGAGAAAGTGAGGTCTATAAAAAGTGTTTTAATAAATTAGAACTAGTATAATGAATGTTTTGTTATGGGGAATGAAACCATATATCTTAAGAGGAAATTGTTCCATATGAGTTATGGAATACAATGTCACAATTTTATTATGTTCTTACAATTATAATGAATAACCCCAAAAAATTATTATTTTCATTGGATAAATCCCAATGATATTTTAAATTATTATCATTTTTGAGAAAATAATGCTTCTATAAATTATTTTCATACAATTAAAATGTTTGAAAATATAATTTTTAGAACGTATTTTTGTTCCAAGAAATTATTTTTAAATAATTTATTAATGTTTTCAAAACCCTTAGTGGGCGTACTAAATGCTCACTCCATGATTTAAAAACATTTTTCTATTGGTCTAGTATAATATATTATAGTGTTCTAATAAATTAAGGAGTTATCACATGTGAGGTCATTTCATTCATTTTATTTTTATTTGTACATTTTTTTTGAGACATGAATCTAGTTCTCTAGAACCTAGAACAGTAAAATATCTTGAAATATAATAAATATTGTCTATTTGTTCAGTTTATTCCATAAAAATTTAACGCATTTATATGTGATGAAATTAGAAGCATTGGTTTGGGTCTTTACAATTTTAATTATTGAAAAGGATTAGATAACTTTTCATATTAGATGTTGTTGTCTAAATGGTAGAGTATAGAAGTTTATTAGCCAAAGTTTTCTAAATTCTGAAGATGGAAATTCAGAATTTTCGTGAGTTACATGAACAAATTGTGAGGGAACATTTATTTTAATGGTCTATGAATGTAACATCCCATAATTTTATAATTGATTAATAAATAAATTATCACTTAAATACATAAAACATCTTTTATAAAACTATGTAATTTCATTTAATCAAAATGAAATTTTATTACTTTTATTTTTATAAAATTTTTCAAAAACGTTATTTTTTAATATATCATAAAGTATTACATTAAATTATTTATGATTTTTAAAAATAAAATAAAATTTTCCAATATTTTTAAACAAATAATTTTATTTATAACAATAATAAAAATATTTGACTATAATTTTTTAAATTATAAATGAATAACATTTTTATAAATATGCTAAAAATAATACATGTTATAATTAAATGAAAAAATAAGGTTTAGTAAAATAATTTTTAATAATTATTTCATTTAATAAATGCATTACATTGTATATAAGCTGATATATATAACCTGAAATTTTATTAAATTTATATTCATAATATTTTTTAATTTATTATTTTAAAAAATAAACAATTATAGGCCATATTAAAATAATATACTGTTATAAATTTTGTTTTGTAATGTTTCATTTAAATTAATATGAACAAAATAATATAAGGATATAAATTTAAATTAATGATAATAATAATAATAATATTTAAGGATAAAACATTTAATTAAAATAAATTATTGTTATATATAAAATTATATTATGTTTTTTATTTTATAAAATTTTTAAATTTTTAAATATATATAATTTTATCAAATAAGATGAATTTCATATAAATATATATATAATGAAATGATCTAATTAATGATAAAAGGTATAAAAAGGTGGATGAAAGGGGTTAAGGGGGCTTGTGAGGGATGAGTCGCACATAGAAAGAACACAGGTCTTCGGGATGGGTCTCGGCGAGAAGAGAGCTCGAGCCATAGAGTCCTAGAAGCTTCTAAATAAGACCGAACATGACTTTTCAGATCCTAGGTGAGCACATAGAAGACAAAATCAGGCCAGACATGTGATTTTATATGGAAAGGGAGGTTCATCCGAGTCTAAGTATCTTGTAAGTGTCCCAATTACAATTAGCATTTTTATACACCATGGAAGGGTCCCACCATCGAAGGGTTCTACAAGAAAGGGTGAATTTAATGGTGTCTTATAAGATCCATGTGTCATAGATGAGTCTCATGCACATGTATGGATTCGATTTTAGTTTTCTCCAACCTAGGTAGGTAGGTTTTTGTTTTTTCACTTGTTTTATAATACTGTCTTCTTCGTCTGCATTCTTATTTTCTACATGTTTAATTTTTAGTATACTATTTATGAATTAGTTGGTTTATGGTTTTTTTGAGTAAGGTTTTTATTTTAATGTTTTAACCAATTTTTTGGAATTTGGTCTATATATGTAGGTTCGTTGTTCCTTTTAACATCATTTTTATGAAATCTTTCAACATTGGTGTGTTGTGTTCGGATGAAGCTATTAACATTTATCTATTTTCATGAATGAATTGATTTATTTTGTTTGATGTTAGCATATATAAACTCAATATTGGACTACAAGATGGAATCTATAACTATATACATAGTAGATATTGTGCCTATAAATTCCTTACACTTTTGTGCAATTACAAAATCAAAAACCATTTTTCCAGTCTCGGAGAGGATAAGAGTGTGTTGTGTGTAGTAAAAGGCATGTAGATATTGGTCTAATAATCAAGCAAGGGATCATTTTATTTTTATGATTTTTGTTTTATTTTTATCTAAATTTTTTTCTGAAAATATTATTTAAGGGAGTATTTTTTTAAGGATTCAAATTTTTTATTTTGAAAATTTTTCTACATTAAATATTTGAATTTGTAAGGGTAATATTGATTTATTTTAAAATTATATATTTCCATTTTTTAATTAGTATGGGGGCTTCTCATTTTATTATTTTTAATTAATATATTTATATATTACTTTCAATTTCCATGTCTTCACATATATAAGTAATATTTTTAGTAAAATTAGAGATGTTTTAATTTCAAATTATAATGTAGTAATATTTAGGTAAAGTTGTATTATATATGAGTACACATATTTAGATATATATATATATATAATTACATCTTCTCAATCATATGTATATATTATATGTGTGTGTAGATATCAATCTCTTTAACTTAATACTCTCCTAAATATTTATATTCATGTAATGGAATATATTTTATTCAACGTTTTACAATTCCCAATAGAATATTTATTTTTTAATTCATGGTTGACATACATAATTAAGTAATACATTTCATAATTATTCATTACCAGATCATATAAGAGGTAATTTTATGGGAGCATTATAATATATATATATATATATAAATAAGGATGAAATGTTAATTCTCATGTTTATAATTTTATTATTATGTTTCTAAAAGATCCCATAGAGAAAATTAATCATGTCATCGTGTAATATTGAATTTAATAACATAAAATTTTCATATAGATATGTCCATGAGTTATGTATAACATTGACATACCTTTAATTCATAATTAATTCATGACTTAAAATTAAAATTTAAGTATTATTTCAAAAATTATTAAGAACATTAATTTAATGGCCATTTATAATTTTTTATTTAAAATGATTCTTTTATAATTTTATGTGTGGAACATAATTACATATTGTTTATGATTATTTTATGAAGAAAAAATTATATATGTAATATTATATTAAGCGTTCATTTATTTTATTATTCATTTAATTTATGATTTTTAAATAATAACATCTATTTTTTAGTGTTGGATCATCCAATTAATGTTTTTAGAAATTCTAAAGGAAATCTTAATGACATGATATAAGAATGGTTATTTCGTTTTAATGAAAATATATTTATGTATATTTTTCTTGAAATGTTTTGGTTTATGATTGGCAAAGTGAGATCCATAAAAACTGTATTACAAAATTGGCATGAGTAAAATGAATGTTATTTTATAGGGATTGAACCCATAAATCTAAAGGGGACATTGTTCTATATGATTTATAACTGACATCCTAATAGTTTTATTATGGTGTGCATTGTATCGATAATTAGAAACCAAAAATTATTATTTTCTATAGATAAATCTCATCTATATCTTCAGTAATATGTTTTTTATAAAATAATGATTTTGTAAATTATTTATTGAGTATAAAAACGTTATTAAAATACATTTTTAAGTTTATATGTTTGTTCAAATAATTATTTTTAAATAATTTATTAATTTTTTTAAAACTGTTACTAGTAATACAAAATTATCACTCCATGTTGTAAAATCTATTTTCTACAACTTTAGTAGAGTTTCCGATGATGTTATTTTCAATTAAGTTGTTAGTGAATAGAAAGGCCTTCTGTTCATTTTATTTTTCATTGAATGATTTTGTTATGTTTTAAGACATGTATCTAATTCTACATAACCTAGATTGTAAATGTTCATGTAATTTAATAATTTTTTTATTTTTTTAGTTTCGGTTATAAAAAAATACACAGCTTTTATATGTACTGAACCAGGAAGTGCGGGTTTGGGTCTTTACAATATAATTGGGGAATCACAATCAATATGTATTTTTTTGATTTTTTCATGTAAAAGTGATATATTTTTTATCTAATGAAATAAAATGACTCTTTTTATGAGATTATAATGAAGAGTATATAGGATATATAATGGATTTCAGACTGTGCCTCTAGTAGATTTAATGTTTCTAGAAGTGTTGAAATGATATTATATAATTATTTAGTCAATATATATAGAAGACATATGAAAAGTTAAATTTTTAATGACTAGTTCGAATTCACTAGTACTATGATACCAAAGTTAGATCTACCATGGTGATATGGGCATGATTATCCTAAGTTATAAACAAGCACATAGAATCATACAAGATTGAAGTGGGAAGGAATTCATTTAAAAATAATGAAAGATAAAATATATAAACCAACATTCTCAGTACTCCAAATGGGGAATATACCAAAAAATGTTAAAACATCACGTATATTGAGATATAAGAAAACAAAATGAAACATCAATTTATTCAAGAAATAACTATTAAAAAAGTATATATTAATAGTGGAATCAACTACATCGGTCACCATCAACACTCCATATTCCTAAGGATCAAGAATATCTACCTCCTCCACGTAGTGTTTTCCCTAATCAAAAAATGGGTATAATAAATTATTCAAACTCACATTGGGAAATTAAGGTTATGATCTATAAATTCTAGTATGGTCTCACCAAGTGTTTAATAATCAGTTTCATAATAGTTATTCCAATTTTTCATTAACATAAATATTAAAAATAACATGAAGTATCATTAAAATATTTTTAAAAAAAAATTATTTCACATTAAATGAGTTGGAAGATACATAAAAATTTTATTAAATGAACATTTTATATAAAACGCATATATAGAGAAGTAGGAATGAATAAAATTGTTTAATAAGCAATGGAATGCATATTCTTGTAAAAAAATATTATCAAAATGTACAAAAATAAACTTGGAATATTAGTTAAGGTAATATAATTCTCACACTTCACAATAATTTTCTTAGTTAAATATTGTTACAAACAAATGAATACATATAAACCCTAAATAGGGAAACATCCTGTCATATATACAACCGAAAAGGGGAACCATCTTTGTAATTTATGATGTAGTTATTTAGATACATCTGTCATCATCAATCCATTTTAAGGGATTCAAGGTCAAAATATATTTTCCTAATTTCCAATAACTACCAAAGATAACATGTGCATCAAATAATCAATCAATCCAACATGGGAAAATAAAACATTCAAAATTAATTCATATTACAATTTCCATGTTTTATTTTTCAACAGTCTGATCTTATTTAAAATAATAATTATTATTTTTCATAAATTCATCCCTTTTAAAATATTATTTACAATAAATTCATTTATATTATGATTCAAAATTTTTTGAAAAAAACAATTTCCACGTCAATCCATCATTTTCAAAAAATCTTCCCCACATTTCAATATAATTAAAATAGGGGTTATCACAATTTCCTTTCCATTTCAAATCAAACATCAAATCCAATCATATCATAGTTTTCTAATAAATTTAAAATCTGTTAAAATAAATTATGAAATTTAAGATTTCAATAATAGGGTAATTAATAATGTAACTACCTACCTATATATTAAGAGATCACAATGCACAACACCCAAAATTGGGAACACCAATAGAGAACGAAGGAAATAGATATAAATAAATGAAACTGAGAAACATGATACATAAAAAAGGAAGTAGATCCCTCAATAAAATGATGATGCATTACTCTATAAGGAAGATAGAATGAAATATCAGAAGAAACCACATGAATGGATATCCACTTAACCGAAGAAGATTGAACTCAGTCGCTGGAGCTTTGATTTTAAAATAAAATGAATTAGAGGAGTCAAAATTTCTTCTTGGGTGCCTTCAAAGACCAATCATTAATTTTTAGTCAAAATAGGGATTATGGGTTAACAAATTGGGATTATGGATTTTATTAATATTTTCATCATGATTAAATGATAATCACATAGTTTTTTGGGTTGGGTTTCGTGGATAGGCAAACTGTGTGCCTATACTGAAAGCGGTGGACCATTTCTCATAGGTTGGTGCATGGTTTGTTAAACCATCCACCAAAAATTTCTACTCTCACTATCCAAGGGTGAATATTTTGAGGGGGTGGTATCATTATTTGGAAAAATTGGGCATCCCCTTGTAGAGGATCAACCAAGGAAACATTATTTCATAATTAAAACCTCATGATTTTCCATAATAATCCACCTACTATGAACATCACCTTTGTCTTCCAAAATTTTATAAAGTCTCTCACAATGGCCCTAAAACAAGACCCAATTATAAGGATATCAAATAAATTGTAATTTAATGCATGAAATATGGTAATGGATTGTTACAACCTCCCAATCACAAACTCATTATATCCCCATGAATCCTACCAAATATATTTCATGTCCAAGTGATGAGGTCACTTACCTATAATCAATTAGTTTTTATAACTTGTATCATGTGAATCATAACCATTCTATTTTGACCCTCACTTCTCATACATATTCATTAGATAATTTTTGTGGAATAATTAATAATTTTCACAAACAGCCACACATTGACCGTATTAATTTAGTGTTTTCGGAAAAATGGAAACAAAACCACTGGTAAATAAGTGATATAGATTATAAAAAAATAGGTTCTCCATTACTAACATACTTATTAGACAGATCATACATCATACGTATCTTATATTCCAGGGGAAAGGAGTCATAAGATAAGGTGAGAGTAGATTCATGGTATGGGTAAACATGGGAGATGTGTAAGCATAATAATGATAATAAATGTTTGAGAACTTGATCATAATATTCAAATATCATACCCTACATATCAATGATCATAATCAAGAGTCATGGAATAAATATTGATATCTTATAAGACATGGATCATAAGGTAATCATGTTTATTTTCCATTAAAACAAATTATTGTAGTAAGAAATGGGATTATGTTACAAGCATAATCATGTAAAAATTATTTCCATAGTATCCTTGGAATATTTCTGATGTTATATTAGTATAATGGGTTCACTAACCATATCATTATAGTAGTAATGGTTTAGTCCCTAGACCATCTTAATAAAGTACTCTACTGAACATAGTTCACTACCTCTTTAATCCATGTCAATCTCATGAGATATAAATCATTAACTAATGTATTGGAGGGATATATAGGTCACACCCACCACATAATGAATAAGACAACTAAGTTCTATAAGATCATAAAAAATAATCATATCATATCCTATGAAAAGAAATGGGTATCATCACCATATCATTATATCATAACCAGTGGAAAATATGGAAGTTACACAAAACTTTTCTCAAATCATAACACCTAAAAATAATAGGGATTTAAAAGTGTTTATCATGGTATAACCCATTGAATAAAAACTGGATTCATAAACATCATTCCATCAAAACATAAATCATTTAGAGAAATAACATGAATGGTATTCTGAGATAATATCAATTGTAAGTAATAGTTAACACCAACTAATTCCATATTATATGGAATATAATTTTTATAGATCATTCAAAAAATATCGTGTATAATACCCTATATTCTATGAAAAATTATTTTTAAAACACAAATACTTTTAAATTATTTTTATTTGAAAATAATTTTTAAATCTTATAAAGGAATATTTGAAATTTATTTTAAAAGAAAATATAAAATAAAAACATTATTTAAAACATTTTTATCTGAAAATTACTTTAAATGTTCATTTAAAAACATTTTTGGAAAATATGGGTTTTGAATAAAATAGATTTCTAACAAAAGAGAGAAATAAGGACATAATTCCACAAAAAATTACAATTATATTAAAAAAATAGTGGAAAATGGAATTTTAACATTTTGATATCCTAAAAAATGAAAGGATGAGAAAATTCATGAGAATTATTGATATATAGATCATAATATTTCACTAATGGGATCAGAATATTAAAAAACATATGTAATTATTATATCGTAGGAATACACTATTACCACTTCAGTAACATTCAATCATAATCCCCATGAGATAATAACATTAAAATAAACTTAAAATAGCAATTTAATAAGGTGATTCAGGATAAATCATTTGAAATAGTAGTACATAAACCATATAAAACAAGTAGGTGAATAACATAACATGTGCCTCAAAGAAGGAAAATTTAGAAAACATTACATAACCGATTTGGTAACATTGGAATCATAAACCCCATAAAAGAGAGATTCTAAAATTGATTTATAAGTACCCATAGATATAAGTATAAGAATAGGATAATACATTCATGGGTATTATATACACCACAAATGTTACAACCCGAGATTGTATGAGAATTATTCTTTTTATTTTCATTGATTTCTTGTGTTGTACGCTACACCAAGATTATCTTGAGCTATACGCAACACCGTATTAGCTTGTAGTATACGCAACACTATTCTTAGATTGTGTTACACACAATTTCAAGTTCATTTGATAGTAGTCATTCTACGCAACATTGAGTGTGTATATATATATATATTCAATGTATAAATAAAATATGGTTGGATTATGTTATAAGAAACAATGAAGGAGTCTTGCACAACACGCAACCCTAACTTGTCTTGCATTACACGCAATCGTGACCTTCCTCGATAGCGTGTGTTGTACACAGTACCTAGTTTCACTAAACAACGATATATTTTTATAATATTATTATGAATTAGCCATTATGAATAATATCAACTACATTTTCAATTTTATAACATTATTATTCATCTTACACATTTTCTAGATCATGGTATGAGAACAAAATAAATTTTTCGGGTAAAATAAGTATTTTTAAAAAATTGCAGTTTTCCCCCTTTTGATGGCGCACCCACATTAAATCTATTTTTTGATGGGTTTATAAGTTCAATTTCACAAACTAAAATTCTTCTTTGGAATCAGGATATAAAAATTTACTTTGGATAATTTTTTCATATTATTCTGATAACATTCATATTTTAATGAATAGTAAAAACACGCTATATTTAAATTAAAAACAACTTTTTTTCATCTTAATAATTTATATGGTTATATTATATTTTTAATTTTTTTTAAAGTTTAATTAGAATATATTTTTACCATTTCATCCAATGGTGGTAATTGGAATTAATTTCACTTCGAAATTGGACATAAACAAGTGTCGATCTTTTGATAGTTATTGTTTCTTAAAAAACACGCTATTTGTTTTGATAACGGGAATTAATTATAAAATTTATTAATGACACTTCTATGTTTTTAATTTGAAAAAATAGACATCATTTTGGAATTCGTAATATCAAATATATCTTAGGCTGAATTTTTGGTATTTTTCTGAAAAACATCAAATTTTGATGAATAGTGAAACCACTTAGTGGTAGTTAAAAAACTGACTCTTTCATTTAAATGAAATTTTACAACTTCTGTGAATTGAATTTCAAAAATCAAACATAAATTGTTGTTATCAAGAAGTAAAATTCGGTTCAATAAGATGAAATTATTTTTTTTGAATAGTAACTTTTGACTTTTATTTACTGCGGTTAAAGGTAAATAGGTCAATTTAAGGTTAAAAGAATATTATAATAATTCTAAATTAGCTTAAAAATTGTTCTAACCTTATTGGATGAGTAGTGGCCGACCATGGTCATCCTTGGGTTGATTTTGGGACCCCATTGATCCACTTGGTAGTGAAAATGACAATTTGGATTAATTAATTTAATGTAAAGACAAAATTAACATTAACAAAAATCTTTTAATAAATAATTTTTATAAGAGGTTATATAAATTATATTTTCGACTATAGATATTCATTGTAAATATAAAAATATTTCCTACATGATGGTAATTTTTTTTATAATTTTTAGACATCAAATAAATTATATTATTTATGACACAATAATGATGCAGTATTTACCTCATTAATAAATGATTTTAGTAAATAAGATTATTGTGATTAAAATATTATCCAAAACATTTTCAATTCAAATTGGATGATTTTATTTCGACCATGAGTCATCTTATATTCATCTTTAATTATTTTTGGACCATTTGAAACCGAAGATAAATTTGTAATAAAATAATATTTTCACACATTCCAAAGGTGCCCCTCTCCTCCCTTATAAAAGGGTACCTCATCCCTCTCCTCTTTAAACCCTTTTGAGCCTTGGAGCTCGGCCAAACCCTTAAAATTACTCTTCTAAACCTCTATAGTAATATCATAGAGGTTTTTGTATTCTCAAAATACCAACTATAGTGCCCTAAGAAGAAGTTTAAAGGAGGTGGGTCGAGGAAGAGGTGATCTCTTCTACCGACTATTTCAAGTTTCTTTCTTCTTCTACTTCATCTTATTTAGTTGTTTCATTATAAATTAATAACATCAGTATTAATTATATACTTATATCTTATTATAAATATGAAACAACCCTATTTCACCTTCTATCCCTCCTATAGAAAACGAAATCACCGCGCGTGCGTACGTACGGAATACCGTGTCCATGCCGTGGTGCAATCTGTTTTTCGACCACCACATTACATGGATGGTTATAATGGTGTAAAGAATAACTATGTATAGTTATTATAACATAATAATTATTATGAGATATTATATCATCCACTCCAATTCAATTCAATAATTATTGGAACGATATCATCGCTCGTGCGTACGTACGGAATACCGTCTCCACAACACGATGAGATTCATTATCCATGTTAACCACTCGAGAATGATTATAAATTATAAATAATGAATAATAATGAAATATATGACAGGATAAATCTACTGGATTTATGTATATATATATGTATGTCATCTACTTAATTCCATTCAATTCAATAAGGAAACGAAAAACAGTATTCATGCGTACGTACGGTCTACTGTCTGCATGAACTTTGTATTTCATTCCATTTATCGATCTATTATATATATGTATATTCTGAATATATATTATATAAACATAATTTTTTATATTCTGTAATTAAGTAATCATGATCTAAGTAATCATATTAATAACTACATGTCAAAACACAGACGATAAATGAAACGATTTTACCCAAAACGCCACTTTAACATGAATTTACAAAAGAACGGGTAATATAATGTCATAAATGAACCATATATGATATCATAACAATGAATATTATTCTATAATAATTAAATGACATTATTTAAATCATTATATAGGATGTTCGAATACATACGAAGCATATCAGACATAAGGTAAGGGATAACTTTTCGAATCTCGTTTTTATCCGAGATTGTTTATTCATAAGTATTTACTGGGGTTATATTTATCATCCATGTCCCTATTTTGTAAAATTGGTTTCATGTATGTTTAATGTCCTTTTACCCATTTTTTACTTTTACTAAATGGTATGTAATGAATCTTTCTTTTTTTACCATGCAAGGTACTTTTTGACTTTTCCGACAAAATTACGAGGAGAATGTTTTTTTAACTTATACGGTATGAACAAAATTCTTTACGGTATCATAAAGCCTTATTTTCATGAAGATTCCTCCACAAGATTTCATGATTTTTTTCAACAAAATATTTTTCTTTTAAAATTGCATGGAATTTTGTGAAAATAAAATGATTTTGAAAAATAAAGGATATTTTCCTCAAGAATTCATTTCAAGTGTTTTATCAAAACTATTTTTCATATAAGATGAGATTATTTAGTATGATTATGTTTCAAGTATAATGTATCTATTATTTACAAGGTTTGATTCTTCTTGTGATGAAATGATATCCATTTGTTTTATATGTATTTCATTATGATGGGATGATGTTTATGAAACCCATTTTATTCTTTGGGTTATGATGAATGATGTATGATTGTTTTTTGGAACAAGTATGAATGATTTCTATATGAGATTTGTGGGACCTATATTTCCCTCTAATGCATTGGATAATGATTTATATATCATGAGATAGACATGGTTGGAATGGTAAGTTGATATGGTTCAGTGTTACAGGACTGGAACGAGGAGTGAACTCGATTCAGAAAGGGACTTTGTCCAATAAGATGGTCATGGAAGCAATGCCTTGGTTACTATTGAAATCATATCATGTTCTTAATGGTTTTCCACAATTACATGTTTTCTTCCCATGCTATTTTATCATGATTGATGTTCCATTATGATATATTCCTTATGTACTTCCAACATTTATGTCTTTGCTCAAGATTTTGATGTTTAGATTTTGTGTTCAAGTTTTTGCATTCAAATGTTTATGGATTGTTTTATGTTCTCTATGTTTAACCTTACTGAGGATTTGAGCTCACCCTTTTTATATTTTATTTTACCCAGGATATATAGAATGTTTTTAGGTAAGAAAACAAAAGAGGAAGATATTTATGGGTGATGTTGAAGATCTTTCACCATGATTAGAAAATTACGTTCCATGTTTCCAAAGACACTAAACTATTACAGTCCTTTGGTGTCTATTTTTGTTGTGTATTAAGTATTCTGCAAAAGTAATGTAATGTCTTTGTACGTCAATTTTTGGGCCTCTACAACAAAAATGAACTAAGTGGTGAATATGGCATATGTCTTTTAGAAATAAAATTGAGACTAGAAAAGACCATACCTTATATCTTGACTATCATCATAATTATACAAACCCCATATATAATATATATAAGTTTATTATAAAGATATCTGATAACCTTTTTAATTTATACCTTACAATTTATTAATTACATATGCCCTTTTTTACATTTTTATTTATAATTCCTTTTTAACCATGATGTAAATATAATATATATATTCCTTATATTTTTATTTATAATAATATATAATAAATTGAAAAAGAAAATGAAATTCACAGTTCATTGAGATAATAGGTCATATGTATGAATGAATGATGTTTCCATTTTCATTTCGCATTGAATGAAATAAATATAAATGATTTATATATTATAATTATAGTATAATTAATATATTATATATAAAATATATATTTATTCAACCTATATTTTATACATTCCATGAAAATAGGGAACAAATCACATTACATTGTGGAGGTGCTAGTCCACACGTCGATAAAAGATGTTATCATATTACAAAGAAAGGAAATCATGATGTTATTTGTTATATAATAATCTCATAATATTAAATACATTAAACATATCATATATATCCACTAAATATATAATGCACACTATTATTCCCAACATTGAAATGTGGTAATGGAAGAATAAACAACTTCGGTTTGCAAAGTTGTAGTCTATCGTAAACACCCGCGATGATTGTGTATCCCATTTAATTGATGTGTGTGAAGGTGTATGTCATAAAATTTAAATAGAAAATTTCATTATACTAATTATACGGATGTTTTTATATAATCCTGATATAATAATAATTGAAGGATGTGTATAAAGATATAATAAAAAACTTCATCTTGGAGATTATTATATCTTTTTTACGTAAGTCCTTTTGGTTTTCACAAAAGACCCAATTTGGATTTGTTTCTAAAAATAATTTGCTTCCAAGAAGAATGGATGAAAGTTGGTATGATATTTTCATAGGATTTGGCTGAACCAAAATGCTTTAGAAGTGTGAATAATTGAATGGGTAAGTTCCCTTTTATAGTGGAGGAGGATTGACATTCATGTAAAAACAACATGAGAAACACTAATGAGAGGTATCCCTTATATCATGTTCCCCCAATAATGATCCATATTCGAAAAAATAGGTAATATGGTCTAAATATATTCTTATAATGAGTTTTGGAATAGTTTAGGTGCATTTTTTCACAATATGTTTTATGTTTAACCACTATATAATGTTTTGTTAAACATAATTATTGTAATTTATTTTAATTAAATTCACTAATTACTTTGGTAATAAATTTATTTTACCTAATTAGACATTATAACCTAGTTTTATTAAAAATATGGATACTATTTTTCTAAATTCTAATCACGTAAGTGGGATAAATTAATTTAAAATCAATCACATAGACGTGATGTAACGTCACGACTCAAATGGACTCTAAGACAATAACAAGGATGGTGGGTCACATTGCACCAAGTGCATCTCCATATAGGCATATGACTAGTAGAGAGGGTGTAAGTAAGAGATAGTTTGGAGACAACACCATCATGATCAGAGTAGCATATAAAAGTAACAAGTAATAAACAACATAGAATTGCAGAAGTTATAATAAATAAAGACATAGTAGTGGGATAATAATAATATTTAACCAAATATAAATGATGGGAATAACCAGTATATAACAATGAATGAATACCCTAAATATAATACATACTATAATACAGAATATATACATCATATAGAGATTCGATATTGTAATAAAGGAATTAACTAAAATAAAATCCCTAATAGATATCTCTAAGAGAATCCTGAACTCCTGCTCTGTCCTCTGCTCATACCTCTTAGATACTTGATATCCTTCCCATGAAATAAACAATGGTCCTATAAAAAAGGTCTACTCCAGTACCCTAGTGTAATGAAAGCTCAAGTAGGGTGTGATATATAAATCCCAATAGGTTTCTACCCATTGTGTTTATGAATGAACTCACTCTTTGAAATATATTATAAGTAGTGCACGGGTATAAGAGGGAAGATAAAAAATAAATATTGAATAAAGGAACAATAACCTACCATGGTTCTTAAGGTACTATTGGATTCTATACAATCTTATGATCATAGTAAAAAAATTCTAAACCATAATAATTGTTTTTAGATGTGTTAGGGGAAGAAGGGGTAACAAAGTAGCATGGATCAAGTGCCACAAGATGGATTGACCTTATGAATGTGAATTAGTTTGGTGGACACTTCCCTTGTATAAAAATTATATAAAACATTCCCTTTCATTAAAAGCAACTATAAAAAATTAAACATGTAGATTATTCATTCCATCCTAGGAGAACATTCAATAAGGAACCCATGTATTGCACCAGTGCAACATAATGCTCACTATCGTCAGAGTCTGTACGAAGAAACACATGGAAGGCCTCATAAATATGACAACCAACATAATGTGAGGAAAAAAACATAGATCCCATATCACTTATCTCAACTAGAGAACCATGTTTCACTCATGTCATGGTATAACCATCTCTCCATCGAGCCCATCCAAGGTGTCTCCCTTAGGGAATGAGTACCGCTCATATTCAGGTTTAAGAATGCATATTGATCCCATCCTGGCATTCTAGTATCACCCCAACGTATTCACCCCTAATGAAATTGATCTAATCCCATGAAATAAAATTCCATCCATGGAATGCATGAAAGGATAACCCAAGTATCACTCACGATATTCTTAATTAAATTAATAAATTAAATTTGATTATTTGAATATGGGAAACCATTGTTTCAATCCATTCAAAATTTAAAAATATATACTTTAATTAATCTAACCATCATTAATAATATATTCAATTAATGATATTATATTTAATCAAAAAAATAATAAAATTATCTTCAAATAAAAAATCGGTGTATTTAGAAGGTACCAATGTCGATTGTAAAATTAGAAACATGGGTTGTCCCATTTATTAAAAAAGATAATCCCTAAAGAGGTGCTAGGTTAAATTACCATTTAGATAGGACTATCCATGCCAAGAACATAGGAGGTAACATGGTTCATTAAACAATGATAAGGGATAAGGTCACTCCATTCAGAATTTTCATTTTTAGGTAATACACAAACATGCATTATAGTTAACAAAACAAGGACAGAAGGAAAAAACAATTCCAAATATCCCTGAAACCATTTAATCTCTAACCAACACATTTTAATTTTGAAGAAAGCGCATCTATATCATGGAGATTTATTATTATAAAATGACATTATACATAAAATATTCATTTAACATAATTTAGCATCACATATAAGCATTATAACTCAATTCACATAAACATTCATTTAATAAAAACATCAATTAAAGACCAACAGATTTAGAAGGTCTATCATGGAATATAGAAAGTGATAACATGAGTTCAAAATTTATATACGTGGAAAAATATAGCTATAGACTAATCAAAATTCTCAAAATATGTTTTGGTAATTTTAAAAGATTAAATAAAAGATAAAACTAGGATTCACACACCCATGGGGTGTCCGTGATCAAATTTGAAAACATCCAATTTATCAACAACACTAAATGGGCATAACATAAGGTGCATGAAAAAATTTAATATGATGGAATCCATTTAAAAGTAACATGTGTAAATGTCTATTTTATAGTGTAATGAAAATATTAATAAAATTACAGAAATCAAGAGAATGTCATTGGCCACCTACCTTGTGGAAAAGTTTTGTCACTCATCCAATATCATACACTGATATTATCATGTTTGTAGGAATCCAAGAAATAGATCATTTCTATGACATTAGGGGAAATATAGACACACCCAAATATCACAGTGAATGGGAAGTGAAAATGAAATGACAATCATGAAAAAATTGGAGCTTACTAAGACATATCCAATTAATTTAATGGTGAGTGATATGGATTATGATTGAGGGAGTTATTGAGATCCCTAGGTTGTATGATCGGAGTGTTAGATGAAGGAAGGAGGTTTTAAACATGGATGGGAAGAAAAAAGAATAATAATAGGGATTAAAAATTTAGACCATTAAGGGTAGAATTTTAAATTCACCCTTAGAACTGGGCCACATGGTATGGCCTCACGGTATGGCCAAAAAATGTGCTAAAAGTACGGAACCCATTATTTAAGAAACCACCATGCATGGTTTGAGCCACAACGTTACCTTAACCATGTTCCAATAATGTGATGAAATGTGAATGGGTACTTCACAAGTTTCACTACCCAAGCAAGATAGGTTCATGGAATGGGTAAACCGTGAAGGCAATATTCACAGAACATCTACTCCTCTAAAACAAGATGCATGTTTTTCTACTAAGGGTCGTACTAATTTAAAGAAACCATGTGCCCTCGGCAGACCCTCCAATCATAGAATTATGGGCCTTGTTTCTCCCAAAACCAGATGATAACTCCAAGGGACCTCCCAACCCTTCACTCAAGGGTAAAAATACCACATTTATATGTTCCAACTATCGTAATTACATTATAAATCTAGAATTTAAAAATGGATCATTTGGTAAACAAAATAGTTTCAATTCTTCTGTATTTTCATCCATCCCTAAACAAAAGTCATTGGAAACTCCCCAACATATAACTTATCATCTCTGGTAATCCTTTTGGAACAATATAAACATTACCCAACCTACAATAGTCATGAAGTCTCATTCAAGCAGTTGTGTTGCATTTTCAAATGTCTAAAACATCTCAAAAAAATTATTTAAGAACACGACACTTAAGACATCAACACTTCATCCAATTCCCATTTTATAATGAAAACACTGGGATGAAAATTACCCAATTCTGTTTCTTTAGAGATATAATCATGTCTTCATCTCGTTAAACACATGGCCAAGGGTACTCCCCACCGTAGGTCTTTCTACATTTAATAGATAAAACTAAACCAAGACACGCCCCACCACCATAATTTCCTTACAAATAATTCCCTAAGTATTATAACAATTCTCATGATATGATTTTATTAATTGGTCAAACACTGATTACATCTTAGGCCATAAAAAGAACCTCAATATTAAGGTATTGTAGAATCCTAATCGACCTTAACTAAAAACTAGTCATGAAAACTCTTAACAAAAGACATAGACAACCCTTTAAACAACACTCATCTTATCCTAGAGATGTTCTTAAAATGTTTTCATCCTACCATAGACATTAAAAGATAAGGATAAAAAGTAAATCCATCTCATACTAACGTTTCTCAAAATGCCCTACTTAGAAGGCCGAGGCATTTCAAACTGAACTGTGATTCTTTCTTCTATGGTATCTCTCATTCACCATGAAAAATACCACTGATGTACATACCTAAATTCCAGTGATGTTCCCTAATGAATGAATCACCAAAGACATAAAATATTATTGGATATCCTCAGAATGAATGAAGTGGAGTTCAATGATCTAACAAAGGTAGTCCTCACCCCATTCTTAAAAGTGAAATATTGGTGCAAATCCAAAAGGCACCCTTCAAATCATTGACTGAGCCCAGAGTGTCATCTTCCTAAAAGTTATGTATAATGGTTTTGGTACAATATTTCATCCAAGGTATTCGTGAATGGGAACCAAAGGGTCAATCAAGGAGAATCGAGCCTCAATCAAGAACCACACATCCAACATGAAACACTTGGAAGACCACTACACAACCCCAAAATATTTTATAGATTTTTCCTGACGTAAGACTGAAACTCTCATAGTGAATCATGGAAGATGTCAAGATAGGTGACAAGATCATCTCTTGAAAAGAGTTACCCCAATAGAAAACCAAGAATCCAAAAGAATAAATAATGGTTGAACCACTTTGGGTCGACCTCTTGAAAGGATCTTAGCTTCACCTACGGATGCACTGTCCTTATCCGAACACAAGACTTTACCACATAAGGCACATCATGATTGATAAAAATTTACCATAGATTTCCTCCAATGGCAGTGTATTTTAAAAAGGGTGTCATACACAACCATCCCCATGAACATCATGTTTCTAATAAAGTACTGAAAATCATAAAACTCACTTTCTCGAAAGGCATTCAAGTAAAACCATCTTTTTCCCAATGATCCTCATTGGTTGTCCTCATTCTAAATAGAATGAATTATTTTCTAGAACTAATGTGATAATCCCAACATTAAGAGTTTCATAGTCATAAAAATAATATATTACTAGCCGTTCGTAATCTTTCTAGATAAAAAATGTCATAAACAAATTTTTTTAAGAAACTGGCATGAAAACCAAAACCAAACTACCCGGTGTGTAAAAAAAACTGAGTCTCCCAGAAGTACTCATAAAATATTTGGATGAAAATGATTTCATTGACTATGAGGTTACTCTACTATGGAGATGACCAATGAATTTACTCATCATCACATGGTTCAACAATTTCACCAAACTCAACCTATTCATTACAACATTTGTAAACATGATGGAACCACGTACATGAACCCATACTACCCCAAGATTACATATGTAACATGCACATTAAAAATAAAATCTATAAGCTATAATCAAGATGCATTTAAGTATCATATAGATGATACAAGATATTTTACCTAGTGTCATATTGTCTCATACAATTACTTACATGAAAGATGATGTATTAGTTCGTCCATCACTGCGAATAAATAATGGGGAAAATAACCTAGGAAGTGGTTAATCATGTATGTGGTGTGTCTAACATAATGGAACTGGGTATTAATCAATTCAAACAAATATATCGAAGGATAAGGATACATGAACACACTTCTGAATAAGGGATTCATTCCAAAACTAAGAATCCTAATAGGGAAAATGACACTCAAACATGAACAAATATCATAAAATCATAGCATTATGCATGTCTTTTGATCAATAAGAGTGGTACCTACCTCATCAACACCCATTTATGATTAAAAAATTCCAACCCAATCTATAGGTCGTAATAAAAAAATTTAACTAGGCTTAATAACCTATCATATACATCTGTTAATAATAGAAAATAATGCTTATAGAAAACACTCACGCATATATTCCCAAGCTACACAAGAGGATTCACAATCTACCCCTACATGACGGTCTAAACAAGGGACTCCACATCAAGTTCCATTTTACATACATTAATTTTTTTACATGTAATCATTAAGAAATTAAAATATTTATAACAAAACAGCTATCATTATTGGCAAGTCTCATAAAAATGACATTTTAATCATTTGTAATTTATTGGTACCATTTAAAAATTTGGAAATTTATCATCTAAAATAATTTTTACGTTATAATAGATAAGGTGACCTATGATGTCCCCACAAATCCAAAATGGGCTAATCAGAATGCATTCCAATAGAAATTTATTAATTATTTATGTTGTAAACACCCAAAAGGTCATCTAATTAGAAACATTACGAAACTAATTAACTTGTATCTAGTTTTAAAAATTTTAGGTTAACCAGTACATTACTTATTTAAATTATACATATTTTAAATTTATAATTAGTTCACAGTATATACCATGATAAAATAAAAATAATGATTACATGGTTTTCTACTACCCCAATCTATAAAGAACCCATAAGTTTTATAGGTCAAAGTATAGATCCCTTTTAATCTAAACCAATTTCATTTCAGAATTTAACATGCTCAAATATGATGGTCTAGCCATATGTGCGTCCATCTACTAATCCATAAAGCACCCATGCAATTTATAGGTTAAAATATTTCCACCATTAATCTAAACCAATTCACTTTAACATTTAACAATATAAATATATTTATATTTTTAATCAAAAACCATTAAACAAGTGTAATGATCAAGATGGTTCGAGTATATAGGTAACCTTTTCCAAAATATAAGGTTCCCATACACCATACAATTAAAAACTTGTTCCCAATTAGTTAAAACCTCTATATTTAAGCCATGAATTCATATATATATTTCAAATTACTTCTAGAAAGATATCATGTGAAATAACATAGAGATATTCTAAAATTGAGAAACATGATACATTGGAAAACATGATAAGGAACTAGGTAGCATGGTATATAATCACCAAAATATTTTGTAAAATATGGAATTCTAAAAAATTAGCTAAAACAGTAAAAACAAAAAAATGTTACTAAAATAAATATAATATCATATAAAAATCATGAAATTTAACCAAAATCATGGAATAACACTCAAGAAACACAATCAAATCATCATGAAAGATATAAATTCAACTACATGGTATAGAGTATATATTAAATGTTAATTTATATTTTCATAAATGATGCAAGTAATTATTCATCCATTCCATACAATTCCGAGGGTAAAATACTATAAAATCATAAATCAGTATGCACTTTAAAGTACACCATTCACTGTTGGAAATACAGTATATACCAATGGATTCAAACCATTGGTATAGACAGAAAAAGAATTAGTATACTATATACCAACAGTTTTTCAAACCATTGGCTAGTAAACCATTGAAAAATGCATATACCAATGGTTTTACTCTAACCATTACTATATGTCACTATAACCTTTAGTATGCCAACAATTTTATAGAAACGTTGGTATATATTTATACCAACGGTTGATAAACCGTTGAGATATATAGATTACATGTAGTTTACCAATGGTTTCTAAACCGTTGGTATATAGTATTACCAATGGTTCCTTAAAACTCTTGGTAAAAATAATCTAGAAATATACTATACCAAGGGTATTGAACTGATGGTATAGTGTATTACCAATAGTTTATTAAAAACATTGGTAAAACTATTCTCCAATAAACATTACCAACAAGTTAAAACCAATTTTATAGTGTATTTCCATGAACCAGCACAATAGCTAGCACAACAGCCACCCATCTCCTCCATTGCATACACCTGCAAACACACCTATAGAAAACACATAAAATTGAACAAAAAACCTGCAATAGAACATAAAAAATAGTAGAATCTTCCAACAATGACATGTACCACAACATAGTTTTCCCCATTTAAATCTTCACATGACAACCACTTTTCCAACTTACCCATTTCAATTTCCTAGGGGAAGACATCTCATAATTGTGAGAGGAAACTCACATTTCAAAGAGACCATGATAGTCGGAGTTACATACACCATTAATATAGTTAACAATAATTCATAAGGTAATTAGAGAAAGTATACACATACCACAAGTATACCCAAACACCATTAACACATAATTCATAAGTTAATTAAATATATAAATAATGTAATTCAGAATTCAGGGGGTTGGGGGTTGTTTAGGGGTTTCTGAGGGCCGTCCAAGGGGGTAGGGGTGTTCAGGGGGTGGGGGTGTCCTGGGGGTGGGGGTGTCTGGGGGGATGGGGGTGTCCAGGGGGGCTGTCCATGGGTGTGTCTAGGGGGTGGGGTGGTGTCCTGGTAGGGTGGGAGGGTGTCCAGGGGGTTGGGCGATTTTTAGGGCGTGGGGGTGTCCAGGGGGTGGGGGTGTCCAGGGGTGAGGTGGTGTCTATAGGGGGTGTCCAGTGGGTGGGGGTTGTCCGAGGGCTGGGGGTGGGGGTGGTCCACGGGGTTTGGAGGGCTTTCCAACGTGTGGGGTGGTTTCATGGGGGTGGTGTGGCTTTCCATGGGGGTGGGGTGTCCAGGGGGTGGGGGTGTCCAAGTGGTGGTGTGGTGTCTAGGGGGGTTGGCGGTCGTCCAGGGAGGTGGGGGTGTCCAGGGGGGCTGTCCGAGATGGGGGTGTCTAGGGGTGGGGTGGTGTCCAGGGAGTTGTGGGGTTTTCTAGGGGTTGAGGGTGTCTAGGGGGTGGGGGTGTCCAAGGAGGTGGGGGTGTCCAGGGGGTGGGGTGTAGTCCAGGGGTGGGGGTGGCTTTGCATGGGGGTGGGGGTGTCCAGTGGTGGGGGAGTCCAGGTGGTGGGGTGGTGTCTAGGAGGGGTGGGAGCCATCTAGGGGTTGGGGGTTGTCTCGGAGGTAGGGGGCTGTCTATGGGGGTGGGGGAGTCTAGGGGGTGGGGGTTTCTAGGGTGTGGGGTGGTGTCCAAGGAGGGTGGGGGCCATCCAAGGGTGTTGTGGCTATCCATGGGGGGCGGGGTGGGGTTTCTACTATAAAGATAAGGTACTCCTTATCATCATTGAGAATTGTAACCTCTTTCTTATTACAATAAACTTTTGAAACATGGTTCGAAATCCAATCCATACTAAGGATTATATCAAATTCAATCATGTGTATGATGATTAGATCAGTAGATAATTATCATTTATAAGCCTTAATGGAGACTGATTGACAAAACAATATTTCAATGATACTTCCCTTATGAGTTTTCACTGACAACTCCCTTGTTAAATGAAATTGGAAATATCTAATTTTCTTAGCAAATTGGGAAGATATGAAAAAATGAGATTATCCAGAATCAAATAAAGTATTTTTTAAACTTGAGGAAACCATTAAATTACCTACCACCACATCTTTCATAGCTTCAACCTCACCATTAGTGATCGCATAAGCTTGGCCTTGATACCTTGTTCTTTTCTGAGGTAAGTTTCTTTGAAGTTTAGGACATTCATTTGCACAATGTCTTCTTTATTCCCCTTATAATGACTTGCAAGATGAAATTTTTGACCACATTTGTATCATACTATTTTTCCTTTTAGATAGTCACCAGGGTGCTTCCTTCCACAATTATAATAGGGTGGAAATTCAACTCTTCCGTTTTTCCTTGTTTCCTTATTTCCTTTCCCACAGTGTTCAACAGATCTCTTTTTCTCTTTCTTTGCTTTAATGGCATAAGACATAGATAATTCCTTTTTTTTATTGATAGCACATGAGACAATATCCTCATATAATGAAAATCATTTCAATACTAATGCTCAATAGATAAATAGTTTTATCCCATCAAATAAATGATCAATCTTACTTCTTGGGTTTCATATATAATCTGTACCATGCCTTGCTAACCTTGTAATGTTATCCTCATACTTTGCGACATTCTCATCCTCCTTTTTCCTCAAACTCAGAAATTGTATTTCCATATTCGCTCGATGGTCATGAGGAAAGTATTTTTCAAATAAAATCATTTTAAACTCACTCCATTCCATGTTTGATACTTATTCACCTTAATTTGTGTTTTGAATCAATGACCACCATTGATATACATCTCCCACGAGGCAATAAACTGCCATGAAAACTTTTTCACTTTTGGTACTCCCAAATCATGAAATAATTTTTATAAAGAACTTATCTATTGCTCAGATACTAACGTATTTGTACTCCCATTGAATTTTAGTGGTTGTTTCCTCATTAATTGGTCTATCATTGATCGTTCGCGTTGTGGATCTAGGTGCTCTATTTTGGTAAGGTTATTATTCATAACCTGAGTGAGTTGTACCATTATGGTGATAATCTGATCAGCACCAGTTGTATCACCATCTCCACTATAATTATCTTGAGTATGAGGAAAATCCCTACATGGATTACATGTGTTGATACAGTTTCCATTCCTTCCACTAGGTTCCATTTCTAAATAATGGCATACAATAGATTATTTTATAAATCACAATACATAATTCCGAAATTGTAAAACACTTAACATAAATTGGAAAGAATATGGATATAATCCATAATCATAAAAATGTTTTATTTGAGGAGGTATATACTCATAAATCCTTTATAATGGTTTTTAAAGAAAATGAGAATTATCCTAAGTACATCTCCCGGGAGTGTCGTAACCAAGAGTGCAGCAAGGCCCATTATTGTAAACCAGTTCAGAGTCTAGCTCAATGTGGTGTTTTTGGGTTTTACCCCTAGGTACATCTGTGCTAGAGCTGCCTCCACCTACTCCTATCTAGACATCGATGAATTTCTCGAAAACTCACAAAATCTCTATAGTACCAAAATTCATGGAAGTTTTTATATACCATTCCTCAAAGAATATCTTAGGGTAATGTTCTATAATTAGTGTTTTTCTAAATATAGTTTCCAAGGTTTGTACTAAATATCCTCTGATATGAACTGTAATGCCCCAACCCCAGTTACCCAAAGATAGTGCTTTATTACTTAACATTGGCATGATATAAGGAATCATGTCCCGAAAGACAGATCATTTGAGTATTATTGAAAACAAGATACATACATAAGTTCATCATTACAACATGATAAGAAATAAAACACTTATTTATTCCATTAGAAGCATCCAAGCCTCTTAGATTATCCCTGCAAGTCACTCATAACCATCTTATTTATATCTTGGGAAAATGAAACATAAGAAAGGGGTGAGCTCAAACACTCTGTAAGGGTAAGCAATACAACGGAATATAACATAAGAATTAGGCATGATGAATAATTAAAAACAAATTCCTTTACCAATAATAAACATGAACACTTTATGGTAGGAATATGTGTTGAGTAAATAATTCCATAATAAAACATATTCATGGGTATTCTAATAGTAAAATAACCACATTAACCATCATTATTATTTTCAAATTGAGGGAATGTATAATGCCAGACATTCTGAAACATATTGTCAAGGCCTCAACCAAGATGTATAAAAATTATTTAGGCCTCAACCAAAACCATATATCAAATTGGGAAAGTCCTCGACCAATTCCACGTCTAATTTTCTCATGAGACCTACTGATGCAACGAGTAGCTATAGTGGGATCCACCCATCACATATTAAGTCCAATACATTACTAATAAGAAAAGGTTGAAATATAACATAAACATTTGAATTAAAACTAGAATATGAAATGTCAATACTTTAACCATAAACAATGAATGGTATAAAAATAACACATCCACAATCAAACATATCACAAAACATTCAATATAATATGGAAGATATTTATCATAATAAATTAGCTTCAAACAAGTCTAAAACATATCAAGGGATGTTGACATAGACGAAATGAAAACAATTTGAAAGAAATACCTCTTTCTATTTTGTAACCATTTAAGAGTCACATAATTATAAAAGAAAACATTTATTTTGAAAATATTCTTATAATATTATAAGGGAAGCTTCGATGATGTTATAATGGTAGAAAATAGCCACACCCACCATATAAGTTAAAAAAAATTCTTACCTTAATTTTGTCGAAAAGGACATAAAGTACCTTGTTTGGAAAACAACAGAAAGATTCCTTTCTAAACATAATATGTCAAATAAGGGTATAAATGAATTTACCCATAGTATTTTAAATAGTAAAAATGTTTTGAAATATATTTTTAAGAAAACATGGATGTGGATGATAAAGCGGTCCTAGTAGATACTTTCGTAAAAACAACCTCAGATATTAAAGAGATTATGAAATTAACTCTTACCTTTTAATTTTCCTTAGTAGAGGGTACATTAACCTCCTGTATAATAGTTAAATAATTTTTATTAAATTATACAATAACTATATACCTAAATATGATATCATATATGATCCTTTAAAATTGCTTTGTTAATAATATTTTAGTAGTATCATCGTTTTGGGTGTTACCTGATTCGCTTTCTTTTTTATGATTGTTTACATAAGCCATGTTTTTTATAGATAGAAAGTATTTGATTCATATAAATATGGATATTATGTTGATAAAAATTATTTTTAGTCATAAAATGAATATTATTCTTGAATGGTTACAATGGGGAAATGAATATTATCGCATTCATTGAGATAGTAGTCTGTGCATACACACGTATGGAGACTTCGTCATTTATAGGATGGATAGAATAACGAATATGGTTATAAAATATTTTATAATAACATCACAGTATGTATAAGGTAATGTATTTATTATTTTGGTATGGAAACAACAATGAAATAGGAAGTGGAAGAATAAAATAACTTGAATGAGGTGCTGAAATATTTACCTCTTCATCGGGTTCATCCTTTTGATTTGATCAAAAGGGATCCTTAAGTTGGATTTGTGACCAATGGATAGAATCTAGAATGAAAGTAGGGAAGTTGGGAGGATATTTTGGTAGAAGAGAGCTGAGAAAAATAGATTTGGAGGTGTAATTTTAAGAGAAGAATAAGTACCCTTTTATAAGAGAGGTGAGGGACACTTTAGGAAAAGCTTGAAATATTATTTTATAATAAAATAATTTTCGGTTACTAATGGCTCAATAATTATTTATTTAGTGTCTATGGTGGGGATGAGTCGAAAAACTCTCAACCAATAGGTTTTAGACCGTTTTAGGTCACCATATTAACATCATCTTGTATATTTAACTCTTAGTTAAATAGTTTGACATTTACCATGTCTCTTTGTAGTTTTATATTATATGGTTAATAAACTTACTATAAACATAAACAAGAACCCCAAGTGGTTAATTATTAATATATATAGCCTTATCTAAGTCTCTTTTCCAAACCTTATATTTCTATGAATATTATTTCAATTAATAATATAGTATTTATTTCAAATACTCAATTATGTCAATTTTGACAGTATATAGTATTTGATTTTTATGAAATCCATTAAAACATTACCAATTAAAATAAAATTTATTTAACCGAACCTAACATGTCATATTAACCTAAAAAAATTATTGCAATTTATAAGAAGTCTCAATTTACATTTATTTGGATATTTATAACATCAATTATTTTAATATATCATTAATAAGGTAATTACTGCATCATCATTGTGTCATGAATAAATTAATGTTTATAATGTCTAAAATTATAAATAAAATACCATTATATAGGAAATATTTTTATATATATAGTGAATATTTAGAGTCTAATTTATATTATGTTTAACCCTATATTAAAAATTGTTTTGTTATTAAACTTTGAATTTAACTCTTTTAACTCTTCTTTAATCAAAATAATAGTAAATGTCCTCATAAAATCCAAGTGGACAAATGGGGGTCATATTTTATTTATAAGGTTTTTTGGTCGAATTATACCTATCCAATAGATTTAAAACATGTTTTAGGGAAATTATGATATCATTTTTACCTTTAATTACCCTATTTAATTTCAACTGTGGTAAATAAAAGCCAAAAGTTACAATTCAGAAAAAATTATTTTCATCTTATCGAAAAAAATTTTACTTACTGATATTATTTGTGTCTCTCAGATTTTTGAAATTCAACTCATAGAAGCGATAAAATTTAGTTTTATGAAAATTTGCAAATTCTCTTAGATGGTGGGTAAAAGACGGTAAAAAGTTCAATAAATTTTCTATATATCTAAACTTATTAAAAAATGACTCAAATGAATTAAATTGAACATATATAGTTATGATGTATCTATTTTGACCTAAAATAAATTTAAATAAAATAAATTATTATTTAAATAAAATGTTGGTTTTAACCAATAATGGAGTGTTTTTCACTATTCATCAAAAATTGAATGTTATGGGAAAAATACCAAAAATTAACTCTAAGCTAATTTTGATATTCAGAATTAAAAATGAAGTCTATTTTGAAAAATAAAATTTATAAAATTTCAAAAAATCTGTATTACTTTTCATAACGGCTAGTTTGATTGGTCGTGGTGTGTTAGAATCTCGAAGTTGTGTACAATGCAAGCTATTGCCTTTTTTAAAGGGAAATGTACCATGGAAGCTTGGGGGGTTAAAATAATATTCTTCTTCTGAATTCATTTATTATGCATGGGAGTTTCTAAAATACCATCCTCTATTTTTTATTGATGATCAAGGATCCCAGGAGGCAACCAAGTGGGTATATATGATTAATGGGATCTTCGAGTTGTTAGGAACCCTATAATCCATGGTGGTGGGGGGCTATCTAGGGGGTGGGGGTTTTCCAGGGGATGGGGCTGTCTAGGGGGGGTAGCGGTTTTCCATGGGGGTGGCGAGGCTATCCAGGGGGTAGGGGTCCACTGGCAGTAGGGGTGTCCCGGGGGGGGGGGGGGGGCTTCCACAGTGGTGGGGAGGATGTCCACGGGGGGGAGGGGTGTCTAGGGGGGAGCGGGCTGTCTATGTGGGAGGAGGGGCTGTCGAGGGGGGGTATAGGGTGTCCAGGGGGGCAGGCTATCCACGGGGGGGTGGGGAGAGGGTTTGTCCAGGGGGTTCCAAGGTGTCATGGGGGTGGGTGGGCGGTCCACAAGGGAGTTGGGGCTATCCTGGGGGGTACGGGGTGTCCAGAGGGGTGGGTGGGCTATCCACAGGGGGATGCCCATAGGGGGTGGGGCTGTCTGGGGTGTCCAGAGGGGGGGGGGGGGGGCTGTCCACGGAGGTGTTAGGGATATTCATGGGGTACATGGTATCCAAGGTGGTGGGCAGGATTTCACGGGGGGTGGGCGGGCTGTCCACTGGGATGGGGGGGGCTGTTCAGGGGGCACAAGGTGTCTATGGGGGTTGGTGGGGCTGTCTAGGGTGGTACGAGGTGTCCAGGGTGTGGGTAAGGTATCCACGGGGGGTGGCGAGGCTTGTCTAGGGGGGTGGGGTGGGCTGTCCAGTGGGGGGGGGGGGGGGACTGCCACCGGGGTGGGGGCTGTCCAGGGGGGGGAGGGGTGTCCGGGGGGGGGAGGGGGGTATCCACGGGGGTGGTGGGGCTGTTGAGGAGGGTTTGGGGAGTCCAAGGGGGGTGGGAAAGAAATCCACAGGGGTGGGTAGGCTGTCCACAGGGGTGGGGGCTATCCTAGGGGAAATAGGGTGTCCATGGGGTGGGAGGGGCTTTTTAGGGGGTACAGGGTGTCCTGGGGGGTGGGCTGGATATCCATAGGGTTGGCGGGGCTATCCCGAGGGGTATGAGGTGTCCGGGGGGGTCCATGTGGGTTGAGGGGCTGTCCAATGGGGTACAGGGTGTCCAAGGGGGAGGGCATGTTATCCATGGGGGTGGGCGGACTGTCCCCGGGGGGTGGGGGCATTTCTAGGGGGGAACAGGGTGTCTAGGGGGTGGGTGAGGCTGTCTAGGGGGTATGAGGTGTCCAGGGGTGGGGGTGGAGGGAGGTTGTCCACGGGGGTGGTGGGTCTGTCCATGGGGGTTATGGAGGGGGTCCAGGGTGAGGGGCGGGATGTCCCCGGGGGTGGGGGGCTGTCCATGGCGGTAGGGGCTGTCCGGGGGGGTACGAGGTGTCTGGGGGGGGCTATCCATAGGGGTGTTGGGGCTGTCCAGTGGGGTACATGGTGTCCAAGGGGGTGGGTGGTCTATCCACCAGGGTGGGTGAGCATTCCACTGGGGTAGGGGGGACTGTCCAAGGGGGAACATGGTGTACAGGGGGTGGATGGGGCTATTCAGTGGGGTACGGGGTGTCTAGGGGGGTGGGGAGGCTGTCCACAGGTGTGGCGGGGGCTGTCCAGGGGGTATGGGGTGTCTGGGGGGTGGTGTGGGCGGACTTTCCACTATGGTGGATGGGGGGATATCTATGGGAGGGGTGAATCAGTCACAACAAATCATCAAGTCATGTTTAAATATTTATATATAAAAAATATAGATAATGTGACCCACCTAATCACACATATAAGTAATATCAGTTAAAAATGTAAAAGATTAATCGATCCCTCATCACCATTACTATCATCAATGTCATTATCATCCTCACCCTAATCCTCATCATCATCCCCATAATCATCCCCACCCTCCTCAATGCCCTCCTCCTCGCCCTTTTACTCAGCCTCGGTGTCCTCATCGCCCCTCCTCTGCCTTTCCCTCCTCCTCGCCCTCATCTTCCACCTAAGCCTCCTCTTCGCCCTCCTCCTCCTCCAGCTTGGCTCCTCCTCGCTATCATCTTGACCACCACTAGAACTTCCACCTATTGCAACATATATAGAATGCATTGATGACATGTATTCATCACAAGTGGTGCTGGACTGTGGGGGATGTGTGGGGCATAAAACATCCATCAGTTTCATAAATGCAGTGATTTCCCTAGAAGACTGTTCTACCGTCTCTGTGGCCATTTTTTCTGCATGTTCTGCCTATTTCTTAACCTTATGGAACTCTATGGTACTACAACTCATACCTGATGATGTCCAATACCTTGTTGGAACTATACTCTTCCCAGGTCGGCAGCATACTCTACAAGGGTGCTAATCTCATAACACATGATGTAAGTGATTGTTTAGCCCAAAATTGTCTCTTTCCTAGGCATCAAGGGACTCTAAAGTATCCTATTACATATATAAATAGATTATTAAGTTAAAAAAAAGATATTAAAATTTTAAATCTACAAAGTAAAACTTACAATCTGCTACTATGTCAGTTCAATAACCACACTTCCATCTTTCATCCTTATACTTGAGAAAAACAGTTTTTTTCGAGGCACACATCCTTATATATTCAATTTATGACTCTAAAATGACATGGAATGTAAGAAACCATAATTAAAAATAAGATACCAATAATTAATTACATAACTAAAATAACATAACAACTTCAGCAATAGAATAAGTAATGGAAGAAGCAATAGACAGTGCAATTCATAAAGAAAAATTATAAACAGTCATGCCTGCTGCCTCTCATGATCTGGCATCATGGTACGTCCCAATGTTTGGACATAATTTTTAGCATCAATGTTTTTTTATTTCTTCTGGATGAATCGCAAATAAGAATCAATAATTATTGTTAACAAAAATCATGAAAACTTTCATTTAAATACCTCTATTTTGATTAATACTTTAAATTGGATAGTTTTGTAATGAGTAATAACATGTCGATACTATTCTAATGCACCATCATCCACGACAGGGACCGCCTCTAACTCTATTTCTAGTATATAATGCCATCCAATGTAAAACTCGTTCTTATAACCTCTCCAAAGCTCGCCTAAATCCATTAGACGTGCTGGTCGTGCACCCTCTCCATCGGGGAAAATAAACCATAGCTGAAACCAAAATATTATTTCATTTAAATACAGAAAATAATATATTCCATTATATAAAACATATTTTTTTTACCCATATCTCTGCCCAAGCTTTATCCTTGACATCATTTGGCAGTTGTCTCCATGAGAGCGGGCATACATGAATGATGTCGGAGTATTTTCCAAGCGTCGCCAAAAAACTCCGACATTGCTGCCCTGATTTTTCAATCAATTGACTATCTTCATTGTAGTACACCATCAATTGTGTGTGGCGGTTCCACACCGCAAACATTCATGTATGCACAAACCCTTACCTCCGATTACTATATATTTGTATTATGAAAGAAAAAAATATATTTTTTAAATACATATTATAATGAAAATAAATAATGTTGTAAAAATTTGTTAGGGTTGTATAAGTATATCTATGGTAGTCTGATCAATGGGCATAGCTGGATCCATAGAAACTGAAGGCACACCCTGTACCGATGGAGTGGGTCCCATTGTATGCTCCGCAGGGACAGACTCTAGTAGAGCAGGAGTCAAAGAATATGGAATATAAAATCCCATATTGAAGGAAGTATAAGTAAAATAATATGATAGGGATGGCTGGACGAATTCTAGATGGGGAGTGGGAATGATCATCAGATATGGTAAAAATGGGGGAGGAGGCTCATATGTAAATGGTGGTGAAAAAATTAGAGGCCTAAATATCACATGTGTCCCAAATGACACATTGGGATCAGAATGTGGGATTTGCGGTATGTATGTTGGAGGGGAAGGTTCTAATCAGGTACACTGACCATATCATTTAGCTCTCCTACCCACCATCCTCATATGAACACCCTATGTACTAGGACCAATACTAGGCTACTCATCAAATAACTATCACCTAATATATGGATCCTATAAATTTTTTTGAAAAACATTAATCACATCACATAATATATTATTTAAATATATATATTTGAAATAAAATACTCACATGACATTATATATTATAAATGTGTACAAAAATTGACCATGTGCTGTGCGATGTTAGTTTCTTTCCAAATAGATTAAAACCATCACATGAAAGACCCAACCTCACATTATGCATGTCTGTTGCAAAATTGGGATATCGAGCATCAAATCTCTACCATGAAAATCCATATACCGGGTGAACCAATGCATCATTAGTCTTCTTTCTCTCGGTATCATGCCATAACATTTTTATTGATATTTCATCAACATAAAAAATATTATGGAGTCTGGGGATCAATGGAAAGTGCCACATTACTTTTTTTGGCACACGAGATGGCTCCCATCATCTTTTAACTTCCAGTGGGATGTGGCACATTTTATACAATCATTTCGTTCAACAGTTTCCTCCTAGAAAAAAACTGCAATCTTTCGGGCATGCATGAATTTTTTTCTTGAAAATCCATGTTCCTCAACTAAATTCCAAGCCATATAATGGTTTAAGGGAATGTCTGCATTCTATGGAATTAAGTCCTTAATGAAGGTAAGAATTTAATCAATGGTAGTATTAGAAATCTCATACATTGTTTTCCCATGAAACAATCGAATTAAAAATTCCAGCTTTTACATTTTACCGCATTGTTGATATATTGGAGTCGTGGCAGCATCATTAAATTTTTTCACCCATACAACATCATCATTTACATTAGATACAACATGTCTTCTCATATCAAAATATTTTTAGGTCAGAATTCTTTATTTTTCATGATGAAGAATAAACAGAAATCAGTCATATAACAAATTATACAATTTAGTCCCCTCATTTGGATCATCAACAATTTCACATTTCATTTTCCCCCCATTATGATACCACACAGAGTAGCTTGTATGAAAACAATATTTGGTTATGTGGTAGTTGACTTCTTCACAGCTCAACCAATGTCTTACAACAAAATTGTTACAGGGGCAGTGTATGTGACCACTATCCGAAGCATTGTGAAATTAAAAATATAAAAATCTCTCCAAATTGTTTTGAAATCGTTTGAGATCTGATCAGTTTCATACATCCAACTTCAATCCATTCTGTAAAAAAAATTTATAACTCATTTTTTCAAAAGTAATTCAATAAAAGTAATGTTTCCTAGAAAATATTTTTAACAAAATAAGAATTGTTCACTTTATATGAAACCATAACCGACACACTACTATATATGAGAATCATAATATAAAAAACAAAAAAAATACTCTATTTATAAAAAAATATCATTGATGAACAATACATGAGTGTACAAGATCATGTACACTTGTGGAGGAGAATTATTCTAGAGTTGAATAAATTTTAGATCATAAAAATTTAATATTTTTGTAGATTATTTGAGTGATCACATACACTGCCCAAGGGGGTGGGGGTGTCTAGTGGGTGGGGTTGTCTAGGGGGTGGGGAACTGTCCTGTGGGTAGGGACTGTCCACGAGGGCCAGGGGTGCCTAGGGGGGGTGGGTAGGCTTTCCTCAAAGAGGTGGGTGTGCTATTCATGTGGGTGGGTAGCGAGGAGGTCTATCCAGGGGGTACAAGGTGTCCAGGGGGTGGGGGAGTCCTGTGGGATAGGGGGTGTCTAGGGGTTGGGGGTGTCCGGGGGGGGGTGTCCATGGGGTTGGGGGATGTCAAAGGGGGTAGGGGGTGCCTAGGGGGTGGGCGGGATATCCACGGGGGTGGTGGGGTTTTCCAAGGGGTACGAGGTGTCTAGTGGCGTGGGCAGGCTGTCCATAGGGGTGGAAGGGCTTTCTAGGGGGTAGGGGTGTATAGAGGGGTGGGAAGGCTATCGATGGGAGTGGGGGGCTATCCAAAGGGGTGGAAGGACTATCAAGGGGGTACATGGTGTTCAAGGGGTATGAGGGTTGTCCATGGGGGTTGAGGGGGTGTCTGCGGGGGTAAGGGGTGTTAGGCGGGTGAAGGTGTTTGGGGGAATGGGGTGTTCGGGGGGTGGGGGTGTCCAGGGGGGTGGGCAGGCTATTCATGGGGTTGGGGGATACCCAGGGGGTAGGGCTATCCAGGGGCTGGACACGGTGTCTAGGGGGTGGGTGGGCTGTCCATGGGGGTGGCGGGGCTGTCCAAGGGGGGTACGAGGTGTCCAAGGGGCTGGGCGGGCTATCCACGGGGGTGGCGGGGCTGTCCAGTGGAAGGGGGAGTCCAGGGGGTGGGTGGGCTAACCACGTTGGTGGGTGGGGGGGGGGCTATCCAAGGGTGTAGTGGTGTCCAGAGGGTGGGGGGACATCCAAGGGGGTGGGGGTGTGTCCACAGGGGCGGTCCAGGGGTCCCCCCTTGGTGGGGGTTGTCCAGGGGGTTGGGGGCTATCCAGGGGGGTCAGGGGTGTCCAGGGGGTGGGGGTGTTTGGTGGATGGGGTTGTTCGGGGGGTGGGGGTGTCCAGGGGGTGGGTAGGCTATCCACGAGGGAGGGGGGATATCCGGGGGGTACGAGATGTCCACGGTGGTGGGGGGATATCCACGGGGGTGTGACTGAGAGCTATAATATTTAGTTGGGAAAAAATGATGGATGTTATTGATTATCATAGTATTGTTTAGTGAAAATCCTATTTGGTAGGATTGGTGACTTGATAACATGATGGTATCAAGTTTGAAATTGGGAAAATGTTGGGGCATTGGATTTTGGTGGAAGGACTACGGGTTAATGAATATCTATAGGAAGTTATTAGGAATGATATGATGTATTGTAATGAGTTTGTAATGATTTGGCATCATCATGGCCTGATGATTAAGGTTGTTTTTCATATATGATGTTTTATGGATTCCTCGATATTTTTTTCATCATAACATGAATTAAATTTAGGATGTCATAAAAAGGTGAAGTCTAGATAGAATCACTATTCATTTAATACATGGAGAGGTAGGCTTATGAATATGGGATGTGCATATGGTAGTAGGTCCCTGGTCTAGGTGGATATAAATGGATACTTTCCTCCACTGGTCTCTATATAAAAGGATTCTAAAAGGATCCCACCACCTTCCAAGGATATATTCTTTCTCAAAAAATGTGTTGTGGGAGAGGGAATTCATCCTATATAGTTGATGTCACTTTTAGATAATATGATGCCTTATACGTCAAGATTAATAGAAAAGAACCAAAACCATGGAGGCCTCAGACCTATCCAAATCTCTTGAAGTGATGGATTCCCATTTCTTATTAACGAACTTTGGAAGTGATGAATTCCCACCTGCACAGCCCCCCTCCCCACATCACCACCAGTAGACTCCCCCTGCACAGCCCACCTCCCCACCTCAGCCCCAACAAACTCCCACGACATATCCCCCCTACCATCCACCCACTGCACAACCCCCCCCCCCCACCTGCACCCCCCACTTGCACAAACCCCATCCCCCTAGCCCCACACTACAACAAAAACTGGAAAGGGAAGCACCACCTTATATCAACGCTTAGAAAAAACCACTGATAAAGAAACCCTCTATTAGCGCTAAAATTTTAGCACTGATAGAGGGCATCCATACCAGCACTTTTCTAGCACTGATAGTGGGCTTCTTTATTAGTGCTAGAAAAGCGGTGATAATGATTCCCTGTATCAGGGCTAAAATTTTAGCGCTGATATAGGGTAACCTTTATCTATGCTAATAAAGTGCTAAAAAAGTGACCCTTTATCAGTGCTAGAAAAGCAATGATAAAGATTCCCTACATCATCGCTAAAATTTAAGCGCTGATAAAGGATACCATTATCAGCACTACAATTTTAGCGCTGAAAAAGGTAGCCTTTATCAGTGCTTTTTAGTGCTGATAAGACCATAGTCCCATATTTTATAAAACCGGTCACATAGCGTCCTTATTTTATCATGACCAAAATCCCTCGCGGTACTATAACCCTACGACTCCCCTCCATTACTCCACGATCATAGAATTGTCGAACCTCCACCACCCCCGATCTTCACATTGTCGGACCTCCACCGCTAGCCCTTCTTCAAATCCTCCCGCTCGAACCCCTTCGGCGGATCCTCCTCCCTGCAAAACCTACTTCTCCTCCTATTTGATCGACCCTACTCCATGCGAACCCTACTCCTCTATTTCTCTTCAGTTAATGGCTCCTCCCGTGAACCTCCACCTCTGGACATTGTTCCTTCCCCTCCCAACATAGGGCAGAAGGTTCCCTACTTCTCCTCCTCTAAGGTTAATTTATTTTCTATTTTTCATGGTTCTCTTCTTGAACTTTGTTCTTAGGAAGGATGTGACAACAATTCTAATTCAGTTTTTGTGTTTTTCTGTTATGGTTTTAATGGTTAATGGTCATACATAGGACTTTTAGTGTGAATTTCTTATATGTTTTCCCTTTCATGCTACTATGTGTGGGGTATTTATCACTATGATTATAAGGGTGATGGTTGAGTGATGTGGTTAGATATGAAATGTTAGGTAGGAGATATGATTTTCAGAACGTAATTAGTATGTTATGAGTGAGTGTCTAAATAGATATTATTGTATTGATCCTTAAGTTACCATGTGTGGTTGAAAAAGGTGTCTTTGAGGAATTAATTAATCTAATTCTATAATTTTCCCAAATCTTAATATGAGGTTTGTGTTCCCCGGTTCAGTTCAAATTGATATAGTTGATGTTCTTGTGTCTCTTGACTATTGTTTCCTTGTTTTCTATTAATATTGTATACTTCCATGCCCCTAATAATACTTATAATCATGATTTATGAGGGATCTACTAATGAACCAGAAAAAGAGAATCAACATATCAACTAGAACCTCGTAGAGGATGTAGTGCACATAGTCAGAGCTATGGTCTAGGGAACCTCACCTACAACCATTTTGGCTAAATTGGTCGCACCACAAAGATAAAATATTGGAGATTAGGCCTAAGATTTTATTCATTTGAAATAACCATCCTTCTAAGGAACAAATGATCCTTAGGAGAAAGCGTATTGGTTGTGAAATATTTAAATGCTATTTGAGTTTTTAGAGATGTGATATTCCACTAATGTAAAGTGCACTGTATTAAATCGTGGGGGTCTAGAATGATATGATGGGATTATATAGTTATAATTAAGCTAAATGGTGTCTTAGATTGCAAATTCTTGAAGAATTTTTTTACAGAGCAATTATATCTACATTCGATGGTATCAGGTAATTCCATGGGGTTTCTTAACCTCATCAAAGGTTACTAGAAATTGAATCAATATACTAATAATTTTTCTAAACTTTCTCAGTTTTCACTGGAATTGGTGTCAAACAAGAATCTCAAGTCCCATAGGTTTTATATGGGACTTCGATCAGATAACTAATATCAAGTATTTATGCTAATGTTTACCTAAAATTTTGATGTTCTACATTGGTATGTGATGGAATAAATTGGAATGAAAATTATGTCAGGGTTAGATAGAGTTACTTATATTCCTAGCGGTAGTTTTAGTGGTTCCTATAAGTGGAATAGAAAGCAGAATGAGCCTCATAGTGAAAATATAGGTGGTGGTATTTTATAGAAAACTTCATCCAGATCATCTGTAGTGTCTTGTAAAGGCCAAATGACTTTTTACAATGTGGAAAGATTGATCACTCAAAGCATTATTTCATGGAAGCATTGAAGAATTACATCTCATACAGACATTAAACCCACTTGAAGAGGGTTTTACATGTTTTTACTACCTTATGTAGTGGAATGGAATCATAAATATTGAGAGGTACCAAATTATTGTAATATTATTCAATAACAATGGGATCCTAGAAAACATGTATTAGGAATGAAACAACTTCATGCAGTGTAATAATCTCTAGTAGGAACTGATGTGTTTCATGCGATAGTGAGAGGCACCATTTCTATTTATTTTTCTTTAGTGTATGTTTTATTTGATATTGGTTCCCATCATTATTTCATATCAAACATCAATATAGAACTATTGAAACTTATAATAGAGCTCATGGCTTTTGTGATAGAGATTGTAACATATCTCTGGATAAAGAGGGAGTAAGGTGAGTAAGGTCTCTGATTCCCCTCTCATGATTTCGCTTTTTTAGAGATTTAGATCATATGATATTTTTTGGTTCTTAAAATTATTCCCCTATATGTTATTCTCAGAATGGACTGACTAGTTTCTAATAAATCTTGGATTTACTATTATCATCAGTGGGTGTCCTTCACTGCCCCCGATGGAGAATTCCATGTTTTCCATAGATAATCAGACTTGAGGTCTAGTCGAGCTAGACCTATTCTTCTAGAGTTGAGTGGGATGATATCCTTTTATGATATTTAACTGGAGTAGGAATCCTATTATAGTGAACTTCCCCTAGAAGCCATTGAATTTCCAAAAGTGTTTCCTTTAGTATTTTTTGGTCTAGCACTAGAGAGGGAGGTGGAGTTATCTATCAACCTGGTGATGGGTATAAAACCAATATCTATTCTATCTTACCATATAGAACTAGTTAAACTGAAGGAAATAAATAATCAGTGTGATGAATTGGTTTCCAAATTATTTATTTAACCTAGTGTGTTTCCTTGGGAAGAACTGGTGCTTTTCACCAAGAAGGTCATTAGAACCCTTTGATTATGTGTTGATTACTAGAATCTCAATTGGGTTCTGATCATTAAAAAGTATCTGTTGACCTATATTTATGATTTATTAGGACTCTTAAAGTGGGGGAGTGGTTCTCTAAGATCGGTCTTTAGTTTGGTTAATACCAGCTCTAGATCAAAGAGTTTGATATTCTAAAGACCTCATTTAGGAGTAGGTATAGACACTATGAGTATTTTTTATTCCATTCAACTGAACAAACACTCCATATATATTTATGGTGATGATGAATAGGATTTTCTACTATAATCTCAAATATTTTTTAATGGTATTTATGGATGACATCATGGTTTATTCTAAAACAATGGATGATCATATACTTAATTTGATAAAAGTTTTGGAGATCTTGAGGAATCATCAATTTTATTCCAGGTTGTCAAAGTGCCAATTCTAGATTCAGTAGGTGAATTTCTTTGTTCATGTGGTCTCGGAACATGGTATCTCTATTGATCTAAAAAGGATAAAGCTATCATGTCATGGGCGGAACCATAGAATGTCTTTAAGATTTAGTACTTCTTGGGTTTATTGGATTATTATCCCCAGTTTGAGATTTAAGTGTGACTATATACTTATTATATTTTCTTATTATTTCTTACACTACACCACTAGAGTTGAGTAACCTAATTGAAATCCATATGGTTACTTTGGTTCTAATCTGGATATGGGTTTTTATGTGTTTGTGACATGTGTATGTGTGGATATATGGGTATTTAGGCATGATGATATTGAATGTAGGGCAGAGACCTAGGAGTGGTAGATGTATCATTATTGATTATTCTTGTGTTTAGACTAGGGTGATTTGACAAAACCATAATGAATCTAAAATATTTATATTTAATGAATTCCATATTGTAGAGATTATGAGAATCCTTTCTTTACATATAGAGCTGACTACTGGTTTTCATCCATATGTATTTGAGGTTGGTGAGGTATAAAAGGGAGGAATATTCTTCCATATAAGGGTTGACCTGATAGAGGAGGATGATCCATAGAGGATGATTCCGTGTGAGTTTTACCATTTATGACACAAGTGATTATCCACGCGAACACCTTTGTGTTTGGAAACTGTGTTGATTTTGATGGGGGGTCTATCCTGGTTCTATGGATTTCCAAATCTTTATTGTAAATGGTTAGGTTCTATTTTTATCTATTTTTATAAGAAAGTGGTTCTTTTCTATTGTATTTGGATGTATTTTTTGTGTAATTGAACCATAAATACTGATATGTTAGATGCAAATAGGATGGAGATGAATAAAGGTTGGATCGATGAAAATCGTTTGACAATAGAGTATTAGAATAGAGTGAAAGAGTTCATCATGTTTGCAAAGGATCAAGCAAAGGATCCTTCTCAAATCCATTTTCTGTGTTTATGTTGTTGTAATTCTAGAATACTTACTCCAGAAGAGTTGGAAGAACATTTGATATGTCACGGAATAGGTCATAGTTATAAATGTTGGAATAAACATGGACAAAAAGCGAATGTAGCTACTGGCTAGAATAAAACTGCATTTTATGGATCATCAGATATGAATACAAATATGGATAATTAAGAATACCATATGGAGGATGTGATTATATATTTCAATGATGATGAAGATCGTATTGAGGAAATGACAAAGACATTATAAGATAAACTCCGTGATTGCCCAAAATTGTTTGAGAAGTTAAAGAGTTATGCAAAGACACCATTGTATGCTGGTTGCACTAAATATACAACATTGTAAGCTATAATGATGTTTTATAAATTTAAAGTAGGCAATAGATGGAGTGATGTCAGTTTTATGGAACTACTTTCTCTCTTGAATAACATGATCTTGGAATATAATGAGCTCCCAAGATGGACATATGAAGATAAACGAATGCTACGCTCGATGGGTATGATTTATGAAAAAATACATGTCTTCCTGGAAGACTGTATATTGTTTCGTAAGGAGAAAAAATCACTTATAGAATGCCCAAAGTGTGGTGCTTCTCGATACAAGAAAGATGAATCTAATCCTACGAAATTTGTATGGTACATTCCAATCATTCCAAGGTTTAGGCATCCTTATGGAAGTGAAGAAACTGTAAGACTATTATCATGGCATGTAGATAAAAGAAATAAAGATGGGAAATTACATCATCCAGATGAATCTCCTCAATGGAATAAAATTGATCATGAGTATCCTTAATTTGGAAAAGAGCTGAGAAACCTTCTTCTTGGGTTATCTACAGATGGAGTGAATCTTTTTGGTTTTCAAACCAGCAATCATAGTAGATGGCCTGTTATGTTGGTAAATTATAACTTGCCACCCTGGTTATGCATGAAGCGGAAATTCATCCTGTTATCTATGCTTATATCAGAACCAAAATAACCAGGTATCAATATGGATGTTTATATGACTCCTTTGATCGAGGATATGATGTTATTATAGGATTTAGGTGTTATGTTGTATGATTCTTATAAAAGTGAATAGTTCACATTGAGAGCGATGTTGTATGGAACAATAAAATATTTCCCTACATATGGAAATTTTTCAGGATATAGAATTAAAGGAACTCAATGGTGTCCCATGTGTGAAGAAGATACAGAATCAATTAGGTTGAAACATTAATCAAAATTTGTGACTCTAGGACATCGTAGATTTCTACCTCGTCAGCATAAGTACCGATCTTGGATGACATCATTCAATGGAAGTTCAAAACAACGCACAACACTATCTCCACTAACAGGTGATCAGCTGTTTGATAAAGTAAAAGATGTGAACACTGTTTTGGGTAAACCATTTTTGAAAAACCTTACGAAAATCGGTTGGAAGAAGAGATCATTTTTTTTGAATTACAATACTGGAATTGTTTGTATGTCAGACATTTTCTTGATGTGATGGATGTGGAAAAAAATTCATGTGACAGTGTTATTGGAACATTGCTAAATGCCTCCGAAAAAACAAAGGATGGAATTAAGGTAATGTTTGACATGGTTGACATTGGAATACGAGAAGAGTTGTCTCCCGTGAAGCGTAAAAATCAAATTTTTCTTCCTCCAGCTGCTTATACTCTTTCTAAGGAAGAGAGATATCAATTTTCCAACTTTTCAATGATTTAAAGGTTCCAGAATGGTATTCATCAAATATCAAGAACATTGGGTCAATGAATTATTTGAAGTTAAAATGTTTGAAATCACATGAATGCTATGTTTTGATGCAAGTATAATTCTTATAGATTTACGTTGCATTTTTCCCAATAATGCTTGTTATACATTAACCAAACTTTGTTTCCTTTTAAAATCTATATGTAGAAAAGTTTTAGACCTGGAGAAATTTCCAGCTATGGAAAAAGAAATTATCATCATATTATGTGAATTAGAAATTTTCTTCCCTCCCACATTATTTGATATGATGGTTCATTTTATGATTTACTTGGTGAGAGAGATTCGACTTTGTGGTCCTATGCACTATAGATGGATGTACCCCATTGAACTGTATATGACAATTTTGAATGGGTATGTCAAAAATTTAAGTCTTCCAGAGGGTTGTTGTAATGCCCCGACCCCAGTTACCTAGAGTTGGTGCATTATTACATAACTTTGGCATGATCACAAGAAATATCAAATCTCGAAAGACCGATTGGTTTAGTATCCTTGGAAACACTAGATATATTCATAAGTTTTACATTACATCATAAAATGAAAAACTACTACAACAACATAATATCTCCACAGTCCACACTATTATCCCCTCATAATATCCCTGCAGGTCATTCATAACTTACTTCTTCACATCCTGGGGGAAATAAACAAAGAAAAGGGGTGAGCTCAAATGCCCAGAAAGGATAACAATATAGCGGAACATTCAAAATAAGTATAAACATTTAAGGCAATGCATTACTAAAACAAAATCTTTTTAAACTTGAACTTCAACATAGTATGGCAAAAGTAAAATGAAATAATGCCATTTACTTATTCACATGGATATTCTACTAATCGAATAATCACATGCAAAATCAATGACCACTTTCATAATGATGGAATGCATAATTCTAAACTTTAATTTCTTTTCAAGGCCTCGTCCCAAGACCTTGGGGCTAACTGTAACCGGAACCCAACCCGGAGTGCCTCTAATAACCGGACACCAACCCTGAGTGCCTCTAATAACCGGACACCCACACGGAGTGCCTCTAATAACCGGAGACCAAACCGGAGGGCTTACATTTACCAGTCCCTAACCTGGAGGGCTTACTTTTACCAGTCCCCAACCTGGAGGGCTTACTTCAACTAGTCCCCAACCTGGAACATACTTGTCCAACACATTCATATGAAGCAAAGGTTGAAATATAACATAAACATTCTTATTGGAACTAGCATACGAAATGTCAATACTTTACTCATAAACCATGAATTACACATCTACAGTCAAACATATCACAAAAATTCATTACAATATGGAAGTTTTAAATCATAATAAATCAACTTCAAATAATCTTAAAATCCATCAAAGGATGTTGACATAGATGAAAATGTTTTTTTAAAAATTATTGAGAGAAATATCCCTTTTTCATGAAAACACGTTAATGTTACACAATTTAGAAAGTAAGGCATTTAAATACATTTTTGGATCAAAGTGTCCCATACCACTTTGAAACTTTTGAATGGAATTAACACTTTTATAAAATTCATTTTCATATAAATAAATCCTTACAAACCATTTTGAAAACGTGGACATAAATGAGGATGATTTAGAAGAATAAATATTTAAAACATTTAAAATGATGTTTTAGTAAATGTTCCCTTAGAAATAATCCCTATGAAAACTCTTTCATGAAATATGAACATGGATAGTAAATATGTCCCTGTAGATACTTACGTAAAGACAACCTTAGATATTAAAGAGATTGTGAAGTAAACCCTTATAAATTTGGAAACTTATGAAACATACAACCCATGAAAGAGGTATCATACAATGAAAATGTAAATACACATAAGGTAAATTGTATTACACAAAGAATACAATTATGGGCAGTACATACACCACACAAAAGATAATAGTGGAAATATGGCATGAATCTCACAGAAATAAAGAGTGAGATGAAAACCCCTTACCATGTTAATCAACCGAGTCGTATGGACAAAAGTTAATAACCACCAAATTATTTACAGAATAACATGAATATAAAGATAATCATGATAATATATATATCAAATTCCAGTACACAATACACCACTTTCAATAATTTAGTGGCGAATAATGGAAATCTCACAGAATTGAATGTGAGATAAGAAAATCCCTTACCTTGTACTTTTACTTGGTTGGGGTAGGTTAACCACCTGTATAATATTGAAATAATTGTTATTAAATTATACAATAATCATATATATTAATATGATATCATATATGATCTTTTAATATTGATTTGATAATAATATCTTAGTATTATCGTTGTTTCGGGTGTTAGCTTACTTGTTTTCTTTTATATGTTTTGTTACGTAAGACAAGTTTGTAAAGGATAGGTTTTATATTATTCATATCCAGAATGATATCAAGTCCTTAAACATCATTTTTTAAATCATCAAATGATAATTATACTTGAATGGATACGATGGAGAATGAATCTCATCGCATTCGTGGAGACGGTAGTCCGTATGTACGCACGAGCGACAATATAATTATTTTGATATTAAAATAATATATAAATGGATGGTATATCATATATAAAGAATCATTAACATGTTATATTTATTATTTACATGAGTTACACATCATTATTATACCCATCCAAAAAATATTATATTGAATAACAATTACACCACGACGTGGAGACGGTAAGCCGTACGTACGCACGTATGGTGACATGTTATTCAAAGGGTTGATAGAATACTTAATTTGGTTGTACCATATTTATAATAACATCAAAGTATATATATGATACTGGATTTATTATTTTAGAATGGTAACAACAAAGGAAGTAGAAGTGGAAGAAGAAATGAACTTAGAAAAGGGTGGTGAAATCATTACCTCTTCTTCGGGTTCTTCCTTTTGATTTGATCAAAAAGGCTCCTTAGGATGGCTTTCTGATCAAACTAAGGCCCCTAGGTTGTAGTGAGGGAAGTTGGGAGAGTATTGGGGCAGAGTTTGGCCGAACCAAAAGGCTTTGAAGGTGTGATAAGGAGGAGTTCCCTTTTATAAGAGGGGTGAGGGGCACCTTTGGTAAAGCTAGAAATATTAATTTATAATAAATTCATATTCAATTTATAATGGATCCAAAGTTGATTATTCAAAGGTTAAGGTGGGTATGGGTCTAAAACAACTCAACCAATAGAATTTAGACAGGTTTGGGTACTTATATTAAACTTATCTTTATGTTTTAACTCTAAGTTAATTAGTTTCACTTTTACAATGTCTCTTTGTATTTTTATATAATATGGTTAATAAACTTACTACATACATCCAAGTGACCCCCAAGTGGTCCATTAATGATGAACCTATCATGATAAAAGTCTATTGGCCGATCCTTAGATTTTTAGGAATTTAATATCAATTAATTATATAATATTTGTTTTAAGAACTCTTTTATGTCAATTTTGACACTATTCAATAGTTGATTTTTTTGAAACTCATAACAGATTGATTACTTCGAACAAAGTCCATTAAATCAATCCTAATATATCATGTTATCCTAGAAAATTAGTTTAATTCATTAAAAAGTTCATATTATATTTATTTGGGTATTTATAATATCAATTATTTTTATTATTTACTATTATAGTAATTACTGCATCATCATTGTGTCATAAATAAAATAAATTATTTAATGTCTAAAAATTATAAATAAAATATCATTATGTAGGAAATCTTTTTATATTTCTAATGAATATTTATAATCTAAAATCCAACATATATAACCCTATGTAACAATTGTTTTGCTAAAAGATATATGCTTGTGTCATTTTTGTATTCATTTTAATTTAATTAAAATAAAGTGTCATTATCACTTACAAGTGGATCCATGGGGTCCCAAAATCGACCCAAAGATGCCTATGGTCCAACATGTATCAACCAATAATGTTAGGACACGTTTTAGGGTAATTTAATATTATTATAATATTATTTTTTAACCCTTATTTACCGGATTTACCCTTAACCATGGTAAATAAAATTTTTACCGCAGCAATTATTCAAAATGTCTTAAAATAAAAGATACCTATTTACACAATTTGAACATCCTGATTCCAAATATGGAATCCATTTTTCTAAATTCAAAACACATAAGTGGCAGAAATTAATTTAAAATTAATTCCCGCTGTCAAAACAAAAAGCGTGTTTTTAAGAGATAGTAACTATCAAAAGATTGACACATGTTTATGTTCGGTTTAATTGTAAAATTATGTCCAATGACCAAAATTATATTAAATGGTAAAAATATATTCTAAATATACTTTAAAACCACTTAAATTCATAATTTATCACTATTAATTATTTTGATTAAAAAATTTGTTTTTAATTAAAATTTAGTAATTTTCACTATTCATCAAAATATGAAAGTTATCCGAAATGTACCAAAATTTCACCTTAGGCTAAATTCGATATTCCGAATCCAAAAATGAAGTCCATTATAAAATATAAAATATATATAATTTCAAAAAGTAGGTATTACTATTCATAACGGCTAGTTTGATTGGTTGTGGTGTGTTAGAACTCGAAGTTGCGTACAACACACGCTACTGTATTATTCAGAGGAAAGCGTACCGTGGAAGCTTGGGATGTTTCATTTTAAATTTTTTGATGTCCCCATTTAGTAAAAAAGTTTAAAATATTGTATTTAAAAAGGTTTGACTATTAAAAGTTGATAAAAGTGCAATACTGAAAATGAATCTGTTCTTGTATTATGTCTAAGAAACTCATAATATGGATTCTAAAATTATAAGGATTATATAAAGTTTAAAATTTAGTTAATACTATTCATAACCTCTTTTGAACGGCTTGATTGGTAATTCATGGTGTGCTTTAACTCGGTGTTGCGTGTAGTGAAAGTTATTGTATTATTTTAATGAAATAACACACTATGAAATCTTGGAGTGTTACATTCTCCCCTCCATCAATAAATTGCGTCCTCGCAATTTGAAATTGTTCTTAGAAAATAAAAGGTTGAAAATAAAAAATATCTTTGTGGGAAAACCCTCATCGGAAATTGGGTTACTAAAATTTAGTCTTAGTATGAGGAAATGATCAATGAAAGGGTCACCACCAAATTATGATCTCGATTAGGAGAACATTGGTGGCAATTAGAGACATATAATTGGAGGAAAAACGTAAATATTTATAGGTAGTGATTGAGGTCATCAATCACAAACAAGTACAAAATTTAGGTCCTTAAACTCATCAATCTATGATGATTTGAAATACCATCGGTTCAACAAAATATAGGGTATTAGGATAACACATTTTTTGACGTTTTAAAATATCTTAGTTGAAATCCCACATCGAAAAATGAATTAATGAGGCCTCTATTTAAAATAAAGAGTGGAAAGTATGAAGATTACTGAAAATAACACATACTATGTTTCCATGTAGGAAAATATGGATATGGAAGAGAAATCTCACCATCAATTATCTGATGGAGAGTGGTAGAGAACATGGCTATGAAAAGGCCAACAATCCCAATGCCATAAATTAGTGATGATTTAAGGTACCATCTAGGACAACATTTTTGTTCTAAGTTCATTTTCTTAATGTTGAGGAATTTATTTAAGAGATTGGATAAGATCATAAAGAGATATACTTACTTTAAAATTAGAGTTTTGTCCATTAATAAATTTCTACCACAAACTCATTTTCACCCGTAAAAAAATTCTATTTATACTATTCGTACAGGGTTCTAAAATAAACGAATTTATAATTCATCTACCAGATCTTTTAAAAAAACTACATTATTTAATCCAGGACATTTCTTGGGTCAGTGGTAGGTGATACACCCTTGTCGCCCTTCGGTTGCGGGTTCAAGTCTCGCGGCCTTGCCGGACGCGACGGGTTGCCGCCCGACCTCCAGGTTGTCCTTTTATGGCAATCCAAAATTAATCTCAAACTAGAATTTATCCAAAATATTTCTGACCAAACTCACAGTACAACATTTATAAGGAAGTTAAACATAATGTAGATCCTTTTTACCACGTAATAGCATATGAATACCTTCATCATGTATTCTTTTAATACACTAAAACATCCTGAATTACCATATTCCTTATTGATTACATTCATGCGCTCTTATTACTTATAGAATGCTGGATATACCTCATCAATCCAAAAATGTTTTAAACCCCAACAATAATGGAATATACAAATCATTAATTAGTTCCAAGGTAGTCAAGAATATCCAATATAATTTATCCATAACAATCATGTATTATTCCAAAATCACTAACTCGGTATCAGAACTATATTATGGTTTATCATTCTCTCAACCATATATTTTCCAAAAATTTATCCTGCTGTTGAGTCACCTTTATTTGTTCCACACAATCTCAAGTCCTTAATGAAATAGTACTGCAGTACAATCCTTATATACTCCATAATTATTATAACAAGTACATTGTTGATACAACACTAAATTGACATAATCAACATAAGAACTCTAATCATTCCTCTTCATCTGTGGTAGTATCATAACTTGATTATTATCCAATAATATCATTTGCGGCATATTCTGATGACTGGGACATAGGTTCGCATAGTGTCCAAACTCCTTGAAAATGAAGAATTGTACATTTGAAACCATTTTCTTACCCTTGCAGTCACGTACATTGTGCCCTTTTCCTCTACACATATAACAAACTCCCATTCCTTTCAGGCAAGTTCCAGGGTGTTTCTTTCCACAGTTACCACATATGGGAAAATTCTTCTTTTTCCTCTTCCCATTATCCATCTTTCTCTCTTCCACCCTTTTCTTCTCTTGCTTCCCTTCAAAGCCATAGGACTCAGTAAACTCTTTACTTATCTTATCAACACATGATATTATTTCTTCGTATGATGATAATACATGCGAGACTATTTCTCTTGTAAATTCTGGATTAAGACCATAAAATATATGATCATTCTTTCTCTTTGTATCATGTGCATTGCTGGAGTTCTCATTCCTTCTACTAGGCGCCATTTCTAAACATTGGCATACACTAGATTAGTTTATGAATATCAATACCTAATCCCAAACTTTTAAAACACATAACATAAATTAAATAGTTTATGGATATAATCCATAATAATAAAAATGACTCCTTTGAGAAAGTATATACTCATAAACCCTTCATAATGATTTGTAAAGAAAATGAGAGTTATCCTAATCATATCCCCCGGGAGTGTCGTAACCAAGAGTGCAGCAAGGCCCGTTGTCGTGCACCAGTTCCCGTTCGAGTCTAGCTCAAAGTGGTGTTTTCGGATTTTACCCCTAGGTACATCTATTCCAGAGCCGCCTCTACCTGCTCGTATCCAGACAGGGATGTATTTCTCAGAAAACTCATCAAATCTCTACAATACCAAAATTCTAGGAAGTTCTTCTATACTAATCCTCAAAGTTCATCTTAGGTCTACGTGCTCTAATCAGAGTTTATCTAAATCTAGCTTCCAAGGTTTGTACTAAACTTCCTCTGATACCAACTGTAACGCCCCGACCCCAGTTACCTAGAGTCGGTGAATTATTACATAACATTGGCATGATCACAAGAAATATCAAATCTCGAAAGACTGATTGGTTTAGTAGCCTTGGAAACACTAGATATATTCATAAGTTTTACATTACATCATAAAATGAAAAACTACTTCAACAACATAATATCTCCACAGTCCACACTATTATCCCCTCATAATATCCCTGCAGGTCATTCATAACTTACTTCTTCACATCCTGGGGAAAATAAACATAGAAAAGGGGTGAGCTCAAATGCCCAGTAAGGATAACAATATAGCGGAACATTCAAAATAAGTATAAACATTTAAGGCAATGCATTACTAAAACAAAAGCCTTTTAAACTTGAACTTCAACATAGTATGGAAAAAGTAAAATGAAATAATGCCATTTACATATTCACATGGATATTCTACTAATCGAATAATCACATGCAAAATCAATAACCACTTTCATAATGATGGAATGCATAATTCTAAACTTTAATTTCTTTTCAAGGCCTCGTCCCAAGACCTTGGGGCTAACTGTAACCGGAACCCAACCCGGAGTGCCTCTAATAACCGGACACCAACCCGGAGTGCCTCTAATAACCGGACTACAACCCGGAGTGCCTCTAATAACTGGAGACCAAACCAGAGGTCTTACTTTAACAGTCCCTAACCTGGAGGGCTTACTTTTACCAGTCCCCAACCTGGAGGGCTTACTTCAACTAGTCCCCAACCTGGAACATACTTGTCCAACACATTCATATGAAGTAAAGGTTGAAATATAACATAAACATTCTTATTGGAAATAGCATACGAAATGTCAATACTTTACTCATAAACCATGAATGACACATCTACAGTCAAACATATCACAAAAATTCATTACAATATGGAAGTTTTAAATCATAATAAATCAACTTCAAATAATCTTAAAATCCATCAAAGGATATTGACATAGATGAAAATGTTTTTTTAAAAATTATTGAGAGAAATATCCCTTTTTCATGAAAACACATTAATGTTACACAATTTAGAAATTAAGGCATTTAAATACATTTTTGGATCAAAGTGTCCCATACCACTTTGAAACTTTTGAATGGAATTAACACTTTTATAAAATTCTTTTTCATATAAATAAATCCTTACAAACCATTTTGAAAATGTGGACATAAATGAGGATGATTTATAAGAATAAATATTTAAAACATTTAAAATGATGTTTTAGTAAAAGTTCCCTTAGAAATAATCCCTTTGAAAACTCTTTTATGAAATATGGACATGGATAGTAAATATGTCCCTGTAGATACTTACGTAAAGACAACCTCGGATATTAAAGAGATTGTGAAGTAAACCCTTAATAATTTTGGTAACTTATGAAACATACAACCCATGAAAGAGGTATCATACAATGAAAATGTTAATACACATAAGGTAAAGTGTATTACACAAAGAATACAATTATGGGCAGTACATACACCACACAAAAGATAATAGTGGAAATATGGCATGAATCTCACGGAAATAAAGAGTGAGATGAAAACCCCTTACCATGTTAATCAACTGAGTCGTATGGCCAAAAGTTAATAACCACCAAATTATTTACAGAATAACATGAATATAAAGATAATCATGATAATATATATATCAAATTCCAGTACACAATACACCACTTTCAATAATTTAGTGGCGAATAATGGAAATCTCACGGAATTGAATGTGAGATAAGAAAATCCCTTACCTTGTACTTTTACTTGGTTGGGGTAGGTTAACCTCCTGTATAATATTGAAATAATTGTTATTAAATTATACAAGAATCATATATATTAATATGATATCATATATGATCTTTTAATATTGATTTGATAATAATATCTTAGTATTATCGTTGTTTCGAGTGTTAGCTTACTTGTTTTCTTTTATATGTTTTGTTACGTAAGACATGTTTGTAAAGGATAGGTTTTATATTATTCATATCCAGAATGATATCAAGTCCTTAAACATCATTTTTTAAATCATCAAATGATAATTATACTGGAATGGATATGATGGAGAATGAATCTCATCGCGTTTGTGGAGACGGTAGTCCGTATGTACGCACGAGCGACAATATCATTATTTTGATATTAAAATAATATATAAATGGATTTTATATCATATATATAGAATCATTAACATGTTATATTTATTATTTACATGAGTTACACATCATTATTATACCCATCCAAATAATATTATATTGAATAACAATTACACCACGACGTGGAGACGGTAAGCCGTACGTACGCATGTATGGTGACATGTTATTCAAAGGGTGGATAGAATACTGAATTTGGTTGTACTATATTTATAATAACATCACAATATATATCTGATACTGGATTTATTATTTTAGAATGGTAACAACAAAGGAATAAGAAGTGGAAGAAGAAATGAACTTAGAAAAGGGTGGTGAAATCATTACCTCTTCTTCGGGTTCTTCCTTTTGATTTGATCAAAAGGGCTACTTAGGTTGGCTTTCTGATCAAACTAAGGACCCTAGGTTGTATTGAGGGAAGTTGGGAGAGTATTTGGGCAGAGTTTGGCCGAACCAAAAGGCTTTGAAGGTGTGAGAAGGAGGAATTCCCTTTTATAAGAGGGGTGAGGGGCACCTTTGGAAAAGCTAGAAATATTAATTTATAATAAATTCATATTCGGTTTTTAATGGATCCAAAGTTGATTATTCAAAGGTTAAGGTGGGGATGGGTCGAAAACAACTCAACCAATAGAATTTAGACAGGATTGGGTACTTATATTAACCTTATCTTTAAGTTTTAACTCTAAGTTAATTAGTTTCACTTTTACAATGTCTCTTTGTATTTTTATATAATATGGTTAATAAACATACTACATACATCCAAGCGACCCCCAAGTGGTCCATTAATAATGAACCTATCATGATATAAGTCTCTTTGCCGATCCTTATATTTTTAGAAATTTAATATCAATTAATAATATAATATTTGTTTTAAGAACTCTTTTATGTCAATTTTGACACTATTCAATAGTTGATTTTTGTGAAACTCATAACAGATTTATTACATCAAACAAAGTGAATTAAATAAATCCTAATATATCATATTATCCTAGAAAATTAGTTTAATTCATTAAAAGTTTCATATTATATTTATTTGGGTATTTATAATATCAATTATTTTAATTATTTACTATTATAGTAATTACTGCATCATCATTGTGTCATAAATAAAATAAATTATTTAATGTCTAAAAATTATAAATAAAATATCATTATGTAGGAAATCTTTTTATATTTCTAATGAATATTTATAATCTAAAATCCAACATATATAACCCTATGTAACAATTGTTTTTCTAAAAGATATATGCTTATGTCATTTTTGTATTCATTGTAACTTAATTAAAATAAAGTGTCATTATCACTTACAAGTGGATCCATGGGGTCCCAAAATCGACCCAAAGATGACTATGGTCGAACATGTATCAACCAATAAGGTTAGGACACGTTTTAGGGTAATTTAGTATTATTATAATATTATTTTTTAACCCTTATTTACCGGATTTACCCTTAACCATGGTTAATAAAATTTTTACCGCAGTAATTATTCAAAATGTCTAAAAATAAAAGTTACCTATTTACACAATTTGAACATACTGATTCTAAATATGGAATCCATTTTTCTAAATTCAAAACACAGAAGTGGCAGAAATTAATTTAAAATTATTTCCCGCTGTCAAAACAAAAAGCGTGTTTTTAAGAGATAATAACTATCAAAAGATTGACACCTGTTTATGTTCGGTTTAATTGTAAAATTATGTCCAATGACCAAAATTATATTAAATGGTAAAAATATATTCTAAATATACTTTAAAACCAGTTAATTTTATAATTTATCACTATTAATTATTTGGATTAAAAAAGTTGTTTTTAATTAAAATTTAGTAATTTTCACTATTCATCAAAATATGAAAGTTATCCGAAATGTACCAAAATTTCAACTTAGGCTAAATTCGATATTTCGAATCCAAAAATGAAGTCCATTCTAAAATATAAAATATATATAATTTCAAATAGTAGGTATTACTATTCATAACGGCTAGTTTGATTGGTTGTGGTGTGTTAGAACTCGAAGTTGCGTACAACACACGCTACTGTATTATTCAGAGGAAAGCGTACCGTGGAAGCTTGGGATGTATCATTTTAAATTTTTTGATGTCCCCATTTAGTCAAAAAATTTAAAATATTGTATTTAAAAAGGTTTCACTATTAAAAGTTGATAAAAGTGCAATACTGAAAATGAATCTGTTCTTGTATTATGTCTAAGAAACTCATAATATGGATTCTAAAATTATAAGGATTATATAAAGTTTAAATTTTAGATAATACTATTCATAACCTCTTTTGAACGGCTTTTTTGGTAATTCATGGTGTGCTTGAACTCGGTGTTGCATGTAGTGCAAGTTATTGTATTATTTTAAAGAAATAACACACTATGAAATCTTGGGGTGTTACATTCTCCCCTCCTTCAATAAATTGCGTCCTCGCAATTTGAAATTGTTCTTCGAAAATAAAAGGTTGAAAATAAAAAATATCTTTGTGGGAAAGCCCTCATCGGAAATTGGGTTACTAAAATTTAGTCTTAATATGAGGAAATGAGAAATGAAAGGGTCACCACCAAATTATGATCTCGATTAGGAGAACATTGGTGGCAATTAGAGACATATAATTGGAGGAGAAACGTAAATATTTATAGGTAGTGATTGAGGTCATCAATCACAAAAAAGTACAAAATTGAGGTCCTTAAACTCATCAATCTATGATGATTTGAAATACCATCGGTTCAACAAAATATAAGGTATTAGGATAACACATTTTTGACGTTTCAAAATATCTTAGTTGAAATCCCACATCGAAAAATGAATTAATGAGGCCTCTATTTAAAATAAAGAGTGGAAAGTATGAAGATTACCGAAAATAACACATACTAGGTTTCCATGTAGGAAAATATGGATATGGAAGAGAAATCTAACCATCAATTATCTGATGGAGAGTGGTAGAGAACATGGCTATGAAAAGGCCAACAATCCCAAAGCCATAAATTAGTGATGATTTAAGGTACCATCTAGGACAACATTTTTGTTCTAAGTTCCTTTTCTTAATGTTGAGGAATTTATTTATGAGATTGGATAAGATCATAAGGAGATATAATTACTTTAAAATTAGAGTTTTGTCCATTAATAAATTTCTACCACAAACTCATCTTTCACTCGTAAAAAAAAATTTATTTATACTATTCGTACAGGGTTCCAAAATAAACGAATTTAAAATTCATCTAGCAGATCTTTTAAAAAAAACTACATTATTTAATCCAGGACATCTCTTGGGTCAGTGGTAGGTGATACACCCTTGTCGCCCTTCGGTTGCGGGTTCAAGTCTCGCGGCCTTGCCGGACGCGACAGGTTGCCGCTCGACCTCCGGGTTGTCCTTTTATGGCAATCCAAAATTAATCTCAAACTAGAATTTATCCAAAATATTTCTTACCAAACTCACAATAAATCATTTATAAGGAAGTTAAACATAATGTAGATCCTTTTTACCACGTAATAGCATATGAATACCTTCATCATGTATTCTTTTAATACACTGAAACATCCTGAATTACCATATTCCTTATTGATTACATTCATGCTCCCTTATTCCATATAGAATGATGGATATACCTCATCAATCCAAAAATGTTTTAAACCCCAACAATAATGGAATATATAGATCATTAATCAGTTCCAAGGTAGTCAAGAATATCCAATATAATTTATCCATAACAATCATGTATTATTCCAAAATCACTAAATCGGTATCAGAACTATATTATGGTTTATCATTCTCTCAACCATATATTTTACAAAAATTTATCCTGCTGTTGAGTCACCTTTCTTTGTTCCACACAATCTCAAGTCCTTAATGAAATAGTATTGCAGTACAATCCTTATATACTCCATAATTATTATAACAAGTACATTGTTGATACAACACTCAATTGACATAATCAACATAAGAACTCTAATCATTCCTCTTCATCTGTCGTAGTATCATAACTTGATTATTATCCAATAACTTCATTTGCGGCATATTCTGATGACTGGGACATAGGTTCGCATAGTGTCCAAACTCCTTGCAAATGAATCATTGTACATTTGAAACCATTTTCATACCCTTGCAGTCATGTTACTTGTGCCCTTTTCCTCAACACTTATAACAAACTCCCATTCCTTTCAGGCAAGTTCCAGGGTGTTTCTTTCCACAGTTACCACATATGGGAAAATTATTCTTTTTCCTCTTCCCTTTATCCATCTTTCTCTCTTCCACCCTTTTCTTCTCTTGCTTCCCTTCAAAGCCATAGGACTCAGTAAACTCTTTACTTATCTTATCAACACATGATATTATTTCTTCATATGATGATAATACATGCGAGACTATTTCTCATGTAAATTATGGCTTAAGACTATAAAATATATGATCATTCTTTCTCTATGTATCATGTGCATTGCTGGAGTTCTCATTCCTTCTACTAGGTGCCATTTATAAACATTGGCATACACTAGATTAGTTTATGAATAACAATACCTAATCCCAAACTTTTAAAACACATAACATAAATTAAATAGTTTATGAATATAATCCATAATCATAAAAATGTCTCCTTTGAGGAAGTATATACTCATAAACCCTTCATAATGATTTGTAATGAAAATGAGAGTTATCCTAAGCATATCCCCCGGGAGTGTCGTAACCAAGAGTGCAGCAAGGCCCGTTGTCGTGCACCAGTTCCCGTTCGAGTCTAGCTCAAAGCGGTGTTTTCGGGTTTTACCCCTAGGTACATCTGTGCCAGAGCCGCCTCTACCTGCTCGTATCCAGACAGGGATTTATTGCTCAGAAAACTCAAAAAATCTATACAATACCAAAATTCTAGGAAGTTATTCTATACTAATCCTCAAAGTTCATCTTAGGTCTACGTGCTCTAATCAGAGTTTATCTAAATCTAGCTTCCAAGGTTTGTACTAAACTTCCTCTGATACCAACTGTAACGCCCCGACCCCAGTTACCTAGAGTCGGTGCATTATTACATAACATTGGCATGATCACAAGAAAGATCAAATCTCGAAATACCTATTGGTTTAGTAGCCTTGGAAACACTAGATATATTCATAAGTTTTACATTACATAATAAAATGAAAAACTACTACAACAACATAACATCTCCACAGTCCACACTATTATCCCCTCATAATATCCCTACAGGTCATTCATAACTTACTTCTTCACATCCTGGGGAAAATAAACATACAAAAGGGGTGAGCTCAAATGCCCAGTAAGGATAACAATATAGCGGAACATTCAAAATAAGTATAAACATTTAAGGCAATGCATTACTAAAACAAAATCCTTTTAAACTTGAACTTCAACATAGTATGGAAAAAGCAAAATGAAATAATGCCATTTACTTATTCACATGGATATTCTACTAATCGAATAATCACATGAAAAATCAATAACCACTTTCATAATGATGGAATGCATAATGCTAAACTTTAATTTCTTTTCAAGGCCTCGTCCCAAGACCTTGGGGCTAACTGTAACCGGAATCCAACCTGGAGTGCCTCTAATAACCGGACACCAACCCGGAGTGCCTCTAATAACCGGACACCAACCCGGAGTGCCTCTAATAACCGGAGACCAAACCGGAGGGCTTACTTTTACCAGTCCCTAACCTGGAGGGCTTACTATTACCAGTCCCCAACCTGGAGGGCTTACTTCAACTAGTCCCCAACCTGGAACATACTTGTCCAACACATTCATATGAAGTAAAGGTTGAAATATAACATAAACATTCTTATTGGAACTAGCATACGAAATGTCAATACTTTACTCATAAACCATGAATGACACATCTACAGTCAAACATATCACAAAAATTCATTACAATATGGAAGTTTTAAATCATAATAAATCAACTTCAAATAATCTTAAAATCCATCAAAGGATGTTGACATAGATGAAAATGTTTTTTTAAAAATTATTGAGAGAAATATCCCTTTTTCATAAAAACACTTTAATGTAACACAATTTAGAAAGTAAGTCATTTAAATACATTTTTGGATCAAAGTGTCCCATACCACTTTGAAACTTTTGAATGGAATTATCACTTTTTAAAAATTCATTTTCATATAAATAAATCCTTACAAACCATTTTGAAAACGTGGACATAAATGAGGATGATTTAGAAGAATAAATATTTAAAACATTTAAAATGAAGTTTTAGTAAAAGTTCCCTTAGAAATAATTCCTTTGAAAACCCTTTTATGAAATATGCACATGGATAGTAAATATGTCCCTGTAGATACTTACGTAAAGACAACCTCAGATATTAAAGAGATTGTGATGTAAACCCTTATCAATTTGGTAACTTATGAAACATACAACCCATGAAAGAGGTATCATACAATGAAAATGTAACTACACATAAGGTAAAGTGTATTACACAAATAATACAATTATGGGCAGTACATACACCACACAAAAGATAATAGTGGAAATATGGCATGAATCTCACGGAAATAAGGAGTGAGATGAAAACCCCTTACCATGTTAATCAACTGAGTCGTATGGCCAAAAGTTAATAACCACCAAATTATTTACAGAATAAAATGAATATAAAGATAATCATGATAATATATATATCAAATGCCAGTACACAATACACCACTTTCAATAATTTAGTGGCGAATAATGGAAATCTCACGGAATTGAATGTGAGATAAGAAAATCCTTTACCTTGTACTTTTACTTGGTTGGGGTAGGTTAACCTCCTGTATAATATTGAAATAATTGTTATTAAATTATACAAGAATCATATATATTAATATGATATCATATATGATCTTTTAATATTGATTTGATAATAATATCTTAGTATAATCGTTGTTTCGGGTGTTAGCTTACTTGTTTTCATTTATATGTTTTGTTACGTATGACATGTTTGTAAAGGATAGGTTTTATATTATTCATATCCAGAATGATATAAAGTCCTTAAACATCATTTTTAAAATCATCAAATGATAATTATACTTGAATGGATACGATGGAGAATGAATCTCATCGCGTTCGTGGAGACGGTAGTTCGTATGTACGCACGAGCGACAATATCATTATTTTGATATTAAAATAATATATAAATGGATGGTATATCATATATACAGAATCATTAACATGTTATATTTATTATTTAAATGAGTTACACATCATTATTATACCCATCCAAATAATATTATATTGAATAACAATTACACCACGACGTGGAGACGGTAAGCCGTACGTACGCACGTATGGTGACATGTTATTCAAAGGGTGGATAGAATACTGAATTTGGTTGTACCATATTTATAATAACATCACAGTATATATATGATACTGGATTTATTATTTTATAATGGTAACAACAAAGTAATAAGAAGTGGAAGATGAAATGAACTTAGAAAAGGGTGGTGAAATCATTACCTCTTCTTCGGGTTCTTCCTTTTGATTTGATCAAAAGGGCTCCTTAGGTTGGATTTCTGATCAAACTAAGGCCCCTAGGTTGTAGTGAGGGAAGTTGGGAGAGTATTTGGGCAGAGTTTGGCCGAACCGAAAGGCTTTGAAGGTGTGAGAAGGAGGAGTGCCCTTTTATAAGAGGGGTGAGGGGCACCTTTGGAAAAGCTAGAAATATTAATTTATAATAAATTCATATTCGGTTTCTAATAGATCCAAAGTTGATTATTCAAAGTTTAAGGTGGGGATGGGTCGAAAACAACTCAACCAATAGAATTTAGACAGGTTTGGGTACTTATATTAACCTTATCTTTAAGTTTTAACTCTAAGTTAATTAGTTTCACTTTTACAATGTCTCTTTGTATTTTTATATAATATGGTTAATAAACTTACTACATACATCCGAGAGACCCCCAAAGTGGTCCATTAATGATGAACCTATCATGATATAAGTCTCTTGGACGAACCTTAGATTTTTATGAATTTAATATCAATTAAAAATATAATATTTGTTTTAAGAACTCTTTTATGTCAATTTTGACACAATTCAATAGTTGATTTTTGTGAAACTCATAACAGATTGATTACTTCGAAAAAAGTCAATTAAATCAATCCTAATATATCATATTATCCTAGAAAAATAGTTTAATTCATTAAAAGTTTCATATTATATTTATTTGGGTATTTATAATATCAATTATTTTATTTATTTACTATTATAGTAATTACTGCATCATCATTGTGTCATAAATAAAATAACTTATTTAATGTCTAAAAATTATAAATAAAATATCATTATGTAGGAAATCTTTTTATATTTCTAATTAATATTTATAATCTAAAATCCAACATATATAACCATATGTAACAATTGTTTTGCTAAAAGATATATGCTTGTGTCATTTTTGTATTCATTTTAACTTAATTAAAATAAATTGTCATTATCACTTACAAGTGGATCCATGGGGTCCCCAAATCGACCCAAAGATGCCTATGGTCTAACATGTATCAACCAATAAGGTTAGGACACGTTTTGGGGTAATTTAGTATTATTATAATATTATTTTTTAACCCTTATTTACCGGATTTACCCTTAACCATGGTAAATAATATTTTTACCGTAGTAATTATTCAAAATGTATAAAAAAAGGTTACCTATATACACAATTTGAACATCCTGATTCAAAATATGGAATCCATTTTTCTAAATTCAAAACACAGAAGTGGCAGAAATTAATTTAAAATTAATTCCCGCTGTCAAAAAAAAAGCGTGTTTTTTAGAGATAATAACTATCAAAAGATTGACAACTTTTTATGTTCGGTTTAATTGTAAAATTATGTCCAATGACCAAAATTATATTAAATGGTAAAAATATATTCTAAATATACTTTAAAACCACTTAAATTCATAATTTATCACTATTAATTATTTTGATTAAAAAAGTTGTTTTTAATTAAAATTTAGTAATTTTCACTATTCATCAAAATATGAAAGTTATCCGAAATGTACCAAAATTTCACCTTAGGCTAAATTCGATAATCCGAATCCAAAAATGAAGTCCATTATAAAATATAAAATATATATAATTTCATAAAGTAGGTATTACTATTCATAGCGGCTAATTTGATTGGTTGTGGTGTGTTAGAACTCGAAGTGGCGTACAACACACGCTACTGTATTATTCAGAGGAAAGCGTACCGTGGAAGCTTGGGATGTTTCATTTTTAATTTTTTGATGTCCCCATTTAGTCAAAAAGTTTAAAATATTGTATTTAAAAAGTTTTCACTATTAAAAGTTGATAAAAGTGCAATACTGAAAATGAATCTGTTCTTGTATTATGTCTAAGAAACTCATAATATGGATTCTAAAATTATATGGATTATATAAAGTTTAAAATTTAGTTAATACTATTCATAACCTCTTTTGAACGGCTTGTTTGGTAATTCATGGTGTGATTGAACTCAGTGTTGCGTGTAGTGCAAGTTATTGTATTATTTTAATGAAATAACACACTATGAAATCTTGGGGTGTTACATTCTCCCCTCCTTCAATAAATTGCGTCCTCGAAATTTGAAATTGTTCTTCGAAAATAAAAGGATGAAAATAAAAATTATCTTTGTGGGAAAACCCTCATCAGAAATTGGGTTACTAAAATTTAGTCTTAATATGAGGAAATGAGAAATGAAAGGGTCACCACCAAATTATGATCTCGATTAGGAAACATTGGTGGCAATTAGAGACATATAATTGAAGGAAAACGTAAATATTTATAGGTAGTGATTGAGGTCATCAATCACAAACAAGTACAAAATTGAGGTCCTTAAACTCATCAATCTATGATGATTTGAAATACCATCGGTTCAACAAAATATAGGGTATTAGGATAACACATTTTTGACGTTTCAAAATATCTTAGTTGAAATCCCACATCGAAAAATGAATTAATGAGGCCTCTATTTAAAATAAAGAGTGGAAAGTATGAAGATTACCGAAAATAACACATACTAGGTTTCCATGTAGGAAAATATGGATATGGAAGAGAAATCTAACCATCAATTATCTGATGGAGAGTGGTAGAGAACATGGTTATTAAAAGGCCAACAATCCCAAAGCCATAAATTAGTGATGATTTAAGGTACCATCTAGGACAACATTTTTGTTCTAAGTTCCTTTTCTTAATGTTGAGAAATTTATTTATGAGATTGGATAAGATAATAAGGAGATATAGTTACTTTAAAATTAGAGTTTTGTCCATTAATAAATTTCTACCACAAACTCATCTTTCACTCGTAAAAAAATTCTATTTATACTATTCGTACAGGGTTCCAAAATAAACGAATTTATAAATCATCTACCAGATCTTTTAAAAAAACTACATTATTTAATCCAGGACATCTCTTGGGTCAGTGGTAGGTGATACACCCTTGTCGCCCTTCGGTTGCAGGTTCAAGTCTCGCGGCCTTGCCGGACGCGACGGGTTGCCGCCCGACCTCCGGGTTGTCCTTTTATGGCAATCCAAAATTAATCTCAAACTATAATTTATCCAAAATATTTCTGACCAAACTCACAGTCCAACATTTATAAGGAAGTTAAACATAATGTAGATCCTTTTTACCACGTAATAGCATATGAATACCTTCATCATGTATTCTTTTAATACACTAAAACATCCTGAATTACCATATTCCTTATTGATTACATTCATGCTCCCATATTCCATATAGAATGCTGGATATACCTCATCAACCCAAAAATGTTTTAAACCCCAACAATAATGGAATATACAGATCATTAATCAGTTCCAAGGTAGTCAAGAATATCCAATATAATTTATCCATAACAATCATGTATTATTCCAAAATCACTAACTCGGTATCAGAACTATATTATGGTTTATCATTCTCTCAACCATATATTTTCCAAAAATTTATCCTTCTGTTGAGTCACCTTTCTTTGTTCTACACAATCTCAAGTCCTTAATGAAATTGTACTGCAGTACAATCCTTATATACTCCATAATTATTATAACAAGTACACTGTTGATACAACACTAAATTGACATAATCAACATAAGAACTCTAATCATTCCTCTTCATCTGTGGTAGTATCATAACTTGATTATTATCCAATAACATCATTTGGGGCATATTATGATGACTGGGACATAGATTCGCATAGTGTCCAAACTCCTTGCAAATGAAGCATTGTACATTTGAAACCATTTTCTTACCCTTGCAGTCACGCACTTTGTGCCCTTTTCCTCTACACTTATAACAAACTCCCATTCCTTTCAGGCAAGTTCCAGGGTGTTTCTTTCCACAGTTACCACATATGGGAAAATTCTTCTTTTTCCTCTTCCCTTTATCCATCTTTCTCTCTTCCACCCTTTTCTTCTCTTGCTTCCCTTCAAAGCCATAGGACTCAGTAAACTCTTTACTTATCTTATCAACACATGATATTATTTCTTCATATGATGAGAATACATGCGAGACTATTTCTCTTGTAAATTCTGGCTTAAGACCATAAAATATATGATCCTTCTTTCTCTTTGTATCATGTGCATTGCTGGAGTTCTCATTCCTTCTACTAGGCGCCATTTCTAAACATTGGCGTACACTAGATTAGTTTATGAATAACAATACCTAATCCCAAACTTTTAAAACACATAACATAAATTAAATAGTTTATGGATATAATCCATAATCATAAAAATGTCTCCTTTGAGAAAGTATATACTCATAAACCCTTCATAATGATTTGTAAAGAAAATGAGAGTTATCCTAAGCATATCCCCCTGGGAGTGTCGTAACCAAGAGTGCAGCAAGGCCCGTTGTCGTGCACCAGTTCCCGTTCGAGTCTAGCTCAAAGCGGTGTTTTCGGGTTTTACCCCTAGGTACATCTGTGCCAGAGCCGCATCTACCTGCTCGTATCCAGACAGGGATGTATTGCTCAGAAAACTCACAAAATCTCTACAATACCAAAATTCTAGGAAGTTATTCTATACTAATCCTCAAAGTTCATCTTAGGTCTACGTGCTCTAATCAGATTTTATCTAAATCTAGCTTCCAAGGTTTGTACTAAACTTCCTCTGATACCAACTTTAACTCCCCGACCCCAGTTACCTAGAGTCGGTGCATTATTACATTACATTGGCATGATCACAAGAAAGATCAAATCTCGAAAGACCGATTGGTTTAGTAGTATTAGAAACACTAGATATATTCATAAGTTTTACATTACATCATAAAATTAAAAACTACTACAACAACATAATATCTCCACAGTCCACACTATTATCCCCTCATAATATCCATGCAGGTCATTCATAACTTACTTCTTCACATCCTGGGGAAAATAAACATAGAAAAGGGGTGAGCTCAAATGCCCAGTAAGGATAACAATATAGCGGAACATTCAAAATAAGTATAAACATTTAAGGCAATGCATTACTAAAACAAAAGCCTTTTAAACTTGAACTTCAACATAGTATGGCAAAAGTAAAATGAAATAATGTCATTTACTTATTCACATGGATATTCTACTAATCGAATAATCACATGCAAAATCAATAACAACTTTCATAATGATGGAATGCATAATGCTAAACTTTAATTTCTTCTCAAGGCCTCGTCCCAAGACCTTGGGGCTAACTGTAACCGGAACCCAACCCGGAGTGCCTCTAATAACCGGACACCAACCCGGAGTGCCTCTAATAACCGGACACCAACCCGGAGTGCCTCTAATAACCGGAGACCAAACCGTAGGGCTTACTTTTACCAGTCCCTAACCTGGAGGGATTACTTTTACCAGTCCCCAACCTGGAGGGCTTACTTCAACTAGTCCCCAACATGGAACATACTTGTCCAACACATTCATATGAAGTAAAGGTTGAAATATAACATAAACATTCTTATTGGAACTAGCATACGAAATGTCAATAATTTACTCATAAACCATGAATGACACATCTACAGTCAAACATATCACAAAAATTCATTACAATATGGAAGTTTTAAATCATAATAAATCAACTTCAAATAATCTTAAAATCCATCAAAGGATGTTGACATAGATGAAAATGTTTTTTTAAAAATTATTGAGAGAAATATCCCTTTTTCATGAAAACACTTTAATGTAACAGAATTTAGAAAGTAAGGCATTTAAATACATTTTTGGATCAAAGTGTCCCATACCACTTTGAAACTTTTGAATGGAATTAACACATTTAAAAAATTCATTTTCATATAAATAAATCCATACAAACCATTTTGAAAACGTGGACATAAATGAGGATGATTTAGAAGAATAAATATTTAAAACATTTAAAATGATGTTTTAGTAAACGTTCCCTTAGAAATAATCCCTTTGAAAACTCTTTTATGAAATATGGACATGGATAGTAAATATGTATCTGTAGATACTTACGTAAAGACAACCTCGGATATTAAAGAGATTGTGAAGTAAACCCTTATCAATTTGGTAACTTATGAAACATACAACCCATGAAAGAGGTTTCATACAATGAAAATGTAAATACACATAAGGTAAAGTGTATTACACAAAGAATACAATTATGGGCAGTACATAAACCACACAAAAGATAATAGTGGAAATATGGCATGAATCTCACGGAAATAAAGAGTGAGATGAAAACCCCTTACCTTGTTAATCAACTGAGTCGTATGGCCAAAAGTTAATAACCTCCAAATTATTTACAGAATAACATTAATATAAATATAATCATGATAATATATATATCAAATGCCAGTACACAATACACCACTTTCAATAATTTAGTGGCGAATAATGGAAATCTCACGGAATTGAATGTGAGATAAGAAAATCCCTTACCTTGTACTTTTACTTGGTTGGGGTAGGTTAACATCCTTTATAATATTGAAATAATTGTTATTAAATTATACAGGAATCATATATATTAATATGATATCATATATGATCTTTTAATATTGATTTGATAATAATATCTTAGTATTATCGTTGTTTCGGGTGTTAGCTTACTTGTTTTCTTTTATATGTTTTGTTATGTAAGACATGTTTGTAAAGGATAGGTTTTATATTATTCATATCCAGAATGATATAAAGTCCTTATACATCATTTTTTAAATCATCAAATGATAATTATACTTGAATGGATACGATGGAGAATGAATCTCATCGCGTTCGTGGAGACGGTAGTCCGTATGTACACACGAGCGACAATATCATTATTTTGATATTAAAATAATATATAAATGGATGGTATATCATATATACAGAATCATTAACATGTTATATTTATTATTTACATGAGTTACACATCATTATTATACCCATCCAAATAATATTATATTGAATAACAATTACACCACGACGTGGAGACGGTAAGCCGTACGTACGCACGTATGGTGACATGTTATTCAAAGGGTGGATAGAATACTGAATCTGGTTGTACCATATTTATAATAACATCACACTATATATATGATACTGGATTTATTATTTTAGAATGGTAACAACAAAGGAATAAGAAGTGGAAGAAGAAATGAACTTAGAAAAGGGTGGTGAAATCATTACCTCTTCTTCGGGTTCTTCCTTTTGATTTGATCAAAAGGGATCCATAGGTTGGCTTTCTGATCAAACTAATTCCCCTAGGCTGTAGTGAGGGAAGTTGGGAGAGTATTTGGGTAGAGTTTGGCCGAACCAAAAGGCTTTGAAGGTGTGAGAAGGAGGAGTTCCCTTTTATAAGAGGGGTGAGGGGCACCTTTGGAAAAGCTAGAAATATTAATTTATAATAAATTCATATTCGGTTTCTAATGGATCCAAAGTTGATTATTCAAAGTTTAAGGTGGGGATGAGTCGAAAACAACTCAACCAATAGAATTTATATAGGTTTGGGTACTTATATTAACCTTATCTTTAAGTTTTAACTCTAAGTTAATTAGTTTCACTTTTACAATGTCTCTTTGTATTTTTATATATTATGGTTAATAAACATACTACATACATCCAAGAGACCCCCAAGTGGTCCATTAATGATGAACCTATCATGATATAAGTCTCTTGGCAGAACCTTAGATTTTGGGGAATTTAATATCAATTAATAATATAATATTTGTTTTAAGAACTCTTTTTTGTCAATTTTGACACTATTCAATAGTTGATTTTTGTGAAACTCTTAACAGATTGATTACTTCGAACAAAGTCAATTAAATCAATCCTAATATATCATATTATCCTAGAAAATTATTTTAATTCATTAAAAGTTTCATATTATATTTATTTGGGTATTTATAATATCAATTATTTTAATTATTTACTATTATAGTAATTACTGCATCATCACTGTTTCATAAATAAAGTAAATTATTTAATGTATAAAAATTATAAATAAAATATCATTATGTAGGAAATATTTTTATATTTCTAATGAATATTTATAATCTAAAATCCAACATATATAACCCTATGTAACAATTGTTTTGCTAAAAGATATATGCTTGTGTCATTTTTGTATTCATTTTAACTTAATTAAAATAAAGTGTCATTATCACTTACAAGTGGATCCATGGGGTCCCGAAATCGTCCCAAAGATTCCTATGGTCGAACATGTATCAACCAATAAGGTTAGGACACTTTTTATGGTAATTTAGTACTATTATAATATTATTTTCTAACCCTTATTTACCGGATTTACCCTTAACCATGGTAAATAAAATTTTTACCGCAGTAATTATTCAAAATGTCTAAAAATAAAAGTTACCTATTTACACAATTTGAACATCCTGATTCCAAATATGGAATCCATTTTTCTAAATTCAAAACACAGAAGTGGCAGAAATTATTTTAAAATTAATTCCCGCTGTCAAAACAAAAAGCGTGTTTTTAAGAGATAATAACTATCAAAAGATTGACACCTGTTTATGTTCGGTTTAATTGTAAAATTATGTCCAATGACCAAAATTATATTAAATGGTAAAAATATATTCGAAATATACTTTAAAACCACTTAAATTCATAATTTATCACTATTAATTGTTTTGATTAAAAAAGTTGTTTTTAATTAAAATTTAGAAATTTTCACTATTCATCAAAATATAAAAGTTATCCGAAATGTACCAAAATTTCACCTTAGGATAAATTCGATATTCCGAATCCAAAAATGAAGTCCATTCTAAAATATAAAATATATATAATTTCAAAAAGTAGGTATTACTATTCATAACGGCTAGTTTGATTGGTTGTGGTGTGTTAGAACTCGAAGTTTCGTACAACACACGCTACTGTATTATTCAGAGGAAAGCGAACCGTGGAAGCTTGGGATGTTTCATTTTAAATTTTTTTATGTCCCCATTTAGAGATAAAGTTTAAAATATTGTATTTAAAAATGTTTCACTATTAAAAGTTGATAAAATTGCAATACTGAAAATGAATCTGTTCTTGTATTATGTCTAAGAAACTCATAATATGGATTCTAAAATTATAAGGATTATATAAAGTTTAAAATTTAGTTAATACTATTCATAACATCTTTTGAATGGCTTGTTTGGTAATTCATGGTGTGCTTGAACTCGGTGTTGCGTGTAGTGCAAGTTATTGTATTATTTTAAAGAAATAACACACTATGAAATCATGGGGTGTTACAGTTGTATAGTGGAGTGATATATTGTTGAGGAAGCCATTGAATTTTGTAACGAATAACTATCTGATGTGAAAAGCATTGGTCTCCCGAAATCTGGTCACACTGGATGTATTGAGGGTGAAGAAATTTCTAGGAGACATGTCCTGACAATCAATATTGTATATCGGGAGCAGGCCCACCATTATGTTTTTCATAACAGTTGGGAGGTTTCTCCATATATTGAAACTCACAAAGAAATTCTTAAGTAGTTGAATCCATCAAGGGTTGAAAAATAGTTTTCAAATACACATAATCACCCATTTATTGGATGGTTTCAGAACTATATTTTTATGGAGTTGGATGAAAATCCTAATTCAATTTCAGAATGACTTCGATGGCTAGACGCTGGACCAAGTGTGTATGTATTATCTTACAATGGTTATGTAATTAATTGTTATACATTCTATACAGATGAACATGATGAAGATAGTACCATGAAAAATAGTGGAGTTACACTAGAGGCTGAAGTGATGCATGTTTTTGGTAGTATGGACAGAAATCCAAATTATGCAAATATGTCATACTTTGGCATTATCAAACAAATATGGGAGTTGGATTATACGACATTCCAATTGTCAATTTTTCAATGAAAATGGGTTGTTAACAACAATGGTGTTAAAATAGATGAATGGGGATTTGTGAAAGTTCATTTTAGTAAATAAGGGTACAAAGATGAACATTTTATAATGGCATAAAAAGCAGTACATGTTTTTTACATTCCAAATCCCGCAAATCGAAAGTGGTCGATTGTTCGGTTATCATCCAAAACTACTGAAGGGTCCGATGGAAATTCAGTTTAGGATGATCCTTTCAGTAGTACATCGCAATTATTTCACAGCGGTCCCAATGTAGATGATTTTTTATGTTATAGGAGACCATAATGAAGGTATTTGGATAATTGATAGAGGTTTCAAATCCCTTCAGCCTTTGAAAAAAGAAAGATAGTTCAATAAATAGGTTAAATTTTTTTTAATAAGATCTTGTTAAATCATGTTATTATCTTATCATTAATGAATTTATGTAATCTAAATTAACTGTTCAACCACTTTTGCAGATAATAACTTCTGCACATTTTGGTGCTCCTAACCTTGAGGCTGAACAAGTCTCTCATGATACTACTGTTGCGGTTGCTGCTGCTCCTGCTGTGGCTGCACACAGTGAAGAGAAACAACAAGTTTCTAAACCTGTTGTTGCTCCTAGTGTTGAGGTCCAACAACCATCATCACATTCCGTTGCTACCATTTCAGATGAACATATAGATGATGTTGATATCAATGAAATGGTTGGGAATGATGGACTGACGTCGCAGAAAATATTGGTGCGTCATAGTTTGACGGTGTCAGCCAAAGTTCGTAAGGTGAAAAGAAAAGGCATAAAATTTTATATTACATGGAATGCACAAGGCCAACATGTGAATCCCAACAAGTTTATGTTTAGTAGTTACATTGGATTTGTTATTCGGAAATGCATGCTGATCGACATAGATTCATTTCACCATGTTGTTTCCGGGCTGAAGGCTGTGATCTGGGAAGAAATTATGGTAACATTATGATATTATTTCTTTAATTTACTAGAAAATAAAATAATGAAACAATGTCTTACTCTTCTCAATCTCTTATAGAGTACATTTATAGTATATGAATCACACAAGGATTATATACTAAGGCTTTCAAGAAGGATTCATCTAGGTTTTCGCACTATTTTAACAAGATGTCACCTGAAAGATTCCAAAGGTAAAATAAATCCACACCCACCCATTGTCTATGCACACCTGATATCCCAAGAAGCATGGGATGAATTTATTGGCCACCGTGGGGATGAGAAGTTTCAGGTATATTGTGGGTGATAATACGTAGTTTGACGATACATTTATTCATCACTTTCATTGTCAATATTTCATTTATGAAACAAAAACTCTTTACTAAAAATAAGGAATGTGCATCAAAACCAACATACCCTTATCGTAAAGCAAGGATGGAGTACGCTTCACTAGAAAAGAAAATGGTACGTATTTTAAATTTACAGTAATATTTTTTGGTGCCAATAAACAACATCATAATTATCTTTCTATGTTTATATGTAGATTGATGAGTCTAAAACCAAAGACACTTCCATCCCACGTCATGTGCTATGGAAGGAGGAACGTGTGAATAAGGAAGGGAAGATAGTAGATGAGAACACATAAAAAGTGTGAGAAATATGTTTAAGTATGACACGATGATAAAATGATTTGTTTTAAATTTCTATTACATAAAAATAATTAGTTTTTTTCATATATCTGGCAGTCACAAGAATCATCTACTTCTGTAGCGGATGCAGACATATTATCGATGGCTTTGAAGCAGATAGAACAATACGGTCATGTCAAAGGTGTTGTGTTTGGGGTGACACCCAGAGTATATTTTGAGAAGAAGAAAAAAACGGATGATAGAGATGAAAAATTGAATCAAATGATCAAAATACTAGCAACCCTTGAATAATGATTACAATGGCATGGAGAGTTTCTAACAACTTTTATGGGTGGTAATTAAAGAGAAGACACAACTAATGAACAACCAGCATGTGAAGATCCCACCCACCCCCCCCCCCCACGAGCCTTGAGGCGAGCCATTCCCCTCAAAGAGTTGTCTTAGACATGGTAATCAATATTCTAATAATTGTTCCCATGAAATGTTAATCAGACAAACATTGATACTTCTCCTGTACTGATCATCTATAGGGTGATAATGATTGTCATTTATATCTGTCAATAGCCACTTAACACCATGTACTGAGGGCTACAGTGTTCAACATCGCAGATGACATGCTGCATAATAGACCACTTCTGAAAGATCATTTGACTGTGGAAGTTACTTTATCTCATGATCCAAATGCAGAGCTACCTATTCCACATGATGACAATGATATTCATACGGTCGAAAAGTCTATTGGGACATTCATTGCATGGCCATCACAACTTGTAAGAGTAAATGCGCACAAATAGGTATTTTTTTCTTTTTTTTTCAAGCTAAACCTTTGACAATTAATAAAAAAAGGGTCTGAACCATTGAATGTTATTATAGATGGAGAAAGGGAAGGGGGTGAAAAATGTTGGCTCAAAACCATCTAAAGGATCTACTAACCGATCCCAAGGAGCTACTGAAAGCACAATAACACCACCTATTCTCTATCCACATTTCCTAGCATTGAAGACTCATGTGGATACGAAGCTAAGAGGTGGTAGTAGTCATATAGTGGTTTTCGAAAAGAATATATATGGAGAGGAAATTCAAGATTTCTTTACTGCTGAAAATGTAAATGAGATCCTTGAAAATGGTTGGCTAGGAATCATAGTTGTAAATATATATATGAGGTATGTTTTCATGAATTTATTTTCAAAAAGCTGATCTAATGAGAAAATTATGACTAAATGTATTTTATATTGTTGACAGTCGTATATATGAAAAGTAGTTAAAAGGAATTTTCTGATGAGCAAAAATTTGGACTCGTTAGTCCTCATACTACATAATCATATCTAATAAAATTAGAGGCATAAAAAAGAATGAAATAGTGAACGACTTGCTAAAAACATTTGAAAGTATGATTACAGATGATCGACTCTTCCTAATACCAACCATGCAGGGGTAAAACTCCACGATTAAAGCATATCAATTATATTTTCACTTATTTTATTACTTATTCCTTTTTTGGTTTTAGGAAACATTAGATGCAAATCGCGGTGAACTTGGATACTCTAAAGATTTATTTTCTAGATTTAAAGTAAGGATATCCATCAAACCGACCACACATGATGGAGTTTTTGAATCTGTAAGACACTACATCCTACGTTTTAGGTCTAAACATCATATAATATAATTTATATTAACTTTTATTGATGATTCTATTATGATAGGACTGTGTATCATTATCGTCTAAAAAAGGAATGAGGACAGGTCTAGACATAAGGAGGCGAGAAAGTACTACGTCTTGACAAATATCAGGTTATATATAATAAAATTTCACTATCCAAACACATCTCAACACAAGTTAATTATTCTCTTAATGATCAATTTTTTCCATGTCCAAAATAAAAAAACGATAATGATTGCGGTTATTATGTTGGTAAATTTATGAAAGAGATCATTTTTCATCAACCAACTAGTACCCCTAAAGAGGTATTTTCAAAAACAACTACTATTTCATTTAATTTATTTATTAATTATTTATTTTTATTTTTTGAGGTACTGCTCTAACTGCCAAAAATCCTCATTCTCACAAGATGATATTTATTTGTTCAGAAATGAGTGGGCCGCATACCTGATGGCAGATTGTACACAAATATCATGAAGATCTGACATGGGGACATGTACAATTGGTGGTTATTTTTGAGACGGTTTAAGGGGATCAAAAGATGAAACATTATTGTATGTAAATGTTCGTAGAAAATTTTTATTTATTATTAAATAAAAACTCCTTTCTCTAATGATTCATTTTCCCATTTTAACAGATGATATGCACCAGCAACATGAAAGAATGATGAACCACTCAAAGGGTCTCTCTTTTATTTAAAATGAACAGATTTTTAAGTGAAAACAACAACTAGACAATGGAAATATGACCAAACGCATTTGAATTGTGTTGATACACTAGAAGAAAGAGCCATGGGTGCGTTGGGGACATGCATGAGTCAACCCTACATCAATCTGAGGCACGATGTGGCCGGTATCCCTCAAAGCATCTCTATTTCTTTTAAAATGGACAAAATTTTAAGTAAACAAAACAAACGACCTACGAAAATCTGAAAAATTCATTCATATTGTGTTTATCATTTAGGAGAAAGATCCATGGGTCCTTTGGGATGTGTAAGAGTCAACCTCGCCTCAATCTGAGGCACGGTGTGGCCGGTATCACTCAAAGTGTCTCTCTTTTGTTTAAAATGGACACAATTTTAAGTGAAAACAACAACTGGCCTATGAAAATCCAACCAAACGCATTTGGATTGTGTTGATCCTTTAATAGAATGATCCATGGGTCTTTTTTTATGTGTACGAGTCAACCCCACCTCAATACGAGTCATAGTGTGGCCGATATCAATCAAAGGGTCTCTCTTTTATTTAAAATGGACAGATTTTTAGGTGAAAACAATAAGTGACATACGAAAATCTGACCAAATGCATTCAGATTGAGTTTATCCTTTAGGAGGACGACCCATGGGTACTTTTTGATGTGTACAAGTAAACCCCGCCATAATCTGAGGCACGGTCTGGCCGGTATCACTCAAAGTGTCTCTTTTTTTTAAATGGACACAATTTTAAGTGAAAACAACAACTAACCTACAAAAATCCATCCAAATTCATTCATATTGTGTTAATATTTTAGGATAATGATCCATGGGTCCTTTTTTACATGTACGAGTCATCCTCGCCTCAATCCTAGGTATGGTGTGGCTGGTATCACTCAAAGTGTCTCTCTTTTGTTTAAAATGGGCACAATTTTAAGTGAAAACAAAAACTGGCCTACGAAAATCCAACCAAACGCATTCTGATTGTGTTGATTATTTACGAGAATGATCCATGGGTCCTCTGTGACATGTACGAGTCAACCCTGCCTCAATCTGAGGCACAGTGTGGCCGATATCACTCAAAGGGTCTCTGTTTTGTAAAAATCTGACCAAACAAATTTGGATTATGTTGATCCTTTAGAAGAATGATACATGTGTCATCTGTGATGTGTACGAGTCAACCCCGCCTTTATCTGAGGCACGGTGTGGCTAGTATCACCCAAAGGGTCTCTTTTTTGTTTAAAATGGATAGATTTTTAAGTGAAAACAACAACTGATGTACGGAAATCCGAACAAATGCATTCATATTTTGTCTATCCTTTAGGAGAACAATCCATGGGTGCTTTGGGGATGTGTATGAGTCAACCCTGCCTCAATACGAGTCACGGTGTGGCCGGTATCACTCAAAGCGTCTCTCTTTTGTTTAAAATGGACACAATTTTAAGTGAAAACAACAACTGACCTACGAAAATCTGACCAAACGCATTTGGATTGTGTTGATACTTTATGAGAATGATCAATGGGTCCTTTTTGATGTGTACGAGTCAACCCCGCCTCAATCCAAGTCACGGTGTGGGTGGTATCACTCAATGTGTCTCTCTTTTGTTTAAAATGGACACAATTTTAATTGAAAACAACAACTGGACTACGAAAATCTGACCAGATGCCTTCAAATTATGTTGATTCTTTATGAAAATGATCCATGGGACCTTTTTGATGTGTATGAGTCAACCCCACCTCAATCTGAGGCACGGTGTGGCTGGTATCACTTAAAGGGTCTCTCATTTGTTTAAAATGGACACAATTTTAAGTGAAAACAACAACTGACCTACAAAAATCTGACCAAAAGCATTCGGATTGTGTTTATCTTTTATTAGAATGTTCCATGGGTGCGTTGGGGATGTGTATGAGTCAACCCCACCTCAATTCGAGGGACGGTGTGACTAGTATCACTCAAAGATTCTCTCTTCTATTTTAAATGGACACAATTTTAAGTGAAAACAACAACTGACCCACGAAAATTCGACCAAACACATTTTTATTATATTTATCCATTAAGAGAATGATCCATGGGTCTATTTTGACATGTATGAGTTAACCCCGCCTCAATCTAAGGCAAGGTGTAGCCGTTATCACTCAAAGGGTCACTCTTCTGTTTAAAATGGTCACAATTTTAAGTGAAAACCACAACTGACATACGCAAATATGACCAAACGCATTCAGATTGTGTTGATTTTTTAGGAGAACGATCCATGGGTCCTTTTTGACGTGTATGAGTCAACCCTACCTTAATCAGAGGCACGGTGTGACCGATATCACTCAATGAGTCTCTGTTTTTTTTTAAAAAAAATGGACACAGTTTTTAAGTGAAAACAACAACTGACGTATGAAAATCCATCCAAAAACATTAGTATTGTGTTGATACATTAGGAAAATGATCCATGGGTCCTTTGAGACGTGTAAGAGTCATCCCTATCTCAATCTGAGGCTTGCTGTGGCCCCCCTACCCCTGGACGCACCCACCCCCTTGACACCACCCCACCACCTGGACACCCCCACCCCTATTGATAGACACCACCACCCCCTTGGACACCACCCACCCCCCTTGGACAGCCCCACCAACCCCCTGGATCTCCCCAAACCCTTTGACACCAACCCATCCCCTGGACACCCCCACCCCTCTGGACACCCCCACCCCCTCGAAGGCCCCCTCAACCCCCTGGACACCCCCACCCCTGGGACACATCCATGGACAACCCCCCACCTCGGACAACCCCCCCTAACACCCCCATCGCCCAGACAACCACCACCCACTAGATGGCACCCCCACCCCTATTAGACACCACCCCACCACCTGGATACCCCCACTCCCTAGACACCCCACCGATGGACGCCCACCCCCACCCTCCCGTACACCATCCCACCCCCTAGGAAAGCCCCACCAACCCCCTGGACAGCCCCCACCCCCGGAAACCCCCACCCCTGGAAATCCCCCCCGACAACCTCGACACTAACCCACCCCCTGGACACCCCATAGACAGATCCCCACCCCACTTGGACACCCCCTCCGTGGACACAACCCACCCCCTGGACACCCCTATCCCCCCGGACACCCCCATCCCACTCTCTTGTACATCACCCCCATCCCCTTGGATAACCCCACCAAACCCCTGGACCGCCCCCACAACCCGGACTCCCCACACCCTGGAAAGCCCCCCAACACCATGGACACCAGCCCACCCCCAAGACACCCCATAGTCAGCCCGTCCCCCACCTAGACACCCCCCTCCTTGGACACAATACCACCCCCCCCCCTTGGACAGTCGCCCAACCTCCTGGACTTCCCCCACCCCCTGGACACCCCCTCCCCCTGGACACCCATATCCCCCCAGACACCCCCGCCACCCCTGGACACCCCACCCTCCTTGGACAGACCTCCAACCTCATGGACCGACCCCACCCCCTGGACACCCTTGTCCCCCTGGACACCCCCATCCCCCCAGACACCCCTACCCCCCCTTGGACAGCCACCCCAAACCCCTGAACATCCCCTAACCCCCTGAATTATGAATTGAATTATTTATGTATTTAATTAACTTATGAATTATGTGTTAATGGTGTATGGGTATACCTGTTGTATGGGTATATTTGGTGTAATTATCTTATGGTTTAAGTGTTAATTTTGTATGGGTATACAAAATTGTTGAGATGCTGAATTTTTTGCAGGTGTTGTTTGGGTGTGCTGCTGTAGAATTTTTTGTTGCAGCAGATAGGGTATTTATCAGTGTTTTTTTAGCAATGATAAGGGAATCCTTTATCAGTGCTAAAAAAGTGCAGATAAAATCTACCTTTATCAACCCTAAAAATTATATGGTAAAGGATACCTTTATCAGTGCTAAAACAGCGCTGATAAAAACTCATTTTTCAGCACTTTTTTAGTGCTAATAAAGGGTTCCTTTATCAGCGACTTTTTAGTTCCGAAAAAGTCTTTATCAGCAATTTTTTAGCACTGATAAAGGTATCCTTCATCAGTGCTTATTGGGAATTGATAAAGGGGACCCCCATTATCAGCGCTGAGCTTTACAACGCTTTTTTAGTGCTCATAAAGCCCGTTTTGAGCGCTGATAAACCCGTTTTATAGTAGTTCCACATTCACCCCCCTCCCATCCACCCACTGCACAACTTCCCTCCCCACCTTCACCCCACCCCACATGCACATGCCACCCTCCCCCACCCCCACCTACATAGCCCCACCCTCACCCCCACCTATACACCCCTCCTCACCCCCAATAGAATCCCACCTACCCATCCCCCCCGAACTTGCACACTTCCCTCCACACCCACTTGTACAGCCCCCCACCCCACCTACACCCCCACTTTTACAGCCCCTCCCCCCCCACACACCCATCCCCCACCCATCCACCCACTGCACAAATCATCCCCCCCCCCCACTATCACAGCCCCCTCCCCCACCCCCACCTGCACATCCCCACCCCACCCCCCACCTATACACCCCCACCTCACCCCCAACAGAATCCCACCTGCCCAGCCCACCCCCCCCCCAACCTGCACACTCCCCTCCCCCACCCACTTTCATAGCCACCCACACCTACACCCCCACTTGCATAGCCCCACGACCTACACATCCCACCCCCCACCTATAAAACCCCCACCTCATTCCCAACAGACCCCCCCCCCCCCCACAAAAAAAAACACACCCCCACCTACACATCCCCCTTCACCCACTGCACACCCCCCCCCCACCCCCACCTGAGCACGACCACTTTCACACCCCCTCCTCCCACCAACTGCACCCGACCTACCACCACATAAAATAAATTAGATTCCCACAATCATGACAGTTTAAATGTAGAACAAAAATAGAAAAAAAATCAAATTGCAATTGTTGGGTATTGCATATAGCACGGACCTCGGGTTTAGGCCAAATCAAAACAGAAAAAATAGATGAAAAAATTAATCCTATGGTAAGACATACAGATTTGAAGTGTATAACATAACAATTTTCTTATTGAATATGGATATGGTGGAATAATTTTCCGATTGAGAGAGATGTTAGGTCTCAGCTTTACTTATAGAATCGCCAGGATAGGGGATTGGGGATACTGGCAATTTAAGGTAAAACATAAACAAAAATTTTAAAAAATCATCAGCGAAGGTAATATTTTCGAATAGTTTTAAAAAACTGTTGGGAAAGCCTTCCTAAAACCGACACATCCTTATGGTATTATCAAACTGTTGGGTAAAAGTCCTCTAAAATTCCTATATCCCAACGGTTTGACAGAACCATTGGGTTAATGTCATCAAAAAAATTGTATTCCAAGGTTTAGTGAAACTGTTGTGTAAGGACCTATCCATACCCATATTCCAACAATTTATGAAAATTGTTGGAAAACATCCATTGCTATATCCCACATTTATAGTAGTTATTCACTCAAGGTGAATTCATATTCAACTAGTATAGAAAACATCAAAAACATCAATCCATTTTTTGGAATATTGGAATTTTCCCCATGGGTGGGGTGATTAGTCCTAGAAATGACTATTTACCACACACAAACACGATACTAGTATCCTATCTACCAGAAAAAAATAGAATGACATAGAAAAATAAACTTCTCATTCAACTTTGTAACACACTGAACCGAATGACCTCTAAAAAAGTAGTCGGACTGGAGATCCACATTGCCTCATTCACACCTCCCCATATAGCAGAGTATGTCAACTAGCCATGAGGGTTTAAAGTGGTGAAATCGAAGAGACAATACCCTCCTGATCAGAATATTAAAATGGTGTAACATGCAATAAAAAACATAAAATTGTTGAAGTAGTATGATGTAATGAATAAAGAGTGTAATAATAGTAGTAATCAACTAAATATTAATGATGGGAAATGATAATATACATCAGTTTATGAGTGTCTTGATGATGATACACAATCTCATAAAAATTCATAAAGAAGTCAGTGATTCAATACCTTAATAAATAAAACAACTAAAAGAAAATCCCTAATGGAGATCTTCATGAGAAACCCGAACTCCAGCTCTGTCATTTGCTCCTAACTCCAAGATTCTATAATGAAATATCAATCTATCAACCATGGTCTTGCAAAAGAAGGATTATTCGTGTATGCTGATGTAATGGTGGATCATGTAGGGTGTGAGATATTAGTTCTACTCGGTTCCTATCCACATTATCTTTTACTAAACCTTGTATATGAAATATAATATAATAATTTTTCAATTATGTACAGAATGATAAACAATCAGTGTTGAATAAATAAACAATAATACACCCAAACTCTTAAGAGACTCCTGACAACTATACATACTTTGGAACAAAGCCAAAAAGTATGAACTATAAGAAGCCTATATGTATGTGTTAGGTTAGGAAGTGGTAAAAAAGAATTATGAATTAGGTTCCACGACATGGATTGACCTCATGTATAAAATTTTTCTTGGAGGAAACATCTCTTAGATATAAATTATAAAAAATAACCCCATTCCATAAAATTAACTCCCAATAATTAAATATTTAACTTCATAGGTATATCCAAGGGAAAACCATAAAGAACCCATTTATCGCACTAGGTCACCATAACGTTCACCGACATAGGATTCTGTTTGAAGCAACCCATGGAAGGACTCAGAAGTATCACCCATGGCCAAATATGAAGAAAACACATCTGATATCATATCAATAATCTTATGTTGGGGGCCAAATTTCACTCATGTACTAGTAAAAAAATCTCAAAATTGATCTAATCCACTATGTCTCCACTAGGTAACTTGTTTCACTCATATTAAGGTAGAATAACACATGATGAGCCTGTCCTGGCGTAGAATTATCTCCCATAGCATTTAAACCATCCAAAATTGGATCTGATCCCATGAAAAATGAGTCCATTCTTGGATTTATCTGAAAGGAAACCCCAAATATCACTCATGATATTATAAATTTATTTTATTAATTACATTTTTATTTCCATGAGGCAAAAGGATCATGTCATGACACTCTGCATATATCAACATCACATTTAAGGAATCCAAAAAAACATGAATATTATTCTTAATTAATGTATTTAAATTTAATTAAACAAACAATAAAATTATCTCAAAATAAAAAAGGGTGTATTTTGAAGGTACGAAGGTCCATTGAAAAATTCCATACTTGGTTGAACGCATTTATTAATCAAGTGAAGCCCTGATAAGGAACCAAGTTCATTAGCTATTTAGATAGAAGTGGTCTTAACAAGAACATAAGAGGATCCATGGTTGAATAATCATTGATAAGGGAGATCATCATTCCATTAAAAAATTTCATTTTAGGAAATACACAGACAATCCCTATAGATAACAAAATTAGGACATATGAAAACACAAATTCCAAATGGCTATGGATACATTTAATCACTAACCCAAAAATTTCCATTTAGAAGATATCGCACCTACATTGAAGGGTTTTATTTTGATAACATGAACTTTTTCATAAACAGTTAATTTAATATAATTGAGAATCAATTATAAGAATCAAAAATCAATTCTTTAAAGTGTAATTTTAGAAACAATCATTCCAATCACAAAAAATTCACAAGGTCCAGCCTAGAACATAGATGGTTATAACATCACATGGACATTTACCTTCAAGGTAAATACCACTTAATGTCTATACCAACTGGATAGAAGGAATTCAAGGCATTTTAAACAATTTACTAAAAAGTTAAACTAATCCGACACATCCATGGGGTGTACGTCATCAAATTTAAAAACATATAATTTATCAACAAAACTCAACGAGTGTAACACAAGGTGCATGGATCAATTTAATTTCAATTAACTCATTTAAAAGAAACCCATGGAAATGGAAAAAATGTGGCACAACAATACTATTTACAAAATAATTGATTTTAAGAAAAAGTCATAAACCACATACCTCATGCTTAGGAAGAATCAATAATCCATTCACAAGATCAGATTTGATTCGATTTCGATGAAATCTAAGAAACCAACATGTTCCATGAAATTAGGGTAAATAGTGTCTCACCAATACAACATGGATATGGGAAGGTGATTTGAAGGGAGAATCATGGAGAAGGAGTAGCTTAATGCAATGGATCCAATGCATCCAACAATGAGTAAAATGGATGAAAATCATGGGATTTATTGAGATACATAGGTTGAACGAGGGGATAGATCAATTAGAAAAAAAAAGCTAATACCCATTTTTAGAAATAATATAGGAGAAAAATATGGTTTATTAATTTAGAACATTAATGATATAATGGTATTTTCACCCTCAAAATTGGGCTGCATGGCATGGATGCATGGTTTGGACCAACCATATGCCAACCGTGAGACACCCATTACTTAAGAAACTACATCTCATTTTTTGAACCACATAGTATCCCTAACTATACGCTAACCCTAAAATGGAATGAGAGAGTTGTAATTTATAAGAGGAACTAACCATGCAAGATAGATGAATAATTTGGTTAAATAGTGAACAACCCATGTGGGGCACATTTTCTCCTCTGAAACAAGCTATATTATTTTCTCTAGAGGTTCAAACATTTTCAGACAATTCATGAACCCTCTATAGACCCTCCAAACCTAGAATTCTATCCCATGACACACCTAAAACTCAATGATACATCCAAGGGACCTCTCAGGACATCATCTATGTCAAAAAACTACACGTTGAGGTGTTTCAATGATCTTAATTATGTTCCAAATCGATGTTTTAAAAAATTCTATTATATTAAATATAAAATTTCAAATTACTTTGGATTTTCATCCTTTCCAAAACACAGGTTGTTACATGTGATGAGATGAAGTGTTTTTAAAGTGAAAATTTACAAAATTTTAAAATGTTTTATATCCAAATTTAGTTTGAAATTAGTTTTAATTACCTAAATTGGATTAATTTATGTATAATTTATCTAAATATAGTTTAAAATGAATGTAATTTATAATCTTTCATTATTAACAGTTTAAATTTAAAAGTTGGTTCACTTAAAATTCTGTATTTTTCACAATTCATCCAAAAATGAAACATTTAAAAAAAAATCCAAGAAAATCACCATAGGCAAAGGTTAAAATTATGAATTGAAAAAAGAATATTATTTTATAAAATTAAATTTATAATTTTTTTTAAAATTAAAATTTTTACAGTTTACATATGGACATGAAAACAAGATCTTTTGAAAAAAATATTTTTCAAAACATATAGAATTTAACAAACATTAAATTCCATTATCAATATGATTCATTTATGTAAAACCATTGTAAATAAAATTTTAATTTTTTACTATTCATACTAATAAGATTAATGTCTGCGTTATAACAATCAAATTTAAATAACAATATTATTAATAGATATTTTTTTTGTTAAAAATCAGTGTCACATGCAACAGAAGCTAAGTAAGTGTTACGTGCAGTGCATGAATAAATTGGTGGGGGTGTATAATGAAAATATAAATTGGTGTAGTTTTAAATTCATGGAATTAATGAAATCTAATTTTTTTTAAAAAATTCATATAAATTTTAGGCGTTGCATTATACCCCACTCAAAATGATTTTCCCTTGAAATTTGATATTATGATACAAAAATGTAGATAATTATTCTTCATAATATCATCAAGTTTCCATGTTTCCTCCTCTAACCTGTTGTTTCTACACAAATAATTAATAGTATATTGGAATTGTTTCACATAACATTATCTAAATGATCTATAATTTCAATTGGTTGTTACTCATAAGAATGGTCCTACACCAGAAGTATGAATATAGAGTTATGATCATCTGAAAGGTCAGGTATGTAATTTATTAAGAGAGATACATGGGACACATAGGGGACTTGAGAGATGCTTGGTTGAAGAACAATGTGATAGAATATTATCCCAATATGATTCTGATTTTTAAAAGGGATTGATATACCCAGGGCACAATTTTACATTCTTCTTAAATCTCATAACCTTTTTCCTAAGAGAGATTCATAGAAATACAATATCAATAACTTCAAATTCTAGACAACCCGATGGCTATCAACATAATGTTTCAACCAAAATTGAGTTACATTGATATTATTATGAATGTTTTTAACCTTATCTCCAATTTCATCCGATATCTTAGGTCCAGATAGCTTTATTTTTCAATCATCATTCCAGCACATTGGAGATCTAAATTTTATTCTATATTGGGCTTCATAAAGAGTCATCTAAATTCTAGAGTGGAAGATAATTTTGTTATAAAACTGATCTTGAGATTGATTTTGATGCCAACGAACATTGGAATCCATTGAACAATGTAATGTCTCGGTTCCAGAAGCCACCTGGAGGCACCCCGTACCCGGTAGGTCACATGACCTCAATTGAATTTCCCCAAATTCCAGAGGCTGCCAACTAGAAGTGAGTTCCTTGAGTGTGATAGTGGGGAAACTATGACCTTATTGGTAGAGTACATAGAAGACGTAAAAAACTTATACAATAGCGGAAGCAGTAAATATCCAACAATAGAAAATATCGGAAGACTAAATCAACAAAAAACTGGAGCACACATACATATATGAACTGATGCATGAAACATATGTCTAGGAAAGAATCCAAACAAGTCACAATGCTGGAAATACAATAGTGCAAACAAAAGTACAAAAGAAAGGTAAACAAAAAAACTCCTCAGCATCGCAAGCCTCGACTTGGTCCCATTCTCTCATGCTCCAATGCAATCAAGTACCTGAAGTTGAAGGGTGCTTGACCATTTCTATACTTGCAGCAATACAATTAGTTTGGGCCCAAAAGCATGACACAAACAGGGTGTGAGACTAAATCCTAGTAGGAAACCACCTGAAGATTTGTGCCTAATAGTCAGTTAGTATATGGCTGGTAAAGTATAGTTAACAGTAAATACAAAGCAGTGGATATGATAATACACAACAGTAAACAACCAGCAGATCAATAAGCAACAATGAAGCAATAGCTAACCAAAAATAGGAATCCCTCTGGGAAGAACTCACAACCGTCCCCTCTGCTCTAATACAAGAAGTACCTACAACACTCTGGGCAGTACACTTAGCCTAACCCTTCTAGTTTGGTCATACTAAATTATAAGACTCTCTAAGGAAGCACGCTCAGTCAATTCCCATTATAGGCTAAGGTAGTCAGGGACTCTCTAAGGAAGATCACACGGTCTAATCCCCTTATAGCCCCAAGGTCTAGAGACTCTCTGAGGAAGCTCACTCGGTCAATTCCTCTTATAGTCGGGAATGAATTAATGAAATTCAAACAAAACACAGACTCTCTGAGGAAGATCAGTCGGTCTACCCCCATATAGTCTATAAATCTCAGGACTCTCTGAGGAAGCTCACTCGGTCGATCCTCCTGTAGTCTATAATATCCAAGACGCACTGGGAAGCTCTCTTGGTCTATCCCCTATATTCTATAATGATCAAGACTCTATGACGAAGCTCACTCGGTCTATCCCCCTTATAGTCTATAGCACTTGGTTCTCACAGCCCCATGCCACTCAGTGCATAATAATTCTATAAGGCCAAAGTAAACTTATAGAGTTATGTGGCTAACCAGTCTACAACATAACAAGCATGTTAACAAACAACACTCCATCCTACGGTCACGAGGCATGGAAAACAGGCATAATGGACAAAGGACAAAAGGTCATAAACAGATTAGGGTATGGGAAAAAATCCAAGAATAGAAATTATCCTCGTACATAACCAAATTACCTCTACAGAAGCATACAAGCAAGGAACGAAAACAACAGGGGAAAATAGTAAACACACAATACCCCGTTCAAGGGTATTGGTGGAAATTGCACATAAAACTCAAAGACATTGAATGGAAAGGCACAAACCACCCACCTTGATGCTAGTAGATCAATATACTTGAACCACGAGGCTTGGATCTCCGTAAAACGCACAAAACGTTCAACCCATGATAACCTGAAAAAGAGGAGGAATTGGAAAATGATGCTCTAGAAGAAGGAAGATATTACCACTACAGTTCCAACGCAATCAAAGACGGTGGAATCGGAGAACCAATAGAGGATCGAGGGCTTGGAAGATATTCTTGGCCATACATGATGCTCTCGGTCGAAGAAGCTGGAGAAGAAGTGTGTTCTGGAGATTAGACGTGAGACCAGTCCGTTTAACGAAAAAAAGAACACGGTGTGTCCTTTTGGAGTACACTGCGTGTACTAGGCTTTTCTGTACTCCGCTTTAAGCAGCGTCCACATCACGCCACACGAACGTGTGTGTGGCCTGGACATGTCCAGCACATGGCCTCCGCGGAATCGAATTACACGGCATGTACTTCATAAATTTCCAAAAACTCCTCTTTTCTCAAAAACTCCAAAAAAATGAAAACATACCTGAAAAGAAGGTCCGAGTTCTTACAAACTTACCCCCTTAAAGAAAATTTTCCCTGAATTTTCCTAGTGAGGCATGGAAGAAGAAACCCCGAACTGCTCTGGCCACTATGATCGTATATCGACCTCCCTCTCCCAAGTCTCGTCCAGTACTCGCCCGTGCTGCCATAGCACCCATACCATAAGAACATACCAACCACAGAGAACCTTTGTAATGCGATCGACAATCCAGATAGGATGATCCTCAAACGATGCATCTATTTTGAGCTCAACCTCTTTAGGTTGAAAGACATGAGACGGGTCTAAAAAGTAACATCGGAGCTAGGAAACATGGAAGACGTCGTGCATATCCCGGTACATATGAGGTAACTTCAATCGATAGGCAACCGACCCCACTCTCTCCAACACCTCAAATGGCCCGAAGTACCTTGGTGAAATCTTACCCTATCTCCAAATCCTCTTGTGTCCCAACCTTAGTGCGACACGCAGGAAAACCTGATCCCTGACTTCGAACTCCAAAGTTCATCTCCGCTGACCAGCATATGACTTTTGTCGAGACTGTGCCGTAGCTATCCTCTTCCGAATCAAATCTATCTGCTCTAAGGTCTCCTGAACAGGGCGAGTTCCCAACAAAGCTGCCTCTCCTGCCTCCAGCCAGCATAAAGGTGATCAGCATGACTTACCGAATAAATCCTCATAAGGTTCCATCTAAATAGTCGACTAAAAACTGTTGTTTTAGGCGAACTGCATAATAAGTATATGCTTCTCCCAAGAACCTCCAAAGTCCAGAATGCAATCTCAGAGCATATCCTCAAGCACCTGAATCGTACACTCGGACTGGCCATCTGTCTGGGGATGGTATGTTGTACTCAAAAGTACTTGTGTACCCAAAGCCTTCTGAATCCCCTGCCAGACCCGAGAAGTAAAAAGAGAATCCCTATCTGAAACAATGGATTGCGGAACCCCATGAAAATGTACGATCTCCCAGATATACAACTTTCCCAGCTGGTCACCACTTAAGGTCTCCCTGATTGGCAATAAGTGAGCAACCTTTGTAAGCCTGTCGATGACAACCCAAATAGAATCATTACCTCGATGTGACCTCGGAAAACCAGTCACGAAGTCCATCAAGACATCGTTCCACTTCCAATCATGAATTGGTAACTACTTCAAAAGACATGTTGGTCGCTGATGCTCCGCTTTCACTTACTGAAAAGTAGAACACCTCGTGATAAAACCATAAACATCTTTATTTATACCTATCCACCAATACTGGCGGTGTAGATCACGATACATCTTGGTGACACCAGGATGAACTTCCCAAAATGGGGAATGAAAATCCCGCATCATCTCCTCGCGTATGTCTGTTGGCACACATAAGCATCCCTGGAAATGCATGTTCTCATCCTCACCCACTTTCCATCTAAGAAGAGTGTCCTCTCCTGAAACAATCTCTCACAGGACTAGGCCTTCTGAGTGTGATAGCTGCCTCATCCGTACCCGATCAAGAAGTGTAGAGGTAACAACTATAGAAGATAGAAAGGTCTGCCCCTATCTGTCATGAACCTTCAAATGCATCTCAGAGAATAGATCCATAAGATACCACTCACTATTGGACTCCTGAACATTCTGTATCCGAGTTCTCCTACTCAATGCGTCAACCACTATGTTTACCTTTCCCGGCGTATAGGCAATATCAAAGTTGAAGGACTGAAGATACTCTACCCACCTGCGCTATCTCAAATTCAGATCACGCTGAGAAAATATGTACTTGAGACCTTTGTGGTCGGTAAACTCCACAATGTTATCTCCTAGAAGATAATGTCTCCAATAATGTAAGGCATGAACAACAACTTCCAACTTTAGATCGTGCGTCGGGTAATTCCTTTTGTGTGGCCTCAACTGCCGAGACCCGTAAGCAATGACTCCATCTCCCTGTATAAGAAAAGCTCCCAGCCCGATACCTGATGCATCACAGTAGACAGTATAGCTCATGGCTGGCTATGGAAAGACTAGTATCAGCGCTGACGTCAACCTCGCTTTCATCTCCTGAAAGGCTGACTCACAAGAATCTGGCCATAAGAACTTTTCCCCTTTCTTGGTCAGACCTGTCAGTGGTGATCCTAGGCATGAAAAGTTCTATATTAAATTCTTGTATTATCCATCCAGCCCTAGAAAACTCCACACATCAATGAAATTCTTCGACTGCTCCAAGAAAACAACATCTCTCACTTTCTCTAGGTCTACTGATACTCTTGTCTCCGAGATAACATCACCCAAGAAGTGAATCTGATCCATCCAAAAGTGGCATTTTGAGTGCTTAGCATATAACTGATGCTCTCTCAGTGTACTCAGAATGATCTCAATATGGGTATCATGGTTTTGTTGACTGTGAGAGTACACCAAGATGTCATCCATGAAAACCACCACAAAGGAATCGAAGTATGGATGGAACACTCAGTTCATCAGTTCCATGAAAACTACAGGCACGTTCGTGAGACCGAACGGCATAACCATATACTCATATAGACCATACCTACTCCTGAAGGCTTTAAAAGTTATATCAGATTGTCTAACATGAAACTGATGATAACTGGATCTCAAGTCAATCTTTGAGAACACTCGGGATCCTCAAAGAAGATCAAATAGATCATCAATCCTCGATAAGGGATATCAGTTCTTGACCATAAACTAGTTTAGCTTCCGATATTCCACACAAATCCTGAGGGTGCCATCTGCCTTCTTCACAAACAGGATAGACGAACCCCAAGGAGAAGTATTGGGTTTGATGAAACCCTTTTCCTACAACTTATCCAACTTCTTCTTGAGCTCCTGCAACTCAGGTGTAGCCATCCTATAATGAGTAATGGACACCGATGTCACTCCTAGCAGGAGATCAATCGATAAGTCTACCTCATGCTCTGGAGGCAAACCTGATAAGTCATCTGGAAAGACATCTCTGAAACGATCCACCATTGAAGGAAAATCTAACTGTGAAGTCCCATGGTCATCCAGATAATGACTACAAATCTAGGCTATAACTCCTCCTAGCCCATGATTCTTGGGTCCTGCTCGACTTACTTGGACATCCCACTCACCTCTATGAAGAAAGGATCCACCCTCTAGTGATATGAAACTCACCCTGCGACGATATCAATCGAAAACTGCCTGGAAGGGGACTAACCAGTCTATTCCAAGGATGGAATCATTGCTCGTTATATCTAGTACATAGAGGTACCATAAGAAGTGACACCCTACAACCTCAAAATGTCACTCTCTGAAATGACGTATGCTAACCCTTCTAGTCCCCAGCGCTGTGTCTAGAGTCAAAGTATTGGTAGTGGAAAAGATGAAGAGGCTAAGGCTCTTCATAATATCAACAGATATAATGCTATGCGTAGAACTAGTATCGAAAAGAGATGAAGATAAAAATGAGGATATTAAGATTGTACATCAAACTATGGAATGTCTGGGATCCTGCTCTTGATGGGTCTACTCCATAGAGAAATTCTGGCCTGTACCGCGGCCCTACGACTCTGGATGACCACTCTGAGATGATCCACTCTATTGTCACTGGTAACCAGGTGACTGACCACCACGGTCGTGACCTCCACCTCTTCCTGAATGGCCTGAAAAACTCATTTCCCAGACTGGTGAGAAACTGGCGATGCATATCTTGAACGCAGGGTCATAGAAGAACCCCTACCACTAGTTGTAGATGAGAAGATTTGACAAAAATGCTGAAGATAGCCAATCTTTCCGCAAGATCGACACTCTATCGGGTCTCTCTAGCACTGAGGCCTAGCATGACTACTCCTCTTACATTGGTAGCATACCACCTGTCTGCCCGAAGATAAATTCCGCTTACTCTGATCTCCTCAAGAAAACTCTCTTCGGCACTTCCTACTATCAGTAGGACGAACACTAACTCTAGATGTCAGACTACCCTGGATCACTGCTCTAGAATCCCTCAGATTATGCTCTGCGATCAGTGCCTAGTTGACAATAGAGGATATCGAAGTCAACCTGATGATGTTCACATGCGAGCATATGTTGTGCCTCAGACCATCCTCAAAATTTCACGCAAGGAATAGCTCATAAACTGCTGGAATCGGTGTGAAACGCTACAGCTCGGTAAAGCGAGGCGAGTACTCCATAACAAAAAGAGTACCATGCTCTAGATTCATAAACTCCCAGGCTCGATCAGCCCTCATTTTCTACAGGTAGAAGTAATCATAGAAGATGTCCCGAAACTCATCCCAAGTCATACTCTTCTGGTTCCCTGACTGTGAGATCACATCCCACCACCTCTTGGTGGAGTCTCAGAGAATATAGGTAGTGAGTTTCACCCTCTTATCTGGAGGTATCTCCAAATGCTCGAAAATTTTAAATGTGGCCTCTAGCCATGACTCTATTGCCTGAGGTCCTCCATCCCCTGAGAACATAGAACGATGTTGCTGCTAGAAAACCCGCATCAACTCTGCCATCAACGGGGCATGAGGTGACGCTACCTGGAAGGTATGCCTCAACCTAAGAATGTTTTCCCTAAACTGCTCATCAGCGCCTCCAACTAGTATAACTACTGGTGCCAAGACCGACACAATAGGAGGATCTATCGGATGTCCTTGATCGGCCATATCCGGTGTCTGATCACTGTATAGCAGCTGACGTACAACCAGAGGACGTCTCGGTGGCATAACTCTAAAAGGTCAAAAGCACACCTTAGAACAGGATTATCAAAGACTGAGAACACAAGAGTACAAGAGGGGAAAATGATAAAGAAATATTCATGTTTAACAAATCATGACTACACGGCGTGTATAAAAACTGCACGGTGTGTTATTTTAAGCCATTCACATGGGCGTGTTCTTCTGCCACAACAGGTCTTGTAATGCCCCAACAACACGGCGTGTTGTCCCCACACACGGTGTGTACTTGAACTCTATTTCCCTACCCGATTTTCCTTACATGGCCAACCCACATAGTCCTCTTAATCCGAGACTACATGGCATGTTCACGAAGGACACGGTGTGTACTAGACAAGGATTAAACGACCCGTGTTGTTAGTTAAATGGCTTGATACACGGTTTACTATACACAGCGTGCTCCCTGAGAACACATCGTGTACTTGAAGGTTTTCTGTGACCCTTGTTGTTCGTGTCACGGCCGGAAACTTTGGTTACATGGAACGGTGTGTGATAATAGGACACAACATGTAAAGTCAAAGTTTCATCCATCCATGTCGTTAGCCACACGGGTTGACACACAGTCACTACAACACGGCGTGTACGTACCGTACACGGTGTGTTTCAGAAGATTTTTCACAACCCCATGTTTCTTCCCACAAAGTCAGTGACATAGTTTAAAAACTACATGATGTGTATAAATAAAGTACACATCATGTATTCTAGGGTTTTCCAGGAAGTATCTCAGAAACTGCTCTGAAGCCCAGAAAACAAAGAAAACAAGAGTTAAGGTGCCAACTTCCGATCTGTGAGGGCCCATACTCCCCGCGAATCAAAGCCTGGAATCATATACATGTTATAACAAGGCAACCAGGAAATGATCCACCAAATTCGGGTTCCTGAGGGCCTATAACACCTCAAGAACCAAAGTTTGGCGTCCATCAAAGAAAAGTACTATACAAAAAAATTCTCTATCAAATGGAAGATATTCGATCAAAGAATCTATCATAATAGCATGAATAATCTACACAATGTCTATCACAAGACCATGCACTCTCTAATACATCCTAGATGACATGGAAATAATGCATGGCATGTGATTTTTAACAAGTTCCTATATGATGCATGAGATGGCATACTCTCATCTCATTAGTATGTGATAAAAATAGAACCGCAACAACGATAATGGTAACAACACAAAGCATGTGAATCACCCAACGGTGAAATAAAATCAACAGTAAAAGTGAAAACTAGTAAAACTGTAATAAACGAGGTAGTATAGATTTTTTTTGTACATAGGTTAGGTACTCCCAGACACATCTTATTACCAAGTACCTATTCTGTCCTATCCCTGGATATAGGCTCCAAACAGTAAGTCAAGGGAAAATAATTCTTCTGATACCAATTTATAACGTACTGGTTCTAAAATCCACCAAGAGGCGCCCCGTACATGGTTGGTCAAATGGCCTCAAGCGCATTTCCCCGAATTCCAGAGGCTGCCGACTAGCATCAAGGGCCTTGGGTGTGGTATTGGGGAAACTATGCCTTCATTGGAAGAGTACACAGTGGAAGTAAATAACTCATACAATAGAAAAAGTAGTAAATATCCAACAATAGTAAAAAATGGAAGACTAAAGCAACAAAAAACTGGAGCACACATACATATATAAAATGATGCATGATACATATGTCTAGGAAAATAGGGAAACAAGTCACAATGCAGACTATACAATAGTGCAAAAAAATTAAAAAATAAAGGTAAATAGATAAACTCCTCAGTTTTGCATGCCTCGGCTTGGTCCCATGCTCTCCTGCTCTAATGAAATCAAGCACCTGAAGTCGAAGGGTGCTTTCCCTTGTCTACACATGCAGCAATAAAATCTATTTGGGCATAAAAGAATGACCCAAATAGGGTGTGAGACTAAATCCAAGTAGGAAACCACCCGAAGATCTGTTCCTAATAGTCAGTGAGTATATGGTAGGTAAAGTACAGTAAATAGTAAATAGTATGCAATGGACAAGATAATACACAAGAGTAAACAACCCGCAGATCAATAGGAAACAGTGAAGCAACAGCTAACCACAAACAGGTAACCCTCTAGGAAGTACTCACAGCCATCTTCTCTGGTCCTATACAAGAAGTACCTACAACCCTCTGGGTAGTACAATCATCCTAACCCCTCTGGTTTGGTCATACGAAATTATAAGACTCTCTACGGAAGCACACTCAGTCAATTCTCCTTATACTCTAAGGTAGTCAGGGAATATCTGAGGACGATCACACGGTCTAATCCCCTTATAGCCCCATGGTATAGAGACTCTGTGAGGAAGCTCACTAGGTCAATTCCTCCTATAGACTCAAGTCTATCACAGAATCTCTAAAGAAGCTCTCTTGGTCAATTCCTCTTATAGCATGGAATGGTTTAAGGAAATTCCAAAAAAACACAGACTCTCCGAGGAAGCTCACTCGGTCTAGCCCCGTATAGCCTATAATTCTCAGGACTCTCTAAGGAAGCTCACTTGGTCCTTCCCCCTATAATCTATAATATCTAAGACTCTCTGGGAAGATCACTCGGTATATCCCCTATAGTCTATAATTTCCAAGACTCTCTGAGGAAGCTCACTCAGTCTATACCCTTATAGACTATAGCACCAGGTTCTCACAACCCCGTGCCAGTCAATGCACAATAATGCTATAAGTCCAAAGTAAAACTACAGAGGTACTTGAATAACCAGTCTAAAACATAACAAGCATGTCAGGAAACAACACACTATCATATGGTCATGAGGCATTGAAAACAGGTACAACGACCAAAGACCAAAAGGTCGTAAACAGAACAAGGCATGGGGAAAACATCCAAGCATAGAAATTATGCTCATAAATAACCAAATTACCTCTACAAAAGCATACAAACAAGGAATATAAAAAATAGAGGAAAAACAGTAAACACACAATACCCCGTTCAAGGTTATTGGTGGGAATTGCACATAAAAATCAAAGACTTCGAAAGAAAAGGTACAATCCACCTACCGTGATGCTAGGAGATTAGTATACTTCAACCACGAGGATTGGATCTCCGTAGAACATCGTAGATCTACGAAAATTCACAAAACATTTAACTGTTGATAACTTTCAAAAGAGGATGAATTTGAAAACTATGCTCTAGAAGAAGGAAGAGCTTACCGCTGCAGTTCCAATGAAATCGACGATGGTCGATTCGGGGAACTGATGGTGGATCAAGGGGTCGGAGGAGATTTGTAGTCTTACGGAACACTCTTGGTTGAAGAAGCTGGAGAAGAAGTGTGTTCTGGCGATTAGACATGATCCTGGTCCGTTTAATGAAAAAAATAATGTACACGGTGTGGACTTTTGGAGTACATGACGTGTACTAGGATTTTTCGTACTCCGCATTAAGCGGCCTCCACATCACCCCACACGACCGTGTGTGTGGCCTGGACACGGCCAGCACATGACCTGACGTGGCATCAAAGTACATGGTGTGTACTTATAAAGTACACGATGTGTACTTAAAAAATTTCAAGAAACTCCACTTTTCTCAAAAACTCAAAAAAATGGAAAAACATACCTAAAAAAGAAGGTTCGGGTTCTTACAAACAAGATATCAAAAAATACACTAGGGTATGAATTATTCGTTTATACTAACCATCCATATGAGTATGACTAGTAATAATGAAACTCAAGTATGTATCATGGTCCAACTGAGTACTTCACAGAAACTATTAGGTAATCCTTATATCATGAACATATACATTGGAATGTGGTACTCCATTCTACCTTAAAACATTTTTCATGTATATCCCGAAATACTGATCCAAATTGAAAAATATTTCGATATCAATGAACAGTGATGACCTGGTAAGGTGATGACATCCAATCATGAAGAATTAATAACTTTAGAGGTTTTGGGGTGTACAATGAAAAAATCTATAATTATGTCTCCCATTTCAATTCTAGTATGGGAAGTGGAAGCAACAACAACTTAAAATTTTTTCATTTATTCTCCACTTTCATACATTCCAAGAACAAAGATACGAACTCTACGATATCCCTCTTCAATCAATCCAACTAGAATTGTTATTTCAAATCACCATAGATTATCATACATCTAGGATTAATAGACAATGAAGATATATAATATTCTACTAATAGCTCATTCTTCAAATATGGAATGGATGGTATGCATATAAAATTCCCAAACCTCATCATTCAATACAGATCAATATTAAACTGAAGCACATTTCTACCTTTCTTCTACAGTTCAATTTCTTCGTTCTACGCCTCTTTAATCTTCTCATACATATATGGTTAACCATTCAATTGATAAAGGTAATATTTTTACCTTAATTCAGGATTTATAGATCCATCCTTTTCAAATCTAGATATATTGGATCTTTTGTGATGTGCATCATGAATATTCTAGTGTAATCATTTTCACCAAAATCATTGGACACTTTTTTCACATTCCTAGGGTCGTTATTTATTGAGAAATGACATTAATTTATCATATGTTACCATATTATCCAGTGCATTCTCAAATAGTTCTATGTGAAAATATATTTAAACTTTTATTATCAGAAGATATATCACACTTTTCATAGTAAGGATAATTACTCCATATAATTTCTTCAAAAATTATTATAGCTTACTCCAAATCACGGGTTAGATAATTTTTCACATTAATGTTATATTTTAATGAGTTGTAGGCTACAAATATGTTATTCTGAATAACAGGACATACTAATCCCTTCTTGGATGAATCACTATATATTAAAAACCCTTCTTCAGTATAGGGTAATATAAGAACAGGTTTACTCACTATCCTTCTCTTCAGTTCCTTGAAATTTTCCTCACATTCATTTTTAGAGGAACTTCAAAACCTTATTAGTTAACAACATTAATGAATTAGATATTTAGGATAAATTCTCCCCAAATAGAAGAAAATATGTAGTTATACAATGAAAACTACCGATCTCTATCACTATGGTTGGCTTGGCCTAGTATATAATAGTCTCCATAATTGATGGATATACCACTATACCTACTATTGAGATTATATGAAAAAAATTGAATCCTTTTTTTCTAAAATTTACTCTTTGGTAAATATCCATATAGTTTCTTATTCCATTGGATCATCAGTACAATTATCACGTGGTATTCCCGATTTCAATTCTTTTAGATTATATATAAATATCATCTATAAGGAATATCACAAAATGATTAAGGTAATATTTAAAGACTATTAATAAAATCCATAAAGATAGATGAGTAATTAGGTAGACTAAAAGACAACACTAAATAGTAATAGTGTCCATTCCTTTTATGGAATACCCTCTGGGGTATATCCTCCTACAAAAACATCAATTGATTATATCCAAAATGAAGGTTAATCTTGGAAAAGTATGGAGGTCCACACAGTTGACAAAATAATTCATCAATACGGGGAAGATGATACTTATTATTGATCATGATCTTTTTAAACTACTAATTATCATTTCAGTGTCACATTGATACATCTCCATTTTTTAGAAATTGAATAGTTACACCCCAAATGATTCAATTTGCTGAATAAATATGTTTTGACGGATTTTTTGGATTTTTTTTCAATGACTAAAAATCAACGAGGCCCATTATATAGGGAGTCTTTGAAAAATTTGTGGATACATGTTTGTTTTATATTGAGAACACATCATTACATTTTGGTGTAAGGATAGATAACTCTTCTGGAAAGACGTCCACAAATTCCTAACCAATAGGAATATCATTGATATCGAATTTCTCCCAAACAATTTTTGGAACGTTATCCTTTTGAAGGGGAATAAAGACACATACACTAGATGCAATATCCATAGGATGTCCATAGTTATCCACACACTGCTAGATGATAATAGGTTTGCTTTAAATATCAAACTTAAATTCCATTACATGAATAAGGATGTGGTATTTATGTTGAGGAAGAAAATCCATGCCTAAGATGACATCAAATTCAACCAGAGGAAGAAAGAAAATAATTTTACGAGGCCCATTCCAAAAGAAGTCAAAGAGAGATGAATCATAGACAGGAGATGATATCATCATACCATTATAGGTTTTCACATATAATTCCACATATAGTTGATTGGAGAATCATTAATGCCCCTATAAAAGTATTTAGATACAAAACTGTGGGTCGATCAAGAATCAAAAAAGAATGTATAATTCTAACGTGGATGGAATTTTTACCTTTAATAACACCATCATCACACCCCTCAGCCCATTTTCACTTAGAATTAGAGGTTTCTAACACCGATAATCATTATTAATCTTTTAGTTTGGGAACTGGTTATCATAATTCCCATTTTCATTATACATGTATCACTGATGTGCATGGAGGTGTATTATGTTGAACTTTATCTACATTTTCACTATTAGATAATATATTCCCATCACTTCCATAATCAAATTCCAAATTAACTTCCCTTCCACACATAAAAACTATATTTAACCCATTATGATAGTTTTCTCCATGAATCTTCACACACATAGAGCCTCATGTGAATATCATAATCATATCTCCATGTATTTTAGATTCACTATTGAACTCTATCACAATTTACTTTTAAAAAACTTGACATTGATACATGAATCCAACATCAATTTCAACCTTGATTTCACAACAAACCATCTCTTCATACATAATAAAATATCTTGTTTTTAATGCCCTTAGGAGACTTGGATTTAAGACCGTGAATAATCAATAAACCACAAAATAATATTAGATTATAATACAAGAATCATACATCATATGTCTTGTAAAATTATCCTTATAGGTACAAAAAAATTTATAATCCCTTTTTTAACATCGGAAACTCTTTCTCCATATTTATATGAAAAATAAGAAGAATATACTAATTAAAATTTAAGATGTTGAACTCAACCCAGTCCATGGAATAATTTCATATTTTTGCCTCATATTATAGATTCGAATCCACCACTGGCCCACTCGTCCACCTAAATGATTAACAACTAGAATAAATTTCTCATGATCAGATATTAGAGAATGTAAAATATCTTTTTAGTGGTACCTACCTACTGTTCATTGACAAATGGATCCCGATGAATACTAAAATATGATGGATGTTACCTCATGAAGGACTAAATATAATATTGTTCCAACCTTTTCCCAAATTTAAATCTGACAAGATTCATATATTCAAAAATATGGGTGTGTATAGATATGAGATTTTACATTCCATGTCTCATAGATTTTGGTTTTTTTGAGGACAATAATTACTTTGTCTATCTCAATCACTATTAAAGTGTTTCCTTTGGGTTCTAGACACTGAATAAAACCAAAAATCATAGAATATGAAAAAACAATCTTAGTGGGAAACCAACTAATCATAGAAAACCACTTATATTATTTCAAATTTATTACTCCTTGTTTAAATTTTGAGACACTACATTTATCCTATGTTATTCATGGAAGACATTAATTTTAAAACTATATGACAGTTCATAATTATTTTTGGAATTCCCAAATCATTTACCGCAAGAGTTTTAAACCATGTGTGCATCAAGGCCAATTGTTGTTCAATGGTTCTAGATTGAGTCTAGCTCAATATGGTGTTTTTGGGATTGTTATCCCTAGGAAAATATATTCAAAAACCACATCCAATTATATTATCTAGACATGGATATATTTCTACAAATCTACATTCTCTATTATTTACCAAAATTCAAAAACATTTTCTTATACTTTGACTAATCCATATACTTATCCCTAAAAATGACTTTTGGGATATCCCCAAGGGTTTGTCATCCCATAATCCAATGTTTAACTAAACATTTTCTATAACACAAACTATAGTGACCCTTGCTTCCAATGCAATGACTTTACATCTTTTTTCCATAACACATAATACATTACACAAAATGGTTCCCAAATATCTTATAAGTTTAGTGCCTTTGGAAACATGGAAACAAAAAAATGGTTTATAAATGAGCTACATTATCTCTCACTAGGTTCTCCATCACCAAAAACCTTCTTTAACATGTCCTAAATAATTTATATATTCACAATATAGGTTAATGAATCATTAGAATGTGCGAGATTTGATGCTCGTTAATGGAAATTAATGGAGATATTTATGAATAATAATGAGCATATTGGTATGGGAACATCACCATAACATTATAATATCATACCCTACATATCAAATATGAAAATCAAGAGTAATGGAATAGATATTGGTTGTTCATATGACATGAATCATAATTGATTTAGGAGAATAAACCATGATATCATAATATAGGAAGAATACATAGAATAGTGGAAGACGTAAAATAATATAAAAAATAATTACCTAGTATTCATTGATTTTTGTAAAGGACATCTTAGTGGAGTTGGTTCGATCCTCAAACAATATTAGTAGTTAAGGTTCACTCCCAAGACAAACATAGTGGACAAAGTCCATTACTGAACCGATCTCACTCCAATTTCCATCAATGTCTATTTTATGAGTTATAAATATTTACCTATTTCATTATAGAGGGATATAGGTCCCCTCTGCCACATCATGATCTCTAATTAACATGTGACAGAATATCATCAACAATCATCATATCATGAAAAATTAAATGGGTATCATAACTATGTCATCATATCATAACCTATGGTAAAGATAAAGTTTTCACAATAATTTCATCATATCATAACCCATGATAAGAAGCGTGTCTCATAAGTGTTTTATCGTGTTATAACATATAGAAATAATTGGTTTTTTATTTAATTATTCCAATAAGGGAAGAAAACCCTTCCACGAAGAAAAAAAATCAAGGTGGTCTAAAGTGATGAAGCCCAAGGGAATACCCTAGGAAAAAAATATTACATTCCTGAGGCAATGACCCCATATTTGAGAAAATCAATAGGGGTTCCTTAGGGATACTCCCTCGAGAAATAGAATCCGTAGAAAAGTTTCCCTCTCTATGGATATTCCAAACAGAACACCCATTAGCGATCTGTAAGGTGCATCTATGTATAATGAAAGTCAAAAGCCAAGGTGATTAAGCTTTCCCACTCAAAGCCCAAATCAACACATCCAAGTCTGATTCCACTTTTGATAACACCAATGGGAACCTTTTTGAAAGCATGTCACCCGTATGTAGTGCCCTTACTTCCTCACCCAACAAACTCCCTGGCCTGTGAAAACTACTAAAATCTAATAAAACCAATCCCTTCCTATATAAGAATAGGCCTCCCCCATGAATTTTACCATCCATGAATGATCCATTTACATTAATTATTAAGCCATTCAATGGGGAATATGTAACACCAATAGATGTTATAATATTTGGAAAAAGTTTGAAATAATTTTTGACAACATTTCATGAGAAAATTATTACTTATTATTGGAAAAATAATTTTTAAAACATAAAAACTTTTGAAAATACTTTTCATTGAAAATAACTTTAAATATTATTAATATAAACGTTAAAAACCATTCAAAACACTTTTCTAAAACATAAACCAATTTTTAAAAAAATTCTCTGAAAATTTGCATAGAATATCATTTTAAATCATTTTTCAAAACATTTTAAGAAAGCATTGTTTTTGAATAAAAAATATTTCCAACCTAAGAGGTAAATAAATTGAAACATTAATAAAAACATATTCATAATTATATTAAGTAAAAAAGAGTAGAAAATTGTACCAGAACATGAATATATAATTAATAAATATGGGATAACAAAATTCCTGATAAGTAATGAGAGATGTGACATAATATTTTGTCAATGAAAGAATAATCATAAAAAAATCTTGATTACAATGGGAATGTATAAATAAACCCTTAACACATTTGTAACATTGAATCATAATCCACTCGATATAATGAAATTAAAATAAGAATAAAATATCATGGAAGTAAGGATAATATTTTATCGAATTAAGGAAATTAATTATTCAACATGTCAATGGGAAGTATAGACACATCATAAAATAATGTAGGTGCATAACATATCACGTGTCTAAAAGAAGTTAAATTGAGACAAAATTATATTACAGATTTGGTAATTTTTGAAACGTGAACCCCATGAACGAGTGATAATCAAATTGATATGTAAAAAACCCTAAATACAAGGATAATAATCATAAATTTACTTAATATGAATTATATACACAACATAAAATATACAAGTAGATAATATGGCATAAGTCTCATAAAAATAAAAGTGGGACTAGAAAACCCCCTACCTTATGTCTTAACTCTCATCATTCTAATTGAAAAATCATGTATAATAATTACATGTTTATTATAATGTTATCAAGTAAAAAAATTAATTTATATCATACCATATATGACTTTTTATGAAATTTTATTAAAAATTTATTAACAATTATATGATAATGCTATGTTTCAGGTAGTAACTGCATTCTATTTCAATCATGTTTTGACTTTATATTGTTTGTTCACTTACATAAATAACAATTTACATATTAATAGAATGTAAAACTAGAAATAAATATCATATATATCCATTATATATGATTTTTACAATAATATAAAAAACATTGAAATTTTAAATTAAATACACTGTTTATGGAGATGGTAGGTTATACGTATTCATGAAAATTATATCCATTTTATAATCGTACTGAAAAAACTGAATGATATATATATATATATATATAAATATAGTTTATTTATTATTTAATTTATAAAAAACATGTTCTTAAGCCAATCCTTAATACATTTCATGTACAGTTTGAACAAATCCCAGTTCTTTGAGGAGGCGACAATCCACATGTCTATAAACAATATTATTATATTCCTTGAAAACTCAAACCTTGAATATATGTATTATATAATAATTATAGAATCATAAATAAAACATAAATATCATATTTAACACATAATAATATTAATTTAATCATTATTAACAACTTTTAATGTTTGTAATGGAAGATATAATGAAATTAATTCATGAGATGACAGTCTTCCATACACAAAAATAATGATTGCATAGCCAATTTGATGCAAGTGTGTGAAGGTTTATGTTGAAACCTTAACATAAGATCATATCAATATATTTAGGATACTAAGTTTATTAAATATTATTTATATAATAATATTTTAAGAGGGCGGTGGATGAAAAAAAGTGCTCATTGAAGAATGTTATGTTATGGTCTATCGACTACTTTTTATTTTCAGAAAAGTATAATATTCGAGTGATTTTTAAAAAGTATTAGGAATAAAAAATAAAGGGATGTAATTTTGGAAAAACTTGAGAAGGTTCTGGATGATCAGGAATGATTCACATTTCGGATAAATTAAGGTGTTGAGTGACCTTTTATATTGGATGAGGAAAGACATTCTTCTAAATACAAAAAGGTTAACACTATTAAGAGGTATAATTTATATAATGCATCACAAATAATAGACCATATTATAAAAATTATTTTAAATTGTATAAATATGGACATCCAATGAGTTTCATTGATGGTTAGTTCCATTTTATACCATATGTTTTAAATGTAAACACTATGTAACATTGTTTTAGCATTATCACTATAATTGATATCAATTTATATTCACTAATTACTTTAGTGAAAAAATATATTCAAATTTTTAGAAAATATAAATTTTTTTAATTCTAAATATGAAATCCAATTTTCTTAAATTATAATCAGGTAAGTAGATGAAATTAATTAATATTAATCCCATAAAAAAGATGAGACGACATGTTTTTAAATTTATAAAGTGAAAAAGATTCAATTGTTGAAATATCAAATTTCAAAGAAAAATTGATACCTATGCCCTAAATTTATTTTATTTATGTAAAATTAATCTAATTATACATTAAAAATAAATTTAAATATGATTTGTCTATATAGTTAAATTAAATGAAAAATAGGTTTTCACTTAAAATTCATTATTTTTCACTATTCATTAATAATTGAAGTATCTTAGAAAAAATATATCACCCTGTGATAATTTTGAAATTATGAATTAAAAATTTATTTTTTTATCATATATTATTTATAAACATTTCCAAAATAAATTTTATTATTTTTCACCGAAGAAAATAAAAAATAGTTCTATTTAGAGAATGTTATTTTTCCAAACATAATGACATTATCAAAAATTATATTTTATTTTCAATATTTCTACATTATGTAAAATCATTATAAATCATATTTAAATGTTATTTGTTATAATTTATACAACTAGGTTTAGTGGAAATGTTAAAATTGTTTAGTTTAAATAAAAATATTAATTATATATGATTATTTTATTAAAACTCAGTGTCACATATAATGAAATGCAATTTAGTGTTGTGTGTTGTGGAATATTAAATTGGCGTAGAATATAATTAAATAATAAATTGGTGTATCGTGAAATTAAATACATAAAAAACAACTTCTTCCAAAATATGTTCATAAAAACTTCTTGTGTTTCATGCACTAACAATACACATAGAACAAAGTATTGTCCTCCCATAAAAAAAATTATGTAATAATAGATAGTCATAACATGATTCTTAGTAACAGATAAAATGAGAAAAACATTAATATCCTCCTATCTCAAAAACATTATATGGGTCAAAAAGGTACATTACAAGATGTTATATATGGAGCACTATTTTTATCGACGTCAACTAAGATGGAAGTGGTAAATGGTAAGCAACTATCCTAATATTCTCAATAACAAGTAAATGTCACAAAAAATATGGTGCATGTTTACCTTATTTCCTAATTCACAGATGAAAAAATGTGGCCAAACTCTAAAAAATTGTTCTTCACTAACATAAATATCAAAAGATAACTTAAGATAACAAACATTGGATTTTTACCAATTACTTGTCGTCAAAATTATATGAATAATTATCTGAATTATCATCATTATCTTTTTTAGAAAACTCAGAATAGCTGAAGAAAATTCACCAGTATAGCACCTACAAAACATATATTTACAATTTCAATGATGAAAGTAATCAAAAGGAACCATTCTAATATAGTAATGTTATATATTATTGTAAGAGAACACAACTAATCCTAAATACACATCCTTAGATACACAAAACACAATTACAGAGGTGAAAATAAATTCCTCAAGATTCATGATTTCATGCTCTATTTAGGCAACCTTCTATAGGTGATATGATTTAATCAAGAACAACTAAGATAACAAATTTTATCTAGATTCTTCTAAAAATGTGGTAAATAAACCATGTGTCTAAATTAGAATCTATATAAAAAGGAACATCATGATATCAGACAATATCCAAAACATAGATATATCACATGTCCTCAGCATTGCTTGTATCAAGAATGGGTACGAACTGAGAAAAATTAGTTAGATGATCGATCAAAATCGATGTAAAATTATTTCCCTAAGGGTTATGAGAATAACGAAAAAAATATTCAGTATATATCTCATATATATTCCTATTTCGAAATAGATTTGGGTGATTCAAACCATATGTACACTCATGATTGGGTTTGACATGTTAACATGTATATCAACCAGAAACAATGTCATTGATTTTTCAACTTATACATAGCCTCTAGAATCATTTCCAATTATCATAAAATTTATTTGTGTTTCTAGGGTTTACCTACCAATATGAATTTTAAAAAAACTCCCCTTATAACCTTTATTGATGGAAAATAAATTTCAATGTGATTTCCAAAACATTGGACTCCTTAGAATAAAACGTCCACTCACTGAAAATCTCCCCATAATAAATAGAGTTTCTAATTATAAGGAATTTTTCATCAGGATTCCACTTCTAACGAGTCACCGCAAGAAGACAAGATTTCCGGTTCACACAATCCAAGATAACCTCAAACTATTCCTCAAATACTACTAAATTAAACTGAGAAAAATATTCATCAATTTCCAGTCTTCTAATAATTAATTCATGTTTTGGGTCAAATTTTTACTATAAATTTGTTTAAAAATGAATTTCCACTTTTTAAAGGTATAAGAAATGTCTAAATCAAAACACTTTAGGCACTCCTCCCTTTGAATCATAAATTTAGTTAATTTTGATAAAATATATGACTAAAACTTTTTTGGTTGGATTAAATTGTAGAACATTATCTAAAAATGTAATGCCTCAAACTCTTAAGATCGTACATCACAAATGTTATTTAGATATCATGGGTTGGATACTTATTCTCATATGAAAAATATTTTTAGAGTAATTTGATTACATTCAGTCACCCTAAAAACTAGCATAACCCATACGAAAACATGATTAATTATAAAATACCACATAACCCTTCCAAATATATACTATTGTAAACTTTGGCACAAAAGTCAGAAGGAATTTCGGATCAATAATGAAACTCTGACACATATCTTTGAAAATAAACTTCTCTCCCTTCCGGGTGAGGGTATTCATTAATGAATACAATTTTTGAAAATATTTAACAAACCTTGGGTAATAAACCACAAATACTAATAAGATATGTATCCAATAAACTATATTGTTTCTCTTATGTTTAAAAAATTTCACCTTCCAAGGGTCAATAAAGATACCATGTTCCAAAACCAAGAGTCCAATGAATTTAAATTCTTAAGACTATAAATTTCATTTTGAATTCATCATGTAATTTATTTTATTTATTCATATTTATATAAATTTAATTAAATGACATATTGATCCTCATGAATTTTAGATTAATCTGAAATTTCATTCAAAAATTCCACCACAAATGAATTTAGGTACTCAAGGAATGTTCTTTTAATAAAATCCATAAATACCGTAGGATAATTGGTCATAAAAAATGGTAAAAAATACTCAAAGTGACCATAAGTACTTCCAAAATTTTCCATTATAATATATGATACTTTACCTTTAAAATAGTGATAACCTTAATAATGTTGAATAAACAAAAACCACTCACCCATTTAAACTAATAAAATATATAACCAATATGTGGTAAATGATTATTTTTATTTATCATAACAAAATTAAGTTTTTGGTAATTAACATTGAGGTGATGTTTTACCTTATCAATCTTTGTAATGCGAACATGTTTCAACCGTGGGGAAACTCAGTCATATACATATTTCAATAAAAGATCATCTAAATGAGTATCTAATTATTTTAACTATACATGAGAGTTACGGTAAAAAATAATATATAGTAGTTAATATAAAAGTATCAGTTCGGTAAATAAATCTACATTTCATACTTTTGGAAGATCAAATAAGTTATAAGGAAACACTTTGGAAATTTAAATTTCAAAAGGAGGGAGATCAGTAATCAAAGATTCTTGGTCAATGTCAAAATAGATCATTGATATTACCCTAACCATCCCTCGAAAATATAGTTGGACTCTACTCGAACATGTTTCCCATTCCCTATGATTGAAAATAAACGCCTTATAAGGTGTAGCAAGTGAGTCCCAACAATGATAAAAATCAAATTTAAACATAAAATCCATCATCCAATCCTTCCTAAAAAATATGTCAAGTGATTTCATGTAGGGAAAAAAATCACATGTTATATTAATCACTTTTAAAGATTTAAAAAATAAGGAAAGCACATGCCTTTTTCTTCCCTCATTCTAAGGAGAATGGTAATATCTATCAAATAAAAGAAAATACTAATTGGATGATTTATATGGTTCTCAATATGATTAGATATAAAAGAGATAGATGAAACAATATCTAATAAATTACTTAATAATTATGAATCCATAATGATGGTACATGTAATAGTTAATGGACATGTATTAGCATCCATTGGAGACTCATCTACCATGTGAAGAAGTTTCATTCAAGAATCTGATAAATAAAACTCTTTAGATTCTGATTCATATCATTTCACCACATTAATTATGGTAGCTGATGATCCCATGACACTATGAAGAATAGAAAGGAAGTGAGAAACATATATAGATGTTTTTTGAAACCACACAAACTGTATATATTTGGTATCTCAATTCAAACCCTCCTTTAATTCCTAGCCACTTCGAAATGAAAGTATAACAATGTTTCTATTTCATGCACTGAAGGAGGCCCGGAAGACTACTACTTTCGAGAATCACCACAAGACTCATCACATGTACTCTTTACATAAAAGGATATAAAATAACATCTATTTCAAGAAAAAGTAACACCATCCATCCTTGAATTACCAGCCAAGTAAATATAAACTAGTAATACCATATATTCATCACATTAGTATATGAAGCCAACTTCATCAAGAAAACATAATATCGAATGTCATATTGAATACCCATCTCAAATATTCATGACTTTAGCTACTGAATATTCACCACCATGGGTAAAAATAATAAACAAGGTAAGAAAATCATTTTGTGTACTATGTCACAGTCATGTTACCTTGATTTTATTTGAGAAATCAATGGACTTCCCTAGGACCATAGATTCTATATAGAACTGATCCATGAACAGAATTGACATTTTATTTCACTCCAAACCCTCATTCCTCTTCTTATCACTATCAAATAAAAATATATCTGTATAGTACATTTGATCTTAAATGTATGAAATCTAACCATAAAATCATTGGGATTCACTAAGATCTATAAGAAACACCATTTTTAACTAGAAATTATCCTATTAGGGATTATTAGATTATTGGAATGAAGGTGTATTATGGTGAAGAATATAATTACCATGATTAATATATACATCATATAGATATTTACTCATTAGGACTTGATCATGAATATGTTTAGGTAATTTTTATAGAGCATGGATAGACAGAACCACTATGTAAAAAAATCATAGTCCATTGGAGGATTTTATCACATTGGTTCACTAGAAACACCCTCTTTGTTCCTATGCACACATATTCATGGAGGCATGCTTCTTAAAATAATTAAGAGACTAGAGTGAATACATAAAAAATGGAACTCATATCAATGATAAAAGAATTATCATTTGCATCATGAATAAATTTAATATTCCGATTTCATCATACTCAGAACAAGGCTAGGAAAATAATTGAATCAAATAAAAATATTCATAAAAACACATTTCCACAACACCCTTGGGAAATGAAGACTTATTATGGGGATATATGGATAGTAACTCAAAAAAATTTACCTTCTATGTAACATATTGACATCTCAAACCACATACTATCATTAATGATTGGTCTTTAATTTTCAAATTTGATGCCACATTTTCTCGATAATATCATAAACCCTAGTACTAAGAAACATGATCCATCAATGATGTGGTACCAAGGGTATTCCCGCTCCCCATGGGCTAGTGAATGTCCCTTGAAATAATTCAACATCATATTTGCGATGAATTTGTTCCCCAAATAGTGGAAGATAAAACAAAAAAAATCAGTATTCTAAACATTATTATTGGATAAATTACCATAATAAAATAGGTTAAATAGTACAGGACTAATAGATAAGCATCCTTAAGGAAACAACATCATCAACCAAAAAAAAATCAATAAGTACTATTTAAAATGTGTAAAATATCTCCACAAATCACTATCAACATTATATTGTCCCAAGGAATAATAACATGCAGCCTATACATGTGGAACTTTCCATAGCTCATACCTTACATAAGAATGTTTACGAATTCTCGATGGAATAGATTGGGTGTGAGATATAAAGAACACAAGGGTCTCCCAATGTTTTCCATAATCAATACCACAGTAGGTAAAAAAATAATATTTTCATTTAAAAATTAAACAAGAAATGGTATATCATTCCTATATTTTTAAACTATAACATGATTTTAAATAAAAAGTGATTTATTATATAGAAAAACAAAATTAAAATTACACTTTATATAAAACCCTTAAATATTCTATTTGAAATGAATAATTCCATACAATAATCAATGGCATGTATATTCAGTTAAATTAATCATAGAACCATGTAATAAATACCTATAGTATGTTAGTAAAATTTATGAGATTCCAATATATATCCATCATGTTCTTGGATCAAGATATTTGTGTGTATAAAAATCAATATACACCCGAAAGGGAACCCTCATTGTCAATCTGAACCCATAATGGGGAACTCTATTAGGTGATCATGAAGAAATTGTTTATTCATAGGTTTCATCATCAATCTATAGCTAGGGATTTAAGGCCCAGTAATAGATTTACCAATTACAACTAACTACATATTCTAACACATGCTTTAAATAACCATTCAATAAAATATGGTAAAATCAATAATTTCAAATTAAAATTTCCCATTTTATAGTCTTCAATATTCCTTTATCATTTGAAAAAAAGCGGTTTTCATAAAATTATTCCATTTTAAATAAATTTTAACATAATTTTTATTCAAGGTTCAATAAGAAACAAATTCCTAAAATAAATTTCATAATCAATCGATTATGTTTCTGAAATACACACTATATTTTAATTCCATTAAAATTATGGATTTTTCAATATCATTTCTATTTCGAATAACACATCAAATAATTTCAAATATGTATTTTAAATAAATTAACAACACTTTTAAATTAATATAACATGTTTAGGGTTTCATTCATTTGGAATATAATCATGGAACCACCTACCTTTTATTCAAGAGACCAAAATTCACAATTCACACCAAGTGGAGTTCCAATGGGGAACAAAGGAAGGCTAAATCATGTAACACAACCTAGAATCAAGATCCATAGAAAGCAATATTAGATCAATAAATATAATGATGATCCATCTCTCTATAGGGAGGAGATAAAGAGATATTTGATGAAACCACAAGAGAGGATATCCACATACTTGATAGTGACTGAACACAATAACCAAATATTCTATCCACCATGGAAATTGTTTGGAGTCATTAAAATATCTTCATGGGAGCCTTCAAAGAATAAGGATTTGAGTTACAGTCAAAATAGGGAGATTATGGGTTAAAATGAATGATTCATGGGATTTTAATAAAATATTAATTTCAATGAAGACCCATTCACAATGTTTTCATGGTAGGGTCCCATATATATAAAAATCATGCACCCTAACTGACTACAACTTTTTAATGAGGTGCATGGTTTCTCTCAAGTGGACACAATGTTTTTTAAACTATGTGCTAAAAATAAATATAAACACTATCCAAGGGTTCATGGTTTGGAGGGGATAGATTCATGGTTTGAAAAAACCATTCCATCACTTTTAGAGGATCTACCCAGGGCTCACTATTTCCTAGTTTTAACCATATAGTTATCCCTTCCCATTAAAAAATCATGAAAAGAAACTAGGGATTTTAAAATTTCCCAAATTCTCTTATAATGACCCCCAAAACCAAACCTGATTTAGAGGACATAAAATCAAGGTTTAAGGAATACATGAAATAAGTTTATGGGGTGTAACATAAATAATGATATGAAATAATGATACTATATGCATTGGATGATTTTGTTTGTCGAAAAGATTATATATTTGACACAGAAACTATCTAAAACATACACAATCATGAAAATAGAATGATGAATGTCCTATAATGGATTTTTTATCGTTATTATATGAATAAGAATAAGGGATCCAAAAATTTATTCTATACGACATGTTAAAATATAGGTAAGAAAAACATATCTTAGTTCCAATATGTGATTTAGTGATATCATATGGACTAAAGTATATTGGAAGATGAATTTTGTTTTATTATTTACTGATGGTGGAAGATCAAATAACAAATAGTCGATAAGAGTTACTAGAGCCACATTGGATATCATACTTTATGAGGTGCTAGTAGGTAACTCATAATCTGTGTGATGATATCCCAATTGATGGTAAATATTAAATAAAATGTTGGATTTTCCATTATACCTGGTTTATTATAGGATAATGGGTTCAAGGTTATACATTTCCCCATTTCATCCTTTATAATAATAGGATACCTATATATATGAGAAAATAAGCATGTGTCACTAGGAATATAACGATCCAATAAAAAAGAGATTCTAGTTAATGAATCATGTATCCCTTTTTATCTAATTTATTAAATTTTTCATATGAATATGTACCAATAAATAATTCATAAATAGAAGAAAGTGATATATACATTGATGAAGTGAAGAGTTAAAAAATGTAAGGTTTAAAATGACTGAAAATGTTTTCAATATTGATTCACCCAAACTCTAAATGTTGAATATAGCCTCATTGATTCTTACATACATACTTATATAAAAGTTTCATTGTAATTTCATAACCCAAAAGTTATTATTCATCAATAACATATTATGGAGACAAAAATCATTAATTATTCAAATTTGGAGATTTATATGGTTCCATTTATATTTATTATTAAAAACTATTATAATATAAAAACATGAATAATGTAGTTTATTGATAAAAACACAATTAAATTTCAAACAGAAATGAAATTTTTTTTAATGAACTGTTTAAATACTTCTTTTTGATTGGATTCCATTTTTTTGATGAACTTTATATTTTCATCATAATCTATATTAAATTTAAAATGGTAAATATTTGAAAACATTATGATGACCATTATATATTGATTATTTATAATTTAATGTCGTTCTATATAGAACCTCAGCAGGTTCATGAAATTTATAAGGTAAATTTGAACGATTGGAAAATATAAATGAATATATATGGTATGGTAAATCATTATAAATATATATTTAAAATCATATATGGTGAAATATCATTTATGTTTTATAATAATTCTTATTTTAATATTCAGTATGATGTTTTTAAAATTTCAAAATTATAATATCTTATGGGTTTATCTTCACATTTTACATTTGGAACATTGTTTTAACAATCACGCATACAAAAAATTTGAAGTAAATCTACATTCTCATCAGTTATGTTTTATCCAAATAATTTATGTAGATGTTTTTACTATATATTTATAACTCCTTTGACGATTTATAAATGATTTTCTCTATTTAAAATATAACTGAACCTTTTATAACTTTTTTATTTTTTGGGATACACAATAGGGTTAACAGCCAATTGGATATATATATTGATGTTGAATTCAAGATACACCACTTTTTTATTTTCTTTAAATATGTTTTTACCTCTAAATCATTCTATCACGCATATATTATATCATGGATTGATGAATTTGAAATTATATTGGAATAATAGGATATGGACTATTCCTTAATTATATCAATATACATACTATTCATATAAATATTTATTTTATCACCATCAATTAAAATCATTTGAATTGTAGTGGGTTGTTATATTCTATGGTAATGGACTAGAATATTTTCTATACCGGAAGGGAGATTTATTGACCACTCAGAACCCTCTGTTAAATCTATTAATATTTATCAATGTAATTTCATCTCCTACTATTTGAATATATACTTAATTTTTTTTCTCATTATATATATATCATAGTTTTATTCTAGGATACAATAACCATATAGATTTTAATATATGATTATATTTAAGTCACTTAGTTTGTTTGATAACAGTCGTCACACATAGAACTTGTCCAAAATAAACCTAAAATGTTATGTTATAGATAAAATACAGTTATAGAAATTGAGTTTAAAAATAAATGTCATATTATTTCAAAAATATATATATTAATAAATAATTGTGGATATTTTTAATGTTATGGAATTGAGGACAATTTAATCAGCGAAGCCAAATAATTAATCATAATGATTTATGCTTGAAAGTATATCATTTAAAAAATAGGATTTTTCTTTATTAAAATATAATTATTTTATGAATAAAACATAAATGATCATTTAATAAATTTTAAAAATTAATATGTTGTAAATAAGAAAAAATAATTAATCCTATTACAAAAGTTAATTTCCAATGAAAATAATTTTCTTTAAATACTTTTTATTTTATTTTAAAAAAAAATTCTCAATATTTAATATTTTAACAAGTCAATATTATAATAATTGTTAGATTCAAAATTTAAATATTAGATCATTATGAATTATTGGAATTTTTCTAAAATAGTTGACATTTAAGACAATAGTGAAATAAAACCAATTTTTGTAAAAATTTATCATTTAGGAACCCAATATTATTCAATAATTTCTTAAATGTTTATTCACAAAATTTCTAAAATAAATATATCGTGTTAAATAAAATTAATAAATAAAAATTACTATTTTTCTTTTATAAACCACATGTTTACCATTTGGTAATGAAAAGTACTTATTATAAAAAATAATATTTTTCAATTATATTATACCTTAGTTTTTAATAAATATATAAAATAAATAAAGGTATTTTCAGATTTTATATCAATATTATATCTTTATTTAATATTTAATATTTTTTTTCTACATAAATATATTCTTACTATAATTAAATGCTATTCCAATTATTATTTAAAGAATCTCATTTTCAAAGAATTGTTTTCATAATATTGTGAAACTTTCCACTAATGTAATATATTATAATTAATTAATAAAATATTATTTTTAACACACATATATTTATATTTAATAAATCTATATTATTAACATATTAAAAATAATACTAAGTTCGTTTTATGAGCAAATAAACAAGTTAATAAAAAAATTGTATATTAATATTTATGATGTTTTAATATAATATATAAAATTATATTATTTCGAAATTTAATAATATAAATTATAAATTATATTTAAATTATGAAAATCCCAATATATTATGTTGGGTTATTTTTAAATTTTATAAACACATAAATTGGTTTGTTTGAAAATTTTCACAAAGTAAAAAAATCCCAAACTGTTAAAAATATAGTGGTAAATATGTGAAAACATGTAAAATTCATATAAGGATTTATTTATAATGTCATTATAAAACCAATGACACCCAAAAATCCATTATTTATAAATTTTGGATTAATTTTCTATTGAATAGTTTAATGATATATCTGAAATGTAAAGTGTATTTAGAAAATTACTTTTTTCACTAATAAAATGGGAAACTTACCTCATTTAATCCAGAATAATTAATTATAATTTATAGATAAAACAATCATATTTTTCTCCCTCTAGAATCATCAATCATTTTCATAATCTCCATTCCCCCCTAAGTTAGAATATGCGCATCATTTAAATGTATATTTTCAAGAGTATATTCAAGGTACCATATATAGTAATACTAACTCTTTACCATTTCATCACAGTAATTCTATTATAAATCCTATTTAAAAATTATAATTTAAATAAATAAATTTCACAATTATATTTTAGTTTTGTTGTATTAATTGAAAAAAATTCACTGTTATTTCCTACCAACATAGAAAAACTAAATAATTTTAACTGTGTGACATGTGGATGGACGTCACTACGAAGTAATTTTTATAAGTTTTTCATATTTATCTTAAATTACTTATCAAAAAATACATTAAATTTGATTCAAAAATCTAATCAAATGTTATAATATCTTTATTATTCTATTATAATTATATTATGTACATCTTATAGAATTCAAACCCATCGAGACATCGTGTGTTTATATTTATAGATACTTTAAAAACATACACGAACATAGATATTAAAATCTATTATGGATAACTATGAGATATAAAATAATAATATTATTATAAGATAAATTAAATTATTTTTTGGATTTTTGTTATGGAATTGTTATATTACATTTTTATCTAGTTATAAAAATAAAATTATTATCATTAAAATCACCAAAATAAGTCAACACCTATTCAACATTCAGACAAACCTATAAAAGAAATATGTATTATATATTAGATAATCATCTCTATTAAATGAAATATACCTGGATAAAGTTCTTAATCAGTTTTCTATTAATATAAATATTATTATTCAAGAAATTATGTGAATACACAGAATAAATCATGAATAATGTTAGTGTTTCCTGTCCCAACTTTTAAATCATTTAGACATACTTCATAATAGACACTATGTATTATTTAAAATAGTGTAAATAATATTTTATTATTATTATCCACTCATAATATATGGTATTAAATATTTAATATTAAATTATATTCTCATTATGTTTTTACATGAATGTTATAATGTTGTAATGGATTTCTATGTCTCAATTAATATTCATTCAATCATAATTTATTATGTAAAATTTTTACCTTATATTATGTATTAAATTCCCATGAAGATATTTTGTAAAAACATATTGAATTATTAGTTCATTATATGACAAATCATATTTCCTTATCCAAAGGCTAATTGATTCAATTAATAACACACTTTTAAAGAATTTTAGTAACATAATTTTCATTCATTGAGTTCTAATATTTCAACTTAAACGTTTCTGGGGTTCTCTGACCATAATAATTTGTTATATGGGTTTTTTTAATTAAATTTTTAAAAATTATTTTTTGATAATAAATAATTTTTTTACTTTTGGTTTTCCAAAAAAGGTATTTTCAATTAAATAAAAATTAATCCCTTCAAAATCAAATGTTTTATCCTTGGATTAATATTTCCTATATAAAACCTTGTATCATTTTTGAGGCTCTATTATTTTATATTATTTTTAAATCTTAATTTTTTTAAATAATGCAAGTCATAATTTTAAATGTTATATTTAAATGTTATTGTATGTTTCTATTTTATATCAGTGATAGTTTTTTTTTGACAAAAATATAATTTATATATTACCCTATATTTTTTTAGATTATTTCAATCTAATTATATTCCTGGTATTTATGGTACATGGATTATTTTATATTTATTAATATATTCATAATTTAATAGATTTGAGTCATGATATAAAATAAATTTACTTTTTATCCCATCTTTCATGATAATGTTTAAATCATTCTTTTACAAGGATGCTTTTCATTTATGTGAACATGTTTCTTAATATTTTTCGTCACATACAGGATCTACTAATTTATGACCACCGGCCTTCTCTCTGTAGATGTATTTAATAATTTTATATTAATATAAAATATATAATCCATCACTAACACCTTATTTCATAACCATACACTATGATTAGGAATAATAGTTCTTGCAATGCATTTTCTTTTTGAGTTAATTGACTTCCGATACATTAATTAATAGCAGTTCACCTAGATTTCAAATTATTATTTATTGGGAAATATATTATCTTAACCATATAAAATTAATTAATATCATACTATATTAGGGTATTATTACATATAAATATATTAAATTTTGTTTATTATGGTGATATTTATTTATAAGGAAGTTTATTGATTATATATGCATGTTTATTATGTATTTATTAACTATGGACCTTCATTATAAAAATGGGTTGTGTTCATGTTGAAACTTTTACTAAAATATGGAAATGTATTGTGGTTTTGTATGTTTTTATACAGTATATATGATTATTAGAATATTTACTATGTGTTTCTTACTCATTATTACATTTGATGAATTCATTAGACATAAACAAGTGATCAGTGCGAGTATACATTATATATCCCCTTGATTCATTGTTAGGACTCATTAGAAAAATATTTTTGTATATTTTGTGTGTGCCTTCCCAATTCAAGATGATTTCAGGATTTAAATATTTATGATAATAATTTTATCCTGTATAAGGACATGAAAAAAAGAATTATGGAAGGGTTGACTCATTTAAGGGATGATAAATATGTCCAACATTATTTATTGCATCACAATGAATACAATTATTCATATCCATAAAATCTATTTATTTTCATTTATATCAATGGTAATATTATTCTATTAGTTTCTATATATTAATTAATTATAAGGATTGCATATTCATACCATATTATTTATTCCATGTTTTATCCATAATTTCCTATGTTATATGTTTTCCCTTATATTGTGTATGAGATCACCCATTCTTATTTGTCAACCACTTGAGGATATGATGAATAGTATTACACATGATATCAATAGTAGAATAGTATTTTTGGGGAATTTGACTAATATTTTTAAATCTTATTATGGATTATGTAGTTCCATAAAGAGTTGAAAATAAATTCCATTTGTTGAGAATGGAATAGGAACTATTATTGTATGTTTTTATAACTTTTTTTAATTCTATAAAATTAAATGGTATTTGGAATATAAGTATTGAAATAATTGAATAATGTCTTATAATTATGTGATAGTTATATCTGAGAATAAAAAATTAGTATTAATGTCTCTATATACACTATATTTTATTCACATTGGATTTATGATTGTAGGTATGGGGCACCAACATGGTAATTCTTATAAATATCCAATGATTATTTGTACTAACTCATAATATGTGAATGGTATTTTTTAATGGATCCTAAAATTTTAAAATTTATATTCTATAACAACATCATTTTTCACGAGGATATAACAAAATAAATTTATTTAAAAATTATTATACGATTAAACCCCCTATATATTGGATGGTAGTCTATGCATAAATATAAAAACTATCCTCTTATCATACTCGATAGATCCTTCTTCAAAATATTTTTTAATTAAATAATTTACTTAAATCTATGTCAATAAAGTTTATGGGTTTTATAAATATGTAAAATGTCAAAAAAACAACGATAATCCAAAAATGGCCACATAAACATATTTATATCTATTAAAACTTTAGGGTTATTCAATTTTTTAATGGAAATTGTTTTTTATTGATTAACAAATCCCAAAAAAGAGGTTACATCCAATAATAATATAACATAATATATATAAAATTCATAAGAATTTAATATTATGAAAATATATATTCTTTTATAGGGGTTTAATTATAATCACTAAATTCATTTAATGTATTATTTTTCTAGATTGTGTGATAATTTCTTCATCAAATACCACCACATATCTATTTGGGGTAAGTTAAAAATATTTCATTCATCATGATGATGAATATTTTTGGGGTCTTTATAAGTATTAATAGAATCCAAATGAACAAAAAGTGTCATTATATAATGTCAAAGTATATATATTGAAAAATATATCTTTTTATCATCAACATATGTTATTCCTAATGAATATATGAACATAAGATGTATTTTGTCTCCTGATGTTTTTTTGTATAATAATCAAATTATATTATATGATACTTATTATTTTTAGTGATATTATTAACATTTTTTGGAAATAATCATAATATATATTGACTAGTAAATGAACTTCAAATTGATCATCATTATACCAATGGTTATGCATAAGGTAATGTATACTATTTATCTATATTATATTTTAGATATTTAATTTATTTCCCATGTTATATCAGGGTAATTGTATGGGGGATCATTCATATGAGTATCTCATTTAGTATATCTTCTACGATAAATCTACATAGTGATCCTGATAATGTCCATGAAAAATATCTAGTAATAAAAATGTTAATTCTAGTACAACAACTATGATTTTTAAGTTTATATTATCTTCAATATTATACACATAATGATAATAAAATTATTTATTGGTTATTAATATGAATTTTTATGAAGGAATCATCAAAAAATACCATTTTGTTCAGTTGGAGAATAACTATAGAAATCCTAAATAGGGGTCGAATTGAGGTATTGAGATTTTACTCAAAAATAATAACCCAAATTTAATACATTATAGATATTAATATTTTTATAGATTAATAAAACTTATGAAATTAATACAGTCAGAAAAAGGTCAAAAAATAGATTTATAGTTGTTAAGCAATAGAAATCCCATAGCCCTCTCCACCAATGCTAAAATCTAAGGTCATAGAGATGTCCCAAGAAGCAACACTTTTTTAAGGACTTCCTGAGTGATTGAAGGATGTTTTATGTGCCATAAATATAGGGTAATTTTTATTCTCTCTCAGGGATTTACAAAAACACTATCTAGAATCACTTAGTACATGGGGTGACCACTTCTTACAGTAAGAGATAATAAAATGAGTTTACAAAGAGAAGTACAGTAATAAAAGTTTCAACAAGGATATGATAAAGAAACATTCACAGAAGACAAGTATAATAAAAGGTAATCTATTGAGATTCATTATTTTACAAGATAAACTAATATATACAAAAAATAGTTCAATGGTTGATAATTATATTTTCTATTTTATTAAGATTTTATTGTGTATTGTATATATAGAATAATATCTTACATCCACCGGAAAACCCTTCTATTTAAATATATATTTTTTAATTTAAAGATAAAAAAACATGATAATCCAAATACTTGAAGGAATAATGCTTATGAATATATGAATATATATGATCATAATTATATTTTATAATTATTTCCCAAATATATAATGAATAGTGATGGTATAGATGGAGGAAAAATAATTGATCATATTTTCCCATTCTCAAAAATGGTCACATTTTCAAGACCAATTTTTTTATTTAGAAATCTCATTTTCAAATTCATATAAATGCTTAATTTAACTTATCAATGAGTCAAATCAATGGAAAATAATAAAATTTCAATGGTCATCTATAAGATAACATGATATCTATAATATAAATTTCTCACATTTTTTTACTTATTGGATTATTCCACCATAAACATCATATTATAAAATATTTTTTTGTATCATTGAAATCATTAGTGAGTAAGATAAATAAGCTATATTTATTAAATATGATTTATAATTATTTTAATTTTGAAATTTTATGATAATATAAGAATATCACATGATAGTGTTTTTAAACTATACTTTTTTGTAATAAATTATTTTTTCAAAGGTCATTTTCCTTAGATAAATACTTGTTCAATATTATATATATCATAGAGTCTATTGATGAATGAAATAAATTAATATTCATTAACACTATAAGATAACTCTCATATACATTAATATAATTTTTTTTACATATCATAAATTTTGAACAATATTTTTAACATAATCATGAGATTCCAGTGAATGTAGTGAGCCATATATGTAATATAATTGCTTAACATGTAATATAAAAAAACAGTGTAAGATAAATTTATTCAATTGGAATAACTTATAATATATTGATAATTTATATTGTTATGAAATTTTGATAAATTATATTGATGTGTTATTTGAATAACATATTTTTCATTACAATTTATTATGAAAATAGATCATAAAATATTAGAATAGTTAGAAATGGAATATTGAAATACCTAAAAAAACTTATTAATGAGTGGATTAGTATTACTTTAATAAAAATATAAGTTAAAAATATATGTTCAAATAAAATATGTCTATTAAAAACCTTTTTTTATGATTACAAAAATGAATAAAATGAATAAAATTGATTTTTTAATTAAACAATGTCTTTTCTCCCACAAATGATGATTTTTGTCTCTTCACACCATTTTTTGATATGAAAAATTAAAATATGAAATAAAATAAAACATTCCATATTTAACATGATCAATTGTAAATTGATAAAATAGTAGTGAATATGAATATAATTTTTCATGTACATGTAATGAAAAATATCTTATATATAAAGAATAAATGATACAGAAATAGAATGAAAACAATATGTAATAAAACAAAAGATAAAAGTAAATAGAATTATTGAAATAAAAATATATAAACAATTAGGAGTTATGAAATTCATGAATTTATAAATTTATATCAATTAAAAAACCATTCAGCTGTTTATAGAGAAACAACCAAATATCGGGTTATCACAATAAAAATAAGAAAGAAGATTGGTCTTTCATCATGGGATCAATAGGGTGATTATGAGGTGGGGTTTCAAGAATTAAGGAAGATGGTATGAGGGTTAAAATTATATAGGAATTAGAGTCTTGAAACCTTATCCTAAATTGAATCACATTAAGGTATCTAAGTCTAATAAATATCAAATTCAAGTGTGATAAAAAGGTAGTATACTGCTAGCACTGACTTCGATACATTTATATTATTCAAAATATATTTATAAATAAAATCAACGTTTTATTTCTGACGGAATATTATTTGAGGAAACATGATAAGTAATTGTAATCTCCTCGCCAATATTCATGTTCTCCTCTAAATAATATAGTGCATGTTCAATTATTTCATTACACCGTTGTGGTGTGGAAGGATGTAGATTCTGAATGTCAGCACCTAATTAATTACTTTTAAATAAATAAAATGATGCATCCACACTAATGTATATCCTTTTTACAACATTGTTTTGTAAATGTATAACAATATTATGAAACCATGATATGAATTATTAGTGTAGTTAGTGAAGTAGTACCTTATATCACTCATCGTCATAAAATTATGAAATAATTTCATCAAAAAAATAGAATTTCTTTCATAAAAACTCTATAAACAATTTATTGTTGATGAAAAAAGAAATACTGGTAAAGAGGCATTAGACACAACAATTTCCCTTTTGTTGGTGATATTGGGATTCTTAATTAGTTTAATAATGAAATATTATTCCTCTAAATAATTATTTGAAATCAATGAAATAAAAACTTATTGGTGTATCGTAAAAAACATTTACTCTAAAATAGAAAAGTTATTGTGTAATGATCAAACCATTTTTATGGGTCCAAAAAAATGAAACTAGCATCATTTTGGTACTACACAGATCCATACTATTTAACTTGAAAATTATCATAGTAAGAACTACTGATATACTTCAGATAATTATCCATCTTGGTGATTTTAATACAAGGAATGATTTGAATTCTCATAATCTTAGTAACTAAATCATTTTGAAGAACTTATAGAATATCTGTTCATACAAAATCACAATACATAGATTAAATTCTAGCAGTGATGTTATAATGGGTGCTATAAACTTCTCCCAACATGAAATATATATTAGTATTGTCTCAAAATACTTTCATTGAAGATTATCTAGAAGGTACACTTAGATATTTATCCAAATCATAATGAATTATGATTTTTATTCAATAAAAATTAGTCTAAGGCATAAGTATTTGTTTAGAAGTTGGGATTCATTTAATATTTACAAACTAACTCATAATTTTTTTGAGTGCATGGACATGTTAAATTGAGACAATGTTTTCTCTTAGAGTCTTATCATCAGCATGGGCCAATATTAGCTCATTATTAATGTTACTAACCACATGAAACATATCATCATAGATGGAATTAATTAATTATATATATGATTTAATTTCTATGGTAGTTACCTCATGTGAACTATTATCTAGAAAAACATGAGCATGTGAACACACATTTTTATGTTATGGTAGATAATTATTCTTGTCCACTATTACACTTAGTTTAACTTCTTAAATTTTTTAAAAAAATCTATCTATTTAACATGATAATATATAATGAATCATAAATATTTTCTATCTTGGCTATAATAAAATAATCTTCTTCAAAAAAATTTGCTTCCTCCCCATCCAATCCTAGAATATCGTTAATTACAAAGAATATATTATTACTTTTTTATCATACATTTATTATAATGATTTTGTACTTAAATCATATGAATATAACCATTTTTAGTAGAAAGTTTTGTTTCTTAATGAAATAATTCTAATCTTGTGGAGTTTGTTGTAAAATTTTATTTTTCTCATTTAAATTTATAAGACACATAGTAGGGACAAAGGAAGAGCAGCTGAGTCAACAACCTCCTGAGGTTCTTCATATTGTACATTCAATAATGTTTCTTCATATCTAGATTTATAGAGATTATTAGAACCTAATATGACCACTGATGGTCATTTTTTTCTCATAAAGAGTCACAATATCGAATAGTCCCTCAACATAATCACATAGATAATGTTCTTTATAAATTCCAAAAAACATTATTTATAGATATTTATCCCCATTAGCCTTTGATAGTTATAATTTAATAACTCCATATTCTACTACTAGTAAAAACCATAAATCCATGAAACACAAGAAATATAATATTTTCTTGAAACAACGAAATTGATATTAACTTGACACGACAACATGAATCCATACATTCACCCAATCGTACATAATATTTTATAAAAACCAACTTCAAAATTCTCTTAAACAGATAAAAATTGACACAATTTTTCCTAATATGGAACATCTATATAATATTATATAATTCCAAATATACATTTTTTTCATTTATGAACCAATACATTATTGTAATGTCTTCAAATATATTTTTTACAAAATCAGCATTTCATTGAGTAATAATCAACAAAAAAAATTATGAGAACCTTTCGTTCTATATCACAGTCCTTCAAAACATTATTCTCTACATATAGAATTATGAAAATAGTTTTCATACACATTGGTTAAATTAATTCATCTAATACAGTAGAGACATATTGAATTAGAATCATACATCATGAGTTTATTAGAAAAAAACATCCATCGCCATTTAACTATTTAAAGAGTTTTATTGATTTATATTCAGTTTCAAAAGATCTAGAATGTATTTTATGTGATAAAAAAGAAACTCATATAATAATTTGAATTCATTTTTAGTGAAAAATTACATTCCATTGTCCTAAAAAATATATTCCCAATAAGGAATATTAGTAATTTTTTAAATTAACATTTCAGTTGTGTTCATAAAAATTATTTCAAAACCCCATTCCTCTAAATATTACCCTCTTAGGCTGGAAATGAAGAAAGGGAGATAATGACCCCCTGAACCCCGCCTCAAGTAGGCCCTGGGGTGGAAACCATCACAAAAGGTATATAAGTCTCACAAAATGGAAGGCATTTCCCTTGTTAAGGAAACTAGCTTGGGATATAAGAGATTTTTTATCCCAAAAAAACTCCAATATATATATATATAAGAATTCAAAATACATCCCATATTCATGATTAAAATAAATATATTAAAATTAAAATAAAAACTAGAATGTAATTACTCAAAGTAAAACTAAGCACTGACATAGTAGTTGTGGAATGGTTCGAGCTACTAATGTCCATCATAGTCTACACAATACTCCTAGAAATGTAAAAAAAAAGATTATAGACATAGGGTGAGAATAAAAGTATACTCTATAAGAAAACCAAAGTCTCTTGTGCACAAGTGATAGAAGCATACTAATTATCCCATGAAAAAATAGTATAACCAAAAAGATCCTATGTAGGTATACTAACCACCCCAACCTCACCAAGGCATTCTCACCCAATATGAAAAGCCATGTAATGTAATATAGTGAACATTGATAATATGGTATCCCACAAAACAATCCCATTGATTATCCACTCTCACACCCTAATGGAAAAATTGTTGGTGCTCCATCCTCTTCCGAGCACAACACATCATAACCTTCCAGCACACACATGGGACTCACAACCACACCTCGTCCAATAGCTAGGACCATGAGCCTCATCATTTTCATCCATAGGCACAAGGGACCCATACCACATCACATCCCACCTTTACACACGTGTGCCACATACCACATCACATGCCAAAAAGACTTGGTAAATCAAAACACATCTCGCAATGAAGACAATTGGGAAAACAGAACACAAATCATCCTGAAGACACCTATGAAAACACAAGTTTCCCACAAACACCTAGCCCCCACAAACCACAACCAACCCAAATAATCATATTCTACCACTTCCAAGAAGGAGAAGGAAAGAGTAGGTAGCCATAAATCCTTCCTCCAACCAGGATGTTTAATAAAGATGCCCTCCACCGTGATGATAGGGGTGTTCGGAACATTGTACTCAAATAGGGTAGGGTACATATAGAAATAAAAAAGGAAATACATGTGTGTGTGTGTGTGTGTGTCTATATATATATATGTAATACCCAGCACTCATTCCCAAAATATGGGTTCTCAAACAAACAACTAGCTCCCAAAACCACCAACTTCATTTCTACCTCTAAATATGGAACACCACACATAAAAAAAACCAAAATCATTCTTCCATCCCATTTAATTAAACCATTACCATTCTTCAATCAAAATTCATGTATTCATTATGATAACAAAATAAACACAAAACAATACCCAAAATTATTAATCAATTATTTATTCATCTATTATATCACTATTTGGGAAACTATCAATCACATCACTTAACAAGCAACACCAACAAGGAAAAATATAGAGAAACTCTGAGGAAATTACCCATACTGAACAAAACAAGTCCCCAACATTCAACCACATCTATCAACATAACCAAATAATAACTCTATTTTATCGCCACTGCACAAAACTAATATTCCATTCCAAAATAAAAAATATATCTCCACCTAAGATTCCATAACAACATTTAAACTATCCCTCCCAAAACAAACAAGAAACCCACAAACAACAAAAAACCATACATACAACCATATATGCACACAAACCAAAGAAGATATAAATACAATATTTAATATAGCATCCCTTAGTTATTTCCTCTTTATAATTCGGGGGTTATCACTAAATCTATACAATCATGGGGTATCCGTTCATTAGTCAGTCTTACATGATTTATCATTTTCCATTTAGAGTGATGCCAGAACAACCACAAACAAAGAATCACACATAATAGATATAACCAGTGCAACCAATACACCAAAAACCAAGAATTTTTTTGGGGAGTTTATCTTTTACAATCACAATATCACAAACAATAATAAATGATATGAAAATAATGAAATAATCCACCCTACCCTTTCAATTCAATTATCTAGTTCATTATCATTGATTAATCCTACACAACCATAATCCAAGGGTAATAAAAGAAAAAAAAACTCGTGTATGATAAAAAATAATAAGATACAATGGAATCCCTACTTCGAAGGGGTTCTAGTGTTCTTCAACCGAGAACAGATCATGTTAGAGACCTATGAACACTCTTTTTGCAATACCAGCATCTATTCGAGGATGCCATGGAACCTCAACACCAACTACCACCAAGAGATACCCTATTATGAATCATGGATAAGAACATGCCATGTAATAGTGAGGAGATATTTAAGAGAACGAGAACCAAATAAGGGAAACTTCAAGAAAATGATGTGATAACATACCATGGAACACTATAGATTTCAAACTAGTGATTATGGAGATCAAAAGATCTAAAAGGTAAGAAAATGGTTCTAAAAACTCCTCATGGTGCCTAAGGTTTTCCCTAAATAAGAGATATCATAGAAGGTGTAGGATTTCTGGAACCCTAAGTTGCATGAATGTTTTAAAACATTACAGTATCAGGTGATTACATGATATGAAATCCAAGTTCATGTCATGAAATCCCTTGAGGTTTAAATCTTCAGAAAAACATGTCACCTCTTGTTTTAATTTTATTTTTAGAAACCCAAAGAATTTCCATCCATGAACCAAATTGGAAAAGATGTGAAACAAAACATCACATTGTGTAATAATGTTACACGATGTGTAACAACTCTACAACCATCTTTTAACAACTTAACTTCTCCAAACACCCTACAATCACATCCAATGACCAAAATCACAATGTAATGGACTAGGAAGGAATAGAATGTTACATTAGATACTGTCATATGATTATCATCCTCAAGAATCCAAAACCAATACCAACAGAAAAAGGTGTCCGAAAAAACAACCCAATAAGTTACCTTTGAAGGATCTTACTACACTTGAAACATCTATAAAACCAAACATGTCAATATTCAATGATAAAACTCCCCTATTAGTCAAAAGATGGAGTGGAAAAACCCAGATGCTAGAACACCTCATTTGACCCTTGTAACAAGGCTTTATCACCTCATAACAAATGACCACAAGATACACCACACAAACACAACAACCACACTATCCGAACATGTGAACCAGAAAATTACAACTTCCATTTCCAAATACTAATCTCTCAAGGTGGAAATTACTCACCCAAACGAGATTAATTGCATCTCAATTAATTCATCTTGATTACAAATCAGGTCATCCCATTTCAAACCATTAGTAAATTATCACATATTTCACCACACTAAGAACCCAAAATGGTAAAAAATAGCTCATTTCATAAAAAAGATTCCAAAATTACATTTCAAAACAAAATAGAACAAGTCTAAACTCAGAAAAACTTTGGGTACTAAGAACCCATATGTGTTTCTCACTCTTAGATACTCTCCTTCTGACCACCATGCCTCGAAAAAATGAGAACCATAGGAATGGTCCGCCCACACAAAACCTTCTCTTGATTCTCTAAGATCTCCACTAGCTAATCTACAAACGTTTTATCATACTTGATATCCAATTATCTCTATTCAATGTCATGGGAGTCAACCTCAAGATGCCAAAAAAATCTGAGAGAAGGGAAATAAATCATGGACCCTCTCTGACTATTGTGCAAATTCCAACTATTATTCTACATTCTAAACTCATCCCAACACCTTAATGGGTCTAAAAATATAAGGAAAAAGCTTTATCCCTCTTCAAAACCTACACTATCCATGTTGAGGGGAAACCTTAATGAATATATGGTAACCATACTTTAACTCAAAGGGCCTCTACATATGAATTATACTAGTTTTTTGCGGATTTCATCCTCTCACAAACAAGCTAAAAATTCTATGTCAAGCTCTACACCTCATCTTGATAAAGAACAGTTGTCTCCCAATATTCATACAAAATAACGGATAATGACATGGTATCCTATTTAATGCCTAAAATGGAGCCATGTTAATGGAAGAGTGATAGATATTATTATATGTGATGTCTACTAAGGGAAGAAGCTGCACCAAAGATCTGCTAAATTCTAAGACCATGCCTGCAACATATCCTCCATCCTCTGGATGGACCACTCTATCTTCCCATTTTTATGAGGGTGGAATGAAATTTTGAGGCATAACTAGGTTCCAAAATCATGTTGTAATCCCCTCTGGACTCGTGAGTTAAACTACAAGTCTCGATCTAAAACAATGGACCCCAGAACTCTGTGCAACCGCACCACTTCATCCACATACCTCTTGGCTATGGAATCCACTCTGCCCGAATCCTTCATCGCTATGAAATGAACCTATTTTGGAATATGACTCACTACTACCCAGATATTATCATAGACCCCCCTAAGGCCGGGGAAACCCTGTGACAAAAATATACTAAGAGGTCATCCCACTTCCACTTAGGTACATCCAATGGCTTCAAATAACCGATGGGAACATGATGCTCTACCATTACCTAATGGTAGAAAAATCATCATGCATTGCTCTACAGTATGTCCCATTTCATCCTAGGCCCGCAAAAATGCATGTTAAGGCCATGGATCCTTTTTATAAATTAAATGGGGCACCACAAAATTTGAGTTATGAAACGCATGAAGAACACCCTCATGTAGTGATACCATAACAAGGAATCCACTATAGAACAACATCTGATCCATAACATCCTCAGACCATCCATTTGAAGCATCATTATGGCCAACATGATCTAGCAACACATCTTCCACCAAGTCTCCCCTTTGATAATCCTCCATTAGATTCATTAGAGAAGTATTATCTTTCATCGTGAACAAACACCCTCTACCATAATCCATTCATGCATCTAAGTGAAAGGATACCAACTCCTCCATCATCTTACAAGAAATTGAATGTTACAAAATAGACTCCTTCTGTGACCTTATACTCAAATCATCGACCATGATTTTTTCCTATCCCTGAGGATTAATAGATCTCAAAATAATAGTCTTGAAGAAACTACATCCACCCCCAATGTTGCGGATTTTGATCACACTGGGAAGACATGTACCTAAAAATATTTTGATTTATGGAGTCCACAAATACCTCCTCAATCAAGTAATTCTGCCAAAAATTCATCTCAAACATGGTTTCCTCTAAGTCAAGATCATGGGAAGAATAGTTATGCTCATGGGGGAATATCTTCTTAGACGCATATGAGATGAATACTCACAACTACATTATGAAAAATTAAAAAATCATAAGGGAAGCATCGCAAAACACCTAAAACATTACTTCTTCCTCAGGAAATTGGAGTACTGAAGCACTGACCAAATTCCCATTCAGATAAATGAACACTTTATGGAACTACTCAATAAACACAAAATATCAGTCCTTTCTAGTCATAGTTTTCAATAAAGTTGTAACTCGAGAGATATCAGGTACAAAACTTCAATAATAGCCTGTGAGACAAAGAAAACAATGATCTTCTGTCACATAAATGGGTGATTCCCAATAAAAAACACTTCAACATTTTATGGTTCAACATCCACACCTTTCCAAGGTACCACATGCTCAAGGAAATTCACATCACATGTCTAGAACATACACTTGGGAAAATTTTAGCAGATGTGGTGGAATCGATGAACCTATAAGATAGATATGAGATTCTTTGTGTGATCCTCCACTAACTTTGAGTATATCAAGATACGATGGATGAATACGACAATGAAAGAATCCAAGAACTTAGGAAATATGGAGTCTATAAGCCACATGATCATGGTTGTTGAATTGGTAACAAATAATGGAATGAATACAAACTCAAAGATATCAATCCTTTATTTGAATGTAATCTATAGTATATCACCCTCCATCACCCTAAACTTTTGTTATCAAGACAAAATATTGATTTTATAAAACCAACTTTCCCCACCCAAATAGTTGAAAAGAACCTATATCATTGGAATAGGGTGACATTTCATGATAAACACCCGATTCATCCTCTAGTAGTCTATGCACAACGTCAGATTACTATCTTCATTCTTTTCAAACAGCAATGGAGCACCCAATGGAGAGACACTGGGATGGATGAATCCCTTCTTCATCAAATCATCCATTTGAATACTCAACTCTTGCAACTTAAAAGGTGTCATCTGATAAGAAGATATTAAAATATGAGAATCACTAGGCTGAAAGTCTATCCAAAACTCAACATTACATCAAGGGGGTAGATTTAAAACCTCCTCAAGAAAACATCCAGGAACACCCCTACAACTCTGGGAACCTCCCCCACCCAATTTTTTTTATTCCACTAGAAACTCATCCAATAAGGAAGTAATAGGCTCTATACACTGACTATCAACATGACAACTCCACTCACCAATGAAAACCAAACATTGACCATCCACATCTAAAAACACTACACTTATATCGAAGAAGTTAGTAACAACATGCACAGAATACAACCAGTTGATGCTGAGAAAGACATCATATGGCTGCATTTGTAGCAAGAAAAGATCCCCACAAGATTGATGCAGTCCCATCATCAGTCGACATCCTTAGCACACATAAAAGAAGTTGGTCTAACCACTGACTGAAATACTCAACACTAGGGGTACGATAATACTCTCTATATCTAGTCATAGAGCATGGGATAGTATTGGTACAAAAAATATGCATGAAGATCCTGAATTAAACAACGCATAAGAAACACTACAACAAAGCTAATAGTACCTCTAACAATATCTGGTCTTACTAGAACTGCTACCTTGGATGCGTGCAGCTAACCATGCCCAGCTCCTCCTCCCCTATACTCACAACCACCACCACAATGATGAACAGATTTAAGACCCTAAAGAGAACACTGTGGTCAGCCAATACCTACTCCAACTTCCCTCAACAGAGCATAAACCTACTATCCATATTGCTGAAATGGAATAGCTGGATACTACTGATTAGGTTGGTGACACACCTTTCCACCACCACCATACTGAGCTTAAACATCTACTGTAAATTTTTTCGGAAGATGACCACATACCGTAAAAAATAAACACATCATTGACAAGCCCATAGGAAAGTCACATAGACCGCTTTCACCAGAAGGCCAGAAAGATAACTGCTGAGGTCACCTCCCTATTGGTTGAAACCTCGAAGGTCTCTAAACATGTGATCTGTTACTTACAAGCCTTCCTCTTAAAAAACTATGCTGGTTACCCTTTTTTAGTATAACTCCTCATGATTTCATCCACTAAATCACCTCCACCTTCTTTTGGACCACCAGATATACTGAAAATGTAAAAGGAGTAACAATATTCATGATAGAATGGTGGCATACCTCCTAAATACATATCACATAAGACTCCTCATCAAAAAAGATATATAGGGAGAAGAGGAGAAGATAATTGAACTTGATCATGTGTTCCCTCACTGACAGACTCCCCTTCTAAAGGGACTGTATCTCCTACCACTTCTCAGCCTTCATGGTTGAAGAAAGGAAATCGGCTAGGAATTACTTAAAAAGTTCAACCCGCAACAAAAATACCTTCTTCTTATCCTCAAGATACTGTTTCCACTATGGGCGCACAACTCCCCGCATCTGACACACTTCCAATGGAACACAACACTCTGTTAGATCCCGGATGAAACTGAAGGTGTCATCATGCTCCATGAGCCAACTCTATGTCTCCATGTTCAAATCACTTTCCTCATACATTCCCAAGGCTTTCCATTGAAAAGAACATAAAACTATGTACCATTGGCCATCCTCCACCACTGGATCCACCCTCCTCCAATCAATCTGATTAACCTATTGAGCCCCCACCACCCGAGCATCATGCGAATAATGACTGTGTTCTATAGATCAAACATAAAAAAGGAATTCATAATCCTGATTAGTATGGAATTTTAGTTAATCTTTATTTTAATTCATTCTTTACATAATATACATTTTTACCTTCAAAAAAACCCTATTCAAATAAGAACACATGTCATTATGATGCATACACCTTTCTTAGGTCACTACGTTGCAATCTTTTTAGCCTCACCTTGTTGTTCAGTAGGATAGAAGTCCTTGAATTCGATCAGAGAGGCCCCTAATATCCTATCATAGCCGATCATTCATGGCCTATGTCACACACCAAGATCACAAGAATCTTTTCCCTACCAAACCATGCCTTAGTCACTATTCCTAACTCAAAAATCTATCATATATCTCATCCATCGCCTCCAATATCATTCAGTCACAACCCCATCCCTTCAATGATGATCCTCCAATGGCGTAAATGAATAATGAGAGATAATGACCCCCTTGTCCAACACCTAATAGGCCTCGGGGTGGTGACCAACATCAAGGATATTAAAGTATCCCAAAATAGGAGGACTTTCCGTTTTTAAAGAAACAAGACTGGGATATAAGATGTTTCATCCCAAAAAAACTCCAATATATATATATATATTTAAGATATCCAAATCCATCATATAGGCATGTTTACAATAAAATTGTTAAAAATGAAATAAAAAAATTCAAAGTATGTACCTAGAGTAAAACCAAGTAGTGATACAACATCTGTCTAAAAGTCTGAGCTAATAAGGTCATGCCCAGTCTCGGTAATCCTCATGGAAACCTAAAAGTAGTTTATTTACGTATGGTTAGAATAAAAATATACTAATTAGGAAAAAAAATTCTCTTGTGAACAAGTGAGAGAATAATACTAATGCTCTAATGATAAAACAACAGAACAAAACAACACCTATGCATGTATACTAACAACCCCAACCTAACCAAGGCACTCTCACAAAATAACGCGTGTCAATTAAAGCAATATTGTGAAGATCTATAATAGGGTACCCCACACCATATTCCGACTGATTATTTACTCTCACAACCTAATGGAAAGTATTTGGGAACTCCCACCTCTTCTGAACACTCCACATCACAACCCACCGACACAGACCTGGGCCTCCCAACCACACCTCATTGCATCACCAGTTCCATGTTCTAATTCACATATCACCTTCAAACACCTATTCCCCATACACATCACATCATTCCCACAAACACCAAATCCACATACCACATAACATCATGAAAACACCCAGAAAATCACAACACATCTTATATTGAAGAAACCTAGAAAAAAAACACATCTCATCTTGAAGACACAAGGGAAAACAATTATCCCGCACACACATGGGCCCCATAAACCACAACCTGCCTGAAGATTCTTGGACTACCTCTACCTGGAAGAAGAATCTAGGAAGATAAGGTGACTGACCATCCAACCCCCCATCGAGATGTTTGGGATGGACACCCTCCACCATGATGATGGGGGTGTTTGAAAAATAGTAGCTTACTAGGGTGGGGTGGGTGAAAAAATCACAAATAAAATACATTCATATATATATATATATATAATAACAGAAACTTTTTCCCTACCTATGGGTTCTCAAATAAAAAACTAGAACACAAAACTACCATCTTCGTTACTACCTCTAAATGAGAAACACCACACATAAAACCATAACCCAAATCATACTTACGACAAATTTCATTTAACCATTACCCTTATTAATTCACAATTAATTTATTCATTTCATTAACCATACCATCAAAATCCATTACTAAACATTATTAATCAATTATTTATTCATCCATTCCTTTACTATTTGGGAAACTACTAAGAACCACACATAACAATCTATATAACATAGGGAAAACATGTAAAAACTCTTGGAAAATTACCCATACCAACCAAAACAAGTCCCCAAATATTAACAACATACAACAAGAAAACTAAATCCCAACATGATTTCAGCCTCGCTGAAAAAAACTTCTCATCCATTCCAAAATAAATCTATCTCTCAACCTGAGATTCTATCACATCATTCCAACCATCCCATCGTACACAACAAAGAAACCCACACACAACACACAACCATTATTAAAACAGTATCACCACACAAACCAAAAAATATATAAATTCCATATTTAATAGGAAATCCCTTATATTGTTCCATTTGTTAATTCAGGGGTTGTCACATATGATGTACAATAATGTGGTATCCGTTCATTTTTTGGGTGTATGTAATTTACCAATTTCCAATTTGGGTGATTCCACAATAACTACAATCGAAGAAGAACACACAACAGATATAACTATCACAATAATGCAACAAACGACTACCATTTTCAGCATGGCATTAAACTCGTATAGTCACAATATCACAAAAAATAATCAAAGATGTATGAAAATGAAATAAAAAACTCCACTGTTTCAATTCAATTATCTAGTTAATTATATTTTATTAATATTGAACAACCATAATCCTAGGGTAAAAAATTAAAAGCCCTTGTGCATTACTCACAAATAAAGACAATGGTATCCTAACATTGAAGGGGTTTCAATTTTTTCACCAGAGAATGTATCACTTAATGGACCTCTGATCACCCCTACTGCAAGATCTACATCCATTAAAGGATGTTGTAGAACTATAAAACAAATAACAACTAAGAGATACCCCATTAATAATCATGGATAAGCACATGACATGGAACAATGAATAGATATGGAAGATAAAAATACCCAACAGAAGGAAACTACTAGAAAATGAAGGGAGAACGTACCTTGGATCACCATCGATCACCAATGAATGATCACCAAGATCAAAAGATCGAAGAGGGAGGAAGAGGGTTTGAATAACTCCTCAGGGTGCTAAGGGTTCATCTAGAATGACATAGATTATATAAACAATTGTATTTATGAAAAAAGTGGATAGAATGTTTTAAAACAATACAACATTGGTGGATTACACGACATGAAATCCTATTTCCCACCATGAAACCCCTCAAGATCCACTTCTGCCAAAAAATGTGTTGTTTCTCAATTTAATTTTATTTTTTCGACCTTAAACTTTTCATGTAGTGGAATAACTTAGAAAATCCCTAAAATAAAACATCACATTGTTTATTCATGTTACACTCCATGTAACCTCCCCGTATACATCCTTTCACAACTAAACTTCTCTAATGTCCATCCATGCCTCCTGTAAATAATTCCATCAACCAAAAATGCAACACGGTGAACCAAGAAGGAAAAAACCATTAAAATGAAATGGATTTCCTTATAATACTGAAAATTTTACAAGGATCATGATAATTTTGATCTACATGGGGAATTAATATCTAATTTCTTCTTCTAGAAAATGATTTCGGGAAGGATGGCCTTAAAGTATTATAGAAAAAAACATTTGAGACCGAACATTATGAGTTTTGAGGCTGGAAGGGTCAAATAACTTCTCATGCATGAATTATTAGTTTTCACGCACACACTTTTCTATTTTTTTTATAAATGAATATTCATAATGGGTGTAAAAAAATTTTAATCATTCCAAAAACAATTAATTTTATAAAATAGGATTTGATTGAAACTAAAAACAAAAGTGCAAAATAAAATAAATGAAGAATATATTCTTGTAAGGGAGAACATGGAATAAATATGAAAAATTAAATTAATTGAAATTTAATAATACTAATATGTAGTTTTTAAAATTTAATCATATGCAAGAAGTGGAATAGTAAAAATACTTACTACTTAATTTTTTTGTATTAAAAATTCGTAAGTGATAACATAATTTTGTGTAATATTTTTTATTTAATGGTGACTTATGTTTATGCGATTTGTCCGGAAATGGTTTATTGATTTTTTTAAAGAAATTATAGAACTAGTGTTATCAAATTTGATTTCAAAAATATTAATAATAAGTAAAAAATCAATAATAATGAGTTTTATCTAATACATATGTTCAAAAAAATAGCCAGTATCTATGTACTATTTTACATCACTAGATAATGTTATTGACTATTTTCGATTACTAGAAAAGTATATCATAAACTTATCTAAAATATTATATGATCCTGGTGTGATATTAAAATATAGTACACACTAACAAAATTCAGCATCCAAATATGAAGTCAAATTTAAGTCATTGCTTTTATGAAAAATTATAAAAATAGTAATTATTCATTTTAAATACCTTAAAATTAATTTAGAGGCTTTTGGATATGATTCCAAGGAACATTTCTATAATGAAGAACATATTGTTTCAATAAAAAGAAAGATCTATTATACTAGATATTAAATACAATAGAATCCCAATTATTCCACTCTATAACTTGTTGTGAATTGTTTTCCTCCATTCATCGATGTCATTAGTTTAATTATAAATCATAAGAATTTAATACCCATTACCATTTTCAATTAAAAAACACTTATATAAGTTAAGTATATTTATTATTTTATTTAACACAATTCCAAGCCTTTTTTGAAGATCTAACATAGGAGAATTTAATTCATCTCACACATATTTCTTAATTAAGATTCCTTGTTTCTGATTTTTAAGAAGTATATACTTGATTTTTAATTTTTATAACAAAAAATCAAATTTTCATCAGATATTTTCAGTAAAAATATATATAAAAAGGAAATTTTCTTGAAAAATTAAGATTCTCCATACTGAATAATAATCTATTGGATAAAATAAATGAACATAAATTCTCATAAAAATGTTTAGTTTCTTATTTAGGGCTACAAAGATCATTACAATGACTGAAAATATAATTTTTGAGAAATAGTGATAGTAAAATCAAGAATTTCAATCAAAATATACATCCACTATAATAAAACCATTTAGAAATTCATATTTTACATCTATTTGATATTATATAAAATCCATCTGATATGAATATGCTAGGAGAAATATAATGGCTTGTAAAAAGACTTAAAGTAAAATGATTTCTTTATTGTCAATTCATTCCTCTTGGTCGTACCCTTAACCCACTAATGTAACTTTATTCCTAGCGATCAAATTATGACCATTCAATTTATTTATAAATATCCGCACATTTCCTATAAAAGTTTAATCAATGGTTCTATTTACTAATTCCCATAAAATACTCCTCATGAACAAACATAACCATGAATGAATGTATAAAACCAAAATTTCAACATATAAGGATTATTAATTAGTTTTAAAAAATGTGAGATAAAAAGAAAAATAATATTCATTTTTTCCAAAAAATAATATTAATTTTAATTTTTACATCTAAAATTCCAATGAATATATCTTTGGGATGATCATTTAGTAATCTATATTTTATAAGAAATACACATTAAGGTTCACGGTAGTCCATCCAATTAATACTAGTTTCACCAATATGTAGATCAAAATATTCATCCATTTTGATTTAAAATAGAGGTTTAGGTATCTTGCTTTAAAAATAATCACTTAACACATCATCTTGGGTAATTTTATAATCAATCATATCACAAATAGAAAATTTAAAATTAGTTTATTCTTTTAAAATCATTGATATTTTTTAAAAAATTATACATAAGAATTATGAGTAGTAGAATATCCAAGAATAATTATTTCATTTTCCTTTATATAAAAATTTACAAGAGAGTACTTGTGGTTCAAAATGAAACATTATAACAAAACACATTAAAGTATCAAAGATTTCATTTTTCATTATCCCATAGTTCAAATGATATTTAAAAAAAGACTAATTAGAGATCTACTAATGATTTAAACTATATATTTATTTCATCATCCCAAATTTGAATTGGTTGGTAATATTCAAATAAAATAGTCCAAATAATTTTTATAGGGCCCTATTTCTCAATCAATAATAACATTATATTTAAGTTTCATGGGGTAAAAATAGTAATGTTTACACCATGTATTCAACAATAAGAATCGAGCATTGATTTTTCAAATACATTATTATGGTCAAATAAATAATTTTTTTATCATATTTATTTTTTTGAACTAATTTATATAAACATATAAATAATGAAAAAGCATTAGTTTTTTGACACCAAATAAAAACCCAGGTAAATCTAGAATAATTATCATATAATATATAAAAAATAGATTTTCCTCATAGTTTTCTATTTCAATAGAATACAAAAAAACATGTGGATAATATTTAGAATACAAGATGTACTTAAAAACATTAATTTATTTAATAGATAACTTCTTTTTCTTAAAAAATTAGGATGCATCACATAGTTTTTCTCTATTTAGTTTACGTTTAAGTAAGATTGAAATTAAATTATTCATATAAAATTCTCTTAATTAATTTTTTTTTATAATGTCTAAGTAATTTAATCAAAATTAAATATTAATTTATTCATCATTTATGTTGTTTAATTAATTTCTAAAAAAATAAATTATGATACATTGTTTACAAAATAATACTTCAGGGATCCATAATTTTATGATTATCATTAAAAAACATGAATTATTAAAAAATAGAATAACCTTCATCATAAGTTGATAATTATTTATCAGGTTGTGTGTACATCCATAAAAACATATTTTATAGATGTGAATATGATTTTGTTTCAAAACAGATCATGCTCTTATAATTTCAATGTTTTCATTATCCCAATGTTAGAAATATCCTCTAACAATATCAGATAATGAATGGGAGTTTTAGAAATATCCACTCATATTCCTTTTGAATCGACCATCATTGTTCCTTTTTTGTATTATTCTACAACTACATTTTCTCTATGTGATAAGTCAATAAATTACTAGATTTTTCACCCATGCTCTCTTGGGTTCAAAAATTTTATTACCCAAATATTTTTCATTCCAAATATGTTTCTTTCGTCTAGAATATAAATCTATGAATTTTAAAAAATTAATTGAAATAAAATTATTCTTAACAGAAATAATAAGGATCCCTCATAGTGAACCCATTAAAAAAATTCCCATATTCTTGAAAATGAAAAAAAACTATACATGGTTTATTTTTTGAACTAGGAACCATTTTTCTGGCCATAATTGATTATTCACTATTTCATCCTTCTCCAAATATATCATTTTTTGACATTATGATTATAAAGGATTTGATTTATGTGTTATTTTTCTTCTATAGAACTATTGTGTTATTTGATTAGGTTTTAACTTATTTTCAAATGTTTTAATTTTATTTCGAATTTTTGAAAAAGAATCATAAAACAATTATAGCTTTACATTAATGATAACTATTTTTTGTTTATAAAAACTTTTCACTTAAAACATTATTGAATGATTTTGTCGGACTATATTACTATTTTTTAGAAGTTATGTTTTTTTCTATCATGGTACTATTATCATTTAGTATTTCAAAAGTGTAATTTTTATTTTTGGAATTAGATTCATTCCTATAAGATTAAATTGAATGTACCATATAATATTTTTCACAAATGAACACATTATTCTTTTTATTTATAATCTTAGACTTCGATTGAAAATACAATTCATTATTAAAATACTTATAATTATTCCATGTGACCATCACAACACTTTTAATCATTTTTTTACATTATGACATCCATTTGTAATTCATGTCATTTTTTATTTTGTTTTGAAATTTTCAACAATCAGGTATAATATTCCACAGTTTTATTTACTCATAACACATTAATTATTTAGAATATCCAAAAAACATTTTATGCTAGTTGAATTATTTATTTACTCGTTATCAATTATTTTAATACATTTATAACTCATGAAAAATTCTAATATCACTAAAATAAGTAGATAAATTTTATGAGTCTTTATTAGATTTCCCAACCATTTGTATATGGTTACTATTTTTTCATCTTTTTATTTAGTGACATTCAAAGTAGAATTTTATTTTTCAACCTTTTTTTCACTCCATAATCAGGTTTTTTTTATCATATAGCCCGAGTGTTCCAATGAGATTTTTTATCTTCAAATACTTCACATTTTTTAATTGTGTAATGGCCATTAAAATTACATTCCATTTTGAATTCATAACTTTAAATTCATTTATACTCTTATAGAGGAAAAATTATTCGAAATATTTTTTTATTCATTCATCTATGTTATTCTTTCTCCTTCAATCCTATCAAATGGTTCAAAAATTATCTTCTTAGGGGTTTTCATCTATAATCTAAATTTATCAATACCTACATATTCTAATGATATAGTTGTACACATCTCATATATTTTGAACACATTGAGAAAATATATTGACCTAATATGGTCCATGTACACATATTATAACATTAATATATTTGGTTTTTAGAGATTATTATCCTTCTACTTTAGTTTCCCAATTCACTAAATCTATTTTTAATATTTTATCTGATAAAATTATTTCATGCATTCCTTTAAACATAGATTTATACAATATATAATCATATATTCCATCCAAAAAATTTTATTTTTGTCAATTGAAATTGAGAGCTCTAACTACTTACTTAAATTCTCTACATATAGTAATATAATCCATATGAATATCGTATTTAATATATAATCCTATATTGATTTTATTATACAATAGTAAAAAACATTCATGAAAATTGTTTTTGGTAAAATTATTCAAAAAACATAAAATTTAGAAAATTGAGTTCTTAAAATTTTGTCACATAAAACCAACCACTTTTGATTTCTAATAGATGACTGTATTCTTTTAAAACATGAAAATTCATTTAATTATTATAGTATTAAATAAATTTACCATTTTAAATTAATATTATTTGGGGTAGATAAAAGTGCATAGTCCACTCCACCAATTCTCAACTCCTAGAGTTTGGTGATTTCTCGATAAGTAATCCTTTTTCCTAAGGGATTCCTAATCGAGTGAAACTAAAAATCATGTGGTAAAAATCAATGAGATATTAATAGTATCCTACAAATTTTTAAAAAATCAACTTCCATCAACAATATTAAAGAGAAGTAATAACATTCAATTATAACGGATAATAAAAAGTGTTTATAATGTGAAGCACACATATGATATATGAAACCAAAATAAGTTATAGAATCCTACAAATGAGATGAGTACCTTTAAATAGCACCTCTATATGACCTTTGGTTATAATTTGAAATATTTTATGGGTATCAATATTATAAAAATATCTAATTGATTTAATTTTTGTTTCATGACGCATGTATATTTTCTATTATATTTACATGTATATATTTCACACAATAAAAAATAATTCAATTTATAACTCTAATTTTTAATTGAACATAACCACAGTTAATAATACCAATAGTCGAGTGTATAATTCTTATAGAAAAGATGTTGAAATAGACTCTTAATTTTTATGTGTACATGTTTTCTAAATATAGAATGATTAATTATTTTGGAGATGAAAAAAAATAAATTTTTTCATATTATTCCATTCACGATAACAATATTCTTTTTCCATTTTTTTCTTTATTTACAAAACCCCTTTTCGGATGCATGTTAAAACATAATTTGAATTATTAAAAAGTATTAATAATAGGAAGTAGTATAATAATTATGATATTCTACATGATATCATGATATTTTTGTGATAAAGGCATGGTGTCAATATTTTATAATGAAAATTCCATCATGTAGATTTATAAGATAAAATTTATCATACTTCATTAGTATCGTTTGTGCATAATATAAAAAATAGATATATAATTTCAATTGGATAATTTATTTTTATTCTTATTCATAAGATAATAACTGACTACCATATGATAAATTTATTCTATGGTGTTTTTTTGTTTATAAGATAATCTTTTTATGAAGGTTCATTACATAAGAAAAGACATGTATAGTTTCATATCTAACTTTTCTTTCTGATCAGGACTAATTGGATTGAATATTTACCACCTATGTAAACCAATTTTCTTATTAAGGTAGATACTATTTTTATTTCGAGCATTGATTATATAATATACGTGTTCATATTTTTTAGATTACAACATAAGAACTATGCTTAATCCGAAAGACAATTATTTTACGTGCATGATAATCAGGATTGGTATGGTAAATCCACTGGACATAATTGATATCTAGAAACTATAGAAGGATATCTATACACATGACCGATTAATTTAAATGATTTATTATCCAAATACGAAAAAATTGATTGAATTTTTTAAATTATAAAATCATAAATTTTTTGAAATATTAAAAATAAAATATAACAATTGAGAAACCATTTTAATTATTAAATATATAGGTATTTTGTAATCATCAAACCATAAATATTACTGAGATATTTCTGAACAATATAATTTTGTCCCCTAATTTCTCCATTAATATTTTAATTAATCGGTATTTTATGATACATGATTGTCAATAAATTTATTGGATGCTGATTTGATTTTTGTATACTGAGAAATAACTAATTACCAAAATAAATCTCAATCTCATTAAATGATGAATTATAATATTTAATTTACAAATCATTATAAATATTCTCCATAGGGAAAATTCATACAAATGGGGTAAAATGTGGCCAGTATTAGTTTTTTATAGATTTATCAACATAAAGAAGGTTATGTTTAGATAAGTTTCCCCCATTATTCCCCTTAAATATCTATATTATAGATATTTAATATGATCTTTCTTTTTTTATTTGAATAAACAATCTAAAATTATTTATTTTCAATGAATTTTACCCATTTTATAATAATATTTGTTTATTAAGATATATTAAATAATATAGGTAATTATTTGAAAAATTAATCAACTACTAATTTCAATATTTTTAGACCAATGGAATCCACATAAGGATCAACATATTATTCACTATATGTGTTGTGTTTCTAAGATCCTCTATGATGATTTAGAATAAAACTTATAATAATTCATTACCAAATAAATGTAATTATTTTGTTACTAAGGATATAACATTGAAATATAATTTTTTAGAAAATTGGGTTTTTTTTAGATTGATATTTTCTGTTAGTTTATTCATGGGGTTCTTAGGAAGATAATCTTTTATACATAGAGTTGGTAAAATAATTGTAAAAAATTACATTTTAAATGTTTTTTTATTACTTGAATATAAATTAGATGGATGTGACCATATGAGTCTACTCGATTCCATTTTACTTATAACTCAAAAACCTATTGTAACATCTCATTACCTTCCCATAGGTTCTTCTTGTATCTTATTTTAGTAAAAAAAATTAAATATTTTTGAAGATAGTGATCCCTTTTAGGGGAAATTACCAATTTTTCCAGGCTATATGTTACTAAATAATTAACCAATTATTTGTATTAAAGATCAAATGGATTTAATAGTTTTCAGGATGTTTCTAGGTTTATTCATAGGTTTATTTATTTGGTACAACTTAAATGAGACATTTACACTATCAATGCATGAATAACGACATATTTTTTGAGGTGTGCACAAGCTATATAAACCCTTCAGGGTATAAAACCCATTCACATATAATGAATTCATTTATATTGATAATTTTACCCATGGTGATGTTTCCTATATTTTAATTGAGTTATGGGAAATTTATGGAATAAGAAAAAAATACACAATAAATCCCTTGTGTTTTGTAGGATTTAGTTTACATTAGGGCAATTACTTTTTTAAGGTCACTCATCCTCACTTGTAGGATCATAGGAGACCATCGACAAGATTTTTGGTATTTCCACTCCTTTAGGATTGTATTGTTCCTGAGTTCAACATCATTTTGGTTACTTTTCATCTCTATGAGTGAGATACTACTCAACTTATTCATTTCCTCCAGTCACAGTAACATTTCTACATAGGGTTTATAGATCTATGGAACTTGTGATTTTTTTCATGATCATTTATAGATCCATTATATGATCATTTATAGATCCATTATATGATCATATTATAGAGTTTGATCCTCATTTTGGTTGTGACACGATATATGTGGTGTTCTTTGAGGTATTTTTTGGATTATATTCTCTACTAAAAGCTTTTCTAGTGGAGTTGACATTAAATTGTGGGGATAAATAAAATGGATTCCATTGTTGTATCTTTTTATTTTTTATTTAGGTTGATCCCATTACGTTCTTGTATGGAAAGAACTTGAGGTAGGTGGTTACATCGCTATCTTATGTTGGATAAACTGTATTCATATATTTTTATTAATTTTTTTATAAATAAATTGGAATTTTGGTTATTGTGTGTGTGGGTAGATAGGTTTTTTAAGAAAATATAGGTTTCCACAATATTATAAAAGATATTATATATTTATATTTTTGTGAAATGGATTTATGATATTGTTTTCAAAGAATAGTTTTGATGAATTGAATTAGAAAATTTATCACATGGTAAGACATTGGTAAATAAGTTAATATTATAGAAATATCCCCCATGCATTGATATTATAGAGGGGTTCACTCATGGGGTGTTCCTATATTCCCTTGGCATAGTGTTTTTGGGAACTCATAGTCTTAATGGGAAGGTCAATTTTTTGGTGTCCCTATTCCTTCTATATTTGATTAGTATATCTAGGGGAATAATATGTTTAATTGTATATGTTTTAATTAGGGGGTTCTATGAAGACTAATCTATAGTTATCATTAAGATGATTTTTCCTATGATTTTTATTTATACTATTTTGATTTGATTGCGCTCTTTAATAGATGATATATTCATTGAAACTATTTAACATAGAATGTATGAATTAGTCTAATGAGGATAATATTTTACCATTTTTTTTTATATGAATAACATTTTACTGATTATCATGACTTGATTTCATTATTGCTGAGAATGTTTGGATTTTCATATAGTTACTTGTTATGGAAGACCTTGGTGGGATCACAGTGAGCCTATTTAGCTCACACCCTAAGCACCAGATTTTTTTAGTATAACATGTTATATATTATGATGTAAGAAAAGGTAGGTTTATAGGATTAGGCAGTGACATTTATGCTTGATGAGTATGGGCAGCTGGGGGTCAGATAGTGGGATTTTCCCTATTCTATCACATCGAGTAGACAATTTGTTTTTTCATTTTCCCTTTTATACTAGACTTTTATTTTGGGTTGTTGTTACTGCTTGAGTGGTATATATTATATTTCCTTCACTATTTTATGGAATATATTTTACAATTTTATCATACTCTTTTTCTATTTGTTATGTAGACCTATGATTTTTTTTTCAGAATGGAAATTCATTCTTTATGGTTGTTTTTGATGATAAGTTTCTAGTCCCCATCCCATAGGGATTGGTAACCCAGTTCATATATATAGAGAATCAGTTTGGGGATAGGTTTGATGTTAACTCAGGTTGATTTATTAATTTTTGGTATCGGATCAAGGTTATACATAGTCTAGTGAGGTTGGATGTTGGGATATTGGATTGTCAAGACATGAGACGTTGTATATGATAACTGTATGACCATCTATTTCAATAAATGTTCTCATGTTAACATAGTATTTTGGGATTTTTGTATCCCATTTTTTGTTATTGATCTATATATCAGTTTTGAATATGTTTTCAAAGTTTGAACTAATATTTCATAGTCTTTAATGGTTTTTTCTACTTTCAGTGTCTATTGACATACCTTTAAGATATGTTCCATTTATTCCACAAGATGTTTTATAGGATGATCCTAAAAGGAATAGGACATTAGATCATAATATTATAGAGGATATTGTGTGGTAAGTTCATTTTGTGTACTAAAATGTACTTAAACTCCAAAACATAGTTGTTGGGGTACAACCAATAGGCATGGAAAAAATGGATCAATATTGGGAGTTATTACATGATAAAACACTATTATTTATAGGTATGAATAATCCAAAATAATAGGAGGCGTGGCTGGAAAATATTTTTCATTTCATATACTTCTGGGATACTCGTAACAATATCAAGGTGATGTATTCCAAATTAAGACATGAGGGACCTATAAATAGGTACAATAATTAAATTTAAATATATATTATCAAGGGAGAATATACTAGTAGGTTATTATAAACATCCTCTTCCATAATTTTAATATAGAGTCATTGATAATGAAATTCTCTCTGTAGTTCCACTAGCTATCATAGGGAGAGAGATCAGTGATCATGTACAAAGATCAATTCATGTAGTAGGTATATTTTCTCAGGAGGTTGTGAAGAATAACGATCTAAGGTAATATAAGAATGTGCATGGTATGTGACATAATATCATATCATAGTTATTTTTGTTGATTAATTATACCTATTTAGAGATAGTATATTGTTCAATGATGGAATTGTGGGTTATTGAAGGTTAAGTTGTTAATTTTACACCTTCTCTTATACATAGTGGAATCTCTATTGGTGTATACATGATGAAGAGGATGTGGAATGCTAATATTTTTAGTGGTGGTAATATCTCTTGGAATTGGGGATATATGACACTATTTGTTATATAAAGAAGTTTTTTTAGAATTATTATGATTGTGGATAGGTTGGTCACACTCGGTTTTCTTGTTCTACAACTATGAAGATGTGCAATGGTTGTGGCTGATGTGACCAATTGGATCAGTTCTGTCAAGTTATGTATATTATTTTTTATGACAATGGAAAATAATATCAAAAGGCTAATAAAACACATTAAAATGATTTAATGTCTAAAGATAACCATACCAAGTAATCAGGATTGAAGAGCCTTCAAAATATGGATGAGATTTGTTTTTAGAGTTTAACAATGTTACAATGAAATTAAGAGGCACTATCATAATTATATAAACTATAGAAACTAATTTATTTGGTGCCAGTTCCTCCTACTAATTTATTTATATTTTTTAAAATGGGTAATCTTCCAATGAATCTCATTTCTTTTTTTATTTAGATAGATACACCTCCTTGAAATAAGAAGGATCTTGGGGCTTTTTCCAACTTCTACACTATCGATTGTTGTTGTGTCCTTACTCTCATATTTCCTTGTTCTTGAACTAGATCTATTTGACATCATCATTAGGATGGATCAGATTATCTCACATCATACTGAGGTTGATTGATGTCATCTTGTGTCTTATTCCATTTTTTATGATGGGATCTATCAGGTGTTTCATGGTCAGTTGGATCTTAGTTATTGGTTGTGTAAGACCATTACATCCAGAGTTCAAGAGTTTGTTATTTATTGTTGTAGTTAATAATAATACTTTTTTTCTATATATAGTTATCATACCATGGTTTTAAAAGATTTCCCTGATGTTTTCCCAGATGACTTATATAGTATTCCTCCACAGATGGCGGTGGAGTTTACAATTAATTTGGTGCAGGGTATATAGCTAATCATGATAACCTTTTATTATTTGGAACCACTAGTAATGAATGAGATCAAGATTCAATTATATTATTTTTTAGAAGTATGTTCATTTTCCTTAGTGTTTCTCATTGAATAGACCTCGTTCACTTTTTCATGAAGGATATCTGTTCACTTTGATTGTGGGTGGACTATCAAAAGTTGAACCTAATGATGGTTATAAATAACTATCCTTTGACCTATGTGTATGATTTCATTAATCTATTAGAGGAAAAATGTGGTTTTGAAGACCAATAATTGGTTAGTTTATCACTATATTAGGTTTCATGATATTTATATTCAAAATATGGTTATAGGAGTAGTAGTGTCCATTAATAATATCATGTGATGCCTTTTTTCAAAAAAATAACCCTTTAGTTTTTATGTATTTGGTGAACCGAGTATTCCACCGGCATCTTGATTTTTTTTGGTATTGTTAAAGGATAAGATTTTTATTTATTCACGATTATAAATTGAGAATGAAAACCATAAATGTCTAGTATTTTAAATCGTGAGGAGGCACTATATATATAAAAAATCATTAAAAATATAGTTTATAGATCTGAAAAGTATGGTTTATGGGGAACATGAATTTTGAATGTTGCTAATCATCTGATCCAGAGAAGTTGAATGTTGTATTTTCATGGGAGGATCCACAAAATTATTTTGATAATATCATCTTACATTGTATTACTAGATTCTATTAACAATTTATCATGGATTTCAAATGTTTGGTGTCACATTTTGTTGCACTGACCAAAAAAGAAGTGAAATTCAAATGGGATTAAATATATCATTCATATTTTAATGAACTGAAGTGACTTATGAAATAATTTTATATGATGATCTTACATGAGCCCAGTATGGGGTGTGTTGTATGTGGTTATTCTTATAGTGTTGTTATGAATGGTTATATTTTCATGGATGAACATGTTTTATCATATGGCTATCACAATATTAATCTACTGAGAATAATTATGTTGATCATGATAGGAATATTGACACTGTTAGTCATGAGAAATTTTTTTGTTGCGATTTATCTTTAGGGAGTGATTCACAAACTATTCTGATCACAAGATTTGGTGTTGTATCTCTTCTCAGAAAGACATTAATATCATACTGAGACAGTTGGAAGAATACCATAATACATTTCAATTTGACATCGACTACACATGGGGGAAGGGGAATATTCTTATAGATTATCATAGATGGAATGTTCAACAACATATAATTTTTAATTCATGTGAAGAGTGTAATATTATAGGAATCTTTACTCGATTTCATATGGGAACTCATGAAAATGTTTCTGATATGGTTTTGACCACTTCCACGTTTTCATCATGTATTCATGGGTATATTCTACAAAGTTATCTATGCGAAAATGATTTTATAGGAACTAAATAAACCATATATGGTGTGGATACATTTCCTGGTATGTATATTCTGTCAAATTATATTCTTTAATTTAGGGATCACTTTATTGTCCCAACATCTATTGGGATCATAGTTTTGTTTAACATTCATAGTTATTTTTGTCCATTTATCTTGGAACTATGAAGATGTATTATTACATAATATGATAATATTGTGGGTCATGTATGATGCATAAAATTTAAAATAATGTGTCTTTTTTCCCCTACAAATAAATTTGGTAAGAAAACATAAAACTTTATGGTATTCACCATCCTCTTTTGTTGAATGTTTTAAAAGGGGAAAAGGATTCCATGGACATTTTTATTGGTTTTCTATAAGCACCCTAGGGGAATAATTCTATATTGGTGGTGATTGTTCCATTGATGAAATAAGATCATTTCATTTGGATCAGGGACACCAGTAAAGTTGATGATCAAGGTAAGCTATATAAATACGAGGTTGTGAGAATACGTGGGGTTCCATTTTCCATTATTTGATAATAAGATCCTAGAATAACATAATGGTTCTAGAAGAGTCTCTAGGAAAATATTGGTACATTGGTCTTGTTGAGTATAACATGCCATATATAGATAGAAATTTATATTGAGCATCAAATTCATATCCAATAGTATATGTTTTGTACCAATGTATTGGATTTTTGTTGGATTATAGGATTTCATTTGGGGACTGGTTGGGTTTCTGAGAAAAACATTTATCATTCACTAATCAAAATGCCTCCCCAAGTAGCTTTGTATTGTCTTCCATGTAGGTCACCTCTATTTTAGGTGGAGTTGCGAGAGTCCTTTCTTATGGGATCAAGTCTCATTCAAGGGATATCATTGAGGATTGAGGAAATTCATTACTGTTTGGTTACAATATTGAGTCTGAAGAAATCATATACACATATTCTGTGTCATCCTATGGTATTCTCATTTTTTGACCAGGTTTTCAAGATTGTTTTTTCTTTTTTGGGTCACAATCATCACTAGAAACAAGAATTGTTGGCTTTGATATGTATTAGACCATTTGAGGTTTTGGAGTGTCTTGGGAAGGTTACATATCAATAAAAATTTCTAGCTCAATTTAAAGGTACACATGATTTTTTCTATATATCATTACTTATGAATTATTAACTTGATACCTCCGATGGTCTTTGTTTCGAATATATTGAGTTTGGGAAAGGAGTTTTCATTTTATAGAAGCCATATGAGATCATTAAATATTAGGTAAAAGTATTATATGGTTATTTTATTCTTTTAATTTGAGTGTTAGGAAATATTATCCAAATTCTCTGAAGACTTGGGAGTGTGAAAAGTCAGTGAGGGAGTAGTGGCCTCACCTCCATACTGCATACCCTATTTACACATGACATCTTGGGGATGAGAATTATTATAGTGGGGATTTTAACATCCTGTTACCCTATTACATGTTCTTATTTGAAAAAATTTCAATTCCATTTTTGTTATGGTTCATTTTAGGATTCTGAGTGTAGATAGTTCTTGTCATGGAAATAAACATAATGATCAAGCATGTTTTTTTAGTTAATGAAGTCATTTTATAAATAAAATAAAGGATTAATGGGACAATAAAATGTTTCTTAGTGTTTTATATAGGGGTTTTATTTGTTTCTCCAAACCAGAGTCATATAAACTATAAATTTCAGGATTACATCATATTTTTAAGAATGGAGACTTGTTGTGGAAACAATTCAGGATATAAAACTAGTATTATTTAAAAGGTTTTTACACCATTAATCCAATTCTTATGATTTAAAAACATCACTTGAGAAAATCTATCACAATTAAATGTTTTTTTGACATAAAAGTATTTTAGGGAACTTACATTTAAAAATAATATTTATTCCATAAATACCACATACTTTGTAATTTTTATTAATTAATCAGGTTACTCCTCATTTATTATCATAATCCTACTCTCTTGATCCCATGTGAATTTTTTAATCATTTGTCCTTGTAAATATCATCATTTGATTCATGATATTCATGGTGATAATGCTACATCTCTAAAGGTAAGTGACCTTTATTTTTTATTCATTTCTTTTTTATGGCTAAACCATTACACTGCATTGGCGGATTTATTCCTCATTTATTGATTTTTTTATAATACTTGCAAGATCCATTATTCAATCATTATATATTGGTTGAACCAAATGTTAGTTATGGTGACGTGTTTTCATTATTTTAGGTATTTGTTTTCTATCTTATCATCCAACCACTTTTATTTTTAATATGATTCTAAAATGTTGAGATCAATCCTAGGGCCATCGTTTTTATATTTTCATTCTTTGATGTGATTCGGGATCCAATTGTGGGCATGTGATACCTAAGTTTTATGTATTTGGTTTCATGCTTATCTTATATTTGATGGATGATATTTAATTAGTTTTATATTTTTTTAACCAATGAATTACCATGAATGATTTGCACATCTATTCGAATGCTTTTTTGAAAACATATTGTTTTCCCATTATTTTGTAAAAATTAAAATTATTTTTAATTAATTTTGATATTGATATATGAAATAGGTATCAAAGTATAATATTGATGAATTGAATTAGAAAATGTAGAACATGGTATTTCATAGGTATTTACTTGGAAGGTGTTGGAATAGGCCACATCCATTGATACAGTCGAAGTATTATCTCCTATGGTGTTACTCAATTCCATAGTCCATGTTTATTATTGGCCTTTATACCTATTTAAAGGCTCACATTATAGAGGGTTTCTATTACCTATATGTTTGATATATATGTATAAGTACTTTATTCACATAATTTTCCATATATGGGTATGAGTATTCTCACTAGCCTGACCTATATTGATCCTTGGTGTTAATTTACCACTGTATTTAAGTTTTACTAGTTATATTTGATTGACTACATTAATATATGATGTATTATTTGAAAATATTTTAACATGATATTTTCGATCTATGAATTAAAATTAAATTTGTACCTTAATTTAGATATAAATAATGTTTAACCTATTTTATAGTCTTTATTTCATTAAAGATGAGCATGTTCATATTATCATACAGAGACTTATTATGGAACACTAGGGTTGGATCCTATAGAGCCTTTTTAGTTCACACCATGCATATACCATTGATGGTGCTTAGTCCTTGTTATGTCTTATGATGATGGAAAAGACAAGGAACCACATTGAGGTGCTGAGGTTTCTATTAGATAAGTTTTTGTAGATGGCAGTGAGATGGTTTTATTTTTCCCACAAAGTCGCATGGAGAAGAAAATTTTGATTTTATTTTTTCTTTTATATAGAAAATGTACATTAGGTTGTTTAGATTACCTAATTTGTATAGTTTCCATTTTCATCATTCAATTATATAAAAAAATATATATATTTATATATTTCACTCTTTGGTTTTTTTCTCGACGCTATTAAAATATTTTCCATGATTTCTATTCTAGATTTAGTGAAATTTTTTCTTTTGTATTTTTTGATGTTGGGGTTATAGTTACCATCATGTGGGGATCAATATTTCCCTTTAGGTACATATCAGACTAGTTTAATTTCCATGTGTATGGGTAACCAAGGTTGGTTTATTAAACCATTGATTAAACATGTATGAATTTACCCAAAAGAATAATACTATATAGCTAGATGAATTATATCTCTTACATAATATCCTATATATGGATTTTTTTCAAAGAAGGGTTAATACTATATTTTCCACACATTATTTACTTAATTCCAACCATGGATCCGTGGGGCTTACCATGTCCCTCAAAAATTATCTCTGGTGGTGGGTGAAAATTTTTATTCACTTTTTCCATATATTATTCCCATATATATACATTATATTTATAAGAATATTATTGACCCAGAAAAATATTTTATCTTCATTTATCATAAAAACCATTTATCCTTCACAATTATATATTCTCTTTTAATCATATTTTTGTTATTGACATCTGAATATATCTAAGAATAGTGCAATCACATTAATTGATATAGAATTGTAGTTTTATGCTATTAAAATGATGGATATGGTTAATTTCACTTCATCTATTAATGATTGAGGATGGTAGGTTATCCATTAGGTTCATGTAGGTATTTAATTTATTTTAGTATAAATTCTAAATTTGTAGGTTATAAATATTTTAGGTGTTATGATTAGAATTTTTGGCATCCCATATTGAGTTTTCTATAAAAAATATTATTGGGAATTTTGGTTATTCAGATAAAGATATATTCCACTATGTTTCATTAGCAATGGATAACTTTTTTAGTAATCTACTTATTTTCTACATAATGACAATGAGCCTTAAAATGGGTTATAATTGTAGGCAATTTTAACACTCTATATTAATTTTTTATTTAATCCATGGATATTTCTAAGAATTAATTTCCAAAAATTAAGTTAAACATTATTTTTTTGGAAATAAATATTCTATTTCTTCATGAAATGTTTTATATTTATAATTAAATCAATTTTTTGGCGATAATATGATATAATATTATTATTTATTCATTTTTCATGCATTCCTTTTTTTATGAATTGTTATTTTTTCATATATATTATGCTTATTAGTAATGTATTCATTGATGTTTTCAAATCATTGAATTAAAATATAAATAATCAATTATTTTTTTCATTATTAATTTATTTAAATCTTCTATTGAGTCAATATGGTTTCCTTATAAATTATCCATTCTACTATGTTTTGAAAATGACAAATAATTTATCATAAGGAAAATTACATTTCCCTAAGGATTATTTTCATAAGGAAATTTTCCATTCACTAAAGAAATTTTTATCCTTACCTTTATTTCATTACATCTTTTTATAATCTCACTAAAACAAACACTTTCTATTAAAAAGTCAAAAATTTGTATTATTATATAAAATCTTGGAATTTTATAATTCCTTGGATATAGAGTCTTCTGTTTTTTGATTCTAAATTAAATGAAATTCAAATTATGAATTCTCTAAAATGTACATTTTGAATTCTCTGAAATCCAGATTATGAATTCTCTGATATTAAAATTCCGATTTATTTGAAATTCTGATTCTGAAATGTCTAAAATTCAGGTTCTGAATTCTCTGAAATTCCGAATCTAAATCCTCTAAAATTAAGATTCCGAATTCTCTAAAATTTATACTCTGAATTATCAAGAAATAAGATTCTGAATTATCTGAAATTTTTAATATGAATTCCTCAGAATTTAGACTTCTAATTTATTAGAATTCAGACTCCAGAATCTATAGAATTCAGATTCTGAATTATTTGTAAAATTGAATCTGAATATCTATGTTTTATCGAATCATATTATTTATAATATTAGACACTAAATTATATTTTTTATTAGATTACAAATTATATTTTTTCATGGACTCTGGATTTTTAGATTTGGTTATGCTAATTAATTTTCCTTACACATGTTATTGTTATGAAATGATGTTGTGCAATATGTTTATAACTAACCATATGTTAAGTGACACGTATACAGGTCCCTCCGAGATTGAAGGAAAAATATGACCATTGAATGAGGGAGCCAACCATAAGAATTTTGTCAATAAATTAGAGCTCATTTGAACAAGCTCATGACTATTCCATCCATATAGATATTTCTTGATGTGAAGTGATTTCAAAAGAGAGAGACTCTCATGCCTTGTGAATTATTAAATATCTTGTTCATCTTTCTTCATGTGACTTTGATTGCTGCTAAGTACAATCAAGGATTTCCAGTGATAGGAAGATAAAGGTTCCAACTACGTTAATGTTTGAGGACATACAGGGATATAAAGACAGAGGTTCCAAATACCTTAAAGTTCTTGGGATTCTGGCGATAGTAAGACAGATTACAATATTCCTATCGAGGTCTTACCTTGAAGTGAGTAAGACATAGTTTCTTGAAATTATAAATCATGAGGCATTTATCCAAGGTTGTTGTATAACATAATATTTGGGTGAAACGTTCTCTTACTTGTTACTTGTTTCTGTTCCATGATTTTATTTCCACTGAATTTTGATAAAGGAATAAATTATAACATTTTTATACTATCTTTCACTTTACATACTCTGATAAATAAGATTATATATGCTTTAAGTTAGAATATTTTTCTAAGTAGACTTTTCTTAAGTTTCATTTCCAAAACCATATTTCCAGAACCAAAGAAAGTTTATTCATTTGTTAAGAACATTAAGAGGCTTCCTGAATTTATATTGAAAACTTTGTTAAACATAGTATTTTTTAAGGTTAAAAATGAATGTTTTTATTTATACAATTCAACCCCTATTTTAATTGAGAATACACATATAATATAACAATACAAAAATTGGAATCATAGGAGGAATTTAATATACATATACTCATATATTAGTTTTCTTGTTCAAATTTTCCTTGTTCTAAATTCTGCATTATTAAATTTTCTTGTTCTTGTTTTTTTTAAGTTTTTTTATCTGGGTTGATAAACATTAACTACTTACTAGTTTTGTGGAAATATATTTTCTTATATAATGGGAGGAATGAATGTCAGTTCCATTAACAATTTTAACCATACCAAACCAGTGATTTTTGATGGTAATGATTATGAGTCCTGGAGAGATTGAATGAAGACTTTTTTCATTAAAACTGGATTAGAATATTTTTTTATACTTAATTGTGATTAAAAAATTACAAACAAGGATGTCAAAACCTTTAACAACCAAGAAAATTAAAAATATCAACTATATTACAAGGTAAACAATACATTTTTTTGTTCTATGACCAGGATCACATACAGTAAAATATTGTATTGTGATGCTGCCAACTACTTCTAGAAGAATCATGAGGAAAATCATTTTGGAACATCCAAAGTGATAGAAACTAGACGATCTATGTTGAGAGCTGAATTTTAGGGATTAATTTTTCCTTATAGAGAACCATTTTGAAAATTATAACAATGATTTATGACATTTGTAAAGAGAATTCAATCAATGTGAGATAAATGTCTTGATGATGAAGCGCTTGCGGAAAATATAATTGATATTATGGAAAATGAGTTGGAATAATAAATAACAGGTGTTGATTAAAATAGGAAAGTTACTCAAATTACTCTTGATGAGATATTTGGTACTCTCTTACAACATGAACCAAGAATGAAGAGAGATTCTAATATGAATTAGAAGAATAATGGAAATGGATGTGTATCATTTACTACTACCAATGTCAAGACTCTAGAAAGGGTTACAAGATCTAAATCTATGAAAGCTATTATTCTATTAGAGTCAAGTGAAAGTGAACATTATGAAAATGTGTTAGCAAATCTTTCTCGAATAATGAACAAGATATTGGGAAATAAAGAATTTCAGTACAGATATAAGAAGTATTAATTAAAAGACAAGAATGACTCGGAAGTCACTTGTTATAAATTCCAAAGAGTTGGACATATCATACCTAATTTTAATATTCTTAACAGAAAAGACAAGAACAAAAATAATTCTGAGAGAAACATGAATAATTATTACAAGACTATGGCTAAGAAAGTATTGAAAGCAAATGACATATGGATTGACGATGGTGGTGACTCTTCAAATGAATCTTTAGAATATGAATCTTCTGGTCAGATAAATATGGGTCATATAGCCATAGTACCTATTGAAAATCATTAAAATAGGGATAAGGAACACAATGATGAATCCTTAACCAATATGTCTTTAAATGAAATTTTTCCTAATGAAGAATATCACAATTCTTCAGATGATGAATCTTCCTCCTTAGAAAATAATACCTTACATTCATTTGAAGAAGCTTCTAGATTTTATAAACTACTTGAGAATGAAAATTGTTTGATAAAAAATAAGTTATAGAAAGAAAATTATATATCATCTATTTTAACTAAAGAAGTATCAGATCCTTCTAAATATCTTGATCGGAAAACATTAGATTTTGAAATAGATTCCATAAAACCTTAATGAAGTTAATTTTGAGAAAGATAAACATTCTAATGATCTTAAAGATGTTATTTATAAGAAAAATATTTTAGAGGATAACTATAATTCTAAAAAAATAAATTTGAGTATACGAACATGGTTATTAAAATAAAGTTATAAATATTTAATTATTGAAATGTCCGTCAAATTTTACCTCTAGTAAGGAAAAATTTTATAATATATATTCTAAAATCTTTTCTCTAAATAATGGTTCTTGATTTGGTTATACTCACTTGAAACCAGTTTTTATTAACAACTATTTTGTCCCCCAAAATGCTCCATTTTGTACTAAATTTCAGTTTGGTAGACATTAAGAAAAAATATTCCTTAAACAAATCCCAATATTTAGATTTTCATAAATCTTATTTTTCTACGAAATTGTGGATTCATAAAATTTTACATTGTGAAATTTCTGGATCCAAGATTTTTTAGATTCTGAAAGACAAACACTTTTATTTTTAGGAATGTAAAGACAGGACCATCAACAACACACGGTACAAGGATAGTGGTTGTTCCCAGTATATGATTGGTAACAAAAACAATCTTCAAAAAGATTATCATGAAGAAAGGAGGAAAAGTAAATTTCGGATATAATGCTCAGGGAGAAATTGTTGTTATAGGAAACATTTTTCTTCTTGGAACAAAATTAATTTTAAATGTTTTATTTAATAATGGACTTAAGAACAACCTCATTAGTATAATACCATTATGCGATGAAGGTCACCTTGTGATTTTTAGGAATGATAAATGTTTTGTGCACAATTCCAAGGAAGTGTTTATTCCTTCTTCCCATAAGCATGAGAATGTATACCCAATAAACATAGAAGACCATAGGAGCCAAGATATACCATAACATAGTGAAATAAAAGATCTACCATTATTATGGTATAGAAATATAGGACACTGTAACCTTAGGATCCTATGATAAATCTCAACAAAAAGACTTTTTAATGATGTATAGGAGCTTAGATTTTATTCATCAAAAGTTTGTGATCCTTGTTAATATGGGAAGAAAAATTAATCATGTTTTAAATAAATCAGTGATGTATCATGTTCTGAGGAATTATAGTAAGTGCATATGGATATTTTTTCCAACACAAACAGAAAGTATTAGAGGGAAATATTATGTCTTTTTTTAGTTTATGATTACACTAGATTCACACGAGACTATTTTTGAGTGATGAAATCTGAATCATTTTCTTTATTTCATAACTTTTAGAGACCAATTTAAAAATGATAAAACCCATCCTTTGATACCTATTCAATGTGATCATAGAGGATAATTACAAAATTCATATTTTAAAACTTTTTTTAGTAAGAAATCTATTACTCATAACTCCTTAGCTCCAAGAAATCATCAACATAATAGTGTTGTTAAAAGAAGAAATCAAATTATTTAAAGGATTACTAGAATCATGTTGATGGAATATTATATTGCGAAACACTTTTCAGATGAAGTGGTCAGTATTTATTTTTATGCTATAAATCAAGTTTTAATCAGACATTTTCCTAACAGAACGCCTTATGAATTGTGGAACAGTAGAAAACCTATACATTCTTACATTTATGTATTTTGTTGCAAGGTATTAATCTTAAATACTAAGGATAACTAACATAAATTTGTATCTAAATCTTATGAAGTAATTTTCCAAGGATACTCTATTACTTCTTAGGATTATAGGTTTTTTAATAAAAATACATGTACTGTTGAAGAAATAGTGCATGTTAAATTCGATGAGACAGATCCTTTTGTTTTTAAACAACCCCAACCTACATCCTCACATATTTCATTAAAAATTTATTATCAACCATTGAAAGTATATTATTCTAATAATGAATACGTTCAAGAAAACATTTCTGAATAATTTACCCCTATATATTTTCTACCATATGTTGATGAACATGTTTTACAAAACCCAAATCAGTTTCTCCTTAAGAAAAATCCCAAGGATAGTATCACTAGTGATGTAAATCAACCAGTAAGGATGAGAGGATCTTTAAGATATGAAGTAGAACATCTATAATTGGTTTCCTAATTTGAACTAAAAATCATTGTTGAATCTTTAGGGGATGATTATTGGATTAAATACATAAAAGATGAGATAAATGAATTCAAAAGAAACGAAGTCTAGACCTTGGTTAAATGACCAAGGGAAACATCTGTAATTTGAGTAAAATGGGACTTTAGAAATAAGTGTATTGAAAATTTAGTCATAGTAAGAAACAAAGATAGATTTATTTCTAAAGGATATAATCCACCAGAAGGAATAGACTATAACAAAACCTATGCTCTCTTATCTATACTTCAATTTCTATTCGAATTTTACTTGCCATTGCGTCATTCTTAAAATTCAAACCTTTCCAAATGGATTTGAAGTGTTTTTTCCTTAATAGACATGTTTAAGAGGATGTTTATGTAAAATAATCTCCTATATTTGATGAAACAAAACATCATGAACATGTTTTCAAACTAACCAAATCCTTTTATGGACTTAAACTATCCCCTAGATCTTGGTATGATAGACTTATAGGTTTTTTGTTAAAAAAAATTACATTGAAGGAACTGTTGATCCAACTATTTTTATAAAGAAGGATAAAAAAAATTTTATTGTGAAAATATATGTTGAGGATATTATATTTGGTTCATCTCAGTAATCTTTAACCGATTCGTTAGTGAATATAATGAAATCTTAGTTTGAAATGACAATAATGGGTGAGTTAACATTTTTCCTAGGTTTTCAAATTTCTCAAAAAATAGACTGAACTTATATTTCAAAACATAAATATATTAAATATCATTGTAAAAAGTATGGATATGACAACATTAAAAGTATACGTACTCTAATCGATAGCTCAAATTCTCCTAATCTTGATGAAGCTGGGAAACCAGTAGATCAAGCATCATTTTGAGGTATGATAGAAAGTTTAATATACTTGATAGCTATTTGTCCACACATAATGTTTTTAGTATGATTATGTGTAAGATATCAATATAATCTAAAAGAAATAATTTAAAATAAGTGAAAATAATTTTTCCCTATTTAAAAGGGAACCATGGATTTAGGACATTTCTAAACTTCTAGAAATTATTTTTTTCTAAAAAGTATTTAGGATGCGGATTTCAGTGGATGTAGAATAGATAAAAAATTACATCTATATCTTATCATTTTTTAGTAGATTCATTAGTTTACTGGTCATGAAAAAAACACTCAGTAGAACTTTCCACTATTGAAGCAGAATATATTGTAGCTGTAAGTTGTTGTGCCCAAGTGTTGTAGATGCAACACACACTCACAGATTATGAAAAGAGTTTTTCTAAAACATATATATTGTGTGATAACTTTACTTCCATTGACCTATAAAAAGACTCTGAACATCACATCTATACAAAACACATAAATATTAAGCATCACACTCTTAGGGATAACACACTTAAAGTATATATCATTCTTAAATTTATCAAAATTAAATATCAAATTAATGATATTTTTATAAATGCAATACCCTCTGATATATTTGAATACATTAAAAAATTTTATTAATGATAACCATAAGATAATATTCCATATTAACTCGTTTTTTAGACATATGTTCCTATATTAAGTAACTCTTTTTCATAGGGGGGTACAAATTTTTTTCATAAAAAAAATTTCTTAATCCAATTTAATTTCATAATCAAAATTTTCTTAATCAAAATTTTTCTATAACCACAATTCAAGAATCAAAATTCTTGAATAAAAATTTATCCTTCCATTATAAAAATTTTCAGAATCTAAAATTTCTCAAGAAGAATATTTTTTTTATTTACGAAAAGTTTCCTAGAAATTCATGAGGTATGTTTCCTTACATAAATTTTCCTAATTTATTATTTCAGTTGTTCGTAGTTTTATCATCTTTGTATAATTTTTTTCAGATTCACATTATTTAAATGAAAATTTTTTACCTTAATAAATCTCAAAATATCTGAACCTACTGAATCCTTAATCAGATTGCATATCAACCATCAAATTAAATTTTTTTGTCTTAACCATTAGATTAAGTTAAGAATTAAAAATCTCACTTCGATTCCAATATAAAGGCCCCCTATTCCTCATCCCACATTGGTTTTCATGATTTTTGTGCCAATGCACTACCTCTCTTCAAAAACATCATTCCACTTTTCCAAATTTTCAAAGACTACAGATGTATTTGTAAGACTCTCTATAGAAACAAATATCATGAGATAAATAAATCATAGAGTGGAAAATATACAAAGAAATGTTATTTGATCTGAGATTCTTCAATAAGTATAGTTCCTTAATTACTAAAAATATCAAGCTAATGGAAGGGAGAGTATTTTCATAGCCAAACTGAAAAGTCAGGATCTGGTTTACCAATAATTACATGTTATATTCTACGAGACAATAAGATTTTATAATGAATGTGGAAGAGACAAGTTTTTGTTCCAAATTTATCGAAAAACCTATTCCCTCTCGTTCAATATGGCAGAAAGTATCATCTGAGTACCATATGAAAGAGAAGTGATTTTCTGCACCCATATGTTTTCATATCAGTTAAGAATCTTTGAGAAGGAAACGGAAATAGAGTGCCTTGGAATCAATGTTTTTAAGACACCAAAGATCAAACATATCACAATGAATTTAATGATGTTAGAACTATGGGTATAAGGTTTTCTAATTCTGAGAAAATGTGACAAGGACTCGTAAAAGAAAAGTGACATCTACTTTATGGATTTTCTGGTCAACATGAAAAAGATAAACATGGTAATGCATATCTTGCTGATGATTACCAATATCAATAATGGAAATCCAAAATTAAAAATCATCATGTATCCAAAAATTCTATCTAAGATCGTAGTGCTATGACTATAGTCGTTCAAAATCCCATGTAGATCTAAGCCAGGAACATTCATGATTTTTTTTTGTTATGTGATAACACATTGAGGAGGATAAAAGTATATTTTAATAGAAAGTACGGAGAATTTTATGACCAATTAGAAATTTATATTTAAGCACTTATAAATAAAGTGTATGTAGTAGAGACTTTCAAGAAATTACAGAACAAGAGAATGCTAAAAGAACCAGAAATCCAAGAGAATCCATTAATTCCATTAATTTAGTAAGCACCCCCAAAACTGTACAAGAAAAAAACTATTCTTGGAAAAAATTTATCTATGTAGAGGGAAAAAATAAGAATAAGAATTAAAGTGATCCAAGCTTATTCCTAGACCCTATTGAGGAAAAGGTTTTTAAAATATAGGCTGTTGAGGAATACGAAAGGTAAGAAAAACAAAAGAAGAAAAATAAGAAAATGTCTGAAGTAGAAATTGTCTAAGATATTCTCAAGGATACTAATAAATCATCTGAATATATCCAGGTAAAAAAATAATTTCTACACGAATCAATACCAGTGACTCTGGAAAATTGATAAAAATTGTAAAACTAGAAGTGGTAGAAGATATAGTTCTGGAAGAGGAGGTAGAAAAAGAATAATAAGAAGAATGAAATGAGAGTGATGATATGATAAGGAAAGATAAAGAATATCATGAGAAGGAAATCCATTCTAAAATTTTGTCGATCCGGACTTCCCAGGCTAAATCAATGAAAAATTACTCACAAGGAAAAGGCTATGAGGGTCACAAAGAGGTTAATTGTAAGAACCCGGTTTTTTACAAACTGGTCAAATCCCGAAACTGTTTAAACATTTTGACTGGTTTCTGAGAAGTCTGGAAAATCTGGGCAAATTATGGAAATTTCCAGACTACACGCCGTGTACTTTAAGTACACGCAGTGTATGAGTTTCCCGAGTGACCGGCCGTGTGCTCACCGAGTACATTCCGTGTGAAGACTGTGTAGAATTTTCCTACTACAAGGCGTGTATTTATTGACACGTCGTGTATCTCTTACCCGTGTAAGGCACATGTCGTGTGGTGCCCAGGTGTAAATTTCCATCTACATAGCGTGTAGACTTCCTTGAAACGCTGTGTACCATTGTTCCGTGTAGCGGCCAGGTCCCTGGCCGTGTGTTGACCGTGTACAGGGTCCAACCTGTGTGTTGGACTCTGCTTACGTCGGAGTATTCAAACACATCTACACGACGTGTAATTTGGAAATACAGGCCGTGTAATTTTATTTTTATTTGAACGACCGAGACGCCGTCGCGTCTCATTCCCAAAAGTCCCTTCTTCATCCCCTTTGGATGAACAGTTCATCCGAGATACCCCAAAAAAACTCAAACCCTTCCAGAATCTCTGTACGAACTCTGTTCATCGATCCGTCGGTGGCAGCGGGACCGCATCGGAAAGTCTAACTCCGCACACCCTTCATCATCTTTGATCCCATGCCTGTTCCTCCACAGATTCCATCTGAATGGAATTTCCGGATTTGATAGAAACACAGATCTACCGTGATTCAGTCCCATTCAGAGGATGAAATCAAAGGAGTGTCATCGTATTTGTACGACGTGGGTGGGGCATACCTTCTTTCATGTTTTAATAGACAAATTGGGGTTGCACATCCGGGCGCGACGTTGGGTGTTGACCAAAACCCTATTTATTTGTTTTTAATTAATTATCTGCATTATGGGATGCCTCTGGGTATTCCCTGACCCTTTTTGTGCTAGTGAATGTCTGGGTGAGAGGTCGTGGCTCGTTTGGGGAAATTCGGTCGGGGGGTGCCGAAAGGCGTATGATTTGGACCAATGTTTAAACTGCTGATTGTAGACTGATTTTTTTGCTGTTGGATTAAAATGATGAGTTTGACTTGTTATAGCATGATAGTAATTGTTTAAGGCATTTATGACCTTAGGTACTGGTATGGGTTGGCGTAAGTTAGTGCAATTAATTGTTTAGTAATTGCTTGTTTCAAGTAATGCTTGAGTATAGTTATGCAATGTGTGATATTATCTGGTTTGAACTACTCGTTGTGTTGGGAGTGGCCCAGATATTTGTGGAGTGATGAGGATAAATGGTTGGGGCATTGGCTCAGGTTACATTGGGTGGTTTCTACCATGGGATTAGGCGTAAGAGACGTCGATTGAGGTAGTCGGACTGTCAGGTTGGGCTTGGTCGGGTTACATGGATGGCAAGGCCATCAGACTTGAGAAACAGGCTCGCAGGGACACGAGGTGTCAGATGTGTTGTGGCTTGGGACATTCTGAGGTGATTACCACTCACCGGGTACTTTTGAGTAGTGTGCACACAGATAGACGCCGAGATTAGGTGGTATGGCCACTCGCTGGGTAGAGTCCCCCGATAGTTGCAGTTAGGTATTTTGGTTTGGGGGTGGTTACCATAGGAAGCCACATGAAAGGTGAGGAGCCTTCGGGAGATAGCTTTGAGGTGGTCAGGTTGGGGGCAAAGGCTCATCGTGATTTGAGGGAAAACATCGATGTCCCTCCCGTTACTATTTTAGGATAGGTATCATTGTTCCTCCTGATGTGTTCCATGGGAAGGTTTAGATTTTGAGATGGGTTACGATGGTTGGGTGTGCCTTCGGGATGTCGATACTTGAGACACATGGTGTCAGGTGGCACAAGGTTCTAGGCTACAGACCAGATATTCCGGCGTTCGCCGAAGTAGGTGACACTCCCTGGTGGTTGTTGAGCACTAGAGAAGTCTTTGATTACTTTTGGGAGTTGTAGTGTTAATATTCTTCTTATTTAAGCATGTCTGCCTAGACACTTATATTAGGTACACACCTCTGGGTGGTATCCTACTAAGACTTGTCTCACACCCTACACGGGCCCTTTGGAATGCGTGTAGACTTTATGAAATTGTGTGCAGGTAGGGGGTCAGCCTCATGAGCTGGACTTTAGTGATGTTGACATGGAGACTGGCATGGACCTTGAGGTCATTTCGTACTGTAGTTACTTGTTTTGTATTCTTCTTCTTGCATCAGTATGTTTACATTATATTGTAGCTAATACTGGTTAGCCATTGGCTCCATTATATATATATTGATTATATGACTTGTTTGGATGCATGCTTTGTTATTTTAGCAGTTATTGCAGTTGATTTTTGGAATGATGTTCTATTTACTTTCTACTACTGCTGTATCTATATTCCTTCTACTATTTATTGTTATTGAATGTGCTTCCACTATGCGGGTCTGGTTCGATTCTGCTCAGCCATTTATTTCCACTGCATCTCTACTGTTATAATTAGACTAGTACCATTACTATTATCCTTCGAGAGGGTATAGCCTCCCCACTATACCTATTCAGACCATCTCTTCTAGTCGACATCATTTTGTGTTCAAGGGAGGTGTGCCTAAGGTAGTGACACCCGACCCGTTCGGCAATGTTCGGGTGGATGGCTGGGTCCGGGTTGATACAAAGTGGTATTAGAGCCAGGTTCATGATAGGGATTTAGTAGCACTGTTTTTATGGCTTCTAATGAGTTAGAGACTTCTCTTTTTATTTCTGTTGGCTTTACTATTTGGGATATGGTAGATTGGATATAGGTGGTTGTTGGAACTGAATTTTGAACTCGTGCTTGGGTGCCTACAACCCCATGTACGAGGCATGGATTAAGTTGTCGTGGGTGAGAATTGCTATTTGTTTTTTGCTTAGATTACAGTTTATATGATTTCCACCTCAGTGGATCACCTGTTGTGTGATGTTATTGATTATGATATGTAAACCTTGGCCAGTAAGGCAAGGGTTTCTTGTTTGGATTATGATAGGCACATTTTAGGGTATTTCAATTTCATAACTGCACATATGATTTCTAAATAGATAATACAATGTGAATGAAATATCAATTTCAATGCTTTATATGTTTGAAATGTGATTTAGTTAAATTTCTGATAGAATTGCTAGTTTTGAAATTTGTATACCATGCTTTATATTCTGTAGAATTGCATGTTGCAAGATAATTGAGTCTGGCTCTTATATGAGCAGGAAGGTACTATGGTTGAGGCAGTGTAACAGTCAGGATTGGGCGACTTGGTCGTCGGTTTGAGGCAACGTGAGTTGTTTGGATGGGCATGGCCCGAGGTACTATTGATACATGGCTCTGTTGAGGGCCGGTTAGGAGGCCATGAGGTCGGGATGCCATGGGGCTTGGGTTGCGTTGAGGGGGAGTAAGGGTAGTTGTTATGCACTGCCTTTTACTACATTCCTTATCTGCAATGAATATGTTGTTATGTATATATATGGGTTGTCTGAACATTTATGGTATTCAGCGAGTTACTCCTTCACTACTCGATGGAGCGTCAGGAAGGAGATGATACAATGCCGCAGGATCAGGTTCAAAATCCTGTGCCGGAAGAGCATGAGCCGTAGGTGCAGGCTCAGGGACAGGATCATGATCCGGATCTAGTGCAGGCAGGGCAGCAACCGGGTTTGGCAGTGTTCAGACCGTGGCATGATGAGTAGCTCCGAGCTAGCCTGGTACATGTCTTGTAGGGGATTGAAAGAGGCGTGTAGGGTGCAGATCCTTCTATGAAATATCTGACGCGGGAGTTACAGTCGTAGCACCCACTGCTTTTTCAGGGTTAGGGTGGTCCGCAGGCAGAAGAGAACTGGATATAGAGTATGCACATGATATTCGAGCAGCTCGAGACGCCTCCAGGGCGGAGGGTCAAGCTGGAAACGTAAATGATGAGAGGACCGATGAAGAGTTGGTGGGACGTACAGGTTCAGGCTCGTAGGCACAAGGTACTGGCATGGAAGGACTTCGAGGACAGGTTCTTTTACCACTTCTATCCAAAGACACTAAGGGTAGAGAGAGCAAGAGAGTCCTTGAGTCTTCACCAGGGAGATATGTCCATCATGGACTGTGAAAGTACCTTCACAGAGTTATCTTGTTTTTCACTGGGTATGGTGAACGATGAAGTAGCTAGGGTGAGGCGCTTAGAAGAAGGCATATGACACACCATTTGGGTTCTGGTAAACATCTTCAGGATGGGTTCCTTCTCTGAGGCGGTCAACCAGGCGCTCATAGCCATGGGAAACGAGAGATAGAAATCTCTCTTTGGCAGGGTGACAACCCCAGGTGACGGTTCAGACAGTACGAAGCGAGGCAGAGACGAGTTCCAGCAGGGCGGGCAGGCCAAGGACTCAGCTAGACTACCTCGTGGCAGTTCATCTATAATTTTCATTCAGTGTGGAAAACCAAGACATGTTCGGGCTTAGTGCGATAGGCCCCTGAAGGAGTGTCGGGCGTGTGGACAGGTCGGTCATCTGGAGAGGTTTTTCATGCAACCTTCTTAGATAGCCGGCAGGTAGGGACCAGGACAGACTGTAGCGTCAGGAGTTGGTTCCGGTTCGGTACCAGGAGAGGGTAGCCGAGGTTCAGCTGCACGAGGGGGACGTGACAGGGATAGTGGTATCTAGATGAGGGGTTAGTGGCCGGTGACTAGAGCAGCATCGCAGGGAGGTCAAACATTGGGCAGTCGTGCTTCAGGGCAGGTGCACGCTGTGGAGCTGCCAGGGATTGGGCAGGCTACAGAGCCTACGATGGTGTCAGGTACACCACGAGTGCGGCCTTGAGTTTCTTTGCATTCTTTTGGCATGGCCTCTTAATGTGAGTCTGTTTGAGTGCATGATTTTCACAAGTTACTTGTGAACTGACTAGAGACTAGTTAGTGGGATTAGCATCATATCGGATGTGTTATATATTTTATTATATATTTTAGATGTGTGGCATCAAGAGCATCAAGGATACAGGTTACTTGAGGCGCCATGGGCATCGGGGCATTGTGGATGCGGGTTACATGAGGTGCATGGCACTAGGTTTGATTTGAGCATCTATTAGATGCAGGACCTCAGGGAGGCGGACACCGATGCAGTGAGGGTTACTTTGGGTGTTGGAAGCGACACATGAGCACCAAAGAGGTGCAGGGGTGACGATGCGTCATGGGAGTACCATGGGTCCAGGAAATAGGTTGTTGGGCCTTGCTTGTTTATTAGAATTTTTTTGAGCATTGTTCGGGTTGAGACCGAGTAGGAAATTCCTAAGGTGGGGAGCCCTTTTAATAATTCAATAAGAACCATAAGATAGGGGTAGTTCGGGTTGTTTAACTTGGATGGGCGTGTTCGGTGCCATCTCCTAATTTCGTTCGGAAGCTCGAGGATGAGCTACATTAAGGTGGGGAGTTTATAAGAACCCATGTTTTTAGAAATGGGTCAAATCCCATCCCTGTTTAAACTTTTTTTTCTGGTTTCTGAGATGTCTAGAAAATCTAGGCAGTTTCTGGAAATTTCTAGACTACACACCGTGTACTTTATGTACACGCCATGTATGAGTTACCCGAGTGACCAGCCTTGTGCTCACCGAGTACATTCCATGTGAAGACCGTGTAGAAGTTTCTTACTACACGACGTGTATTTATTGACACGCTGTGTATCTCTTACCCGTTCAAGGCCAAGTACATGTCGTGTGGGGCCCAAGTGTAAATGTCCATCTACACGGCGTGTAGCCTTCCTTGACATGTCGTGTACCTTTTTCCCATGTAGCGGCCGGGTCCCTCACCGTGTATTGACCGTGTACATGGTCCAAAATGTGTGCTGGACTCCGCTTAGGTCGGAGTACGGAAACACATCTACGCGGCGTGTAATTTGGAAATACACGCCGTATACAGTTATTTTTATTTGAGGGATCGACACGCCATCTCGTCTCATTCCCAAAAGTCCCTTCTTCTTCCCCTTTGGACAAATAGTTCATCCGAGAAACCCCAAAAAACTCAAACCCTTTCAGAACCTCTGTACGACCTCCGTTCTTCGATCTGTCGGTGGCAGCAGAACCACATCAGAAAGGATATCCCCACAGACCCTTCTTCTTCTTTGATCCCACGCATGTTCCTATGCAGATTCCATCCAAACAGAATTGCTGGATTTGAAGGAAACACAGATCTACCCGGATTTAGTCCGATTCGGAGGCTGAAATCAAAGGAGTGTCATCGTACGAGTACGAGGTGGGTGGTGCATACCTTCTTTAGTGTTTTCATAGACAAATTGGGGTTGTGACCTCCGTCCGCGAAGTTGGGTGTTGACCGAAACCCTGTTTATTTGTTGTTAATTAATTATCTGCATTGTGGGATGCCTCTAGTTATTCCTTGACCCTTTTTGTGCGAGAGCAAGGCCGTGTGAGAGGTTATGGCTCATTTGGGGAAATTCGGCCGGGGGTGCCGAAAGGCGTATTATTTGGACCAATGTTTAAACTACTGATTTTAGACTGCTTTTGTTGCTGTTGGATTAAAATGATGAGTTTGATTTATTATAGCATGCTAGTAATTGTTTAGGAATTTAATACCCTAGGTACTGGTATGGTTTGGCATAAGTCAGTACAATTAATTGTTTAGTAATTGCATGTTTTAATTAATTCTTGAGTATATTTATGCAATGTGTGATATTATATGTGTTGAACTGCTCGTTGTGTTGGTCATGGATAGGATATTTGTGGAGTGATGAGGATCACAGGTTGGGGATTTGGCTCGGTTTACATTGGGTGGTTGCTACCATGGGATTTGGCGTCATAGACGTCGGTTGAGGTAGTCAGACTGTTAGGTTGGGCTTTTCCGGGTTACTTGGATGGCGATGCCATCAGACTTGAGCGACAGGTTCTCAGGGACACGAGGTGTCAGAAGTGTTGTGGCTTGGGACATACTGAGGTGATGAACGCTCCCCAGGTTCTTTTGATTAGTGTGCACACAGATAGAATCTGAGAGGAGGTGGTACGACCGCTCGCTGGGTAGAGGCCCCCGATAGTTGCAATTAGGTATTTTGGTTTGGGGGTACATGCCATAGGAAGCCATGTGGAAGGTGAGGAGCCTTCGAGAGACAGCATTGATGTGGTTAGGTTGGGGGAAAAAGGCTCTCCATGATTTGAGGGTAGACATTGATGTCCCTCCGGTTACTATTTGAGGACATGTATCATTGTTCCTCTAGATGTGTGCCATGGGCAGGTTGAGATTTTGAGCTGGGTTACGACGGTTGGGAGTGCCTTCAAAATGTTGATACATGAGACACATGGTGTCAGGTGGAACGAGGTTCTGGGCTACATACCAAAGATTCCGGCGTTGGCCGAAGCAGGTGACACTCTCTGGTGGCTACTGAGCACCAGAGAAGTCTTTGTTTACTTTTGGGCATGGCACTGTTATTGTTTTTTTATATTTAAGAATGTCTGCCTACACACATATATTTGGTACGCACCTTTGGGTGGTATCCTAATGAGATTTCTCTCACACCCTACACAGGCCCTTCAGGATGCGTGTAGACTTTATGAAATTACATGCAGGTAGGGGGTCAGCCTCGGGAGCTAGACTTTAGTGTTGATGACATGGAGACAGGCATGGACCTTGAGGTCGTGCTGTACTGAAGTTACTTGTTTAGTATTATTCTTCTTGCATCAGTCGGTTTACTTTATATTGTAGCTACTGCTGGTTAGCCATTGGCGCCATTATATATATTTTGATTGTTTGACTTCCATGGATACATGCTTGGTTGTTTTAGCAGTTATTGTAGTTGATTGTTGGCATGATGTTCTGTTTACTTTCCACTGTTGTTGTTTCTATATTACTTCCACTATTTATTGTTATTGAATGTGCTTTTTCTATGTGGGTCTGGTTCGATTCTGCTGAGTCATTTTTTTCCGATGCATATCTACTGTTATAATCGGATCAGTACCATTAGTATTATCCTCATAGAGGGTATAGCCTCCCCACTATACCTATTCAGACCCTCGCTGCTAGTCGGCAGCCTTTGGAATTCCTGGGAGGTGCGCCTAAGGTAGTGACACCCGACCCGTTCGGCACTATTCGGGTGGCTGGTCTGGTCCGGTTCGTTACATTAATGAACCTTATAATGATGAATTTTGCAACCACAATTTCATTTTACCCCATGATCTTGAGGTAGATGCTAAGAATAAAAATTTTGATAAACATAAAATCGTCCAAATCTCGAATAGTGAGTTTCAATATTGAAAGGCTTTAGAGACTATTTTAATTGTAGGAAAATAAAAACATGTGATTGATAATACACCCGAGAAGGTTGTTTTGGTTATGAAGGATGTTGTTGGTTCATCCAATAGGAGGGTTGCTGAGATTGAAAAAGAATCTTCACCCATAAGGGAATCAGATTCTGAATCATCCTCCATGTGTCCGGACATTGTCGTACATTCCCTAAAGAAATTAGTGGACCTAATACCTTTGTTTCCTAGTATGGACTATAGGTGTTAGATGCTTCAACATTACTTTAATAAAAATTCATATTCCATATGTATGCTCATGGAAACATTTTCAATCTTCAGACTGATTTCAAAACCTTCTATATCAGTTATGATGCACATAGGAGGTCTGTCAAGGAAATTATAAAATGATACAAGAGAATGATTGAAGACATGATAATCATTGATTATTTCTAGGACTCAGTGAAATATGCCTTTAATAAGTCCAATGAATGTATAAAAAACATTACAACGAGTTTTACATAGAAGACCAACCTTGAACAAGTATCTTGGAAGTAATAAGATAAAGATCTGAAAGGGAAGCTAAATACAGCTACTTTAAATCAGAAGAGAGAAAGGGATCTTAGAATAGAGTTTGAAACAAATTTCAATCAGCATGATGAAGTACTGAAGTCTCAAGTAGAAATCCTTATGTCTCAAGATGAATAGTTCAAGTCTCTAGAAAAGAAAAATCAGAATCATGAAAAACTGATCAAATGGTTTGAGAAAGATCATAAAGAGCTTACGAAGTAGAAAGATATTGTGAAGAAGTTCAAGCTGAAGTAAGAGAATGATGAAGAAAGTTTTCCTATCAATTATGATCCTTTCTTGTAAAAACCTTTATCAATTATTCCAATCATAATGATGAATCTTGTAGTTCTTTATTTGTTTTGTTATGTATTGTTCTAATCTTTTAGGTACCATATATTTTTTCATTTTCATTCTCATTATTCCTTTTTGAAAATATAAATTTCTGAGAAAAAAAATGATAAAAAGAATACTAAGTGTAAAGAATAGAATTTCTTAAGTTATGGGGAGTTTAACTAAACGGGAGTTTACTTAAAGAAGACTTTCATATGCATGAAAATGCAAAATCTCTATAAAGAAGTCAAGAATATTATCCATAGGGATTTAAAACCCTAAGGGGGATGTTAATCATATTCATTATGATTCTTGAGTAGAGGAAGATAATTTTTTCTTTTAAAGTTCATAATGAAAATTCTTAGTCATTATATTCTTTTTTGAATGGTTGTTGGTGATTTCCAAAATAGGGGAGGTTGTTTAGAAAATAAGGTTTCCTAATGACTTTCCCATTCCTCTATGTATTGAAAATCACAAACACTTTCTCTTACGGAAAATTACCTTTCCCTAAGGATTATTTTATTAAGGAAAATTTTCCTTCTCTATGGAAATTTTTATCCTTACCTTACATTCATTTCCTCATTTTATAATCTCTCAAAACAAAACACTTTTTATTAAAAAATAAATTATTTGGATTCATATCCAAAATATTTGAATCGTACAGTTCCTTGGATATAGAGTATTATGTTTTTAGATTCCAAATTATCTGAAATTTGAATTCATAATTCCTTGAAATTTAGATTTTTAATTTTCTGAAATTCATATTTTCAATTCTCCGAAATTCAGATTCTGAATTCTCTGAAATCCTGATTCTGAATTCTCTTAAATTTTGATTCAAAATTCACTGAAATTTAGATTCTTAATTCTATGAAAATTAGACTCCAAAATCATTGAAATTCAAACTCCAAATTCTCTGAAATTTAAACTCCAAATTCATCAGAATTCAGACACTTAATTCCTCAGAATTCAGGCTCCGAATTCCTTACAATTAAAATTCCAAATTCATTCAATTTCAGACTCTGAATTCATTGGAATTCAAACTACAAAATCTATAGATTACAGATTTCAAATTCATTGTAAAATAGATTCTGAATATCTATGTTTTATAGAATCATATTGTTTATATGATTAGACTATGGGTTCCATTTTTCATTAGATTCCAAATTCAATTTTTTCTTAGACTCCAGATTTCAATATATGGTTATGAAAATACATTTTCATTACACAAGTTATTATTATGAATCGAGTTTGTGCAATTTGTTTCTAACTAATCGTTGGTTGAGTGAAACGTGTACAGGTCCTTCCTAAATTCAATGAAAAATATGACCATTGGTAGAGGGAGTTGACCATTGGAGGTTTACTTATAAATAGGATATCATTTGAATGATCTCATGAATGTTCCATCAATCTAGAGATCGCTTTCTGTAAAGTTATTTCTAGAGAGAGAGACTTGCATGCATTGTGTTTTACCGAACATATTGTTCAAATTACGTCATATTACTCCAATTCTTGCAGAGAACAATTGAGGACTTCTGGTGATAGGAAGACAGAGGTGTCGCCTACCTTAATGTTCGACGACTTCTGAGGTTAGGAAGATAGAGGTGCCGACTACCTTAATGTTCGAGGGCTTGAAGGGATAACAAGACAGATTCTAACATTCTAATCTAGGGCTTACCCAGGTGTGAGTAAGAGAGATTTCATGAAAGTTTATATGAAGGGACCTTTATCAATGGTTGTTGGATATGATACTCTAAGGTTTAAAATATTTTCTACATGTTACTTTTTTTATTCATGATTTTATTTCTGCTGAATTTTTCTAAGTAAAGTATATCTTTCTTATACTTTCTTTTACTTCACTTACTCTAATAAATATGATTTTATATGCTTTAAGGTAAAAAAATATCTTATGTAATCTTTTATTATGATTCATTTTCAGAACCATATTTCCAGAACCTATGTATGTTTTTTCATTTTTTATGAACATTAAGAGGCTTTGTGAATTTACCTTGTTGAACTTTGATAAACATAGTTTTTCTTAAGGTTAAAAATAAATGATTTAAAATATACATTTCACCCCCTCTTGTAATTGAGAATCTATATATACTATTTTGATTCTACATCTTATATATCATATAAAAATTTTTAATTGGAAATCATCTATAAATTATTCAATGTCATAACATAAATAAAACTGAAATATTTCAATAGGAATTGATAGTGTATTTATAACCATAAATTAATATAGTTATTTAAAGGAATAAATATTTATATGTCTAATTGATTATTTGATATAAAAAACATATTAAAATTATTAATGGTTATTTGATCTTGTAAACCTTTTATTTTCAATGATTTTATTTACTTGTGGATGGATTTATTATTTAAGAATGGTAATTTATGTTATTTATTATATTTTGATGCTTCTTGTGGTGGTAGATGTTGGTGTCATGAAGACAGAAAGGGGATGCGCATGATGGCAAGGATGTACAATAATCATTGTAGCTGGTGATCTTTGGTTGACTCACAATATTTGCGGTGATTTGGTTTATGTTGAATTTTGTAACAGGTTGCGTTCTATGGTTTTGGTAGGGTAAATAGTTTTCTGGAATTTGGATTTTGTAATGCGTATTTTTTAAGTGTGTGACTTGATGTCAATGGATGATTCTATTGGTTTACACTTACCCTTAAATGTGGGTTTTTAATAAAATAAAAAAATGTATTGTGGAAATGATTCATGATATAAAATAATTTTCCATTGATTATTGATTTTCTAACAAAAATATTAGGTAAGGAAGTGTTTGTTATGATGGCATCCTACTAGGTGATTTTATATAAATAATTGGTTATTGGTCATTTTGGTTTTATTTATAGGTCAATTTTCATGATATTACTATTTTCTTTACATATTATTTTATTTATCATGTCAATGGATACATTTATTCTTAATATCAATTAATATTTGAATAGATTCTTTATATCATCTATGAAATTACATATTTTTAGCTCTTTTACATAATACAATATATTTTTACTTTGATTATTTCATTATAGTATTTTCAAAGTGATATATATAAATAAAATTATATATATAAGTATCCTTATAGGTAGGAATTCAGTATAGTGACCAAAATGTGGTTAGGGTTATGTCACAACCCCCTCCCCATAAGGGGTACCCCTATTGGGACAGTAATTTGAGAAGGGAGATAGCGACCCCTGAGTCCCACCACCAGTTCGACCTGGGTTGGCGACTAGCACTAAGGGTATAGTAAACACACAAATAGGAGGCATTACCCTCTAAGAGAAGACATGTGAAAGAGAGAGATAAGATAGACACCCACCAACTCCAAATCAGAATGAAATATTAAATAAATTTCAAGTACAAATATGTAATGTCAGGCAACCTACTACAATAGAAAGGGGAAAACTGAAAATACCCAAAAGAATGTAAAAACAGCAGCAACCACAAGCCCGAACAACTCCTGCAACCCTAAGATAATAGAAACTTGTTTTATCTCCAACCTGCTCCAAGTGAATTGAAAAATAGTTTATATATACATAGGTTGAGTATAACAATATACTCAGTAGGATCATCCATGAAGCCTCTCGTGAAAAAGTTAAGAAAGCATGCTAAATCACAATGAATAACAAGTGATAATAACTGTTCACCTAAATAGGTAGACTAAGTTCACAACCTCAACATGGATACTCTCACCATGTAATTCATACAGGAGTATATAATATAATAAATATTATCAAGTGTACCCCACTACTACTTCCTCACTGGTTTGTCGCTTTGACCCAATGTCGCATGTCCTAAGCATCTCTCTCACAAAAAAAAGGATTGCCCCAAGACACCTCGGCGAAGCACCACAACATGCACCTCATGCCACCACACCACCAAATACGCACATGAATGTGACCAGGTAGTTTTGGGAGCCACCACCTATCATAAAACGTGTATCATACGTCAGGTATTATACCTTAATCCATCACATCCCATACACTGAGTAAGGATCCTCAAGACTTCACAGCCTATACATGTTTCACCTATAGTAGTCTATAGGATACTATATCAAAAATATATGTGTGTGAACAACCATAAGCCATTACATCCCTCTACACTAATATATCGGGAAAACTAACCAATTCACCTACCAAAACAAGTAACTACCAAGAGAAGAGAGTGTGGCCAAAGGGGGTAGTCAGCCATCCGTCCTCCCATTGGAATGTTGGAAAAAACACCCCATAGGGATCATAATCCCTAGGGTGTTAGTTTCCCTAGCTGACAGGGTAGAGTAGCGTATAGAAACCAAAAAAGTATAGAATATATTATATCTCAAAACCACACTATGGGCATAACCTATTCTTAGACTTAACTCCAGCCAATGTCTCTCGGACTCCCAGCTACCACTTCTAAGACTGGGTATCCTATAATGACACAACCATTTAAAGAGAATTGTTGCCTTACTTTATCCCCTTTTTTATTATCGTCACTTTACGTTAATTAATTATTTAAACAAAAATTAACCAATAATAATTCCACATTAAATTTCATTAGCATCACACCCGAAGTCCACTATCCCTTTAAATTGTATCCTCATCATTGAGTCGCAGTAAGCTCCAACCCCTTGTGTTAAAATCATTTATTAAATTATTTATTGACAAAATTATTACTTTCCCATATTAGCAAGCATTCTAGAAAAATATTTTATGCTACTAAACACAGTGGGTCTCAACATGGCGAGTAGATGAACTACTCGTCGAGTCTTTTCCGCCTATATTTGGAGTGTAGACCCATCCACCCATTGAGAAGCTAAACACGGAAATCACATGGAATAACCCAAGCGTCTTCACCCCTTTCAAGAGACAGGTAACCAAGACTAGATTCCTTGATCAGTGGGGAGAGTAATGTAGATAAATAACCAATACAAATCAGCCAACATCCAAACTTTCTCATCCTACCCATTCCATTATCCACGGTGTCCTCCCCAACACCCATGTGCATAAACCGATGCATCTCACCACTCTAGGTGTCAACTACTACCACAAATAATAGGACTCCTTTCCCCCATATATCAAAACAGCCATCCAGGATCACATCACAACACAAGACGTATGAAAAACAAACATCTAATAAAATTGGCACTTGGCCCTTAAATAAGATAGAGGTTAACTCAGAACCCTATAAGTAATTGTTTTCTATCCAACAACCAGTTCTTTAATCCATCTTGGATTAACCGATTTATTATTCGTAGGTTCAAAATTCGGGAAAACTAATTTGTAAGCTATAACAAATAATTAAACATGCTTACTGCACCAATTTTATTAACATCAAATTACAACTAGTGGAAGTAGATTTATTTACATGCCTTTTTATCTTTATCCAAACAATTATAAATTAATTTCATCTTTACATTCATTACAATATCAACTGGGAGAGAAAAAGCTAAGCAAGCAGGAGTAGATATCACACTATCTAGAAAAAAAAGAGGCAATAACATAAAATCGATATCTATTTATCTGTATAATTAAAATAATTATTATGCCAATTCCTTTATGATCGAGTGGGATAAAACATTCAAACCCTACAATTGAACATAAAATAAAATAGAAGTAATGGATCCCATACCTTAAATAGTCTTAACGTTCTTCATACGGGAATGAGGCACACAATGGGTTAAGATCTCCTCCCCTGTGGAAACTATATCCACCTGAGGATGCAGAGACACCACCACATTGGCCAACACCCAAGAAAAGACAATTCAGAACATGGGTAAAAATTCAAAAAAAAGGCAAGTAGAAAGAAAGAGATGAACCTAAAATAATGAAGATAGATCATTCCTTATATCGAAGACTAATCAATATTGCTTGGATGCATCAGAACAAAGCCGAATAAATCATAGGAGTAAAGTTTGATTGGACAACTCTTATAGGAAGGAATGAGATATTCTTTCCTCTCACACCCTAGAACAAGGAAACATAACTAGGGAGGAATATTTCTAATCCCATTAGAATATTTAATGGAGAAGTGGTTTAAGATACATTGGGTTTTCCATTAAAAGAGGATCACATTAAACCACATGGATTGACCATGTAAAAAAATATCAATCCTTAAGAGAAATTAATATTGGAGTTATGGACATTGAAAAAACCTTAGAGTCCATAAAATAAGGTATTAAAATAATTTTATGTTAAAGGAAACGTTAAAGGGGTGAAACTGTAGGAAGCTTGAAACACTGTTCACATACTCGAAATTTGGAAAAAGAAAAAACACTGTTCATGAACCTCGTCATTATAACCTCACAATTGGAACCTCATCGTTTTAGAAACACTGTTCATGAACTCAAAATTAGTCAAAGTAAAAAGGTCACCATTGGAACCTCACCATTCTAGAAACAGAATTCATGATCTCAAAATTTGTCAAAGGGAAAAGGTCACTGTGGGAACCTCCCCATTCTGGAAACACTGTTCACATAAGGTCACCATTGCACTGTTCACATAAGGTTACTGATGGCACTATTCATAGAAGGTTACAGATGCACTGTTCACAACGGTCTACCATTGTAACTATTCACCGATGGAACTGTTCACAAAAATGGTAATTTGGAAAAGTGAAGGTAATATGTCACCTTGTCCTCCCAAAGCACCTCATACACCTGATTTTCACAAAGGAATGGACCCAAGAGGTCTGAACCATTACATCGTATACCTCTCAAAACATTCTCATCCTTGAGAATTCAAACCCCACCATAATGGAAAACGAAACGGGGTCTGAAAAACCACCCATCATGATACCTCTCAAAAGAGATAAATCTATAAGAAGAAACAAAAAGTAATCCTTATTATAAACATGAAAGGTTTATAACCACAGAGGATACATCGACACATTAAAGTGTAAAAAAACAACTCTAGGTACTGAGAACATATCTATGACTCATGTTCATAGTTACTGTCCTCCATGCCACCGTGTTGCCACAAGACACGAACCAAGGGTATTTAATTCCAACGAAAAACCTTTTCTTTGTGGTCTGGGATCTCCACAGGATGCTCCTCAAAGGTCACATCATCATCGACCTCGATTTCTCCCCAATCGATGGAATGAGTGTCATCATGAAGATAACGATGGAGCTGTGATACATGGAAAACAATATGTATTTGACTCATCTATGGGGGAAGTGTTACTTGATACACCAGAACATCAACATGATCTAACACCTCGAAAGGCCCAACAGACTGGGGAGAAATCTTACTCCCATGACCAAACCTTCATTTCCCATGACAGGGAGTCACCTTCAGAAACACATGATCCCCAACATAAAACTCTAAGGGTATCCTCCTTTGATCATCATATGATTTATGATGATCTTGTGTTGTCTTTATCCTCTCACGAATCACCTGAAACATCTCTGTCATATTCTACACTAGTTTCGGTCTGATAATTTCTCACTCTCTGATCCCATTCCAGCACAACAGAGAATGGAAAGGTTGTCCATACAAGGATTGAAATTGCACCATAATGATGGTGGAGTGAATACTATTATTGTAAGAAAACTCCACTAAGGGTAAGTGCCTCATCCAAGAACCTCCAAAATCAATTACACAAGACTATAACATGCCTTTAAGATTCTGTATGGTTCACTTTGTCTGATCATCCAGTTGAGGATGAAATGAAGTGCTATGGAAAAGCTGAGAACCAGAAGCTTGTTGGAGAACTCTCCACACCAAAGCGGTAAAATGATGATCTCGATCAGAAATGATCGTCCTTGGGACTCCATGAAGTATCACCACCTCCTCCAGACACTGCCTTGACAAAACATCCACTGATATTGACTCATTGATTGTTATGAAGTGGGAAACTTTTGTTAAACGATCCACTATCACCAAAATAACATCATGTTCTCCATGAGCTTGAGGAAAACCCGTAACAAAGACCATTATTATTTCCTACCACTTCCACTGAGGAACATATAATGGTTGGAGTAGACCACCATGAACACGGTGTTCGGCCTTCACTTTCTAGCAGACCAAACATCGAGACATAAACTCCGCACCTTGACACTTCATCCCAGACCACCAAAACTGGTTCGTCAAGGCTTGGTACATCTTTTTCATGCCAGGATTCACCGCTAAAGGAGAACTATAGATCTCTCTGAGAAATGTCTCGCACATTGTCAAAGGAACAAAAAGACTTCCATGATACAACACTCAGTGTTTTTCATCCTCAGACCAACCGATAGGGGTCTCGCCTCAAACAACTCAGTCTCTCCATACCTCCACCTCTATATCCCCCAACTGGGACTCTTCCACATTCTCGCCAGAGATGACTGAACCTTCATCTTAAAAAGACAACATATTCCCCTAACTTCTCCTATATGAAGATGTAATCCTAAAAATCCTTCTATTACTCTCCAGGAGTCACCAGATTCACACACTACATCACTACGTGACTTCTGACTTATCACATCAGTTACAACATTCACCTTACCAGATTTATATGATATTTTGAAGTTGTTTTTCTTTATGAACTCCATCCACTGATGTTGTTGTAAGGTCATCTCACACTGGGAGAATACATACCAGAGGATTTTTTGATCGGTGAAAACCACAAAGCACTCACCAATGAGGTAATTTCTTCATAACATCAGATAAAACCCAATGAATGCCAACTAAATATAATGGGTAGAATAGTTAGGTTCATGAGGAAGCAACTGCCAAGACCCATAAGAAATAATTGATCTCTACTTCATCAGAGCACAACCTTTCCCTAGATGCAATGCATCGTAGAAAACATCAAACTGAACTCATTCAGCTGGAAGAAAATGAACTAGAGCACTTACTAACTTATCCTTTAGATACTGGAATGCTACGTAACATTGATCAGTCCATATGAATGCTTGATCCTTCCTAGTCAAATTTTTTAGAGGATTTGAAACTAGAGAGAAATCAACTACGAACCTCCTGTAGTATCCTGCGAGACTAAATAAACTTCGCACCTCTGACACAGTCTTGGGGGCTTCCTAGGACACAACCTTTTATATCTCCAATGGATCCACAACTACTACTTGATGTGAGACCACATTCCCTAATAAAAGGACATCTTGATCCCAAAACACACACTTAGACATCTTCCCAAGTAACTGATGTTGATGAAGAGCTCCCAAAATGGCATGTAGATTCATTTCATGCTCTTCTTCAGATGTGGAGTACACAAGGATATCATCGATGAAAACAAAAACGAACTTTTCTAGGAACTCACGGAACACATCATTCATCAATATCATGAATAGATCTGGATCATTTTTTCACACCGAATTACATTACAACGAACTCATAATGTTCATGATGAAAATGGAAAGTAGTCTTTGGGATATTCTAATCCTTCACACACATATGATGATATCATGACTACAAGTCAATCTCTGATGACCAACTATCACCCTTCATTTGATCGAAAAAAATATCAATCGGTGGAAGATGATAGCGATTCTTTATTTTCACTCTATTCAATAGATGATAATTGACACAAAACCACAAAATTTCATCATCCATCTTCATGAACAAAACTGGTGTACCCCATGGTGACACACTCGGCTGAACAAAACCTCACTATAATAGACCTCAAAGCTATATGAGTAGCTCTTGTAAATTAGACGTGGCCAACTTATATGGAGACATAGAGGTAAAAGACACTCCTAGATGTAACTTGATCCAAAAAGCGATCTCTCATTGAGGGGGTAATGCTAAAACCACTTCTGGAAAGACATCATGGTATTCTTCTATAACCCTTGTAAATGCTAAATACTGAACCTCTGAAGAACTCAAATTTATCTCAGTCATCATTGATGATAAGGACAGAACACGCCTATAACCCATCTGAGTGTCTCACTCACCAATGAACACCACTGGATCTCCATCCGCATCGAAGAGAACAACCCGCCTCCTGAAGTAATTCACAATATCCTGCACTTAATACAACCAATACATTCCAAGGATAACATCATGTAGTTGTATTCGTAAACATAGGAAATCTCTCCAAGAGCGGTGCTTCCCCAACACTAGTTCACATTCTCTACATACATCAAACAAGTCATCTCGGCCTCCAACTGGCATAGTAAATGCCAAGGGCACTAGAAGCCTCTCTACTTCAAGTACCAATGCATGGACATGGGTAGGTGATATGAAGGAGTGTGTCTCTCTTGAATCAAACAAGGTATACACCAAAGTATAAAACATGAAAAGGGAACTTAGAACGACATCTGGCTCGCATGGAGCTATCAACGTTAAAGAATGTAGTTGTCCACGACCTCCTCCATGTCCTCTATAACCCTGATAATGACCACCTCCATGGCCTCACTCTAATCTCTAAGGACAGGGAGAATCATAGGGATGTCCTATTCCTACCACATCTACCCTCTGCTGATCTAAATCTGGTGCAACCTTCTGTTGTTGCCTCTGCTAGAACTACCTCAACGGAGGAAACTGGAGCAGAACACCTGGTGCATGATGACTATCCTGAATGGAAGGGCACTCTCTCTACTGATTAACTTGACCCCCATAAGGAAAAAAGGCAGTCGATCCCTTACCATATGCCTGAGAGCCATTTCCTCTAGAGAAACGAGATGTAGAGGGCTGAGACCTACCCCAGGCTGAACGAAAACTCTTCTTCCCGGAAAATCGGGACCCCAAACCACAGCTCTACTTCACAAGGAATCATGATGTATCCACTCTCATTATGATCTGGTTCTTAACAATTTCCTCTTGACAACTTCTTACCTTTCCAGCACCTCAAGATATGTCTTCAGCATATATGAGGTGACCTGACGATGGATCTCTGGACACAAATCCTACTTGAAATTCCTTACTCTAGCCTCCTCATCTAGAAAAAGGTCTGAAGCAAATTGTAAAAGGTTCCTGAAACGGTTTCCAAAATCTCGCACACTGGAGCTCCTGTATCGAGGGGTAGGAAGCTCTTTGGGACTATACACCTTCACAGTTGAAGAATGAAACTCAACTCTAAACATATCTCTGAACTTTTCCCATGAGATCGTTGACGCCTCACGATACACGAGGAACCAGAACCACCACTGCCTCACTACTCCATGCAACATCGTCTCAACTAAGGACACCTAGTTCTCCTTCCGATCATGGATTGAACTGAATCCTATCTCGACCACCAACAACCAGACTTCTGTGAATTCATCTGAAATGGTTCCCTCATAATCTTTCATACTCTGGAACTGAAACTTTTAGAGTGTCCTCCTCCAACTATCATAGTCATCAACCTCTAATCTACAGTGATCTTCTGGCACAACCTTCTGAACTCATTCTCTGCAATCCTGATGAGGAAGTTGACCTAGAGCCATACCTGTAAAATAATAAACATTTAGAGCTTCTAAACCTTGAATATGGAAGACTTGGAATTAATTAATTAGTTGTTTTATTTTATTAATTTAGGTTAAGCTATCCCAAGGTCTACCCATTCAAAAACCAACACAATTAAAAATGATGCATCATCCCTTACATTGACTCTACCCTGCAACTAGTATCACCTCATTTAGTAGCCATTGTAAACATAATGGTCCAAACATCATATCATAGGTGGTCCTAAATGCATATGTCTCATCCAGTCTCTAGTGTTTATATCACTTTCTAAACATGACTGACACTGTTGCCTTACCAACCCATGTAACCTCACCTATGACTAAGACCGAACTCCATCCTATCCCTCAACCATCCTTTGATACTACTCTGTCATGATCCCCTCCCAATAAGGTGTACCCTTCATGGGCCAACAATGTGAGAAGGGAGATAATGACCCCCTGAGTCCTACCTTCAGTATGCCCTTAGTTGGAGACTAGCACCGAGGGTATAGTAAACACACAAATGGGAGGCATTACCCTCTAAGAGAACACATGTGAAAGAGAGAGATAAGATAGACATCAACCAATTTCAATTCAGACTAAAATATAAATGAAATCCCAAGTACAAATATGTAATGTCATGAAACCTACTACAATTGAAAGGGAAAAAAGTATAAATACCCAAAAGAAAGTAAAAATAGCAGTAACCACAAGCCCGAACAACTCCAGCAACCCCAAGCTAGTAGAATCCAGGTTGATCTCCATCCTGCTCCAAGTGACCTGAAAAACTGTATCTATATACATAGGGTGAGTATAACAGTATGCTCAGTTGGATCCTCTCTAAAGCCTCTTGTGAAAATGTGAAGAAAGCATGCTAAATCATAGTTAATAACAAGTGAACCCAACTCATCACCTAAATAGGTATACTAAGTTCTCAGCCTCACCACGGCTACTCTTACCAAGTAATGCATACAAGAGTATATAATATAATAAATATAATCAAGGCTACCCCACTAAAACTTCCCCACTGGTTTTCCGATTTACCCCAACGTCGCACATCCTAAGCATCTCTCTCCCAAAAAAGGCTTTCCCCCTAACACATGAGCGAAGCACCTCAACATGCACCTCATGAAACCACACCACCACCTACGCACATGAAAGTAACCAGGTAGTTACTAGGACCCACCACATCTAGTATAACGTTTATCATATGTCAGGTATTATACCTTAAGCCATTACAGTCCATACACTGAGTAAGGATCCTCCAGACTTCACAGCCTATACATGTTACACCTATAGTAGTCCATAGGATACTATATACAGAATACATGTGTGTGAATAACCACAATCCATTACATCCCTCTACACACATATATGGGGAAAACTAACCATAGTTCCTACCAGAGCATGTAACTACCATGAGAAGAGAGAAGGGCCAAAGGGGGTAGTCAGCGATCTATCCTCTCACCGAAATGTTGGGGAAAACACCCCCAGGGCTCAGAATCCCTGGGGTGTTAGTTTCCCTAACTGATAGGGTGTAATAGTGTATTGAAACAAATAAATTACAGAATATACTATATCTCAAAACCACACTTTGGGCATAACCTAGTCTTAGGCTAAACTGTAGCTAACGTCTCTCAGACTCCCAGCTACCACTTCAATGACGATGTATCCTATAAGCACACAACTATTTAAAGATATTTATTGCCTTACTTCATTCCCTTTTTATCAGCTTCACATTATGTTAATTAATTATTTAAACATAAATTAACCATCAATAATTCCACATTAAATTCCATTTGCATCACACCCAAAGTCCATTGTCCCTTTAAATAGTAACCTCATCATTGCGTCCCAACAACCACCAACCCCTTGGGTAAAAATCATTTATTAAATCATTTATTGACTACAATATTTCATTCCCTTATTCTTCGACATTATAGAAAAATATTCTAAGGTACTAAACACAAGGGGGATCAACACAACGAGTAGATGGACTACCCGTCAAGTCTTTGTTGCCTTTAGTAAGAGTGTAGACCCATCCTCCCTTTAAGAAGATAAACACGGAAATCACGTGGCATACCCCGTGCGTCTTCACCCCTTTTGGGAGATGGTTAAGCAAGACCAACTTCCTTGAGTAGTGGGGAATGTAAAGCAGATAAAAACCAATAAGAATCAGCCAACATCCAGAAATTTACATCCAACCCATTCCATCATCCACGGTGTCCTCCCTAACACCCATATTCATAATCCGAGGCATATCGCCACTCTAGGCACCAATTGTCTCCACAACCAATAGGCCTACTTGTCTCCACGTAACACAACATCTATCCAAGATCACATCACCACACAAGCAATTGGAAAAACCAGCATCTTTTCAAATGGGTTCTTGGCCCTTAAACAAGCTAGAGGGTAACTTAGAATCCTAAAAGGATTTATCTTTTATAAAAAAACCAGTTATTTAATCCATATTGGATTAACCGATTTATTATTCGTAGGTTCTAAATTTAGGAAACCTAAGCAGTAATCTATCAAAAATATTTAAACATGCTTACTGCACCAATTTTATTAACATCAAATTAAAATAAGAGGAACCTGATTCAATTAAATTCTTCTTTATCTTTTTCCAAATAATTATCAATTAATTCCGACTTTATATTCTTTACCAATCTCAATTGAGAGAGAAAAACCTGAAAAAGAAAGAATAGATATCACACTATCTTGAAAAATAAGTGGAAATAGCATACGATTGATATCAATATTTTTGTCTAGTTCAAATATTTATTATTCCAATTCTAGTATTATCTAGTGGGATAAAACCTTCTAACTCTAAAGTTTCACATAAAATAAAAGAGAAGAAATATATGTCCTACCTCAAACTGTTATTGACGTTCTTTATATGAGAACGGGCCACACAACGGGTTACGATCTCATCACATGTGACAACTGTATCCACTCGAGGATGTAGTTACACCACCACATCGTCCAACCCCCAAGAAAAGACTATTAGGATCATGGGGTAGAAATTCAATAAAAAGGTAAAGGAGAAATACGGAGATGAACCGGAAATAATGAAGATAGATCATACCTTATATCGAAGTCTGGTCGATATTTCTTGGTTGCATCAAAATAGAGCGGAACAAATCCTAGGTGGAAAGCATGATTACAAAACTCTTACGGGAAGGAATGGGATGTTCAAGCAAATCACACCCAAGAACAAAGAGGAATAACTATGGAGGAAGATATCTCATTCCTTTTGAAGATTTAACAGAGCTCTGGTTTTAGATATGATGGGTTTTCCATTAAAATCAGATCACATTAAACCCCACGATTTGACCTAGTAAAAACATCCTCAGCCTTAGGAGAAATTAATATAGGAGTTATGGATTCTAAATCAACCTTATAGTCCTTAAAAAAGGCTTTAAATGCATTTTACATAAAAGGAAATGTTAAAGGGGAAAATGTAGGGAGCTGGAAACATTGTTCACGAACTCGAAATTTGGAAAAGGAAAAACATTGTTCATGAACCTCACTGTTGGAACCTCAACGTTCTGGAAACACTGTTCATGAAATTCACCGTTGGAACCTCACAATTGGAACATCGCCATTTTGGAAACACTATTCATTAACTCAAAATTTGTCAACAGATAAAGGTCACCATTGGAACCTCACTATTATGGAAACTTTGTTCGTGAACTCAAAATTTGGAAAAGGAAAAAGGTCACCGTTGGAACCTCACCGTTCTAGAAACACTGTTCTCATAAGGTCACCATTTCACTGTTCATATAAGCTTACCGATGACACTATTCACAGAAGGTTATAGATGTACTGTTCACAACGGTCTACCATTGGAACAATTCACCTATAGAACTGTTCACTGAATTTGAAATTTGGAAAATTTTTCGCGATAAGTCACATTGACCTCCCAAAGCACCTCATACACCTGCTATTTGAAAATTAATGGACCTGAGTGGTCTGTGCCATTACAAGTTATGTGATATTTTTGATTGTTTCACGGTTAAAGGAAATACATGTGTAACTATTGGGGATGTTGATGTGTGTATTCTAACAGGGATATGGAATGTTTTTCAATAATCACATTTTGGCACAACTCTATAGTGATTTATATTATATATCCGGAATAGGTGGGATGCTATACTAATTGAGTTTTCTTGATATGTAATTTTCATAACATTGTTTTTTCAAAATTTAATTTCATTAAATAATATCTGAACACCTGTCAAGATGTATAGAAATTATTGATATGATTCATTAGTTTAATAATTCTACTTATCATTAAATATTTAATTTGAGTGATGGTACATGTCACGACCCGTCCTCGGGGCCCGTGCCGTGACTACCCCAAGCCCGCCTTCCATAGGCCAGGGGCTGGCGACTAGCACCAAGGCGTAAAATCCCAGTAAACAGGGAAGGCATTGCCTTTACAAGTAACAACCACACAGAGTCAGCAAGCGGAAAGTAATGTGCAGAAAAGAAAAGGGGCGGAAATACAAGCCCAACTGTAAAGTAAAGTACAGCAACTGAAGAAAAGACGGCGGCCTCGTGTCGTCCACTGGCAATCCCACCTGAAGGGTGGGTACAGATAGCCTCCAGGCTCCTCGGGTCCCACGTCCGCTCCGAGCACGTCCCGCCCAGTGGTCCACCTCCAGGTACCGTCCTGCTCCACGCCCCAACCGTGATCAGCGCTGTCCGTCGTCTGCAACCAACACAACAAGGTGCGGGCATAGCCCGTGCAGGGGTGAGTACAACTACTCAGTAAGGACCCCGAGACCCCCGAAGGTCTCCCGAAATCCACAAAGGATATAGCACAAAAGAAAGATGCAATCACGAAGTAACATCTGACCCGACTTAGGTATATGCCCATACATATACCTAAGTCCCCAATTCTAGCTCTGCTCACGAGCTCAAGAACAACTCAATCCACAAAGGAAAGCAAGACTCAAATCCACAAGGAGAGTAAACAGTAAATCCACAAAGGATAGTTCAACACAATCCACAAAGGAGAGTAAATAGTAAATCCACATAGGATAGTTCAACACAATCCACAAAGGAGAGTGACATAAGGTTCAGCTCAACCAGGTATACTTTTTCAGATGACGTCAAAGACGATCACTGATCCGTCTAAGTCGTCGGACCCACGAAGGATCGATAGGTACTAACCCCCGCAGAAGACCCACACAGGATCGGGCTCACACAGAACCTGTAGGCAGTGGCTCACACAGAACCGGTAGGCAGTGGCTCACACAGAACCGGTAGTAGGACCCACACAGGATCGGGCACTGATCCGCGTAGGATCGCTGAGTGCAGTAGTCGACGCAGTCCACTGAGGTCCCTGCACAGTCGTCGCCGCAGTCCACGAAGGATCTCTGCTCTGCCGTCGTCGCAGTCCACGGAGGATCTCTGCTCTGCCGTCGTCGCAGTCCACGGAGGATCTCTGCTCTGCCGTCGTCGCAGTCCACGGAGGATCTCTGCTCTGTCGTCGAGGTCACAGCCAGCGCTAGGGTTCCCGCACAAAGCGAGCTCGTTTAGGAGGGTCCGCTCCACGAGCCGAGAGGCTGATACATCAACTGACACGTAGTCCGAAGTTGATGTATCCAAAAGTTCCGTATCGACAACAGGATCTCAACGCGACAGACGGCGCGTCAATCGGACGCCCGGTCTGAGAGTTATTGGCATTTTCGTCCCAGGGGCCCGGTTGGTTTTTAGGGAAAAACCGACCCGACCGTACTCCGCCTGTATCCGATCCTCGGGCGGAGTATGCCAAAAGTTCCGTCTCACTTAGAGGAAACTACCACAGCTGACGGTACGTCGTTCGGACGTCCGTAGCTCAAGTTATGAGCGTTTCCGCTCCGAGGGCCCGGTTGGCTTCGTGTACGAACCAACCCGGCCGAACCCAAAGTCTTCCGAAACCTTGAGTATAATATACCGAAACGACCGTCTCGATCCAAGGATCGCGTAGCCGCTGACGGTTCGTCAATCGGAGGTCCCAGGCCCAAGATATGGGCGAAAGACCGAAGAGGGCCCGAAACGGGGGTACTGGGCCCGGGGCGACCCGGCCCGAACCAGCTCGGCCGGGTCCGGTCCGGCCTGGGCGCGGCCCGGCCGACCTGACCGGCCGGCTCGGCCTCGGCCGCGCGGCCGAGGGAGCCGCCGCCGCCGCGGGTTGAACCCGCGGCTTGAGGGAAACCGCGGCCCCGCGGGGGGCCGCCTGTCACGCGGACGCGGCCGGGCCGCCGCGTCCGTCCCGGTTCCGCGCGGCCACGGAACCGGCCGCCGTTGCCGCCGCGGCTTCAGCCGCGGCGGGCTTCCTCCACGGCGGCGCGCCGGCCGCCGCCGCCTCCGGTCGCCGGCGCCGCCGCGCCGGCGACCCGCGCCGCCGCCGCCTTCTGCGGGCCGCCGGGGATGCTCCGGTGGCCCGATTTCTTTCCCGTCTGCGCCGTTGCCCCTCCCGGATGCCGACCTTCACTGCGGGATCGACGGATCTCCTCTTCCGCGCGGTTCGTCGTCGTCCGCCATATCCGCACAACAAAAAATAGATCGGTGGAGGGTTACCGGGTCTTGTTCGTTAGACCCGCACCCTCCGCGTTAGCCATAAACGTCACCGGGAGGGAAAATCAACAACAATTTTAATTAAATTAAAATTGTCGGAGATTATGTTCTTTACTTAAAAAGAATAAACACGGGGAAAAAGTTAAACAATCCAACATCCCTTACCTTATCGTCGTCGTCGGACGAGAGGTCGTCGCGGAATCGCTCGTCGCGGAGGAAGGAGATCGTCGCGTCGTCGCGGTATCCGGCGTCGCGTCGCCAATCTCCGGATCAAGATCAAACGGATTTAATTAGTTTAAATCCGTTGATATTGAAATTAAAAAGGGAGAAGAAAAGATCCGATTCTCACCTTAGTTGCCGAACGAGGATCGGCCGCGGAAGAAGAGGCGTCACCGAAGAACGTCGCGGGTAGATCTCGTCGACGTCGCAGATCTTGGTGTGCGTCGTCGAATTCCGGTTGCCGGCGTTCTTCGCGTTCTTCGCGTTCTTCGCGTTCTTCGCGTTCTTCGCGTTCTTCGCGTTCTTCGCGGAGAGGGTGGAGGAACGAAGATTCTTTCAAATCCTTTCCAAGGATTTTTGGGTTGGTCTTATTTTATAAACATGCCAACACACGAAACCGGTTAAGAAACGATCCATCAATTCGTTGAATTAATTCAACGAAAGAAACGACCCATTTAATTCACGAAGAAACAGTCCATTTAATTCACGAAATAAACCGCCCAATTAAATGGTCTGTTAAGAATTAAAGAAAACGCGTCGGTTGACTTTTCAGTTACTTTGACGGGTTTTCGCGGGTGCGTTACTTAGCGAAAGAAACGGCGGGGCTCGTGCGGGTCCCACCGCACAAATATCCTACCAAGGGGGGTAGGATATTTCTGGATAGTATCCTATCCAGTTCAACTCAGTTCAAGCCGCCTTTAAGTGACTTTAAGTGGCTTCCAAGCAGCTTAAGTGAAATAAAATAAAGTTGTCGCACAAACTTTATTTTTATTTCTGACTTAAAGCCGCAAAATCTAAAAACCACGTCTGTGCAAACGCAACTCCGGAAGAGGCGTTTCTAAGCAAATACCGGCGCTGCGATTTCATCGGTGCCCTCAGAATTCGATTCCGGGCACCGGTTCAAAAGATAGAAAAACCCGCTCGTCCGTTCACTGAACGTACCCGAGCCAAACTTCGGAAATTGATTCCGGGCACACCGGGCCTCGGAATCAGGTGTCGTCTGAAGCTGCGCTCTTGTAAAATTCCAAAGAAAATTAAGAAAAAAAATTTCCTTGAAATTTGCGGGTCTTTACATTACTCCCACCTCAGGGCTTTACGTCCCCGTAAAGATACATCAAAAACTAGGGGAACAAATGGGGGTACTGAGCACGCATCTGAGCCTCCCGCTCCCAAGTGCTCTCCTGGAGGTTCCCGTGCTGCCATCTGACGCGCACAAGAGGAATCGACCGCCCACGTAGGACTCGCTCCTGTCGATCCTCGATCTCCACTGGGACCTCCGCAAAAGTCGCCCCATCGTCCACGTCCAGTTCCCCAAAGTCGATGATGTGCGTCGGGTCGTGCACGTATCTCCTCAGCTGAGACACGTGGAAGACGTCGTGCACCCGGTGCAACTGAGGTGGTAGAGCCAGGCGATAAGCCACCTCTCCTATCCTGCTGAGGACCTGGAAAGGCCCGATGAAGCGTGGAGACAACTTGCCGCCTCGGCCAAATCTCCGTAAACCACGTCGAGGTGAGACACGCAAAAAGACGTGGTCGCCATCCTCGAACTCCAGTGGCCTCCGCCTCCTGTCAGCATATGACTTCTGCCGGCTCTGAGCTGTCCTCATCCTCTCCTGGATGATCTGGACCTTCTCTGTCGTGGCTCGGACCATCTCTGGTCCCACGAGTGCTGACTCCCCAGGGTCTGTCCAGCACAACGGTGATCTGCAGGGTCTGCCGTACAACGCCTCGTATGGTGCCATCCCGATGGTGGAGTGGTAGCTGTTGTTGTACGCGAACTCCACCAAGGGTAGGTGGTCCTCCCAGCTGCGACCAAAGTCGAGAACACATGCACGGAGCATGTCCTCGAGTGTCTGTATGGTCCTCTCCGTCTGACCATCCGTCTGAGGGTGGAAGGCTGTGCTCAGATGGAGCCGCATCCCGAACGCCTCCTGCAACCCCTTCCAGAGCCGGGAAGTGAAACGAGCATCTCGATCGGAGACGATAGACGATGGCACACCGTGAAGCCGTACGATCTCCTGGACGTAAAGACGTCCCAAGCTCTCTACTGAGCCCTGCTCTCTGATGGGTAAGAAGTGTGCCGACTTGGTGAGTCGGTCGACAATCACCCAAATGGAGTCGTGACCTCTGGAAGTGCGTGGAAGTCCAGTCACGAAGTCCATAGATATGCCGTCCCACTTCCGCTCCGGGACCTCCAAGGGCTGTACCAAGCCTGCTGGTACCTGATGCTCTGCCTTCACCTGCTGGCAGTTGAGGCATCGTGAAACGAACTCTGCCACAGCTTTCTTCATGCCCGGCCACCAGTGCTGTCGTCTGAGATCCTGGTACATCTTCGCCACTCCGGGATGTACCGCCAAGGGAGAAGTGTGAAACTCTCTCAGCACCTCCTCTCGTAGAGCGACTGGTACGAAGGTACGTCCTCTGAAAAGGATGTCATGCTCTGCTCCAAGGGAGAAACCATCAGGCGCCTGACCTGAGGATATCAGTGCACGCCGGGTCTCACAGTCGGCGTCCTCACGCTGAGCCTCTCTGATCCGCTGTAGAAGTGGAGGAGAGACTGTGAGAGACTGAAGAAAGGCTGCTCCGTCTCTATCCACGAAGGATATCTGCAAGGAGGCTAGCTGCTCCGTCGCCTCCTCAAGTAGCTGAATGCCCGTCCTCCTGCTGAGGGCATCGGCTACCACGTTCCCCTTACCAGGAGTATAGACTATCTCAAAGTCATAGTCCTGGAGGAACTCAAGCCATCTCCGCTGTCTCAGGTTCAGGTCCTTCTGAGAGAAGATATACCTGAGACTCTGGTGGTCAGAAAAGACTGTGAAGCGCTCGCCCATCAGATAGTGCCGCCAAGTCTTCAGAGCGAAGACCACTGCTGCTAACTCCAGGTCATGAGTGGTGTAGTTCTGCTCATGCGGCCTCAACTGACGTGATCCGTAGGCGATCACGGCCCGCTCCTGCATCAGGACGCACCCGAGTCCAGTCCCTGATGCATCGCAGTAAACTACGTACCCAACTCCCTCCTCAGGCAACCTCAAGATAGGTGCGCTGGTCAATCTCTGTCTCAGCTCCTGGAAGCTCTGCTGACATCTGTCTGACCACACAAAGGGTTTCCCCTTCTTCGTCAAGGCTGAGAGTGGTGCTGCAACTCTGGAGAAGTCTGGCACGAATCTTCGATAGTATCCGGCTAGGCCCAAGAAGCTCCGCACCTCTGTCACGCTCCTGGGTGGCTCCCAAGCTAGCACTGCCTCGATCTTCGCGGGATCCACCGCAACTCCCGCCTCAGAAATGACGTGCCCCAAGAAATGGACCTCACGCAACCAGAACTGGCATTTTGAGAGCTTTCCATAAAGCTGGTGCTCTCGAAGTGTGTCTAGCACAACTCGCAGGTGGTAGGCATGCTCCTCCTCAGTCGTCGAGTATACCAAAATGTCGTCAATGAAGACCACGACAAATCGGTCAAGGTATGGCTGGAAGATCCTGTTCATGAGGCTCATGAACACTGCTGGAGCATTGGTTACGCCGAATGGCATAACCAAGAACTCATAATGGCCATACCGACACCTGAAGGCCGTCTTCTGCACGTCCTCGTCTCAAACTCTGAGCTGATGATAGCCTGACCGGAGGTCTATCTTCGAGAACCACCGCGCTCCCTTGAGCTGATCGAAGAGGTCATCAATCCGTGGCAGCGGATACTTGTTCCTCACTGTCACCTGGTTCAGGCGACGATAGTCGACACATAGTCGCAAGCTCCCGTCCGCCTTCTTGGCGAACAAAATCGGGGAAGCCCAGGGTGAAACACTGGGTCGGATAAACCCCTTGCTCTGCAAGTCCTCCAACTGTACCCGCAGCTCTCGAAGCTCGGCGGGGGCCATCCGATATGCTGGAGAAGATATCGGGGCTGTCCCGGGGTACAAGTCGATGTAAAAGTCTACCTCTCTACGAGGAGGTAGCCCTGGAACGTCGTCGGGAAAGACGTCCACGTACTGGTCCACCACTGCAGGAAAAGCCGGACTCCGCACGTCCACTGCTCCTAGGATGAGGCTAGCCAACTGATGAGAGATGGGCTGCACTCTCCTCCGCGGAAGTCCATCCTGTGCTGCAAAGGTTCCCTTCTCGCCGGTGAAGGTAAACCTGCCCCCGTCGGTACGGACACATCGCACCTTGCGCCTAAAACAGTCGATCTGGGCATGAACCGTGGATAGCCAATCCATGCCCAAGATGACGTCGTAAGGCCTCGACGCCGCTACAAGGAGATCCCAGCCGAAGCTCTCGCCTCCTAGAGTAAGCTCACACTGCCGGCACCAGTGCGTAATCGTCGAGTCCGCTCCCGTAGGAGTCTCTAGCCGTAAGGATCGAGCCAACGGCTCAGTCGGAATCTCCGAGCTCCGAACAAGGGCAGAGGCTATGAAAGAGTGACTCGCTCCTGTGTCTATAAGTACTGCAGCAAGGGTGGAATAGACACAGATCGTACCTCGAATCATCTCTGGCAAGTCGGGGTCGTAGGCCTCCACTGCCTGGAGCTGGGCCTGTCCCTGCCCGCCAGCTCCCTGTGGTCGAGGTGGCCCTCCTGGTGGTGGTGGGGGTAGAGCCTGGAAGCGTCGCCCACCACCCGCTGCTCGGCCAGCTCCTCTTCCTCGTCCGCCTCCTCCCTGCGGACCGCCACGGTCGACCCTCTGCCTCTGCCTGGGTGGCCCCTCCACCGTCTGCTGCTCCTCTGGTCGGCGAGTCGGGCAGTCACGAGCCATGTGACCCTGCCCGCCGCTAGAGTAGCACAGCCTGCCTCTCGAAAGGCTGGCACTCCGCTGTGTGCCTCGTACTGCTGAGCCGGTGTCCTGAGGCCGTCTGCGTGGGGGTCTGGTCTGCCTGGACCCGTGAGTCATCCGTCGGCTGCCTGCTGCCGATGACTCAGCTACCTGCCGCCCTGCGCTAGGTCTCGCTGCTGAAGAAGGCTCTGCCAGGAAGCTCTCGATCAGGAGGGCTCGCTCCAGCACTCCCGCCTGGGTCGGAATGCTGAGGGAGATCAGCGACGCCCGAATCTCCTGTCGCAAGCCCTGCTCGAAGGTCCGGGCCCGGAAGAAGGGGTCCCGTACCATGTCGGTCGAGTAGCGAGATAGGTCCGTGAACCTCGCCGCGTACTGAGCGACCGTCATGCTGCCCTGGCGCAGCTGGAGAAGCTCCTGGATGCGCACCGCTCGGAGGGTGGCCGGGACGAACTCAGAGCGGAAGAGGCTCTCGAAGTCTGCCCAGAGCAAGGATGCCTCATCGTGAACCTGGAGCATCAGGCTCCACCATCGTCCTGCCGCCGCCTGCAGGAGGCTCGCTGCGAGGATCACCATGAGATCCGCTGGTGTCCTCACTAGCCTGAAGATCCGTACCACCGCCTCTAGCCAGTCCTCGGCGGCCTGGGGGTCCGCCTCACCGCGAAACCTGGGCGGTCGCTGGCTCTGAAACTCATGCAGTGCCCTGAGGCGACGTGCATCGTCAGCGTCTGGTACTGGTAGCATCGGTGGCTCGGCGGGTAAAGCTACCGCCGGTGCCACTGCTGGCAAAGGGCCCTGCACCGAGGCCTCGTCGCTCGGTGGGCTGCCGTCGCGCCCTACACTAGGAACCCTAGCTGGCTGTCGTCGCGGGGCCATCCTGAAAAGGAGAACAAGAGCACCACAGTCAGAACAGTATACCTGGTGAGCTGGCACAAGTAATCGCAAGGAAAACTTGAGACTTTCATAAAGCAGATCAGTATACCCGGTGAGCTGACACAAGTAATCACAAAGAAAAACTTGAAACACACACGCAATCAATGTTTTCATGCATTAAGTCGGAAATCAGGAGTCAGGGTCCTGGTGTATGGATACGTCGGCCGCCGCACCAACACTGGGCTCCCTGAACTGATAACCACACTCAATACACTAAACACTATTGCTTCACTTAGAAAGAAAGGATGATCAGAGTCCGCGGTAGAACCGACCCCTCTGATACCAATTGTCACGACCCGTCCTCGGGGCCCGTGCCGTGACTACCCCAAGCCCGCCTTCCATAGGCCAGGGGCTGGCGACTAGCACCAAGGCGTAAAATCCCAGTAAACAGGGAAGGCATTGCCTTTACAAGTAACAACCACACAGAGTCAGCAAGCGGAAAGTAAAGTGCAGAAAAGAAAAGGGGCCGGAAATACAAGCCCAACTGTAAAGTAAAGTACAGCAACTGAAGAAAAGACGGCGGCCTCGTGTCGTCCACTGGCAATCCCACCTGAAGGGTGGGTACAGATAGCCTCCAGGCTCCTCGGGTCCCACGTCCGCTCCGAGCACGTCCCGCCCAGTGGTCCACCTCCAGGTACCGTCCTGCTCCACGCCCCAACCGTGATCAGCGCTGTCCGTCGTCTGCAACCAACACAACAAGGTGCGGGCATAGCCCGTGCAGGGGTGAGTACAACTACTCAGTAAGGACCCCGAGACCCCCGAAGGTCTCCCGAAATCCACAAAGGATATAGCACAAAAGAAAGATGCAATCACGAAGTAACATCTGACCCGACTTAGGTATATGCCCATACATATACCTAAGTCCCCAATTCTAGCTCTGCTCACGAGCTCAAGAACAACTCAATCCACAAAGGAAAGCAAGACTCAAATCCACAAGGAGAGTAAACAGTAAATCCACAAAGGATAGTTCAACACAATCCACAAAGGAGAGTAAATAGTAAATACACATAGGATAGTTCAACACAATCCACAAAGGAGAGTGACATAAGGTTCAGCTCAACCAGGTATACTTTTTCAGATGACGTCAAAGACGATCACTGATCCGTCTAAGTCGTCGGACCCACGAAGGATCGATAGGTACTAACCCCCGCAGAAGACCCACACAGGATCGGGCTCACACAGAACCTGTAGGCAGTGGCTCACACAGAACCGGTAGGCAGTGGCTCACACAGAACCGGTAGTAGGACCCACACATGATCGGGCACTGATCCGCGTAGGATCGCTGAGTGCAGTAGTCGACGCAGTCCACTGAGGTCCCTGCACAGTCGTCGCCGCAGTCCACGAAGGATCTCTGCTCTGCCGTCGTCGCAGTCCACGGAGGATCTCTGCTCTGCCGTCGTCGCAGTCCACGGAGGATCTCTGCTCTGCCGTCGTCGCAGTCCACGGAGGATCTCTGCTCTGTCGTCGAGGTCACAGCCAGCGCTAGGGTTCCCGCACAAAGCGAGCTCGTTTAGGAGGGTCCGCTCCACGAGCCGAGAGGCTGATACATCAACTGACACGTAGTCCGAAGTTGATGTATCCAAAAGTTCCGTATCGACAACAGGATCTCAACGCGACAGACGGCGCGTCAATCGGACGCCCGGTCTGAGAGTTATTGGCATTTTCGTCCCAGGGGCCCGGTTGGTTTTTAGGGAAAAACCGACCCGACCGTACTCCGCCTGTATCCGATCCTCGGGCGGAGTATGCCAAAAGTTCCGTCTCACTTAGAGGAAACTACCACAGCTGACGGTACGTCGTTCGGACGTCCGTAGCTCAAGTTATGAGCGTTTCCGCTCCGAGGGCCCGGTTGGCTTCGTGTACGAACCAACCCGGCCGAACCCAATGTCTTCCGAAACCTTGAGTATAATATACCGAAACGACCGTCTCGATCCAAGGATCGCGTAGCCGCTGACGGTTCGTCAATCGGAGGTCCCAGGCCCAAGATATGGGCGAAAGACCGAAGATGGCCCGAAACGGGGGTACTGGGCCCGGGGCGACCCGGCCCGAACCCCCCCCCTGGGGTCGGCCGAACCGGGTCGGCCCGACCCGGCCCGAACCGGCTCGGCCGGGTCTGGTCCGGCCTGGGCGCGGCCCGGCCGACCGGACCGGCCGGCTCGGCCTCGGCCGAGCGGCCGAGGGAGCCGCCGCCGCCGCGGGTTGAACCCGCGGCTTGAGGGAAACCGCGGCCCCGCGGGGGGCCGCCTGTCACGCGGACGCGGCCGGGCCGCCGCGTCCGTCCCGGTTCCGCGCGGCCGCGGAACCGGCCGCCGTTGCCGCCGCGGCTTCAGCCGCGGCGGGCTTCCTCCACGGCGGCGCGCCGGCCGCCGCCGCCTCCGGTCGCCGGCGCCGCCGCACCGGCGACCCGCGCCGCCGCCGCCTTCTGCGGGCCGCCGGGGATGCTCCGGTGGCCCGATTTCTTTCCCGTCTGCGCCGTTGCCCCTCCCGGATGCCGACCTTCACTGCGGGATCGACGGATCGCCCCTGCCGCGCGGTTCGTCGTCGTCCGCCATATCCGCACAACAAAAAATAGATCGGCGGAGGGTTGTCGGGTCTTGTTCGTTAGACCCGCACCCTCCGCGTTAGCCATAAACGTCACCGGGAGGGAAAATCAACAACAATTTTAATTAAATTAAAATTGTCGGAGATTATGTTCTTTACTTAAAAAGAATAAACATGGGGAAAAAGTTAAACAATCCAACATCCCTTACCTTATCGTCGTCGTCGGACGAGAGGTCGTCGCGGAATCGCTCGTCGCGGAGGAAGGAGATCGTCGCGTCGTCGCGGTATCCGGCGTCGCGTCGCCAATCTCCGGATCAAGATCAAACGGATTTAATTAGTTTAAATCCGTTGATATTGAAATTAAAAAGGGAGAAGAAAAGATCCGATTCTCACCTTAGTTGCCGAACGAGGATCGGCCGCGGAAGAAGAGGCGTCGCCGAAGAACGTCGCGGGTAGATCTCTTCGACGTCGCAGATCTTGGTGTGCGTCGTCGAATTCCGGTCGCCAGCGTTCTTCGCGTTCTTCGCGTTCTTCGCGTTCTTCACGTTCTTCGCGTTCTTCGCGGAGAGGGTGGAGGAACGAAGATTCTTTCAAATCCTTTCCAAGGATTTTTGGGTTGGTCTTATTTTATAAACATGCCAACACACGAAACCGGTTAAGAAACGATCCATCAATTCGTTGAATTAATTCAACGAAAGAAACGACCCATTTAATTCACGAAGAAACAGTCCATTTAATTCACGAAATAAACCGCCCAATTAAATGGTCTGTTAAGAATTAAAGAAAACGCGTCGGTTGACTTTTCAGTTACTTTGACGGGTTTTCGCGGGTGCGTTACTTAGCGAAAGAAACGGCGGGGCTCGTGCGTGTCCCACCGCACAAATATCCTACCAAGGGGGGTAGGATATTTCTGGATAGTATCCTATCCAGTTCAACTCAGTTCAAGCCGCCTTTAAGTGACTTTAAGTGGCTTCCAAGCAGCTTAAGTGAAATAAAATAAAGTTGTCGCACAAACTTTATTTTTATTTCTGACTTAAAGCCGCAAAATCTAAAAACCACGTCTGTGCAAACGCAACTCCGGAAGAGGCGTTTCTAAGCAAATACCGGCGCTGCGATTTCATCGGTGCCCTCAGAATTCGATTCCGGGCACCGGTTCAAAAGATAGAAAAACCCGCTCGTCCGTTCACTGAACGTACCCGAGCCAAACTTCGGAAATTGATTCCGGGCACACCGGGCCTCGGAATCAGGTGCCGTCTGAAGCTGCGCTCTTGTAAAATTCCAAAGAAAATTAAGAAAAAAAATTTCCTTGAAATTTGCGGGTCTTTACAGTACATTTTTAAATTATTCAATAATTTCATTAATAGTGTGGAAAAACTAAATATCGTTGTAAAATTTTAATGAATATTTATGAGTTTATTATATATTCATCAAAATAATTAATTATCATTCGTATGAGTAATATTTCTATAAATATGGGTTATTATTTTATTAATATATATACGATGATAATGTATTTTAATGACATGATAACTATGTATTTAGAAATAAGGAATCTGGGTTGACATGAGTACACCAGATATAGAGATCCCAATATAGATTTTCCCTCATATAATGATTTTATTTCAAATTTTATAATATATATATATATATATATTATAAGGTTATTAATTACAAAAATACGGTCTTTAGCGAACACAATATTCCCAACTTTGAGATGATAGTTACACATATAAGATTTTTCCTCTAGTACACAATTTATTTCACATTCCCTTTTATAGGCAAGGATCTGTAGGAGGATATTTATTTTTTGTATTATATACAATGATCAATGAATTTTTTCATCCTCCCTATGGTGTAATACATATGATATATTATAATTGTATTGTAACTTATTCTTTTTTTAGTCATTGATTTTTTTGTTTATCTCTAAATATAACATATTATTATATATGTATATTTTTTAGATGTATAGACATGAATATCCCTCATAATTACTTATGTCAATTGATTTGTTTTGGGGTTCCTATTGAGTCCCCATTCACACACCCTACATGTAAACCTAAATGCACATATAATATCCCTATTGAAATTTTATGTATGATCTAATACATGGACGGATTCATGGATTATTTATGGATTTTTGGGCATTGATATTAATTTATTTGGTAAATCCATCATCTATATGTGAAGTACTTGTGATATATTTCCTTGTATACATAAATATTATTTGGTTTTTCTATCTATTATTGTATAATGATTATACTATTATTATGTTCTATTAGTGGATACATATAATTTTCATATTGATATTACAGTAAATATAAAATAGGTATTCTTTATAATAGTTGTTGTTGTAATTTTTTGGAATGTATGTTATAAAATATTTATAATAATGATTTTTTGGTAAATTCTATTATTTATCCAGTTTGAGTCTAGAATAGGGTAACCCATTCCCTAATGATAAATCCATACCTATTATCCTAGTCCCAGACATCTAGTAATAAGGGAACCTGTAGGGTTATGTGGCAGTCTAATTTATGTTAATGAATCATTTATGTTAGGGTAATTTAATGTTGTATCAATGTGATGTTTTAAATTTCAAATAATTTTATAAATATAAAATAAGATATCTGAATATATGTGGTACACCATTTACATGTTTTCAAAATATATTTCCCTGGAAATATAGGGTTACTTGGTATTTTGGGGTGTTTCGTCTGGTCACCATATGTATTAGTGAGATTTTTGTTGAGTATCTCAAATATAGAATTTGTAAAACCCATTATGGGTCACAAGGGTTAGTTGAGAGTTAAATTATAGATTTTGGTCAAAAATCATTAGAACCATGTGGAATATGGTCATTATATTTTTCACTGTAATTACGAATGAATAAAATTAATTAATATATACTAAAATAATAAAATTTTCATTATGTTTCTAAAAACGTAATTAATGATTTTGTAAAAATCAAAAATAACACATATCTATATTATAATACTATTGATGATTTTATTTTTATTTTTGATGTATTTCAATATATATATATATTTTTAAAATCAAATTTAAATAGTTTGTAATGTATTATGAAATTTTAAAGTTAATGGAAATGGGAATTCAAATGAAAATTTTATATTTAAAAATAATTTTTAGATGTGATACATATTATGACAGAAATAGTTATTTTTTTAGAAATTTTATTTATACTTTTTACTTTATACAATTAAAATTCTTTAGAATAATACTTTTTCCATGATTTTTTAACAAATATTTATTTACAAACAAGATAATTTCATTATTATAGTAATCTAGTATGTTTATAAATCTAATTATATGATAGCGAATATTTATTTTTTGGTGAATCTTATATAATAAATCAATATTAGTTAATTTTTGGTCAAATATTTTTTTTAAATCATAACTATATTAACATATCACATTGGAATTATAAGAGTTGGAATTTGGTTGTATGTTTTTACATTGGGTGTGGTGTGGTGGAAATGTGGTTAGATGTTTAAAATTTAATTCCAGGCATTAGGTATGAATTGTTAAATGAGGAAATTATAAAAATATGGATAATAGATGGTGATGTGGTTTGTGGTAGAAAAAGAATTATATTTTTTTAATTTTTAATGATTTGTGGAATAATTAAGGGTAAAATGTATTATTATGGATTTAAATTGTGAATTTAATATTGAAAAACTAGGATGTAATTGAATTTTTATGTTTCTATAAATAGTGATATCATCATTTAAATTTCTGAAAATAGAAAATTGTTTGTCTTAGTTTGTGTGAACATTAAAAAAATAAACTATTAAGATTTTGATATTTATACATATAATAGTTTTTTTCGTTACCATTAGACATTATTTATCATATCACCAGTTAATATATGTTTTGATGAATTATATTATTTTATCTAAATCATCACTGCAATGTTATTAGAATCTACTAGGTAACTAGTAGAGTCACACTAGTTAATTTAATGTTGCTAAATACGACTTATTTATTTTTTAATAAAAATTTATTTTTTCTCCATCCAGATTGGCTTGTCCCATCCATCTGATAAAGGGAAAAATGATTTATATCAACCTCTTTCATTCTCCATTCATTACATCCCAATACTTGATGACATGATCAATTTTCCCACTAAAATAAGTACTTATTCATTTCTTAACCTCCTCATCTTTTATCATTAACTTTTTAAATATTTCAATTATTTTTTATTATTATCAATATTTTATTTCATAAGATTATAATGGAATAACGTTTATTAATAAGGATCTTTTATTTCATTATTAATATGTTCAAATATGGATGAGGTCACTCCATTTTTCATTTTTTGTTAATAGGTTATTCAGTGGAAGTAACATGGTGTTTATTTGATTTATGGTTGGATTGATGGTTTTTTTGGTCAAAAAATTATATATTATTAAGATTATTATTGTTGGATGTCAATATTCGTTTTTTAGACGTTTTTATTTTATATTTTAGTTAATAACTTATTATGTTACTCCATTAGATTTTATTAGTTATTGAAAATTTATTTATGGATCTCATGTGAATTTTTATTGATTCCATCATATTTATGATTTACCTAATTGGTTTTAATATTATTTTATATCAAACATCCATTCATTTTAATTTTGGATATTCTTGATATGTGTATTTAAAATTATTTGAAAACCACTAATAAATTATAATAGATTTTAAACAGATAAATAGATAAGTTGGTGAATATATTTATATATTAAATTCATTTTTTAATACAGATGATCAATTAATCTACAACTTAATATTTTTAATAAAATATTTTGATCAATAATTATTAATCAATGAATAAAAAACTTATTAATTATTTTTTTATTCAATAAATCAACAACTTATTTTTCTTAATTATTTTTTGATTAATATTTTTTTACCTATATATGTGTATTAATATGTATTGATGTTTTTATTATAGTACCTATTACACATTTTTAATTTTATAATCACTAGAGAATATATTAAATCTAGTATTTAGTTTATAATTTCTATTAATCTCATAGAATATTCTTAATTGTTTAATTTTACACCATCCATATGTTTGATCTAAAGAGTAAAATTTTAATTCAATAGGGGGTGAATTATAATTTATTTAAATAAAAATTAATCTTTTTTATGTTATTTAAAATGTTATTTTTTAAAAACCTTTGTCTGAATTAATAAAAAGTAATCAAATAAAACATTTTACTGGTCTATTATGAAATTGGAGTTTAAAAAATTATTATCAAAAATATTATGGTTGTCTCATTACAAATAATTATTAGAAACAATTTACATGGTAGAATATGTATTAATAAAACATTTATAATAATTACTAAAGTAATGATGAATCATTTACCTTCATTGTGAAAGAATTCAATAAACCTGACATTGGTATTCATTGTTTTAATAGACCTATAAGTTTTTTCTTCCTTAAAAAAGGAAGCACTCTGTACTAAGATCCGAAAAACCTATATGTACATATCCCTAAGAAACCCTGATCAACATTATTAAAAGATATTATGTCTTCCAAATCCTTGGATTCTATAGGTCACACTCGATCAGAAACTCAACTTTTATAATCGCATATTTCCTAAATCATTTAAAATAATTCATCAAAATGATCCCTCAACATGAAAAATCTCTAACTATTATAATTAAGTGGTCTAAATTTGGAAAAATGTTACAAATACTTCATAGAAAAATTAAATATATGATTATCTAAAATATTTTAATTACATAAATGTATCTTATGTTTATAAGAATTTATCCAATGGTGATATTCTATATCCTTCAAGGATGGATGAAAAAAATCTGAACAAACTCCTTATTTACATGAAATGGATCGACATAATAGGTTTCTCTAGTGCTCATAATAGTCTACACCACTATAGTTTATCTAGGATATTTCCTTGATAATTAAATATATATATGATGAAATAAAAATAGTTCTTCATTTTATGCATTTTGGAAACGTTTGTTCGATATACATGACTATCTCCATCCATTGATTTTTGTCTGATTGATTCCAATAAACAATATATAGTAAACATTATTTTTACTAATTATATATAATATCTAAAACTTATATCCAAAAAAATTTAAATCACCCATCTAATGTAAAAAAAATAAGATTTCATATTTCTGAATCTTTGTGCAATTTATTTCTTCTGAAATACATTTGAAATGTTCTATCCAATTATAATACTACGTATGGTAAAATGATGTTCCTATAAATAATATTCCTAAGACATGTAAGAATTATAAAAATTATAAATCTAAAACCATTAGGGTTGTGATTTTTGTTTTTCATAACTAATAGTATTGAAATAGAAATTCTAACTCGACAATCACCCACTTCCAAAAATCACAAAAAAAAAACAAAATAGGATAAAAAAATATTTAAACAATTAATATACTTACTCTCGGATCTAATATATTATCGACCATTCCCCATTTTAAATAAATATTAATGTATTCTTCCAATATACACTTTTTGGGAAGTAACCAATATTTATTTTTTCAAAAAAATAAAATTATTATATTTTATTCATTTTGATGACTTTTTTATTCTTGGAATGTTTTAATAGAGGTAGAATGTGTACAAGGAATTTTTAGGATAAAAAATTCTAGTATACAATTTATATGTATTCAAGAATTTATCGAAACATATATGAACGATATTTATCCTCAATAATTTATAGAAGAAACATACCTAAAAAATATAGTTTAAAAAATTCATCCAAAAACATATTCAAAAAATTTGTTTTTTTATTTATTTGTATTAATTTGAAAAGTATAGAAAAGTAATTAATATTTATTTATTAATTATTAATGATCATATCCATTTTCTTCAAATATTTTTAATATTTATATTTCTTATATAATATTTTCATCTTCCTCAGTACATCATATTCCAATGATTTTCTTTCTTTCATCACAATTAATCTCCAAATTAGTATTATTAATTTCAATCATCAAAAAATGAACTTTGAGAAATAAAAATTTCATTCATTTATTAAAAAATTCATTTTTATGAAACATCGAGTAAAAACTTTGCTGACTAACTACCCTTGACATCTATGATACATTACAATAGACATTCCTTCCTTATTTTGAAATAGATTTTGTAGATATTCTGATTCATTTAATCTATTAATTAATGAACATAATATAAACTTTGTATTTTCAATTTAATTGGTGAGTTTCTTTAAATTTATTGATTTTTATTTTTCTCCACCTTTAACAATATCAAGATCTATAAAATTCTAGAAATATATCAAGAAAATATATTTTCATATGTGAGATCCTTCAAACAGATCAATTTTCCTTTCATAAATTATATCTTTCTTGTTTTCTAGGAAAAAAATTGCATGATTCCATCAATAATGAGGAATAATTCATTGAATCAATTAATCATTATTTCCATTTTCATGATATATTTTGTTGTGAAAAAATAATTTGAATCTAATGGAACATCATGAACTAAAGGTGGTGAATTTATTAAAGGACCTGATTCACCATTTTGAATATATCATGATTTCAAAATCATCATAATATCATATTCATTATCATATGAATATTTTTACCAAGATTGATCATTATAATTTTTATTATTTTCTTATATTGATTCAACTTCCTTTACATACCCTAATAATAAATATTTCTCTAAATGAACTCATAAATTTTTTTAGGATTCAATAAATATTTCCTTTATATTTAAATTAGTTTAATATTCCTAAATAAGTTCTGAATTTTTCAATATTCTCCCTTTTACTATAATAATTATTAGATATTTAAGAAGATAACAATTAAATATTCTATCATTATATTTTTTTAATAACATTATTTATTTAGAAATTATGTTTCTATGAATAATATTTTTCAATCATGGATTTTTACCTATTTTATTTGAATCATTCTTAGAAAATTCATTGGAGTCATAAATAGATGATGTTTTATCCGAAACTATGGGATGAAATTTGGGGGTAGTTTCATGGATTGAATCCATTTAATCGAATCCATTATGGAAATATTTATCAAATCATTCATTATTTTCCCTCTAAGTTTGACTATTTTACTAATATTTATTAAATAAATTCAGAGAAGTTTTTCCTTTAAGGATAAAACCACATCATTATATAAACCAAATTATAGATAACTACTTTTAATGATATAAAAAAAATTAAAAAAAAATATAAAATGGGATCATTAATATATCAAATGAATTTTCTATAATTCTATTACACAATAAGGATATAATAAAATATCTTTTTCTAGTATAACATCTTATCTTGATGTTTATAAAAATCTAGGAAATTAATAGTATCATAATTGGCACTATTGATATGTTTTCTAAATAATGTCTTATTAAATGATATAAAAATCATAATATATTTTTAGAAATATATAGTAACTATTATCTGGTCTAAAATGTTTTATATTGTTCTTTAATGGTTTAATTGACATCACATTAGTAAAAACTACACTATTTTAATATTAAATAATTTGTCACCATTGTTAAAATAAATATAGAATAACAAAAGATTAATTAAAATGAAAAGGTTTAAATTTATTGAAAAATATGATCAAAAATTTTTTGTTGATAATATTATGACCTTTTCTTATCTTATATTTTAAAATATGACATTTTTTTTATTTTTAGGGGTTTTTAGTATATTATAAATTAATATTTTAAGAGATTCCAAATGTACCCCTCACCTCAATTGTAAAACGGGACATCCCCCCTCACAATATCACATCTCATTGAGCATTAAATATTAGATACACCCTTCCCATTTACCTTCTCTTCTTTCTTAGTCACATTCTAGAGGTTTTGTTCATCTCTAAAGACAAACTCCTATGCCTTTAATAGGATATCTAGAGGGATCTCATCCAAAAAGAGGTAATCTTCTTTACTGATTCCTTTAGTCTAATTTAATCTTCAAAATCCTTTTCCTAGGTTGTTTCCATTCTAATGTAACAAATACTACATTACCTATTTTATGATATTTTATTATGGTTATTTAACATCCTCATTTCATCCTCTATCCACTATACTAAAAATGAAATCACCACACGTGTGTACGTATCACTTACCGTATCCATGTTGTGGGGAAATATATTTTTGACCACCACCTTTCATGGATGAGTATAGTAATGAAATAATATCTAAATATTATTAATATATCATGATATTAACTATTTAACAAAATATATACCCTCCACTTCCATAACATTTCATAATTATAGAATTATATCGTCGCATGTCTATACGTACAACCTACCTTCTCCACGATGCGATGTGATTCATTATACATGATATCAATTAAAAATGATTATATATATGTATATAACGAATTAATTTGATATATATTATATTAATATAATTTTTGGATTGATATAACTATAACCTAATGAGGATAACAATGACATATTCAACAAACAGGTACAATAAAATGAAGTTGTTAGTACCCTAATAATGTGTAAAAATGAAATGTTATTAAAAAAATATGATAATATAATCATATGTGATATCATAAAAATGAATATAATTCAATAATAATCCAATAAAAATATTTAAATCATTATAAACGAGATTAGGATATAGAAAAAAGATATTATACCTAAGGTAAAGGATAATTTCTCAATCTTATTAATATCTGAAATTTTTTATTACAATGTTTTTACAAGGGTATATTTATCATCCTTGTATAGGTTTCTTAAAACATATTTCTAGAATATTTTTAATATTATTCGACAATTTTTATTTTCATTTTTACCCATGTACAACTTTTTATTAAAAGGTTTAAAAAAATATTTTTTTCATTTTCCTAATGATGTACTTTTAACTCTTTCAAAAAAAGAACAAGAATAATGTTTTTTTACCTTATATGGTATGAACATATTTTTACACATTCATGATTCCTTATTACCTTGGAGATTCCCTTACGTACATATATGGTTATTTTCAGATAAAATTCTTTCATTTTAAATTACATGACATTTAAAGTAATGAAAATGATTTCAAAGAAGAAAGTATAATTTCCTAAAAAATTATTTTAATGATTTTTCATGATTCCTTTAAATTTTTCAAAGTTCCTTCCAGGGAACTGGTTTTGAAAGTGTTTTATGTTTTAAAATTATAATTTTAAACAGATTTCTTGTTTGTAATGATATTTTATGATCCTTCCCCATAAAAGATGACATACTTTGTTATTGTTCAATAATACTATTCATATTCTTTCCCCAAATGGTCTATGTTCCGAATGAATAAGGTATAAGAAACTGACTTCTTTTCACAGGTTATGCTTTTTGTGAAATTATTTTTATTCTAGTATCTTTTCTATATGATATGATATGATTAAAATTTTATTATTTCAATTTCATTTCATGGGATATAAAATTATTTCTTATGATCTTGTGGAACATGTATGCATGATTTAATTATAATATGGGTGGGAACTATATCTCACAATAAGTACATTGGGTAATGATTTATATATCATGAGATAGTCATGATGGACCTTGTCTACCATGGTGTAAATGGGAGTGAACTATGACTACCATGATGGTTATGGGAGTGAATAATGACTACCAAAGATGACATGGTATGTAAACTCATACTTCTAAGATGGCATTGGTAGTGATGCGTTGACTACTATTAAAAACATTTTTATGCTTATGTGTCTGTAAAAAATTAAATGTATTATTTTTATAATATGATTTCATTAATTATATTATTATTTTTGATTAATATCTTAGGATCTATCAATATTTTTTTGATTACTCATGCATATGATCTTTTTTTATACATGGTCTGATCATCAAATATTCTTCTCATGTTTTCATAACATTATAATTTTATTATGATTACGTATGTTCCATGTTTACCTTTACTAAGCATATGATCTCCCCATTACTGTGATTCCTTTTCCCTAGGATATAAAGATTAGTTTTCTATTGGAATAGTAAAGGGGAATATATTATGGGATATGTTGAATATATTTCACTAAAATAGAAGAATGTGTTCCATGTATCCAAATGAACTAAACTAATATGGTATTTTGGTGCCTTTTGTGTAATATTTTATATATTTCGAAAAATGTAATGTAATGTACATCTACATTTTGATTGGGATGTTATAGTTGGTATTAGAGTGAAGGTTTAAATAACCTTTGGAAACAAGGATGAGAAAACATTAATGAGATCCCTAGAGATATTTAAATGTATATGTCTAGGGATGTCCCTAATTATAAGTCTAACTATAGGTTACAATACTATAATTAAGGTAAAAAAATAAATAACTTAGTATTAATCCTATGGTATCGTATATTGATATATTTTATGTAATTTCCATTGGCTGTGTGGTTTTAATATACGAGAATTAATTTTCACACATTACCTTCTCGCCTTAGTGAATATCCAGATAATGGATAGAACATAGATAACATTGAATGTTTCAGATGTGTAATGTTTGGTAATTATGAAAATTGATTTCTTAAGTTGAAATATCATGAACGGAGTGTTGAATGTTGTACACGTATGAGTCATAATTATAAGGATAATGATTTTGTAAACGATATGTGAAAGGTATGAGATGTTCTAGATTTATTCTTTACATAAAACTCAAGGATATTGGTTAGATTAAGGTTGAGGAACATTAATATATGAATCATATTTAATATTATAGGAAATAATAATAAAAAGAAGAATGATTAATGGATGAAGAATAAAGTTTTATTATTGATGTGTATATGATATGTAATTTATATATTATGTAATAACAATCAAAAAATATATACGTAATTTTAGTATATGTTTTTTATTAAGGATTGTATTGGATATTTAGAATAGTTCTAAAGTTCTAGAAATCAAATATAATATTGTGGTGATATTTTTTGAGAACACATGATTATGGTAAAGATAACCCTTAATATGTCCCTTATGATAAGATAATGATGTTTGGATAATGAAATTATGGATATGAATAAGTAAATTGGATGATACTAGTTTCTTGGGAACTAATTATGGATTTGTTTTCAAGAGGGTTAAGCTATCATTGATGAATTATACAAAATTTTGGGACTTAAAGAATATATTCAATAATATTTATTATAAGGATACATTATTTTTTTCAATAATGAAATATTTTAATTCATATTATTTCCAGGAATCAAGAAAATACATAATGAAGGAATTCAAATGTTTAGAATACGACCAACAAGATATACCTTATGATGCATTGGGGTAAATTTAAAGAAGAGTTTGTGCCCAACTTTCTAATGTTTTATATTTTCAACTATCAAAAGGATTATAAAGTTATCAATTTATGTAGAGTTTATGTTAGACTTCAGATGAAGTTTTTTAGTGTAATTTATTATCTCACTATATGTGAACTTATGATTATTTGATAACTTTTGCTAAATTTTTTGTTGTTATAAAGTCAAATGGAATGAACTATCATTAAATATATGGATTTCATGATTTGTTATCATTTTTGGAAAAATTCATCATCTTTTAAATAAAGAAGAGATGATGTGGAAATAGTTCAAGGCACAACGAATGATGAGATTGTAATGAAATCAACTAAGTATATATTCTCATGGAAATTATTTAAATTGAAAAAAATGGATCATGTTGTAAAAGGTAGACTTATTATCATCCGTTTGGTTGATATCAATGTCCTCTTTCATGATTTTTTATTTGATGGTTCTATGACTATTGACATTCTCTAGATCACTTAATTTCTTGGGATCATCAATCTTTATCAATCTCTCTAATTATCTTGGATTTTACTCCACACACAAATCATCACCTTTGTTCTCCTATGTTGAGACACAATTATTGTTTACTTTGTGAAATTTTAATTTTCAAACAATTACATTTTAAATGTAGGTTCTACACTTCATTTTTATGTTGTCTTTTTATATGAATGATGCATTGAAATAATAATAATTTTATAACCCAGAATAATTTGAGGGAGAAATTCAATTTAAGGGTTATGGAATGTAACACGCTGATATTTTTATGAGATTCCTTTTTTTTAAATTTTATGTCTTCTGTTGTAATCTAAAACAAGATAATCATTCACAATGCTCAAAACTGCCTTATCATGAGGTATAGTCAACACTATTCTTAGCTTGTGTAACAAAAAATATCGAGTTCTTTTGATAAAAGTTTTTTTATGCAAGACCGAGTTCATGCGTATAACTAAATATTATTATGTTACCTTGTAACCTAGTCATTATATTGGTGTGTAAGAAAAATATTAACAATTTTAGGAAAATATTATTTACACATCAATTTATAATTAATTATTTTGTGAGAAATTAATTATAAATAAAAATAAAACCCTTTTCGAATATAAAGATAATATTTTTCTAAAAAACTTTTAGAATAGAAATATGTGAGTTTATAAAATAATAAAATCACTATTTATGTATTTTATTAATTAAAAACTTATTTAATATATTCATTATTATTTTTAAATTTCATCTTATATGTTTTCTACACATGATATTAGAAATAATTCAATTTTTCATATAAAATAAGTATTTTTAAAAAATTAAAGTTTCGCCCCCTTTTAATGGAACACCCATTTTAAATATAGTTTTTAAAAAAAATAAATTATATTTGAAAAATTAAACTAATTATTTAGAATCATGATATAATAATTTACTTTGGATGAATTTTTTATATATTTCTAATATGTTTAAAGTTTTAATGAATTGTAGAAATATTCTAAATTTTTATTGAAGGAAATTTTTTTAATGAAAATATTTTATATAATTAAGTTATATTATTTAATATTTTGGAAATATAAATATATTATATTTTTATCATTTAATACAATGTAGGTCATTTTAATTAATTTTACGTTGAATTTTAATGTAAAAACATTTAAATATTTTTCTATGATTAATCTCTTAACCCCATTTTCTCATTCAGACAATGGGGTCAATTTTAAATTAATAAATACATCTTATATGTTTTTAATTTGTAAAAATGGAATCAATAATATGAATAGTGAGTCCAAATTATGAAAATATTTTGTTTTTATTTTTTTGGCATATGAATAGTAACTTTAGTAATTTTTTTAACCACAGAAAAAGGAAAATCAGGTAATTAAATGTGAAAACAATATTATAGAATTACATTACCACTTGTCCTAATATCATTGGATAAGTTTTTATTCACCTAAATAATCCATGTATATAAGTTGTATCATTTTGAAGAATCTCATATGATATTAGGACATTTGATATATTTTATTTTTATGAATGGTTAAATATGTCTTACTCAAATTTTAATAACTATATCATTTTTCATATAAGGTTATAAATAATATAAATTAGACTATAAATTCCCATTTCATATATAATTTTTTTTATTTATCATTATATTTTTTTTTCTTTTTAGGAAATAAATAGGTATCTTAATGTCTTATACAATGATGATGTAGAAATTATTTAATGGACATAAAATAAATAAAATAATTTTTATTAAAATTTTTATTATAATTAAAAGACTCAAACAATTTATGAAATATTATTTTTTGAGTATATGTAGTCCATAATCATCCAATGGTATATTAATTGATCATTTGGATCCATATGGAAATGAATAAGATACTTATAATATTTTATTGAAAGTGATGTTAAAGTTTTCACATTCTTGTTTTAATACATATAACATTTTTAATGTAAGACTTTACAGAATATATATTACACTATAATTATTCTTATAAAATATAAAGGCTTAAACTTCATCATTGTGTTTTATTTTTTATTTTTTTCTTCAAATAGATATATTAAAAAATTACAAAATTTTTTGTAGTAATTATTTTATTAATGAAAAGATAAACAAATTGTTTTTTAAAATTTTAAGATACAAATATTTTTTAATAATTAATATATCTAATGAATTTTCTAGAGTACCTTGACCAATTAGATATATAATAAAATATTTTTTTCTAGGATTAATTCTTATCTTAGTATTTTTAAAAACCCATGAATTGAATAGAGTATAAATTTACACTATTTATATTTTGTCCAAATAATGTTAAATTAAATTATTTTAAAATCATAATACATTTTAAAAGATAAAAAATAATTTTTAAATGGTTTAAGATTTTATGAGTTTTTAATTGATTGAAAAATGTGTATAAAATTTATTGATTGATGAGATTAAAAACATATATAATATCATTTTTTAAAATATTTTAATTTTTATGTTTTTGGTTTTTTTAGTTTATTATAATTTAATATTTTCAGAGATTCCAAATATACCCCTCACAAAAATTATAAATGGGAACATCATCCCTCAAAACATCACTTCACATTGATCCTTCAATATCTACTATAACTTACTATTTACCTTATATAATTACTTATTCATATTTTATAGGGTTTTGGATTCTCAAAATACCAACAACAATTCTATTAAGAAGAGATCTAGAGGGACGTAGTTGAAGAAAGGTAATATACTCTTCCGATTCTTACTATGTTATCTCTTTTTATTCGTAATTTTCATATGATTCTTCTATTATGATGTAATAACACCAGTATAAAATATATACTGATATGTTATTATGATTAAATAATAACCATATTCCACTGTCTATTTGTCCATGGAAAAACGAAATCACCATGTGTGCATACGTATGACTTACCGTCACCACACCATGTTGTAGTTTGTTTTTCACAACCACCTTACATGGACAAGTATAATGATGGATATAATAATTATATCTATCTATTATAACATAATATTTATTCTATAACAAAATATATACCATACACTTCAATACCATTTCACAATTATGAGAATGATATCATCGCTCGTGAGTACGCACTTCCTACCATCTCCACGATGTGATACAATTCATTCTTTAAGATATCCATTAAAGAATGGTTATATAAATGTATAAAATGAATAAATATGTTATTTATTATATTAATATAAAATTGATAATTATATAACTATAACATTATAAGGATAATAATAACTTATTCAACAAACATGCACAAGAAAATGAAGTAGTTAATACCCAAATAATGAGTAATGATTAAATTTTATTTACAAACAGATGATAATATGATCATATATGATATGATAAAAATTAATTTGATTATGGAGTGAGTCAATGAAATTATTTAAATAATTATAATGTTTTTTATAAACATACAAAGGATATCAGACCTACGATTAGAGATAATTTCTCAATATTATTATTATGTGAGATTGTTTATACAAAAGTATTTACTTGAGTATATTTATCATCCATTTCCATGTTTCATAAAATAGTTTTCCAGAATTTTTTTACTATTGCTATAACATTTTTAAAATTAAATTTTACCCATGTAGTAATTTTTATTAAATGGTTTAAAAGTAATCCTTTCCCACTTTACAAATGAGGTACTTTTTAACATTTTTGGAAAAACTTTGAGAAGAATATTTTTTATCTTATATGAAATGAACAAATTTTTTTCACTTTAACAATCAATTATTACCTTGAATATTAACATAAAATATTCACAAAGTTTTTCAAATAAATTAATTTCTTTTAAAATTTCAGAACATTTTGAGAAAATAAAATAATTTCAAAGAAGATATGACAATTTAATCACAAAATGTTTTAAATGATTTTTCTAGTTTCCTTTATATGTTTTCTAAGTGGTCTCAATATAAATGTATTTGAATGTAATTATGTTTTAAAATTTGTTTTTTAATGAAATTTCATGTTCCTAATGAAATTTCAGAATCATTTTCCATCTAAGAGGAATTACATTGTTATTGTTCAAGAATAACAATCACATTATCTCTAAAAATGTTTTATGTATTAATGGAATAATGTTTTAGAAACCTCATTATTTTCATGGGTAATGTTTTTTTGGAAATGATTTTTAAACATGTATATTTTCCATAGATTATGATATGATTACAGGTGTATGATTCCCATTTCATTACATGGGTTTTTATATGATTTTTTATTATCTTGTAGAAAATGTATGCATGATTTCATTATGAGTTAGGTGGGACCTATATCTCCCTCTAATACATTGAGTAAATATTTATATCTCATGCGATAAACATGAATGACCTTGATTTCCAACATGGTTATGGGTGTGAACCATGAATACCAAGTCTTTTAGGGGAGTGAACCATGACTACCAAGATAGTATGGGAAGGGAACCCATACTAATAAGATAGTCTGGCCAGTGATGCCCTAACCAGTATGGAAATCATTTTATATGCTTATGTGTCTACCACAAATTCAATTCCATATTATTATATAATTATTTCATGAATTATATTCATTATTTCTTCATGATTAATGTCTTATGAATTGCCAATATTTTATCCTTGACTCATGCATATGATCTTTTGATATGAATTATATGATCTTCAAATGTTATTCTCAAATTTTCATAAGCATAGGTATTCATTTTTCTAACATATCTTCCATATTTACCCATACTGATAATCTATGATCACCCTTTCTAATCTTTTTATTTTCCCTTGGATAAAATGAATGGATTTAGGTATGAAAAATAAATTAGAAGATCTTAGGGCATATGTTTTAGATCATTCACCAAATTAGAATAATTTATTCTATGTTTCCAAGGGAAATAAACTAATACAAATTTTTGGCATGTGTTTGTGTAATGTTTTAAGTATACCACCGAGGTAATGAAATGTCCATGAACATAAATCAGGGGTCATTATAATAATTCATAAAATAACCAAAAATAAAATGTTGAGACTTTTGAAAAGTATCAATTTATTCAATAATATATTATTTTTAAATTAAAGTATGATGACTTTAAGGATACACTTAACTAAATTTAGCCCGAATTCTTAAAAACCCTTACTCATTATTAATTCCTATGAATAAAAAATAAAAAATTTGCGATTAGAATAAAAAGAAAAAGGTGGGATATGAAAATATTGAAACCATTATAAAATTGATAAACATTAAAATCCATCCAAACATTATCATAATGTAATACCTACATATAATTAACTGACCTTAAAACATTACATAATCATGAATTAAATGAATAATTCACATTGAGGATATTTTTAGGTTTAGATTTTTTGAGAATTAAGACATAACTAGTACATCTAAATGATTACAAAGTAGGCACATCTACTCAGTTTCCATTTTTTTTAGAAAATAAAAACTCTTGAAATAAAGATTCATGTCTAGTTCCATGTTTTAGACAACATGACATTTCCTTGATCCCATCCTTGAACCTATTCCACTTTATGTCCTGTGAAAAACATTTCCAAAACATGGGATGAGCATAAAAAGCCCAGTAAGGGATATAAAAATACAGAAAGAAAACATTATTCCATGTATACATAAGAATTAATGAAATATTACTTTACTCATAAAATAGAAGCACTTTATCATGCCTCCTGAAATCATATGATTTATGAATAACTCATAGAAATCATAAGACATAAAGGTAACTTGAGGCATTCCTAACATTCTTACGTAGGAAGTAACCCTCATGGATATGTTTGGAATACCCATCACACTATATTCCCTAAATCTCTTCGGATAAACCTTAGAGTTTATCTAATTCGCATTACCCAATGCATTGGAGAGCTATCTCAGGCTCACCCTGCCTTAGTTTATCACGAAACCACCGACTTCATAAACAATGCCCATACATAAAGGAAACATAAAATTTCCGTATTTCAATCACAAGATTTCAATACAACACATCGATATAATCAAAACATTATCAAAACCATTTTTCAAAACCAAAATAAATGAAAACTAAAACATGGTATTTATTCATCATTTAAAAAAGTTATGGCTTGTAGAGGAAGCTGAAACTCAAATAATGGTCATGGTGGCGGAGAAGTCGTTGTCACCACATACGTAAGGCAAAATCATTCCTTTTGTCAATTAGTAAAACGGTTCATGTAAAAAGATTAATTTTGAATGAAATTAAAATTCAAAAGGGTTTTATACACCGTACAAAATAAAGTCGTGTAGAAATTAAAATATGAATCAATGAAAGGAGATTGAGACGAAGTCTCGTACAAAGACGATATCCTTAGATTAATGATAAATCAATTACATAATTATGTGTGACAAATATAAATACACTCAATATAATTGGATATTAAGTTTAAAACAATCATATGTCATCCAAACACATTTATAGCATGAAATAATCAAGAATTAGAGGTTTAACCCAAAGAATTGAAATTGGGTTAAAAAGTTCCCTTACAAAAATTTGACAGCCTAACGACGTCACTTTAAAATTTAGAAAATGAGTTGATGAGAGATAAAAAGGGTATCTCATCACTTGGACAAAAAATTTACCGCAATTAGGATATATACGAACATATCCCAACATAAGAAGATATAAATTAAAAGACCTAACAAAAATAAGTCTTTTAAAAAGAGGAGTGTGAAAGGTTCTCTTACCGATTTGGGTAACTTTAGAAACGTACACCTCATGAAAGAAGGGTCATAAAATGATGATGTAAATACCCATAAATTAAATTATATTACACAAAGAATACAATCATGGGTAGTGCATGCACCACACAAATGGAAATAGTGTAAAATATAGCATGAATCTCATAGGAATAAAAAGTGAGATAAAAACCCCTTACCTCGTTGTAATCAATCAATTCATATGAACAAAAGATAATAAAAACCAAATTAATCAGATAATACCATGAATATAAATAGAATCATGATAATATATATGAAATTTTAGTACACAACACACCACATGCAACAAATAAGTGGCAAACATTGGAAATCACACGGAATTCAAAGTGAGATATGAAATCCCCTTACCTCAAGTCTGACTTAACTTGTTCATTTTTTTATATTCCTGAATAAAAATCTTTGGTAAATTTATAATTGCTTAAGTAATTCCTTTAAAGTTTATTATTCAATTCGTATGAAATATTATCAGGTTATAATAATTAGATAATAATGTGAGTTCATATCATACGTTTTGTCGATGTTCGGTACATGAGTCAAAAATAAACTTGTTTGAAGAAAATTGTCCACGTAGTTATAAGTATATCATCTCCAGAATGGGGTCCATGGTTTAAATATCATATATATCCAGTATATATGTATTTAATAACATTCCAAAATGGTTGTAGATAAGAAATGAAATGTACCATTCATGGAGACTATAGGCTACCCGTACGCATGAACGCTACTTTCATTTTTTGTCTCATTAATGGACATTAAAACTACATGAGACATAGATATATTATAATTCCAGTATAATATATATTTTATAAAGGTAACATAAGTTTATTAAATACATTATTTATAAATTCTATGTTTGGTATGAACGTGTCAAATCACTTGAGGGGGCGGTAGTCCACACTTCCTCGTATGAAATTATCGCATTTGCACAACATGAAAAGCATAAAGGTATGTATTAAATATAAAATACATAAGCATTGAGAGGACATAAATATAATATATATCATATATAAATATAGATATATCATAATGTCCAGCATGAATGGTGTTAAAAAAAGATTGAACAATCATCGTTTCATGAGGCAGTAATTCACCACACATAGAAATAATATGTTCTTTAACCATTAGAGGGAGGTGTGTGTAAGTGTTGGTAGAATAATTATCATAAAAATATCATAGTATATTTAGGATACCGGTGTTATTATGGGATCAAATAATATGAAGATATTGGTCAGTGAATAAGGAAAATAAAAGAAAGAAACTCGAGAGAAGACATTACCTCTAATTCGGGTTTCTCTTTTTGATTTGAGCCAAAGGCTTCCTTGGAAAGTCGTCTTCCCAAAGTGAGGATTCTATGATTAAGAGAGGGATTTGGAGAGATAATATGAATAGATTTTGGACGGTCCAAGGGCTTGAGAGGTGTGGGTAAGGGGTAGAGGTGGGGAGCTTTTATAAGAGGGATGAGGTTCTCTTTTGGAAAGTCTTTGAAATATTACTTTATTATAAAAAGATTTTAGGATTTTAAAGGACACAAAATGATATATTTCAAGGATAAGGTGATAAGGGTTCTAAATTCACCAATCTAAAAGGTTTTTGACAAGTGTATTTATTAGATTTTACCTTATCTTTTCATTTTATTTTAATCGTTCATTAATGAGGTAATAACTGCATCATCATGGTGTCATAAATAAATTTATTTATTTATTGTCTAAAAATTATAAAAAAATACCATGATTTAGGAAATATTTTTATCTTTACGATGACTATTTATAGTCTAATAGATCATTTATGTAAACAAAATAAAATAGTTTTACTTAGTATATACAAACCTTTATTATATTTCTCTTCCTTTAAAAAAATAATGTCATAAATGTCACTATTACACCCATGTGATTCCATGGGCCCTCAAGTTCTATAAAAAGCTTCCCATGGTCGGACCTGACTCAAAAAAGATGATTTTGACACATTTCGGGGTCATTTTATATTATTATGATATTATTTTGTAACCATTAACTACCCGATTACTAATTAATTACGATTATTAAAGATAATTACCGCCGTAACTATTCATAATGTCCAAAAAACAAAAGAGTCTTAATTACATAATTTGGACCTTCTTATTCCAAATATAGAATCCATTTTACCAAATTCCAATCTCAGAAATTGTAGTAATTAATTTAAAAATAATTCTCTTTATCACAACCAACGATGGGTTTTTGAGATGTAATATTTATCAAAAGATTGACTTGTTTGTACATCCAATTGAAAATTAAAATTACATACAATGAACAAAATTATATTAAGTGATAATAAAATAATTCAATTATACTTTAAAACCAATTAAAATAACAATCTAACTATATAATTAAATTAGATGAAAAAGCAGTTTTGAAGAAAAATGCAGTATTTTTCACTATTCATTAAAAATGAACATTTGTTAGAAAAATACCAAAAATTTATCCAAAGTAAATTTGATATTCCAAATTGAAAAATGATGTCCATTTTAAAAAATTATAAAAATATAAGTTTAATTAATTAATATTATAATTAATTCCCGCTGTTAAAACAAATAGCGTGTTTTTAAGAAACAATATCTATCAAAAGATTGACACATGTTTATGTCCAATTTCAATGTGAAATTAATTACAATGACCACCATTGGATTAAATGGTAAAAATATATTTCAACCAAAATTTAAACCCAATTATAAAGGTAATATAACCATATAAATAAATTAGATTAAAAGTAGGTTTTGAATTAAAATACAGTATTTTCACTATTCATTAAAAAATGAACTTTATCGGAAAAATAACAAAAATTTACACAAAGTAAATTTTGGTGTCCCGATTCAAAAAAAGTATTTTAATTTTTCAAATATAACATATAAAATTGACAATAAGTATTTTTAAAAAGGGTTCTCCATCAAAAGGAGGTTAATCGACCTTTTAAATAATATTAGAATATTTATGTTTAAAATTGGATTCATTCGCATTTTAAGCCTCCATAATTTATTGGGTAATTGTTATAAAATTTTACAAACATATATAATCATTTTGTAGTCAGTTCTATTCGTTTCCGATATTACAACGGTTAGGCGTTAACTACCATTTAAGATAATATTATTATATTATTAGTCTGCAACGTAAGATTTGAAAGAAACTCATTGTTGCGTATTGGGTACTCCATCGAACATAGCATTCCATTTAAAGTAATATTAACATTTCATTCACAAATATTAATAAATATGAAAATTTCACATTCTTTATTTACCTAGGATGTTAAATCCTTCCCCCCTTTTGGGAATTGCATCTTCGCAATTTGAAAATTTTTCTCAGAAACTTCATTGAAAGCCCCACATTGGAAAAGGAGTCAATAAAAATATCACTTTAAAATAAAGAAAGAGAAGTAAAATGGTCACTCAAGACAACAGATACTAGGATTCCATGAAAAAATGGATATGGGGAGAAAAAAACCATCATGGTCTAATGGAGAGTGATAGAAAACATGATTTCGGAGGAATTTAATCACCAGAAAATCACTTACTTGTGATGGGTTAAACGGTATTTGATTCCCCTATAGGAAAAGTTATCAGAAGACGTTTTTGTTTTAAGTTAACTTTTATTGAGAAATTTATTTATAATCCTAACTAAAACATAAGGAAACATACTTACTTGTCATGTAGACTTTCATATTTTACAATATTTCTAACAAAAACTCATATTTTCTCCAAATGATGAGTATTCAGGATGAATTGTTCACATTAAGAGCACTATAATCAACTTATAGAGAATCACCTAATCTAAAAAATTAACTATATATTTCCCATGTCTTTAGACCTTAACCAAAACCAAAATGTTTAGTACAAGATTAGATAACCCCCAAAAAGGATAATCTCTTACAAAATGAAAATCTACTCTTAATCTCCAAAATTTTTCAAACAATAACCAACGTTCAAAAAAGACCATTCAATAAAAAACTATCCATTAAATTCTTCAAATTAATCCTAACTATGATTGAAACCCAAATCTTTGAAGGATTTAATCACATATTCTTCCAAGGTAAATCTTAAAATTTATCTCCAAATAACATTAGTTACTCTTAAAGCATCATATTGAAAAGTAATTAACCTAATCACATATCCTCCCTGATAGGTTAATCAATTCCCTAGATAACCCAAAATCATCTTATTCCTAATTAATAAGATCATCTAACTAAAAATAATTAGTCATACTAACTAGGGACTTCAGGTAGTGTAGTGGTGGGCGATAAATACCAGTCTCACTTTGGTTGTGGGTTCAATTTCCCGCAGCTTCGTCCAACATGATGGGTTGTCACACAGTTTGGGTGTTGTCCCTTTTCAAAAACTACATAATTTTATAACATTCCCAAAAAGAGATAAATTCACCAAAAATAACCATAAAATATTTTGACCACAAAGGTTATCTAATAACTTTCATTTTGAATCCCAAAATGTATTAACTGGTAATTGACTCAAATTCAAGGATCATATAAACCCAAATGGTTCTTTATTACTATATCCACAAAAGAAAAGATAATTATTCGTTGAATAAAAATCTCATATATCAAACATCAGGGTTACACATACTATAAAAATAATTCTAATGTAATCCCATCATCAAAAGAACCTTAATGCATTTAAGAATTTCACCATCCTAAAATCTAACATAACTCTTGAATCCCTTATATGTTGACTTCTTACTCGTTCAACATTCATCATGATCCATTAACCATTACTTTCCAACTTATTCTAAAATAATTCTTTCCTGCAAACAATATCATGAATCATATCCTCAGATTCAATAATAGGAAAACATATGTTAAGAAATAATCCATACATTTCATTGGTCATTGTCAGTTTCTTCATCCTAAATCAGAATGGCATTAGGTATTGGTAAACAAATATTTTTACGATCCTGGTGATCCAATTACTGAAAATTCTTCGTAGGACATGTGTTTTCATAATGACCATGCACACCACATTTAAAACATTAAATTGATCCTTCAGAAAGAACTTCTTTCCCTTTCCTAGAGTCAACTAGATCCTTCCTTTTTATTTGGAAGGTTCTTGCTTTATGACTTTCATTTCCACATCTATAGCATCTTTCTGTCCCATTGAAGCATTTTCCTACGTGTTTCTTCCCACATCTCTGAGACATAGGTTTTTGAACATTCTTACCTTTATCATTATTACCTGAATTTCTATAGGGATTTTCTTTCACATATATGATGCCTTATAAGAATCACTAAGGTTCAGGTGTTCAATCATGACACCAGATAATTGGTTGAGAATAACCAAAAGATTTCTCATTGAATCTCCCATATCATTCAGTTTCTCATTCAGAAAACTGTCACAGTTTCCTTCACATCCACTGTTACTTTGGTGCCAGCTAGATCCATCCATTTACTAAAACCAAAAGGTTCAGTGTGAGTATATAAGTGAAATCATCATATAACATCTTATGGGGAGGGTAAATAATAAGATATATTTATTCATGTTATTTTAAACTCAATAACTTTATAAAAATATCTATGAATCTCTCTAAAAACCTAACCGTTATGGTAATGTCACTTGTGCTTAATGAATACCATAACCTCTAATGTTATCTAAACCAACCTCTGATATCAACTATAAGGACCCAGCCTTAAAACATTACATAATAATGAATTAAATGAATAATTCACATTGAGGATCTTTTCAGGTTTAGGGTTTTAAAGAATTAGGACATTACTATTACATCTCAATGATTACAATGCAGACACATCTATTCAGTTTCCATCATTTTCACAAAATAAAAACTCTTGAACAAAATAGTCATGTCTAGTTCCATGTTGTTGATAGAATGAAATTTCCTTGATCCCATCATTGACCCTATTCCACATTATGTCATGTGAAAAACATTTCCAAAACATGGGATGAGAATAAAAAGCTCAGTAAGGGATATAAAAATACGGAAAGAAAACATTAGTCCATGTATACATAAGAATGAATGAAATCATACTTTACTCATTAAAAATAAGCACTTTAACATACGTCATGAAATCATAACATTTATCGATAAATCATAGAAATCATAATACATAAAGGTAACTTGAGGCATTCAAAACATTATTACATAGGGAGTAACCCTCATGGTTACGTATGGAATACCCATCACATTATATTCCTTATATCTCTTCGAAGAAACCTTAGTGTTTAACTCCTTCGCGTTAACTAATGAAATGGAGAGCTATCTCGGGCTCACCCACCCTTATTTTAACACAGAACCATCCGACTTCATAAACAATGCCCCAGAACTATAACATAATCATATCACATAAAACATGAATAAAAACACATAACATTTCCTCATTTTAATCACAAGATATCAATACAACACATTGATATAATCAAAACATTATCAAAACCATTTTCAAAACCAAAATAAATGAAAATTAAAATATGGTTTTTATTTTTCATTTTAAAAAGTTATGGCTTGTAGAGGAAGCTGAAACTCAAATAATGGTCATGGCGGCGGAGAAGTCGTTGTCACCGCATACATAAGACAAAAAGATTCCGTTTTTCATTTATTAAAACTATTCGTGTAAAAAGATTCATTTTGAATGAAATTAAAAGTCAAAAGGGTTTTATACACCATATAAAATAAAGCTGTGTGAAAATCAAAAGATGCCTCAATTAAAGGAGTTTGAGACGAAGTCCCGTACAAAGATGGTATCCTTAGATTAAGGATAAATCAATTACATAATTATGTGTGAAAAATATAAATACACTCAATATAAGTGGATATTAAGTGTAAAACAATCATATGTCATCCACATATATTTATAGCATGACATAATCAAGAAGTAGAGGTTTAACCCAAAGAATTGAAATTGGGCTAAAAAGTTCGCTTACAAAAATTTAACAGCCTAACGACGTCACTTTAAAATTTAGAAAATGAGTTGATGAGAGATAAAAAGGGTATCTCATCACATGGACATAAAATTTACCGCAATAAAGATATATACGAAAATATCCCAACATAAGAAGATGTAAATTAAAAGACCTAACAAAAATAAATCTTTTAAAAAGAGGAGCATAAAAGGTTCCCTTACCGATTTGGGTAACTTTAGAAACGTACACCTCATGAAAGAAGGTTATTACAATGATGATTTAAATACCCATAAATTAAATTATATTACACAAAGAATACAATCATGTTCAGTGCATGCATCATAAAATGGAAATAGTGGATAATGTAGCATGAATCTCACATGAATAAAAAGTGAGATAAAACCCCCTTACCTCATTGTAATCAATCGATTCATATGAACAAAAGATAATAAAAACCAAATGAATCATATAATACCATTAATACAAATAGAATCATGATACTATATATGAAATTTTAGTACACAATACACCACATGCAACAAATAAGTGGCGAACATTGGAAATCTCACGGAATTGAAAGTGAGATAAGAATTCCCCTTACCTCAAGTCTGAATTAACTTGTTCGTTTCTTTATATTCCTGAATAATAATCATTGGTCAATTTATAATTTCTTAATTAATTCCATTAATGTTTATTATTCAATTCTTATCACATATTATCATGTTATAATAAATAGATAATTATGTGAGTTTATATCATACGTTTTGTCGATGTTCGGTACATGAGTCAAAAATAACCTTGTTTGAAGAAAATTGTCCATGTAGTTATAAGTAAATAATCTCCAGAATGGCTTCCATGATTTAAATATCATATATATCCATTATATATGTATTTAATAACATTCCATAGTGTTTGGAGATAAGAAATGAAATGTACCATTCATGGAGACGATAGGCTGTACGTACGCATGAACGCTACTTTCATTTTTTGTCACATTAATGGTCATTAAAACTAAATGAGACATAGATATATTATAATTACAGTATAATATATATTTTATATAGGTAACATAAGTTCATTAAATACATTCTTTATAAATTCTATGTTTGGTATGAACGTGTCACATCACTTGAGGGGGCGGTAGTCCACACTTCGTCGTATGAAATTATCGCATTTGCACAACATGAAAAACATAAAGGTATGTATTAAATATAAAATACAGAAGCATTGAGAGGACATAAATATAATATATATCATATATAAATATATTTCTATCATAATGGACAGCATGAAAGGTGTTAAAAAAGATTTAACAATCATCGTTTCATGAGGCAGTAATTCACCACACACAGAAATAGTATGTTCTTTAACCATTAGAGGGAGGTGTGTGTAAGTGTAGGTAGAATAATTATCATACAAATATCATAGTATATTGAGGATACCGATGTTATTATGGGATCAAATAATATGATGATATTGGTCAGTGAAGAAGGAAAATAAAAGAAAGAAACTCGAGAGAAGACATTACCTCTAATTTGGGTTACTCTTTTTGATTTGAGCCAAAGGCTTCCTTGGAAAGTCTTCTGCCCAAAGTGAGGATTCTAGGATTAAGAGAGAGATGTGGAGACATAATATGAATATAGTTTGGACGATCTAAGGGCTTGAGAGGTGTGGGTAAGGGGTAAAGGTGGGGGGCTTTTATAAGAGGGAGGAGGTTCACTTTTGGATAGTCTTGAAATGTTACTTTATTATAAAATGATTTTAGGATTTTAAAGGACCCAAAAATATATATTTCAATGATAAGGTGATAAGGGTTCGAAATTAACCCATCCAAAAGGTTTTTGACAGGTGTATTTTTTAGATTTTACCTTATCTTATCATTTTATTTTAATCGTTCATTAATGAGGTAATCATTGCATCATCAAGGTGTCATAAAAAAATTTATTTATTTATTATCTAAAAAATATAAAAAAATATCATGATTTAGTTAATATTTTTAGCTTTACAATGACTATTTATAGTCTAATAGATCATTTTTGTAAACAAAATAAAATTGTTTTACTTTGGATATACAAACCTTTATTATATTTCTTTTCTATTAAAAAAATAATGTCATAAATGTCACTACTACACCCATGTGATTCCATGGGCCCTCAAGTTCTATAAAAAGCTTTCCATGGTCGGCCCTGACTCAAAAAAGAGGATTTGGACACATTTTGGGATCATTTTATATTATTATGATATTATTTTGTAACCCTTAACTACCAGATTACTAATTAATCACGATTATTAAAGATAATTACCGTCGTTACTATTCATAATGTCCAAAAACAGAAGAGTCTTAATGACATAATTTGGACCTTATTATTCAAAATATGGAATCCATTTTACTAAATTCCAATATCAGAAATTGTAGTAATTAATTTAAAAATAATTCTTGTTGTCACAACCAAATATGGGTTTTTAAGATGTAATATTTATCAAAATATTGACTTGTTTTTACATCCAATTGAAAAGTCAAATTACATACAATGAATAACATTTTATTAATTGATAATAAAAGAATTCAATTAAACTTTAAAACCAATTAAAATAACAATCTAACTATATAATTAAATTAGATGAAAAAGTCGTTTTGAAGAAACATGCAGTATTTTTCACTATTCATTAAAAATGAACATTTGTTAGAAAAATATGAAAAATTTATCCAAAGTAAATATGATATTCCAAATTAAAAAATGATGTAAATTTTAAAAAATAATAAAAATAGAAGTTTAATTAATTAATTTTATAATTAATTCCCGCTGTTTAAAAAATAGCTTGTTTTTAAAAAACAATATCTATCAAAAGATTGACACATGTTTATGTCCAATTTCAATGTGAAATTAATTACAATGACAACCATTGGTTTAAATGGTAAAAATATATTTCAACCAAAATTTAAACCCAATTATAAAGATAATATAACCATATAAATAAATTATATTAAAAGTAGGTTTTGAATTAAAATATAGCATTTTCACTATTCATTAAAAAATGAACTTTATCGGAAAAATACCAAAAATTTACAAAAAGTAAATTTTGATGTCCCGATTCTAAAAAAGGATTTTATTTTTTCAAATATAACATATAAAATTGATAAAAAGTAGTTTTAAAAAGGTTTCTCTATGAAAAGGCGGTTACTCGTCCTTTTATATAATATTAGAATATTTATGCTTAAAATTGGATTCATTCGCATTTTAAGCCTCTATAATTTATTGGGTAATTGTTAAAAAATTTAACAAACTTATATAATCATTTTGTAGTCAGTTCTGTTCATTCTTGATATTACAACGGTTATGCGTTAACTACCATTTAGAATAATAATATTATATTATTAGTCTGCAACATAAGATTTCAAAGAAACTCATTGTTGCGTATTGGGTACTTCATCGAACATAGCATTCCATTTATAGTAATATTAACATTTTATTCACAAATATTAATAAATATGAAAATTTCATAATCATTATTTACCTAGGATGTTACATCCTTCCCCCCTTTTGTAAATTACGTCCTTGCAATTTGAAAATTTTTCACAGAAACTTCATTGAAAGCCCCACATTGGAAAAGGAGTCAATAAAACTATCACTTTAAAAGAAAGAAAGAGAAGTACAATGGTCACTCAAGACAACAGATACTAGGATTCCATGAAAAAATGGACATGGGGGAGAAAAAAACCACCATGGTCCAATGGAGAGTGATAGAAAACATTATTTCGGAGAAATTTAATCACCAGAAAATCACTTACTTGTGATGGGTTAAACAGTATTTGATTCCCCTGTAGGAAAAGTTAACAGAAAACGTTTTTGTTTTAAGTTAACTTTTATTGAGAAATTTATTTATAATCTTAACTAAAACATAAGTAAACATACTTACTTGTCATGTAGACTTTCATATTATACTAAATTTCTAACAAAAACTCGTATTTTCTCCAAATGATGACTATTCAGGATGAATTGTTCAGATTAAGAGCACTATAATCAACTTATAGAGAATCACCTAATCCAAAAAAAATTAACTATATATTTCCCATGTCATTAGACCTTAACCAAAAACTAAATGTTTAGTACAAGATTAGATAATCCCCAAAAAGGATAATCTTTTACAAAAAGAAAATCTACTCTTAATCTCCAAAATTTGTCAAACAATAACCAAAGTTCAACAAAGACAATTCAAAAAACAACTATCCATAAAATTATTCATATTAATCCAAACTATGATTGAAACCCAAATCTCTAAATGATTTAATCACATAGTCTTCCAAGGTAAATCTTAAAATTTTTCTCCAAATAACATTAGTTAATCTTAAAGCATCATATTGAAAAGTAATTAACCTAATCACATATCCTCCATGATAGGTTAATCAATTCCCTAGATAACCCAACATCAACTTATTCCTAATTCATAAGATCATCTAACTAAAAAGAATTAGTCATACTAACTAGGGACTTCACGTAGTCCAGTTGTGGGAGATAAATACTAGTCGCACTTTGGTTGTGGGTTCGATTTCCCGCAGCTTCGTCCGACATGATGGGTTGTCACATGGTTTGCGTGTTGTCCCTTTTCAAAAACTACATAATTTTATAACATTCCCAAAAATAGATAAATTCACCAAAAATAACAATAACATATTTTGACCACAAAGGTTGTCTAATAACTTTTATTTTGCATCCCGGAATGTATTAACCGGTAATTGACTCAAATTTAAGGATCATATAAACCCAAATGGTTCTTTATAACTATATCCACAAAAGAAAAGATAATTATTCCTTGAATAAAATTTTCATATATCAAACACCAAGGTTACACTACTATAAAAAGACTTCTAATTTATTCCCATCATCAAAAGAGCATTAATGATTTTAAGAATTTCACCATCCTAAAATCTACCATAACTCTTGAATCCCTTATATGTTGAATTCTTACTCATTCAACATTCTTCATGATCCATTAACCATTACATTCCAATATATTCTAAAATAATTCTTTCCTGCAAACAATATCATGAATCATATCCTCAGATTCAATAATAGGAAAACATATGTTAAGAAATAATCCATACCTTTCATTGGTCATTGTCAGTTTCTTCATCCTCAATCAGAATGGAATTAGGTATTGGTAAACAAATATTTTTACGATCCTGGTGATCCAATTACTAAAAATTCTCCGTAGGACATGTGTTATCATAATGACCATGCACACCACATTTAAAACATTAAATTGATCATTCAGAAAGAACTTATTTCCCTTTCCTAGAGTCATCTAGATGCTTCCTTTTTCTTTGGAAGTTTCTTGCTTTATGACTTTCATTTCCACATCTATATCATCTTTATGTCCCTTTGAAACATTTTCCTACCTGTTTCTTCCCACATCTTTGAGACATAGGTTTTTGAACATTCTTACCTTTATCATTATTACCTGAACTTCTATATGAATTTGTTTCTCGCATATATGATGCCTTATAAAAATAACTAAGGTTCAGGTGGTCAATCATGACACTAGATAATTGGTTGAGAATAACCAAAATATTTCTCATTACATCTCCCATATCATTCAGTTGATCATTTAGAAATCTGTCACAGTTTCCTTCACATCCACTGTTACTTTGGTGCCTGCTAGATCCATCCATTTACTGAAACCAAAATGGTAAGTGTGAGTATATAAGTGAAATCATCATATAACATCTTATGAGGAGGGTAAATACTAAGATATAATTATTCATGTTATCTTAAACTCATTAACATTATAAAAATAACTATGAATCTCTCTAAAATAATAACCATTATGGTAATGTCACTTGTGCTTAAAGAATACCATAACCTCTAAAGTTATCTAAACCAGCCTCTGATACCAACGATAAGGACCCAGCATTAAAACATTACATAATAATGAATTAAATGAATAATTCACATTGAGAATCTTTTCTGGTTTAGGGTTTTAAAGAATTAGGACATTACTATTACATATCAATGATTACACAAGAGAAACATCTATTCAATTTCCATCATTTTCACAAAATAAAAACTCTTGAACAAAACAGTCATGTCTATTTCCATGTTGTAGATAGCATGACATTTCCTTGATCCCATCCTTGACCCTATTCCACTTTATGTCATGTGAAAAACATTTCCAGAACATGGGATGAGAATAAAAAGCTCAAAAAGGGATATAAAAATACGGAAAGAAAACATTAGTCCATGTATACATAAGAATCAATGAAATCATACTTTACTCATTAAAAATAAGCACTTTAACATACGTCATGAAATCATAAAATTTATCAATAAATCATAGAAATCATAACACATAAAGGTAACTTGAGGCATTCATAACATTCTTACATAGGGAGTAACCCTCATGGTTACGTATGGAATACCCATCACAGTATATTCCCTGTATCTCTTCGAAGAAACCTTATTGTTTAACTTCTTCACGTTACCTAATGAAATGGAGAGCTATATCGGGCTCACCCACCATTATTTTAACACAGAACCATCCGACTTTATAAACAATGCCCCAGAACCATAACATAATCGTATCACATAAAACATGCATAAAAGAAACATAACATTTCCTCATTTTAATCACAAGATACCAATATAACACATTGATATAATCAAAACATTATCAAAAAGATTTTCAAAACCAAAATAAATGAAAATTAAAACATGGTATTTATTTTTCATTTAAAAAAGGTATGTCTTGTAGAGGAAGCTGAAACTCAAATAATGGTCATGGTGGCGGAGAAGTCGTTGTCGCCGTATACGTAAGACAAAAAGATTCCTTTTTTCATTTATTAAAACTATTCATGTAAAAAGATTCATTTTGAATGAAATTAAAAGTCAAAAGGGTTTTATACACCATATAAAGTAAAGTCGTGTGGAAATCAAAAGATGCCTCAATTAAAGGTGTTTGAGACGAAGTCCCGTACAAAGAAGGTAACCTTAGATTAAGGATAAATCAATTACATAATTATGTGTGAAAAATATAAATACACTCAATATAAGTGGATATTAAGTGAAAAAAATCAGATAACATCCACACATATTCATAGAATGGAATAATCAAGAAGCTGAGGTTTAACCCAAATAATTGAAATTGGGTTAAGAAGTTCCCTTACAAAAATTTGACAGCCTAACAACGCCACTTTAAAATTAAAAAAATGAGTTGATTAGAGATAAAAGGGTATCTCATCACTTGGACATAAAATTTAAAACAATAAGAATATATAATAACATATCCCAACATAAGAAGATGTAAATTAAAAGACCTAACAAAAATAATCCTTTTAAAAAGATTGGGTGAAAGGATCCATTACCGATTTGGGTAACTTTCGAAACGTAAACCCCATGAAATAAGGGTCATAAAATGAAGATGTAAATACCCATAAATTAAATTATATTACAAAAATAATACAATCATGGTCATTACATACACCACACTAAAGGAAATAGTGGAAAATGTAGCTTGAATCTCACGGGAATAACAAGAAAGATAAAAACTGTTTATTGTAATCAATCGATTCGTATGAACAAAAGATAATAAATACCAAATGAATCATATAATACCATGAATATAAATAGAATCATGATAATATATATGAAAATGATGTACACAATACACCACATTCAACAAATAAGTGGTGAATACTGGAAATCTCACGGAATTAAAAGTTAGATAAGAAATCCCCTTATCTCAAGTCCAACTTGCCTTGTTCGTTTCATTATATTCCTGAATAATAAAATTTGGAAAATTTATAATTTCTTAAGGACATACATTGAAATTTAATATTAAATTCATATCGCATATTATCATGTTATAATAATTAGTTAATTATGTGATTTTATATCATACATTTTGTCGATGTTCGGTACTTGAGTAAAAAATAAACTTGTTTGAAGAGAATTTTCCATGTAGTTATAAGTAAATCATCTCTGGAATGGCATTCATGATTTAAATATCATATATGTCCACTTTATATGTATTTAATAATATTATATAATTTTTGGTGATATGAAATGAAATGTACCGTTCATGGAGACGGTAGGCCGTACATACGCATGAATGCTACTTTCATTTTTTGTCATATTAATGGACTTTAAAACAAAATGAGACATAGATATATTATAATCCAGAATAATATATATGTTATATAGGTAACATAAGTTTACTAATTACATTATTTATAAAATACCTATTTGGCCGGAATGAGCCACATCACTTGAGGGGGTCGTAGTCCACACTTCCTAATATGAAATTATCGCATTTGCACAACATGATAAGAATAAAGGTATATTTTAAATATAAAATACAAAAGTATTGATAGGAAATAAATATAATATATATCATATTTAAATACACTTAGACCATAATGGCCACCATTAAAGGTGTTAAAATAAGATTGAACAATCATCGTTTCGTGAGGCAGTAATTTGCCACCCACAGAAATAGTATGTTCTGTAACCATTAGACAGAGGTGTGTGTATGTGTATGTAGAATCATTATCATAAAAAAATTCCTAGTATATTGAGGATACTAGTATTATTATGGATCAAATAATAAGAATATAGTGTTGAGTGAAGAAGGAAAATAAAATAAAGAAACCCGAGAGAAGACATTACCACTATTTCAGATAACACTTTTTGATTTGAGCTAAAGGATTCCTTGGAAAGACTTCTGCCTAATGCGAGGCTTCTAGAAGTAAGAGAGGGATGTGGAGAGATAATATGAGCAGAGGTTGGACGAGCCAAGATCTTGAGAGGTGTGGGTAAGGGGGTAGAGGTGGGGTCCTTTTATAAGAGGGAGGATGGTCACTTTTGGAAAGTCTTGAAATGTTACTTTATTATAAAATGATTTTCAGAGTTTAAAGGTCCCACAATGATATATTTATAGGATAAGGTGATAAGGGTTATAAATACACCCATATAATAGGTTTTCGACAAGTTTATGTCTTATATTTTAACTTATCTTTTCATTTTATTTAAATTGTTCATTAAGGAGGTAATCACTACATCATCATGGTGTCATAAATAAAGTTATTTATTAAATGTCTAAAAATTATAAAAAAAATACGATGATGTAGGAAATATTTTTATCTTTCAAATTACTACTTATAGTCTAATAGATAATTTATCTAAACAAAATTAAAATTTTTTTACTTAAGATATACAAACCTTTGTTATATTTCACTTCTTTTTAAAAAAAATGTCATAAATGTCATTATTACACCCATGTGACTCCATGGGCTCTCATGTTCGGTAAAAATATTCCCCTAGACGTACATAACTCAAAAAAGTGGATTTGGACAGATTTTGGGGTCATTTTATATTATTATGAAATTATTTTATTACCCTTAACTACCCGATTAATAATTAATCACGATAATTAAAGATAATTACCATCATTACTATTCATAATGTCTAAAAACAAAAGAGTCTTAATTAAATAATTTGGACCTTATTATTCAAAATATGGAATCCATTTCACCAAATTCGAAACTCATAAATTTCAATAATTAATTTAAAAATAATTCTCGTTGTCACAACCAAAGACAGGTTTTTATGAAGTAAACTTTATCAAAATATTGACATGTTTTTCATCCAATTGAAAATTGAAATTACTTCCAATGAACAAAATTGTATTAAGTGATAAAAATATAATTCAGTTAAACTTTAAAACCAATTAAAAGGACATTATATCTATATACATAAATTAGTTGAAAAAGAAGTTTTGAAGTAAAATGCAGTATTTTTCAGTATTCATTAAAAATGAACATTTTTCAGAAAAATACAAAAAATTTATCCAAAGAAACATTTATATTCCAAATTAAAAAATGATTTCCAATTTACTAAATTCAAAACATAGAAGTTGCGTTAATTAATTTTATAATTAATTCCCGTTGTCAAAATAAATAGCGTGTTTTTAAGAAATAATATCTATCAAAAGATTGACACTTGTTTATATCCAATTTCAAAGTTAAATTAATTACAATGACCACCATTAGATTAAATGGTAAAAATATATTTCAAATAAATTTTAAACCCAATTAAAAAGTTAATCTAATTATATAAATAAATTAGATTAAAATGAGGTTTTGAATTAAAATACAACATTTTCACTATTCATTAAAAAATAAATTTTATCGGAAAAATAAAATAAATTTACAAAAAGTAAAATTTGATTTCCCGATTCAAAAGATGGATTTTATTTTTTCAAATATAACATATAAAATTGAAAAAAAGTTGTTTTAAAAAGGGGTTTCCATCAAAATGTGGTTAATCGACCTTTTAAATAATATTATAATATTTATGCTTAAAATTGGATTCATTCGCATTTTGAGCCTCTATCATTTATTTGTTAATTATTAAAATATTTTAAATATATATATAATCATTTTTTAGTTTTTTCTGTTCATTCTCTCCATTACAATGACTAGGCGTTAACTACCATTGAAAATAATATTATTATATTATTAGTGTGCAACATAAGATTTCAAAGAAATTCATTGTTGCGTATTGGGTACGCCATCGAACATAGAATTCCCTTTAAAGTAATATTAACATTTTATTCACAAATAATAATAAATATGAAAAATTTCATATTCTTTATTTACATGGGATGTTACATCCTTCCCCCCTTTTGAGAATTTTATCCGAGAAATTTTAAAATTGGGCTCGAAAACGTCATTAAAAGTCCCACATCAGAAAAGGAGTCAATAAAACTATCACTATAAAAGAAAGAAAGAGAAGTATAATGGTCACCCGAGACAACAGATACTAGAATTCCATGAAAACATGGATATGGAGTAGAAAATAATCATCAAGGTTTGATAGAGAGTGATAGAAAATGGGATTTAGGAGAATGTTAATCACTAGTAAATCTCAAACTTGTGATGGGTTAAACAGTATTTGATTCCCCAGTAGGAAAATTTAACAGACAATGTTTTTGTTTTAATTTACTATTCATTGATGAATTTATTTATGAGCTTAACGAAAACATAAGGAAACATACTTACTTTTCATGTAGACTTTCATCTTTTACTAGATTTCTAACACAAACTCATATTTTCTCCAAAAGATGAGTATTCAGGATGACTTGTTCACATTAAGAGTGCTATAATCACCTTCTAGAGAATCACCCAATCAAAAAAAATGAACTATATATTTTCCATGTCTTTAGACCATAACCAAAAACAAATTTTTTAGTACAAGATTAGATAATCCCCAAAAAGTTTAATCTTTTACAAAAAGAAAAGCTACTCTTAATCTCCAAAATTTGTCCGACAATACCCAAAGATCAACAAAGACCATTCAATAAATAGTTATCCATAAAATTATTCAAAGTAATCAAAACTAAGATTGAAACCCAAATTTCTGAAGGATTGAATCACATATTCTTCCAAGGTAAATCTTAACATTTATCTCCAAATAACATCAGTTACTCTTAAAGTATCATATTGAAAAGTAATTAACCAAATCAAAAATCCTCTATGATAGGTTAATCATTTACCTAGATAACCCAAAATCAACTTATTTGTAATTCAATACATCATATAACTAAAAAGAATTAGTCATACTAACCAGGGACTTCACATAGTCCAGTGGTAGGAAATAAATAACAGTCGCACTTTGGTTGTGGGTTTGATTTCCCGAAGCTTCGTCCGACGTGACGGTTGTCACACGATTTGCGTGTCGTCCCTTTTCCAAAACTATATAATTTTATAACATTCTGAAAAAGATATAAATTCATCAAAAATAACTATAACATATTTTAACCACAAAGGTTATCTATTAACTTTCGTTTTTCATCCCAAAATATATTAACCGGTAATTTCCTCAAATTCAAGGATCATATAAACCCAAATGGTTTTTTATAACTATATCCACAAAAGAAAATATAATTATTCCTTGAATAAAATTTTCATATATCAAACATCAGGGTTACACATACTATAAAAAGTCTTCTAATGTAATCCCATCTTCAAAAGAGCCTTAATGCTTTTAAGAATTTCACCATACTAAAATCTACTATAACTCTTGAATCCATTATATAATGACTTCTTACTCATTCAACATTCTTCATGATCCATTACTTTCCAACTTATTTTGAAATACTTTTTTCCTACAAACAAAATCATGAATCATATCCTAAGATTCAATAATAGGAAAACATATGTTAAGAAATAATCCATACCTTTCATTGGTCATTGACAGTTTCTTCATCCTCAATAGAAATGGAATTAGGTATTGGTAAACAAATATTTGCATGATCCTGGTGATCCCATTCACGAAACTTATTCGTAGAACATGTGTTTTCATAATAACCATGAACACCACATTTAAAGCATTCAATTTATCCTTCATAAAGAACTTCTTTACCATTCCTACAGTAAACTAGATGCTTTCTTTTTTCCATGAAAGGTTCTTGCTTTATGACCATCATTTACACATCTATAGCATCTTTCTGTCCCTTTGAAACATTTTACTATGTGTCTATTCCAACATATTTGACAAATAGGTTTTTGAACATTCTTAACTTTATAATTATTAACTGAACTTCTGTAGGGATTTGTTTCTCGCATATATGATGACTTATAAAAATCACTAAGGTTCAGGTGGTCAATCATAACTCCAGATAGTTGGTTGAGAATAACCACAGGAGTTCTCATTGTAGCTCCCATATCATTCAGTTGCTCGTTCAGAAAACTGTCACAGTTTCCTTCACACCCACTGTTACTTTGGTGCTTGCTAGATCTAGCCATTTCCAAAAACCAGAAAGGTTAGTGTGAGTATATCAGTAAAATCATCATATAATATATTTTGAGGAGGTTAAATACTAATATATACTTATTCATGTTATCTTAAAATCATTCACATTATAAAAATATGTATGAATCTTTCCAAAATCCTAATGATTATGGTAATGTCACTTGTAATTAAAGAATACCCTAACCTATAATGTTATCTAAACCGATCTCTGATACCAACTATAAGGACCCGGCCTTAAAACATTACATAATCATGAATTAAATGAATAATTCACATTGACGATCTTTTCAGGTTTAGAGTATTAGATAATTGGGACATAACTATTACATCTCAATGATTACAAAGTTGACACATCTACTCAGTTTTCATTTTTTTCACAAAATAAAAACTCTTGAAAAAAAGATTCTTGTATAGTTCCATGTTTTATATAGAATGAAATTTCCTTGATCCCATCCTTGACCCTATTCCACTTTATGTCCTTTGAAAAACATTTCAAAAACATGGGATGAGCATAAAAAGCTCAGTAAGGGATATAAAAATTTGGAAAGAAGACATTATTCCATGTATACATAAGAATCAAGGAAATCATACTTTACTCATTAAAAATAATCACATTAACATATGTCATTAAATCATAAAATTTATGAATAACTAATAGATATCATAATACATAATGGTAACTTGAGGCATTCATAACATTCTTATGTGGGGAGTAACCCTCATGGTTACGTTTGGAATACCCATCCTAGTATATTCCCTATATCTCTTCAGAGAAACCTTAGAGTTCAACTCCTTCACCTTACCCAATTCATTGGAGATCTATCTCAGGATCACCCACCATTAGTTTATCACATTAACCACCCGACATCATGAACAATTCCCATGAACCATAATATAATTGTATCACATAAAACATGCATAAAGGAAACAAAACATTTCAACATTTCAATCACAAGATATAAACACAACACATTAATATAATCAAAACATTATCAAAACCATTTTAAATACCAAAATAAATGAAAATTAAACCATGGTATTTATTTTTCATTTAAAAAATATATGGCTTGTAGAGGAAGTTGAAACTCAAATAATGGTCACGGCGGTGGAGAAGTCGTTGTCGCCGCATACGTAAGACAAAAACATTCATTTTGTCATTTAGTAAAATGATTAGTGTAAAAATATTCCTTTTGAATGAAATTAAAAGTCAAAAGGGTTTTATAAACCGTATAAAATAAAGTCTTGTAGAAATCAAAAGATGCCTCAATGAAAGGAGATTCAGACGAAGTCCCGTACAAAGATGATATCCTTAGATTAAAGATAAATCAATTACATAACTATGTTCTAAAAATATAAATACACTAAATATATGTAGATATTAAGTGTAAAACAATCAAGGTTCATCCACACATATTCATAGCACAACATAATCAAGAAGTAGAGGTTTAACCCAAAGAATTGAAATTGGGTTAAGAAGTTCCCTTACAGAAATTTGATAGCCTAACGATGTCACTTTAAAATTCATAAAATGAGTTGATGAGACATAAAAAGGGCATCTCATCACATGGACATAAAATTTACATCATTAAGGATATATAAGAACATATCCCAACATATGAAAATGTAAATTAGAAGACCTAACAAAAAGAAGTCTTTTAAAAAGTAGTGGGTGAAAGGTTCCCTTATCGATTTGGGTAACTATCAAAACGGACACCCCATGAAAGAAGGGTCATAAAATAAATATGTAAATACAAATAAATTAAATTATATTACACAAGGAATACAATCATGGGTAGTAAATACCCCACACAGAAGGAAATAGTAGAAAATGTAGCATGAATCTCACGGGAATAAAAACTGAGTTAAAAACCCCTTACCTCATTGTAATCAATCAAGTCGTATGACCAAAAGATAATAAAAACAAAATGAATCACATAATACCCTGAATATAAATAGAATCATGATAATATATATGAAATTTAAGTACACAATACACCACATGCCACAAATAAGTGGCGAACAATGGAAATCTCACTGAATTAAAAGTGAGATAAGAAATCCCCTTACCTCAAGTCCGGCTTGTCTTGTTCGTTTCTTTATATTACTGAATAATAAAATTTGTTCAATTTATAATTTCATAATTAATTAAATTAAAGTTTACTATTCAATTCATATAGAATATTATCTTTTTATAATAATTAGTTAATTATGTGAGTTCGTATCATACGTTTTGTAGATGTTCGGTACATGAGTCAAAAATAAATTTGTTTGAAGAGGATTGTCCACGTAGTTATAAGTACATCATCTCTGTAATGGTGTTCATGATTTAAATATCATATATATCCAGAATATATGTATTTAATAATATTCCATAATGTTTGGAGATAAGAAATGAAATGTATCGTTCATGGAGACGGTAGGCCGTACGTACGCATGAACGCTACTTTCATTTTTTTATATTAATGGACTTTAAAACTAAATCAGATATAGATATATTACAATTCCCGTATAATATATAATTTATATAGGTAAAATAAGTTCATTAATTACATTATTTATAAATTACCTATTCAGAATGAATGAGTCACATAACTTGAGAGGGCGGTAGTCCATACTTCCTTATATGAAATTATAGCATTGGCACAACATGCAAAGCATAAAGGTATGTTTTAAATGTAAAATACAGAAGCATTTAGAAGTAATAAATATAATATATATCATATATAAATATAGTTCCATCATAATGTCCACTATTAAAGGTGTTAAAATATTATTGAACAATCATCATTTCGTGAGGCAATAATTCACCACCCAGGGAAACAGTATGTTCATTAACTATTAGACAGAGGTGTGTGTAAGTGTAGGTAGAATCCTTATCATTAAAACATCCTATTATATTGAGGACACTTGTGTTATTATGGGATCAAATAATAAAAAGATAATAGTGAGTGAATAAGGAAAATAAAAGAAAGAAACTCGAGAGAAGACATTACCTCTAATTCGGGTAACTCTCTTTGATTTCAGCCAAAGGATTCCTTGGAAAGACTTGTGCCCAAAGTGAGGATTCTAGAATTAAGAGATGAATTTGGTGAGATAATATGAGAAGAGTTATGATCCACGGGATTGAGAGGTGTGGGTAAGGGGGTAGAGGCAGGGGCCTTTTATAAGGGGGAGGAGAGTCACTTTTTGAATGTCTTGAAATGTAAATTTATTATAAAATGATTTTCATATTTTAAAGGTCCGAAAAAGATATATTTCTAGTATAAGGTGATAAGGTCTCAAAATCCACCAATAAAATAGGTTTTAGACAAGTTTAAGTCTTTGACTTTACCTTATCTATTCATTTTATTTAAATCGTTAATTAATGAGGTCATCATTACATCATCATAGTGTCATAAATAAATTTATTTATTTAATGTCTAAAAATTATAAGACAAATACCATGATGTAGGAAATATTTTTTTCTTTTCAATGACTATATTTAGTCTGATATATCGTTTATGTAAACAAAATTAAAATTTATTTACTTAGGATATACAAACATTTGTTATACTTCTCTTCTTTTTAAAAAAATAATTTCACAAATGTCACTATTACACCCATGTGACTCCATGGGCCCTAAAATTGGTTAAGAAGCTTCCCATGGTAGGCCATGACTCAAAAAAAGAGGATTTGGCCACATGTTGGGGAAATTTTATATTATTATGATATTATTTTATAACCCTTAACTACCCGATTACTAATTAATAACGATAATTAAAGATAATTACCATCGTTACTATTCATAATGTCCAAAAACAAGAGTCTTAATTACATAATTTTGACCTTATGAGTCCAAATATGGAGTCCATTTTACCAAATTCCAAACTTAGAAATTTCAGTAAATAATTTAAAAATAATTCCTACTGTCACAACTAAAGACGAGTTTTTTTGAAGTAAAATTTATCAAATGATTTACTTTATTTTACATCCAATTGAATAGTGAAATTATTTCCAATGAACAAAATTGTATTAAGTGATAAAACTATAATTCAATTACACGTTAAAACCAATTAAAAGGAGTATATATCTATATAATTAAATTATATTTAAATGTAGTTTGAAGTAAAATTTAGTATTTTTCAGTATTCATTAAAAATGAACATTTGTCAGAAAAATACCAAAAATTTATCCAAAGAAACTTTTATATTCCAAATTCAAAAATGATTTCCATTTTACAAAATTAAAAACATATAAGTTTCATTAATTAATTTTATAATTAATTCCCGCTGTCAAAACAAATAGCGTGTTTTTATGAAACAATATATATCAAAAGATTGACACTTGTTTATGTCCAATTTCAAAGTGAAATTAATTACAATGAACACCATTGGATTAAATGGTAAAAATATATTTCAACTACACTTTAAAACAAATTAAAAATATAATCTAACTATATAAATAAATTTGATTAAAATATGGTTTTGAATTAAAATACAACATTTTTACTATTCATTCCAAAATGAACTTTATCAGAAAAATAACCAAAATTTACACAAAGTAATATTTTATGTCCTGATTCTAAATAAGGATTTTATTTTTTCAAATATTTCATATGAAATTGACAAAAAGTAGTTTTAAAAAGGGTTCGCCATCAAAAGGTGGTTAATCGACCTTTTAAATAATATTAGAATATTTATGCTTAAAATTCGATTCATTCACATTTTAAGCCTCTATCATTTATTGGGTAATTGTTAAAATATTTAAAAAAAATATATAATCATTTTTTAGTTAGTTATGTCCATTCCCGCCATTACAACGGCTAGGCATTAACTACCATTAAAAATAATATTATTATATTATTAGTGTGCAACGTAAGATTTCAAATAAACTCATTGTTTTGTATTCGGTACGCCATCAAACATAGGATTCCCTTTAAAGTAATGTTAATATTTTATTCAAAAATATTTATAAATATGAAAATTTCATATTCTTTATTTATATGGGATGTTACACTACTTCCCTAAATAAGTAATAAAAACATTATTTTTAAAATAATCTCATTTCATAATTTTTTTGTAATCACAATATTACTATAAAACCCATATGAATAAAAAAACAAATAAAGGTATCACAAAGCATAATTATACCTTTAATTATTATAAAATAGAATAAAAATGTGGATGACTTCAAAACACGTCACTATTACAAATGAAATATCCATACGTCTGACTTCTATACCTAATGTTTTAGGGGGATATTATATACCCACCCATAATTGGTGTTTCATAGACCCACCCATCATTGGGTTACCACAGAACCACCCATGAAATGTAAAAGTACCATTATATAATTATAATACATGAATCATTTAAATTTCCATCATTTTGATAATAATTATTTTCAATCACAAGAAAACATTTCATGAAATTAAAATAACTTGTTCATTTTCAAAAAACATTTAAAAAAATAAAGATACCATTATCTTTAAAAAAACTATTTTCAATAAAAAATAACTAAACAAATGGAAACCTATTTTTCCATTGAATAAAACATTTAATATTTCAATTTAATCAAGAAATCAAATAAAATTCATGATTATATTAATTTTCATTGTCATTATACCTTAAAAATACTGCATTTTATTTACTTTTTTTTAACAAAACATTCATTCAATACATACAAATTGATTCCACATGAAAAAGAAGGAATTAAATTTAATACAAACTTAAAACATCAATTATAATAATTTTATAACCATATAAATAAATTTATTAAATAAATTTAAGAATATTGACATAGAGGATAATAATAAATCTTTAAACATCCAAAGTGCCCATATAAAACTATGAACATTTAAATATAAAGAACCCTTAAATAATAATATCTAAAAAATAATTAAATAACATGAGGGTAGATTAACTATTTATAGGAAGGTCAAATGGGTTTTATATGAACCTTTCACATAAATAGAATGTTTGTATCATCAATAAATGCCTTTATTAAATGCGATTGAGATGAAATATCTTACCTTGGGTCTGACATGCCATGTGTGTCTTTATCTATATGAATAATAAAATTTTGTTAATTGTATGAATTTTTAATAACCCTTTCATTTTTTATTATTATTATTTCAATTATTAATATGTTTTTTACAACTACATAAAAAATTATGTTTATATAGGGTGTTTTGACCATATTCAGTTTATGTGTCAAAAATAAATTTTGTAGGTTATGTATGGTCAAATGTGTCATTATTTAAACATATATAAAACAATGATAATGATTAAATTATCATATTAAACAAGAATAAATTTTTTAAAACCAATCATGAATGATGGTTCTGAAAAATCAACTAACATTACAATGATGGAAATGGTAGGTCATATGTACGCATGAGTAACGTTCCCATTTTTAATGATTGTTTTGGAAAGACGGTAAGAAAAAATTTATATTTATAGAATTAAAAATATACCATATATACCATATTGTTTAATCATATATACATATTTATAGATTTATGTTGATGTAAAAGGAATCACATCACTTCGAGGAGGTGTTAGTCCTGAAGACGAGGAATGACGTTATCACAGTTATAATGTGTGAATGGATAATAAGGAAAATGATATATTACATTTAAAGAAAGGGTATTATGTCATGAATATAATATATATTTAATTAATGTAACATTAATTTAATTAAACCTATTCTTAATATGTTCCATGTAATTTTTGAACATATCGCATCTCGTTGTGGATACAGTAGTCCACACATCCACAAAATGTTGTAATCATATTTAATCAAAATGTAAAGAAGGAAGGTATGTGTACATAAAAATTAAACTAGTATGAATCAATCATAAATATAATATAATATATATATATATATATAATATATAAATATTTTTAACATCCTATGTCCAAACTATGAGACATAGTAAATAAAAATTGAATAACATTGCTTCAGGAGATTGTAGTTCTCCGTACACAAGGATAATTTCATTACCAATTTAATGGATGTGTGTATAGGTGTAGGTTGAACCCTAAGAATTCAATATACTAATTCTATTTAAGATACTAATGTTAATATATAATTATTTAATAATAATAAATTAAGGTAATGGAGATGGAAATAAAGTAAAACATGCATGTTGAAGAAAGTTACCACTTCATGGGGGTAACTCCTTTGGGTTTTCACCAATGGAATTCTTGTATGAATTTATTCCAAATTTTATGCCTCTAGGTTAAGGGGAAATATTTTTATGTCTTATTATAGTAGGTTTTGGTTGATCCAAAAGTCCATGAACGTTGTAAAGATAAGCAGAGGAGATGATGCCTTTTATAAGAGGGGAAAAGAGATATTCAGTATTCTTGAATAGAATTGTGTACTACCCACATTTTACTAGTCCCCCAAGTGTTGAAAATAGAAATATATAGAACCATATATTATTAAAGGTCTAAATATACATAGAAAATTATTTTTAGACAAGTGTAGGGTCATTTTTTCACCAAATTATACATGTTCAGTCACTAATTAAGTTTGTTTTCCTTAATCATTATAAATAATTTTAGTTACATTTACTAATAATTGGTGTAAAAAACTAGGTGGAAATTATTATAAATTATAAATTAATATTATTAAAATTATGTAATCCAATATCCCAAATTCCATACATTGATGTAGATGAAATTAATTTAAAATTTATCTCGCAGACTAGATGTGACAACAGGTTTTTAATGTAAAAATGTTTAAAAGTTTGGTAAGTATTTGTATCTGAATTCAAATGGAAAATATTTCTAATGTCTTAAATTAGTTTTAATGATGTAAACCTTATATAATTATACATTAAAATAAATCCAGAAAAATTTAACTATGTAAATAAATTAGGAGAAAATATTTCATTAACTACAATTCTGTATAATTCACTATTCCAAAAAATATGGATGTTCTTATAAAGATATAAAAAACTCACCAAAATTAAATATTGAAATATATATAAGAAAGAAATATTATATAGTAATATAAAAATTATAAAAGTTTCACAATGTTGATTTAAAATATTGGCTCCATTTAAAGGTCATGAAAACCCATTTAATAATCTAGAGTTTTCTATTCATAAAATTAGATTTTTTATTTGTTTAAACCTATAATATTTATATGATTACTGTAGTTTTTTTAATATTTTTTTTAAATAATATATTGAGTTCTATTCATTCATACTGACATAATGACATGTCAAAATTACCACTTAAAATAATAAAACTAACAATATATTATTTTTCGTATAACTTGGTCTGGTGTGGAACGTAAGATTTCAGAGAAAATCATTATTGCGTGTTGAGTACGCTATTATACATGACATCCATTTTTAAGGTAAAATTGATATGTAATTCATAACTATAATTTAATATGATACATACATATTCTATCATTACCTGGGATATTACAGTGATTGTGTCCATATCTCTTATGTTAATCATCCATGGTGACATACATGTATCCATAAGTTAATTAAACTTTTATTAATTAAATTTTTTCATATATAAGTTAAAAAAATCTATTGGGATATTGGGATCATCTGTTAAATTATTGGATATCAATTATGATTTTAGTACTCAAGAATTCATTTATATGGAGATAATCAATGATCAAAATCACATAAAATTTTATTAATGGATAGATAATGGTATTTTTATAGGTCACATTCAAACATACTCCAATAGGAAATAACCTTATATATAGTGGTGGATAAGTGTTCCCTAATTTTAATGATTCACTCTACCTATTTTGATTGACCACGATTTCATAATTGTTTTCATCATTAATGTTAATTGTGAAATATTTTCCTCATTTTCCCTTGGATTTGGGAATTCAATATCATAATTCTCGAAGACCTTCTAATTGAAGAATTATAGTTGGGTGGTGAATTCTACTTGGATATCACTATATTTTTATAATTAGATAGATTATTTCTATTAGATTAGCATGTATACACACTAACACCTTCTATTCCATACTTAAAACATTTACTAGTCTCATGAAGATAATTTCCTAAAATATTCCTTCCAAACCTCATGCATGAATGAAATGTCATCTTATTATCCTCTTGGGTTTTAAGGTTTCATTGGAATTCTATATTTATTTTCATTTCTAGACCTTGATATTGATGGGTAAATTCAGTCAAAATATCCACCTTGATAGAACATCTAATTATTTCATCATAGATGTCGATTTACCTTAACAATTCTTTGGTTCATTCCATCTATTCTGATCTTTTGGTGTCTTCTCACATCATCATACATCCACTCTATTACCTTCTATTACAAAATTAAAACATTTAATTTTACCTTCAATTAAATTTACTACATGTTTCATTGCACACTTAAATCATAAATGAAATACCTTCTTTTGTAATTTATTCATTTTAGAGATTTCTTTTGAATTAAATAATTATTCTCTTTTCAAGACCATGATATTGATTGGTTACACCAATATCCTTTTCCAAAAATGATAGAACATCAAATTATTTCTTTGTAGATACTAATTTCTATTGTGGATAATTCCATTTTGAGTCTTGGTTTTAAGCCGTAAAAGAATTTATTATCTTTAATTTAATTTTGGGAAATAATATCCGAGGATAACCTCACAATTTTTGTAAAATTTTACTTGTTAGTACCAACATATTCATCATCCTTCAATTCTAGCTCATCAAATTCCTTCCCAATTTTGATATGAATAATATGTGGAATTTTATTATTGAAAAATATGCACTTAAACTAATTCAATTTAATGGATTCAATTTCATAGTGTTGACTCATATTCTTGATAAGTTTTATCCATAGATCATCATTTTATTTTAAATGGAAGACAAGAAAAATGAATTTTCAAAGATCTAAACATTACAGAATGGAAAATATCATTTTTTTTGGTAATTATCCATTTCATAGAAACCATTGTATCATTATAAAAACTAAATGAATTAATATTTTCCTCATTAAGGACATAATATAACATTGTTCCCACATTCACGTAGTTGGATGTTCCACATGATTCGTTCCTGAGAAACATTAATGAAAATGACAACAATCCTTTGCAATCTATCTTCCCTGAAATTTTCTTTCTTAGGACGATAATGACTAAATTTCCCATCACACTCATCATTAACATTGTTATATTGGGCACATCTATATACTAAGACCAAAAATAACATTGTAGGAAACAATAAGTATAATGGGGGGGATAATCAAGAATAGTCACTTATAGGATGTCTAAATCATGATAAATTTATCTCAGTATATTTAACCATAGTTTTATCCTATTTAATTCATGATTATCAGGTATTCAAATTCATCATATCAGTTTATAATTAAAATGTGAATTCATAAAAGCATATACAACATGAGTGTCAAACCAAGTGCGTAGTAAGCCAGTTTATATATACCAGTTAATGAATGATTCAATCCTGGCATACATTTTTTAGAGTTACTACTCCTAGATACCTATTTTCAAGAAAAAACACATTTATTATCCATATTGGAAGGTATTTATAGTTAAACCTTATAATAAAATCCTTTTCTTAACAGTAAGGATGTTATCTTATACTTAGTCATATCTGATGGGTTCCTCACAAAATTTTTCCCTTCCTAATGTCCAATGTTAAATTAATCATTATATTGACACCAACTATAGATACTAGAACTGCTAATATGTAAAGTTTACATTTTAATTTATGAATACTAATTAAATTAAACAATGATCGATACCCTAATTAGTTAGCTCTAAAGAATTTTGAGTCTTAGAAACATAAACAACTAGTATATATTTGAACTATATATTCCATCAGTTATCAATTGATATATACCATCCTTGTTATAAATCTTATAAATAAAATCTTTCTTCATAACCAGTGGAAGAAAAAAATAAAGGGTGATGTTATATGCTCAGTAAGTGTAGTCATGGGAGATATTAATGATCACATATGAGTAACATATTCTTAAGGGTATGAAACATGATCTTAACATTTGAAAATTATGCCTTGTATATCATAGATTATCAACATGATTCATGGGAAAAATTTTGATAGTTCATATGTAATTAAACATTATAGCATAAAATTACATAATTCACGAGTAAACAACACTTTCATAAGATATAATGTTGTGTAATTAACATAAAAATAAGAAAACAATATTAAAATGATACCCACAAAGATATTCTAAACATGTTATTCTGGGGATAAAAACCAATGTAAATACATCAGGCTTGGAATAACCTCCCATGTACCCTCTTTGGGTTTGGGAAAACCACCTTTGTACCATTTTTATGGATTGGGATAACCTCATATGTACCATATGATCTCATGTAACATTAATCATCACATAATGAATTTGAAGGTGATATTAGACCAAAAAATAACATAATCAATAAATTTTTGTATGATAGTCTCATAATGCATTCATCATATGAGTTTCAGAAACATTTCATCATTACAAAACCCATGGTAATGAAATGGGTTTCAAAAACATTTCATCATAACATTACCTATAGAAAATAAATGGGTTTCATAAACATCATTTTATCATATAAATTTACCATATAAGGACATAATTAGGCTGTAAGAGTTGGATCATATCTCATGTAACACTTATATAACATCATATGATGTCATATTATATGGGAAATTATTTTAAAATATCACTTGAAACATTTAAGGTGGAAAATATTCTTTCATCATTTAAAATAACTTTTAAAATGTAAAAGCCTAAAACAGATTTTCAAAATATTATTAATTAAAAACAATCTTGGAATCATATAAAGTTTTCACTAAAATGTACAGTAGTATTGATGGTGATAATTTTTTTCATGTTATACACGTTAAAATAATTATTCCCTTCACATTTTCGGTAAAATAAAAATGTTCAATGTTTGGAAAATGACATGATGCTTTCTATATATATATTTTCGAAAAACACATAAAATAAAAAATTAATTTTAAAAGTAATTTTATAGTAAAATAAAATGTTTAAACCTTTTATTATAAAATGTTGATAGAAGAGAAAATGGATTTTTGATCAAAGACAGTAATAAAGTGAATTTTGTTAAAACATTACTTTCAAATCTTGATTAAATAAATAGTGGAAATTTAAATGAAAAAAATTTATTTTCACTTCATAACATGATTATAAAATAATAAATTATTTTTTATGAGATATTGATCATTACATAAAATTATCGAAAGTATAATCATAAACAATCCCAATAAACATTAAGCATGTGACATCACACCATTACAACATTCATAACATTGAATCAAGAGCCCCATGAAAGAATAAAACTAAATGAAACACAAAATATCAGTATAATAAATAAATTTATGATATAACATGTTAACTAGTTTTTATATGCACATCATAAAAGAATATAGTGTCAAACATTACTTATGTCCTCGAGAAGAATAATTTAGATAAAAATATAATACCATAAGTCTTTAATTACTTCAAGAACATTTCAATCCCATGTAAAAAATGTAAAATTATTATAAATACAAGAAAATACCATTCTAAAATGTATCATATGAAATATTTTTTACTCAGTAAATTTTACTTCCCATTTTTTAATAATTCTCAAATAAAATCAATTTTTTTGAAATAACTACAATGTTTTCCTTGTTAGTTTTTGTTTTTTTTTATCCTTTTAAATTGATCATGGATCCATAATATCCATAATTTTTACTATGATATATATATATATGTATATATATATACTATTGTCATTATATATGTATTTGTAGTAAAACAAGAAATTTAGAGATAGAAAATGTAATACATCGTTCATAGAAATTGTAGTTCGTACTTACGGGTGAACAACATTACCATATTATCGACTTGTGGAATAAAAAGAATATTAAAAATATATCACCATTATAGATTAATTATAAAATATTATTTATTAAATATATTTAATACATTTATCTTTATTATCTTCTATGTGATGGGTGTGTGAAAAACGAATCCCATCACTTTTCTAGTTGGATGGCCACCATACACACGAGTAATGTTATCATATTATAAAGGAATGTAATGTAATAATGTATATATTATATTATAATTAAATATATATAATAATATAATAAATATAATATATAGAATAAAAAATTATTATATGTATCTGTGATAGGTCTTGAGGGAAAATGAATAACATCAGTTGACAATGTGGTAGTATACTGTTCACACAATCGACAATTTCATTTCCCATTTGATTGTAGAGGATTAATATATGTCTAATAATGTTAAAATAATAACATATAATTATATATTATATAATTGTTTAATTATATTAAATTTTTTTTGAATAATTTATGGAGGTATAAGAAGAAAAAAACATGTTTAAGAATTTTATTTCTTTTTAGAGATGCACATTTGATTTTTTTGTAAAATTGAATTAGAAGGGACCCAAACTCAAAATAAATAAAATATGATATGATATTAAAATTAAAGAGTATATTTGGAAAGGCATTGTATGATCAAAATTGTTTTGTGATTTTGAAGAGGAGTGGGGATGGAGTGACCTTTAATATGATGGGAGTTGGGCACACATGAAATTTTAGAAAATAATAGTGTATTGATTTTTTTCACATGGAAAATGCTCCAAAATTAGTCATTATAGAAAATTATATGATATAAAATCTAATTATTTATATAAAACTTATTTTTAACATGTTTAATGGTCATTTTAACTCTTAATTTTTTTGTTTATCCATCGGTAAATCTGTTTAGTTGTAACCACGATAATTAATTTTTTTAGTTTTTTAATATTCATTTGGACCAAAAAAATAATTTGAAATTATTATAAAATATCAATTATTCCTATTAAAATTTTGGACTAAAATTATCCATATTGCATTCACATAAATTTAAAAAAAAATTGAAATATAAATAAATATATGTGATGAAAAATAGTTTTTCAAAATTGAAACTATTTAGAATATTAAAATTAATTAACATTACAATTAAATAAGAAATTAGTTCAAATAAAATATAGTGGAGTTACTATAATATAATTTATCTAATATTATTTTTAAATAGCTTTAAAAAACTATAATATGAAAAAAAAATTACATGAAAAGGGTGTTTCAAATAAAAAATAATTTGTTTCCATTCATCAAAAAATGAATCCTTTCAAAAACCGATAGAATATTCATCCGATGATATTTTTTCAAAAATTATTATAAAAAAATTATTTTTTTTAATTAAAAATTTTAAAATGGGAAGAAATTACATATAATTTTTTTCACTAATAAATAAAAACCATTTTATGAGAAGATGGTTCTTTTAAATTGTATAAAGACTTTACGGAAAAAAAATACTTCTAAATTAATTTGTTTTAATTAAAAATTACTATTAAAATTAATTTAAAAAAAATTATTTTTTTACTATTAAATCCTTTAAGTTAAACATAGAGGTTATAATAGTAATGTTTAAATAAATAATAGTAATACAATATTATCATTTTTTAAAAATCATTGTTATGGGTAAAGCACGATTTTATAGAATTTTAATTTATTTTAAAAAATATCTTATCAAAACACAGTTTAATGCAATGAAAAATATTTATCCTCCTTGAATGAAGCTTGTATTTATAATAATTTTATAAAGGGTTATATTTCAGATTCTTAAGTGTTGGTATCAACAACTTGAGATAAACTCCTTCATTACTCAAAATGATTCATCATAAAATGTTTATATGATGCTCATAATGATCTAAAATGACACTATATATTTGGATTCTTTTTAGGGTAATGAAATATATATCTAGTGAAATAAATATAGACATTAATTTGTTACGTTTTTCAAAATTTCATCTAGTATACATGTCTATCTCAACCAAGTTATGTTTAACGAATTATGTTTATGAATGATTTTTTTGATAAAAATTAATCTTATTAATAAGATTGACATTACAAAACAACTATATGAACAAAATTGAAATCATATATCCAATGAAAAATTTACATGTTAATTTTGTTATGAATCTTTTTTTGATTTAGTTTTTTTGGATGACTTTAATGATATTCCATCCCAATATAATTCTACCTCTAGTAAAATGATTTTACTATAAAAAAATTATATGTAACATTCTATGTATAAATGATTCTATGGTTAAACCACTGAAAAAGTGACTTTTTAATTTCAAAATATAGGTTAGAATTTTTTAAGGTATAAATTCAAATAATCACATTATGATTTAAATGTATCCACATGAATAGTAATTTTATTATAAGAATCCCTTAACATGATTCTAGCCCTCAAAGACTAGTGAAATGTTAGTGTAACTATTTTTTATTACAATTCATTATTCTAAACCATGATTATTTTAAAGTTATCATAAATACCTCATAATTATAACTTGTTTCTCAAATGTTCATAATTTTTTTATGAAATAATTTTTAACAATAGAAATATGTTTGTTCTCTATAATATTTTGAATTATTTAATATTATTTAAGTAGTAAATTATTTAATCCCATTAATGATTTTATTGGAATATAAGTAAATGAAAAATAATTAATTATTACTTATAATGTTTCATTAGTAATGACATAATAATTGGATTTTGTAATAGTCCAAATTCATATATATGAATCTGGTTCAAAAAGCATTCACAAAAGGTATATAATTTTTAATAACCAACTTAATAAAAGAATAAATTATATTATTATTTATTATTATTTATGGTGTATATTTTTATAGTTATTATAGATATGCTATCTAATTGTTAATACAAAATAATGGAAATATATTATTTAACTCGTTTATGATAATATCGTATTTATAAGTTTTATTTTCACAAAATAAAATTTCAATTTTAAAAATTAATTGAAATTTTAAATTAATCATGTAAAACTTATAATAAGATGATTTTTTAAAATTTTATGGAAATAGAGTTTTTAATGGAATAAGAAAACAATGAATTTTTTTGAAAACTATATTTTATTTAAAAGTATTTATAGTGTAAAGTTTTGTTTGGGAGTAGTTATAAATAGCTATTATTTATATATTAATTAAAATAATCCAACTATATTTTAAAATTGATTTTATACATGAATTTATAATTATATCATTTTATATTTGAAAAGGTTATTTTTTTGAAAAACTATTTTTAGTTGCGTTTATTTCGATTAATATAAAATTAAATTATGATACTTCTGTTTTTAGAATGTTTAAAAATGGATTCCTTTTTTGAAATTACTCCTTCCAAATTTATTAAATATTTTTCTTTTATTTTTTTTCTATATAAATTGTAACCATAATTATTTTTGTTAGAACAATAATGGGTAATTCGAGTAATTTTGGTTAAAAATAAAATGATAAGAACTTTTAAAAGACTAAAACACTTCCAGAAATCTTATTGAATGTTTATTTATTGACAATAATCATAAAAGGTAAAAAAATGACATTTTAATCCACAAGGATGAGATTATGAAATTTATACTATTTTATTAAAATAAAAGATAAAAATGTCAGAATCATGTTTTTAATATGTGGATTATTTTGAATATGGTGTTATACAGAGGATATGTTAGAACATATATATTATTTAGATATAATTTTATTATCTTGTTAATTTATTTAAAATATTTAGTAGAGGAATAGTTACCTTATATGTTTGTACAAAACTTACACCAACATTCTTTAATTAAAAGAAAAAATATATAATAGTTATTAAAAAATTAAAAATTAATATAATTTGAGATAAATATTTTGATAAATAAATATTATTTTTGACTATTACATTTTAGGGATATAATGAAATAAATTTTTTTTCGAAATTTTAGTGTTATCATGATTTTATCAAAGTAAATGTAATGAATAGTACAAAAATTGAATATAATGTATATTTTATAGTAATTATTTATCAATTAAACGACATAAATTTCATAAAAATAAAAAATTCACCCAATTGATTAGGGTATAGTATAAAATATAGATCATTTTCCTTTTATGGAAATTTTATAATTTTATTATCAATATATTGACCCTCAAAGAGTAAAAATCCATGTTGTCACTATAACAGTTAAGGGGTTTAAATAAGGAATAAACTGAAATAGGTGTATACATATAGTAAATAATTATCTTCATTATATTTTATGGGGTTATGTAAACCTGTCCTAATATTATATTTGAAATAACTTCGTTTTTTAAATTTTAAATTGAAAATGAATTTATACTATTTTAATATTTTCTCAAATTTAATAATAACCCTCCCCTCTCTTATAAAAGATAACCTATTATGAAAATTTATTCATTAATAAAAACCCATCCAGTTTATAAATTGTATTTCATTTTAATTTTCTATAATACATCCCTTCATTTTATAGTTCACGTTTTAGTCATAAATCTCTCCCAAGTGGTCTTAAGGTGTTCAAATAAGATATAATCTGAAAAAGAGGTACCATTTTTGATAAAACTTTTTTGTTTTATTTATTCTTCCACCATAAAAAAAATATTCCATATCCTTTATAATAAAATAAAAATAGTTTCTTACATATAATATGTTTTTTTATGGTAATGTAAAAAAATATCTATCTCATCTTCATTCAAATTTGTAACAAAACCATTATTTGTGTGTACATTGGACTACCACCTCCCAGGATGATGTAATTTTATTTCCATTAGAATCTCTCATGGATAGTTATAATGATTGAAATATTTCTTATATATGATATAAATTACATATTTATCATTTTTAAACTTTAATATATCCTTTAATTTTTTACCTTTCCATTTACTAAAAATTGATAACATCATTTGTTCATATGTGTGGACCACCCCCTTCACATAGAGATGTGATTATAATCTTACCACAAAACTACATGAATGATATATACAAGTATATTTAAAAATGTAATAATATGTCTAAGATTTTTTTATAATTATGGAAAGAAAAAATAATATTAACAATCATTCCATAATGATCAAGGAAAAATGTAAACATTACTCATGTTTATGAATAGCATACCATCTCAATGATTGTAAAATAGTTTATTTTCTTTATAAACATGATTAATGGTAAGTTTTAAAATTATAATTGATATATAAAAATAACATTTATAAAATTAATAATATCCTATATATGATGTAATAGTGGCCTCTGTGTTCATAAGTGAACATAACATTGTCATTTTTGACTTCTGAAATGAATATCATCAAAATATCCAATGTGAATATAATTAATTATGTAATTGTATATAACATTAAAATATGTTATATAAATGCAGTAATTAATATTAAATTGGTTATTAATGAATTGAATAACTAACTTAGGTTTATTATTCAGGCCGATAAAGTACCTGACATATCAGACTCAATGTAAGAGGCATTATTTTTAAAATTATATTATTAATGATAATTATAAATCCCCAATTTTCTTCCATGTCCTTGTTTTATAAAAATGTTCTCAATTGTTTTACTATTATTATATGTTTCATTAATTTCATGTTTTACTGATGTTTTTTTAAAATTTATTTAAAAAGAATCTTTTTGTTGTTTTCTAAATTATTATCATTATGACTAGTCTCGAAAAATATGGATGGATTTTGTTAACTTATACGACATTAGTGTATCTTACCACCATCATGAAAACATAATTTATTAATGTTTACATTATATTTAGACACATCATTTTTCCATGATTTTTTCTTTATTATGTGTATAATTATTATATGTTAAATGTGATTTTTGATAAAAATGGGTTTTAAGATAACCAAAAGTGTTTTTCACACTGGTGTATAATATTTTTTTAATAGTTGAATTCATGATATGGTCAATGATGATTGTTAACAAAGAAATTGGTCCCATTATAGATCATGGTTGAGCCTGTTATAAAAAATACTATTTTTTTTCCAAAATATTTTTTTAGTACATTGGATTCTCCGGAGGTGGAAGTCAAAAAAATAGTAATTCAATTTGCATGAGTTATTGTAAGAGTCATATGATAATGATGTAAAAAGTAACCAGAATTAAATAAAATAATTACAAATAGATATCAGGGAAATTATTTATTTCAAAATTTAATCTAAATATCATATGTTTAAAAATAATGATTTCACAATTCTATGGAAAAAGGAACATATTTTAAGAAAATGTTATTCAAGTGTTTTTTTCATTGGACTAATGGTCTTTAAAATATTAGTGTCCCTTAATGTTATTTTTTCTTGACATTCATTTTTTTTAAAATCCATAGGGTTTATGGATATGTAATGTAAAATTGGATTAAAATTTTAATGTTATGTTATTATTTATAGAAATGAAATCCCATTTTTTTAAAAGTTTCATACTGCGAAAAATTGATATTGAGTAAAAGTGTTCAAAATATAATATATGATTTATTATTCAAGAGTTATGACATAATTCTCTAAAACCATAAACTGATAAGATCTTCTAGATTTAACGAATGTTAACTCTAGTTTAAACATAGGAGAATATGTAATGCTTAAGGTTGGGACCCTACAATTGTTATCAGATGAGGGTTTAATGTAATTTGTAAATTACGATGTCTTCATGAGTGGTTATCTTAAGAGTTATGGATACCATCATTGTTTTAAAATTATAATTTAAATCATAATATTAATTTCTTAAAAAACCCTTTTGAGTATTTATGTTATAATTTTTTCGGTCAATAATTATATTTTTGAAGACATTTATTTTTGATGTAATTATATGTTATTATAATTTGTGAAAATGTGTTTTATCAAATAGATAACTATGGAAATTTAAATTTATTTTGTGATTAATTTGTTATAGATATCCTGGAAGAAGATTACTATAATTTGTTTTAGAGTTATAGGAATATGGTAATGAAAATAGTATGTTTTTTATCTGAGGAATAAATGTTGAATGATCTTCTAGAATCATATATGATTTTATTATGGTATTATAATAATTCATGTTAATTATGAGAATGGTTTTAATATCTTAGATACTATATTAATTGGGAAATTACATTTTCGGTATGTTACATTAAGATTTATTAATGTTAATTTGAAGATAAATGATAAAATATAAATGATGAAAATATTTTTTTCATATAAGAATATATCACTGTGTTCAATGTATCGGTGGAAATGTAATTCTTCAACTCGAGTAAAATGATCATGAAATAAAAACTATCCCTATTTACATTTATAATTGATAAATAATTGTATTTTTTAACCATCACTTATTTATTAATTTGTGACGGTTAACTTTCTCATGACCAGGTACTCTACCACTCTATATCATTCACTAAGAGTTATTTTTGTTTTCATTAAAAGTGTTTCTATATCCAATATTTTTTTCCGTATTTGTAAACCTCATTTTTTGTTATTCCAAATGACACATGTACTTCCATTTTCCAATTTTCACATAGATGTTCTTTATTCCATTTTCCAATGTGGTATTTCACGTGTGGTAATTTGTAAATTCAAACCCTGGTTACGGAGCCCCATATCAATATTCTGAGGAAGAAATTCCAAAATTGGGGGAGAATGCAATAACCCAGGTAATGATGGAATAGTCTATTTTCATATTTATTTATTATTCCTGAATTATTTTTTTATATTAATTATAAATATATTATGTAATTTTTAAATTCAAAAAAGGAAATATAATGATTAAATTCATTTATTTTAATATTTTTTAAAAGAATAAATTTCACATTATAAAATATTAAATTTATAAAATAAACTTCATTTTAAAATCCATAATGTCGAAAATTTATTAAAATGAATTGTTGATAATCTTCTTAAAATATTTATCTTTCAATTAATAAAGAAAAATACTTATTTTTATATAAAAATAAATTTTATTTTAAACTATATAAATGGTCATATTATGATTTTCATTATTTTTAAATTTTATATAGTGAATTTTGACTTAAAATAACCGCAATATGGGTTTTCATATGTATTTTATACTTTAGTTTAGTAAAACAAATTATATTTCAAAAGTTCATTTTTTGAAAAAGTTTTTCCCCATTTGTTTTTTAAAAAATTTAAATTAAATTATTTGAATTGTGTATTTTCAAATTTTAGAAATGGATCCATTTTTTGGAATTAGTAGTTTCAAGTGTAGTAAATATTTACCTTTTATTTTTTAGTCAATGGGAATTGTAACCTTAGTATATTATATTTACATAGTAAAGGGTATATTGGATAGTATAAGTTTAAAAAAGATAAGAATTATAAAATGACCCAAAAACATACCTAAATCATTTTGGATGAGTATATATTTATGATAATCATCCAAGGGTTTAATTTATAACCTTTTTGGGCCCTTTGGATGAGATTATGACATTATAATATTTTATTTAATGAAATTTCAAACATGTAACACTTTTATTTTTAGTAAGTGTAATTTTTTCAATAATGTGTTATATAGAGGATACGTTCAACTATAATTACTATTTTTAAATAAAAAAGATTTATCTTATCTATGGTATGTTTTTTATATTTTTTCTGAATAAATAATTACGTTACATACAAGCAAAAAATCTAATTCATTTATTATTCAATTAATAAAAAAATATTCATTTTTTTAAATATTATAAAAATAATTATAATTTGAGAAAAATAATGTGATAATAAAAGTTTCTAGATGATAATGAAATTTTAGGAGTATAATAATATATTTTTCGAAATTATACGCATTATATTGATATTATTAAATTTAATGTAATGAATAGTTTTTAAATTTAACATAATGTATAATTTCTAGAAAATAATATTTTATTAAAAGATATAAAATTACAAAAAATGAAATTTTAATCAATTTTATTATGATAAGGTTTAAAATACAATCAATTTTTATTTTTATGGATATTTTTTTATTTTATTATAACTATATTCAATCTCAAAAAGTAAAAATTAATGTTGTCATGGTAAGAGTTAACGAGGATAAACATGCAATAAAAACAAAATACAAGGATATAAATATAGTAAAAACATTCATAATTTTTGTTTCATGAGTATATTGTTACCCATAATCATAATTTATTTTAAATAACTCACATTGTTATTGTTTTAATTTAAATTTAATTGAAAATAATGTTATATTTTTTTATATTCCAAGAGAACCCCTCCATTCTATTATAAAAAGGGACCTTTTCCTCATTTATTCACATTTAAAACCCCATTTAGTTCAACATGATCTTCCCAAATAATTTAATAGGATCCATCCCATAATTATATATGTGTTTTAGTCATAATATCAACTATAGTGGTATTAGGTGTTAATAAATGGAGGTTTCCGAAAGAAGAGTTATCATTTTTAATAGAGTTTTTATTGCATCTCCATATACACTTCTATCAAATAATCCGTAAACATTATTATATAATTTGGAAAAAATTATATTTCATATAATTAGGTTTTTTATTTTAATTTCACTACCAATATACATCACATATTCCATAAAATGGGATACAAAGGCACTATTCATTGTGCAGATGAATACCACCTCAGGAATTGATGTAATTCTTTTTCATCACAACCACACAAGAATGGTTATAATTTTGGGAATTTTGATTTTATATGATATTCATGAAATATTTATCATTATTAAATTATAATATATCATTTAATTTATTTTCTTTACAAGAACTGAATAATGAAAACATTGTTCTTATATAGGTGTGGACTACCACAAAAATGAAGTGATGTGATTCATTTATCAAATCAACATGTAAGGAATGATATACATAATTACTTTTAAATAATTCATATGATATATAATATATTATTGTCACTATTGGAAGCTAAAATAATATATACCTTCATTCCAAAAATATATTTGAAAAATAGAACCATTACTCATCCATACATACAACGTTCCATCTAAATGATTATAGCATAGATTGTTTTCTCATAACCAAATTTAATGGATGGTATTAAAATTATAATTGATAATAATTTCATGAATTTTACCCCTAGATGATGTAATTGTTGTCTCTTTTTTCTTAATTTTACATACCAAATCAATTTTGGACTTATGAATTAAATATCATCAATATATCCTAAGTGATCTTAATTCAATATGTAATTTTATTGAACATCAAAATAAGTGATATAAACCCAATAAATATCATTAAAATGTTTAAAAATAAATTAAATAAATAACCTAAAATTATTATTCATAAATATAGTGAATATAGAGAGGAATCAAAATCAAGGTAAGGGCCTTTCATTTAAAAATTATCTGATTAATGTTTCTCTTAAAAAAATACTTTTCGTCCATGTCCATGTTATTATAAAATATATTTTCTATTATTTCATAATTTTTTTATTTAATTTATACCAATGTTTATAATTTTTTTTTAATGGAATATGTATTTTTTTTGTTTTCCAAATGATGTACAATGTGACTTTTTTGATAAAAATTTAGATGAAATGAGATTGTATAGTATAATATGTGACTAGATTTTCCCACCATTATAAAGCATTAGATATTTTAAATTTCCACTTTATGTTATCAATTTTTTTCCATGAACATTAATTTTTTATTATGTGAATATTTTTTAGATTTAAAATGTGATTTTTAATAAAATGGGTATTTTTTAATCCATATGTTTTTTGAAAATAGGTTTAAAAGGAATTTTCAAGTGTTTTGTTAATGATATGGTCTATGTAAAAATATTATGATGAGTTGAGTTCCATTATAGCTCCTAGGTGAGCATGTTGTAGCATATGCGATGGGGGTTTCCAAACAGATCTACAATTAATTGGGATACTCGGATGTGAATGTAAGCTATATTCTTTTCCAATTTGTAAGAGTGATTAAAATAGGTATATTATAATGATTTTCTGAATAACCTACATGAATTTTCTAGGATAGCATAATTTTTTTCATGGAAATCATTAATTTCAAAAGGTAACAAAAATATGGTTTTTTAAAATAACCATTATACCCTATTAGTTTAAAAATGTATGTTTTGTTTAAGGGAATTTTTTTCATAGGTATAAATGTTTCTAATTAGACTAAATGTTTTCTACTATTTATATCCCTTAAAAAAATTTGTTCCTTATTACAAATTTTTTAAAATATTTTTCATAGAGTTTATGTATGGGTAAATGAAAATATGAAGTCTTAGTTATATTCATAATGAACCATCATGAAGAGGAATCATATTTTGTTTTAAATGTATCATTTTGTGGGAAAATAGATATTGAGTAGAACGTAAACTTTGTAATATATGTGTTGTTATATATGAGTTATGACCAATTTCTATAAATGTATATATGAAAATATTCATGGGATTGTAATAATGCTTATTCTTGTTGTACGAACCCAGTCTTTAACATTATATAATCCTGAATTATGTTAATAATTCACATTGAGGATATTTTTAACTTTAGAGATTTAGAAAATTAGGTCATAACATATACATAACAACTTGAATGTTATAAGTATAAACTTATACTAATTATCCATTTTTTCATAAAACAAAAACTATTAAAAAAAGAAGCATGTCTAGTTCTATGTTTTAAACTGCATGATTTTTCCTTAATCCCATCCTTGGCCCTATTTATCTATAAGTCTTATGAACACATTTTAAAACATGGGATGAGCATAAAAAAGCTTAGTAAGGGATACATAAAGAAGGAAAACTGTTAGTTTTTCAAAACAACATGTAAACCATGAAATGGTCCGATGAAATACGTATTTGTGATAGAAATATATATTGTCACAAAAGGTCCGACGAAATACGTATTTGCGAAGGGGGTCTTTTCCCGCCGCAAATAGTAGGTTAATTGTGATGGGAATAGGCGACCCGTCACAATAGGTTTGGCGCGGTTTGCGCGCCAAAACGCGGGAAGGGTATTTGCGACGGGGACGCATCCCCGTCGCAAATGCCCGACGACGGTAAATACCATTTGCGACGGGAAAAGCCACCCTTCACAAATAGTATGTCGGCGGGTGTATATTTTTTATGGGACCCATCGCAAATACCCTTTTAACCGCCCACAGTAATTAATGTGGGCGATGGTATTTGCGACAAGCCCCATCGCAAAAGCCCGACGACGGTAAATACTATTTGCGATGGGAAAAGATGTCCGTCGCAAATAGTATATTGGCAGGTGTGTATATGTGACGGGACCAGTCGCAAAGATCCTTTTAATCGCCGACTGTAATTAATGCGCATGAGGGTATTTGCTACGGGCCCCGTCGCAACTAATCTAACCTATATATACCCCCACCTGTTTTTTTCCAAATCACTCAGATCTTCCTCTCCCTCTCTCTTCATTTTCCAGTTTTAAGGAAAAAATTTCCTTTAGTTAAAATTTTCTATATGAGAGCAATTGGAAGGCGCCAATACCTTCAGAATATCAAAGTTTTAGGTATTTATATTTTATTTTTTATATTTATTTTTTTTAATATTAATTTTAATTGTTGTTTATAAGTTGTAATTAAATTAGATTTAAATTTATTTTTATTTTTATTTATTTTTAGTAAAAAAATTATATTGTTAGTGATAATTATAAATAATTAGTGTTAAATTGCAATAATAAGAGATTATTATAGATAATTAGCAGAATTTAGTAATAATTAGATATAATTAGGGATAATTAGGGGTAACTAGTAATAATTAGATATAATTAGTAATAATTAGATATAATTTTTAATAATTAGATATAATTAGTATTAATTAGTTATAAATAGTAATAATTAGATATAATTAGTAATAATTAGATATAATTAGTAATAATTAGATATAATTAGTAATAATTAGATATAATTAGTAATAATTAGATCTAATTTGTTATAATTAGGTGTAATTCGGTATAATTAGTAATAATTGGTAATAATTAGTAATAATTGTTAATAATTCATAATAATTGGTAATAATTCATTATAATTGGTAATAATTAGTAAGAATTCGTAATAATTAGTAATAATTCAAAATAATTAGTAATAATTATTAATAATTACTAAAAATTAGATATAATGTGTAATAATTAGATATAATTAGTAATAGTTAGATATAATTAGTAATAATTAGATATAATTAGATATAATTAGATATAACTATATATAATTATATATAATTATATATAATTAGTAATAATTAGATATAATTAGTAATAATTAATAATAATTAGTAATAATTAGTAATAATTAGTAGTAATTAGTAATAATTAGTAATAATTAGATATAATTAGTAATAATTAGATATAATTACTAATAATTAGATATAATTAGTAATAATAAGATATAATTAGTAATAATTAGATATAATTAATAATAATTAGATATAATTAGTAATAATTAGATATAATTAGATATAATTAGATATAATTAGTAATAATTAGTAATAATTAGAAATAATTAGATATAATTAGACATAATTAGATATAATTTGACATAATTAGATATAATTAGATATAATAAGATATAATAAGATATAATTAGATATAATTAGATATAATTACATATAATTACATATAATTAGATATAATTAGATATAACTAGATATAATTAGATATAATTAGATATAATTAGATATAATTGGATATAATTGGATATAATTAGATATAATTAGATATAATTAGATATAATTATATATAATTAGTTATTCTTGGTTGATCACCTTACAAGTAGATTTGCAATAGGACAACCCAAATCATGCCATTCTCATCTATAAGAATTAACTCACATGAACCATTACATAGACCATTCTTACCTGAAAATTTAAGGGAAAGATACTGATGTCCCCTCAAATTATTAAGGAAGAATGATCTATGTAAAGGAAGTGAGATGATTCTTAGAGATGAGAATGACATTACATTCGTCATCCTATTGAAACACTACTTGTGAGGTGATCAACCATGTAAGGATAATTATAGAGTTTACATTGGACATGGCTGACACAAACGTTTTATTGCGCATGACCTAACAATTGGCCACCCTTTGAGATTTGAACATGTTAAGAATAGAGAAAAGCATCTTGCGAATATTGATAATTTTAATATTTTATAAATTTTTTATTAGTTTAATAATATTAATATTTTTTTTTCATAAATATTGATAATATAATTTTTTTATTAGTAATAATTAGTAAACGAAAACTGCCTGGATAATGAAGGGAAAATTTGTAATCATCTCCACAATGATGATTACCAAATATCTTTTCATTATTTAAGCACTTCTCATTTTGTTAAGTATTTCTATGTATTGCTAAATTAGTAATAAATTGTAACAATTTGTAAAAATTAGTAATAAATTGGAATAATTAGTAATAAATTGGAATAATTAGTAATTATTAGTAATAATTGGTAATAATTTGCATTAACTAGTAATAACTAGTAATAATTAGAAATAATTAGCAATAATTTGAAATAATTAGAAATAAATAGGAGTAATTAGTTATAATTAGTACTAAATTATAATAAATTGTAATAAATTGTAATAATTAGTAATAATTAGTAATATATTGTAATAATTGGTAATAATTAATAATAATTTGTAATAATTTGTAATAATTTGTAATAATTAGTAATAATATGTAATAATTAGTAATAATTAGTAATAATTAGTAATAATTAGCAATAATTAGAAATAATTATCAATAATTAGGAATACTTAGAAATAATTAGGAATAGTTATAAATAATTAGGAATAATTAGCAATAATTAGGAATAATTAGAAATAATTAGGAATAATTAGAAATAATTTAGAATAATTAGAAATAATTAGGAATAATTAGCAGTAACTTGTAATAATTAGCAATAAATTGTAATAATTAGCAATAAACTATAACGATTAGCAATAAATTGTAATAATTAGCAATAAATTGTAATAATTAGAAATAAATTGTAATATTTGGAAATAATTTGTAATAATTAGCAATAATTTGTAATAATTAGCAATATATAGGAATAAATAGGAATATATAAGAATAAATAGGAATAATTAGTAATAATTAGTAATAATTAGTTAGGAAGAGTTAGGAACAGTTAGGAAGAAATTTTAATAAATTTTAATAAATTTTAAGAACTTGGCACAATTTCTAATTGATTGACGACACTCTTTTTTCTCGATGACTTTTTTCCTTTCAACTCTCACCGACTCAAAAAATTATGAAAAATGTGCTATTACGTAGACATATTCAATATTGTATGCATGAGATTGGATATGAATTCATAGGATAATATTTATTATAACGTTTTTAGGCAGTGACAGTTGGAAGGAGACGATTAATCAACGAAAAGGGGAATCTTTTGGCCGAAGGCTCATTTACGTGCATCTTTAGCACACTGAAATCACAATGAAGAATCTATTTGGAGGTACAAATATTCATTCTCATGCATACGAGAATGAATATGCATACCTTAGACCAGATTCTTCATTGTGATTTCATTGTGAGAAAGATGCAAGTAAATGAGCAATCAGACAAAAGAGGAGCCATCGATCCACTAGAAATTGTGTTGCCCTTAATTAATGGTAATTATTAAGAAGTAGTTGTAATTATTTATCTTCTTATTTCAGATAGTGTTTTTATATTTTCAAATTATTCAAAAATAGTAATGATTTTATATTTTATGCAGAAAAATATGGAACAATGAAGTCGACATCAGTCATTTTTAGATGATTGCGGTTGGATAAATCAATGTAGAAATATAAATGGTTCTGGTTTAAATCCTCTATATATTGAGGTTGTTGAAGCTTTTTAACATTTGCATCATCAAAAGAAGAATATGTTTTACAAGGCACCATTAAGTGTCCTTGTAAAAAATGTTCTATGAGAATGTTTGACACATTTGACAAGGTTAGGAGACATATCTTGCAGTTTAGTTTTCAACCAGATTATGTTTTTTGGTATCAATACTGTGAACACAATTATAAAGAAGATCCTAATAACTTGATTCCAGATCTATCACGGTTTTAAAATTTAGTACATGGTGTTGTAGGTCAATCTTTCTAACAAACTGAAACTCACGAAGATATTGATTTAACTCATGAGTTGGCACCATCTGAATTTAATGAGTTGTTGAGGTCTGCTAAGGATGTATTATATCTTTGTTGCAAGATATGAAAATTAGAATCGGTTGCAAAATTTATGGCTATTAAAACAGATAATGAAATTTTAAACAACTGTTTTGATCAGATATTTTCTTTGGTTAAAACACTGTTACCTAAAGTAAATGTCTTTCCTGCAAATTACTATGAGAGCAAGAGGTTGGTTCTTAATCTGGGCCTTAGTTATTGGAAGATTCATGGATGTCTAAATGATTGTATCTTATATTATGGTGAACATGAGTCATTGGATAGTTGTCACACATGTGGACAATCTAGGTATAAAGAAGCTCAACCAGGGAAGTCTAGATCAATTCCCGTAAAACAGTTGAGATATTTTCCCCTTACACCCATATTGCAGCATTTATTTATGTCTCAGAACACAACGTCAATGATGTCATGGCACAAAACCAAGATTCCAACTGATAAAAGCATGAATCATCCATATGATGTTGATTCATAGAAGCATGTTGACCGTATGCATCAGTATTTTTCTATAGAAGCCTGAAACGTGTGATTGGGTTTTTCTACAGATGGTTTCTCTCTGTTTGGTTCTTATGGTAGTCAGTATTCATGTCGGTCTGTCTTTATAACTCTGTACAATTTGCCTCCATGGATGTTGATGAAGGAGCCTTATATATTTTTTACTTTATTAATCCCAGGACATCCAAAAAAGAATATTGATGTTTATTTGAAACCATTGATTGATGAGTTAAATTCATTATGGAGTGATGGTGTTAATACATATGATGTTGATGCGAAACAAAATTTCATATTAAAAGCTGCATTGATGTGGACGATTAATGACTTTCTGTAATGTGGCATGTCATCTGGTTGGAGTACACATGGTCTGAAATAATTTCCTTACTGTATGAAAGAAAACAAGGCCTTTATGCTCGTCAATGGGAATAAATATTTCTATTTCGATTGTCTCCGTAGATTTCTTTCAACCAATCATCTTTTTGGGAGGAACAAATCTTATTTCAGAAAAGGTACAATTGAAAGGGATGAACCTCCAAATATGATCTTAGGTACAGAGTTAAAATTAGTTGAATTTTCATTACCTCCCATGACATTTGGACCAACAGTAAACAAATAGAAAATTCATGGCTTTGGGAAAGAACATAATTGTATAAAATGAATCAATTTTTGGGATCTTCTGTATCGGTCTGATTTGTTGGTCTACCACATGTTGAATGTTATGCATATTGAGAAGAACTATTTTGATAATTTATTTCATATAGTTTGGGTTACACTAGGTAAGACCAAAGATACTGTAAAGGCACGGTTAGATGTTGCCCAAATTTGCAGGCGACCAAAACATGAACTATTTGAAAATGTCAGATCACAGAGGTTAATGAAGAAAAATGAATCTTATACACTGTCCAAATATATTCGCTTATAATTTTTTCACTGGATTGCAGATTTGAGACTTCCATATTGATATCCTTCCAATTTGGGTAGATGTGTTAAGAATGGTTATATTACTGGATTAAAAAGTCATGATTGTCATGTTATAATGGAAAGACTAATGCCAATTGGATTTAGAGGTTTGTTTAATTATATGATTTGGGATTCTATAACAGACATATAATATTTTTTTGAGACATTTGTGCAGTGACAACAGACTACGATGTGATAAGAAAACTGGAAGAAGATTTTTCTGTAATTATATGTAAACTGGAAAAAATATTCCCATCGGATTTCATTGACTCAATGGACCATCTGATATTACATTTTCCACATGAAGCATAATCTAGAGGTCCAATACAGTTTTTATGGATGTACCCATTCAAGATATGCATGCAGAAATTAAAGAAAAAAGTTCATAAAAAGAATCAGTTGAAAGCTCAATTGCTAAAGCTTATTTTTAATAGGAAATTTCTTTTTTTTCTGCTCTCATTATTTTGAGTCTAAATATCCCTAAAAAAATCGCATGGGTTAAAACGAGGGGAATTTTAATGACGAAATGGACAATCAATTAATAGTTTTTAGTCATCCAAATCATGGTTTTGGTGGAGTTCATGAACGATGGATTTCTGATGATGAACATCACAGAGCTCATACATATGTTCCGCTCAACTATGAAGAAATGACATCATTTTTCCAGTGAGTGATTCAATCACTTATTCTATAATTTATGTTACAATATTTAAACTTATTTTATTTGATGGTTATATGATTATCATATCAAGAAAATACTTCAAAAAATTACAGTAGATGCTCTTGAATAACCTAGACAATTGTTTTTCTCAATGGTTTCAGAAACAGGTAACATAAATTGTTGATGGTTTAATATCAATTCCATTTATTATTTATTATATTGATAAATGTTTTAAAAATATTCAGTTGTCTCAATATACTGATAAAATTGATAAGTGACTATGTATATTGAGTAACCCATCATCCAAAATGGTTACATATTATAATGCATATGTGGTGAATGGTTTTCGATTTCATACACATGCATACGGGGAATAAAAAAACAATGGACAATGGAGTTTTCTTGGGAGGATCACATCACAGAGAAACTGAAGTTCACTTTTATGGCATTTTGGATGAAATTATTGAGCTGTGTTATCTAGGACAGAATTACATAATAATGTTTAAATATCGGTGGTTGGATACTGAGAGGGATTGCGTGTTCATCAGACTCATGGAATCGTCGATATTAAATATAAAAGTCTTCTTGTATTAAATGAACCATTTTTACTGGCTCAACAAGCACATCAAATTTCTTATGCAAAGTACTGTTCCACTTCAAGAGACTTGAGTGATTAGTAGAGCATAATAAAAATGAAATCTCAGGAAAATTAGTTTACTCAAACTGAATTTGGTTCCACTAAAGTGGAAGGAATTTAATTTTTTCAAGAGATTGCTCAAAATCCATCTGATTCACAACGATATTTGAATATCGATGATGACACCCCACAATTAAGGATTGATGGTGATGAAGATGTTAATGATGTTACAAATGAATTTTAAATGATAAGAGTTGATGAAACTGAAACTCATATGGATATTTATGATGTTGAGGAGGAAGATGAAGACATTGACATTGATAGTTATGGATAAGAGTGTGAAGATGAACATTGACACAGTTAAATTTTTGTTATTATCATAACTAATATATATCTATATATAATAGTAATTTTAAACTATCTACTAACAATAATCATTTCTGTTTCATATGGATGCTGATATATATCGCGAGTTGTAGGAGGCTGACCTACCATTGGATGAGGGAGATTTTGGATCATCTGACCCTCAGCCTACTGGCCATTCAGGGGGTATGCAGAAAGGGCACAGTCTTGCATGACTGATGATTCCTGACCCTATCCCCAAATGACGTCCACATCTTGGTTTCGATCCACACACATACAGAGGTATGAAAACCAGTATATTTAAGTTAGCTTTCAATAATTTATGTATATATATACACTAATTTTTTTTATTATTTATTCATTTTTCATAGTTTTGTGCATGTTGCTATTGGACAGGGGAGCGCTATCTTATTCAATTATTTTTCTCAGCCATGGATCACATGGGAACATATTCCCATTGATGTGCGACACGACATCTTCCATCATTGGCTAGTATGTAAATAAATAATATTTATTTTGAAATTTATTTTATTAATAACTTGATATTATATATTATTTGTGGGGTTTATGGTAACCTATCGATGATAGAATGCATGACGCTATCCATGCGGCATGGTCGGTTTCTATGCATGACCATTTCCATCAGTTTTTGTACAATTTGAGAAGGACAACCATTAAGAAAGTAGGATTGACATAATTTGATGAGTCGTGTAGAGCTCACCGACCAAAGTACATATCATCTCATAATTGGGATGGATTATTTTACACTGGTTGGGTTGTGGATTTCAGAGGAGATCTTTAGTGGGATGACAGAACCAAGGGAGACGGTAGGTGACGCATCGAGCTGGTAGTCGTACATTCAGTTTAAATAGAGATAATCCGGTAAGTATATTTTTAAATATTTTGTATAACATTAAATATAAATAGTTTATTTTATATTTCTATATGTATTCGAGCATCCCAATATTACGGAATTAAACATTTATCAGAGGATGTACAATGATCCAGCCACAAGAGATATTAGAGGTGATCTCCAACGTCAGATTGTGGTTAGTATTATTTTTTTAGTTTGAAAATTAACTGCATATAATATTTTCTAAATTTTATTTTTAAATTGGAATTGAAGGAGTCATATGAGGCTGGGACATCCCAGACATAGGTTGAGCGTTAGGATGAGAAGACTGAGAAGACCGGTACTCAGCATTTTGATGAGGTAGCAAGGATGCAGGCGACTCAGTATGACTTTGAGAAGGGATGAGTAGTTGGTATTGGCTCTCATTTGACTCCCGGTACTTATTATGGTACTGCTACGATGTCGGCGTCCAGTTTGAGAGGAGCTCGTGGAGAGATATCATCTTCTGGCTCATTGTATTAGGAGCATTTTCAAACTCAGGCTGAGCTTATAGTGACTTTTCATAAGCATCATGAAGAGATGTGTCAGCGGCAGCAGCAGCAGGAGCAATATCATGAGGAGGAGCTGCATCAATTGGAGCAGCGACAACATCAGGAGTATCACAAGCATATGAAGTACATGCGCCATTTGACTCATAGTTTTTGGATGGATTATCCTCCACCTCCTCCAGACGACCCCCTAGTGATTTTTTTCTGTTAATGAAATTTGAATTCATGTTTTGTAATAATATGAACTATTTACAGTTTCTGTTTTTTATATTGGTGGAAATATTGCATAATTTAATTTTTTTAAAATATTTTATTATTTATTTTTAGTAATATATTTATAAATATTTGTTTATTTTACTAATAATAATAATATTTGATGATTTTTTTATATTTTTTTAAAAATATTGAAACTTTTAATAATTTTTTTTTATTATTTTAATAATATTAATATTAATATTTTATTAATCATAATGTTATTAAATATATTTTTTAGTATTATATTTTTTAATGTTTGTTTATTTTACTAATAATAATAATATTTTTTATATTTTTATTATTTTTATAATAATAATATATTTTTTCATTAATCATAATTTCATTATTATTTCTTTAATTATTTTTAGTATTTGCGATGAGGTCTTTAACAACGGAGCCCCGTCACTAATAAGTGAAATATATTTTTTAAAGATTAGTATTTGCGACGGGACAATGGGCCCCTCGCAATTAGTATTTGCAATGAACCTGTTGCAAAAGGTTCAGGGGTATATAATGTATATAATCGGAAGGCTATTTGCGATGGGTAAGTTCCCCATCTCAAAAACTAATTGCAATGAGCCCGTCGCAAAAGGTTTTTTGGTATATAATGTATATTATCGAGATATTTTTTGCGACGGGCCCGTCACAAGAAATATCTCTTGCGATGCCATTTTTTTCAACGGGCTATTTGCGATAGGGGCCCATTGCAAAAGGCTATTTGAGACGGGATCCCGTCACAAATAGCTCGTTGCAAAAAACCGGAATTCCAGTAGTAATAAATATTGAGTAGAAGTGTCAACATTGTAATATATGTTTTTTATATATGAGTTATGACCAAATTCTATAAATGTATATATGAAAATTTTCATGGTATTGTAATAATGATTATTATAGCTATACGGACCCAGTCATTAACATTACATAATCTTGAATTATGTTAATAATTCACAATGAGGATATTTTTAACTTTAGAGATTTAGAAAATTAGTTCATAACATATACATAACAACTTGAATATTATAAGTATAAAATTATACTAATTATCCATTTTTTCATAATAGAAAAAACTATTAAAAAAAGAAGCATGTCTAGTTCTATGTTTTAGACTGCATGAATTTTCCTTAATCCCATCCTTGTCCCTATTTATCTATAACTCCTATTAAACCATTTCAAAACATGATATGAGCATAAAAAAGTTTAGTAAGGGATATATAATGAAGGAAAACTATTAGTTTTTCAAAACAACATGTAAACCAATAAAAAATTATAAAAAATTAATACTTTTTACCTTAATGAAGTAGAAAAAACACTTCACTGAATATAACTCATTTCCTACCCTTTTTTGACCAAAATATTACCATAAATCCCTTAAAAACAACATATATCATATAGAGTTAACATGGGACTTAAACATACGTAAATTGAATAACCATATGGTAGACTACCACACATATCAATAAATGGAAAATCCATATGGATGACTTCCATACAAAATTCGTTGGAGGTTATAATGTAACCACTCGTCCTTGGTTTATCACGCAACTACCCAGCAAATTTCTGAGTACCATTATATAATCATAACACATAAAAGACTGAAAATATCAACATTTCAAACATTAAATTTTATTTGAAATCACAAGAAATAATTTCAAGAAATTTAAATAGTCAATCCACTTCAAAAACCATTTTCAATATCGAAACGCCAAAAAACAGAAAAAGATTTTTTTTTTACTTTTAACACATTATGTCTTATAGAGGAATCCAAATAACGATTATGGCGGTGGAGAGGACATTATTGTCGTATATGGTAAAAACATTCCGTTTTCCATTTAGTAAAATAATTCATAGATAAAATATTCCCCTTGAATGATTGTAAATGTTAATGGGATTTATTATACACCATGTAAAAGGAGGATGTGTATATTATCAAAACACGCCTCAATGAAAGGAGATTGAGACAATGTCCCTTACCTTGAGTTTGAATCATCACATAAGTTATTTTTTATTCCTGAATAATAAACATAAGTTAATTTATACTTGATTTAGAACCTTTTTCAAGTTTATTATTACATTTATATCACTTATAACCTTTCTATAACAATCATTTAATTATTCTTGTTCATGTCGGTCGTCTTGTCGATGTTCGGTACTTGAGTAAAAAATAAAGTTGTTATAATTACAAATTGTCCTTGTGGTAAAACGTACATTATATCTAGAATTATATTCATGATTTAGATATAATATATATAATATAGATAATTTATAGGTGTATTTATAATATTCTATGGAATTCTGATATAACAAATGAAATTCACCAATCATAGAGACGGTAAGTTGTACGTACGCATGAATGCTACTTTAATTTATTTTTCATATCTAAAAAAATGAAAACTAAATAAATAATAGGTATATTATAACTCTATTATAATATCTATGTTATATATGTTCCATTAGTTCATTAATTTTATCCTTTAAAAATTCCATGTATTGAATTAATGAGTCGTATCACTTTTAGGGGGCAGTAGTCCACACTTATTCGAATAATATTATCATATTTATACAATATAAAAAGAATAATGGTTTGTTATAAAAGAGAAATAAGAACCATAGAGATAAAATAATTATCATATATATAATATATAATTACATTTCAATCATAATGGCCACCACGAGAGGGGGTAGGAGAAGATTGAACAATCAACATTTTGTGAGGTAATAGTTCATCATCCAAAGACATAGTATGCTCTATACCAATTAGATGGAAGTGTGCGTAAGTGTTATTCGAATCCTTATCATAACAACAACATACTATATTGAGGATACTGGTGTTGTTATGTAAATAATGAATAAGAAGAGCATAGGGAGAAGAGAAGGAAAAATAATGGAAAGGAACTTTAGAGAAGACATTACCTCAATATGGGTAACTTCTTTTGATTTGAGACAAAGGGATTTCTTGAATTTCATTCAGCCTAAGGGAAGGATTCTAGAAGTGATATAAGAATGTTGAGAGCATGTTGGGGAATATTTTGGATGAGCCATGTGGCTTGAGAGGTTTGACTAATGGGTTAGAGGTGGTGTCCTTTTATAAGAGGAGAGAGGGTCACTTTATGAATGTCATGAAATATTATTTTATTATAAACTAAATTAAGATTTAAAATGGTCCACAACTCATTTAATTCTAATTTAAGGTAATTATTGTTCAAAATCCTATCAACCAATAGGTTTTATACATGTTTTGGATTCAAATATATCCTTATTCATAAGCTTTAACCATTAGTTAACTAATTTAACTCTTACCATGTCTTCTTGTATATGCATACTATATGGTTAATATAGTTACCATAAAATTCAAATAAAAACAAAATGGTTTCATTAATGCACTTTAAAATATTATCTAAGTCATTTTTCAAAATCATAGTTTTTAGTACTATTATATAATTTAGTAAAATAGTATTTGTTTTAAAAACTCATTTATGATAATTTATATAATATTGATATCATGACTTTTAATAAATTCCATAAAAACATGATTTTTTATAAAAAACACCATTAGTTCAAAGATAAAAATTCATAATCATCCATAAAATTCTTGGATTTCATAAATTTTTTAAAAATAAAATCTTTTTAATATTTATAATCTCATTTATTTAAATATTTCATTAATAATGTAATCACTAAATCATCATTATATCATAAATAAATTTATTTATTGGATTTTTAAAAATAATAAATAAACTATCATGATGTACAAAATGTTTTTATATTTATAATAACTATTTATAGTCGAAAATATCACTTTTATAACCCCATATAATTTTTAAACTAAAATATACTTGTTTATGTAAAATTTTTCATTACATTAAATTAAAGGTAATTTAATGTCATTATCAAACACAAGTGGCTCCATGGGGTCCTAAAATCTACCCATGGATTCCCATGGTCGGAAGTATCTAATCTAATAGGGTTCGAACATGGGTTAGGGTAATTTAATGTTATTATAATATTATTTATTACACTTTTTTATTAGATTTACCCTTTAACCATGTTAAATAAAATATTTACGGAAGTTACTATTCATAATGTATAAAAATCAAAGGTACATATTTACAAAAACTGGACATAGTGATTCCAAATATGGACTCCATTTTTCCAAATTCAAAACATAGAAGTTTCCGAAATTAATTTAAAATTAATTCCAGTTGTCAAAAACAAAAAGCGTGTTCTAAAGAAGTAAAAAGTACTAAAAGATTGAAATGTGTTTATGTAAAATTTTAAAGTTAAATTATTTCCAATGAACAGAAATGGATTAAATGAAAAACATATAATAAAATTAATCTTTAAAACCAATTATAATGTTAATATAATTATATAATTAAATTAAATGAAAGGACATTTTTGACATAAAATTCAGTATTTTTCACTATTTGATAAAAATTAACATTAATAGAAAAAATATTAAAAATATACCCAATGTAAAATTTTATGTAACACTTCTAAATAAGAAGGTTATATTATAAAATGGAACATATAAAAGTGAAAAAAACTATATTTAAAAGGGTTCTCTTTTAAAAGGTCGTAAAACTTCTTTTTAAAAACAATACGTCTTTTATTCGAAGACAAATTAATTTATTCTTATGTCATATCTATAAAACAAATAAGATGAATTTAAAACAATATATTTGATATTTATATTATATTATTATAAAAAAATCTATATTAAGTGATATTAAAACACATTTATTCTCTTTTAAATAGGTTTTCATAAAAACACATCCATTATATTCAATTGGGTTTTATTTCAATTTCTAATGCATTTTGTAATCAATGAATCATCATTTAAACATGTGTAAAATATATTTCAAAATTTAGTTGGTACGATTCATTCCCACCATTCCAGCCGCTACACATTTACTACCAGTTAAAATAATAATATTATTATTGTATTATTTTTCTGTATAACTCAATGTTGGGTGCAATGTATGATTTCAGAGAAGCCTGTTGTTTAATGTCGAGTACTCTATCAGAAACAGTTTCCCATTTTACATAATATTAATATCATACTCATAAGTATTAATCAAAAAGTATTATTTTATAAATAATTGTGTCATTACAACCTTCCCAAATTTTAGAAATTGTGTCCTTTTTAATTACAAAATTCAGCTCGAAATGTTTATTGAATATCCCACATCGAAATAAGAGTCAATAAAACATTAACTTTAAAAGAAATAAAGAGAAGTTAAAAGTTCACCTATGATAAACCATACAATAATTCTATGTCTTAAATCTTGTATATGGAAGATAAACTAACCATAATGTTCGGATGGAGTATGATAGAAATCATGATCATGAGAATGTTAACAACAAGAAAACAAAAAACATGTGATAAGTTAAACGGTTTTTTATTCCCCAGTAGGAATATTAAATGGAAAACCATTTTTTGTTTAAAGTTTCTTTCCATAAAGTTGAAGAATTTATTTATTATATTGACTAAAAACATAAATAAATATACTTACTTTTCAAGTAGAATTTCAACCTTTAATATGTTTCTACCAAAAACTCATCTTTTCTCCAAATGATGAGTATTCAAGATGACTTGGTCACACGTGAAGTGATAGAATCAACATCTAGAGAATAAAAATATCTATAAAATATGAAACATATATTTCTCATATATTTAGATATTATCCAAATCCAAAATGGTTAGTACAAGATCTGATAATCCCGAAAAAGGATAATCTTTTATAAAACTAAATACCACACTTAGTCTCCAAAATTGTACAAACAATACCCATAGTTCAACAAGTACCATTCAATACACAATTGTCCTTAAACTTATTCAATATAATCCAAACTAATATTGAATTACAAAACATATAAGAGTTTAATCACATAGTCTTCTAAAAAAATCATAACATGTATCTCCAAATAACATTGGGTACACTTAAAGTCTCATACTAAAATTTAATTAACCAAATAATTTATTCTCTATGATAAGTTAATCATTTCCATGAAAAACCAAATCTCTATATGTCCAAAAGAACAACATATATTCTTAAAAAATAAAATTTCAACAATTACTCCAAAATGAAATCCCATAGTATTCTATTATCCTTAGGAATATAGTGTTCCCCAAAATAGAGATCGACTTCCAAAATAAATTTTGTCTTTTAATCACCCAATAATTTTCAGAAACTATGTATATCTATTTGATAAAACATAAATTCCCAAAATAAACTTATTCTTGATCCATAAAATCATTGAATGTAAAAGGATTAGTTATACTTACTAGGTACTTCACATAGTCCAGTGGTAGGCGATGCACCCTTGTCTCCCTTTTGTTATCAGATCGATTCCCATAACCATTCCGGATTTTATAGGTTGTCACTCATCCTATAGGTTGTACATTTTCTAAAACCATATCATTCTTATAAAATTTTCAACAATAAGATAATTTCCTCATAAGTAACCATAACCTATTTTATCCTCAAAGGTTGTCTAATACCTTTCAGTTTGCATCCCAAAATGTAATAACCATTTATCACCACAAAACAAAAGACATATGCACCCCTAAGGTTATCCATTATGTCCACATAGAAAAATATAATTCATTCTTGAATAACTATTTCACATATAAATATTTAGGGTTACACATACTAGAAAAAGTCTTCCAATGTAATCTAATCATCAAAAGATACATAATACATTTCATCATTTCATCATCCTAAAATGTAGAATAACTCTTGAATCACCTATATATAGACTTATTACTAATTCAATTTTCTTCATGATCCATTAACCATTGTTTTCCAAATTATTTCATATTACTTATTTCCTACAAATAAAATCATGAATCATATCCTAATATTCAATAATGTCAAAAAATCACCTAATAAATAATCCATACCATTCATTATCATTTTTAGTTTCTTTATCGTCAATTTGAAGGGAATTAGGTATTGGAAAACATGTATTTGTATGGTCCTACTGATCCCATTCTCGAACCATCTTAGTTGGACATATATTTGTATAATTACCATGAAAACCACATTTAAATCATTAAACTAATCCCTCAGAATGAACTTCTTTCCCCTTCCTGGAGTTAACAATATGATTCCTTTTTCAATGGAATGTTGTTGCTTTATGACCTTCATTTACATATATAGAGCATCTTCACATCCCGCTAAATAATTTTCCTAAGTTTTTCTTTCCACATCCATGACACATAGGTTTTTGAATATACATACCTTTATGGTTATTACCCGAACATCCGTAGGGATTTGAATCTCGCATATATGATTCCTAATAAAAAACACCAAGGTTCAGGTGGTCAATCGTGACTCTAGATAGTTCATTGAGAAAAACTAGAAGAGTCCTCATTTAAACTCCCATTTCATTTAGTTTCTTATTCAGAAAACTGTAATAGTATTCTTCACATCCACTGTTACTTTGGTGCCTCATAGATATTTCTATTTACTAAAACCAAAAAGGCCATTGTGAGTATATCATCAAAATCATCATATACTATCTTATGAGGGTGGTAAGAACTATGATATACTTATTCATTTTATCATAAACTCATTTGACTTATCTAAAATAATTATGACTATTTCTAATATTCTAACCATTATGGTAATGTCACTTATACTAAAATAACACCCTAAACTCTAAATTTATCTAAAATGACCTCTAATACAAACTATAATGACCTGTAATTAAGAATTATATTATCATGAATTATGATCATAATTCACATTGAGGATATTTTCAGTTTTAGATATTTAGATAATTAATTTATAACTTATACATAACAACTTTAATATTACAAGTAGACACTACTACTCACTATCCATTTTGTTCGTAAAACAAAAACTCTTAAAAAAAGAAACATGTCTAGTTCCATGTTTTAGACTACATAGATTTTCATTGATCCCATCTGTGAACCTATAAATCATTAAGTCCTATGAAAAACATTTCAAAACATGGTATGAGAATAAAAATATAAGTAAGGAATATATAAAGAAGGAAAATTGTTAGTGTTTAAAAACAACATGTCAACCATGAATACATTATCATAATTTAATACTTTACAACTTAAATAAGTGTAAAAACCCCATAAATTAATATAATCTCATGGTTTACCATTTTTGTAAATAAAAGATTACCATAAATCCCATAAGAACAAGAATAACATATAAAGATAACTTGGGACAGAAACAAACATAAATGGAATAACCATACTATCAACTTCCACACATATCACTAAATTGAATATCCATATAACTTACTTCAATATCAAAATAATTTGAGGTTATAACATAACCATCAATCCCTGATTTATCACTAAACCACCCATCATTTGGTCTATTATGTAACCACCTGTCAAACTTCCAAGTTCCATTATATAATAATCACACATAAAAGATTGCAAATATAAACATTTCAAACGTAAAATTTCATTTGTAATCAAAAAAATAATTTCAAAATATTCAAATAATAAATCCATTTCAAAAACCATTTTCAATACCAAAACTCCAAAAACAAAATAAGGGTTTTCTTTTTTCCCTTTAAAAGCATTAAGTATTATAGAGGAAGCCAAATGATTATTATGGAATCAGAGAGGACATTGTCGCCATATACATTAAAAAAAATCATTTTTTCCTTTAGTAAAACACATCGTAGATAAAATATTTCCTTTTAATTAATGTAAAAATAAAAGGGGTTTGGTGTAAACCATGTAGAATAAAGTGGTGTATATTGTCAAAACATGCCTCAATGAAAGTAGATTGAGATGATGTCCCTTACGATGAGTCTGAATCGTCTTGTATGTTCATTATTATTCCTGAATAATAAACTTAAGAGAATTTATACTTGTTTCAGAAACATTTTCAAGTATATTATTCCTTTTATATCACTTATTTCATTTCTATAAAAATAATATAATTATTTATGTTCATATCATTTGTTTTGTCGATGCTCGGTACTTGAGTCAAAAATGAACTTGTTATAATTATAAATTGTCCATGTGGTCAAAATTAAATTTTCTCCAGAATGATATTAATGATTTAGATATCATATATTTCATATATATCTTGTATATATGTATTTATAATTTTCCATAGAATTGGGATAAAAGAAATGAAATGCAACCGTTGATGTAGACGGTAAGCTGTACGTACGCATGAACACTACTTTAATTTATCTTTCATATTTTATGGAATGAAAAATGAATGATAATTAAGTTTATTATAACTAACATATAATATAAATGTTATATATGTCACATAGTTTCATTAATTTCATCCTTTATAGGTTCCATGCATAGCAAGAATGAGTCATATCACTTTGAGGGGGTGGTAGTCTACACTTTCTCAAATGAAGTTATCGTATTTATACAAAATGAAAAGCATAGGGGTATGCTATAAATTAGAAATAAAGAAGAATAGAGATAAAATAAATATCATAAATATCATATATGACTATAGTTCCATCATAATGGCCACCATGAGAGGTGGTAGGAGAATATTGAACAATCATCGTTTCGTGAGGCAGTAGTTCCCCGTCCACAGAAACAGAATGTTCTATACTCATATGATGGAGGTGTGTGAGAGTATAGTTCAAATAATTCTCATAAATAAAAACTAGTATATTGAGGATAGTGAATATTTTATTTAAATAAATAATAATAAGATCATAGGGAGTGGAGAAGGCAAAATAATTGAGAGGAACTTGAGAGAAGACATTACCTCATATCAGATAACTTCTTTTGATTTGAGCCAAATAAATTTCTTGAAATGCAGTATTCTTATAGGAAAGATTATAAGAGAATTATATGAATGTTGGTAGATTATTATAGAATATTTGGAATGATCTAAGGGAATTTATAGGTCTGGGTAATGGGTTAGAGGTTTTGTCCTTTTCTAAGAGGAAGGGAGGCACTTTAGGAATGTCTTGAAATATTATATTATTATAAACTGAATTTCTATTTAAAAAGGTCCCTAACACATTTTATTAAAATATAATTTGAGTAATATTCATAATCCTCTCAACCAATTGTATTTAGACCTGTTTTGGTTTCAAATGCAACCTTACCATTTAGTTTTAACCCTTAGTTGACTAATTTAACTCTTACCATGTCTCCTGGTATATTCATACTATATGGTTAATATAGTTACCATAAAATTCCAATAGAACCAAAAGGGGATCATTAATGATATTTTAAACATTATCTAAGTCATTTTTCTGAATATTATATTTTCAAGACTATTATATCATATAATAAATTAGTATTTGTTTTAAAAACTCATTTATCTCAATTTATATACTATTCATTTCATGGCTTAAAAAATCCATAACAACATTATTAATTCAAAAAACATAATAAATTAAAATATAACAATTTATAATCATCCAAAAATTTCTTGGATATTATAAAAAGTTTAAATATAAATTTTTATTATTATTTATAATATTGTTTATTTAAATATTTCATTAATAATGCAATCGCTACATTATCATTGTGTCATAAATAAATTAATTTATATGATATATAAAAATTATAAATAAAATATAATGATGTACGAAATATTTTTATATTTATGATGAATATTTATATTATAAAATATCACTTTTATCACCTCATATAATAATTTTTTTACTATAAGATAGTTGTTTATAATATGATTTTCTTTACGTTAAATTAAAAGTAATTAAATGTCATTTTGACACAAAAGTGGCTGTATTGGGTCCTTAAATCGACCCAAGGATGGCCATGGTTAGACATATCTCATAAAATATGGTTAGGACATGTTTTAGGGTAATTAAATATTATTATAATATTATTTATTACCCTTATTTACCAGATTTACCATTTAACCATGGTAAATAAAATATTTACTGAAGTTACTATTCATAATGTCTAAAAATAAAAAGTATCTATTTATACAATTTATACCAAATGATTCAAAATATGGAATCCATTTTTCAAAATTTACAAAATATAAGTTTTAGAAATTAATTTAAAATTAATTCTCGTTGTCTAAACCAAAAAGCGTTTTTTTACGAAATAATAACTACCAAAAGATTGACTTGTTTTTTATGTCCAATTTCAAAATAAATTACTTCCAATGACCAAAATTTTAATAAATTACAAAAATATAATCTAATTACACTTTAAAATAAATTAAAACGACAATTTAATCATATATATAAATTAGAATAATATACCTTTTTACATAAAATATTGTATTTGTTACAATGAATTAAAAATTGAACTTTATCAAAAAAATGAAAAAAATTTACCCAAAGTAAATTTTGATGTACCAATTCCAATGAAGAAGTGTATTTTGTAAAATTTAACATATAAAAGTGTCAAAAACTAGATTTAAAAAGGTTTCTCTATCAAAAGGTGGTCAAACTGCATTTTTAGAAAAATACTTCTTTTATGTGAAAAAATGAATTTATTCTTATATCATATCTAGAAATCATATAATATGAATTTCAAACATTAAATTGAATATAAATAATATATTTTTCATTAAATAAAAATCAATAAATATTGATACGAAAATAAAATTATTCTCTTTTAAATAGGTTTTCATATTAACACATCCATTATTTTCAATTGGTTTTAATTTTTATTTCTAATAAATTTGGTAATCAATGAATAATCATTTAAACATGTGTAAAAAATATTTCAAAATTTAATTTATACCATTCATTAACTCTATTAAAATCGGTATGTGATAACTACCATTTAAAATAATAATAATACTATTGTCTTATTTTTAAGTGTAACTCAATGTTGTGTGCAATGTAAGATTTTAGAGAAACCTGTAGTTTCATGTCGAGTACGCTATTAGAAAAAGACTCCCATTTTACTTTAAATTAATATATTATTCATAAGTTTTAATCAAAAATTATTATTCTATAAATACCTGGGTCTTTACACTATCTCAAAGAGAATATAATATTTCATTCTTATGGTTGGGACCATACATTTTTGACACCAAATAATGAGACTGAATGTAAACCATCCCAAATATATAAAAATTATCCATCCACATACATACTGAAATATTTATAATTATTATAGTGTTAGTGAATTAAGAAAAATAATAACTATCAGAAATTATATAATTTTTTAAATGTAGATTCATCACATTATAAAATTTTTTAATTATAATAACAATTATTTAATATCTCCCAAAAAATTATCTATACATGATACCATTATAGATATAACATATGTGTTATTCTACTTAATAACGTTTGGAAATGGAAATAAAAAAGGTGATCCAAACTCATATTAATATGAAATTTTCACTAGATGATAACATAGAATAAACATGTGTAATATCCCAAGTTTTATATAAATATATACATTGTTCGATAGCATACATGATACACAACATTGATCATAAACAAAAAAACAAATATTAGTATATAAATGTTACCATTATAACCCAGATGTTAGCATTGGTTGAATGAAAACTTTTAATTAAATTACAAATATGTTGTTAAAAAATTAATATATAATATATTATTTAGTGACCAATTAATTATCAATGAAAATAAACAACTTTTATTAAAAATAAATCACTTTTTCAAAAAACAATTTATATGTGCACAAGCATGTTTTATAACAATAAGTAAAAAAATATTGTTTTATTATATAAAATATATATATATATATATAATACAATCAATCAAACATTTAACATTCATTTTATGTGTTTTATAGACAATGTATAAGATAAAATCAAATTTTACACATAAAGGAAGTATTTTATAAAAAGGTAGTTCTGCCTCCTTTTAATGGAAATTTTTTTTAATTATATTTTTTGAAAATTCTATAAATTCTGTTTCAAAAAATAAAATTATTATATTAATGTTTATTTGAAATATACACTTTGGTTTAATTTTGGGTTCTTTTCTAATAAATTTTATTTTTTGATTTATAGTGAAAAATACTTGACTTTAATTCAAAACATGTATTTCATCTCAGAAATTTATATTGTTAAATTATATTTATAATTCATGTTAAATTATAATTATATCAATTTTATATCATTTATACAATGTATATAATTGTAATAAATGTCACATTTAATTTGGATCATAAAAAATTTCAATCATTTGACCATTTTTACATTAAAAACATATTTTCACAATCTGTCAATAAGATTAATTTTAAATTAATTTTATCCAATTTATTATATTTATTTTTTTTAAATTTATTCCATTTAATGAATCATTATGTCCATATTTAGTAAATAGATCAATTTTAATTTTTGGAAAATATAAATAGTAACTTTTTTAATTTGTCTTGTTACCATGGTTAAGGGAAAATCAGGTAATTAAGGGTATAAATAGTGTTGTAAATATTATAAATTACCTTAACACATTGTACGATTTTACTAAATTAGTGATTGTGATAAAAAATCATCCTTGGTATGATTTTATGATCTCTTGGATCCATATGGATGTCTTTATGTCTGTTATATAACTTTATTTTAAAGAAACGTCAATGACAGAAAGCTTATGTTTTAATATCTATATAATTTATAATAAAGTATTATTTACTATTTATCTCTAAATATTAATAGAATTTTGAAATATAGAATAATAATATTAATCATGCTAATTTACTTTTAAATTTTATGGGTGAACTAACTAAATTAATGGATTATAAAATGATGATGTAGTAAATGTTTAATTAATTGAAATATCAGTTAAATGTTATTAAAAAATTATATAAATATGATTTAATTTAAATAATTTCATATAAGAATACTATTGATGTATTTTTATTTTATTCATGTGTTAACATATTCGGTTAGAATATACCATTTGTTTTTGAAATTTTTTAAAAGTATTGTATTGAATACTGTCAAAGTTGATATTGATTACATTTTAAAATAGATAATATTTTGTTAAATGTTATAGAATTAATAAAGATATAAAATTTAGCTAAAATATTTTTATATTGTTTAAAATTTAATCCATGACTCATTTTTAGTTCTTTTGTAATTTTATAGGAACAATATTAACCTTCAATATATAAAAATGGATGTTGACATGGTAAGAAATAAAGGGGTGAAATAAGTGTTAAAGAAAAATAGTAAGGATTGAAAAATCGTTAAAAAAATATAAAATTCATTGGATGAATTTGTTTAGATGCATAATAATCCAATTTTCTATATATATTACTCCATATCCATTTGTATTGGACAATTAATTTATTATAATTTAATATTTTGAGAGATTCCATGAGGTCCCCTCCCCTATCTTATAAAAGGGAATATTTTATTCTAATTACTCACACCTAAAAGCCTATATTTTATATATTATTCTCATATAACTTCTTATAATCCCTATAAACATTACAGATCTATTATTTTAGGCATAAAACCTCTCCTATTGGTGTTATGGTGTTAATAAAGGGATATCAACCATGGTAGATGTATTATTTTAATCATGTATATCATTTTTTACTTATTTTTAAAATTCATTAAAATATTATTAAATGGTGTTTAAATAATAAATAAAGTATCCTAAGTATATTTATATGATTTATTAATAATATCATAATGAAAATATATATCCAATTCTAAAAAAATTGGATAATAATTATCATTTGGGTGTAAGAAGAACTACCACCTTGCAAACTGATATAATTCATTTTGAATCATCATCTTTCAACAATATTTATAATGATGGAATTAGAGTTTAATATATTATATAAATTAAATATTTATTATTATGAAATGATTAATTTTCATTTATGTTCTTACCTTTCACTACATTGAAAATGATAATATCGTTCATGCGTACGTGTGAACTATCACCTCCACGAAGCAATGTGATTTTAATATTATAATATCACATGGATAATATATAAATTATATTTTAAGAAATAATAATATATGTTTTAAATTATTATCATTCTTTATTGTTATAATGATCTAAATCTTCTTTCCATAATTATCATTGAAAAATGGAAACGTTACTCATGCGTACGTATGCCTTATCAATTCCATGATTGTAATGGATTTTATTTTTCATATAAATATCTAATTTCTGGATTTAAAAGTATTATTTATGTATAAGACATATTATTATGTCATTAATATTATTCTGTAGATGATAAAAAAATGGAAACTTTCACTATCGACATAATACCTAAGTAATTTTGGACTCAAGTATGGAATATCGTCAAAACATCTGACATGATCTTAAGTAATTAAGTAATTTTCCTAACATGGTAACAAGAAATATGAATGGAATATTAAACATTATAAAATTTCTTATGAAATTAACTAATTAATATATTTTTTTATTCTAGAATATAAAGAATATATGTGATGTGTCAAACTCAAGGTATAAGAGTTTTTAACTAAATAGACAATATTTGAAATGTTTATAATATTTTTTGAGTAATTTTATTTCATCCACATGTATTTTAAAATATTTTTATAAATTTTTTCATATGTACTCGAATGTTTTAAAACTTTAATTTTCTATTTTTCCAAAATTTTATCAAAATGAAATCTTTCTAAGGTTTTTGTAATGGAATTTCTTTGAAAAAAATATATATTAATGTAAATCTTTCAACTATTTTTTAAAAAAATCCTAAAGGAATGTTTTTTAACATATAAAACATTAATGTAATTTAAATAATTCTTGAATCATTAATTATTTAATGTTTCAATAATATTTTTTGAAATCTATTTCCAAACAAAGTGGTTTCATTATTATGTGTGCAATTTTTAGATTTTAAAAGTGATTTTCTAATGAAAATTGTATTTTGATATCTAAATTGGTTTGACACATTGTTTTAATATTAATCATGTTTTTTAATAAATATTTGGTCATTTAAAAATATATAAAATGTTTTGAGCCACATTATAGCTCATGGGTGTGCCAAATAAAGCTTATATGACTCGATGATCCCCAATATAGCTCATGAAAAATGGGTTAGCCTAATATAGCTTATAAGAAGGGTGAGCCCCATTATAGTTATACAATTCATAAGATAAAGTGGATATGGAGGTAAAACTATGGTTTATTTCATTTTTATGTATGAATTTTTTATTGATATGGTAATGATTTCCCAAAGAACATACCAGATTTTTCTATGATTGACAATGAGTTTTAAGAAAAACTTTTTAATGGGTTTTTTTATTTGTCACTAGAATAATATTTTCCTTTCATTAATGTATCTTACTTAATTATTTATACTTATAAAAATTATTAAAATGTTTTTAATATGTACTCATATTGGTAAGGAAAAAATTATTTGTAAAGATAAATGTATTTAAGATGAATCATGAGAATATTACATTTTTTAAAACTATTTTCTTTGGTGAAAAACTTGTATACAAAGTACAAGGGTCCACTTGTAATGTACAAGTTTAATTTTATTTATTTTTTACTTATTATATATAAATATAAATAGAAAATATTTGAGAATATGAATTCTATCTAAAAAAACTAGAATATGTAATATTTAAGGTGGGTTCCTTACAATTTGTATCAAAGGATCGTTTAGAGAACACTGGAGTTGAAGATGATTTCTAAGAGGTAAAAATATCATTATATTTTTTAATAATATGTTTGGTCATATGTTTAGTGTCTTAGAATCATCTTTTATAGGATTTATGTTAAGAAATTTTATGGTGGAAATTTTTACTTTTGGATACTTTCATTTTTGACGTAATTATGGGTTATTACATTTTGGGGAGAAAATTAGTGGTATAAGATATCCTTTATTGATAAAACTTTTTATGGTTATTATGATTTATTATATTATAGGATATTTATATGAATTATATAGTTTTAAAAAAATAAAAACTATATAATGGGTAAAATCACTTCACATCTGGAAAGGAAGTGGAAATTGAATGCAAAAAAGACCAGTGATAGGGTATTATCCCCTTCCACTATCCCACATTTCACCCTATTAGTATGAATTTTTCTATTCAATTAAATTTTATTATGGAATAAGAATAAGATTATTTCGGGAACAAATTTATTATCGAATAGTTAACCATGGGATTCGAATATGATTTTCTGATTAAGTGATTAATGTTATTTCAGAAGACGTTAACTATTTTTTTAAACTTTATATGATTAGGTTAAATAGAATACTATGGGATTTAAATTTTTGAGGAGAGGTTGAATTTTATTTTGGACGCCTATATTATTTTATTTCAAATTATGATGATTAATGATGTTTATGGAAATAGTTAGTGTATCTTAAAGATTATTAGGTTATTACATTTTACATGATACTTCAAGAGTAATTGATTTTATTTGAAGATAATTATTAAAATTTATCTTGGAAGATTATGTAATCAAATAATTATGATTTTGGGGTTCAAATATAAATTATAAGTTTTTGATCAATTTTTAGGATAGAAATTTTAGGAATGGTATTTGGTGAACTGTGGGTATTACTATCAAATATTGGAGATTAAAAGATGTTTTTATTCATATAATGGTTTATTTCTTCTGTAGAATTTCTTAATCGTATCCCAACCATTTTTTTAATTTTTAAATACAGGATCAATATATATTAAATCTTTTATAGATTATGTGATTCCCTATATTTTTAGTCTACTGATTTAAGCATGAAAAATTCATTGTAAATACTCATTGTCTAGAGCAACAAATGAGTTTGTGGTGAAAATTAATTAATGGATGAGGATCTACATGTAATATAATTATATTTCCTTATTTTTTAATTTCATGTCATAAAATATGTCTTTAACTATATGAAGTTAAATTAAAAAAACATTATATTTTTATTCTTCTTCTTGAGAAATCAATGACCATTTGAACCATCAAAATTTTTTGGTTTTGTGATTGTTCACATTATCGTAACCATGTTATGTATCACTATCCATCAAACCATGGTATTTATTTTTCTCTTAAATGTCTTTTTCTCCTAATTCGAATCCTATTATGTGTTATCTTAGGTTACCTTTGTATTTTAATTTCATTCTTTTAAAGTAAAATTTTTATTAATGCTTTTTATAAAGTTTGTTTTCAAAAACGGTAATATTAATAGTTCAACCCCATTTACCATGTCTGAATTAAAAAATTCTTGGGATCAATTTCTAAAATGGTGGAAATGTAACATAATTTTTTTAAAAACCGAAATACTATGCTTGATAGCGTATATGATACGACACATTATGCATAAACAAACAACTAAATATTATTTTTTATATGTTACCATTATAACACAATCATTATAATGGAAGGAAAGGAAAATATTAACTCAATTAGGAAAATATGGTTTACACATGTATATTAAATTAAATATTTTGGGAGAAATTAATTATAAATTAAAATAAAACACTGTTTAAAAGGAAATGATTTTCATAAATAGTATTTAAACATTAACAATAGTGATTTATATCAATAAAATAAAGAATAAATATTTTTTATTATATTATTGAAATATAAACATATTATATTCAATATAATGTTTAAAATTCATCTTATTTGTTTTCAATATACTATATAACAACAAATTAAATTTTAAGCAAAAAATATTTTATATTCTAAAAAGGCATTTTCACTTAATTTTGATGGAACACTAGTTTAAAATATTGTTTTTTATAATATTATAAATTATATTTCACAAAATAGTTTTTCTATTGTAATTCAGAATATCAAAATTTACATTGGCTAAATTTTTGGAATTTTTCTAATAAGTTTAATTTCTTAATTAATAGTGGAAAAAAGAGAATTTTAATTAATTTTTTTTCATATAAATAATTTATAGTCAAATTTTAAATTTTTCATTTTTAAGTATAATGTGATAAATTTTATAATATTTAATAAAATTTAGTTTATTGGAATCTATTTCACAATGAATTTTTATATAAATACATTTTAATATTTTGATGGTTTTTACTTTAAAAACTCATATTCCCATTATGTTAATGGGATTAATTTTAGCCAATTTTTTGGTTTGAATTTTGAAGAATGGAATCATTATTTGGAATACCAAGGTACAATCGAATTAAACATGTACCTTGATTGTTTTTTTGAAAAATATGAATAGTAACTATTGTAATTTTTTTATTTCCACAATTTAGGGTGAATCAGGTAATTAAGGGTAAAAAATATTATAAATATTATAAAATAACCCAATACATTTCATAGTTTTATTGGATGAGTTATTTTCAACCAAAATACTCTGTAAATATTTTATGATATCTTAGAGCCACTTGGGTGATTTATTCCCTTCAAAATATTTTATTTTAAAGAAAAGTCAATGATACCATACTTCTGTTTTAATAAACATTACATTTTTAATATAGATTTATTTTGATTACATATTAAACTATAGATTTTATTATTATAGATAAAATATTTTTATTCATCATGATAATTTATTTTTAATTTTTTGGGACAAATAATTAAATTAATGTCTCGTATAATAATGATAGAGTAATTGTTTAATTACTGAAAATAATAAATAATTACTATTATAAATATTAAAATAAACATAATTTGATAATATTGGTGTCATAAAAGTATTTAATTTATTATATTTATATGTTAGTGATGATATTAATTATTTGGTTTGAATATATCATTTTTATGATACTTTTGAAAGGCTTGTAATGAATAGTGCTAAAATTGACATTAATGGTTTTTTAAAATAAATATTAATTTATTAAATGATATGAATTTCATAAAAATATAAAATTCTTACAAAATATAGAGAAGATGTTTTAAATTCCATTAAATACGCATTTATAGTTCTTTTTTCAATTAATGGTATCTATAATAATCTTTAAAATGTAAAAACACATGTTGTCGTGGTAACAATTAAAGGGGTTAAATAACAGTTAGAGGCAAAAGATAAGGATTAGAAAATACAGATACATATCTAATTTCAAATTTGTGAGTTTATTTACACCCAAAATCATCTTATATTAGAAACAATATAGTTTGGGTACTAATTTATATTAATTTAATAGATTGAGAAAATCCAAGAGTGCCCCACCCCTCTCTTATAAAAGGGAAACTATTATTCTCTTTTAATAACACCTAGAAACATATTTTTGTTGGAAAATATCATCCAAAATTCATTCATATAATTCTTATATACAATATGGATCCCTTATTTAGGTAAAACACCAACCTCTATCGTCTTAAGGATTTAAAAAAAGAAGATTATCCAATGATGAAATATTGTTGTAATCAGGAATTTTGGTATTATTTCTTCTTATACATCCATAAAATATTATTCAGTCATAACCAAATTATAACTCGAGTAGCCTAAATAAATTAATATTTTATTCTGTTAATATTATCAACAAAATTAATATCCACTTCCATCAAAAGTGAAAATTATTATCACTTATATGTACAGAGAACTACCACCTCACGAACCGATATAATTCAGTTTCCATCATTATAACTAAATAATTGTTATATTGATGGAATTAAAGTTTTTATATTATATTAAAGACATGATTTATCATTATTAAAAGATAATATAACCTTTATGATTTCACTATTACATGCATAGTAAAATGATAATGTCGTTCATGTGTACGGGTGAACTATCACCTCCATGGAGTGATGTGATTCTTTATTCATCACTATATCATATTTATAACATATATTAGTATATTTTAAGAAAAAATATGATATATATGATATTATTATAATTTTTTATATTTAATTTATTTTTACTAACTTTTCACATTGATCATTGAAAATTGGAAGTGTTGCTCACAAATATGTACGACATACCGTATCCATGATTGTAACATAGTTCATTTTTTATATCCATGTGTAATAGAAGAATTTATATGTATAATTGATATATAAAAGGGATTATTATTTCATTAAAATGTATTTGGAGATAATTGAATAATGACCACTTTGACTATAGACCCAATACCAATGTTATTTTGGAATAAACTACGAAATAACATTAAAACGTCCAATATGGACTTAAATAATTAATAAATTATCATGACATGATAACACATGATATAAAATGAATAATAAACATTTAAAATATTATAAAATGATTAAATAATTATCCTATGTTTATTATTTAGGAATATAATGCACTTAAATGATGAGTCAGACAGAAGGTTAGAGACGTCATAACTAAATAAACAATATTTTAAATGTTATAATGATTTATTTTTAAATAATTATCGTACTTTTACATTTATAAAAAATGATTTTTGGATTGTACGCATATGGAATTGAATTTTCTAAAATTATAATTTTTAAATTTCTCCCAAATGTAACAAAAATGAATCTTTTTAACGTTTAATGTAACAGACTTTTTTTAAAAATTTATCTTTTAAATATACTCGTTCAAGTAATTTTAAAAAATACCAAAGGAATGTTTTTAACATATATGGGACGAATGAAATTTTTTTATTTTATAAATCATTAATTATTTAATGACTCCATTATATGCTTTCACAATTTTTTCCCAAGAAGGTGGATTCTCAATTATATTCATATTTTTTAGATTTTAAAAGTGAATTTTACATGAAAATGTATTTTTATATCTAAATGGATATTACACATGTTTTAACCCTATTTTAAAGGGGTTCATTAATTATTTCATGCTTAAAAATTATATTGGAATGTTTAAGCCCCATTATAGCTCATGGGTGAGCATGAAATATCTTATATGAAGGGTGACCCCCAATAGAGCCAAAGAAAAATGGGTGAGTCCGAAAAAAGATTACACAAAGGTTGATCCTCATTATAGCTCTCTAATGTAATGGGTACTCAAATGATATTAGTTGAACATATTATTATTATATTTGTAATGCTCATTGCTATAGTTATGTGGTAATTATGTCCCAAGGAACCTGTATGATTATTCTATCCTTCATGATAATTATTAAGAAAATATTTTTAATGGATTTTAATGTTTTTCACTGGACTATGATTTTTTATTTTATGTATATTACTGAGAAATTTTTTCCCATAGTATATTTAATATTTTTACAACTCTTAATATTAGTGAGGAAAAAGTGTATTTCGTGATTAAATTAATGAAGATGTGCCTTGAAAGTAAAAGCTTTTTTTTTAAAATGGCTTCCTTTGCTGAAAATTTGATAATAAGTATAAGTTACCACTTGTAATGTATAATATTACATTGTAATAGTTTTTTTAATTCTATAAAATTGTCTAATGAAAAGATCCATGAATATGAATTGTAGTTTAAAAAACATGAATATCCAATATTGAAATATGGGTCCTTACAACATGTGATGATTAATATTTAAAAACTAATTTTTCAATTTATAATTCCATATAAATAATCACATGAGATTTCAATATATACATAGATCACAATATTTAAAATAGAAAAGTATCAACCAAATAATTTATTTATGATAGAATGAATAATGATTTATGTCATAATCTTACCATCAAGGTCTCATACACGATAGAAAATACCTTCATGGCCTATCCCAAGACATTATAAATAATTTGGCACACATACACAAAATAATCACAATTATTTTCTCATTAGACGTGCTGATTAATCATTGTATTATCTAATTTACAGACCCACATATCACCGATGATGTATAATATATTCATATTATGAATTAATGAGTCATCGATACAATAGATAATCATCATATATTAGTAATACACATTCATATTGGAAAACAAGTATAAAAAATGTAAATATTTCCCCACATTAATAACTAATATATATTTCTTGAAAAAGACCCTCATACAGGATTAATGTAGTACAATTATTTACAAAATATTTTAAAATCAATATATTGTTAATTAAATGAAAAAAACCATTTAGAATACATGTATGATAATAAATAACATGTAGATTACAGAGAAAATGAAGTGAAATGGGAGATATAGAGTTATAAAGAACATAATCGCAAGAAATTGAGTGAAATGAAAATAATACTTGGTTATTTATTACGGAATAAATCAATATGGAATGAATCGATACCATAAATTCAACATATATTTTTTTATTTGATGTAATGGAAAGTATTTCCTAGATAAAAATGAAAATGGAAGTTATCATTTGTATATAATTTCCCTTAATGATTGTTTATTCTAAAAAATAAATTAAATTCCCCTAAAAAATATTTTAATATGATCCCAATATGGTTTAATAAATATATTTTTAAAATATGTTTCAATTATTCAATCTTGATAATAAAATGTTCTTAATATATAAAATGTGATGTTAATGAAAATTAGATACATAAAATCAATGAAACCCCTTTTCAAATTTTTTAAATAAATATTATTATTTTCAGCAAAGAATCATGTATTAATGGAATTATATATTTCATTATCAAATGATAAAAATATATAAAATGTTGATAAATTAATAAAAATGTTTATGACCATGGAAAATCCATTCTAATTAAAATGTTAATATAAGAATATTTTAAAAACTATTAAAATAAATATAAAAAAATGTTTTCAATAGAACTAAATTAAAAATATCCATTTAAACTTATAAATATAAAGTAAAAATTAAAAAAAATTACCATAATATATCATTTAAATATACTAAAAATTATTCATGAAGTTAAATATATAATATGAATACAGAGGAATAATATTCTTGATTAAAATGATAAATAATTATGTTTTTTCTCATAGACATAATTTCAGTGGTTTTTATTTACAATGAGATGAAAAATGGAATGAATATTTTAATATCCTTAATATAATTTTTGAAGAAGAAAATGTAAGACATTTTGGAGACAAAGCATATATAATTTACTAAATGGAAATTGAGACATAAACAATCTTGATCAAAGATTGATTGTAAAATAACCTCTTGAAGATCCAATAATGCTTCAAAACCTCTTTTAAGAGAGAACATGAATTGGAAATCTATTTATCATTATTAATTATTAGATCATGAAATAATTTTTCAATGTGTTAGTGTATATACCATATCCTGGAAATATCTATATAGTTTAAAAAAAATATCTAAAAAAATAAGATGGGGAAAAAATATCTTGCATAGTTTATAATATTTGATGTAAAAATATATTAACAAATAGATTTTGAGAAATAATTACATCCCCACATAGTTAATGTTTAGGTAAAAAATACATAACCATGGGTCATAAAACACATAATACAGAAAATATTTGTAAATGATTGTGTGATATAATACAATGAAAGGTTATAGAGTTAAGAATAACCAATACTCAAATCCAGGTTTTTTTAAGGATGAATACCATAATAGGTAATGAAATTATATTAATTATAAGAATGCATGAATACATTTTTAATTTTTATGACTTTGTTGTTATTATTTTTTTCATTTATCACCATATTTATTTTAGTTTGTAAATTAGATTAGTTTACATTTATAGTTTTTGGGTCATTAGATTTAAAATATTTATAACTAATAAGATATCATTGTAAAGTTATGAGGTACTAGAAAAATATTTCTATACGCTACAATACATCAAGGTATAAATTTCATTTTATTAATAAAACAAGTGAGATCAATAGCTTAAAAAATAGATATTTTTCTATGGATATTCCTTAACAAGTTATACTTTGGTTGTTTAAAATTACTATTATTGTTCACCTTTAATTCATTTTATCGAGTAAGTGTTTCATATTAAAATAATTATGTAAATGTATGAAATTAATCAATAATAAATATTTTCTATATTATGTAATTCTTAATTATCATTCCTGATATATTATTACGCCATTCATTTTTTTGGTAATACAAACACTAACAAGAACATTTTAACAATTTGAATGAGTAAGAATATGTTATAGTATATTGATAAAATATTTTTTAAAAATAATAATGATTAAAAAATCATGATATTAATGTTATTAATCATATTCAATTAGAGTGAGTAAAATATGATAATTGAAAACATTTTTTTTGTTACTATATGAAAAGTGTCTCTATATGATCATATTATGTATTCAAATTTTACAATATAGTTTATTATTAATATTAATAATGTAATATTATAATTATAATTATATATGAGTAATAATTTTTTAAATAACATATATATTAATTAAATCCATTTTTGGAACAATCCACGTAATGTGGTGATGAAACATTTTATATATTATTTGAGGAGGATATAGTCCAGACATACCTAAGAGAAAAATCTCTTTTTCCCAATAAATGGAAGTAAAGGAAATATAAATATGTTTTAACAATATAAAATTAATATTTTTTTCTAATGATAATATATATTTATTAAATATTTTGATGTTACTTACCATTTGAGGTAGGGATGAAAAATAAAATATGCCACTTCACAAAGGTGATAGTATGCATGTACACATAATCGATGTTTTCATTTAGATTTTGATTGTATTTATGATAATAATGATTATTATACTTACATGATGACATTTATCTATATTAGTTATATATATCCGGTTTTATGGTGTTTATGTTTGATTTGGTGGTGGAGGAAGAAGAAAGAAACTTGAAAGAGCTTGGTTATATTGATACCCTTATACTTGGGTATCCCCCATAATGTCTCTTCAAATTAAATATTGGGTAGGTATTTAAAGAATAAAAAAATCTAGTTCATGGATAATTGTGTTTGATAGTGATTTTGGTTGATCATGGTTCTTATATGATGGTCAATATGGATACTTAAGTGGGGGTTTGCTCGTTCCATTTATATGTGGGGGAAGTGGAAATATTATGAATATTATTAACATAATACAAACCCATTTTAATGATAATGTTGAACCAAATAGAAAATTTTTAAATATAAGAAATGGGATGATCCAAATACACTCATTTGGTCAGTGTTAGACAATTATTAGTTATTTTTGAAGGCTTATCTCGTAGATTTATCCCATCGATAAATGTTTTAACCCAAACAATGGTGATATAGTTTTACTATGGTAAATAATAACCATGATTAGAAATTAAATGGACCTTATAATGTAATATTAATATCACAATAAAAAATGAAGAAAAATGTTATATGATTCAAATTCTAGTGGTAGAAAATATATCTATACATGTGAAAATTGTAATGTCCCATAAATTCTATATAATTTTTTAATGGAATTATTACGAGTTGGAAAAAATTGATGGGACGTGATTCCAAGGCCTGGAGTGCTCAGAATGATACGTCGAAAAACGTTATTCTTTAAATAGATCCTTTGAGCAGTTTTTCTAAAAAAAGTGGAATAAATATTAAATGGGACCATGAATTAAAGATATGAGGTCACTGTTGTGTTCAGGATGGCGGGATTACCCTAGGATCAACTTATGGTTAGTCGACGCATGCGTCTGGTGAGAAAACCTAATAATGGTCTAACCATAAATAAAAAAATTAAATAAAATTATATTACTTTTTAAATGTTTATAACTCACAAACTGAGACTCAGATTAAAAATATGAGACCACTGTTGAACTCATGGGGGTATTCTTTCCTTAGGCAGATCCAAACATTGGCCGGTACGAGCAAAAAATGGAAGTAAGTTTTTGGCTGTAAATAAAATAGTTAATTAACAATTATTTTATTATTAAAATATATAACTCCTAGATGGAAACTCTGATTGAAATCTGAGAGTACAGTTGAGCTCATGAGGTTGTTTTCCCCTTAGGCAGAGCCGAACCTAGCCAATGTGTTTCAAGAAAGGATGTTAATAATTTTTGAACTTTTTTTAGGTATGTTCAGTAAAAGTGCAGGCAGTAATTTCAATATTTTGAACAAGTGCTCAGATTATATATCTAAGGGAACAATTAAATTCATAGCTACATCATTATTTTATGTGAAGATTAACTTTGACTGGAAAGGGTAACAAGAAAAAGATAATTTTTGGACTTTACCAAAAAATAATAAAATATCTAAATGAGTTACTTTATCTCTTTTTGTAACCATTAAGTGATGTGGCAGCACTGCTGAGTTAATAGGTCATTCAATGACTTGAACCTTGGGTTGCGTAACTAGGATGTCGGTTGTTTTAATGAGAAACTAAATGTGGTTCATTAATAAAACACAGTGATGTTATGAAACATTTTTTGTTCTTCACATCTATTTAAACAAAGCTCATACATGTGTTTTTTGCACTCAATTGAGGATCCTATGACAAAGTGTTGTGATGTCTTTCCCTCTAAAGAAAAACGAATGCTTAAACGATGACGTTGGAGCAATAAATCCTAAAACAACGAATGTCAACAACTTTAATGAAAACATACTATTCTTCCACAACCGTGACAACTTCGAACGAGCTCGAGGTAGGGGTTTATGATTTATTCCTCTCCTTTACCCTGTTATTGAATATTATGAAGAACACGGATCAACCATGCAATGGTTTATTCCATGTTTTGTTCTTTAATGCGGGCAGTTATTGTGGGGATTTCTTTATTGGAGTTTTTATTATTAAAATATCATTCCCATGTAGTTATGCTAACATGGAAGGAGTGGGTCAAATTAATAAAGCCCAAACCCTTTGATGAAAATTTTTGTGGTGACGTTCATCGTGGGAAACAAGAAAATATGGCATCAAGAATAATCCAGTAGCCATACGGTGTTGATAGCCTCCCAAAAGGCCTATAGGTGAAATCAAAAGGGATAACGGACCACTAGACCTTACTCGATGGCCCACATAAGCCCCATCAGCATGACCCTAGTGTGGCGGTGGCTGGATCTCACCGGTTGTGGAGGATGACAATGCCAGAATGTGTCACGGCGGGCAGCCGATGGCTGACCGTGTTGGTAGCTGGGAGGCATGCCACTGCATGGTGGAGAGGGATGTCGCGGGTTCATTCCACGATGGAGGGGGCCCACGGGCTGTGGGTACCACTAATAGGGGGCACCGCCAAGTGGCACCACCATTTCAATCCCAATGGAAATAATTTCCATCAGTGAAGGGGAGTCGTTCCCATGCGGCTCGGCAGGTCGCACCCAACTAAGGCAGGTCGAGCCGGTTCGCGACCCAGCAGGCCAAGGCCACGGCCCTGCCGGTTTGGGCCGGGCTAGGATGGACCTGGACCGGGTCAGGTCAGCCTTGGTTGGTGCGGGTCGGGTCCATCTGACTGGGTCGGACCGGACTCGGACCCTTTCCGGCCCAGATATGCTTAAAAGGTTGTATCTGACAAACTAGATATTTGTTTGATGAACTGTTTGCAGTGATCGAATCCTAGGAACAAGAGAGTAATTTGGAGACACTTCACCTATGTCTTGGAGAATATTAGTGTATGACCAGGATTGATTGAACCCAAATCTAACATGGTCCTCGGTATTAAAATGCTTGTAACTCACAGACTGGGCGTCCGATTGACGCGTCGTCTGTCGTGTTGGGACCCTTATGACATGGTTGTACATTGGGTTACTCCTCTTTTAAAATGTCTTGGTAGTTGAGGCATGAAAAATATATTATGGTGTAGACAATATGGAACTGAAGCACACCGGGTGTGGGGAATCACGTGGCTCGCTGTCATTTGAATAGTGACCCTATGTGGATCACCATCATTGAGACCCTTTGAGGAATAGAATAATAGAGACCCTATGTGAACTAGCATCATATAGACCTTGTTTGGATCATAATCATAGAAACCATGTGTATATCAGCATCATAGTGACCATATGTTGATCATCATCATAGCGACCATGTGTGGATCAGCATCATAGTGACCCTGTGTGGATTAAAAACATAGAAACCCTTTGTGGATCAGCATCATAGGGACCCTATGTGGATCCACATCATAGATACCCTATGTGGATGACTATTCTAGTGACCCTGTGTGAATCAACATTGCACAAAATGACGAGGAACACCCTTAGACTGGCCCGTCGTGGATCAGCGACATACGTCCTTGTGTGGATCGACAATGAAAATACTCCTTCATGGTTCAGTTATGGATACTTCCTAGTGGAATAAAATAATATAGATTAACACTAATCATATTTATTCCTAAACTGTAAGTGGTATAACTGGTGTGAGATGTCTTTTTCTTTGTGCTTTTTAATTGAATCATTATTTGTGGATTTTCTTTTGTGGAATTCTTAGAGACCTTTGGGGGTATCGGGATCCCTACTGGGAATTATTATACTCACCCCTGCATGGTCTTTGCCTGTACCTTATTGTTTCTTGTACAGAGGATGGGCAGTTTTGACTGAGTCTCAACGATCTAGGACATGACAGTGTACAGAGGTGACCGGTTGACGTGGAGAGCCATAGTGATGAGATATACCTACCCTTCATGTAGGATCCTTGGTGTATGACCTCAGGAGATTTTTTCCCTTTTAAATGTATTTCCATTTCATGTGGTCTTGTACTATATCCCCTTTACATCGATATATACTTTTACACTCTGTGGTGGTGTTTATTTGTGGTTTCACCTTTCATCTTTCGTTGTGTTTTACTTATGTATATTGTACCTTGTTTTTGTGTGTACATGTTTTGAGGAAATGCCATCCCATTTTAGGGAAATATCTTTCTGGTGCTAGTTGCCAGCCCCTGGCCTATAGAAGGAAGCATTGAGATAGTCATGGAATGGGCCTTGGGGACAGGTCATGAAAAAGTGGTATCAAATGGGTAAATTCTACCAGAATAACTAGAGTCAATGTTTTGAATTGAGCAATAGAGTTAAGTGTATTGAGTACAGATTTTAGTCCAAGGAGTCCAGTGTTGGTGTGATGGAAAACGTATCCATACACATGGACCCTAAATTCGGTTTTCCAACTCGATACATGAAAAAACTGATTTCGTGTGGTTTGAAATGATTTTATTTTGATATCTTATGATTCATCTCAGTAGTTATAACTTATTTATTGTGGTTCATATTGATTCTTTTTCAAGATGACTCCACGCAGATAGGCAGCCAGGGTTCCAATGATTCACCATGTTGATGGTCTATTGTTTGATGAGGATTCAGTACAAGGACTATTTCCTAAGATGGTACCTTTGTAAAGTGTCCTAGTGATACCACTACCCATTGGTCAACAGTTAATACCATCGCTATTGGTAGAGGAATCATATAGGATCTGTGCCTAACACGAGTTTCTATGACAGATACCCCTCAGGTTCCTATGTGAGCCCGACTCACAGGCTGCTAAGGACATTCATGAGGTGGTTTTCGAGTAGCCATATAGCCAGGGAACCATTAGATTAGATGGTGGTCTTAGGAGTGAGAATTCTATGTGGTATAGTTTGGGAACATCCATTCAAAAGATTTTTCTAGGATTTACTCCCAATAGGGAGAGGGAATTCTGCATTGGCATGTACCCAGTGATGACACCGGTATTTACAACTGTGTATCAGATGGATCTCGCAGAGATTCAGAAGATGAGAGTATAGTTGGGGGACCTGCAGAGGAAGAGCTTAGTAAAACCCAATGTTCGACGATATGTGTGAATTACCGACAATTTAACCAAGAGGCCGTGGAAAATGAGTTCCCACTATAAAAAGGTCGACAGGAACATCAATCAGATAAAAGGGTTATCCTTTCTTGTAGATGGAATGGTGACTATAGGCTTTTTAGTAGTTGAGATAGCGGTGATTGTTGGATTTCCTCCAGGACTATGAATTTGAGATATTCTACACTCTTGGGAAGGGGAAAGTGGTGGATGATGCACTCAGAAAGAGGTCTAGTTTAGGGTTTCTAATTGTGGTGACAGAGCAGCTATACGCACTGCAGTTATCTTTTGTGTTTAGTGATAGAGAGACTTACCTCTAGTCTATTATAGTCACTCCCCCACTCCTTCAGCGAGCCAAGGAGGCACAACTTGGGGACATTAACTACGATACCTGACATGATCAGATATCCTCATGACAAGATCCTGAAGGATTTCCAAAAGGTGGGGAGCACATCACCCTTTTTAGAAGACACACCATGCTACCAGTAACTTTACGAGAGTACATGTTGATGGAATTCTATACATCTTCTATGGTGGAATATCTTGGTGTGGTGAAGATTTACGAGGACCTCATATGGCAGTACTTGTTTCTAGGGATGGACAAATCGGTGGAAGAGTTTTTTTTCACAATTCCTCCCTTGTATGCAACTGAGACCTGAGCATCAAGTTCCAACTTTCTTGGGTACATGCTCTATGCATGCATCCTTGATTTTGGAAACAATTGGGAGGACCACCTGCCACTGGTGGAGTTCTGTTACAACCACAGTTATCACTCCACCATCACCAAGTCTCATTTTCAAGGCCTTCTACAACTGATTCTTCATATAACCATTATGTTGAATAGACCCAGGGGAGTCAACACGTATGGGTATAGAGTTTTTATGGGCTACTAATTAGAAGGTGAAGATTATCCAGAAGCATATGAAAACTACACAGAGCTGAAATAAGTCTTATACCGACCTGAGATAGAGGCCTTTGGAGTTCTAGGTGGGAGACCATGTCTTCCTACGGGTCTCACCTCAACAAGGATTACAGAGCTTTTGCCAGACTCCATGTTATCTATGAGGTTTATCGGACCTTTCCAGATTCTCAGCAGAGTTGGTGAGGTGGAGTACCGCCTAGCTGTCCTCCCACAGATGCCCCGGGTGCATAATGTTTTCTATGTGTCGTAGATGAAGAGATGTGTAACAACCCGATATTTTATGTGATATATTCTTTTTAATTTCTTTGATGTATTTTTTTTTGTATGCTACACCAAGACTATCTTGAACTATATGCAACACCATATTAGTTTTCAGTATACACAATAATATTCTTGGCTCATGTTATACAAAATTTCAAGTCCTTTTGTTAGAAATTATTCTACACAACATTGAGTATATTTTTTTTCAATGTATAAATGAAATAAGTTTTTATTATGTTATATGAAACACCAAAGAATGCTCACACTACACACAACCATGACTTGGCTTGCATTACAGGCAAAAGTGACCTTCCTCAATAGCGTGTGTTGTACGCAATATCGAGTTTCACTAAATGAGATATTATTATAATATTATTATGAAGTAGATGTTATAAATAGTAATAACGAAATTTTTAATTTTATGACATTATAATTCATCTTACACATTTTATAGATCATTTTATGAGAACAAAAAAAATTCGGGTAAAATAAGTATTTTTCAAAAAATACAGTTTTTACGCCTTTTGATAGCGCACCCATTTTAAATCTAATTTTTAACATGTTTATAAGTTCAATTTTACAAACTAATTTTTTTTTTAATCAAGAAATACAAATTTATGTTGGATAAAGTTTTGATATTTTTCTGATAACGTTTATATTTTGATGAATAGTAAAAATATGCTAAATTTTAATTAAAAACAATTTTATTCACCAAGATATTTTATATGGATAGATTATAATATTGTATGGTTTTAAATTGTAAATGGAATATATTTTTACCATTTAATATAATGAAAATAATTACCATTAATTTTACATTGAATTCATAGATAAAAACATTCCAATCTTTGACAATGTTTGAACTTTTAAAACCTGTTTTCTTAACAACGAGATTAATTTTAAATTAATTAATGAAACTTATGTGTTTTGAATTTTGAAAAAAGGAGTCCATATTTGGATTCATTGGGTCCAAATAATGTTAATAAGTTACTTTTATTTTTTTTGACATTATGAACACTAACTACGGTAATTTTTATTTACTACAATTAATGGTAAATTGGGTAATTTAGGGTAAATATAGGATTATAAAATTACACTACCACCTGTCAAAATTCTATTAGATGAATAAATGTTGACCCATATCACCTAAGGGTCAGAATAGATTCGTTTCGTGGACTATTGACCATGAAAATGATATAATTATAATTAAAACCAAAGAAAGTGACAACATGTCACTATCTTATATCTTATATGTCTAATAATTTTAATTTAGTGATAAACATCATTAAACCTCAAATATTAAAATTCTCCATAAATCTAATAATATTATATAAATCATGATAATTTATTTATAATGTTTATGGATTAAATAATTATCATTAGTGATGACACAATAGTGATGAAGAAGTTATTTTATTGATTTAAATATCAAATAATTAATTTTAAAAATATTAAAATAAATATTATATAAACTAATTAATGTTGTCCACAAATTTTATAGATGAATATGACATGTTAGGAATCTATTAAAAAAAAAATTTCTTATATATCCTATGTATGGATTTTATTTAAATTCGAATAAATGAATAGTGTCAAAATTGACACTATTGTTATTTTATAAAAATGACATATTATTAAATTGTTTAAAAATCAAAAAAAATATTTCAAAATTATAAATTGAAATTTATATTGTCTAAAATGTCATAAAATATCCAATTATGAACAATCCATAACACATATGTAATTATTTATAAATATTTAAAATTTAGAATATTATTACCACAATTAAAATTAAATAGATTAAATAAGGATAAATCAAGTTGATAAGGTTTAAAATATAATCCAAACATTTTGAAATTTTATTTTTTGATGAGATGGAAACCCTATCTCATCTAATATTTGGATTTGATTCATTTTTCGAGGTTTTTAATTGGGGTTTGAGTTTATTATAAATTAATATTTTAGAGGTTTCCAAAAGTGCCCCTCTCATCCCTTATAAAAAGGAACCTCCTCCCTCTCCTCTTCACAACATTTTGAGCATTCATGCTCGGCCAAAACATGTACATTTATCTTCTCCAATTCTTTATGAACCTACTATAGGTCCTACCCTTCTTCAAAGACAAACTTTAGAATCCTAAGAAGAGGTTAATAAGAGGCGTGTCGAAGAAGAGGTAATCGCTTCTACCGATTCTTTCAAGTTTATTTATTCTTCTACTTCCTCTCCTTTATTTGTTTCATTATAAAGTAATAAAATCAGTATCACTCATACAATGACATGTTATTATAAATATTAAACAACCATATTTCCCCGTCTATCCATCCTACGGAAAATGACATCACCGCGCGTGTGTACGTACGGAATATCGTCCCCACACCGTGGTGTAATTTGTTTTCCACCACCACCTTACTTGGATGGGTATAATGGTAGAAATAATAACTATATATTATTATTATAACATCATAATGATTCTGATAAATTATATCATCCACTCCAATACCATTCAATAATTATGGTAACGATATCATCGCTCGTGTGTACGTACGGATTACCATCTCCACAACGCGATGAGATTCATTCTTCATGTTTACTATTCAAAAATGATAATAAAGTATACGTTGAATAATAATGAAATATATTAAATAATATAGCTACTAGATATATATATATATATATATATATATATTTCATCTACTTACTTCCATTCTAGTAAATAAGGAAAGGAAAACAACGTTCATGCGTACGTACGGCCTACCGTCTCCATTAACGGCGTATTTCATTTCATTAATCTATCTATTATATATGTAAATATACTGAATATATATGATATGCAAATCATTTTTTACATTTTAATTTAGCAAAATAATGATATAAGTAATAATGTTAAGAACAACAAGTGAAAACACGTACGATATATGAAATGATTATTACCAAAAACATTGCTTCAACATGGAATTGACAAATGAAAGGGTAATATAAAGTCGTAAGAGAATCATATTTGATATCAAAAAATGACTATGATTATTTAATAATTCAATGAAATTATTTAAATCATTATTCAGGAGGTTCAGACACATACGGAAAAAACTGGACATAAGGTAATGGATAATTTTGCAATCTCATTTTTATATGAGATTTCTTATTCGTAAGTATTTACTGGGGTTATGTTTATCATCCATGTCCATGTTTTCTCAAAATGATTTCATAAATATTGTACTATTCTTCCATGTCTGTCTAAAGTCATTTTTACCCGTTTTTGACTTTTACCACATGGTATGGAAGGAATATTTCTTTTTTCTACCATATGAGGTACTTTTGAACTTTTCTAGCAAAAGTAAGAGCATAATGTTTTTTTAACTTATACGGAATGAACGGATTTTTAAGATTTTATAACATCTTATTTACATAAAGAGTACTCTACAATATTTCATGATTATTTTCAACAAAATTTATTTCTTTTAAATTTCATGTCATTTTGAGAAAATAAAATGATTTGGAAGAAGAAAGCATATTTTCCTCAATAATTCATTTCAAGTGTTTTATTAAAACTATTTTCCAACTATGATGACATTATTTAATATGGTTATATTTCAAGAATAATGTCTCTATTTTTTACATGGATTTATTTTTCTTATGATGAAATGATATCCATTTATTTTATATGGATAATGTTATGATAAAATTATGTTTATGGAACCCATTTTATTCTTTGGGTTATGATGAATGATTTATGTTCATTTTGTGGAATACGTAAGAGTGATTTCATTATGAGATGGGTGGGACCTATATCTCCCTACAATTAATTGGGTAATGATTTATATCTCATGAGATAGATATGGCAGGAACAACAAGTAAAATCCAGTTCAGTAATACAGGGCTGGAACGACAAGTAAACTCAGTTCAGTAATGGACTTTGTCCACTATGATTATCTTGGAAGAAATGCCTTGGCTACTATGGATATCATATCATGTGCATAATGGTTTTCCACAATTACATGCTTTATTCCCATGCTATTTTATCATTATAAATTTTCTTTTATGTTTTATGCCTTATGTACTACCAAGCATTATGTCATTGCTCCAAATTTTGATGTTTTATGTTCATGTTTTTACGTTCAAATGTTTATGGATTGTTTTTTTATGTTTTCCATGTTTACCCTTACTGATCATTTTATCTCACCCTTTTTATATTTTCTTTTCCCCAGGATATAAGTAAAGTATTTTAGTAAGAAAACAAAATGGGAATATTGATAGAGCGCTGTCGTGGGTGCCCTCAAATGATTAGTGTAATTTGGGGTACTTAGGTGCAGCAGAGTGGATGACCAAGGTCGTCTCTCAAAGGAGGAAGTGAATTAAAACAACTTTTCAGAGGTATTCTAGAAACAAAATAAAAGGGAATAAAAACACTACTTGAAAGTATGGGGGTGTTTGTTTATAGTTTATAAATCTAGAAGAAGTTTGCTGGAAGAAGATTGCATTTTTTTTAATTTTGAAATGAAGTTTCGATTAGAATGACACAACAAAAAGATGTTTGTTTAGACAATATTTAAAAGACGTAATCGATCTAAATCTACCTCTTCAATCATTTATTAATCATTATCATTTAAATTAATATTCACTTAATTATGATCCCTTAATTTTTTAAATCCCGAACCCTGTGAGAATTAACATTACCACGAAATTAAAGTGAATTTTAACCTTAGGCTAACTTCGGAACAAGCAATCGCAACACCCTGCTTTGATTGATGTTCTAAAATTAGCTTATAGTCAGTGGTAAATTAAGGCACATAACCACTCTGGAAATGAGGATTAATTGAGTTTAGGGATTATATTTGAACTCTACAAATTGATCCCATGTGGTTTTGAATTACCGGTTAAGGTTGCGCTCTCACAGTTCACACAATTCCCGACCTCGCGTGTTTTGTGTTAACTATTCAATTGCTTTCTTAGTTTCATTTAAATTAAAAACTCAATTAATAGATCATAATATGTGGATTACAGTATCTCATTGATTCAAAATAAATGAATGAAGAAGTATAGAGGTCGATCGATTACTAAAAAGAACTACTCTTCTATGGGTGGTGTAGTCATCGTGGAGACGTTTTGCATAAGCAACGGATTGAAAGGGTAGAACCCAATCTTGTCTCCGCTCTTTATTCCAAACCAATTAAGAATATTAAGATAAGAAGAAGAGGGATGAACACAGAATATTATTTGAAGAAAAATTCAAGAAACAAACATGAAAGAAAAGAAATACAAAGAAGAGGTGAGAGAGGAGGGCCTTTTTGGAAGAGAGGTTAGCACAAAGGCTTACATTTCCCAAGAGTTTTGAGGGGCTCCCAAGAGACACCCTTTCGGCCACACCTTCCCAAAGCCTCGACCAGACCTCTCAAAGAGTTAAAACCCCCTTTAAATAAAGTTTGAGAGGGCTAGGGATACATAACTTTTTAAGTGTGAAATGAAAATCTCGGCCAAATATTTTATTCCAACATGCACTGCCAATTTGACCTCTATAACGCGTGAATTGACCGGCCTTACAGAAGGATGATTTGTGAAAACTCATGTCCCCGAGCTTTCCTCAAAATTTGGGCTCAATACAATCCCGTATGTAGATGATATGGCCCAAATACAGAACCCATGTCCATTCTGCCGAGTCCAGCCCACCATTGGATTAATGGCTCATTTACTTCATCCAAATGCACTCTTTATCTCTAGTGTCCTGAATTAAAGTTCTATAACATGATGTTAGTAACACTGTTAAAAAATTTCAAATTCAAATAATAAATATAAAAATATTTATCTTCGAAATACTTCAGTGCACTATTAAGGGTAAAACTGGAATTTTCATCAAATATTCAAATGAATGATCTAATCCCAAATATTTTATAAATAAACATATTTAACACAATGTGAGGAAATTATATCATTTATTATCAATAAAATATTCAATAAAATAGTGTTTTATCAACTCCCCCACACTTACCCTTTTGCACACCTGGGCAAAACCTCATATCAAGTAAACATCAATATCAAATCAAAACCAATTTTAAAACACATATCCTTAAGATCAATCAATTTCACACCAAGAATAAAAAGATATCATGCCTCATAAAAAACCTTATTTCAAGTTCTCCATTTATATCATTCAATATATTTCCACTTCATTTATCCTCCCATGCACAAAACACTTACCTCGCTTGAATTTTCTCTCATCACTCAAATATCAATTTTTTTTTTGCAATGTCTTTCTCATCCAAACTCATACAAGGGTCACCATAGGCTTGATAGATTCCTACATCGCTACCCGATGTGAGTCAAGGACATATGTTTATCATGAGGACTTTTCAGGGTTGTTCTGTGGCTTTCGGTTGGTAGGATTAAGATGTGAAAAACTCTGAGGCTGAATGAGGAGGGATTGACTCTTTTGAAAAAAAATTGCATTAATCTAATTTTCACTTAAATATGGTCTTCTCTTCAATCCCCATAGTATCAATTCATCTCCATCATCATGAAAAGTCATGAAAGGTTTACACCATTCATCATTTCAGTATAAAAAAAATTTTCAATCTTCTCAAACATGATTTTCTTGAAAGCTCCAGATGGGCACAGCTTTCCACCTCAATTAGAAGCTCCAGAAAAGGCACAGCTTCACTTGTCATGAAAGCTCCAGATAAGGCACAGCTTTCAATATAATGACTTTCTTTAGCAGAAAACACATCTCATCAGAATTTAATTTTCCACCCAAAGTATCAAATAATTTGGTGGCAGAACACAAGACAGCTTCCCCCACACTTAAGCTCAACTAGATTATGCAATTTCACTTCAAGAGTTGGTTGGATAGGGAAAATTGGCTTGTAATGTGGCTTAACCTAATAGGCTGTGCATGGATTCTAAGGGCTACAAGGATTAAATATTCAAGGTAGGCCATTATAAAAAAGGATTCTTTGAAATAGGGGGCTTTAATACCAAACAAATGCCTCAATCATTTAAACATATGTACCTCAAACCCTCAAGTTTTGACAGGAATAGATCAAATTCTGGTTAAATAAAGCATGGTTTGGTTCTCTCAAGAAGTGAGGTGAATGTAAAGAATATGAAAATAATGGTTTAGAAGCCTCACAGGAAAGTGATTTAAAATATAAAGACAGTGAGATTGGCATGGGATTCAAAATTCAGTGTACTTTTCATGAAATTACTAAATATTTGAACTTGAAACAAAGTCATTTCAGCATTCATTTAAGCTTAGTTTCAAGGGGTAAATTGTTTCACTTATTGATATGGATTTAAAAATGGTGATGTGAATCATTTTAGCTCAAAAATGTTTCAAAAAACACATAAAATTGTAAAATAAACACACAAAATTTGAAAAACACAAAAAAAAAATTTGGTTTTTTTAAACAGGAAAACAATTGAAATTACTAAACTAAAAGGTTCCCTCCCCCACAATTAAAATATTGCATTGTCCTCAATGTGAACCCGTGAGATGATATACGCACATGAAATGCAGAATTTTTAAATAGGAAAAATAATATAAAAGTGAAAGGGTTAGGAACAGCCTGATGTGATCAAGTGATGATGGGGTCATGTAGTGTGATAAAATCCACTGCATCAGTAGGATGTCCCTCAATGTATCTCTTCAAACTTTTCCCATTGACTGTAAAGCTCATTCCAGTGTCCTCTTGTGTGATCTCCACTGCACCATAAGGAAAAACATTAGACACAATATAAGGACCTAACCATCTAGAACGCAACTTACCAGGCATCAACTTCAGTCGTGAACTATAGAGAAGGACTTTCTCTCCAACATGAAACTCCCTTTGTTGGATCATTTTGTCATGAGCTGATTTTGATCTTTCCTTGTAGAGCCATGAGTTCTCATATGATGACAGTCGAATCTCCTCAAGCTCTTGAATTTGCAACTTCCTTTGAATTCCAGCTTGGGCCAAATCCATGTTACATTTCTTTATAGCCCAATATGCCCGATGCTCGACTTCCATGGGGAGATGACACGCTTTCCCAAAAACAATCCGAAATGGGGACATACCAATGGGGGTCTTGTATGCTATCCTATAAGCCCACAATGCATCATCCAAGCGCTTGCTCCAATCCTTCCTATTTGGCTGCACGGTTTTCTCCAAGATTTGTTTCAACTCACGATTTGAAACCTCAGCCTGGCCATTTGTTTGGGGGTGGTATGGTGTTGATATTTTGTGTGTCACCCCATAATTTCGAAGGAGGGAAGCAAAATTCCTATTGCAAAAGTGTGTCCCTTGGTCACTGATGATGGCCTTTGGTACTCCAAACCTGCAAAAAATCGGTGCTTTGACAAAGTCCACAACAACATGAGAATCGTCATTCATGGTGGCCTTGGCCTCCACCCATTTACTCACATAATCAACAGCAACCAAAATATACAAAAATCCAAATGAACAAGGAAAAGGACCCATAAAGTCAATTCCCCATACATCAAAAATCTCACTAAATAGTATGGGTTGTTGGGGCATCACATGTCTCCTAGAAATGTTCCCAGTGTGTTGGCAACGAGATCATGACTTACAAAACAAATGGGCATCATGTAACAAGCTAGGCCAATATAATCTATAGTCTAAAACCTTCCTAGCTGTCCGTTGGGGTCCAAAGTGTCCACCACAAGCAAGTGTATGACAGAAATGCAAAACAAACTCAAACTCATGATCGGGAACACACCTCCTAATGACTTGGTCACTACACATGCGCGAGAGGTACGGATCATCCCACACATAATACCTAGACTCACTTTTTAATTTTTGGACTTGATGCTTCTTCAAATTTACTGGGATTTCAGAGCCAACAATGTAATTAACTAAATCAGCATACCAAGGATGCTTACCTGAGATGGTATAGAGATGCTCATCGGGGAAAGTGTCCTGAAGTGGTGCCTGGTCCAAGTTGTCACCCTCTAGTGTGTGAGTAAGCCTACTCATGTGGTCTTCCACCAAATTCTCTGACCCCTTCTTGTCCTTTATCTCAAGGTCAAACTCTTGAAGAAGGAGCATCCAACGGATAAGTCGTGGCTTTGCATCTGGCTTCTTTAGGAGGTACCTCAAAGCTGGATGGTCAGAAAAAACAACTACTTTAGAGCCCAATAAATATGAACGGAATTTATCTAAATCAAATATGACAGCAAGAAACTCCTTTTCTATGGTAGTGTAGTTTGATTGGGCTGAATCTAGTGTCCTTGATGCATAAGCGATCACATGTGAACGTCCCTCCACCCTCTGAGATAAGATAGCTCCAAACACGAAGTTGGAGGCGTCACACATAAGCTCAAATGGAAGGTCCCACCGTGGGGGCTGTATGATTGGTGGAGTGGTCAGACACTTCTTCAGCTCATCAAATGATACCCTGCATGAATCATCAAAATTGAAGTCAATATCTTTTTGAAGCAATCGAGATAAGGGTAGAATGATCTTACTAAAATCTCCGATGAAGCGTCGATAAAATCCAGCATTCCCAAGGAATGATCGAACATCACGCACACATGAAGGATATGGTAAGGATGAAATAATATCTACCTTTGATCTATCAACCTCTAGCCCATGTTTTGACACTACATGCCCTAAGACAATTCCATGCTCTACCATGAAATGACACTTTTCAAAGTTCAGGACCAGATTCTTCTCAATACAACGATTCAACACCTTTCCCAAACTAATTAGACATTCATCAAATTAAGACCCATACACTGTAAAATCATCCATAAATACCTCTATGAAGGTCTCAATAAAATTAAAAAAAATACTCACCATGCATCTCTGGAAGGTACCTGGGGCATTGCACAGTCCAAATGGCATCCTTCTGTAGGCAAAGGTACTGAATGGGCAGGTGAATGTCTTCTTCTCCTGGTCCTCCGGAGCTATAGGAACCTGAAAATATCCAGAAAATCCATCCAAGAAACAATATTGTGTCTTCCCAGCTAGTCTCTCAAGCATCTGATCAATAAATGGGAGGGGGAAATGGTCCTTGCGAGTGGACTGATTTAGTTTGCTATAATCAATACACACACGCCAACTATTTTTCACCCTCATTAGAACTAACTCATCTTTCTCATTTTTAACAACAGTAACACCACTTTTCTTAGGCACAACCTGAATAGGACCTACCCACTATGAATCTGAAATGGGAAAGATTATACCTGCCTCGAGCAATTTCTCAACTTCCTTTTTAACAACTTCCAGGAGGGTGGGATTGAGTCTCCTTTGTGGTTGTCTGACCGGTTTAGCCCCATCCTCCAAGAGAATCCAATGCATGAAAATGGAGGGGCTAATACCTGATATGTCATCCAAGGTCCACCCTATTGCCTTGATGTTCTCCCTCAAAATATTCAAAAGCTTTTCATCCTGTTCAAAATGGAGATTGTTAGCAATGATAACAGGTAATATCTCACCACTCAACAAGTATGAGTATTTCAGATTTGGTGGCAATGACTTGAGTTCTAATGAAGGAGGGTGTAGTATGGATGGAGACATTGAAGGAACTGAAATATGTGCACACAGAGCATCGGTATCAGAATAGACATCATCAAAATCATAGAATAAAGCATCAAATCCATCAGCATACTCAACAGCCATTTCATAATCAGAGTGAACATGATCAAAATCAGAATATGAATCCACATCAAAATCAAATCCAAGATAGGATTGTGTATCAGAAACATGTGCGGAAGTGCTCTTAGACATCAAACTCGAACCAATACTCATAATCTCCCTAAGCATAGGACAATAAAATTCTATGGAGTTTTTATTTGGTGGTTCAAAATGGGAGATAACAAAAGCATAATGGACCTCTGAGGGGTACTTCATGGAATCCATAACATTAAATATCACAACTTCATCTCCAAACTCCATGGAAAGTGTACCCTCATTGACATTTATGATAGTTTTTGCAGTTTTGAGGAAGGGCCTACCTAAGATAATGGGGGCATGAGAACTTACCTGATCATCCTCCATGTTAAGAACATAGAAATCTGCTGGAAAGATCATGTCTCTTACCCGGACAAGTACATCCTCAAGGACTCCCGCTGGATATGCCGTAGCTCTATTCGCCAATTACACCACTACTCTTGTTGGCTTCAACTCACCAACCTGCAAGGAAGAGAATACAGAGTGAGGCATCACATTTATTGAAGCTCCTAAATCACAAAGAGCATCAGAGAAGTGAAACTCCCCTATGGTACATGGGATGGTGAATGTCCCAGGATCCTTGCACTTTGTTGGCATTGCTAGAGTTAGTGTAAAGTGTGCCGAGACATTCCTTCCAAGGTTGATCCTGTCATTCCCCTTGAGCCTTCTTCGATTGGTGCAGAGTTCTTTTAAGAATTTGGCATACCTTGGGATTTTCTTAATGGCTTCAAGTAGAGGAATTTTGATCTCCACATGCTTGAATGTGTCCAAAACCTCCTTTTGCATGATTCTTCATCCATCTTATTGGTTTGAACAACCCTATTTGGAAAAGGAAGGGGTTTAGGAGGAACATCATCAATCTTTTTCTTACCTTTATCTTTCTCTTTGGATTGCTCATCAGTTGGTATGGAATGCGGATTCTCTGGAGTTGAGGTGAATCCCGGTGGAATGGTAGGTATAGATGTATCGTTCATTTGCTTCCCACTTCTCAATGTGATGGAACAAACATTCCCCTTTGGATTTGGAGTGGGTTGGGAAGGTAGATTTCCGGAATTCTTACTTACAAGTTCATGGAGGGCGGTGGCAATCTGGCTCATTTGAGTCTTTAACTCCCTCAGCTCTGAACTTTGACTCTTCAGCTCATTCTGTTGATTAAGAAAAATTTGCTTCAAAAGATCATCAGTATTAGAATCTACCTTTGGTGGGGGATTCCCTTTTTGTTGCCTTGTTGATGCTTGGGCTTCAAATCTCCTTTGGGGTTATTGGAAACCCGGCTGGTAAGGCGGAGGCTGCAGGAAGTTTGGTTGAAAAGGGGGACTTTGTTGTTTTCCAGAGCCATACCTCATGTCCGGTTGATCTTTCCACCCTTGGTTGTATGTTGGAGAAAATGAATCAAACTTCTTTTGGGGATATGGTTGTTGTTGCTGCTGAAATGCTCTCCCAGGGAACACTGATGCACAATCTTCTGTCTCTTGTAGTTGTGGGCAACAGTCAGTTGGGTGGCTTGTCTCAGTGCAAATGCCACATGGCCTCGAAGGAGGGGGTTGGGATGTCTTTTGAGACAATGCAATCTGCCTCACCATAGTTGTCAATTCTTCTAACTTAGTATCAATCAAATGACTTTCAAGAGAAGAAGGACTTACTTGATGTACTCCTCGAACATGTGGTGTACCTCTATCACCAAATTGTTGAGAGTTTTGGTCCATTTTGTCGATCAATGCTCGTGAAGCTACTGGTGTCTTTTCCACCAATGCTCCTCCAGCAGCAGCATCCACCATACTCCTCTCCATGGGTGTGAGTCCTTCATAGAATTACTGGATGAGTAATTGCTCACTGATTTGGTGATGTGGGCAGCTTGCACACAACTTCTTGAATCGCTCCCAGTACTCATACATTGACTCCCTTTGGGATTGCTTGATCCCTGATATCTCCTTTTGAATGGATGTGGTCCTTGATGCTGGAAAAAATCTCTGCAGGAAAAGACGTTTCAAATCGTTCCAACAAGTTACATCTTCGGGTTGTAAATAATACATCCAATCTTTCGCCGCTCCATCAAGTGAGAATGGGAATGCTCTTAGTTTGATTTGATCTTCAGAGACATTTCTAGGTTTTAGGTTTGAGCAAACCACATTAAATTCTTTCAAATGTTTATTGGGATCCTCACCAGAGAGGCCATGAAACATTGGAAGTAAGTGAATTAACCCAGATTTCAGTTCGAAGTCCGATTCGAGATTTGGGTATGCAATACAATTTGGTTGATAGTTAATATTAGGTGCACCCAATTCTCTAATGGTTCTATTAAGTTCATTTCCATTGTTTCCATCCATTGGTTCTTGTTTTATGGTTGAATTTGAATTGCTTCCAATTTCAATGTTCTGATATTGGAGTAATTCTCCAACTGGTTGAATGTTGAAACTTCCCGTAGACTGAGAATGTCTGATTCGTTCCCTAAGGCTACGTTCAATCTCAGGGTCAAGATCTAAGAGATCTTCGGGATTAGTTCATGTCATCAATCAATGAAAGATGAAAAGAAGGAATGTGGACCATAGTAAAATAAAAATTAGAAGTTTGAGTTGATGGTCCAAAAAGAAGTAGAAAGAGATAAAAGAAGAAGAAAAAAAATCAGATTGGGTAAAGATGGAAGAAAGAAGAGAGGAAGAGAATTAAAATGTAAAATAAAATAAATAACTCTAATTGGTTGAAATAATTACTTGCCTCCCCGGAAACGGCGCCAATTTGATAGAGCGCTGTCGTGGGCGCCCTCAAATGATTAGTGTAATTTGGGGTACTTAGGTGCAGCAGAGTGGCTGACCAAGGTCGTCTCTCAAAGGAGGAAGTGAATTAAAACAAGTTTTCAGAGGTATTCTAGAAACAAAATAAAAGGGAATAAAAACACTAATTGAAAGTATGGGGGTGGTTGTTTATATTTTATAAATCTTGAAGATGTTTGCTGGAAGAAGATTGCATTTTTTTTAATTTTGAAATGAAGTTTCGATTAGAATGACACAACAAAAAGATGTTTGTTTAGACAATATTTAAAAGACGTAATCTATCTAACTCTACCTCTTCAATAATTTATTAATAATTATCATTTAAATTAATATTCACTTAATTATGATCCCTTAATTTGTTAAATCCCAAACCCTATGAGAATTAACTTTACCACGAAGATTGAAGTGAATTTTAACCTTAGGCTAACTTCGAAACATGCAATCGCAACAACGTGCTTTGATTGATGTTCTAAAATTAGCTTATGGTCAGTGGTAAATTAAGGCACATAACCACTCTGGAAATGAGGATTAATTGAGTTTAGGGATTATATTTGAACTCTACAAATTGATCCCATGTGGTTTTGAATTACCGGTTAAGGTTGCGCTCTCACAGTTCACACAATTCCCAACCTCGTATGTTTTGTGTTAACTATTAAATTGCTTTCTTAGTTTCATTTAAATTAAAAACTCAATTAATAGATCATAATATGTTAATTACAGTAGCTCATTGATTCAAAATAAATGAATTAAGAAGGATAGAGGTCGATCGATTACTAAAAAGAACTACTCTTCCATGGGTGGTGTAGTCATCGTGGAGACGTTTTGCATAAGCAACGGATTGAAAGGGTAGAACCCAATCTTGTCTCTGCTCTTGATTCCAACCCAATTAAGAATATTAATATAAGAAGAAGAGGGATGAACACAGAATATTATTTGAAGAAAAATTCAAGAAACAAACATGAAAGAAAAGAAATACAAAGAAGAGGTGAGAGAGGAGAGCCTTTTTGGAAGAGAGGTTAGCACAAAGGCATACTTTTCCCAAGAGTTTTGAGGGGCTCCCAAGAGACACCCTTTCGTCCACACCTTCCCAAATCCTCGACCAGACCTCTCAAAGAGTTAAACCCCCCTTTAAATAGAGTTTGTGAGGGCTAGGGATACATAACTTTTTAAGTGTGAAATGAAAATCTCGGCCAAATATTTTATTCCAACATTCACCGCCAATTTGACCTCGAAAACGCGTGAATTGACCGGCCTTCTAGAAGGCTGATTTGTGACAAATCATGTCCCCGAGCTTTCCTCAAATGTTGGGCTCAATCCAAGCCCTTATGTAGACGATATGGCCCAAATACAGAACCCATGTCCATTCTACCGAGTCCAGCCCACCATTTGATTAATGTCTCATTTACTTCATCCAAATGCACTCTCTAGCTCTAGTGTCCTGAATGAAAGTTGTATACAATGAAGTTAGGAACACTGTTACAAAATTTCAAATTCAAATAATAAACATAAAAATATTTATCTTCGAAATACTACAGTGCACTATTAAGGGTAAAACTGGAATTTTCATCAAATATTCAAATGAATGATCTAATCCCAAATATTTTATAAATAAACATATTTAACATAATGTGAGGAAATTATATCATTTATTATCAATAAAATATTCAATAAAATAGTGTTTTATCAAATATCTTTACGGGAAATGTTGAAGATCATTCACCATGATTAGAAGATTTTGTTCCGGGTTTCCAAAGACACTAAACTAACACGGTATTTGGGAGTCTTTTGTGTCATGTATTACGTTTTCTGCAAAAGTAATGTAATTTCCATATATGTCAATCTTTGGGTCTCTACAGTTTGTATTAGAGTGAAGGTTTAGTTAATCTTTTTAAACTAGGATGCAAAAACATTAGTGAGATCCCTAGAGATATTTTTACGATATGTCTAGGGATGTCCATAAGGTTAAGTATATGTATAGGTTATAGTACTAGAATTATGGTAATGATCATAGAATTAAACCTAAGATGTTAGATATTGAAGTTAATACCCCTTTATTATGTTGTTTTTGTAGCATGATTTTTTCCTCTGAGACTATTCTTTTTTGGTTTTAGACGATGGCTAGAACCCGAAGGAATCCTTTTGATCAATGTAATGGAAAATGCAATGATTTTCCTCCTAAACAAACCAATGTTATGGATGGTGGAGTGAAAAATCTTATTTATATACTTAAAAAATCTATCATTCATTCTGGACTTTCGAATGAGCAGATAAGGGAACAATATTCTATTAAATCCTAATGAGGGCACATCCACCTTCCATAAATGGGTCTTCTGATCCACTTATTATTGAACAATGGATCAAAACCATTGAAAAGATATTTTCCATACATCACTATTCAGAACATGAAAAAGTCAATATGGATGTTTACCATTTAGAAGGTGAAGAAGACCAGTGGTGGACTATAATTAAGAATACAAGGCCCCAAGATGAAATTGAATCCATATAATGGGACGAGTTCAAGAAATTGTTTTTCAATAAGTACTTCCCTCGTATTCATCAAACAATTATGGGAAATGAGTTCCTTGAGCATTAGAAAAAGGATGATGAACTTGTTTGTATATAAGAGGTGAGTTTTACAAGGCTTTCAAGGTTTACATCTGGCTTTATCATCCATCCTGAAGGTAAAGTTGATCGATTCTTTAGTGGCTTAAAACCAAGTATTCAAAGGGAATTAGCTATAAGAGACTTCAGTAGCTATGAAGAAATTGTGTGTTATGCTATTAAGGTAGAACGGGAAGTTGGTGTTACATATCCATCTCATTGTTTTGACAAGAAACAAAAGATGGAGTTCAAGGAAAAATCTCAAAAAAATGGTGAAAAGAAGATGAATGTTTATTTATTCTCAAAATGTGGAAAGAATAATGGTATATATTGTCCTAAAGGGACTAGAAAATGTTTTAAGTGTGGAAGAGAAGGTCATCGAGTAGCTGAGTGTCGAAGTAATGGGAAAAAGGTAGGTAATGATGTAAATAGAGAAAAGACTATAGAGAATGCACCACAAACACTTTAGTGCTACAAGTGGAAGGAAATGAGGAATTATTCTAACCAATTACCTAATCCAAGGGTTAATGATGATCGACATCAACAACCTCTTAAGTAAAAGGACAAAGGGAAGTCACATGTGATCACTATTGGAGATGTTGAGTATGATGACGATGTGATGGAATGATTAAGTGTTTATGTAATGGGATTCCAAAATAATGTTGTGGAATCTCATTTATAGTATCATGGAATATTGGAATATTTATGTATTGGTTTATTGTGGTTTTCAACAATTATATGGTACTGGTAACCATGAAAAGTGATTGAAATATTTTTTGAAAGCAGATGATATGCGCATCATGAAGGGATAATGAGAAAATAATATGTTTGATATTATTAATGATCTCATGACTGATATAAGGACTAAGTGATATCATGGTTTGAGTGTATAAATTTTTTGAGATTTTGGTATGTGGAAACAATATTCTTTTGAATTCATTTATGTTTTTACTATGGTTATATGGTAATTCATGTTTCAAGAGAATTCAGGATTAAGGTATTCACATTGTTTTCTTTATACTCTTAGTTTAGACAGAAGTATTTTCGATAATCCAATAGGTTAGAATGGATTAAGTTAGACATTTGATATTATTGTTTACGGATAATACTTTTTGATATTATGATTGTATAGTTTTAGAAAAATGACAACACATAGGACGGGCGACAACTAGTCGCATCAGAAAAGGATGTGGGAATCGAACCCACAACCGAATTGTGAAAGGTCTTTATAGCCTACCAATGGCCTACAGGAAGTCCCTAGTTAGTAGAAATTAGTTTTATTTTACGGTATGATGGTTGAAGTATAAGTCTGTTTTTGGAACCATATATGATTAACCTCACCATAGATTGACTTATGTATATTTAATATCTTATTCTAACCATTTTTTTTGTTAGAGAAAAATGGAATGACCTATCATTCTATCACACGATCTGATAACATTTCATGAAGGAAAATTTTAACTTCATTTGTTTAAATAATAGATGAAGTGGAAATCGTTCATGAAATGACCAATGATGATTTTACGATGAAATCAATTAAGTATTTATCCCTATGAAAAAACTCATCAACATTAAGGAAATGATCTTAAAAACTAAAAATTTTGTCCTAGTACCCTCATATCTGATTAATCAGATGTTACCTTAGATCATCCCAAATTTATGGCTTTATGATTGTTGTATTTTTCATAGACATGTTCTCTACCACTCTCCATCAAAACATGATGGTTAGATATCTCTTCCATATCCATATTTTCAACTATGATATCCTATGTGGAATCCCAGTGATAAGTTAATTTTGATAACTGATACGTTTAATATTTTAGTTTTTAAAATTATGTTTTAGAATTCCTTTTTATGATGTGGGTTTCTATTAAATAAACTTTCAAGTAGTAAACCATTTATAACCCCGATGAATTTCAAGGGAGATATTCATTTTAAGGGGGGTAGAATGTAACACCCCGAGATTTTATGAGATATATTCTTTTTAATTACTTTTATGTCTTTTGTTTTACGCTACACCATGATTATCTTGCGCTATACGCAACACCATATTAGTTTGCAGTATACACAACAATATTCTTGGCTCGTGTTACACACAATTTCAAGTTCTTTTGCTAGAAATTATTTTACGAATCATTGATTATATATTTTGTTCAATGTATAAATGAAATAAGTTTTGATTATTTTTTATGAAACACCAATGGACGCTTTCACTACACACAACCCTGACATGGCTTGCATTACATGCAAGAGTGACCATCCTCATAAGCGGGTGTTGTACGCAATATCGAGTTTCACTAAATGAGATATTATTATAATATTATTATGAACTAGCCGTTATAAACAATATTAACTACAGTTTTAATTTTATAACCTTATCATTCATCTTACACATTTTCAATATCATGGTATGAGAACAAAATAAAATTTTCGGGTAAAATAAGTATTTTTCAAAAAGTGCAGTTTTCCGCCTTTTGACAGCGCACCCATTTTAAATCTAATTTTTAACAAGTTTATATGTTCAATTTTACAAATTAAACTTATTTTTGTGAATCAGGATATAAAAATTTATGTTGGATAATGTTTTGATATTTTTCTGATAACGTTCATATTTTGATGAATAATAAAAATATGCTAAATTTTAATTAAAAACAATTTTTTCCATCAAGATAATTTATATGGTTAAATTATAATATTGAGCGGTTTTAAAGTATAAATTGATTATATTTTTACCATTTAATATAATGGAAGTCATTACCATTAATTTTACATTGGATTCATTGGTAAAAAAATTTCAATCTTTGACAATATTTTAACTTTTAAAACCCGTTTTCTTAACAATGAGGTTAATTTTAAGTTAATTACTGCAACTTCTATGTTTTGAATTTTAAAAAGTGGATTCCATATTTGGATTCATTGGGACCAAATTATTTTAATAACTTACTTTTATTTTTTTGACATTATGAATAGTATCTACGGTAATTTTTATTTACTACAGTTAAAGGTAAATTAGGTAATTAAGGGTTAAAATAAGATTATAAAATTGCCCTACCACCTGTAAAAGTTCTACTGGATTAATAAAATCCTTCCCATATCACTTAAGGGTCGGAATATATTCATTTAATGGACTATTTACCATGAAAATGATATAATTATACTTAAAACCAAAGAAAGTGACAATATGTTGCTCTCTTATATCTTATATCTATAATAATTTTAATTTAGTTATAAACTTCATAAAACCTAAAATATAAATATTCTAAAGAAATATAATGAAATTATCTACATCATGAGAATTTATTTAGAAATTTCATGGATTCAATAGTTATCATTAATGATGACACAATAGTGATGAAGATGTTATTTTACTGATTGAAATATCAAATAAATGGTTTTAAAAAATTTAAAAAAGTATTATATGAATTAATTAATGTTCTCTACAAATTTTCAAGTTGAATATGACATTATAGGAATCTATTAAATAGTTTTTTTCGAATATATCCTCTGTGTGGATTTTATTTAAATTCAAATAAATGAATAGTATCAAAGTTGACACTATTGTTATTTTATAAAAATGACCTATTATTAAATTGGTTAAAATCCCAAAAATATTAAAAATTATAAATTCAAATTGATATGATTGAAAATATTATAGATTACCCAATTATGGAAAATTAACAACACATATGTAATTATTTATAAAAATTTAAAATTTAGAATATTATTACAAAAAATAAAATTAAATAGATTAAATAAGGATAAATCAAGTTGATAAGGATTAAAATAAAATTCCAAAATGTATAAATTGTATTTTTTTGGTCATATTAAAACCATATATCATATAATATTAGTATTTGAGTCATTTTTTGAGGTTTTTATGTGGGGTTTTAGTTTATTATAAATTAATATTTTAAAGGATTCCAAAAGTGCCCCTCTCCTCCCTTATAAAAAGGCACCTCCTCCCTCTCCTCTTCACAACATTTTGAGCCTTAAATCTTGGCCAGACACTATCCATTTCTTTTCTCCAATTCCATATAAACCTACTAGAGGTCCTGTTTATTTTCAATAACCAACTTTAGCGCCCTAAGAGGAGGTTATTAAGGGGTGCATTGAAGAAGAGGTAATTTCTTCTACCGATTCTTTCAAGTTTATTTATTCTTCTACTTCCACATATTTTTTTGTTAAATTATATAGTAATAAATTAAGTATAACTAATATAATGATATGTTATAATAAATTTGAAACAACCCTATTTCACCTTCTATCCATCCTACGGAAAACAAAATCACCGCGCGTGTGTACGTATAGAATACCGTCTCAACACCGTGGTGTAATCTTTCTTCCACCACCACATTAATTGGATGGGTATAATGGTATAAATAATAACTATATATGATTATTATAACATCATACTAATTCTGATAAATTATATCATCCACTCCAATACCATTCAACAATTATGGGAACAATATCATCGCTCGTGTGTACGTATGGATTTCTTTCTCCACGATGCAATGAGATTCATTCATCATGATAACTATTCATAAATTATTATAATGATTATATAGAATAATAATGAAATATATGACATAATAATTCTACTGGATTTATGTATATATAAATATATGTCATCTACTTACTTCCATTCAAGTAAATAAAGAAAGGAAAACAGCGTTCATACGTACGTACGGCCTACCATCTCCATGAACAGTGAATTTCATTTCATTTATCTATAAATTATATATGTATATATACTGAATATATATAATATTTAAGTCATGTTTTACATTATGGATGTAATAAAATAATGATATAAGTAATAATATCAAGAACAACAAGTCCAAACACGTATGATACATGAAATGATTATTACCCAAAATGTTGCTTCAACATGGAATTGAAAAATGAACGGGTAATATAAAGTCATAAGTGAATCATATGTGATATAATGAAAATTAATATGATTCGTTAATAAGTCAATGAAATTATTTAAATCATTATACATGAGGTTTTAACACATACAGAAGAAATTGGACATAAGGTAAGGGATAATTTTTCAATCTCATTTTTATCTGAGATTGCTTATTCGTAAGTATTAACTGGGGTTATATTTATCATCCATGTCCATGTATTATCAAAATGTTTTCATAAAATGTTTACTGTTCTTCCATGTATGTCTAAAGTCATTTTTACCCTTTTTTTAATTTTTCCACATGGTATGGAAGGAATCTTTATTTTTATTACCATACAAGGTACTTTTTGACTTTTTCGACAAAAGTACGAGGAGAATGTTTTTTAACATGTTCGACATGAACATATTTTTTTGATTTTATTAATCCTTATGTGCATAAATATTACTCTACAAGATTTCATGATAATTTTCAATAAAATTATTTACTTTTAAATTTCATGTCATTTTGAAAGTAGAAAATGATTTGGAAGAAGAAATGATATTTTCTTCAAGAATTCATTTCAAATGTTTTATTAAAACTATTTTCCACATATGATGACATTATTTAATATGTTTGTGTTTCCAGAATAATGTCTCTATTATTTACATGGTTTTATTTTTCTTATGAAAAAATGATATCCATTAGTTTTATATGGTTTATGTTATGATGGAATGATGTTTATGAAACCCATTTTATTCTTCTAGTTATGATGAAAGATTTATGTTTATTTTCTGGAACATGTAAGAGTGATTTCATTATGAGATGGGTGGGACATATATATCCCTTCAATGCATTGGGTAAAGATTTGTATCTCATGAGATAGACATTACTGGAACAACAAGTAAAATCTGGTTCAGCAATACTAGGCTGGAACGACAAGTAAACCCAATTCAGAAATGGACTTTGTTCACTATGATGGACTTGATAGTAATGCCTTGGCTATTAGGGAAAAAATATCATGTTCTTAATGGTTTTCCACAATGACATGATTTATTCCCATGCAATTTTATCAAGATTAATGTTCCTTTATGATCTATGCCTTATGTACTTCCTGGATTTATGTAATTGCTCAAGATTTTGATGTTTTATGTTCATGTTTTTACGTTCAAATGTATATGGATTTTTTTATGTTCTCTATGATTACCCTTACTGGGCATTTTACATCACCCTTTTTATGTTTTCTTTTCTCCAGGATATAAAGAAAGGTTTTCGGTAAGAAAAATAGGGGAAGATCATTATAGGAGATGTTGAAGATCATTCACCATGATTAAATGATTTTGTTCTGAGGTTATAAAGGCACTAAACAAACACGGTCTTTGGGTGTCTATTTTGTCATGTATTATGTTTTATGAAAATGTAATGTAATTTCCAGGTACGTCAAGCATTGGGTCTCTACAAGATGTGTGCCAGATCCATCACATGTTATCAACTAGGGGGTGTTAGACATTAACAATGGGGTGACTTTTACAGAGTTCTAGGTTGAGATAAGGGATTTATAGAAGCGAGTTCTTCGTGGATGGTCGATCCCTCTATAATGAGTTCAGTGGCAGCACAGAAACCTCCAGGAGGGAACATGGGAGATGGAGACTCAAATTCATGCTCAGTACCCTCATTTTTTTGATTTTTATTTATTTTTTATTTTGGGGATGTAAATACAAAAGGTGGGGATAATGTAATATCTTGGATATTATTTATATTTTTATTGAATTATTATAAATTTTCTAAAATTGAGGGCACAAGATTCCAAGGATTAGAGTTCTCGGATTTATCCTTCAAAAAATGTTATGCTTTAAATATCTCGTGTGTGTAGTTTTCCTAAGAAAAGTGCAATAAATATTAAAAGGTTGCCCGGATCATAAATATGAGGGAACAATTGTGTTCTGGATGGTGGGTTTACCCTAGGTGAAACTTATGTTTTGTCATAACAAGCCTCTGGTGAGAAAACTGGAAAATTGAATAACTGTAAATAAAATAATTAAATAAAATTATTTAATTTTTCAAATTATTATAACTCCCGAATGGTTACTCGGATTTAAAATAAGAGGCCACCACTGAACTCATGATGGTGTTCATTCATTAGGAAGATCCTAACATTGAACAATACATGCCAAAAATGGATGTTTGTTTTTGGTTGTAAATTAAAAAATTAATCAACAATTATTTTATTGTTAAATTCTATAAATCTAAACTGTAATTCAGATTGACAATCTGAGAGTACCATTGAGCTCGTAAAAGCGTGCTCCAACTAGGAAGAGCCTAACCTCGACCGTTGCAGATCGAGGGTGACTGTTAATATTTTTTGAACTTTTTTAAGGTACATTCAGTAAACATGTGAGCAATGATTTCTTTCATTTGAACCGGTGCCCAGATTAAAAATATGAGTGCATCGTTGAATTCGCAGTGTCGGTATTCATTTGAGGAAAGCTTAAATTTGATAGGCATGGGTCAGAAAAGCAAGTTAATTTTTGGAATTTAAAAGTAAATAATAAAATAACTCCATGAGTTATTTTATCTATTTTTTAACAGTTGAGTGATGTGGTGGGACCATAGAGTTAACAGGTCATTCAATGACTTGGCCCTTGGATTGCATAACCTCTATGTTGGTTGTTTTAATGTAACACTAAACAAGGATCATTAATGAACCACATTAATGATATGAAACATGTTTGATACCTCACATATATTTAAATGAAGCTCAAGCATGAGTTTCTTGCACTCAAGTGAGGAACCTCTGACAAAGTGCCATGTAGTCTTTCCCTCCAATAATGAATGAAGGATTAAATGATGATGTTGGAGTAATAAATCTGGAAACGATGAATTCCAAAAACTTCATAGAACATGGATTTTTGTCCTACAATCTGGACATCATCTAACAATATTGAGGTAGGGGGTTTATTCTTGATTCCTCCAATTTACCTTGTTCTTAAATATTATGAAGAACACAGATCAACCATCCAATGGGTTGTTCCATGTTTTGTTATTTATTGTAGGAGGATATTCTGGGGTTTCCTTTATGGTATTTTTTATTAATAAATTATCCTTCCAATGTTTTTATGCTAACGCGGAGGGTGCGAGCCAAATGAACAAGGCGTGGACCCTCCACAGAACTCGGTTGTGGTGGCGTTCATCATGGGAAACCGGATAATATGGCTATAAGATGAATCTGGGAGCAACGCAGTGTTGGAAGCATCATGCGAGGCCCATAGGTGCAACCAGAAGAGAAAACAGACCATTTGAGCTCACCCAGTGGACCGCAGAAGCCATGTATGTGGAACACTGGTGCGACATCGGCTTTCTCTCGTAGGACACGGAGGATAAAGGCGCCTCAAGGTGTTGTGATATGAAATAGGGAGGCCTACCCTTGGTCAGCCGCAATGGCAGCAGGGCGGCACGGCGCGGGGGAGGTTGCGTATTCATGCCACAATGGATGGGACCTATACCCTATGGGTCTAGCTGACAGGGTGGCGGTGGCACGTGGTGCCACCATTATAATCCGAATAGACAGAATGTTTGTTTGGTAAGGAGATCTGACCCCGTGTGTCTCGGCGGGTCATGCCCGGCCGAGGCAGTTCTGGCCAATACACTACCTAGCACACTTGGGCCGGTACAGCTAGTTCGGGATGGGCCGGGTCAGACTCGAACCGGTTGGGTCGGCCCATGTCGGGTCGGTTCGGGTTGGTCCGACCGGGTCAGACCGAGCCCAGACCATTTTTGTCCCATATATTCTTAAAAGGACATATCTCAAAAACTAGACATCCATTTGACTAACCATATGCGGCGCTGGAATCTTTGGAACAAGATGGTCCTTTTGAGATACTCAAACTATGTTTTGGATAATGTTGAAGTATGACTAGGATTGATCGAACCAGAATCCAGCTGGGCCCCCAGTAGTAAAACGATTATAACTCACCGATTGTTCGTCTAATTGACGCGCTGTCTGTCACGATGGGACCTTTATAGCATGGAAACCCTTTGGGTTACTCCTTTGTGGAACATCATGGTAGTTGAGGCCTGACTAATATCTTGTGTTGAATATACTACGAAACTAAAGTGCACCTATTGTAGGTAATCTTATAGTTGGATGTCATTTGAATAGAGACCGTATGTTGATCATCATCATAGAGACCCTTTATGGATTGACAACATATCTACCCAGTGTGGATCAACATCATAGAGACCCTATGTGGATCAGCATCATAGAGACCTTTTCTGGATCAGCATCATAGCGACAATGTCTAGATCAACACTATAGAGACCCCGTGTGGATTAACATGATAGTGACTATGTGTGGATCAACATCATTTGTGACACTTTGTGGATCAAAATCATAGAGACCCTGTGTGGGTAATCATCATAACGACCCTGTGTGGATCAGCATCATAGCTACCCTATGTGGATCAGCATTCTAGTGACACTGTGTGGATCAATAGTGTGTGATGCGATGAGGACCAGACTTAGAGCGGCCCATCATGGATCATTGACATACGTCCCTGTGTGGATCAACAATGGAACAACTCCTTTGTGGTTTAGTTTTGGAATCCTCCTAACAGAATAAAATGATATAGCTTAAGACTAATCATCTTTATTCCTGAACTCTAAGTTGTATACCTGGTGTGAGCTTTCTTTTTCATGGTGTTTCTAATTGAGATCATGATATTTGGTTTTCCCTTTCTAGAATTCTTAGAGACCTTCAGCGGTCTCGGGGTCCCCACTAGGTATTGTTATACTCACCCCTTCCCTTGTTTGACCTGTAACTTGTTGTGTGTTGTTCAAGTGACATGATGCTTTGATTGAGTCTTGAGGAGACAAGACATGATGGTGTATGGAGGTGACAGGTTGACGTGGAGAGCAGTAATGACGAGATATGCCTACCTTTCAGGTAGGATCGTTGGAGGACGACCTCAAGAGATGTTTTTCCTTTTTGTTGTATTTCCATTTCAGGTGGGCACGTATTCTGGACCCTTTACATCAGTACTTACTTTTACACTCTATGATGGTTTTTAGTTGTGGTTGGACCTTTCTTATTCCATTGTGTTTTACTTGTGCACAGTGTACCCTTTCTATGTGTGTATTGGTTTTGAGGCAATGGATTTCCATTTTTGGGAAATGGTTTTCCAGTGCTAGTCACCAACCCCTGGCCTATAGAAGGTGGGCTTGGGGTTGTCATGACATGGGCCCCGGGGGACGGGTCATGACAAAAAAAGTAATGAAAATTATATAAGAAAACAAATTTTAATCATTTAAATAGATTTGAAAAATCATTTATTCAGTTGATTATCTTGAATTTAATAGGAAAAATGATAAAACAAAGAAGAGTTACAAGCCTTTATAACTAATGAAAAATTTTATATATCCTTGAAAATATGTAATTAATGAAATGAATGATAAATAGATTGTTTATTATAATAAATTACTACACATGTACTAAAATCTCATCCATAGTTTTCTAAATTTAATATAATATTTATAAATTATATATTTTACATATTAAATAAATATATAGTTTAATACATTGTTTCAAAAATATTTCATTCTTTCCAATATTTTTATTACGACATAAAAGAGACGATATTTATAAAAATTACATTTTTCCAGATTCACCTATAAATATTCAATTTCACAAAAATCCCAAAGTTGATCCAATTATTATTTTTACATTATTAATTAAAAAATAAATCCATCTCACAAAATTGAAAATATAAAATATATTTTTTGACCTTTTATAATTAAATATTAAATATAAATGTAAATTTTTTTATAGAATAATGTATCTTTCAAACATTATGTTTTCATAAATTATTTAAAATCAATTTATTATTAAAATAGTTTTAATATAATTGTAATATTAAAAATAAATTTTTAAATGTGTCTAATACAATTTATTAAGATCAAATGCACAAAAATTTAAAAATATTTCATTAAAAACAAATACATATTGAATAAATATAATCATATCACATTATTTATTTATCCTAAAATAACTAAATTATATTTATAAGTAATAATAATAGGAAATTGATAAATAAATTATCATATTTTTATTCAATTTTAGGTTTTAGGTTTCTTATATTTTATTAATTATTTATCACATTGATTTCTCAAAATATATTATAATGAAATATATATTTTTTCTTCTAAGATCACTGTTACATGTAAAAAATGTTATAGAAGAAAGATTTATTTAAAATAATATTCTAAATTGAAAATTTCGGATGTCACATTCTCCTATCTAAATAAATTACATCATCACTATTTAAATTTGGTTCTTACCATAATTAGTGTATCATTGTATTGTAATAACAATTTGGAATTTTATTGAAATAAATAATATCTTATTCCAAACTAGGAAAACTACTATTTCTTAGTTAAATATTTCAATAATAGTATATGTATCATTATAAAAAACATACTAGTTAATTATTTAATGAAATCTCTCTGGATTGTTGGGTGATATTTTCCAAATAATATATAATTGGTCAATCACCCTCTAGTTGGAGTTGATAAATTATTTTACCCTCATATAGAGAATATGAGAAGATATAATTACATGATTTCAATTCATTTTATAATTATATATTCATACTTCGGATGTCCCTTGAGTAATTTTACAACAACAAATATTCTAATATATTTAGTGATAAATAGGTATTGGGATTTATTGTTGTTTAAATTACTAAAATTATATTTTAATAGATCATCAGATCCAATAAAGGGATGAAAATTTATTTAAAATATTAGAAGACATTTACTAATAGACAAAATAAATGTAAAATGTATTAATAGAACCTAATGAAATATTTCAAAACCATCATATAATGAAATAATAAATTAATCTCCGAAGACTTAATAATAACACCCAATGTTCATATGAAATCATATCTTCATTAATCAACCCTAAAAATATTCAAAATATAATATTCAAAATTTATATCAGAAAATTCAAATGTATTGGATTGCATATTCTTCAAAAATAAAAATAATACTTATCTCTTAAAATATATAATCACAAATAAATGTGCATAAAATTTATATTACCTATTTATGTATTTCAAAAAAATTGCAAATATATTCCCAAAAGAATGAGAATCACCATAAAAAGATCATATATAGACTTAAAATTTACGAAATTAATTATCCCTTATAGAATGTCAACATATTTCATATGAAATACCATAATTTTTAATAATTTACCTTTTGAAATTATATGATAACAATTTATTTTTGTTAACCATACATACCACAACATCAAAAAACATATATACCATAAGGGTTATCTATAACTTTTAGCTGATTTCCACACAAAAATAAAAATATTCTTAAAAAAACTAAAAAATAATTCAAATATTAAACATAAGGGTTAAATATACCTCAATAATCTACTATAACTCAAAAAAATATACCAAAGTATCATTAATAATCTTTACATCCCCTTAAATAAGACCAAAAATGGGGATCCATACCTGAGAACTTATTATCAATCAAAAATATATTATCTTCTGATGAAGTTTTGTATCTCTTAAATTGTCCTTAATTGATAAAATCATATCCTCTATTGTGGTCCATACCCTACTCTAATACCAAATGAAATTCCCAATACAATATATGTCAATGTAATTTGAGAATCATAATCTTTACATACTTCATCGAAACAACATATTGACTCCTAATTTATAATATATATAATCAAAAGAAATTATTTATTCTATTATTTAATTATGAAATTTTTAGGTTTTAGCCTTATATCACTAAGGAATAAATAATTTAAAATAAATCATATCATTCTCACCAAATAAAATTTTTTCCATCATAACCATGTTTTTTTATTCAAAAATATATTTATGAAATACCCCAAAAAACACTCCACAAATGACATTATTACTAATATATCATATGTATTAACCTTATTCATAAACATGGTAAAATGTAATATATTAAGGTTAATATCCATATATTAATAAGGTATAGAATTCATCCGAAGATATCATTGAATAAACAATCTTGGAATATTATGTCATGAATTAACTATAATAAAAAAATTCTACATTATAAAGAAGATAAAATAGTTATGTATCCATTTATAAAAATATAAAAAATCACACTAATAGTAATTAATGATTTCATTTTTTCAAAATTAATAATTCTATATATATTAAATATACTTTCAAGGCCACTTCAAAGACATAAATCTCACCATCAAAGTGTAAGATAAGTCCTAAAAATAATTGGGAATGCATACACTAAATACACATTAAAGTTTATCACATGAGGCATACCGATGCCTCCTAGGGATATTTAATTTCAATTTCTATCTACCCCTATATAATTAAAATTCATTTATAACATTAATGAATGTGTAAGAAATATTATATATAATCAATATAGTGTGTAATAATATTTTATATTGTAAAAAAATATATGATATTTCAAAAAATTTCATTACTAACCAATGGCTATTTTTTCTTGATGAACAGCCACTAATTTGAGTTTTTAGGCTTGTATTTCACACTATATTGAGTATTTATTATATTTATTAGGTAAGGAATGAAATTATGTAAAATTCATTCATTAATGTAATGAACATTTACAAAGACTAAAATGATCTTAAATGGGATTTTGATAGTTGAAAGGAACATAATATCAATGATCTATGTGAAATGAGAATAATCCTTAGACATTAGTTAATGAAAACAATAAAATGGAATTAATGGATACAATCTTTTGAGAAAAAAGTATTATTTTTTAATAAATTATTGACATTTCCATAATAAGGTTTAAAATTGAATATAAATATTATAAAGAATTTTCCATATATCTTTTTTAACATTTTTATAAAATTTTGGTAAATATTCACTTTATAAACATATTTTAGTGATTTCAAGAATAAAATATAAGACTAATTTTTAATATAATTAATTTTATTGTTAAAATTATTATAAACTACAATTATGTATGTAAATGTTGAGTGATAGAAAATTAATATACATAATTGGAAAAAATTAACATTTAAAAAAAATAAAAAATTAAAATCATTTATATTTTACAAAATTCATTGTATAATGTGATTAGATATTAATTTATAAAATAACTGAAAAATTATATGGAATCTAAATAATGAATAAATTTCATGATTGTAGGAATTTACATTCCAGAGAAAATAAAAAAAAATCTCTCACATTCTTGCAATGAAAGTCCAAAATAGATTGTCTAAAAAATTTATCAATATTCCATTAAAGAAGTGAATAGAAAGAAAATTTTATCATTACTGAAAAATAATAATACCTTTAAATTATACAAAAAAATATTCTTGAGTAAATCAAAAGAATATGAATACATAGAAAAATGTTCTTGATAAAAAATACAAAAATGTATTTCTTTCTTAAATATATTATTTTTTCTATTTTTGAGTACCAAAGAGAGATAAAATATAAATAATACAAGGCAACCTGATAAATATATTATGGAGAAGAAAATATATGGGGTTTAGGAGTGAAATAATATATTATTCCACCAATTTTAATTTAAACAAAATCGAACACTATAAAAGTGGGATTTCAAAATTACATTTTTTCAGCTCATATATAACATCATAACCACTTTATAGAGAGAAAATTAAATTTAAATTCAGTTACCTTAATTAATGTTTCAATCTAGATATAATATTTTATATTGGGATATTATATTTCCACAATAAAAATATTCACATAATTGAAAATATATTTCAAGTAACGATGTTTAATATGTGAAACCCTTTCTAAAAGTAGAAAAAGTGAGGTAGGAATATATAAATAAAGATATTGTGAGAAATAATTATATATCCACATAAAATAAGTTAAAATATAACATAAGTACCATATTATAAAAGTAAATAATATTTTTATGACACACTCAATGAATATGTGATGTCACTCAATGAATGTATATGGAGTTAATAATTCCCATTCTATAATCATTAATATTTTTATGTGTATAACAAAAATTGTATATAATAAAATAACTATTATTAACTAAATTATATAGATAATTTTAATGTTCATTCCTTTTTTATGATTCTTGTAAGTTTATTTATTATTTGGTTTCATTTTGTTAAAAAATCATTTTGTTTTATATGGGACTTTTGGGGTTATTCGTTATATAATCACAGAAAATACATTACTATCTTGTTAATGGTAAAATTTCATAGTCAAATGGTTCCATTATCACTATATATGTCCAGGTATAATTTTAATATTATTCAATAATCAAATGAGATTAATAGATTATAAAATAGTTACATTTCCAGAAATATTCCATCCTAAGCATGTTTTTTACAGATTAAAATAACCATAAATGTTTACATTTTATTCAGTTTATGTAAAAGTTATTTCAAATTACTAATAGTATGAAATAATATTAAAATAGTCATTATTTTTCATTGAAAATTTTGTTTTCTAAAATAAATCTTCATGACATTTATTATATTGTTCATGTGTGGGGTATAACTGAACCAAACAAGAACATGTTATTACAGTTAATGAGTATGATTGTGTTTTTTTATGTCAATACTATGAAAATTAATTAAATTAAATTATTTAAAAATAATTTTATTAATGTGATAAATCATATTAATTAATATTTAGATGAAAAATTTAAATGAAACAAATTTTAACAAGTTGTTACTTAAAAAGTATCTCATAATTCTCATGTTAAGAGAATAAATTTTATGATGAAAATTTATAATTTATAAAAATAATGGAATTAAAATATATATATATATAAATATAATCATGTTATAAATAAAATAATTATTCATTAAATCCATTTTTATAACCATCAATGTCAGGGAGTGATCATAAATTATATACATCATTCATGGAGGTGGAAGTCCGTGCAAACACAATATCCCATTTTCCATTTTCCAATGAATGATAGGGTTGGAATGTTGATAAAAATTTATCGGTGATAATTATCTATTTTATCATAAATTTAATATATATTTATTCAATTAATCTATATACACATTCTTGATTTTAGGTAATGAAAAATAAAATATGTCACTCTACGGAGGTAGTAGTATATATGTAGTTATGAGTGAAATATTCATTTTCAATTTGATGGAATAGAGGTATAAAATTATTGTTACTTCATCATAATAATATTTTAGCATATGAATAATTATTATTAATTTATTTCCATTTTTTGGATGAATTGGAAATGGTGGAAGAAGATTGAAATAAAAATTTACACAATTTTGTCAATTACAACTACCTTGGGCATCCCCCACTGGATTATATCATATCCCTTCTTCGGTAGGTATTTTATGAAAAATAGATTATATTGGAAATGGATAGGTGCTTCAGGGAATTATTGTTGAAGATGATGGATGAGGTAATTCTCTTAGGGTATTTGAAAAAGTGAGGAGATGATGAGTACTTTTATAAGTGGTGGGAGTGACACTCTTACAAATATAATTGACTTTAAAATATTTGAAAGTAATTTTAAGGAAAATTTGGCACCAAATGAAAATACATGCAAAATATATGAAAATTTTGGGTGTAAATATATTTATAAAATCATATTTATAAAATGATAATTTATTTTTGAACCCTTATCTATTAATTCAATAATCATTAAAACTTTTCACCCTTAATATAGTGAATGTGTTTTAATTTTGGTAAATTTCATTACAACTAAATAATATATCAAAATTTTAATTTAATAAAAATATTCTGATTCTAAATATATAATCTATTTTATGTTAATAAGTTTATATAGTCTTTATATTTATATTTTATTATAATTTGAAAAAATTAAATGAATTGTGTTTGAACTAAATGTACTTTTAAATCCTAAATAATTATTTACATAAAAATTATTTATAAAATTTATTATCAAAAAATAATTTGGATTATTAATAAATGAGTTTTGTTTTGTGAATTTAGAATCATGTGAAATCTGACCTATCATTGAAAATACTTAATTAAATAAAATGGTCAAAAATAGGTCATTTAGTAGAATAATCAATAGTTGGGTTCTAAAATGTAAACCATGGGTTTCTAAATTCAAAATAATAATTTAAAATGTTTTAGTTTCCACTTAGAATATTTCATTGTCTATAAATATTATTCAAAAATGTTAATATCATTCCTATGTCATGATGATTGCATAAATGTTAAGATATTTTTCCAAATGTTAATTTTCTATATTCACTAGAAAAAAACATTAATGAAAATTTATAAAAAATAAATTAATTCTAATTATGAAAATTGTAATTAAAAAATATGTTTGATTCCTCTAATTAAAATTATTATATATAGACATTTATCCTTGAATGAAAATATAAAATATAAAGAGAATAAAATATAAAATATCTGAAATTAAAATCATTTTTTTAATCATATTTATTATATATTTATTTCTAATTATTTTTTGACTTATAGAAATATTAAATATCACCATTTGTTTAAGGTGAAAATCAAATCACATTTCATTATTTATTTATCTTCTATGAATTAAATTTCACTATTAAATATTGATAATATTTAATAAATAATTTACTAACATTTAATTTATTTTATTTGAGGTTATATAGTTCTTTTAATTTCATAATTATGATTCACATTGGATTATCATAATATATGGTAATGAAATAAATACAGATTTGTTTTAGGATGGTTCTACACGTGTCATAAGATATCAAAATATTCTATTTAATTGAGAAATAAGTCTTAGAATTCTAGGGTATTATTGGTTTGATAGAGTAAAGTGTGTTCAATTTTTCATTATCCTTGTTTTACTTTCAAAAAATTAAGACCTATTTAATTTATAATTTGTTATGTATAATATAAACTATATATAGAATGGATTATAAAAGCTAATATACTAGTTTTGATGAGTAACTTTAGATTTTTTCCTACATGGATATTTTAAATAATTTTTTATTTATATATTTTTCTTTATATATATAGTTTAATCCTTTTCCATTATGTTATTTATTTTCAATAATGTCATTATAACTTTTTATCTTTCATTCTTGATCATTTTTTGGAAAAATGAAATCTGTCATTTGAGATATTAATCATGAAAATTCATTTGGTTCTTAAAAATTAAAATTATTATAATTTATTTATTTCATTATGGTATTTTTTATCTTATATATATATAAATATGTATATATGTGAGTCCCATTATAGTTTGGTATTCAAAAAAGTAACATAGATGCCTTTATGGGGTGTTTTTTGTTTTGGTAGTATAATGGTTGAGGAAATTACTAGGGTGTTACCAAATGTTACAGGATTGTGTGTGTTCCCTAAGTAATGTATGATTTTATAATCCTTAATTTATCTCTCAATTAATGTATTGTTTACATTATGTGTTGGGATTGTGAGAGACAAAACTATAATTGATTTTTTTATTGTCTGAATTGTAATTAAAAATCGTTATTCTAATGTTAGATTCATTAGAATCCAACTATATCAATTTTTAAATTATTTTATTCTTTGATAAGATTAGTTATATTAATAATAATATTTTTTATAAAACATTCTCTATGAGATTATATTTTTATATATATTATTTATTTTTATCATGATAGGACTTGTATAATTAAATATTTCAATGATGGTACATTTTGAGGTTATAAATTCATTATTAAGGCACCTTAGTCATTAATTTTTAATCCTTGTACTTGTGTTTCAATTCCAACTAATTATTGTTATATTTGAATCTATTTTTATTATAATACATTAATCATTTGAAGAATATATTTCCTGAAATATGGAAATTGTTTGACATGTGTACACAACCAATGTATATTAGTATACAATGGTGATGTTTAACTTGTTTATTGATGGTTTAAACGTAATTATTAGAATCAGTTTAGATAATGTTTTTGAAATAGGTTTTAATATATCAAAATATAATGATATCATATATTAGGTGCTTTTTAGCTCACCAAATATTAATTAAATTATGAATAATTTTAATAATATCTATGGGAGCTCTTTGAAAAAAAGTCACACAATGTTGTTCTAATTGATCTACATAACTTCATCACGTCAGAATAATAGTAACAGTAAATCAAGATGTTCATATTACTAATTGTTGCATGAGGAAGAATTGAGCTAAAACTAAGGATTAACCTCAAATTCATTCAATAATTGTATGTTCATCTAAGGCACATTATCCTGATATATTTTTCCTCTATTTAAATTCACTTGATGTAAGTTCACCTAAAGTGAATTCACCTAAAATATATTCAACTAAAGTATGCTCACTTGTATTATAATCACATGATGAACATTCAATATATTTACATCAATATTATGTTTTATCCCCTAAAGTATATTCACATGATGTACATTTACAAGAAGTATTATGAACACAATTACAATATAATGAAGAACATTTACTATAATTACATCATCTAGAAGTACATTCACATGATTTCAATGAACATAAACATTTGGAGTGTCATAATGTAATTAATATGAAGTCTTATCTATTCTAAAGATTTTCATCTATATGTTCAATGAGTGTTATTCATGATGTAATGTAAGTGATTCTTGTTGATAACTGAGAATGAATTAATGGGTTTTAGGTTAATGTTTTCTAGATTATTTTTTTGGACTCTTAACTACAGTATCATCAAATTTTTCAATGTTATTGACTTAAGAAAATAATTTAGTTGATGTTTTTAATCAATTTTTTTCTAGACATTTATTATAGAATGTGTGGTTATTTAATGGAGGAATCATTCATTATAATGTTGGCGATAATTATTCATTCATCACAGAGAATATTTTACCTATATTCATGGAGAACACTGAGTATCCAACCATAAGTCATTAGAATAATGGTCTCACAATTCTTAATTAACATAGAGAAAGATGATCTCTATTAAAATTTTCTTGAGGTTGAACCATGTGTGTAGAATACCATTTTTTATTCAAGATCCCCTGATGATAATCCTTCTATTGGAGAATAATTTGAACCAGTATTATCTTTTTTCTTAATAGATTCTATGTGATATTCAGTTTGGGTAATAAAAAATCCCCTCTCATACTAGTATAATTGTTTTTTTATCATAAATGAAAATATGTAAGTGTAGTTATTAGAGCATAGTAGAAATCCAACTCCGTCATTGGTTTTTAACCATGTAACTTTTTTGTTTTCATTACTTTTTAATTACTTTAATACTTATAGTGAGAATTATAAATTTCACTTGATTCATAAGAACCATGAATTGTTAGAGTAAGGTAACATAAAATTAAAAAAAAATTAAAATCTAATCCATGGACTCAACCCCACCCCTTTTTGGTGGTTAAACCTTTTCATGAGTATTGAATATTTTATCAATGATTGTTTCCTTTAGTATAAATCATTTATTTCACATCAATCATAAATTCAATTAATAGATGTGGTATTCCTACCTTAGAAATTAAAAAATAGGGATATAATAATAGGATAATAAACTATGTCATTTTTCTTAAGATTTTTTCTGGTAGACGATGTAATATAATTGTTTCCTTTGAGTAAAAATGATGACCTGATGAATATTATGGATAAATAATCATGGAGGGTGATAGTAAGGGTCAAAATATAATTCTCATGTATTTTTCAAAAATAGAATACAAAATTATTTTGGTTATTCAATCATATATGGCATCTTGGGATAAGTTGCAATGTTTTTTAGACATAATTTAAAATTTATTAATGAATAAAAATCATATATATATATTTTAGATTGATGAGATTATGTATAATTATAAACCCATATATTCATTTCCAAAAATTTAAAAAAACATCAGTATCATCATAGGATTTTGAGAAACATCGGTTTAAAAAACTATGTGAATATATTAATGTTGAACCTCAATAATAGATTTGATCCCAATATATCATCCCTTTAAAATATGGGTGGATTTTCTAAAGATGAACTTCAAAAAATTGATCGGTATAATGAAATGAGTTGGGCTCTAGTATTTAAAAAATATATAAATAATAGATTATTTTTGAAACCATGAGAATAATAATATTTAATTTCAACGAATTTGAATCTTATGAATAAATTGAATAATATGGAATGAATTATATGTAGACCATGATGAGAATATCTCTTATCTCACATAACATCATTAGTGGTATTCTTATATTGAAATGGTTTGGTTATAGTGAATTTGGTCATTTGGTTATCAATTTCCCAAAAAAATTATCGAATCTGGAGGTGAGACTGATAAATATATTTTAATTAAGACATGGAACAAGGATACGATTTAAGGTTGAAAATTAGGCAAAGAAACTAATTTAATCTATGCAACAAAAGAAAATAATACTTTTTGGCATGTAATAAGGATGGGTAAAGTTGTTTTAACCTTAACCATGCTAACAAAACATTAATATTTTAATATTAAATATGGATAAAAATTATGTGACCTTGTAAAATTATATTAATTAGGATATTCAGTAGTATGTAATAATCATTATATTATTCAATTTCTCTATGTATATGATAATCACATTACAATATGTCCACAAAATTGAATGAAATCTAATTTTATAAAAACATCATTATAATCATAAAACTGGATTTAAAATCATTTTATTTTATGTAAAAACTATTGTATGAATATTAAAATATTTAATTTATATATAATTTAAATATTTAATAAGTATTATTTATCAATAGTTTTGAGCCAAGGATTCATCTGTGGTCAATAAGTTAACATGTGTTGGTTTAATATGTGTATATACATTGATAATTGTAATGGATTTATCTAATAGAATTCCATATGACACGTGGAATGTTGTACTTGTTTATAAATAAAATTCATTATAAAGTTCATAATTTTAAATTTCATTTAATAAGCTGTTTTCACATTGATGAAAAAACAATAGATGATTGTATTAGAGAAGATTAAATAATATGGTGGGATGATGTTTATTGAGTTTACCTTGGATCAATTTCTATTCCTGGATGTTTTTTATGTATTTTATTTTGGGCATATAAAAAAATTTTTCATCCCACAAAGGATGCTAGGGCCAGATCAACCCTTGCCAAATGTGGGACCCAATGGTTGACCACGGTGGGGGGGAGGAACCCGGTTGGACACACCAATGAGATGTAGTAGAATATCCCAATGTTTAAGGCCCACAATAGCATGGACACAACAATGGATACCCCATTGTGTGAGGTGGGGTTATGGTAGTAAGAGATGTCATGGGGTGGTTCAACAGGGGTATCATGATTTCATTCTTCTCCATGGGAGTAGTATATTGATTAAATATAACCTCAACGTATTCTAGCTTAAATATGGGAATGAGGGCATGTGTGTAGTATTCCCACATCATAAAAAATATGAACAAGATGTGGTCTATTGGATGCAATCGATATGATGCTTCCCTTGATATCACATTCCACCTCCAACGTTTAAATAATCTGGTCATATTCAAAACTCATCCACTTAAGCCAATTGTTTTCACAATAATGGTCATAATCAACAACTCTATGATAGATAAATCTGACCGACCACACCATGCATTTAAACAGATTAACATAATGGAGAATGAACTAATGAAATTCTGAAACAGAATCATTCATGTGAATGCTTTTCATGAATCCATCACATTAATATCATTGTAATAACCAATGGTTTATTCATGAATGAGTATCAATTATGAATCCACCATGTGATAGTCTTTTGATTATGTGATTGATAGGATACAACCAATGAATCCATTATATGAATTTTTATGACCACATGAGGATGATATATTTTATATGAATTACTATTCAAATTATTATGATTTTTTAGATGATGTATATCGATCTGTTGTATGATCAATGAAGTGATCAATTGACTTAGAATAGAAATTCATGTGCTTCACAAGATCACTCTAGAGCAACATGGAGAAGCCAGGGTTTTTATCCATTTTAAATAAATAAGATCTCGATATACTGAAGGTCATTTTAATGACACCTCATCACCCCATAAATATTAGAGCTACATCATCTATATAATCCATGGAAGATCTGAGACTTATATTTTTGGTTTTAGGATAACTGGAGAGTTAATATAGAATCAAATTAGCTCAAAACATTTGATCATATGATGATGATCTTTTGAAGCCATCATAATTATGAGAAGTGAAGAACGAGAATATGCAGACACATCATATTTTTGGAAAAATATTATATAGAGGACACCATTGATCATGCGAAGACATATGAGAGAAATTCACAAGTAATCTATTTATTATGGAATAGACACACAAAATCCCACCAAATATGGTTTAGTGTTTGATGAAAACCCATGAGGCATACAAGTCTTGTAAATACATTTACACATCAACCCATGAAGATAAAAACTGTCTATATTAAGTAAAACATAAAAACCACTTTCTTAAGAAAATTAAGTGATACAGAATGCCTCTAACACCCCCAATGTCATACAAAGGAAGGAAAAAACACAAGACACTAGGATATGAGAATAGGTTGAGGAGAAATCATGGGAACTCTACTATCACAAAAAATACCTCCCTTGTATACAACATGGTTACATAAATAAAGGTGGAGGTAATTTTGGAAAACATGTCATTCTTATGAAGGAATGTGTTATTTAGGAACAATAATTCAAATGAACCTCTCATGGTCACAAGAGTGAGGTGGTTAGATTACAATATTTCTTTATAAGTAAGGAGGGGGGATAAAGAATGAGTTTTTCTAAGTTATTATAATGGAATTAAACAAATCTCATAAAATTTGTATGATTATGTTATCGCAAGATATAGTGAATAAGATATGACATCAAAGGTCCACACTTGTAATCTATTCATGCATAATTGAGATTCAAAAAAACAATTGTGATTCCACTGAATCCTTTCATGATGTTTACTTAATTGGGATGAATTGATAATTCATGAGAAATTAATTTTAGTTTATGAAAGTTCTACCATGCATAAAATATTGAAAAACATTTTATGATCCTATGCAACACACTTAATTCAGGACCATAATTAATCATAAGAAGGAATTATAACCCATTCATTTTTTCTACAATGGAATTGATCATTACAAGTGATCAAAATTAATAGAAAAATGTCAACAGACATCTTTAGTACCTATAGAAGATACATGTACCGTACATGATGAAGTCATATCCTTCAAGATCAAGGAGGAATATCAAAGATCATCATGTAGTGGTTCAATCCTTTATTGTAGGTGAAGTCTTCTGGTTGGTTATAGTGTCAGTTTAAGTATTATAGATAGATCCAAGAATAAATGGAGTCTTTCAATTAAATATGGAGAAGAAGTATTTAAACTAGTTCATTACACAAATAGACTCTCTCAGTTGTATTTAGAGAATTATAATAAATTATATTATTTTTAATAATCCATTTTTAGGTAATAACTTGGAAAATAATATTCATTTTTATATAACCCCACAAATATTTTGTATTACCTTTCAATTACCACTACCACACATCAAGTGTGATTGAGAGAAAATATTATGTGGATCAAGAACCTTAACAAGTTATAAAAGATTAATTTGAATAAAATTTAATTCATAAAAATAATCCACTGATTCATACCACCCATATCAGTTTTCAATCCCTATTAGGGATCTAGAAGTTATATTTGGGAACTAATATCCCTCAAAAGATCAAAAAAATCATTCAAAAATATGGATAACATTATTTCAATAAATAATTACGGTGTTCTAATAGCTGATTGGAATAAAAATCATAGTTGGGAGAATATTATGTCACTTTATCTTCTATCAATAATTCTATAAGAGATAGATGTTGTAATTGGGGAGTTTCCACCCATTTATGATCATGTGGACAAAAAATGAGTTGATATAAAAAATATGGAGTTAGATGGAAATGAAAAAAATTCCATTTGGATTTCTTTAATATAATAGTTCTACACAAAGTTTAGGGTTCTCTAGACTACCAATGAGACATTGGATAGTCTCAAAAGTATCATGGAAGGAAATTTAAATGACAAGGATGTAAAACTAAATCATTGGAGAAGTATGTTTGAAAAAATTAATTTGAATGACAAAGAAAGTATTGGTGACAATTCCACTATAGTAAATGAGACAGTCATCTACATTTTAGGATTTGATGATAAGATGGACGACTTTATCATTATCAAAAAAATTAATGAGGAATTTTGTAGATAGTTTTTATTCATTTATCTTAACTATAGAATAAATTGATGATTTATCTCTTAATGAACTACAAAAAATTCTCATAACATATGAGATGATGAGAAATTAATCTTTCAAGAAGAAATAAAAAATTAAAATTTCTAATGAATGCATAACAAAGGGAATGTTTAGACAAGAATATAATAACACATTTTAAGATTCATACAGTGATTAGGATAATAATTAATTAAATCACATTATTTACATTATATAAAAAGGGGAAAATATGGTAATATGAATGGGAATGAACTATTAACCACCGAAATGTTTCAACTATGGTAAAACTTTTCATTTTTCCAAGAAGTGTCCTAAAAATAGGGCTGAATAAACATAATCGAGATCAAAATAAGATGATTAGGGATCCCATATCCATAAATGGGATAAGAAGAAGAATAATTTCTAAAATATAATGAAGATAAATATTATGAGAAATTATAATAAAAATTCATCATCAGTTTTCTTAAGATATTGATGTTTGTTTCATTTCATAAGAAATGATGATAACCGATTCATCAAGTAGTAGTGATGTTGAAGAGGAATGAACATAACATGAGTTAAAACTAAAAAAATTGAGATATGCATTAAAAAGATCAAATATATCAATAAATAAATAATAAATATTGATAAAGAATCCAATAAATTAAATTATCGATAGAATAAGGGTGAAACATTTTCTACTGATGAATAAATAAGGTTTTGATCATGAATGAAGTATCTTTTGTCAATGAGATCAATATAAAAAAAATTTAAAGTTGTGGAATAATATTAGATGACATATAATCTTGAATGGGAGTTGGATATTAGGGAAAATGTTTTTTGATACATAATTCATAAGATTCATAGTTCATCATGAGTTGAATATTTTTAGAGAAAATATCAATAAATATACTAAGATAAAATGAGAATGTTATAAGGCTTGGGACGAGAAAGATAAAAATGTAATCAATCATTATTATATATATTTTACTTCTAAGAGTATAGGTGTGGAATCTAATTATGTGAATATGAGGGCCATGGATTATGATAGGTAATCTCTCACATATATGGAAGATTTGTTTTTTCCATGATGGCCAAAAAACATCAAGAAATGAAAACAACAATACAGATTTGGATTCATCTAGAACACCTCTAAAAAATAATGTTTAAAGGATTTTATATATGTTGTAGTAGTTTTAGTAATAATTCTTACTCTTGCTGGTTCACTATTTCATTTCTATAAATGAGGAAATAATCATGGGGGACATTCAATGATAATCATATGACAAAATCATATAAGTATAAAATTTTAAATATATTAGTATCAAAACTATCTACAATTTTTTCGTCATATGTTGGAAGTAGTTTGTGGTAGAAGAAGTTTAGAAGTTCACATGTCTAAGGTAGTCCTAAAAATGATGGATTAAGACATTACATATGATGTAAAAGAGGAGATTATCTAAAATAAAGTTAATAATAATTCATGTAATGATATTGAGAAAACGGATATTGATAAGAAATAATTCAATGTTTCTTCACATCTATTAAAACTCGCCAAAAAATTGGAGGATGTCATGACCCATCACAGAGAGGTCTATGTCGTGACTCCCCAAACTTGCCTCTAATAGGCCATGGGGCCAGTGACTCATACCGAGTAGGCATATTAGTAACATGAGATAAATTGTTTATGTACCTGAAGAAACACAAAAAATGATGAAATTAAAAACATAATAAAAATGCATGAAAAACACTAAGTATATCACAACAAAAGTGAAATAGAAAGTAAATTACAATAGGGTGACATGGTCTAGAATATAGGCCCCCCAAAAAAGGAAATTTTTGTAACACAAAATCTAAAGCTCGTATATAGAATACCCTACCAGATGGGTAGGTGAAGGGAAGATGCTTGATGTTGTACTAGAACTCTGTGTCTATCTGATCTCATTGGGTGACACCCCATCCTAGACCACCTAGGTTTCTATCAAAACATTGGTCACCTGTACGAAACATGACACATGCTGGAAAAGACCGTCTATGGGTGAGTAAAATGGTACTCAGTAGGATGCCCCGAAACCACATTATAAAGACCAAAAAGAAAAGAACATGAGAACTATAGTCAGATCACACAAGTATAATTCTAAATAATGAAAAGAAATATTACCAAAAATAATCATAGAACACTCAGTATTGATGAGGCACCTTGTCCCAATGAGACTCTCAATCCCAAAGAGTCACTTAGACCCAATGAATCACATAGTCCTGAGCAGTCACTTAGAACCAATGAGTCAATTAGATCAGATGAGTCACTTATACCTGGAGAGACCTAGTCTTGACGTCACACATAAATCAAGTCACATATTATTTGTGTCACAAACAGTGATAGGATTCTATTCACAGAGCACTTGTTCTAGGAGATCCTACTCCTCAGGGAAAATGTTACGTGTAAAATTCCAAAAAAACCCCACTTAGAGTATCTCAAAAGTACCAAATTTTCGAGAGGGTCTCTGTGCTGCCAACGGATCGTCAACAGAACACAAGGTTTGAATGTTATGGGAAATTTAGTGAAATGTGGCTAGTTGGATCTGGGTTTGGTTCGACCTGGTTCGGTCATCCTGAAACAACATCTCCCAAAGGTCTGGCCCATTGTGCCATTAGACCTCATCCCGGTTTTCCCTACCCCTTCCATCCATCTTGAGCTAGTTCATCCAGCCATGCAGGTGGCCACTGCACCCCTCCCTCTTGATGAATGTGGTCGAGAACCTATGTCGCCCGGGTCTATGTGGCCCAGCTGCGTGGCCAACTCGCACCTGCGACAGAACCTAGGGTCTCCCATCCAATGCGGTATAGGGATCTGCATCCCACTGGCTCCATGGTGCATCTCAGTTGTGAGGGCATCCACCTCCGGCCGTCGATCTAGGATTCATCCGCTGCTAGGAGGTCATGCAGCCGCTCACCACCACCAGCATTGCCATGCACTGCTGCCACCACTACCCTCCTCCCAAAACTCTCCACCTTCTTCATGGTGGCACGTTTATTAAACCTGAGCACCCTTGTGATTTTTGGGTCACCATTTCTACTTCCATGTGCTTAAAATTTACTCACCATCGATCTGGGGGTCTAGCCATGTTCGGAACCTCCCGACATGAATCGAACGCGATGGTGGGGGTCCGTCATCAAAGAACACAAGATAGAGAGTGGTTAAAAGATAGATAGATATATAGAACCATGGACACCAATGTAATTAATGTCATCCTTTTTTGTTAAACATTCATTCATACCATTATTAAATGGTGAAAGTAATCATACTCATAACTACTAAGGTGAACCCCCTTCAAATACCACAACAACAGTAACCATCTTGCAAGAATGATTGATCCGCAGATCATCCTATTAGTGGGATGATCAACATTTTTCATTTAGAAAGAATTAATGGGGGAATGAAATAAAATATAAATAAACTCATAACTAGTATTGGTTCATCCTATTCTGTGGATTTGTTGCCACTGACAATCCACTGAAGAGCGATCTCGATCCATGCCTCCATCGCAGTAGGTGAGATCATTCAAATAGGAGGGGGTGTTCGATGTGATTGGTGATTTTTTTGTTCATCAATGTTATTCCTCTAGAGCCTCAGACAATTCCACCAGGATCATTACCATGATACAATATCCATGTTAGGATAATAATTGATGAAACACTTTTCTGCATTGCAGTTGTGCTAAGTTATAGCATCTCCATACTGTTTCATTTAAGAAGTGAAAAACCTGACTCATCCCTGTGTTGCAGCATCACTGTGGGATGTTTAAAAAAATCAAATCAAATAACCTCATATGTTTTATTTTATTTTGTTATTTTAAAATGTTGAAAATTAATTTTTTTTCTTTTTCCTATGTCGGCCAAGGATAAAACCCTCCAAAGGTAAAGTCGTCATTCCAAACACAATGGTGCCCTCAGATTTTTGATATGGGAACTAATTTAGAACATACTTAAACAACACACACATGATTAAAAAAGGTCAAAAATTTATTCTAGGCACTCCAAGCCTCAAAAACATGTGTTTTATCAGTGTTTATTTTTTAAAAAATCCATTTGATTTTAAAAAAAAATTCATTGAAATTTTTGGACATTAAATTCTCCCCACCATAAGGATTTTCTTCACCAAAATCCAAATCAAGGGCTAAAAAAATAAATGGGTGTACTGAGCATGAATTTGTACCTCCCACTCCAATTTTCCTTCATGAAGATTCCTGTTCTACCACTAAACCCGCACCAGAGTAATCGACAGTCCATGAAGGACCAACTCCTATTGATCCTCTATCTCCATTGATAAATATGCAACTGTAGCTCCATCTTCATTGTCATACTCACCCCAGTCAATGACATGTGATGGATCATGCACATACCTCCTAATTTGTGACATGTGAAAAATAACAGACACTTGATGCCTCTTTGGGGGTAGAGCTAAGCAATACTCCCCCTCGATAACTCTACTCAGAATTTGAAAAGGGAATATGAATCTCGAAGTCAACTTGTCACCGCATCCAAATCTCTACAGTCCCCAATGAAGTGAGACCCAATGAAACAAATGTTATCCCTCCTCGAACTCCAATGTCCTATATATTCAATCAATATAATATGTCATCCTACTCTGTGCGGTCCTCATCTTCTCTTGGATGACCTGAATCTTCTCAGTGGTAGCCCACACCAACTCTAGACCCATTAGTGGTGGATCACCTAGGCCAGTCCAGCATATCGGTGACCTAAATGGTCTCCAATATAAGTCCATAAATGGTTCCATACCAACAGTGTCATTTTAGCTATTGTTGTATGAAAACTCCACCATAGGTAACAAATCCACCAAACTATGACCAATGTTCATGATGCAAGAATGTAACATATCCTCTAATACCGGGATGGTCATCAATATCTAGACATCTGTTTGGGGATGAAATTACATGCTCAAGCGCAACTGATTCCCAAACACCTTATACAATCCCATCCACACCAAGGATGTGAAAATAGAATCACGGTGTAAAAAAAGTCATTAGAGTCGCCCCAAGAAGACAAATTATCTCATAGATATAGAGGTGTCCCAAGCACTCTACCGACCAATTCTCTAGGATAGGTCGGAAGTGGGCTGACTTGATGAGTCGTTCTTTAATCACCCAAATGGTATCATACCCCCTATATGTTAATGGTAAACCATTCATGAAGTACATCGATATTCCATCCCACTCTCACTCTGGCACCTGAAGAGGTTGATCCAAGCCAGGTAGATCCTGATGCTCTTCCTTCATGTGATGATATGTGAGGCACTGGGAATCTAACTCTGCCTTTTTTTATCCCCGGCCACCAAAATTAATTTCAAAGATCATCCTACATCTTTTCCACACCTGGATAAACCCTAAAGGGGATGTGTGAAACCCCCTCTAAACCTCCTCTCACTATGTCGCTGGTATAATTGTGTGCCCTCTGAAAAAGAAAACATGTTCCCCACCAATCGAATATTTATACACGGATAGACTTGTGGATAAAGGACCATGTCAGATCCCACAGTCAAGAACCCCATGTTGTGCCTATATAACTCGATGTAAGAATGGGGGAGTGACAACCATCGATTAGATGTATGATTTTCCATCACCATCCATTACTCATATCTATATCACAACCAATTACTCTAACACCTCGCTCAACAACTAAAATCCAATTATCCTGTTGAGCATGTCTTCCACCATGTTCCCCTTCCCTATAGTATATACAATTTCATTATCATAATCATAGATAAACTATATTAACTACCTCTATCTTATGTTTAGGTCCATCTGGGAGAATATATACATTAGGATTTCGTGGTCAGAGTAGACAGGAAACCACTCACCCATTAAGTAGTGCCTTCGCATCTATTGTGTGAAGACTATTACTGATAGCTCCAGATCCTGGGTGCCATAGTTATTTTCATGCTACCTTAACTATTGCAAAAATTAGGCAATCACCACTTTCCCCTATATCAAGAAACAACCTATTCCAGTCCTTGATGCATCCCAGTACACTACATACCATACTCCAACCTCAAGAAGTCTCATGATGGGGGAACTTTTCAGCCTCCGCCTCAGCTCTCGAAAAGTTTCCTTGCACTTCTCCATACTCATGATTGGTTAGCTCTAGCATTTTAATGCCCATAATGGTGATTCTACCTTGGAAAAGTCTGTCATGAACCTCTTGTAGTACCCTTCCTAACCCAAGAAGCTATGCACCTCAGTCACACTCCATGGTGGCTCCCAAGCAAGAATTGCCTCTATATTCTCTAGATCCATGGAAAATCAATCCTCCAAAATGATGTTTCCTATAAATTGGACGTGAAAAATCTAGAACTGACACTTCATGAGATTCCCATAAAGGTGGTTCTCTCAGAGTGTCTCTAGGATCATCTTTAGTTGTGTCGTGTGCTATCTCAATAACGTCAAGTACACCAGGATTTCATTAATAAAGACCAAGAAAACTAGTCAAGTTAATGATGGAAGATCATTTTCATGTGTCCCATGAACAATATTGGGGAATTGGTCATGGTGAATTGAATCACCAAGAACTCATAGTGGCCATACCAACATTTGAAGACTATCTTTAGTACATCCTTATATCGTACATGAAGATAATTTTATCCAGAACTAAGGTCTAACATCAAGAATCATCTCGCTCTATTCAGTTGATCAAAGAGGTTATTGATTCATTGAAGTGGGAATTTATTTTTCATGGTCACCTGATTTAGGTGCCGGTATTCCACAAAAAGTATCAATTTCTAGTATGACCTCATGGAAAACAATGCTCGGGCCACCTAGGTTGAAATACAGGGCCTCATGAAGCCCTTCCTCTGCAGATATTTTACTTCTATCCTCGTATGATGAAGCTATTTTGGATCAATCTGATATACCGGTGTGGATATCGATTCTACACTAGTGTTTAGGTCAATGTACAAGTATTCTTCCTTGTGAGAATGTAGTCTTGAAACATATTCCGGAATGATGTCCTCGTACTTTTCCACCACTATATGAAACTAAGGACTCGCCTCAACCCCCAAACTGAGGGTCATGACATCCAATTGATTTGTGATCAGTTGTACCCTCCTACGTGCGAGTCTATCCAACACTGATTGTGTCTCCCTTTAACTGAAAAATGAAAACCTGGTCCCATTCTAATAGACACACTACAATATGAGCAAAAAACAATCAATTTCAGCATGGAATGTGGATAACCAGTCCATACCTAGAATGATGTCGTAAGGCCTCGATGTCACTTTTATGAGATCCCATCCAAATCTCTCACCACTAACAGTAAGCTCACACTATCAGCACTAGTGTGTTATAGTCAAATCACCTCCCGTAAGAGTCTCTTAGCATAAGGATCAAGCCAAAAGATCTAATAGAATCTATAATCTCGGAACAATTTCCATGGGATGGAAAGAGTTACAAGGTCCTATGTCTATAAGAACTATAGATACGGCGGGGAAGACAGAGATCATACCTATAATTATCTCTAGAGAATCAGGATCATAATCTTCTATCTTCTGAATCTTGGACCATCCATGTCCACTGGCTCTTGGTGCATATGGTGGACCACCTAGGGGCGGTGGTGTAAGTACCTCAAAACTCAACCCACTACCTGCTACTTGTCCTTATCCTGAACAACGCCCTATACCCTTTAGACCACCCTACTCAAACCTATGCCTCTACCTCGATGGTCCATTGACCATCTTCTTGATTGACTGTGCGGCGGGAAATCAAAATCCATGTTCCCCCGACCACCGCATGAGTAGCACATCCTTTTAGTCGACTGACACCCTATGTACTGAGAGCCTCATACCGTGGACCCTATGTCATGGGGTTGTCCCCTAGAAAGATTTACCCACTTGGGTCCCTACGTTTTCTACCAGCTACCCAGTACTAAATACTCCACTACATTGTGTCTACTCGTATCTCATGATGCTGGCGACTGCTCTGCTAGGAAGCTCTCCATGAGTAGAGCCTGTTTCTGCACCCCAGCCTGTTTAGGGATTCTAACAGATATCATCAATTCCATCATCTTCTGATACAGTACCTAATTGATGGAATGGGACCTAAATAACGTGTCATGCACCAAGTCGATAGAGTAGCAATAAAGATCTATGAATCTCACCATGTACTAACCTACTGTTTGGGTTCCCTACTTCAGATGTTGGAGCTCCAGGATATGTACAGAGTGCAGAGCCACCATAAATAACTACTCCCAGAAAAGGTTCTCAATATCAGCCTAAGAGAGAGTGGTCTAATCATGCTTCTGGATCACTAAACTCCACCACTGTCTTGCTGAACCCTGCAGAAGGCTTGAAGCTAGGGTTGTTATCAGATCGGGTGATGTACACACAAGGTGAAATATGCATGTGACCACCTCCATCCAATATTAATCTACCTAGGGGTTAGTATCTCCCATGAAACTAGTAGATCACTACCTTTGGAACTAATGAATTTCACAGAGCCTGTGTGCATCCTCTATCAGTAGCGCTGATAGCTATTGTTGACCGATAGATGGGGGTATCACTGGTGCACCTCCCAACGGGGATATATAGTGTATTGGTCCATATTTATGAGCCTCATCACATGTTGAATCATCCTCAAGGTCAGGAAATGGAATCCCGGATGGATATCTGTGTGGAGGGATCCTGAAATATATCTAGATGAACCACCCCCAATAGAGTATAGCTAGTGAGATGACTCTAGAAGGACAAGAGGACTCACTCAAAATCCAATATGGTGTGTGTACCATTCATTTTCATGTAACCAATGTTCCCATTTATAAATTTGGAATGTATGTGTCCAGAGTCCCACTGTATGGATACATCGGCCGCCACACCAACACTGGAGTCCCTTGCCTAAAAACCCAACTCGAAACATTTAACATCATTTACCAAAACCATCCTCATGGAATCACTTTCCCAATGTGGGATATAACCCATCCCTATAATAAAAATCTTTCACGTCCCACTATAAATGGGTCCATGTCATGACTCCCCAAGACCACCTCCAATAGGCTAGGGGATAGTGACTAGCACCGAGTAGGAATATCACTCACATGGGAGGCATTGGATATGTACCTATACGAACTCACACAATGATGAAATTAAAACACGATGTAAACCATGGATGAAAACGACTAAAAATAACTCATCCAAATAGAAATATTATGTAAAGTAAAATTGGATGATCTGAGATAGAATACAATCCCAGAAATAATGAAAAGACGATAATGGAAAAACTGAAACTTGTTTGTAGAAAACCCTACCTAATGAGTAGGTGAAGGGAAGTTACATGAAGTAGTAGTTGTTCTCCCTATATTTCTAATCTCACAGGGTGACACACGGTCCTAGACCACCTATGTCTCTGTCAAAACGTTGGTTGTTTGCAAAAGACACGACATGTGATGGAAAATCCCATGCTGGAGAGAGTAAAATAGTACTCAGAAGGACCCCCTGAAACCACAGAGGAAAGATCACAAAAGAAAGAAAATGAGAATAATATTCAGCTCACATAGGTATAAGTATAATGTTTGGAAATCATGATTACCGGATGTAATCACATAACACATAGTATTGATGAGGCACCTAGTCCCCATGAGACTCTCAGCCTCGATGAGTCACTTAGACCTAATGAGCCACTTCGACCTGATGATTCACTTGGACCTGATGAGTCAATTAGTATCGATGATTCACTTAGGCCTGGAGAGACATATTCATAAATTCACATATACATCTATTCATATAGTCTTTGCATCCTATCCAACCAAAATATTCGACTCGTAGCACTCTTTTTCATGTAGAACCTACTCCTCAAGTCAAGGGTCGTATGCTAACCTCCATGAAAACCTACTTGGAGTATGTAAAAATTACCACCTCATCTTGAGGGACCCAATGCCATAAACATCTCATTAAATGGGAATATACATTGAATGTTATGGGAAATTTAGTGAAAAGGTGTCGATTGGATATGGGTCCAAACCACCCCGGTTCGGCTGACCTGACCAGAACTGGTCGGATTTGGGCCGACTCGAACCGGCCTGGCCAAAACGCCAGGCCCATTGGGTTGTTGGACTACCCACCTACCAGGCACCCTGGTGGTCTGGTTTTCTTTATCCTTACCCACCGACATGGGCCAATGTTTCCATTTGGTCATGGCGGCATATGTGCCCCTACCTCCTGGCAGATATTTTCGAGCAACCACATCCCCCGAGACCATGCGGTCCAGCCACATGGCTCGCACCTACGGCGGAGCAGCGTGTCTCTCATTCTTCACTACTTAGGGATCCCTATTTTTTCGGAAACACAGCTCTAGGATCTATGTTTCTGGGGTGTCACAGCCTCCTACCACGATGGGTCGCCGTCGTGCACCACTGAAAATGACCCCCGTCCTACAGGTCACCACCATCGTTGTGGTGGACCATTTTAAAAACTACAAGAAACCTTCCAATCCACGGGTCACTGTCTCCACTGCCATGTTATCCAAGTTTTCTATCCATCAATCTAGCAGTTTGGCCACATTCGGAACCTCTCAAAAAACATCTAACACAACCACGAGGTTCATCAACAAAGAACTCAAGAGAGAGAGAGACAGAGAGCACCATCGACACCCAAGGAAAGAATTTCAACCCTATTCATTCATCCAAAGTTCATCTGATTAGAAAAAGGAGAATGTGATAATACTGATAACCACTATGGTGCACACCATGGAAATCCTATGACAATAATATCCATCCCACATAAATGATGAATTTGAAAATCAACCTGTTAGTGGGTTGATTTTCATTCGTCATTTATAAATAATTAACGGGGTAATGAAATCACTTATAAATAACCCCATACCTTATATTGGATTGTCCATTAACAGGGATTCAGTGTCATTGACAATCCACTGAAGAGAGATCTTGATCCTCAACTCCATCATCAAGTGTGATATCCTTCGAAGAGTATTGGGAGTTCATTGTCATTAACGATTAATTTTTCATCAATGTTATTCATATAGAGCCTCAGCGAATTCCCCTAGGATCGTTCATTTGATCCCATATCCATGTAAGGATAATAATTGATTAAGCACATTATAGTGTTTTTATTACGTTGAGTTGTATAATTTACACACAATTTCATTTAAGAAGTAAAGAACCTAACTCATCGCTATGTTGTAGCAACGCCACATGTCTTTTTTGTAAAAAAATAAAAAAATAACCTCATGAGTTTTATTTTATTTCCTTCTTTTAATACATAAAAAATTAACTTTTCCCCACAACCCTTGTCGGCCGAGGTTAGATCCCTATTAAGATAAATTCATTGTTCTGAACTCAATGGCTCCATTAGAGTATTGATCCATAAAATGGTTTAAAAGCTATTAATTCCACACACTTGCACTTAAAAAATTCTGAATCAATTATTCTGGGCACCTCGAGCCTCAGAATCCCATTCCATCTCAACTAATCGCTTTGAAACAATCCATTTAATTTTAAAACATTTACATGGAAATTCCAGGACATTACAGAGGTAGATTAGAAACTTCCCAAATATAAAGGAAAGAAAGAGTTCTCATAAAATTAGATGCAATATAATAAACAGTTATCCAGAATTGGAAGCATGAAGAACACAAAACCTAAGGTTGAAACAATTATCGACATAAAGATAAAGTTCAATGGAAGAAAAAATATTGTCAAACAGATGAGACTAAAAACACAACAATGATTCTAATTAAATATTCTCATGCAAAGATTGGTAGGAAAGAATAGAGAAAATTGATCATAATCTCTAAATATAAATGTAAATTCTTAGAAACCAATATGTAACTTCTGATTCATTATTATTTTATTTTTTTAAATAACAATGATGGGAATTTATGGAGATGTTTGAGGTTGTTACTTCAGGAAAAAATAATATTATTTTACATTATGGGGTCTATTGACATCTATAAAATGGAAAAAAGTGTACATCCCATAAAGGGGATAGAAACTTAGAATAAAAATGAAAACCATGGGAGGAATTTAACATTGATGAGAAATTATGTATATGATTTAGAATTTCATTGATAAATTTGATTATTTAGATACCCTTGAATGAGAATTGAGGTATTCTGTGCATGATTTCACATAAATGAAAGTTTATGGAATCCATTTAAATCCTTGTTCATATATATCTTATTTCGTAAAAAATATTTTACAATGTATACTTAATGTTGATTTACTAGAGGATATTTTATAGTATAACTAGGTGTTATTTTCCCTCCCTTAGAGGTGATTAAGAAATTTTTAAATCTGGGGGAAGATAATATTTTTTAGAAAAATATTAGATTGAAAAATCCACCACTTATCATCTGCATATTTATTTTTAGCATGGGAGAAATGTTAGAAAGTCATATTGACTATATCAATTGTGAGATGATATTGAGAAAAAAAACAAAGTGGATGATTATTGAGCCAAGGATGTAGTTTTTTTAAATAAGAAAATATTTATTGGTGTATTTAGTGGTGATTATTAGATAATTATTATAGATGTATCTAACGGAATTAGATTTCATTCTTGGAAAATTCTTCATAATTAATATGACCAATTTTTGTGCTAATCATAATTTTCTAATTCATGTCCTATGCAGTTTTCATAGTGATATAAAATTTTTAGAATATTAGAGTAGAAAAGAATAATAGAGTTGAATGGTTTTAATATATTGGTATGGATTTATATAATATTCTATACATATCATTTTTTAAATTATTTTATTGTGGGATTATTAAAAATGTTTTTATCCCACTGATGAAGCTATGCTCAGCTCGACCCCAACCACATGTGGGGCTCAGAGGTTGACCATATCTAAGAGAACTAGCCTAGGAAAACATGCAAGAGGTGGGGGAGTGTACTTATGTATAAGGCCCACATGAGAATGGGTATAATAGTGGAGTTTCCATTGTGCAAGGTGGAACAAAAACCAGTAGAGATGACATTAGGTGGTGCTAGAGAGGGATCGATATTTCTAGCTACTCAATTGGAGAAGTTGACTGATAAACCGTTTTTTTAAAAGGTTTCTTTGAAGGGGGGTGGAAAGTGCGTGAGTTATATTACCAAATCATAACAAAGTCAAACATAATGTAGGATATCAGATGTACTCAATCTGGGGAATCCTTTGAGATACTAGGCCACAATGGTTTAAATAATATGGCCGTCTTCCACAATCAACCACCTGAGGATACTGTTATTTCAAGAAAATATTCAATCATCGATCATGATGTTGACACAATCAACAGACATCAATTGACATGTCAATGTCTATAGAAATTTAATAATGAACTATATAAAGAATGGGTGTTCATCTTTAATCCCATTGATTTTCATGAAGAATCACATGAATCACATCCTAAGAACTGGTGGTTTTGAAATAATGGGAATAAATTCATAAATCCATCGTGTAATGGTCATTTTGAATAAGCAATAAATTTAAGAAAACAACTAAATCAATCATATAAGGATTTACAACCATGTATGGACCTATTCATTAAAAATAATTATCATTTATATTTTTTTTTAATATTTTTATATGATGTCTATTAATTCACCACATGATAACCAGAGTGATATTGAAATGATAAATAATTATCCACATTTTTCTCGTGATCTATACAACGCTTCATTTAAAAGGTGATGTGTTTTTATATTTCAAATGATAGAAAAGTGAATATATATGGTATCATTTGAATGAAACCTCATGATTCTATAAATATTAGAGCTACATCCCTATATTAACCAAGGAAGAGACGAGAGTTTTGTTGCTCGTTTTCTAGGAACTTGATATTAAATATAAAAATAGAGGAGCCTACAAGAATCAATCACATAATGAATATCTCATAAAACAATATTATTTATGAAAATAAAATAAGGAAAACATTAATACACAACCTATATAACACAATATCATATATGCGAGACACCATTAATCTCACAAAGACAAGTGAGAGAGATCCCTGGAAAATAATTGTCTTCCGATAAAGTATCATACAAGATATTTTGATTGGGAGAATTGTATTAGGAGAACCTATAAGGAATCCACATATTTTTAATACATTTATACATCATCCTACAGACAAAAAACCTTTTCATGTGAAGGAATGCAAAGAAAAGGACGTTTTTGCATGATGAAATTGAGATAATAATCCATGAATACCACTTGGTTCACATTAATGAAGAAGAAACTAGTAAGACCCAAATTTTTTCAAAGAGGTTGAGGAGAACACATAGACACATTAGGTGTCACATTAAATAACACCCTCACATATAACACTATTACTTTATGAAAAGGAGGGGGACACTATGGAAAATAGCTCATTCCTTTGATGGAATGTGTGACTGAAGAATATGAATTCACATGAACCTCACTTGGTACGTGGAGGAGGAAGTGAGATATCATAATATATTATTGATAATGAAGGAGGAGAGATCATTTTTTTCACCTGGTCTTGAGCTAGAATTAAATATATTTCATAAATTTGGATATATAATAAACATATCATGATTCCATGAAGAATAGAGGAATACATAAGATCCATGATACACATGACATCCATGAATTCATAATTGTGATACAAGAACCCAGATCTTCGTTTTCTGGTATGTCTTTCTTTTTTCAGGAGTTTTTGAGAAAAAATGAGTTGTAGGAAATTTTTGAAGTGCACACTGTGTACTTTCTGAGTACACGTTGTGTACTTCCTTTCTGTGCCCAGCCATGTGTTGGCCGTGTCTGGGCCACACACACGGTTGTGTAGAGGTAAGGTGGCAGATGCTTAAAGTAGAGTATAGAAAAACAGAGTACATTCTATGTACCCCAGAAGTACACATCGTGTATTTGTTTTTCATTAAACGCAATGGGGTCACACCTGATGGACAAAACACCCTTCTTCCAGGTTTCGTTCATCCGACATAAGTCGTACGACCGCAAATCTTCTCCGAGATCCCTTACCTCCGTCTGTTCTCCGAATCGACCGTTGTCAATTGCATTGGGACCGCAGCGACAAGATCTCCCTTCTCCTAGAGCTTCATTTTCCCATTTCTCATCTTTCTCAAGATATCTTTGGTTGAGTGTTTTTTAATTTTTCTCAGATCCTTGATGTTCTAAAGAGAATCAATCATCTTAGTTCATGTGTATCGTTCTCCTATCATCGAGGTAGGTGGTTTGTGCATTTCCATAGGAATTCATCGAATATTTCATGCAAATTCCACCAATACCCTTGAACGGGGTATTTCATGTTTCCTATTTTTCCCCTGTTGTTTGCCTGATTTGTTTGATTTTTTGAGTAGTGGTAAATGTATGTGTGTATGGTATTCTTTTAATGTACTCTAGATGTTTTTCCATGATTTTTTTGTTAGTTCGGCATTTTTCCAGTTTCCATGCCTAGTTGTAGGATAGTGTAACTCTTGTACTATTATGATGTTGTGCCTTAGAATGATAACAAAGTAGTCCTTGAGGTTTTCTTGGGATAATGCGCGCGCTATGCATGTTTGTTTTACACGGGGCTGTCAGAACCTAGTGTAGAGGACCATAGGGAGAATGGACGTAAGGGCTTCTCCAGAGTGTCTTTAATTTACGATGCGAGACCACATGGGGTGTTGACGTTGAGTGCTTCCTCATAGAGTCTACAGTTCCTCGACGTGGTCCACATGGGGAATAGATGTTAAGTGCTTCCCTAGAGAGCCTTTAGTATGATACGAGACTATTAGGGTAATTGATGGTGAGTGCTTCCTCAGAGAGTCTATTCTTAGCTAAACCAAAGTGGTGAGACTGTGTGTGCCTCCCATAGGGTCACGAGTACTTGTAGGTTGAACCTTAGGGGTCAGGATTTGAGAACTACCTAGAGGTTACCTTTATGTTCTACTTGCCGAAGTGGATGTTTCTTGTTTTTTGATTATATTCTAGACCTGTGGATTGTTACTGTTGTGTTTTATCCTATTTATTGCTTACTATACTTTTCCTACCTTATATCCACTGACTATTAGGCACAGATCATTGGGTGGTTGCCTATTGGTACTTTGTCTCACACCCTGTTTGGGTCATGCTTTTGGGCCCAAATAGATCATGTTTTTTCAGGTATAGATAAGGGAAAGCACCCTTCTACTTCAGGCACTTGACTTGCTGTGGAGCTGGAGAGAATGGGACAAAGGTGTGGCTTGCGATGCTGAGGAGTTTACCTGTTTTCTTTTTCACTTTGGATTAGTATTGTATTCAGTATTGTAAATTGTCTGGCTGATTTCCTAGACATATGTATCATGCATCATTTTATATACATGTGTGTGTGCTCCAGTTGTTTACTGTTAATTTTCCATTGTTTATCAGTTACTCTTGTATGGATGGTTAAGGTTTCAACGACAATTTTTTTTCTTTTCTACTATGTACTCTGCCAATGAGGGCATAGTTTCCCCACTATCACACCCAATGCCCGCGCTGCTAGTCGGCAGCCTCTGGAATTTGAGGAAATGCGCTTGAGGCCATGTGACCAACCGGGTACGGGGCACCTCGGGGTGGCTTCCGGAATCGGGACATTACAAAGTGGTATCAGAGGCGTTCTTTTGTCTTTATTTACTATTTGGAGCCTTTATCCAGGGGTAGGATGGATTCGGTATATGGTATTATGTTGTTCCCGGGAGTAGCTAACATGTGTATAGGGAAAATCCATACTACCTCGATTATTGGAGTTTCTGGTTTTGAGATTTACGATTGTTACTATTTCACCTAGAGTGATTCACATGTCTTGTGTGGTTACTATTTTTACTATTGTTGTTCTATTTCTGTCGCTACCCGATGAGATGAGGGTATTCCATCTAATGCATCATATAGACACTTATTAGAAATCACATGCCATGCATTTTTTCCATGTCATCTAGTGTGAATTAGCAATTCCATAATGTTGTGATAGACTTTGGCTAAATTATGAATGCTGTTGTGATATATTCTTGATAGAATATCTGTAGTTTGATAGAAAGGTTCTTTGTTTTTTACCTAGCTTAAATGAACACAAAATTTTGGTTCTTGAGGTGTTATCATCCCTCTTCAATCGGAAATGGGTGAATTATTGACATGTTTTTTCCTTATATATTACTCTTTTGGATGCCAATATTTTATTTGTGTGGAGTATGGGCCCTCACAGATCGGAATTTTTCCCCTTCATGCTCTTTCTTCAATGTTTTCTGGGCTTCGGGGCAGTTTCAGAGCTACTGCCCGGAAAAACCCAGAATACATGGCGTGTACTTTATATATACACACCGTGTAGTTTTAAATCGTGTCACTGACTGTGTGGGAACAAACACGGGTTGTGAAAAATATCCAGGAACATGCCGTGTACGGTAGGTACATGTCGTGTCGTAGTAAGCTGTGTACCCGTCTGTGTCACTAACAACACTGGTCGGGGAAGCTCGTTTCATACACACCGTGTTTTGTATGAACACGCCATGTACCCTTGTTCTCTGTACCCGGCCATGCAACAAACAACATAGGTCAGTGTTCTCTCCTCCTATACACACCGTGTCCGTTTGGAACACGCCGTGTAAGGGTCAGCCGTGTATTTGTCCATGTCTCTAACAACACGGTTTGGTAAAAATATTCTACTACACGCCGTGTTTGTTCGGAACATGTCATGTAGTCTCAGCCCTGTATATGGTCATGTAATGAACAACAGAGGTCAGTGTTCTCTCCACCTATACACGCCATGTTTGTTCGGAAAACCATGTGTATGGGTCATCCATGTACCTGTTCGTGTCGCCAACAACACGGGTCAGGAAAAATCATCAAGTACACATCGTGTTTGTTCGGAACACACCGTGTAGTCTCAGCCATGTAGACGGCCGTGTAACTAACAACATGGGTCGTGAAACCTTGTCTACTACATGCCGTGTCCACAAGGCACACGCTGTGTAGTCTCATTTTAAGAAGACCATGTTGGTTAACCATGTAAGGAGACACGGGAAGGGGAATATAGTTAAGTACACGCCATGTAGGGTTTATACACGCCATGTAGTCATGTTTTGTAGACTTGAGTGTTTCCTTCTCCTATTTCTATTTCGTAATCCTTGGTTCTCTGTCCCTGTTTTTCTGATCTAAGGTATGCTTTTGATCTTTCAGAGCAATGCCTATGAGATGTCCTCGAGTTTTACGTCAGTTGTTAGGCAGTGATCAGACACCGGATATGGCTGATCAGGGACTTCCTGCTGATCCTCCAGTCAGGCCAGCCTTGGTACCGACTGTCATACCGGTTGCAGGCGTTGATGAACAGTTCAGGGAAGGCTTCATGAGGATGATGCACACCATTCAGGGATCACCACCTCCTACCATGACTATGGCAGACTAGACGCGGGGTTTCCAGCAGCAGCATCCTCCTACTTTTTCGGGGGAAGGAGGACCACAGGTTGCAGAGTCATGGATGGAAGCCATGCTAACTATCTTTGAGCATCTGGAAACACCTCCAGAGAGGCGAGTCAAGCTCGCTACCTATATTCTACGAGACTCTTCCAATAGGTGGTGGGACGTGATCTCAAAGGCGGGTCATCAGACGGTTATGGCTTCAGAGGAGTTCCAGCGCGTGTTTTAAGACTACTTCTACCCGGATACCCTGAGGGCCGATCGAGCCCAGGAGTTCATGAGTCTAGAGTAGGGTACACTTTATGCCATGGAGTATTCCTCTCGTTTCATCAAGATGTAGTGTTTCACACACCTCCGAGATAGAAGTGGGGTGTTCTTGGCAAGGATGTTCGAGGATGGTCTCTGGATGGAGATCCGCTCGCAGGTGAATATCATCCAGTTGACTTCCATCACTCCCATCGTCAACTACATGCTGATTGCAGAGCGCAATCCGAGAGACATTAGAGCTGCGATCCAGGGCGGTTCTGCTTCCAGAGCTAGTGTTCCACTAGTTGACAGTAGGAAGCACCGTAGGGAGTCTACGTGTGGTGATCCGAGGAGGAAAGACACATATTCAGGTAGCCAGGTAGTCTACTACCAGTGTGGAAGGGTATGGAACATGAGGTCGCATTGCATGTGAGACCTAGTGGAGTACCGATCTTGTGGAAAGATGGGTCACCTTTAGCATTTCTTCTAGGATTTCACACCAGTAGCTGGTGAAGGGGGTTCCTCCATGACTCTTCATTCAAGAGCATCACCACTAGTGTCTCACCAATCGGGGAACTGGAGTTATTTTGGCCGTTCGGGCCGAGGTAAAGGTCGAGGTTGTGGCAGTCAGTCACTAGTCCTTCAGCATCAGCAGGGAGGATCAGCTCAGAGTGGTCAGGAAGGGTCACAGGGTCACGGGGTAGGCTAGACTTTTGCGGTGGAGCAGACCTATCAGGAGCAGGATCCTGGACCTTCTACCGTTTGAGGTACGATTTTAGTAGCCTCAGTTTTATCTTTCTCTCTTTTAGATACTAGTGATATGAATAGCTTTATCTCTATTTCTATTGGGGAGATCCTTGAGCTCAGTATCTTTTCTTCTGCCGACTTGTTGACACTAGACACACCTTTGGGTATGAGGACATCTAATGTACGTCAGTGTAGAGAGAGCCATCTCAAGGTTTTAGGGTATCATTTCTTATGGGATCTCTATTTCCTAGAGATGAAATGCTATGATGTCATTATCAGGATGGACCGGTTAGTATCGAAGCAGTCGTCAACTTTTATCGCCGCAGGGTGAGATTCATTTCAGTAGAGGCTGAATCTTTTCTTCATAGAGGCAAATAATATGTCCAGGCGAGTCGAGTATGACTCGAGCATCATGGGCTAGGAAGGGTTACAACCTAGATTTCTAGTCTTTATCTAGATGATCAGGAGACTTAACAGTTGGAATTTCCTCTAGTCGTGGATTGTTTCATAGATGTATTTCCAAGGGAATTGTTAGGTTTGCCTTCAGAGCGTGAGGTTGACTTCTCTATTGAGATCATTCTAGGAGCTGCACCGGTATCCATTCCTCCTTATAGGATGGCTACACCATAGTTGGAAGAGATTATAAAGCAGTTGGAGGAGTTGCTGGAAAAGGGTTTCATCTGACCCAATACTTCTCCTTGGGGATCGCCTGTCCCGTTTGCAAAGAAGGTGAACAATACCCTTAGTATCTTTGTGGATTATTGGAAGTTGAACCAGTTGATGGTCAAGAACCGATATCCCTTACCGAGGATTGATGATCTCTCCGATCAGCTTCGAGGAGCCCGCTTGTTCTCAAAGATTTATTTAAGTTCTGGTTATCATCAATTGCATGTTTGACCATCAGATATACCTCTGACAACCATTAGGAGTAGGAATGGTCTCTACGAGTATACGGTTATTCCATTCGGTCTCACGAATGCGCCAACAGTTTTCATGGCACTGATGAACCGAGTGTTCCATCCTTACTTGTATTCTTTTGCCGTGGTCTTTGAGGATGATATCTTGGTGTACTCTCACACTCGACAGGACCATGCTACCCATCTTGAGATCATTCAGAGTACAATAAAAGAGCAACAAATTTATGCTAAACTATCGAAGTGCCACTTTTGGATAGATCAGATTCACTTCTTGGGACATGTCATCTTAGAGGAAGAAGTATCTATGGACCTAGAGAAAGTGAGAGCTATAGGTTCTTGGGAGCATCCGAATAACATTTTTTACGTACGGAGTTTCCTAGGGCTGGCTGGATACTAGAAATGCTTCATTCAAGACTTTTTATGCCTTGAATCACCTTTGAAAGGTCTGACCACGAAGGGGGGGAAGTTCTTATGGTCAGATTCATGTGAGTCATCCTTTCAGGAGCTGAAGGGAAGGCTGATGTCAGCACCGATACAGGTCTTTCAAGATCTAAGAAAGAGATATACTTTTTATTGTTTTGTTTCAAGTATTTTTCTTGGCGTTGTGCTTATGTAGGGAGATGGAGTCGTTGCGTATAGGTCTCAGTAGTTGAGGCCACATGAGAAGAAATACCTGACGCACGATCTGCAGATGGCAGCTGTTGGTCATGCCTTACTCTGTTGGAGACATTACCTTCTGGGAGAGAACATTGTGGTTTTCATCGACCACAAGAGTCTCAAGTACATCTTCAGTCAGCGTGATCTAAATCTGAGACAACGCAGGTGGGTCAAGTACCTTCAGTCTTTTGATTTTGATCTTTCCTATACACCGGGAAAGGGAAACACTGTGGTAGATTCTTTGAGCAGGAGAACTCAGATTCAGGTAGTTTAGGTGGCCAACAGTGAGTGGAATCTTATGTATCTGTTCTCTGAGAGGAATATGGTGGTGCATGATAGACAGGGATAGACTTACCTATCTTCTATAGTTGTTACCTCTACACTTCTGGACCGGGTAGGAATGAGGCAGCTCTCAAACTCAGAAGGCTTAGTCTTGCGGGAGGGTGTGTCAAGAGAGGACACTCTTCCTTGATGGACAGAGAGTGAGGATGAGATCTTGCATTTCCAGGGACGCATATGGGTGCCAGCAGACATACACGAGGAGCTGATGCGGGAATTTCATTCCTCAGTTTGGGCAGTTCATCCTGGCCTCACCAAGATGTATCGGGATCTTCATCGCTAGTACTGGTGGCCAAGTATGAAGGGGGATGTTTATGGTTTCTTCTAGAGGTGTTATACTTGTCAACAGGTGATGTTGGAGCATCAGTGACCGGCATGCCTTTTAATGCAACTACCCATTCCGGAGTGGAAGTGGAACGATGTCGTGACGGACTTCATGACTGGGTTGTCGGGGTCGTCCTGAGGGAATGGTGTTGTTTGGGTTGTCCTCGATAGGCTTACGAAGGTTTCACACTTCTTACCGATCAAGTAGACCTTCAGTGTCTATGATCTGGGATGAAATTACATCCGAGAGATTTTATGTCTGCATAGAGTTCCACACTCCATTGTTTCAGACAAGGATGCACGCTCTACTTCTCAGTTCTAGCAGGGGTTTCAGAGGTATTTGGGTACACATGTACATCTGAGTACAACATTCCATCCCCGGACAGGTGTCCAGTCCGAGCGTATGATCCAAGTGCTTGAGGATATGATCTGAGCTTGCATTCTAGACTTTGGTGGTTCTTGGGAGAAGCATATCCCTCTGGTGGATTTCTCCTATAACAAAAGTTTTCAAGAAACTATTCATATGGCACCTTACGAGGATTTGTATGGTAGGCCATGCCAATCACCTTTATGCTGGCTGGAGGCAGAAGAGGCAGCTTTTCTGGGAACTCGTCTTGTTCAGGAGACTTTAGAGCAGATAGAGGTGATTTAGAAGAGGATGGCTACAACACATTTTTGATAGAAGTATTATGCTTATCAGCGAAGACGACCCTTGGAGTACGTGGTTAGGGATAGGTTTTCCTACATGTCGCACCGAGGTTGGGACACAATAGGATTCAGAGATAGGGTAAGATTTTACTATGGTACGTCGGGACGTTTGAGGTATTGGAGAGAGTTGGGCCGGTTGCCTATCGGTTGCAGTTACCTCAGAGGTACCAGGCCATGCACGGCGTCTTCCACGTATCTCAGATCTGATATTACTTTTCAGACCTGTCTCATTTCTTTCAGCCCAAGGAGGTTGAACTCGAAGAGGATGCATCGTTTGAGGAGCATTCTATCCGGATTTTCGATCACAGTACGAAGGTTCTCCATGGGCGGTATGTTCCTCTAGTATGGGTGCTATGGCAGCACGGGCGAGTACAGGACGATACCTGGGAAAGGGAGGCTGATGTGTGATCGCAGTGGCCGGAGTTGTTCAAGGTTTCTTTTTCTCCACCTTGTTAGGGAAATTTGGGGACAAATTTCTTTTTGGGGGGATGTTTTTAAGAACCCGGATCTTCCTTTTCAAGTATGTCTTTCTTTTTTCTGGAGTATTTGAGAAAAAAGGAGTTTCTGGAAATTTTTTATGTACACGCCGTGTACTACCTTGCTGCACCAAGCTATTTGCTGGCTGTGTCTGGGCCACACACATGGTGTGTAGAGGCGAGGTGGTGGCCTCTTAAAGAAAAGTAGAGAAAAAATAGTACCCGTCGTGTACCCCAGAAGTACATGCCGTGTATTTTATTTTATTTATTAAACACACCGGGGTCGCGCCTGACGGACAGAACACCGTTCGTCTAGGTTTCGTTCGTCTGAGAGAATCCATACGGTCGTGGATCTTCTCCGATCTACCGTGCCTCCGTCTGTTCTCTAAATCGACCGCCATCAATTGCGTTGGGACTACAACGGTAAGATCTCTCTTCTCCCAGAGCTTTGTTTTCAAATTTCTCCTCTTTATCAAGATATCGTTGTTAGAGCGTTTTTGAAATTTTCTCAGATCCTCGACGTTCTAAGGAGAATAAATCATCGTGGTTCACGCATATCGTTCTCCTAGCATCGAGGTAGGTGGTTTGTGCCTTTCCGTAGGAAGTATGTGAATATTTTGCGCAAATTCCACCAATACCCTTGAACGGGGTATTGCGTGTTTCCTGTTTTCCCCTGTTGTTTGCATGTTTTTCTTGATTTCTTGAGTAGAGGTAAATTCATGTGCGTATGGTATTCTTTCAATGTACTCTGGATATTTTTCCACGATTGTTTTTCTATTTTGACATTTTTCTATTTTTCATGCCTAGTTGTAGGATAGTGAAACTATTTTATTGGTATGATATTGTGCCTTAGAATGATATCCAAGTAGTTCTTGAGGTTTACTTGGGCCGATGCACGCGCTATGCATGTTTGTTTTACACAGGGTAGTGAGAACCTAGTGTAGTGGACCATATGGAGAATGGACGTAAGGGATTATCCAGAGTATATTTAATTTACGATGCGAGACCACAAGGGGAATTGACATTGAGTGCTTCCTCAGAGAGTCTTTAGTTCCTCGATGTGGGCCACATGAGGAATATATGTTGAGTGCTTCCCCAGAGATCCTTTAGTATGATATGAGACTATAGGGGGGAATTGGCGGTGAGTTCTTCCTCAGAGAGTCTATTATTAGCTGAACCAGAGGGGTGAGACTGTGTGCGCCTCCCAGAGGGTCACTAGTACATGTAGGTTGAACCTTAGGGGTTATACTGTGAGAACTACCCATAGGTTACCTTTATGTTCTACTTTCCTGAGTGGTTGTTTCTTGTTTATAGATTATATGCTATAACTGTGGATTGTTACTGTTGTGTTTTATCCTGTTTACTGCTTACTATTAATAGACTACTGTACTTTACATGCCTTATATTCACTGACTGTTAGGCATAGATCATTGGGTGGTTGCCAATTTGGAATTTGTCTCACACCCTGTTTGGGTCATGCTTTTGGGCCCAAACAGATTATGTTGTTGCAAGTATAGATAAGGGAAATTTCCCTTATACTTCAGGTACTTGACTTGTTGTGGAGCTGGAGAGCACAAGACCAAGCTATGGCTTGCGATGCTGAGGAGTTTACCTGTTTTATTTTTGCACTTTGGTTTAGTATTGTATTCAGTATTGTGACTTGTTTGGCTGTTTTCCTAGACATATGTATCATTAATCATTTTATATACATGTGTGTGTTCTCCAGTTGTTTACTGTTAATCTTTCGTTGTTTATCAATCACTCATGTATGGATGGTTACAGTTTCTGCTGCTATTTTTTTCCACTGTGTACTCTTCCAATGAGGGCATAGTTTCCCCAATATCACACCCAAGGCCCTCGATGCTAGTCAAAAGCCTCTGGCGTTTGGGCAAATGTGTTTGAGGCCATGTGACCAACTGGGTACGGGGTGCCTCTAGGTGGCATTAGGAATTAGGACGTTACATTTGATACCCAAAATAATTAATATGTTATTCATTCAATTCATGAAGTGTACGTGATTGAAGTGATTTGATGATTCAAGAAGAAGTAGTTAACATTTTTCAATGTACTGTATTGTATAAAATATTTATTATCATTGGGTTAACATACTATAAACATTCTATTTTGGTTGGAAATTAATCCTTTTAAGGAACTATTTCCTGAGTATTTTTATACCAAGGAAACATGTCATTATATGGGATCATAATTTATTGGGAAATAATGAAAAACATCTTTAATACCATTTAATGATACTTGAAGTGAACAAAATAAACTCAAATCCTACAAGACCATGGAATAATATTAAAGGTAATCATGCATTGGGTCAAGTATTAATCATAGGTGATTTCTTATTGTTTGTTTCAGGAGTAGTTGAAGTCCTACGGTTAGAGAAAGGAGTATAAGGAGTCCCTTGGTTTGAGTTGGTGAAGATGTTTTTCAATTGGATCAATAATAACACAATGTCTCTCATATGGATCCAAAACATCTTAATCATTTTTTGTTTGTGAAGAATCCATGTTGGCGGACTAACATGGAAAGGATTAGGTATTTTTAACAAATTTTTTAAATAAACCGCTACACAAGAAGTGAGACACAGAGATAATATTTCATGGATCAAGAACATTAAAACGTATGGGTGGTTAAATTTTAATTAAAAGGAATTCATAAAAATAGTCAATGATTCACACTACCCATATTAGGGAACAATCTAGATTGTGGCTCTATAAGTATTTATGTTTTTTTTATTAATATAGTATCACGCTTTGAAAATATAAATGTTTTTTGGAAATTATGTGTTTTTTAAAAAAAATGACCATATAAAAAAATAAATTATAATTATTATTTATACATAATTAATTATATTGTTTATAAATAAAGGATAGTTATTTTACTTTATTAAAATTAGAAATTAATTTTACTTTTCTATTACATGATTTAATGATATCAAATGACAGTTTCAAAAAAATAATTAGTTTCCCATTATTAAACAAAAATAAACTATTAAAAAATTATTACAAAAACTCATCCTATAGTAATGATAACATTTTAAAATCAATATTCAAGTTTATTTAATTAATTTAATTTATAAAATCAGAGATTTTTTGTTATAATAGAAGTATTATGTAATGTTATGTTAATTTTTGTATTGAGTCTCTAGAGTGATGATCATACTACAGTCAATCTAAAGGGTAATGTTCTTCTCTTTTTCAAAAATTTTATATTCTAAATTTATGTAATTTAACCTCATTAATATATATATTTACATCTTTATCATAACTTCATCGTGTTACCATGTTTTCACTTCAGTATTATGTGTTATCTAAAGAATCTTTTACAAAATAATTTGTTTAATTCCACAACACATGTTACCTTGTGTATGAATTTGGAAAGGGTCGTCATAGTAATACAAATAAGGATCCAATTAATTTTTTCTAGAGAGGAGTACATGAATTTGGATTTTTCATGTACTTACTCAATAAATAGATATAGAAAACATCATTAACTTTTGAGAGGTTTGGTGGAATTTCAATATAGTTGGACATAACTCATATTATTTATAGAATATCAAAATGAATGATAGATCTTCAACATATTTTTCCGTTCATGTCAAGTCATATACCATATTTCCATGTTGATACCTTCTAGAAAACATGATCTCCCACGTGAATTTAAAAGTCACTCAATTTGATATTTTTTAACCTTTTTACCTACCTAGATATTCCTTAATATAATTATGAATATTATAAATATTATCCATTTAATTCCCAAAATGATATAGGCCTACATGATTCATTTCATTAACATCATCCCATCATTTTTTACTATAAAACCTATTTCCTTAAAATTCTCTAGGTGGTTACTTTTGGTGCTTGAATAAATGATATTATTATATGTTAATTATAGAAACGGTAAACATTGATCCCTCATTACTTAAATGTTAATCAATAATGACCTCAAAATATATTCTAATGTCTAAATAGTCCCTCTAAACTTCCCTCCAGTTTACAGATGACATGTGGTTCTCAAATATAGGTTAGTATCAACAAAATTGTAATGAATCTTCCGTAATTTAAATGAAAATAACAAATCATGATCAGATAAAATCAAAATATATTGACCATGTAGTATCAAAACATATTTAATATAGATCCATCTAAGACATTCATGATTTATATCATCCATTATATTGAGTAAATGTGTTAACATGGTATGGTGATCAAAAATATAATATGTGGAAATCATTATTTATAGGTCTTATTGTTAAACCTGGATAATTTATATACAAGTATAACCCCTATCCCATTTAGGTATAGGTAGTGGTTGAATAAATCATTTAGTATATTTTCTCTGAGCCTTTATTTATCAAATAAGAAAGAATCTTGATACATTCTCTAACATTTATATGTCATATTAACCTAGAAAATATCCTTTCAATTCCGAATATATTTGGATGCTACCAAGGTGTATTTAGATATTTTATATATCCACTTCATCAAAAAATTAACTTTTTAACCCAGTAATAGATGTAATATATTATCTCTTTATAAATTTCAAATTACCCTCTTCATAGATGAATTATACCAGCTTCTCAACATTTAATCCTCTAATATTATATTAATTATTCCTATAATCAAGAAAAAAACTATTTTCTTTTATAATAATGATGGATATGAAGTAATTTTGAATAAAATATATGTTTAACCTTTTATAATGATTCCCATATATGAATATATTAAATACACGAATATATGGGTGTTTCTCAATCATCATTTAATTCCAAACACCATGATCATTCCTACTGAACATAAAAAGAATAATATTTTCCTCCCCTAGGGGTAGTGTATTGATCAATCCAAATCCGGGATTAGTTCAAAAAAGGTCATTTATATCATGTAAATCTCTATTTGAAATTATATATTTCACTATTTTATATTCTATATTTGTTACACAAATTTAATAATTAATTTAATACCTATACATCTTCAATTCAAAGACTATGGATGTGAACTCAATATCATGGTTGGATAATTCTATCCATGATTCATTAACTACCATGACACATAGAAAAATATAGATCATTTTATATAATTTCTAATCCATGTCCCTTCATTATTGTATAACTATGTATCAAAAATACATCTCTTCATTATGGAAAATGAGATATCGATTCATTAACTTTTATATAATTTAATTTTACGAATACCTTTTTACAAACATCATTTAATTATAATAATCCAAGGAATATATGTACCTTAGTTATTTTCAATGGTGTTCTCCAATATATCACAACAATTCTCTTTTAAATATCAACTTTTTATTCTATATATCGAGACTATATGGAATATAAACAAAAATTAATGGAGAAATAATTAACAAAGGAAAATATTTCTGTAAAATATATTCTCTTTAATAGTGGTATGAGTGATTCAATATTTCATCTTATGATCATATATTTTATATTATTCAAATATATGAAAATTTAATAGAACAATAAAATTATCGAGAAATCCTTGATTACAAATTTCATTAGATCTATACAAATATTGGTGAATTAAGTAATACATGACACATTATTTGAAACTAGTATTACCAATACCTCATAAAGAGTTATATATTTGAAATATTATATTTATTTACATATTGTTGATGAAACCAAGAATGAAGATCAATCAATGAAAAATACTAACCTCCCTAATGTTGTGTAAATAAGTCATCATGATTGGGAAAATGACGAGTGTTCTTGATAGTAATTAGTTTTTTCCTATAATTGATTCATAAACCCATATAGGAATATTTATTCTTTTCAAAAATAACATGGTCTCCCCAAGGTGATGTAATAAATACTATTAATCACATATCCCACAACTCCTGTTGTTTTAACATCATTTTCACTATTTATACTTTATCCATCTAGTAGATATTCATAAATATTTGTTTTACATTGAGGATGGCATCTATTAAAAATTGATAGTCACCCACATGTTGGTATATAATTATATCCTCATGTAAATAATGAATGTATTTATAACTATTGTGCACATATTCTATTCTAAGGATACTTTTTCCCAATAGTGGGTTTTCTTGGAACTTATTCTCTAAGAATTTAATAAATGTTAGCTATTGTAGGTGGATGGATACATGATTTTCATGATGCAATATCCTCTAAAAGGGAATGAGATTCTATATCTCAATCAAAAATAATGATCTAATTCAATTATAAGGTAATTTTAAGACTATAATTTCAAATAAATTCCATAATAAGGATTATATTAAAGTTGATTGTATGTATAAAAATAATGTTATAAATAGGTGAATTCTATCTATCATAATGTGGACTGGCTGAAATATCTTTATTAGAGTAATATTTACCATATGCGTCTTCATTAGAAACACATTTACTATGGTTATATGGAAATAAATACTTTTAATAACAATTTTGGATGATATAAAATAGTATATTGATCCAAATTCAAATAATGAAGTAGATAAATTTAATGCCACATTCAACATACCTTCTATTAGATCATTTAGATCTTCTATTTCGGCTATCATGATCATATAATCTTATCTATTCTCCCATGAATTTTTTTATAAAATTATTTTGATATTTGGTTCTTTCATTGGAAAATTTTTCTGTATCTTTATAGTTAAAGAATTGAACATTGGATGATTTTCCTTCCCACTCAATCATGAGATTGATGGAATTTTTCTATACAACTGAAAAGAATTATCATGCCCTTCATGAATTTTATGTTGTGTTTTTTCCAAATTTATTACACGGTGTAAATTAAAGTCATAAATTCACCCATTTTATCATATTTTCATTTCTAGATAGCTCAGTTGTATACTTTATTTCATAATATAATTGGAAGACAAGGGTGTTTAATAAATATTTATTATTTTATATTTCACAAGATTCTATATCCTCATAAAATTAAAATATTTTTTAGGATTATTAGCTTGAAAGGGTATACTTGATACAATTAAAAAACCAATATTACTACATAAAATACATACATAATCTGAAATAAGAGTTCATATTAATTTAAAGTTATGTTTATATTTAGATACATTTTCTACCTAAATTTTCCTTTTATTGGGAAATTCACTCTCTGTATAATGTCATTTATCATGAGGAATGTGTTTTTGGAAGAATATTTTTTTCATAATCTTCCATAACATAATATTTATATCATATGACTCTATAGTATTGTGAATCAATGGAAATCATTCATTAGTATATACAATAATATGATTACCTATTATGATAACATTATCTCTTTAAATTATTCAAAAATTTATTTAGATTATATAGGTACAATATCCATTTAATAGATAATTATGGATTTATATTTCCATTTAATAATAGAGAATATCGATGCATTAAGATATCCAACATTTTTGCTCCATGTTGCGGCTCAATGGGAAGATCATTAATAGAAAAATTTTGGGTTACCACCAATATAAGCTACCAAAATATAGTTATAATCCATTCATCTCCATATCTAGATCCAATACCATCATCATTTACTTCCTGAAGAGAGAATCTCTTAATAAATTACATGTATTTTTATAGTTTCCATTGCATCTATGAGGCATCATTTTAGAAAAAGGCATATACTAAATATTAAGATAACATTATGATTTTCTATTCTACAGAAGGTATTAAAATTAACATAAATAAAATATTTATACATATATAATCTCATAATTATATTCTTAGTATCTTTGTAAATATATTCTAATAAAAAAAATATTTCTGTATCATTCATTGTTAATCATAAAGGGCATATAAATCAACCAATGCATATACCATGGGTGTGTCTTTGCAATTATTCAATCTTGGAAAAAATCCATATTCCTTGACGATGATCGAGTTAATACCCAATCTAATCAATTCATATTTTCCAAAAAATTCATATCTTCCAAAACCACATCTTATTTCATGTATTGATATATTGATATATTTATATGGAATACAAAGTAATCTACACTATATTAAAATATTTCTATATTATTTAGTGCTTATTCATATCATAGGAATTTGTAATAGGGTTTGGTTCTCCAATAAATATTTTCTATAATATAGTTCCCTGAGGTCATAAAAATATCTCATTAATAGTAACTAAAACAAATCCACTCCAGTAACCTAGAGTTAGTGGTTTTTTAAATATATTTACACAAGACTTATGGAATCACTTCATGGTTGATGAACAAGATTTATAGTCATGGGAGACTAACTATAGACAGAATTATCAAATTAAATTATAAATCATGAAATAAAACATAGTATTATAGTTTATATATTATCACTTATTTTTTATGTACATCAAATAATTAAAAAATTACTTCATGATAACATATGTAAAATGAAACAGAGTAATGGTTGATCTCAAATTAATAGAAGGGTAAATTCTACAATAACAGATATCATTTAATAAATAAACTATAGAAAATATGGAAGTGAAAATTTATATTCAAATATTATATATAAGTAATATCATATAAAATGAAATTAAATAATTTTATGACGTAACAACATAAATAATAAAATGAATGAAAATGAGTAGTTTTATAATGATAGAATGCGAAACTATATACATCATAATCTCACAGTCAAGACATGTTGCCAAGAAAACATACATGAATAGGTATAAAGTACACAATATAACAAAAAAAAATTTCTCGTGATGTCTAATGATTGTGTTATATAGTCTATAATTGGCCCCATCCAACACATACATTGTCTAATGAAATATTAGTATTAGTTAAATAAATATTAATTCAATATATAGTCAACCTATTTTTTTATTTAAAAATTTCATAAGAAATGAAAATATGTTCCCCAATAAATAAATTTAAGAGAAGGTTCATAATCCACATTGAGTAATGTAGAATATATTATAATATAGTATATCACATACAATGAATAATAATTATCGTATTATATTGAAATATATGAAAATTCTTTAAAAATTTCACTGGATTATTTTCACAAGAAAATACCTTTTTCCATTTTGAAAATAATTATGTGGAATTTATATTATTTCTTGGATATTATAAAAACAATTTTCTTTATGAAAATAGAATACTGTAAAGTATGATTCATGGAATTGTGTAATCAAAGAAGATGGAAATTTCATTCATGTGGTATAATTTTTATAATAGTAAATAAAATTAAAAGAAATTTCATATATATTTCTATAAATATAATATTTATTAATTTTCCATCATATAATAATGCTCATTTTTTTATTAACATAAATTTAATTGATTATATATATATATATATATATATTATTTCTAGAAAATCTAATTACAGTACGATGTGGTGATGGTATGATATATGTCTGCACAAATAATTTTTCAGTTTCCATTAGATGTAAAAGATATGGGAAATAGTTTTCCCATATACCTAATAAAATGTTAGTATATTTATTATACATTATTAACTGTTATAGTATGAGTATAACAAATATTATGGGATTAGATGAATAATGAAACTTTGGATGAGTGGGTAAAGATGATTATCTCTTATTTGAAAGACTTCCTTTGGATTACACCTTTAGAACTTCTTGTATGGTCTAAAGAGAAGAAAAAAGTATCAAGAACAAAGGGATTCAATTTTGTATGTTTTATGAGAAGGGTTATTCTTAGCTAAAGTGGTAAATGTTTATGAAAATGCTTTTTTAATATGTTAATTTGTATATGTGATGGGAGGGGCAAGAATTAAATTACTTAAATGACTTCATTTATATAAGGTAACATTCATGTGTGAATATAACCTAGTATAGATATATTAATACGTAGGAAAATATAATTTTTATATATCATTAATCATTAATAATTAGTTAATTTTATGTGGTGTTATTAACTTTAACACTTAGTTTAAACACTTATATATCAATTTTAGCATTATCCATGATAACAAAATATAATTGTTTTTTATATTATTATAAATAAAATATATATAAAAACTATACATTAATGATAATTAATAAAAATAAAAATATTATTTATATATTTAAAAATAATAATTTAATACATTATAAATAAATTATATTTAAAATATGTTTGTGAAACTCAAAGAAACTCATTTTTTAAAAAATGAATTTTTAGGCATAAAACATATTTTATAGTCACTAATTTCCTTGAAAAAAAATATTATATGTACATTAAAATATTGAATTTATTACATATTCAAAATATTTCATCAATATTATCCATAAATAGTTTATTACATAAATTAATAAGATAAAAATTCATTGTTTAAATATAAATAATTTATAGAAAAATTTGTTTCTTGATCCCAAAATTGAACTTCTTCCAAAAGAAAGTATGGTGTTGAATCTCTAGTACCTTATTATATTATTTATAATAAAAGGATTTTATTTCTAAATTATTATAAAATTTTTAATTTTTAATTACACATTTTTAGTAAAATATGTGATGATAAGAAATGATAGTTTCTCTAAATTTTTTATATGTTTAATATTCAAACAAAAGTAAACCATTTTACAAATAACTAAAAAAATAAACCAAATCTATTTTTGACCAAATAAATTAATAATTGAATTTTATTTATTCAAATTGAAATTTTAAAAGTGATGATTTTATATATAAATATTATTCTCTAATAAATCTGTGTGGATTATACAATTATTACTGTAAAAATAAAATATTACAATTATTGAGGAAAGGGAATAACATATGTTCATTGGATTATGTGGAAGAAGGTGGAGATAAGGGGAGAAATTATACACTTTTTTCAATAATATGTTCTTCATGATGTTTATATTCTCTTTATCAAATTCTAGTATTTTTATAAAGAGGGTAATGATAATTTAATACCATCATGTTCTCAACAAGAGGGGGAGAAAATGTTATGCTGGTGAATTAAAGTAGAGTTGCATCAAAATTACTTGCCCAAGATTTTCTTGTGATAATGTATGTAATTACCATTAATCTAATATTCACATGTTTTTTTCTGTTAGTATGTGTAACCCCCTATTTAAGGTGTGGATATTCAATTAATTTAAATAACATTTAAATATGTTTTAATTTTATTTTAATTGAGATAATGGTGTTCTAGAGGATAGAAATTGAAACAACCTATACAAGTGGGAATGATGTGCATGAAAAATATAAAGATACTCAATCGAAATGAAAAAGGATCCACTAGTTATATAGAAGAATATACCATATGTAGAATATGATTGAAAATACCACATACAATGTAACATCCTGGGTATTTATAGAATAATACATTTTCATATCAATCAATATTTTTTAATTAAATATTAATTATTCTTAAAAGTGGATACTATGTACGATAACATACCAGATATGAAACAAATTGTTTCTCTGAAATCTTACATTGCACACAACACTGAGTTATACCAAAAAAATAATACAATAATAATATTATCATTTTTAATTGTAGTTACCGCATTGTTATTGTATTGGAGGGAATTAACAGAATTAACTATACTATTATTTTACTTATTTTTTTAATTTTTATACATTTATCCAATGAATTTTAGCGGCTTAAGATGTGAATGAATCTAATTTTAAACATAAAATACCTTAATATTTTTATAAGGTCATTTTATTGCCTTTTGAAGAATAACCCATTTTAAAAAATGTTTTTCTAATTTTATATGTTGTATTTGGTGAAATAAACTTATTCTTTATAAGTGGGACAACATAATTTACTTTTGGATTTTTTAAAAAATTCATTTTATCATGAATATTGAAAAATAATGATTTTTAATTCAAAACTAAATTTTCATCTAATCTATTTATATAGTTATATTTTCCATTTAATTGGTTTTAAAGTGTAATAATATTATTGTTTTTATGATTTAATCTAATGATTTTCATTGGATATAATTTCACATTTTAATTGAACAAAAACACATGTCAATATTTTGATAGTTTTTACTTCATAAAAACCCATTTTCTGGTTTTAACAAAGGAAAATAATTTTAAATTATTTTCATTCCAATTATAAATTATAAATTTGGAAACTAGGATTCCTTATTTGTAATCAGAAGATCCAAATTATATAAATAGGTATCTATAATTTTTGGACATTATTGAAAAGTAACATCAGTAATTATTTTTATTTACCATGGTTAAATAGTTAATCTGGTAAATAAGGGTAAAAAATATTATTATAATAATAAAAAACTACCGTAAAATGTGTCTAAATCCTATTTAATGGGATATTACCAACCATGAGCATCCTTATAACGAACCATTGTCATTTTGGAGCCTATATAGCATGAAAATGTTGTTTTATAATATTTAATTTATAGAAAAGGGAAATATAACATAAACATGCAAGTTCTTAATAAAACAATTTTAATATATGGTTATATAATTGATCAATTTTAAAATATTTATTAATTGTAAATATAAAAAAATCCTAAATAATTGTAATTAATTTGTAATTTTTAGAAATTAAATAAAAAAAATTATTTGTGATACAATGATGATGCACAAATTACCTTATTACTAAGTGATTCAATTAAGCGATTTTATAAAAACTAAAAAAATTAATTTGAACATTTTGATGGAATACATGAATTGATAAGGACTATAGTTTCTTATTAATGAAGATTTAATGTCTCTGGATCTAATGAATCAAGTTGTTATGAAATTAACAAACATTAGTTACTAAACAGTATCAAAATTGACATAAATGAGTTTTAAAAAAATATTATATTATTAATTGATATTATAGTCCAAAAAATATATTATTTTTCCAACTAACTTATATAATGTTAAAACTATAATTAAAGAAAAACTTGAGGATCTATTTTCATTTAATAGTAATAATAGTAACCGTATATTATAAAAATACAAGAAGTCATGGAAAGAGTTATTGTTTTTAACTAAAGCTTAATGCTAAAAGATAAGGTTAATATTGTGACCAAAACATGGAAAAAACCTTTTTGTTGAGATAATTTAGTACCATACTCATCTTATCCACTAAATTTATCACTTTTTAAATTTTAGAATTTGAAAATAATTTTATAACAAAATAATATTTCAAGACGTTCTTAAAGAGCCCCTCCTCCCTTTTAAAAATGGAAACCACCTCTACCCACATACTCACACCTCTCAACCCTATTGGATTGTCCAAATTATAATAAAATAAAATATAAATATCTATCCATTCTTAATAGATGCCACAACTTGGGAATAAATCTATCCTAAGGAGAACTTCTGTAAAAATCGAAAGGATATATTCGAAAAAGATGTATTTGTTTTATCATCTCTTTCAAAATTCATTACTTCTTCTACTTCATATTCTTATATAATTCTATAATATTTTAATAAATCAAGTTTATTATAAATTATGAGATATTATTTTAATTATGGGACAATATTATCACTCTATTTGTCCATCTGATGGATAACAATATCACCATACATGCATACGTACAACTTACCATCTCCATACCATGGTGTATTTTGTTATTCAAAAAGAGTTAATTTGGATGGGTATAAGGATGAGTATTATGAAATTAAATAATGAATATAACATGATAATTATTATTCATAATTAATATACGATACAATTATATACCCTTAAACCATTACGTGAATGAATCATCTCTCGTGCGTACGTACAACCTACCATCTCCATGGTGTGATGTGATTCATTCTACATAATCATCATTACCAATATTATATATAATAATTGAATGAATAAATATGATATATTTATATTTACTCTATGCTTCTAATTTTTTATTTATAACATAACTTTATGCATTCCATAATGTGTAAATATGATAATTTCATTTGAAGAAGTGTGGACTACTGCCCCCTTAAAATGATATGACTCAGTCATGCCATACATGGAACATATAAAGGTTGGACTTAATGAACATATATAACCTTTATAACATGGATATAATATTGTAATTATAATATACATATATATCATTTATTTTTCCTTCATTTAATATGACAAATAAATGAACATAGTGTCCATGCATATGTACGACCAACCGTCTCCATGAATGGTGCATTTCATTTATTATGTCCAACTATTATAGACTATTATAAATACATATATATTTGATATATATGACATTTAAATAACAAATATCATTCTATATATAATGGAATTAAGACTGCATGGATAATTTTTATCAAATCAAGTTCATTTTTGACTCATGTACCGAACATCGACAAAACGTCTGATATAAAATCAAATAATTAAATACTTGATATAACATGGTAATAAGTGATATAAAATGAATAAAAACATTAAAACAATTATAATTAAATTATAAATGAACTTATGTCTATTATTCAGGAAATTTAATAATGAACCAGACCAGTTGGACTCATGGTAAGGGAAATCATACCTCAGTCTCCTTTCATTGGGTTAAATATCCACATCATTGGGTTTGTTTTACAAGAATATGTGTGAATAACCTCTAATTGTTTTAAAGTTAATATCCACTTATATTGGGTGTATTTATATTTTTGACACGTAGTTATATCATTTATTTCTCCTTATTCAAGTGATGCGATCTTTGTATTGGACTACACCTCAATCTCTTTTCGCTGAGGCCTGTCATGATATAGGGCACTTTATTTACACTATAATGTGTATATACAACACTTTTGTCATTGAATATCATGAATTTCCTTATTCTCATGATATTTAATGTTACTTTTGTTATTATAAATTAATTATTTTTATTCATGTTTTTAAAGAATTTATTTATATGTACAATAGTTATTTAAAATAATAATTCATTTAAACGTTTCAATGTGGTATGGGGCACTTTTATTCGAAAACCTTCATTTTAATTTTATTAAATGAGTTATTTTTAAATGAATTGATTATATCAATATCTTTAAATGATATCTTATGATTTCATTGTGGAAATGTTATTTTTTACTTTATGAATGGTTTAGCTGTTATGATTATGTTATGGTTCTTGAGATTTTTTATGTATAATCGTGGTTCTATGATAAACCGAGGGCGGGTGAGCACGTGATATATCTATAATTCATTGGGTAACATGGTGGGAGTAAAGGTAAATGTTTATAATGATCCTAAACTTTATCAATGAAAATTCCTCTTGATCTAATTTAATGTCTTATTATGTAAAATGGTTATGTAAAAAATATGTACATATTTGGTTATATGTTTTTGGATTTCAAAATAACTTTATGAATTGTTACCATAGCTAATATAGCCGTTGAATATCGATGAAATTATTAGAATAAATGTAGGCTTTTTTAACAAATCCAATTTACTTAGACAAAAGAAGAGATTGCCTCATCCAGTATAATTTATGTATACAAGTCCCATTTTCAGAACTTAGAAAGGAGCAGTGTCATTGGGGTTCGCTTCTGACCAAGCCCCAGCTGAGCTTCAACACCTTATGCTTGAGCGGAAAACGCCTAGGTTAGAGGTGGAAGTTGATAAAGATATCACCTGAGTGATGTTATCTTAGCCACCCCAAGAGTCTGTACCATCGCACAACCATACCATTCGATGTTATGCAGCTATTATAAGGGTTATGAAATAATAACTTAGAACTATGATTATGTACATTATTGTTTTATACAAAATATACATTCATTTTAATATTGTTACTTTGAAAATATTTTTTTTAATGAAAAAATAGTTTTTTAGTTAATATTCAAATAATAAATATATTTTGAGGAATTAATGGATTTGGTTGACTATATAATATTTTTTAAAAAATATTATTACTAAATTACTTTTATTAAATACAAATAATCGTATAATTTTTATGAATACAATTGAATTTATTATTAAGATTCGAAAGCTATTTTTGTCAAAACCCATTAATTTTCATTAAATGTCCCGGTTTTTATATTAAAAGTAAAGAATTCAAATATTTATAAAATTATTTACATAAAATGAATATTATTTTTGGAATGGAGGATTTCAAAATTATCCAATGGTAATTTTTCGGAATTTTATGAGATAATAGAATTTTTAGGGAAAAGGTTAAATACTGTCTAAATATATAATGTATTTTATGACATAATAATGACCCAATAGTAATGTAATAAAATAAAAATAAACATTATATTCAGACAATATATGTTTTTCCATTAAAATAATGTGATTTTAGGTTTCTATTTATTAATTTTACAAAGCATTAGTGGATCTGTCAAGACTTGTAAAACATTTTAAATTTTTTTAATTGATTTCCTTAAGAGTATGACTCACCCCCACATAAGCAAGACTGATATTTTAATAGGTTCGACCATTTTCCTTGTCAAATAATGTTTAAAACTCCCATTTCGAAAAACCATGGGAAAAACCATGTGATTGTTTGTGGTTTTGATTAGTTTGATGCCTGGTGTCCAAAACCTAAATAATAAAGAATTACGTCTCTTTTCTTATATAAACCAACCCAATCTCCCAATTCCCATTTACTCAAAGCCTTTTTAGGTCAACCAACTCTTCCCTCATCTTCTATAATCCTCAAAAGGCTCCCCAAGCTCCCAAGAAGCCTATCCCAAGCCTTTGGTATCAATTTCCATGTAAGGATTCCTTCCTTTCTCATTTGATACTAGTTTCTTAATATTTTTATGTCCTTTTATTTTCAATTATAAATGATTGGGTATGATTTCAAACCACCCATATACTGACCTATCTATATTTTAATGACGATATACCCGTTTCTAATTCATTAATGTCTCCCCATTTACAACTGTTACCATGTTAAAATTCTATAAGGGATTTTCTTTGTTTTTTATCACTACTAAGAAGTTGGGATTTTCCCAACGCTTTTTTCCAACGGTTTTGTTGAACCATTGGTTAGGGGTATAAAACATGTATTTCCTAACGGTTTGAAGAAACCGTTGGGAAATCTAAATTTTTTTTCTCCCTTTACCAACGGTTTTACAAAACCGTTGGTAAAGCCCATGACTTAGGAAGGATTTACCAATGGTTTGTGTAAACCGTTAGTAAAGCTCACATTTCCCAATGGTATTAACAAACCGTTGGAATGTTTTCCCATAAAAATCCAAGCAAAACCGAGATCCCATCCACGCGATTGAACTGCTAAAATTAAGACTAGATCTCTCTCGCTTGGAAATCATTCCACCATAATCCATACTCAATCACAATATTTGTTTTGTTCTATACTTCAAATATTTAAGTAGTACATTATGTTTAATGTTTGCATCTAATTTTGTTTCTATTTTGATTTGGGTTAAACGTAAGGGTTCGTGCTGTATGGTATACCCAAAATTTTCAATTCGATTTGTTATTTGTTTTCTGTTTTTTTTCTGGTGTCCATGTGTGAATCAATTTTTTGTTCTGTTTTTGTTTTTCTGTTTTGTTCTGGTGGGAGGTATTGGGGGTGCATTAGGTTGGTGGAGGGGTGTGCTGGTGGGGTGTTTAGGTGGGGGGGAGGGGGTGTGCTGGTGGGGTGTGGAGGTGGGGGGTTGTACAGCTGGGGGTGGGGTTGTGCAGGTTGGGGTGGGCTAGGCAGGTATGAGTCTGGTGGGGTGGGGTCATGGCTGATCATGGTTGCAGGTGGGGGGGGTGGGGGTGGGTTGTGCAGGTGGGGGGGGGGGGGATGGGGGGGTTGTTCAAGTGGGGGTGAATGTGGGAGGGGGTGTTGTGCAAGTTGGTGGGGAGGGGAGTTTGCTAGTTGGGGGTGTGGGTTGGGAAGGTGGGAGTCTGTTGGGGGTGAGGTGGGGTGGGGTGTACAGGTGGTGGTGAGGGGAGGGGGGCTGTGCAGGTGGGGGGTGTGGAGGGGGTTGTGCAAGTGGGGGGGGGGTGTAGGTGGGGGTGGTTGTGCAAGTGGGTGGGGGGAGGGAGTGTGTAGGTTGGGGGTGGGCTGGGCAGGTGGAGTTTGTTGGGGTTGGGGTGGGGGGTGCAGTGGGTGGATGGGAGGGGGTTGTTGCAGGTGGGGGTGGGGGAGGGGTTGTGAAAGTGGGGGTGCAGGTGGGGGGGGGGGGGTTGTGCAGTCGGTGGATGGGAGGGGTGAGTGTGTGAAGGGTGAGTCTATTGGGGGTGAGGTGGGGAGGGGGGGTTGTGTAGGTGGGAAGTCATCACTTCTATAGTTCACCAATAAGCATGGGGAATTCATCACTTCTAGAGATTTGCATAGTTTTGAGCCTCTTTGGTTTTGGTTGTAGGTCTAGTTATCTTGATGAGTAAGGAATCACATGATCTAAAAGTGACATCAACTATATATTATGAATTCCTTCTCCCACAACACATTTTTCTAGAAATAATATATCCTTCTGGAAGGTTGTGGGAGCCTTTTAGAATCCAATGCCCAACATTTTCCCAATTGAAAACATGATACCATCATGTTATCAAGTCACAAATCCTACCAAATTGGATTTTCACTAAAAAATACTATTCTAATACTTAATACCATCTTTTGTTTTCATTACATGAATGAAAACCCAATTAAATCTCATAGCTCCAGTCACACCCCCAATGGGCAGCTCTCCCACCCCCTGGACACCCCCT